>CM066036.1:554928620-556411953 GCA_033557465.1 Ichthyophis bannanicus
GCCATTTTGCCCCAAGGTATGCAGGTGATTTATATTAAGGCAATAGCATTTTTGAGAAAAAAAGTCAAAAAGTGAATGTTCTAAGCAAGTGCTGCTCAGTCCCCTCCTGGAGACGCACCTAGCCAATCAGGTTTTCAAATTACCACAATGATTATATAGGAGAGAAATTGGAGAAAGTGGAGGAGTAGCCTAGTGGTTGGGGCAAGGTACTTCGGGCCGGAAGGTCGGGGGTTCAAATCCCACTAGAGGACAGCAACCTTGGGCCGGAAGGACTGGGGTTTCTAGTCCCACAGGTGCTCCTTGTGGTCTTGGGTAAGCCACTTAACCCTCCATAGCCCATGTTCCCTGTAAAATAGTTCTCTGTGTGCTGTGCTTTCCTGTCTAATCAATGTGTTTATACCTCAAAAATTTCCTGTCATGATTTGACAATTTCCAATCTGTAATCAAAAAACACTGCTGATCGCTGGAAGTAGCGGTATACAAATGTATACTAAATAAATAAATATAGCAGTGATCCATTCCATGCAAATCTGTCTCATGCATATTCATTATGATGATCCTGATAATCAGACTGGCAAGGGTGTGCCTCTAGGAAAGGTTTGAGAAGAACTGCTCTAAACACTGCACATACAGTAGGTGTGTTTCATTAAGTGAGAAGGTAAGTGGGGTGTAAATGAGTGTGACTGAATATGTAGTAAGTGGCAGGGGAGAGGGTGTAATATGTGAGTGGTGAGAAAGCATTGTGTATGAGTGCAGGGGAGTGTGCCAGAAAGGCTTTTATTTGCATGGAGATGGGTTATGTGCACAGGGGCTGTGCGTAAATGGTGTTGTGTGTCATGTATATGATTGCAGTCTACTGGGTATAGAGATAGAGTACACTGTGTGGGTGGCATGAGAGGTGTGAAAGGGGAGATTGATTTACACCCCTCCCCCCACAACACACGCAGTCTTCACTTTCTTACTCTTTCTATTCCCCTCTGCCTCCCTTACCCATGTCTTCCCTTCATTCCCTCTCTCGCCTTCCTCTTCTGATTCTTTACATCCATCTTTCCTCTCTGTTTATTTTCTTTCTCACTCATTTTGTGCCACTCTAGCAAGTCCAGGGTCCATTTCTGTCCCTGCTACCACACTGTGGCTGCCTTTGCTCCTTCCGTTGAGTTGGTTCATGGGGTTTCTTCTCTTCCTATGCCATGGAGATTGTGGTCTTTGCTACACCGACTTTACCCCAATCCTTGCTGTCTTCCAATGGTGAGATCTGGCTTCGCTGTGAACTGCTGTTCACTGCTCCAGCATTCCTTTAAATCCCTATGCTTACGTTTGTGCATGTTCAAGTATGCATATGAATAGACAGAGAAGAAGACACACAACTGGACTGACCCTCCACAACTGGTGATATTGCCTGAAACTAAGCACATCAAAATAATTGCCTCTTTAGATAAAGTGTAAGAGAGAGCTTTTTTGACAGTATTCCTTTCTTTTCCTTCAAAATTTTGTTTTGGTATTTGATAGAAGTTTATTTATGTCACAATTCCAAAGCAAACAGTTTACTACTATTACTACTAATCATTAGTATAGCGCTACAAAAAGCATGCAGTAGTGTACAGGGACAAAAAGTTAAAAGTAGCTTCTTTTCAGCAGCAGTATCAAGTGCAAAAGTAAATATGTTCCATTAACTCCACCTTGACCCTGTCTAGGAGACTGTACAAAGAGTAGCAGAAGGGCATTTGGTGTCTTTCTCCATGTCCATCAGAAAACAGCAGATTAGTGTTCTTATAACACAGGATTCTTCTCAAAAGGAATTTTAATATCTGACCCTACACTGAAGAACTGATCTCGGCATGTGGAAAACATCTCCTGGATCAAAAGTTAATGTAGCAAAGTTTTAATGTTCCTATTACATACTTTTATATTTTGTATTTTTTTTTAATTTGAATGGAGGAGTCAGGGCCGGCCTGTCCATTGAGCAAGAATTTTCTTTGCACACGGCCCCGCGTTTCAGGGGGCTCCGTGCCAGCAACATTCTGCATTGAAAACCGGCAGGCAGGATGGCTTTAGAGAGAGCCGGAGAGGCCCCGGCTCCCTCTAACAGCCGCTGAAGTGAAGCACGTCTTTTCCCTTCACTTCGGCAGCTGTACTGAAGTTTAAAACGCTGCCGTGCTGAGAGCTGGGAAACAGGAAGTCCCCTTTGACCTCAGCGTGACAGCGTTCTATACGTCAGTACAGCTGCCAAAGTGAAGGAAAAAGGCGCGCTTCACTTCAGCAGCTATAGAGCTGAGCCGGGACCTCTCTGGCTCCCTTTTAGCTAGCTGCGGGGCTCTTCAGGAGGAGAGGGGAGGGGGTGCTTGGAATGAAAATGGTCTGGGGGAGGTTACTAGGACTGGAGATGGGCTGTGGGGGGGGGGGGTTTGCTAGGACTGGAAATGGGCTGGGGGGTACTAGGACTGGAAATTGGCTGGGGGGGGGGGTTACAAGGACTGGAAAAGGACTGTGGGAGGTTGCTAGGACTGAAAATGGGCAGGGGGGGGGTTACTAGGAATGGAAATAGGTTGGGGGTTACTAGGGCTGAAAATGGGCTGGGGGTTACCAGGACTGGAAATGGGCTGTGGGAAGTTGCTAGGACTGAAAATGGGCTGGGGGGGGGGGGTAATAGGACTGGAAATGGGTTTGGGGTTACTAGGACTGGAAATGGGTTTGGGGGTTACTAGGACTGAAAATGGGCTGGGGGGGGGGTTGCTAGGATTGGAAATGGGCTGTGGGAGGTTGCTAGGACTGAAAATGTGAAAATGGGCAGAGGGGTTACAAGGACTGGATATGGGCTGTGGGTGGTTGCTAGGACTGAAAATGGGCTGGGGGGTTGCTAGGACTGGAAATGGATTGGGGGTTACTAGGACTGAAAACGTGCTGGGGGTAGGTTACGAGGACTGAAAATGGGCTGTGAGAGGTTGCTAGGACTGAAAATGGGCTGGGGGGTTACTAGGGCTGGAAATGGGCTATGGGGGTTGCTAGGACTGAAAATGGGCTGTGGGGGGTTTACTAGGACTGGAAATGGGCTGGGGGGTTGCTTGGACTGGAAATGGGCTGAGTGGAGGGGGTGCTTGAACTGGAAATGGGCTGATGGGGAGGGGGGGCTAGGACTCAAAATGGGCTGAGTGGGGGGCTAGGACAGGAAATGGGCTGCTGGAGGGGCAAGGTTAGGACTGGACATGGGCTGTTGGGGGGGCTATGATTGGAAATGGGCTGTGGTGGAGGCGTGGATTGAAATGGACTCATGCAGGCGCTAGGACTGGAAATAGGATCATAGAGGGGCTTGGATTAGAAATGGGCTGAGTGGGGGGAGCTAGGACTGGAAGTGGGCTGATGGAGGCTGGAATTGGAAATGGGCTGATGGAGGGGCTAGGATTGGAAATGGGCTATGGTGGGGGCTTGGATTGAAATGGACTCCTGGAGGGGCTAGGACTTGGAAATAGGCTCATGGGAGGATTGGATTGAAAATGGGCTGAGTGGAGGGGAGCTAGGATTGGAAATGGGTTGATGGTGGGGCTTGGATAGCATTGGAAATGGGCTGATGGGGGGCTAGGACTGGAAATGGGCTGATGCAGGGACTAGAAGGGAGCGAATGCTGGGTGGGCTGGAACTAGAAGGGAGCTGATGTTGGAGGAGGATTAGAATGGGATGGGGCTGAGAGAGTTAAATGAAGAGGGGAAAATATTTTGTGTGGGAGGGAAGAAAAATCTACAATTGGACGGCTATTGGGAGAATAAGTGGGGATTGATGGAGGAAAATGCAAAAGGAGAAAGATTAGTATGTTAAAGCAGATGTAGAGAGAGAATGGAAAAAAAACTAGAAGAGAGAAGAAAGGACAAATGGACAGCAGATGATGGAGAGTTAGCAGAAGACACAAAGACACCAGAAGAAAGTGGCTAGAGTAATTGCAACTGAAAAAAATGCACAAAAGGTAGAAAAATATCTCTTTATTTTGAATTTATTAACTGGAATATGTCAGCTCTGGGAAATGTGCATCAACGTCTGCACTTTGTTTAGTACAAGAGGAAATTAATTCATAGTTTTATTTCTACAGTGTTCTACATTCCAAGTTTGGCTTTTGGGGTTCCCAGTTTAATTATTGTCTTCCTATTTCTAAATTGTGATTCCTTGTTCTTTGTTTGGTGATGGTCTATGTTCTGCATGTGTAAGTGAGCTGAGGTATTAACATAAGAACATAAGATATGCCATACTGGGTCAGACCAAGGTCCATCAAGCACAGTATCCTGTTTCCAACAGTGGCTAATCTAGGTCATACGTACCTAGCTGTTTCCCCAAAAGACACAGGTTCCACAATTCTTGTACTGGGTCAAGCATTGATATCCTGGGTCCCTTCTTAATAATGGTTTATTCTGTTTATGTAGTTTCTATTTGACATTGCCACTTGTTCTCTTTCCCCAGTAGATCATGTATTGTTATTCTCTGAAATGTATTGGTTTAATATTTGCAGTGTTGCCTTTTGATAGGTAGATTATGGTGCTTTGTGAGTCCTGGTAGTGCTGTTACGATATTGCCTTGAGAAGGAAAGGCCTGGCCATCTACTTCCAAGGCACTGGAGCCCATTTCACACAGCCCATTTCCTAGCATTAACTTGAAGGCACACATTACATTGCACTGAAAAGAAATGAAGCATTAGCCAAGAAAATTCAGAACCAGACACTAAAGATAATCAAAAATACAGTCAAGTAGTGTTTCAGAAAAAAATTGTGCAATGAGTGATGGGCAGGCCTTCGCAGTATCATGTTTGCAAAAATGTTGACTGTACCTCTTGCTTAACTGGTCATCATGCCTTCAGTGTGTATATAACCTACAGTAATGAGGGTACGCTTGACTCAGTGGCTCCCCTTTACTCCCCCCCAAACCTCCCCCCAACCCCCCCCAACCTTTTTCTTTCCTCCACTTCCACTTCCACAAACCACACAACACTCATCATGGGTATCAACTGGTTGCAGCTTTATTAACATTCCAACATTATTCCAACTCATATTCCAACATAACCACATAACCATCTATCCTTACCTTACCAGCCATGCGATTAGCAAGGTGACATCCAGCTCCGCCTCTGCCGCAGACAGACCAACGGCTAGTTTAAGTACCCACCCTTCTCGGGCCTCGCCATATGATTAGCAAAAGCCAACCAGGGTTATCCGGGTCAGGGGCACCCCGCCCTCCACCCTAAGCATTACCTACAGCTCCGGAACCCTGAAACCTCTGGGATCCTGCCTACCCCCCCCCCCCCCACTGCAACACCCAGACCGTCTAACAAAATGTAGGGAGGGTGGGATGCCACCAGCTCTCTCCTCCACTGCCTCGCGCTGAATTCTGGATCCACAGCCCTCGCTCAGCACTCCCCCCTCCCCCCGGCACCTTCCTTCGTCCTGATTGGCTCCCCGTGCCCTCAATCACCTGGTGGGAGCCAATCAATTTGAAGGACGCCGTCCACTCCTGCCTCAATCTTCCCTTCGCGCCCGTGGGTCGCCATGCTGATGCTCCCCCGTTACTACCGGCCAACAGGGACTGCAACCCGCGGCCTTAATCTAACGAGGGTACGCTTGACTCAGTGGCTCCCCTTCCCCCCCCAAACCTCCCCCCCAAAAAAACCCACCCCCCAACCATTTTCTTTCCTCCACTTCCACAAACCACACAACACTCATCGTGGGTATCAACTGGCCGCAGCTTTATTAATATTCCAACATTATTCCAACTCATATTCCAACATAACCTCATAACCATCTATCCAGCGGAGCCATACCTCACCAGCCATGCTATTAGCAAGGTGACATCCAGCTCCGCCTCCGCCGCGGACAGACAAACGGCTAGTTTAAGTACCCACCCTTCTCGGGCCTCGCCATATGATTAGCAAAGGCCAACCAGGGTTGGCCGGGTCGGGGACACCCCGCTTGCACCCTAAGCATTACCACGGCACGGGCGACATCCATGTCCATGCCCCCTCCCCCAAACCCCACCTACAACCAGCTAAAACTCCCTGCTAACCACATATTCCAAGGCCTCCTGCCAGTCGTTGAGCAACAAATCCATTCCCACTAGGGATAAGTGAACCCCATCCTGCCTATACAAACCCGCACATCCCATGTCCACCCATGAGTGCAGGATTTGATATCCCCCATGCTCGCACACCCATCACCCGATCTGATGAGTAATTTTCATCAAACCCTGCGACCACTGTAGCTGAGCCCCACAGGCCAGCCTTGATATAATGTCAGACCACAATAACAGTACATCCTGAAACATCTGAAGGACTTCGGCAAGATCTGTCTTTGCCGCTCATATCAACTGTTTACAATTCCAGGCTCCAAGGTCATTGCCACCCAAATGTAGCAGCAGCATGGAAGGCTGCCTCTTCGCACGCCCATAGTGCCGCAGCAAAGGCAACAGCTGAGTCCAACGCAGATCCCGCTCACCCAACCATAGAAAGGTCAACTGCGTGATGTTCAGTCCCAGATTCTGCCCCATCGGCCGCACCGCAGCCCACTGGCCAGCCCAATAAACAAATGAGTGACCGATGAGCTAGCAGCCAGGCAGCCACCGACCCTCATCTGAAAGAAAATATACTCATTAGCTCTTGCAGGTGTCGTCCTGACTACCCCTTTCAGGCCGTACATATCCTTGGAAGCCTGCGAACGCCAACGGACGAGGCGCTTTATCTCCTGCTCCAGTAACCCCTCCGCTGCCATAGTAGTTGCTGCCCCAATGCGGAACGAATGTGGGGCAAACTGCGATGGATCCTCCCCCACTTGGTGCAGCACTAAGCGCAGCACCGCTAACACCTGGAAGCGCATCACAGGTGCCTTATCCTTATGCAAGAACAACAAGCCCTCCCGCCCCGGCCTCAACCTCAAAAAGGCCTGCAAGGCCGCCACTGGGCAAGTCGACACACCCGGAATCTCCCTCAACACTATCCCCATCCCTTTCCCCGTCTGATCCGTCTTGAATCTCGCAATCCGTATCTGCAACTGTCCCTCCCCCATGTGCACCTGTTGTAGCAGCATACCATTCCCCCCACAGCCTGACCCGAGTTTGCGACCAACTCACCCACCCAAAAAGCCCCAAAAAATGATAAGCAAAAAACTGCCCTGAACAAAGTGGCTTCGTATGGCTTCCATGTCACCGCCTGTACCGCTGCACAAATTCTCACGAGCAACTCATGCGTAATAGGTCGCCTGCTATCCCGGGGAGGTGGCTGAGCATGCTCCCACCCTTGCAGCAGCCTGCAAGTTAGAAACCCCCAGGCTGGGGGGCCCCAGCCCACCGCTCTCGAGAAAAAGGCAAAACCTGCCAAAGTGTGTCCGCACCGATGCTCTTGAGACCCCTTGTGCCTTCACATCAATCACATACTGCCCCATCAGGTGAACCGACACCCATCCCGGCTGCCATCTGCGGGACCTGAGAAACTCCAAAATTCCTCCTCAGCAGACTCAACATTTCTGGAGGCCAAGTCACCATAATCGCTTGGGGACCATCTTGCCCTCAGCGTCCGCCGTTGGTGCCAACCTCCGAAGAGCTCCCACTTGAAACGAGAAAGGGCATCAGCAATTTTATTAGTGCAGCCCGGAATATGCCACGCCCTCACCGACACATCCAATACAGACAGACGAGCACCACCTCCCTCATTAAGACCACAACCTGCTGGCACCGCGGTGCATAATGGTTAATCGCGCTAACCACCGCCACGTTATCACACCACCAGATTAGCTTGTGATTGCGAAGCCTGTCTGGCCCCGACTCAAGTACCACCAAAATGGGAAAAAGCTCCAGGAACGCTACATTGCTGGTTAAACCGGCCTCTCGCCACTCCTGCGGCCAGCCACCCGCACACGAAGCCCCCCGAATTATATTCACAAACCTGCCCCCCCCCCCCCCCGCTGCATCCATAAAGAATTGCAAGTCCACCGTGGATATTGTGGACTCCATCAATACCGAAGTCCCATTGAAATCTTCAGAAAACTATCCCACACTCCCAAATCTGCCCGGATGCTCCCGGACACCCTAATCCACTGATGAGGTTTCCTCACCCCCGATGTAGCTGATGCTAAACTCCGGAGGAACACCCTACCCATCGGATAACCCAGCACGCCAAATTCAAAGAACCTATCAAGGCCTGCATCTCCCTCAACTTTATCTTGCTGGATGCTAAGACATTTGCTACCAACACCCTCAACTTCGCCACCTTCTCCGGCGGCAAACAAGCCACCATTGCCTTAGAGTCCAGCTCCACTCCCAAAATGTAATCCTGGTATCTGGGCCTTCCATATTCCCTTCTGCTATCGGCATACCCCATAAGCTGGACAATTCCATGAAACCCGCTAGCAACTCCCGGCACACTAAGGACTTCGCCTGCCCCACGACAGGAAATCAGCCAGATAATGGACTACATTCGCAGAGCCAACCCTCCTAACGAGCGCCTAATGCCAAAAAAGTGCTAAACTTTTCAAATACACGCACAAAACTGAACAACCCATAGGCATGCATTCAACCCAACTCCAACACCAACTCCTTCTGCAATTTATCCCACACGATGTGCGCCCACTGTCGCACCAAGAGAGCATTGCGAATGGCCAACACAGATACCCTCCCCTCTACTGTGATCACAAAACCCCTCCTTAAAACCCAACTCCAACACCTTACAGTCTCCCTTCTTCGGGTACTGGCGAAGCCATGGCTCTAAGGCTGCCAGCTGAATCGGCATGGACGCCAAGCCCCACCAATCCCTACTGCTTGGGGAGTGGCAGGGAGACCCCCCCGACCCTTTTTTAATGCATTTAATTGCAGAGTGCCCCCGCTACACACAGAGCACGCATATCGGAACTTACAGTCAGGAAATGGACACAAGGACTTATTAAATCTCCGGCAAACATTACCCGATCCAATCACCCCGACTTCTGCCGCAGCACCCCCGCTGCCCGAAAGGAATGATTCAACCCCATTGCCGTCACCGCCCCCCCCAACTCCCCCTACTATCCTGGCAGACATCTGGGTCAGCCCTAGATTAATGTCCTGCATCCCCCAAGAAACCAAGTTATTCTCCTCCATCTTATCCCTAAACTTTTCATCATAATTGAGCCACACCCAACCTTCGGGTGTTTGAGCCGCCTCCAATATAGAGTCGGCATACGCTAGTAACATCCCGTAATCCTCTGGTGCCTGGCGACCCCACACGCTGTCCAACCGCAAAAACGCTTGTATACAATTGACAACGTTCTGTGACACTTTCTTGACCCTACCTGCCTTCTCGTCCTCTTTCCTCTTTTTCTTGCTCTCCCCCAACCATCTCCTCCCTTCCAACCGGAAAATGTTGAAATATCGCCTCTTCCGAATCTGACGTCTGAGTTTCCTCGGGACACTCTCCCATGACTCAAAAAACGCAGCAAGCGTAGGGGTCGCCCTGCTCGCGCCCTCATTCGTCGGTGCACTGAGAACACCCGAACGCTCAGCTCGATCCGCCCCGGATGATGATGACGCGGACTCCGAAGATGACGACTCAGAACTACGCCTCTGCCGGCATGCATGACGTTTTTTCTTATGTTTATTTATTTATTTATTTATTTTACATTCTCTTATATACCGCGCTATTCTGCATCAGTGCGGTTTACATTGAACAAACTGAAATTACATTGAACAGGGCATTATAACTTGGAGATAACTATTTTATAGGGAACATGGGCTATGGAGGGTTAAGTGGCTTGCCCAAGACCACAAGGAGCACCTGTGGGACTAGAAACCCCAGTCCTTCCGGCCCAAGGTTGCTGTCCTCTAGTGGGATTTGAACCTCCGACCTTCCGGCCTGAAGTACCCTGCCCCAACCACTAGGCCACTCCTCCACTCCATGTACTTTCCCCCGCACCTCAACCTGTCCCCCCGTCCCTTGCCCCGGCTCGACCAGCAACTCACCTGCCTCAGCAGTCAACGCCCTCTCTGCACTGTTCGCAGCAGGTGGCTCCTGCACCTCCACTTCCCACAATCCTGTGCTCCCCACATTGGCCACTCCCACAGGACGCACTCCGGTTGGTGATCCCAACGTCCCGGTCTCCGCCATCCGATGATCTCTTGTCCACTGTGAAACAGCAGGTACCTGCGGGGATACAGAAAACACAGGGGAGGAAGGAACCGCTGCGGCCCAAGCAGCTGGCCAAGCCCCCAACCACCCCGCTCCTAAGGAACCCTGTCCTCCCCCCACCCAATGCTCCCATGCTACCGGTCTCCCTACCGGATAACCAGCATTCTGTCTGGCCATAACCCCCCCCCCCCCCCGAACTGCCTGCCCCTGGCTCCACTGTGCCCACAGGTAAGCCCCTAACCCTCCACACCAACCCCTGGCAGAACTAGTCCATGCCCTAGGCCTTGAACCACTGCCTGCCCCCAGGGATTGACCACAGACCGCAAGCCCCACCTGCCCCCAAGCCCCCCCCCCCGGCCTGCTATCCATGCCCCCAAGTACCTCACCTACCCCTTCTTCATGCCCCCTTTCACCACTATCCTGGACCATCCCCTGCCCCCGAGCCAGCCCCCGAGCCCTGGTACGACCCCTTCCCTGTGCTGGAAGATACCCCCTGCCTCGTGCCTGCACCCCCCCTACCTTGCCCTGATGCCGAGCGAGACCCCCTTCTACCCCTGCTGGTACGCAGAACCCGTGAAACTTCCCTACCCTCTGAAACCCCACACTGCCCTGCCCCCGCCCGACAGGTTGCCCCCCTTCTCCTGCCTGCAGCAAACCGGCGCTGAGACATTGCCCCCTCAACTTGCCTGCTCGAAGCCACCCGACTTGAAATGTGCCTGGGCCTCACGCCAAATCTTGCTCCCCACCACTTGGCTGTCCGCCTCCTCACTGCTCCGGGCCGTCCAGACGTTCCTGCAGGATCCTGGTGATCAAGGCTGCTCCGACTCGCCAGCCCCCGCTATGGTCGCCAACGATGATGCACCCACTCCACCGCTATGATCCGGTCACCCTGAGTCTCAAGACCGTTGCCATGCCACCAACTCTCTCCTCTGCTGCCTCGTGCTGAATTCTGGATCCGCGGCCCTCGCTCAGCACTCCCCCCCCCTCCCCTTGGCACCCTCCTTTGTCCTGATTTGCTCCTCGTGCCCTCAATCACCCAGTGGGAGAATATCAATTTGAAGGACGCCATCCACTCCTGCCTCGCTCTTCCCTTCGCGCCCGCGGGTTGCCACGCCGCCGCTCCCCTGTTACTACCGGCCAACGGGGACTGCGCCCCGCGGCCTTAATCTTATTGTGAAAAACATATTTTTTACTACAGATAACAAATAAAATTCACTTCCACAAAAATAGCACTGCTTAAACAATTTCCCATTAGAATCAGCAAGGGAAAAGGCTCTTTAGAAGAGTTTAGTTTTCAACTTTTAGCTGTTGCGTTTACTTTGGCCCAGACATACTTTGTTCAACATTCTTTCTCATGATCTTATGCAGTTTTTCAATTATGGTTGTTGATCTTTCTATTCACTCTGAGGGGCAAATGCTAAACACATTTATTACAAGAATTCTGATTAGGGCCTCAGGCCTATCTGGAAAACAGGTGATGGAAACACGGTATAGAACACAAAATGTGATGAAAACCTGTGAAAGAGACTAAAAAAACAAAAGAAAACAAAAATAACTCGTAATGCAGCCTTTAAATAATAAATGATATCAATCAATACAACTGTGAAGATACAAAAAGATGTGCTACACAAATCACAAGAATACTGTCAAATCTACTTCCTGATTCAATCCATTTGGTGCCAAACTGTTGAGCTCATAAATAAATCTTTGTTCTAATCTTAGCAGTATTCTATTGATATCTCCACCTCTCCAACTAGGAACTGCTGTTTTGAGAACCAAATATTTTAAATCTTGAATGGTGTGTTATTTTTCCTGCCAATGTGACACTAACGGACTATCCAATACATTTCTCTGCAAACAACTTCTATGCTCTATAATTCGAGTATGAATCTGACGTTTCGTTTTGCCAACGTATATTAAATTACAAGGACATAAGATTAAGTAAACCACCTTTTCTGATTTACAATTTGAAAAATGGTTAATGTAAAACTACTGTTGTGTAACCGGATGAATAAAAACATGCTTAACTGTAATAGTATGTGCACATATGGAACAACTGCCACATTTATAATGACCTTTTATCTTAGGTGGAGGTTTGTAACATGTGAGGGCAGAAGGGACCAATGAATTAGCCAAATTCGAATTACGTTTATAGGCTACCATAATTCTTTTGGAATTAAAGTTAGATAAACTGGCTAACAAATACCATTCCTGTTTTAATATATTGGTAATCTCCTTCAAATATTGAGAAAAGGTTAAAGAGCATATAATTTTATCATCCTGTGGACGTTGTTTTTTCTGTAAAAGAATTTTGTGCTCCGTTGTACATGCCCTAAAAAACGCTTTTTTAATACATCTCTTAGGATACCCCGTCTTAAAAATCTCAAATGCATTTCTCCTTATTGGAGTGCAGTTTTGGGGTTGAGCAGGGTTGTTGCAGCGGGGGGGGGGGGGGGGGGAGGTGGGAACCCGGAGGTGTCTGGAGCCGGATGCAATACTTGGGTGGGGGTGTGGGGCCCCCGACCCGGGCAGCCCCTTTTGGGCTTTTGCTAATCAGATGGCGAAGCCGGAAGAAAGGGGCGGCTATTCAAGCTAGCCGTGGGCCTATCCACGGAGGTTGCAGAGTTGATGCCCCACCTTGCTAATCACATGGCTTGTGAGGCAGAGATCTTCTGGATTGATGTTTATGGTTGAATTTAATGTTAATGTGCTGAAAGTTTGAATAAAGCTGCGACCGGTTTGAATGCCAATGGTATTCTGTGTTTATTATACTGGGGTGCAGAGAATGGTAGAAAAAGGGGGGGTCAATGGGGGGGGAAGGGGACGAGCACCTTGTACATCGTACCTCGGTTACCTGTCTTACAGGTGAGGTTCATTGTATTTGTTTAGCTGGTTTTATATACTACATTTAAGAGTGTCAAGGTGGATTACATGTAACAGATTGAACGCTGTGCAATAAACATTAACAGCATGAATATGAACTGGACATATGCTAGGTGTATCTGGAAGAACATATATATATATATACAGTATGCAAACTGATCATATATACATGAAGTAATAAACTATCTACTGTGCTATGAGAGGGGAGGGAAAGGAAATTGCTTGGTGAAGCGGGAGTAGAGAGGGAAGGTGGGTGGGCAGATGGTCTAATACTTGATTAAATGTTTACCATTGGTGAAAATATGTTTTAGGTAGATGTACTACCAAAGTGTTCAATAAATAGGTATTTCTTTATCTTCCTGCGGAAGTCTTCCAGGTTACTTGTTCAGATGTTGTCTGGCAGGGCATTCCAGATTTGTGGTGCAAATAGAGAAGAAGTCCTATTTGATGTTACTTGGGTGTTTTTCGTGTTTATTATCAGGATGGTAAGTGTGGATTGAGTGCTGGCTTTTCTTTGCCCGTCATCCATTGTTTTCTGGATTAGGGCTTGTAGGTATTCTGAAGATAGGTGGTGGTGTGCTTTGAGGTGGTGATTATGGCTTTGTATTTAGTATGGGTTTTAGTGTGGAGCCAGTGAAGGATTTTGAGTATTGGTGTGTTATGCTCATGCTTGGATGCACCAATAAGAAATCTCATCAAAGAACCCTGAACCGAACCTGCTGTACAGTGAAATGTGTGGTTTTTTTTGTCGTTGTCACTATATGGGGGAAGGGAAAAACCACCTCCTTTAAAATAGCCTCTCCTTTTAATCGAGTGTGTAGTGAACAAGAAATTATTAATCACTTATCTTATGCTTTCGTGACTGCAGGAACAAGTTTGGTTTCAACCTGACATTTGTTGACCCGAAACGTGGCACGTAGTTGATTGTGATTTTCCTGAAGCGGCATTGAAGCATTTTGGACTTGAAAACTGAGATAAGTGATTAATTTCTTGTTCACTACACACTCGATTAAAAGGAGAGGCTATTTTAAAGGAGGTGGTTTTTGCCTTCCCCCATATAGTGACTCCGACAAAAAAAAAATTCACTGTGCAGCAGGTTCAGTTCAGGATTCTTTGATGTGATTAGTTTGTAGTTCCTGACGTTTGGGACATTTTTGATCCAGTAAGAAATCTAGCAGACATAACTCTGTGTGAGTGTTTTCATTCTTTTCTCACTTGCTTTGGAATCCAGAGATAGGAGACCATAGGCCGAGGCTCCAGCCAGGCAGTCAGGAATTCATTACACACAACATTAACACTTCTCACGTTCCACCCTTGTGCACTCCCACAATGAAAGTATGTGCCATGCAAACATGCTTATTTCATGCTAGTTGATAATTTATGAGGCCATTTAAATGTGTAAATGCCAAATATACTGACATTTACGCATGTGCCTACAACCTAAAACTAAACAGATCCTTATAAAATTGTTTTCTAAGGGGCTGATTTTGAAAGCTCTTGACCCCCCTCCCCCTCCACCTCCCGTGGGCACTCTGGATATCTGGATAAGGGTACTGAGAATGAAATTAAACAGCACTATCCAGATAGTGCTGCTAAGAACCTCCACAGTCTACCCCCAGCACTATCTGATTAGTGTAGGGGGTGGTTCATGTAGAGTTAGGGTGGTGAGCCACTGTCTAGATAAGTGCTGATCTTATCTGGATAGCAAAGGCCGCCTGAAAAGCAACCCTAAATTTTTAAGTAGATAAGGTTGACTGAAAATTGTTGCAGGTCGGCACAATCCTGATTTTCAGTGGCAGCCACCATCCAGATACTACCAATAAATATCCAGGTGTATTTAAACATTGCACCAGAATGTTTAAATATCAGTCCTTTTGAATATTGTGTGGCAAGTGTCTCCTCTTTCTCCTCTGCATGAGCATCACTGAACAGACTTTTTCTTTTTTTGGAATCTGACAAGTACTTCCACCTGACCTTTTCTTGTCATTGATATTGGGCTTGATGACAAACCCATCTGACCCAGTTTGGCATTTATGATCTTATGAGTACTATTAAAAAGGACTGATCTCATGTCAGAATCATCCTCCGTAAAGCATGGCATGAGGAAAGATGATCTTTCACTAGTGGTGTTAAACTACTTGCAGATTTTAGGTAGCAGAGAAAATGATTGCAGATAAAGACCATACGGCCTATCCAGCCTGCCCATCCATAGGAACTATTAATTCTACAATCCCTTCCTCTCCCTCAGAGATTCTTTGAATAAGGTCTGTCCAAAACGAAACCAAACTTGGTAAAGAGGGCACCAGCAATCCAACACAGCAGACTTGTGATAATGGTGATGTGTAGTGATGACCTTGAGCTTTGGCCTCCCACTTGCGCGATCATGCCACGTGAATTAGTTATGGACTACATGAAGAAGAGTGAACTCATCTCATGTGCCTTTTGCTATTTCTGAAACATGGCCTGATAGGTGACCTTTGTGATAATGACAGCAATGCTGAGCAGATGGATTGGGAAAATAATGAGCATTGTACCTTTAAGAGTAAGGACACGTCAGGTTCCCATAGAAACCGAAAGCTTCTAACTAGAACTGAGCCCAGCTATAGCAGTGATGTAGGAGCTGAGTGGAACTCTAATGAGTTGCACCTGAGTAGCCAGAGGGGTGTGGCTGCTGAAGGAAGCCGTTTTAAACCTGCTTCAGAGCTAGAGTTGAGGAAGAGAGGTGGAGAGAGAGAGAGCACACAGAAGCCACGAGGCGAGCAACGACAGCAGACAGAGCAATGCAGGCAAGGAAGGCAAAGAGGAGAGCAGCAAAGAGGGAAACTTTGGAACCCAGAACTAGCAAAGGAGGATTCTGGAGGGTCCATTTCCTTTACCTCGAGAGCACTAGAAGCAAAGCCAAAACCTCTGTGGAAACTACCCGAAGAAAAGGTAGAAGAGTTTACCTATACGAGGGACGAAAGCTCTGATTACAGAAAAGGCATTGCGAGTGAGAAAGGTACGTCTGCCATAATTCCTAGCCAGAGACTTGCTGAGGAGATTGTACAGCAGTTAAAGAACAGTGCTAATAAGAGCAGAGAGAGCACTGCTGTGGAAACAGTTCCAGTCAGAAACATTCTTAGTAAGTGTTTTGAAACAGACGTAAAGGCTGTTGCTAAGAGCTTACGTAAGAATCAGTTTCCTGCACTAGAGAAAGTTACTGCCAATCAGAGGGACAACTTTATTGAACAGCTGCAAGAAGTTCTCAGGGACCTGCAGTCTAGAAGTTCCCCTAAGCAGAATTATAATGATTACAGCGAGGAGATGATTGTTGACGTAGAAAGCACTCCTGATACAACTGATATCTGTGAGATGGATTGTTCTTTATGTGAGATTGATCACTTGGACCTACGTTAGACAACCTTTGCATGAAGGTAATGCAAAGTTGTTTTCTCCTGAATGTTTGCTGTGAAGAAACAGTTTGCCATATGCTTTATTTTCTAACTTTGAATTGCTCCTGTTTCCTATTGTTTTGGAAAGTAATCTGTGTCATGTTTTGAGCCAAGAATCTATGTGTGAAAGGGAAAACCCCAAATAAAAATTTATCTGTTCAAATGACCCTCGTGCCACAACACCTTTGTTTGATAGTAAACCTAGACTACAACTCCCAGCGTACCTTGCTGTACCTTAGTCAAAAAGGACACTTGAAGACAAAGTAGAGGTCACCCTTGCTCTAGAGTCACTGGCCCTAGGCGGGGGCGGGACACCTTTCAGGGTGGATTTCAACTTCAGGAATAGAAAGAAGTCCACAGGGGCAAATCTGGAGAGTAGGGAGGCTGCGGGACTAGACATCTTGTGCTTTGCCAAAACTTCACGGATAAGGAGCGATGAGTGATTGTGACACGGTTCGCTTTTTGCTCTTCTGTCCAGAGATATGGGACAAATTTTGCAACAGCACAATGCATCTGACGTTTTTCAGTCACAGTTGCGTGATGCAAACTTTTACAGATGCCTATTTCTTCAGCAGCTTCAAAGACAGGCGACGATTTTAAGAATCAAAGCACGTACTTTCTTAATGTGATCATCATACATGAATATGGAAGGCCATCCAGTTTTGGGATAGTCTTCTGTGAACATTCTGTCTGATTTGAAATGTTGGTACCATTCGTAACTGTGGCTTAAAATCAAACAATCCTCTCCATAAGCTTGCTGCAACATCTGAAAAGTCTCGGTAAAAGTCAATTTCACACAGAATTTCACGCAAACGTGTTGCTTTTCAAGATCCTTCATATTTTAACTTGCAAAAAATAGCAAAAGGCATATGAGATGAATTCACTGCATATAGTCCATGACTAATTCACGTGGCGTGATCGAGCAAGTGGGAGGCTAAAGCTTAAGGTCACCACTACACATCTCCATTATCGTGAGCCTGCTCTGTTGGCTTGCTGGTGGCCTCTTTAGCAAGTTTAATTTCTTTTTGAACAGATCTCACATTTGTCACATGCTTTTTTAAAATTCTGATACCATTCTCGCCTACATCACCTTCACTGGGAGGCTGTCCAATGCATTCACTACCCTTTCCATAAAGAATATTTTCTCAGGTTACTCCAGTTTTCCCCTTTTACCTTCTTCTTATCACCACTCATTCCAGAGCTTCCTTTCAACTGGAAGAGGGTCACCTCCTGTGCATTTCAATGGCTAGAAATCTAGAAAACATTTGAAAAACCAGTGGAATTAGTATTGATATGTTAAATAACGTAGTATCTTTACATTAAGACCAAATGGGGTCTCAACTGTTTCTGATCTAAGTCCCATGGATCATCTCTATATCCTGGAAGGGACTTTGATGGGAAGAAGGGTGTCACCACTTTAGGGCTGAAGGCATATGGCTATTCATTAGAAAGAGACACTTCCAACACAGTTGTGATTTGTCCAAATTAAGTCTTAATTCATTAAAGCAAAACAATGCAATGGTAAGAGTTTCAGTTGCTTCATAACACAGAAGTATAAAAGCAGAAGAGGAGTTTTGATAGATCCTTCCACTTACGTCTGGGACACACTCGTTCATCAGGACTTTGAATTTTGTCTGGATGTTTATTAGTCTTGATTCCCCACAGTCTTTTTGGTAGCTTTTACTCCAAATGCTTGAGGTTTTCCATTTTAACCCATTTTAACCCCTTTTCACCTCTCTTCCTTTGGACTTCTGGATAAAGTATCAGTTGCTTCTTCTCACTCTTCGCACTGCTGGGTATCTCTAGATGTGCACATGACATATGTACTTCACACTACTTCTCCACAGATCATTCTCTTCTGGAGCTCAGATGAGGGGCTTCTCCTTCCATAAGAAATAGACCTAAGGTGATGTTTACATCTGCAGTGTGAGGATACTCTGTACTCCACAGCTGGATCTCTCAGGAACAGTTGTTAATGCCAGAAGCACCCACCATAGGGATTTTACTGCTTGGTCCTTTTCGTCTGCTACAGAAAATCAGGACCAGACATGGGCTTTCTCCTTTCCAGCTTTCTTTTTCTTATGCTGATGATTCTGGAAGCCAGACAGCGAGCTGCTGCCTCGTCCGTTCCCTCGGTTCCCAACAATTTCCCTCTTCATTGACCAACACCCTGGGCTATACCTTTGTGGTTACTCCTAGAGGGGAGTGCCATAGCAAAATAATTACACCCACTCAAGTCTGACAGCCTCACAATGCCCTCCACTGGAAGGAAAACAGAATTTAGTAAAAGAATCCAAATGCCCCTTTATAAATGTGTTCTGTATAATCAAACCACAACGATACATGATGCCGTTTAAGACAGCACTGAAAAAATTGGGAAGGGACTAATTATATACTGAGACAAGATAGTGTTATACAATATGTAATAGTATTAGATAAAAGCCTAAATTAGAACAGTGCACTTTTGATTTTATTACTTCAGATATATTGATTTGTAGCTTGTCGTGCTGTGAGGGCTTGTGTGCATCAGTGATGCTGAGAGCTAAGCTATTAGTAGCTTAGCTACTGGCAGGGTTTCCAAGATACCCAGTCTAGAAACGTGGCAAGGAAAGACAAAGATTCTTTATTGTACAATTAACCTGAGAATGTCCACCGAAAAGACCCGACACAGGCCGTGTTTCGTATACCTTCTTCAGGGGAAGTATGGCGTACTAGGGTCAGAAATATATAATACAACTAATAAAACAATAAAATGAAAACATGAATTGACAATAACATTAAAAACTTCAGTCTCTTCAGTGGATCAGAATTTAACAGCCTTCTTGGAAGATTCTATGGATAATATCTCAAAACGTAACACTTTGGTAGTTCAGTTTATCTCTGAATCAGCCAAACTGCGGGTTATGAGAGCATACTTTAAACATCGGGGCACTTTATTTTGTGGTCAGGTTATCCAAATCTTCCCAGATGTCTGTCATCATACGCAGATTCGGCGTAAGCAGTTTCTGCTATTAAAACCACAGGTGGTGGCGTTAGGGGCAACCTTCTTTCTTAAATTTCCTTGCCGTTGTGTGATTACCTTAGGGGGACGAACTTATGTGTATAATGATGTTAATGCCTTGAAATGTTTCTTGGATTCAAAAGTAGAGGGAGGTATAATTGTTGAGGAGGAATGATTTTTTGTTTTTCAGCTCCTTTATGTGGGGTGTGTAACCCCTTATTTCTTGTAACTTGATTGATTCTATTTCTATTGTTATTAGAGGCGATTCTCCTCTTGATGTGTTTCTTTTATATATGGGAAAAAAGATTTTCTGGATTGTATCAGCTATTTCTTTTTTAAAGATGTTCTTGTTTGTAATTTCTTGATGCACTGGAAAATCCTTAAATTAAAAAAACAAACAAAAAAAAAACTATTAAAAACAAGTGCATGTAACCATATGAACAAATGACTCAAACATAAATTGACCTTATATAATCATGTAAAACTAATAAATAAGATATTAGTAAAAGCATAAACCAAACAATGTGTAGTCATACTAATGTGAATTAAAAACATAAAGGTAATTAGACTGATAGCTATCACAAACAGCATAAAAGGGAATGGAAACATTGATAAAACAATAATAATGAGATTAGAACAAAAATATATCTTTATGATGGATTCCTTAGCCCCTAAAGGTTTGACTCTAGATAGTAACCTATCAGTATTTCTCTAGTGTGTTTTTTATTTTTTTATATTTACAAAAGTCTCCTATATATAGTCCTAATAAGAATAGTTCAGTTAGGTTGAATCAAGATTCTCACAAATTAACACTCGGAGAATTTCACAGTTTCTATTTATACAGTCCCCCTATAAATAATCCTTAAGATATCAAGCTCGTTAGTTGTTTATCCTTATTTATAAAATACATTAGGTTTTTCTACATATGTTTATATTATCAGAGGGAGGAGTGGCTCAGTGGTTGAGACAGGTTACCTCAGGCCGGAAGGCCGGGGGTTCAATTCCTGCATGGGGACAAGCAACTTCAGACCGGAGGGACTGGGGTCTCTAGTCCCATGGCCACTCCTTGTGGCCTTGGGCAAGCCACTTAACCCTCCATTGCCTCAGGTACACTTAGATTGTGAGCCCTTCGGGGACAAGGGAATAAAAAGTACCTGTTAGTATTCATGTAAACTGCACTGATTCTAAATAGAACGGTATAAAAAAGAAATTAAATAAATAAATACAATATAAACATAGGGCAGTTAACTTTCTATGCAGGTATACAGCTTCATCACAGCACCGCAATCCTGTGCAATTTTTGTAAATCTTAGGTAGAATAGTTGTTTATTATTCACATTATAATACATTGATGTTTTTCGTCAGACGTTTTTAAAATCAGAACATTCTAAAAGTGCATCTGTATCCTGCAATTACACATGCTATTGCAGGTTAAAGAATCACCATAGTTGTTGGCTTGGTTCATCTTCCATTCTCTTAAATATAGAACTGATGGTTCTTTCCATTTATCTATTTTTTTCATTTTATAGAAGAACACTGTTGGTAGATTATATGAAATTACTATAAATGATCAGAAGTTTAGTTCCTAATGTTGTGGTTAAAAAACTTTTCCTCAACCTTCCCCCAAGAGAGTTTGGATGCTATCGAATGGTTATTAATTAGTTATTTATTTATTTCATAAACACTCTAGTGAGGAATCATTGTTTTGTATCCTGGGCAAGTGTTTTAAAGTTTTTTTTAATATTCACCTTTTATTTCTTCTTCATTTTTTACCCATACTTTGGCAGACAGGTCATACGCCACATATAAATTCTGTTTGGATGTACTTTTATTAGTAATTAGTAATTAGTATTAGTGGCTCTGTCGTAGTTTTTTTACACATTGTTGGTGTTCTTATATCCCCCCCCCCTTTTTTTTGCTTTTCACTACAGTTTGGCAGCTCTGTCATAGTTTTTTTACAGTGTAACATTGTTGGTGTTCTTACATCCCGGTCCGCCGGATGAGTTTAGCTGTTTAAAGGATTTTTCACAGGTTAACCTTTTCCCAACCCCTGTAGTTTAAAACATGGCACTGATTGTTTTATTTATGCATCTGGTTTATAAAGGATCTATAAAGTAGATAGCATACATTTTTCTGTAAATACATAATTTTTATAAATAGCATTGCTGCAGCATTCTGTTTCTAATATTGTTAGAGTTTTTAAGCATACAATGCTCTTTTACTGTGATCCAGTACGTTTGCACGTGGTTCTAATGCCTAATTTTAATTCTATTTATAAGGTTTCTACAGATTCTTCAAATGTCATTTTCCTGCAGTTCAGGTCCCTTATTTACAGCGCATGCACTAGCATTTTCGCCTAAATGTTTCAAAAGAGGGCACTCGAATCAGTCGTTGCAATCCATAGCGGTCGATTAATTCTGCAGTTTTAAGAAATTTCTATAGCTAGGACCTTGTTCAGTCCTTTTTCCTCATGCAGTTTGGTTTATCCTGCACCCTGATGGCACAAGTTTAACAATCCGTTATATAATTTACAACACAGTGTTAGAATGTATTTAAACTGATGGCACATACAGGTTTTCTAAAATGAAGCAGCACCTAATTATTTTCAATAAGAATGGAAAGTACAAGGGCACGTCCGGAAGTACGCCGGTAACCGGGTGGTCTGCCCGGTCCCGGCCTCCTGCGTCTGTTCCGGGGAGGGGGGGGCGGGCGGAGGAGCGGGAAAGGAAAAGTGACGCGGCTGACGCTGGCAGCGTCATTTGAAATCATTAGCTCCGCAGAGAGCGTGGAGCGGAGCCAATGATATGGTGCCGGCATTCCCGAGTTTTTAAAGGGGGACGGGTGCTGGCGGTTTTCCTCCTCTTCTGCGGCGGGTTGTGCGGAGGACATCTTAGCGTCGCCGAGCCTTCTTTTATCGTTTTTGTTGTTGGAGTTCTAGACGGGGGAGTGCTGCGGTGGAAACAGCAGTGCAGTGAGGTACCGCGTGGTCAGTGAGAGGAGGCGGCATGGATAGGCTCCACGTGCAGAGGGCCATGAGATAGAGTGAGGAGGAAAGAACGGAACGGAGCCGGGACCTGAAGTATAGAGAGCGAAGGGCCCGTACATAAAACAAACAGGCGAATAATCTTGTAGGGGCTGTATATATATAAATAACTAAATAACTAAATAATACTAATAAGAAGGAGAAAATAGTAGTTGGTTGGTGGAAGGTTGCATCTGTTGACTCAAGGGAGTGGGCTGTTTGCTGGCTGGTTGATGGCTTGGGGAGGGGAGCGTGCTGGACCTGGCAGGCTGGGGGGGAGTGTGCGTGGACGGGGCACTCAGAACCAAAATAGGGGAAGAGTGACAGAGAGAGCCGGAGGGGAAAGCAGTTGTGGTGGACATGGGCGCCGTGGGTCTTCGGGTAGGAGTGTTGCACGAGCAAAAGGGCCTCAGTGAGGGTGGGGTGGGCCCTCCTCGGTGAAGGACAAGAGGCGTACGGGGTCCAGGTTGCGTGGGCCAAGCAGGAGAGGCCAACCGCAGTCGGTGGGTGGACGGGCCGGTTCAGAGGCGGTGCCAGGAGGTTTGGAGGAGCAAGAAGCTGTTAGGGGTGGTGGTGATGTGGACCAGGAAAGGGGGACGGGACAGGTGCACGTGAATGATGCGCAGGGGAGGTTGAGCTATGGGGATCATAGGATGGGGCCTATGGTTGGGTTTCCAGGAACACACAATTGGCATCCCAGAAGTATGGCGTCCGGCTTGGGTGGGCAGATGGACCAAAGCGGTTACGGGGCATGGGGCGGCCATCCAACATGGACGCACTGGTTGGGGGGCGGTCAAGGTTCCTCCAGAGCTGAATGGTTGGAGGCGTGGCAGCCAGGCTGGTCCTTTGTTGTTCCCCCCCCTCCTTTTCCTATTTTGTCTCCACAGGTTCCAGTGATGCAGTTGCAGGCCACGGCATGAGCAACAGGAGGAGATGAAGAGGGTGTTATGCAACAGATGGTGTCCGGTGTGGTCGCGTCCCGAGAGGAGGTTGACCAGCGGCAGGACGAGGAACTCAGCCCGGCGGATGCGAGTACTTCGGAAGTGGTGGCAACTGCAGCAGGCGTGTCAGATGAGTTACAAGAGGAGGTTTGGGAGAAGAGTAGGGAGGGTGGAAAACGGAAAGAAAAAGGGAGTAAAAGATGGAGGCATTCCTGTCAGCGGTGTCGTAGCTAGAGCTCATCGTCTTCGTCGTCCTCGGATTTGTCTTCCTCGTCGTCTTCGTCGGATGATGGTAGGCGTCAAGGGAGGAGCGGTAAAGGGGTTGCAGGAGGGAGGCAGGTGCGAGGAGCCCCTTCTGTGGTGGCTATCTGAGTTATAGGAGGGAGTCCCGAAGAAGTTACGGCAAAGAATTAAAAAGCATCGTTATATTGATATTTTCTGTCTGTTAGAGGGTCGGAAGTGTTCGGGAGAAAGTAGGAGGAAGCGTAAGGAGGACGAGAAGGCGGGGCGCGTCAAGAAAGTCTCTCGAAATGTTGTTAACTGGACTCGAGCTTTTTTGCGTTTAGCGAGTGTTTGGGGGCAGCATTATCCGGAACAATACGAGATGCTTTTATCGTATGCCGATTCAATTTTGGAAGCATCGCAGATGCACGATGGGTGGTCATGGTTAAACTATGATGAGAAATTTAGGGACAAGATGGAAGAGAATCGGTTGGTGTCGTGGGGTATGCAGGACATTAATTTGTGGTTGACCCAGATGTTGACCAAGGCGGGTGGGGGGGGGAGGGGGTGGAACCAAAAGCTCAGCGGGGGTTAATGTGGGAGTGGGATGTTCCTTTCGCGGAGGAGGGAGCTTCGGGCAGCAGCGAGCGGGAGGAACTGGAGCAGGTGACGTATGCTGGAGGTTTAACAAGACCTCGTGCCCGTTTCCAGACTGCAAATTCAGACACGTGTGCTCCATTTGTGGGGGAGCCCAACCTGCATTCAAATGCATTAAAAAAGGGGTTTCTCAATCTCCCGCCCCCGGCGCAAAGCAATGAGGAGTCAATCGGCCTCGCCCCCTCGCCAATCCGACTTGCAGTGTTAAACGAGTGGCTGGGCCAATACCCGAGACGAAAGGATAGAGAAGTTTTGTATTCTGGTTTTAATTTTGGTTTTGTGATTCCAGTTTGTGGACAGGTGGTGGGGACGATGGCGCGGAATTCGCAGTCAGTTAGGCGCTTCGCACCAGTGGTGAAAAAAGTTGGAAGGCGAATTGAAGCTAGGGAGAGTAGCGGGCCCTTTTACGATACCGCTGTTCGCGAGGATGGTAGTTTCTCCTTTAGGTATAATACCTAAAAAGGAGCCTGGGAAATTTCGGTTGATACATAATTTGTCTAGCCCGTTGGGTGAGTTGGTTAATGACCATATTCCGCGGGACCTGTGTACCGTGCGATATGCTTCATTCGATAAGGCAGTGGACTTGGTGAAGGAAGCAGGTCATAGGGCGCAACTGGCTAAAGTTGATATTGAATCGGCATTCAGACTGCTTCCGGTGCACCCTTCATCCTTTTATTTATTGGGTTTTCGTTTCGAAGACGGAATTTATTTTGATAAATGCATGTCAATGGGCTGTGCAGTGTCTTGTTCATACTTTGAGAAGTTCAGTACCTTCCTGCATTGGGCAGTAGAGCGCAAGGTGGATGGAGCGAAGGTAGTGCACTATTTGGATGATTTTTTGTTTGTTGGGTCGGCGTAGTCGGATGAGTGCCGTAACTTGCTGGAAGGTTTTGTAGAATTGGCGCAGGAATTAGGAGTGCCTTTGGCAAAGGAGAAGACGGAGGGCCCTGCCACAAGGATCACGTTTCTGGGTGTGGAATTAGATTCCGAGTTAATGGTGGCACGTCTTCCTCAGGACAAAGTTCGGAGCTTGCGAGTGTTGGTGGCCAATGTGTTGGCATCGTCTACTCTAACATTGAAGGAGATGCAAGCGTTGATAGGATCTTTAAATTTTGCTTGTCGGGTGATCCCAATGGGAAGGGTATTCTTGCGTCGGCTAGCTGCATCTACGGGGGGGGGGGGGGGTGCGCAGACCTCATCATCATATTCGGGTCTCAAAGTCGATTAGGGCAGATTTGCGGATCTGGCAGGTCTTTTTGGAGGAACTTAATGGGACTACTGTATTGATGGAGCCAGAGCTCAGTAGTTTGGATTTGCAATTGTATACTGATGCAGCGGGGGGCATAGGTTTGGGTATTTATTTCGGGGGATCGTGGTGTGCCGAGCGCTGGCTGCAAGCTTGGCAGGAGTCACGCCTTACCAACAATATAACGTTCTTAGAGTTGTTTCCCATCTTAGTGGCATTGGAGTTGTGGCCGGAAAGACTGCGTAACAGAAGGGTGGTCTGGTGGTGCGATAACGAAGCGGTGGTCAGTGTGGTGAATCATTATTCGCCACATTGTCTCCAGGTAGCAAACTTGATGAGGGAAGTGGTTTTAGCATGCTTGCGTTTGAATGTGTCCCTTAGGGCCAGACATATACCAGGGTACGCTGAGATTGCTGATGCTCTTTCCCGTTTCAAGTGGGATCAATTTCGAAGACTGGCACCAGAAGTGGAGGCGGAAGGCGGCGCGGTCCCCTGGAAGTTATGGAGTCTTGGCCACCCAGGATGAAGGAATTGCTGCGAAGTTCTGTTGCTGCTGGGACATGGGCAGCGTATCTGCGAGAATGTGAGAAAGTGGTGGCCTTTCTGGAGAGCTGTGGGTGGCAGCGTGGGGCGGTATCCGCTCAGTTGATGGGCCAGTATGTAGTGTGGGCTAAAGCGAACAGATTGGCTCGATCGTCAGTGCGTAGTCACTTGGCGGGCTTCAAATTTTTTGCGAGAGCTGTTGGATGGGACTTCCCTATAGAGGGATTCTTAGCCTGCAAGTTGCTTCAAGGGTGGGGCCGAGAGACACCTGCGCCTCCGGATGCTCGGAGGCCGATCACACATGATTTGTTAGAGAGGTTATGCAAGTCATTGCCGGCGGTGGCTTCATCTCATTATGAGGCCATGCTATTTCAGTCGGTTTTTAGTCTTGCATTTTTTGGTGCCTTCCGAATGGGGGAGCTGGTGTCGAACTCGAGCAGGGCTGGAGCAAAGGGGATTGTACAACGGCAGCATGTCTACTTGGGGAAGGGGCAGTTGAGAGTTTTGTTGGCAAAATCTAAGACTGATCAACAGGGGAAGGGTTTGTGGGTGCGTTTGTGCGGGATTGGGGGATTTTCAACGTGCCCGGTGGGCACAATGCGTGAGTATTTACGAGTGCGCCCGGTACTAGATGGAGGGTTATTCATGCATGAGGATGGGCAACTGCTAACACATTTTCAAGTATTGGCAGTGTTGAGGTTAGCTTTAAAGTTTGTAGGCGAATGCTCGGAGCAGTTTGCGGCGCATTCATTTTGCATTGGTGCGGCTACCAGTGCTGCCGCGGCGGGATTGTCGCAACAGGACATACAGAATATTAGGAGACGGCGTTTTAGGGCTTTCCGGGGTTATGTTCGTTTGTGACAGGTGGGTGGGTGAACCTGTATCATGGATTGATTGTTCTTTTCTTTTGCAGCTGAAGACAGGAATGCCCAAAGCTGTTGGATGATAGGGCATTCCTTTGTTTTCTGGGCGGGTCGACGAGCAGCAATGAGACCGTTTGGGCCTAACCTCGGGCTTGATCCAGCTCGGGTGTCGATTCTATGGCTGGGTGAAAGAGGGCTGAGGTGGTATCAGCTTCTGCCTTTGCTGCGGCACCACGAGCGAGTGAGGAGCAAGCCGAAGCTGCTACTTTTGCATCTAGGTGGCAACGACCTGGTTGCGTGGACTTGTAAACAGCTCATCAGAGCATTAACGAAGGATTTAGCAATTGTACTGCGTATGTTCCCGGGGGTTGTGTTAATATGGTCCGTCATTATTCCAAGGCCTGCTTGTGCGGCCCAGCAGCGCTGGTCGCGGGGTCTCACAAAAATAATTCGACAAATAGGGCGATGGATAACTGAACAGGGAGGAGTTCAAGTTTTGCATCCGTGGGTTGAGGTTACTTGTGCCGGGTTGTACCGGCCGGATGGCGTTCATTTATCCCCGGTGGGTGTCGATTTACTTTTGAATGATTGGCAAGAGGCCTTGGAAAGTGTGACGCCACATGAGACTGACTGGTCGCAGCTGGGCAATAGGGGGGCGGCACAGGGACATTAATGTCGCCTTTGCCGGTGGCGGGATCCCGGAGCCTTTAGGACATACTTGGGCGAGGGCGGGGTGCCCCTGACCCGGATAAGCCTTGGCTGGCCTTTGCCTGGCGAGGTTGGGGAAAGGGCAGTAGGAAGTTGGCCAGTGGCAGGACATGGCCGAAGCGGATGCGAGGTCACTTTGCTAATTGTATGGCTGGTGAGGCATTGCTCCACTATTAGGAGATTGTTAAGAGGATTGTTCTGGTTTGTAATGTTTCAATTGTTTACAAATATAATAAAGCTGCGACCAGTTGGTATGTCCAATAAGAAGTTTGTGTGTGAATTTTTAAGGGGGCAGTGGATGGCTGGGGGGGAGGGGTTTTTTGGATGGGATGGAGGGTTAGGGCACCGGGTCCGATCTACCACGGTTATGGAAAGTACGAGGGCACGTCCGGAAGTACGCCGGTAACCGGGTGGTCGGCCCGGTCCTGGCCTCCTGCGTCTGTTCCGGGGGGGGTGGGGGGAGGAGGAGCAGGCGAGGAAAAGTGACACGGCTGACGCTGGCAGCGTCATTTGAAATCATTGGCTCCGCAGACAGCATGGAGCGGAGCCAATGATATGGTGCTGGCGTTCACGATTTTTTATAGGGGACGGGTGATGGCGGTTTTCCTCCTCTTCTGCAGCGGGTTGTGCGGAAGACAGCTTCCTGCCCTCCCTCCCTCATCTCTATAAAGAGATGGTTGTTTTGTTGGGGTGTCGCAGTTTGGGGGGGGCGAAAGGCGGGATCCCGGAGGTCTCCTGGGTCCGGAGCCTTTAGGACATACTTGGGCGGGGGCGGGGTGCCCCTGACCCGGATAAGCCCTGGCTGGCCTTTGCTAGTCAAATGGCGAGGTCGGGGAAAGGGCGGTAGGAAGTTGGCCAGTGGCAGGATACGGCCGAAGCGGATGCGAGGTCACTTTGCTAATTGTATGGCTGGTGAGGCATTGCTCCACTATTAGGAGATTGTTAAGAGGATTGTTCTGGTTTGTAATGTTTCAATTGTTTACAAATATAATAAAGCTGCGACCAGTTGGTATGTCCAATAAGAAGTTTGTGTGTGAATTTTTAAGGGGGCAGTGGATGGCTGGGGGGGGGAGGGTTTTTTTGGATGGGATGGAGGGTTAGGGCACCGGGTCCGGTCTACCACGGTTATAGCACATTAGTCGCTATCATATTTGGTGCAAAAAATATATACATACACATATATGTAAAAATAGTTTAGTTTAGAATATATTTGGTTGTAAACCGTTACCTCGTATACATATATAATTTACTTTAAGCTTTTTTATGACAAGTTGTATTGGTTCTGAAAGAGGGTTTACTTTAAAAATAGTTTTAATGAAAACTCTTTTTACCTATTTAAAGTTTTTTTAAACAAGCTCTTCTACACAATAGTCCTAACCGGAGTAGGTCGGACTCGATGCTTCACCATCACCCCTTCTTCCCCTCGCCCCCACCCCGCCCCCCGTCTTCCACAAACTCTCGGAAACCATACTTTTGGTACAACATCTGGTCACAGCTTTATTAACCATTTTAACAGTTTAACCAGCAACATCAAAACCCAATGGATAGTTACAACAAAACAAATTGTGCTATGGTGCTGGAAGATGAGACCCCCAGGTCGGAAGGCACTCAACTAGCTACTGGGGAAGAGCTGAAGACTTTTCAGAGTAAAGCCGGCATTTATGATGTGGTTGGATCAAAGCCCTCGGGAAGTCCGACTGCTGATGTAGCTGCGCATGAAATGAGAGTCAGAAGCTGTAAAGATGTCTTACACATTGGAACATGGAACATACGAAGCATGAACCAAGGGAAGTTGGAGGTGGTCAAGAATGAAATGGAACGTGTACATCTTGATCTGTTGGGTGTCAGCGAACTGAAATGGACTGGCATCGGGCACTTTGCATCAGATGATCACATGGTCTACTATGCTGGAAATGAAAGACAAAGAAGAAATGGTGTTGCATTTATAATAAAGAAGAAACTTGCAAGAACTGTAATGAAATACAATGCAGTCAGCGAACGCTTAAACTCTATTTGTCTACGAGGATTGCCTATCAACACAACTATAATTCAAGTATATGCCCCAACAACAGCTGCAGAAGGAGAATGAAATTGAAGAGTTATATGAACAAGTACAAGCTGAAATTGACAGAACATGCAAACAGGATATCCTGATAGTCATGGGTGACTGGAATGGAAAAGTTGACAACAAAGAAGAAGGCAAAGTAGTTGGAAAATATGGACTTGGCAACAGAAATGAAGCTGGAGAAAGACTGATAGAATTCTGCAAGACCAATGATCTATTCATCTCAAACACCTTCTTCCAGCAACACAAGCGGCGACTGTACACATGGACTTCACCCAATGGATTGTATAAAAATCTAATTGACTACATCTGTGGAAGTCAACGATGGAAAAGCTCTATAACATCAACAAAGACAAAACCTGGAGCTGACTGTGTTACAGATCATCAACTACTAGTATGCAAACTCAAGCTAAAGTTGAAAAAGAGCAAACCACTCATGAATGCAGCAAAATATGACCTTGAGAATATACCACTGGAATTTAAAGACTGCCTGCAAAATCGATTTGCTGCTTTAGATACAAATGACAGAGCTCCGGAAGAGTTATGGAATGACATCAAGAAGGTTGTGTTGGAAGAAAGCGAGAAGTCTCTACAAAAGGTGAAAAAGCAAAAACGGCCAAAATGGATGACGGAAGAAACTCTGAAAATTGCCCAGAAACGCAGAGAAGCTAAAGCCAGAGGAGAAAGAAAGACAATCGCAGAACTCAACAGAGATGTCCAACGTGCAACAAGACAGGATAAGGACGCATGCAAGGAAATAGAAGCAGAATCTATTAGAGGAAGAACAAGATCGGCTTTCCTAAAGCTACGAGAGTTAAAAAAAAAGTTCCAGCCTCGAATTGGAATGTTACAAGATGCTCAAGGTTCTATGTTGAATGATGCTGAGAAGATCAAGAAAAGGTGGAAGGAATATACAGAGTTTTTATATGATAAAGATCAAGTGGACCAACAGCCGTTTCAACCTGTATCTTATGATCGGGAACCATTGGTGATGAAAGAAGAAGTTGAAGCAGCATTGAAAGCCTTATCAAAGAACAAAGCACCAGGCATTGATGGCATTTCTATAGAAGTATTGCAGAAATCTGATGCAGCTGTTACCATACTTACAAGGCTCTGCCAAGAAATATGGAAGACAACATCATGGCCAACTGACTGGAAAAGATCTGTGTTTATACCAATACTAAAGAAAGGTGATCCAACTGACTGTGGAAATTATCGAACAATCGCTCTGAACCCACATGCCAGCAAGATTCTACTGAAGATTATTCAAAAGAGACTACAACCATACCTGGAACAAGAATTACCTGAAGTGCATGCAGGGTTCAGGAAAGGGCGAGGAACGAGAGACATCATTGCGGATGTGAGATGGATCCTTGAAAAGACTAAAGAATACCAAAAGGATATCTATTTGTGCTTTATCGACTATAGCAAGGCTTTTGACTGTGTAAACCATGAGAAACTCTGGGCCACATTAAGAAACATGGGTATACCAGAACACCTGATTGTTCTCTTGCGCAATCTGTACATTGATCAAGAAGCAACAGTTCGAATGGAACAAGGAGAAACAGAATGCTTTAAAATAAGCAAAGGTGTAAGACAAGGCTGCATACTTTCCCCCTACCTGTTTAATTTATATGCAGAACAAATCATCAGAGAAGCAGGATTGTATGAAGACAACAGAGGTGTGAAGATTGGTGGAAGACTCATCAACAACCTTTGCTATGCTGATGGTACTACATTACTGGCTGAAAGTGAAGATGATCTGAAACATTTGCTTCTCACAGTCAAAGAACATAGTCTCAAAATGGGCCTGCACCTTAATGTAAAGAAGACAAAGATCATGACAACTGGCATAATCAACAGGTTCATCGTTGAAGGAGAAGAAATCAAAATTGTGAACAACTTTAACCTACTTGGATCAACTATCAATAAAGAAGCAACAAGCAGTCAAGAAATCAAACGACGCATTGCTCTTGGCAGAATGGCTATCAAAGACCTAGATAAGATTCTCAAGAGCAGAGATGTCTCTCTCCATACAAAGATTCGACTTGTTCAGGCCATGGTATTTTCAATAGCATCATATGGATGTGAAAGCTGGACAGTGAAAAAGACAGACAGGAAGAAAATTGATGCCTTTGAATTATGGTGCTGGCGGCGAATACTGTGTATACCATGGACTGCCCGAAGAACAAACCAGTCGGTACTAGAGGAGATCAAACCTAAGCTTTCTTTAGAAGCTCAGATGACAAGACTTCGACTTTCATACTTTGGACACATCATGCGAAGAGAGAGATCATTAGAGAAAGACATCATGCTTGGCAAGATAGAAGGTCAACGCAAAAGAGGAAGACCAGCAATGAGATGGATCGATACAATAACAGCAGCTACGGGTACCAGCCTGTCAACAATGAGCCGCCTGACTGAAGACCGAGCACAATTTAGGATAGCTATCCAGAGGGTCGCCATGAGTCGACTCCGACTCGATGGCACTTAACAACAACATACCAGCCGAATGATGCCTCACCAGCCATGGCACTAGCAAGGTGCGCATGCCTCTGCTTTTCAAAATTCCCTCACCCACTTGGCCCCCAACTTTGCCATGTAATTAGCAAAAGTCAGCCCAGGGGTGTCCGGGTTGGGGGTACCCCAACCCGTCCCAAGTTTATCCAAAGGCTCCGGACCCTGGAAACCTCCGGGATCCCGCCACCGGCACAGGGGTCCTCACTGTCCATGTGCCGTCCCGCCCAAAAGCTGCGACCAGTGAGGATCCCTCTGCACTACCCACTCCAACGCCTCCTGCCAGTCATTCAATAACAAATCCAACCCCACCCCGGTAAGTGGACCCCATCCCGACCATACAGTCCCGCACAGCCTACCTCTACCCACGATTGCATTACCTGGTACCCCCCATGAGCACAAACCCAACAGCCAATTTGTCGATTGATTTTTGTCAGCCCTCTCGACCAGCGCCGCTGGTCCCGAGTGACTGGCCGTGGAATAATATCAGACCACATTAATATGACGCCCGGAAACAACTGCAGGACCACTTCCAAATCTTTCTGAGCTGCTTGGATCAGTTGCTTGCAGGTCCATGCTGAAAGATCATTGCCCCCCAAATGTATTAACATTAAGTCTGGTGCATTCCGCCGCCACCCGTTGTGCCGAAGCAAAGGGAGCAACTGCGTCAACGGAGACCTCGCTCACCCAGCCATAATACGGACGCCACCTCCAGGTTCAGACCAAGATTCTCCTGCCCAATGCACAAATGAATAGCCGATAAGCCAACAGCCATGTGGACCTCGCCCTCTATCTGCAAAAGAAAAAACAGCATTAGCCCCCCCACTCTCCAGCCCGACTATCTCTACAGTCGGACATATCCTAAGAAAGCTTTCGAGCGCCATCGACCGATGCGTTGCACCTCTCGGTCAGATAGCCCCGCCGCTGCCGCACTAGTTGCAGCCCCAATACGGAAGGAGTGTGCCGCAAACTGATGCGGCACCTCCCCAATCTGCTGTAGGGCCATTCTTAATACCGCTGTAAACTGAAACCATGTCAGCAGATGTTGTGGGGGACCCTAGCCCAGGCCGCGGCCTATAGGCGTAAGGCTGCCCTTGTTAGTCTTTAAATAAAGATTATGTTATCCTCGTCCAGAGCCTGGCTTCTGGGACTTGTAGTTGTGTTACTTGTTCAAAAACAGATGTATGGAAACCAAAGGTTTTTTTTTCAAAGGCAAACAGGAATTTATTTCTTTTTTTTTCCCAAAAGCACTAAGGCTTAACAGAAGGCAACAGGATTCTTCTCCAAACAATATTCCTCAGGAAATTCCATGAAACCAAAGACTGAAACTGCTTTAGAAGGCTCTCTTAACACATGCAGCTGTCTCTCAATATATAACAAACAAATACGTCCCTTTTTTTTTTTCAAATAAAAGTAAATGTCTTCTCTGCATTAAACAGGGTCCTTAGCTTTCCTGGCTAGAGTAACTCTCCCTGTTTCCTTAATGCTTTGGGGTTTTCAAGTTACAGGGTTTTCTTTCTCCAGAAGCTTTTATTCAGCTCTCTGACACCATGAACAGTCCATTAATGAATCTTCAGACATAGAAACAGGTTCAGAACAATCTACCTGCATTTCCTCTGAATCTCCTGCCGGTATGTCTGACTCTAAAGCGCCATGCAATGCTTCTGGCTCAATACACTCCAAAAGCTCCTGAACTTTTCTCCACTGAGGCTTTCCACTATGAGTAAGGTTTTCACCTGGAAGGTGAAGATTCTTTTTCTGAATTAAATGCCACAGTGCCTCTAACTGTTTCAGGTCACTGTTAGCTGTACTTTTCTTCACCCCCCTTCTGGGAGCTTGAACCCTTAGAGCTGGTCCACGAACTGTAGAAACTGCACTCTGCTGCTGGCCAGTAATTTTTCCAGCCACACCTCTGCTGGCTTCAGAACTACTTGTACTTTTCCTGCAAGCCTGACTTTCTCTTGGGGTGTTGCCTTCACCTCTGAAGTCCCCACGGAAGTCTCCACCGGTCTCCTCCCCGGTGAACTCTCTGGGTCTTTCTTGGGTGCTTCTCTCTCCAGCAGTCTCTGTGGTCAACTCCAACTCCCCGGTCAATTCTCCAATCGAATCCCCGATCGAATTCCTGGTCGAACTCCCTGGTGAACTCCCCGGTGAACTCTCTGGTGAACTCTCTTTCCTTCCTGTTCCTCTGGGTTTATAAAGCTGTTTTTTTTTCCTATCGTGCACTGTCCCCTGCTCAGGTGTTTTTCATTAGTTTCCGAGCCTGCCCTTAGGTTAGCAGAGCTTGGGTGTGGCCTGCCTTCAGCAACTGCGTTTTTTTCTCTTTTCCTGCACTCTGCAAGCTATAGATTCGCTGCCTGTCTCTTTCCTTAAAGGTAGATTTTTGATTTTCCTCTATTTCCATGGGCTCAGCAATACTCTCCTCATCACAACGTGCATTTATTTATTTATTTATTTATTTATCTATATTTTTCTATACCGCCCCTTCCAGCGATCAAGGGCGGTTTACAAGGAACATTTTAACAATTGTACACAGATGTATACATTTACATTGAACAATCAGATTCAACTATTTACAATGAACGGTTAAGTTTAACTATTTACATTGAACAAAACTTCAACTTCAAGATGTATTAGTAATACAAACAACCATTAAATTATTTACATTGGATATTTACAGTGGTTGTGTTTTGTGTATATTTTGGAATTTATTTCCTTTTATGACGTAAATCGGGGGTGTGTATGGGGTTTCAGACGGGGGGGGGGGTGAGTTGTTTAGTTTTGAGCAAGGGGGTTTGTGTGTGTAATACCATGGTTATGGAGGTGTTTTGGGGGTATATGGGATTTCAAAGTGTTCAGTAAAGAGGTAAGTTTTTAGCTCTTTCCTGAACTGATAGAGGTCATTTATGACGCGAAGGTCTATTGGGAGGTCATTCCAGAGCGTAGGGGCAGTGAATGTGAATGCTCTGGAGCTAGTGGTTTTCTTTGTCTTCCTGAAGGCTTTTGGTGTGATAAGGGAGTGGGCTTCGTTTTGTCTGTGTGATCTAGTTTTGTTTGGTGATTGCAGTAGTGTGGATAGGTGTGAGGGGGCTATGTCTTTTATGAGTTTAAAGGTTGTTAAGATAGTTTTGTATCTGATTCGGCTATTGATTGGGAGCCAGTGTAGTTCTAGCAGTATTGGGGTTACGTGGTCTGTTAGACGTGCTTTAGCTATTACTTTTGCACAGATGTTCTGAGCTCTTTGAAGAAGGTATGTGCTTTTTTGAGGGAGGCCTATTAATAGACTGTTGCAGTAGTCAAAGTGGGGGGTGATTAGTGTATTTACTACAGATCTAAAATCTTGAGTTTCTAGGAGTGCATCCGCATGAATAAAGAACACCACCCCCACTGCAGGCCACTGCCGCTCATACTCCCGTACCGCCGCCACCGCGCAGGCTGCCACACCCTCCATCTCCCGTAAGACCACCCACCAACCCCTACCCTGCTGGTCGGTCTTAGAGCGTGCCAACAACACCCGCACATACCCCCTCTCCACCTGCACCTGCTGCCGCAGCAAGCCACCGGAAGTACCCCTCCCTGAATCTGCTACCAATTCCCGACCCGAAAAGCCCCAAAAAATGCTAAGCAAAAAACTGCCTTAACAATGCCGCTTCATACGCCAACGATGCCAACAAAGGGAGAGCCACACATAGCCTCACCAGCAATTCATGCGTAATTGGCTGTCTGCTGTCCCGAGCAGTTGGCTGCAGTCTCCCCCACCCTTGCAGCAACCGCTGGGTTAAAAACCCACCCCCCACTGGACTCCAACCCACCGCCTTTGCGAAAAATGCAAACCCTGCTAGATGCGAAAGGAACCCCTGCCTTGGACATCCCCTTGCTCTTGGCCTTAACCACCTATTTTGCTAACATCCAATCCGACACTGCGTCTGGCCACCATTCCTGCACCCGCAAGAACTTTTCCACCTTGTCACAGCCCCGCTGTTAAGCCGACCATGTTCCTCGTGCCACCAAACCTCTTAGCAAACTCCACATCTCTTCAGGCCAACCTGCCACAAGTGCTCTGGGACCCACAACCCAGTCTCGCCTGTTCCTGGCGCCAGTTTCCGGAACCTGTCCCACTGGAAATGAGAAAGAGCATCTGCAATCTCATTAGTACACCCAGGAAGATGTCGAGCTTTGATCACGACATTCAGCCTTAAACAAGCTAATACCACCTCCCGAATTAAGTCGGCCACTGGAACGCATCTCGGGGTGTAGCGATTAATGACACTCACCGCTGCCTCAATATCACACCACCACAATACTCGTCTGTTATGCAGGCACTCTGGCCACAACTCCAACGCCACCAGCATGGGAAAAAGCTCTAGAAAGGCTATGTTAGTGACTAAACCTGCTTCCTGCCACGTCTGGGGCCATCTCTCCGCACACCATGCCCCCACAAATTAGATGCCCAACCCCGACCCCCCGCCGCATCTGAGAATAGCTGTAAGTCCCCCGATGAAAGCTCCCTCTCCATCATTACCGCCGTACCGTTGAATTCCTGCAAAAAGATGTCCCAAATACGCAAATCCCCCTTCATCACCCGGGACACCCTGATCCGGTGATGCAGTTTGTGCACCCCCGCAGTGGCCCCTGCCAGTCTCTGCAGAAACACCCTACCCATCGGTATGACACGGCATGCAAAATTCAGTGCACCTATCAATGCCTGCAATTCTCTCAAGCTCAACTTGCGGGCCACTAGAGCATTGGCCACTAGGACCCACAGCTTCCTCACCTTTTCCACTGGAAGCCAAGCCACAATTGCCTTTGAATCCAATTCCACTCCCAGAAATGTTAGTTGCCTCGTAGGACCCTCCGTCTTCACTTCTGCTAATGACACTCCCAATTCCCTGGCCAAGGCCATGAAACCATCCATTAGGCGCTGACACTCCCCGGACTGCTCCGCACCCACAAATAAAAAATCATCCAGATAATGCACTATGTTCCTACAACCCACCTCCTACACCAATGCTCAATGCAGGAAGGAACTGAATTTTTCAAAATAGGCACATGACACCGAGCATCCCATCGGCATACACTTGTCAAAATAATACTGATCCTCAAACCAAAAACCCAGCAACGGTAAACTAGACGGATGCACGGCAACAATCGAAACGCCAACTCAATATTGACCTTCGCCATCCATGCCCTAACCCCTGCCTGTCGCACCAACTCCACTGCTCGGTCGAATGAAGCATATTGAACTGTACAGCTATCCCTAGGTATATGATCATTGACCGATAAGCCTTCCGGAAATGACAAGTTATGAATTAATCTAAATTTTCTCGCTTCCTTTTTGGGAATAATACCCAACGGGGACACTATCAAATTCCCGAATGGCTTCTCCTCAAATGGGCCCGCTATCCTCCCTAACTCCAATTCTTTCAACAATTTCTCTTTCACTACTGGAGCAAAGTGCCGCACCGAAGGTGAATTGTGTGATGTGCAGGCTAAGTCTGCTAAGGCGGCAGGGCCAGATCTCTTGCCAGCAGAACTCTATAAGACATTTCCGGACTTGTTTGCTCCAACTCTGCTAACAGTATTTAATGAAATTTTCTTAACAAAATCTCTTCCTGCCTCCTTTTATCACGCGAATATTGTCGTAATTCCTAAACCTGATAAAGATTCCTTGCAATGCTCTAATTACCGTCCGATTTCTCTACTGAATTTAGATTACAAAATTTTTACAAAGATATTGGCTACTCGCCTATAGAAGCTCATACCGGCTGTAGTTCATCCGAACCAAACGGGTTTCATCAAGAATAGATATGGGTTTGAGAACGTTCGCAGATTGATCAATGTTTTACAGAGGTTAAAATTAGAAGGGGGTCCTACAGTATTTTATCGTTAGACGCTGAAAAGGCCTTCGATAAAATAGAATGGTCTTACCTTCTGCAAGTTCTTCGGGAATTTGGTTTTGGGAGTCCTTTCTGTACATGGATCGCTTCCCTATACTCCAGCCCCCAAGCGGTGGTGTCTGTCAACGGCTCGGTTTCCTCGCCCTTTCGCTTGGGGAGAGGTACGAGACAAGGGTGTCCTCTTTCTCCTTTATTGTTTGCACTTGCTATGGAACCGTTAGCAGCTCATATCAGGTCCAGAGCAGAGGAAATAGGTACCCATCTCGGTTCTGAATGGCATTCTATTTCCTTATACGCAGATGATACATTGATTTACTTGAGAGATCCTTCAAGGTCTTTACCTATTGTGCTACGTATCTTAGAACGCTTCTCTTTGGTTTCTGGTTTTACTATTAACCGGCAGAAATCCACCCTTCTGCGTTGTATGTCCCGTTCCTCTTCTGTCGTCCAGAACATTGTGGGCGATTTCCCATTTGTGGACCATTTTAAGTACCTAGGTATTGTGATTCATCGGGACATATCGAGGCTGTATAGTTTGAATTATATCCCTCTTCTAAAATCGATCCAGGCAGATCTGGAACGTTGGAATTCCTATTCGGTTACGTGGTTAGGTCGTATCAATGCTTATAAGATATTGATATTACCAAAGTTTCTTTTTATGTTTATGCAGTTGCCTATTGCTCTTCAGAGCAAGTTTTTTAAGACACTTCGGACGGCCTTAACACACTTTATATGGATGAGGAAATGACCTTTGATTAGCTGGCGGCTACTCACGCTTCCCAGAGGGTCTGGCGGGTTGGGCCTTTCTGATCCCGAACTATACTATTTTTGTATCTGTTTGCGATCATTATTGTTGTGGAGAATTCATTCAGGGGCGGAATGGGTCTTGTTGGAAAAAGATTGGTTACGCCCGATTCCGTTGGTGGCGGTACCTTTTCTTTCTGATCCTTGGGAGGTCCGTCAGGTGAAGTTGTATGTGTTTATTGGCCCCTGTTGGGCGGCATGGAGGAGGGTTTGTCAGCGGGCGGGAGTATCGACTTCCCAATCGCCCTTTACTGTTTTGGGAGCACTGAGGTTTATTTGACATATGACTAAAGGATCGAATCTGGATGTATTAGTGGTGAGATTATCTTCTTTGTATGTGAACTTGCGACCTGCATCTACGCACGATTTGGAGGATCGAATGGGTTTTCCACTCTCTTTATTTCAACATATGCAAATTTCTCATTGCTTGGCTACCCAATTCTCGGTGGACGAACTTTCTAGGAATCCTAGGTGTTGGGAGCAGGATCTTTTTGTCTCTAGCAAACTTAAAGCGTTTATAGCTTGGTTGTATAGGCATATTGCAGCTGACTCCTACGCCCTTCCTGCTTTGAAGCTCCCTCAGCAACGTTGGGAGCCGACTTTGCCGGGGAAGGAGCAGGAGTTCTGGTTGGAAGTATATTCTTATTCGCATTCATGTTCCATATCGCTAGGGTTAATTCATACACAACTTCGGATTCTTTACCGTTTATCTATTACGCCGGCCGATCTTTTTCATTGGCACAGCGCTGATGACCCGCTCTGTTGGAGATTGTGTAGTCGACAGGGAACTTATGACCATATGTGTTGGTTGTGTCCGCACATTCAGCGATATTGGCAGGGGGTAATGGGCTATATTGCTAGGAGATTGCAGGTTACTTTCCCCTTTGATATGGCGTCTTGTCTATTGGGGGTTTTCCCTGAATTCCCTCATCAGCGTCCTCTTCGACGGTTGGTGCAATCGCTCCCTTTAGCGGCCAGATCAGTGCTTGCTCGTTTCTGGAAATGAAGTAGAGCGCCGTCTCTTTTGGAATGGCGTGCTAAATGCTGGGAAATATATAGGTTGGAAAAAATGACTGCTTCAATTCGGGGTCGTTCTTTTCTAGAAGAGGATCTTTGGAGCTTAGTGCTTCAGGGGGACGTTTGAAGGTCTGGGGACCTGGTTTGCTTGATGGTCTGTGATATTTCTTTCCTTGGGCTGGTTTGCCTCTCAGATCTGCTCTTCCTTTTCTTTGTCTTAGCTCTTCTTCCTTACTTCCTCCTCTTGGGAGGAGTTGATAGGTCAGCAGGGTTGGGAGAGGGGGGGTAGTTGGGTGGCAGGGGTAGGGATGGGAGGGGGAGGTGGGGTTGGGCTTAGGAACATGGGGGGGGGGATACCGGAGCAGGGTTTTGCTTTTGCCTCTGTTTCTTTCAGGCATTGTCTGTACCTTCTTCTTTCAGCACTGTATTGCTCGGATGCAGACAGGATTCTAGTTTTAAAGTTTAGGAGGGTCTGGGAGTGGTAGTGGTTTGTACTATATCTCACAAGGCTGTTTTAATCTGCATTATTCTGATCTCTTCAGATTTGTTCTGATCTGTTCTGTATTGCATTAATGTGTGTGGCAGTACTTCTGTATTTTTCCTTTTGTTTCCTTTTGACTCTCTAATATATAGGTCCCCTGTTCTGATTTGGGTTGTGAGGGAGGGGAGGTGCTTTGCACAGGGATGGTTAGTGTCTGACACATATTACCTTCTTTTGGTTCTGGTATATGTACTGGCTGATTTGCAGTGTGTGTTAATTTAATTTGTTTCTTACTTGCTGGTGGGTCATGTTGTACACTAGTGGAGATTGTATTACATTGTTGCGGTTTGATGTGTTGGAATGTATGCTTTTGAACTTTGCTCAATAAAATTTTTTACACAAAAAAAAAAAATAATCAAAGGTGTTTGGCAAGACTGCATACTCTCCCCCCCACACACACCTGTTTAATTTAAATGCAGAACAAATTATCAGAGAAGCAGGAGTGTATGAAGACAACCAAGGTGTGAGGATTGATGGAAGGCTTATCAACAACCTTCGCTATGCTGATGATACCACATTACTGGCTGAAAGTGAAGATGATCTGAAACATTTGCTTCTCAAGATTAAGAAACATTGTCTTAAAATGGGCCTGCATTTTAATGTAAAGAAACAAAGATTGTGACAACTGGCAAAATCAATAAGTTCAACATTAATTGGAGAAGAAATTGAAATAGTTGACAACTTTAACCTACTTGGATCAGCAATCAATAAAAAAACAACAAGCAATCAAGAAATCAGATGACACATTGCTCTCAGCAGAATGGCTATGAAGGACATAGACAAGATTCTCAAGAGCAGAGATGTGTCTCTCCATTCAAAGATTAAACTTGTCCAGCCATGGTATTTTCAATAACAACAAATGGAAAGTTGGACAGTGAAAAGATAGACAAGAAGAAAATTGATTCCTTTGAATTATAGTGCAGGTGAAGAATACTATATATACCATGGACTGCCCGAAGACCAAACCAGTCAGTACTAGAAGAGATGAAATGTAAGCATCCTTTAGAAGCTCAGATGACTTAGACTTTCATACTTCGGACACATCATGCAAAGAGAGAGATTGTTAGAGAAAGACATCATGCTTGGCAGGGTGGAAGGTCAATGCAAAAGAGGAAGGCTAGCAATGAGATGGATCGATAAAACAGCAGCTATGGTTTGTTTATGTTTACTACATTTGATATACTGCTCAGGCCGAAGCATCAGAGTGGTTTACAATATTACATAAATGTTACTGAAAATATGAAAAGAACGCCATCAACAACAATGAGCTGCCTTACTGAAGACGGAGCACAGTTTAAGATAACTATCAAGATGGTTGCCACAAACTGGATGGAACTTAACAACAACAAAAACATGCAGAGGCCAGTGTGATCCACTGGTTGTGTAAGGAGGAGCTGATGGCTTTGATTTCCAGGGTCTCGTCCACTTTAAGCTTGACAGATGCATCCAGCACGGAGCAGGAGTTGAACGTACACCCACTTCTTCAAGGGGTGCAGAAATCCACTACTGTCTTCTTAGTTCTGGATGTGATGAAAGATACGATCCGGTCCAAATGGGACTCACCAGACTACTTACCTAAAAGGTTAAGGGTCTATAAGAAGATCATGTTCTCCCAGAGGAGGAGCTTAGCAAGTGGTTTGACATTCCCAAGGTGGATGCACACAGCGGTTTTCAGATGGACCACCATTCCTGGGAAAGGCAGATTGGCCTTAAAGGATGTTCTGAACCTTAAGGTCAATTTCTTGCTGATGAGCCAGTGTGCTGTGGCGGTGGCTGTTCTGTAACTGGGAGTACCTACCAGCTTGACATCTTGCTTCAGTGGATTCAATCTCTATCGCCTGATGATTCTACTTCCCTCTTGCAGTCAGCTGCAGCCTTCCTTTCTGATACCATCTATGACCTGGTATGTTTGCTGGCCAGTGATGGTGCTCTTACTGTGTCACGGCATTGGATTTGACAGACTCACTCTCCAAAGCCCAGATAGCTGTACTGGCCTTAAGGGAGAAACTCCTGTTTAGAACCCATTTGGAGAAGCTGCTGAAGGATCTAGGTGAGACAAAATCTTACCACCTCCCGGAAGACAGATCTATGGGGCCTGTGAAGCAGACTAGTGCCCCTTTCTTGTCTGCCTCCTCCTGTCCACCAAGGGCACACTGGCCAGATTCCCAGGGGTCTTGGGACTGTAATCACTAGCAATCAGAAGGGGGGACCTTTCTTCCCCTCTGCTTCAGGGCCTTGGGCCCGTTCTCACTTCTTTCATGGAGCACATGGACCTACTCAGTCCCTTCCAGGAGAGGACTTCCTGGGCTATGCAGTGAAGGTTTGGGGGCCCATTCCCTGCTACCAGGGATCTCTGAGTGCTAGATATCATTCAATTTGGCTATGTCCTGGAATGCAAAAAGTCTTTCCTGATGCCTTCGTCGGACAAGTTGCTTCACCTAAAGGCAGTGGTGCCTCTCCCCTAAGATGTACAAGCCAAGGGCAGATACTCCATCTACTTAATGCTGTCAAGAAGGACGGTTTCTTCTGGCCCATTTTGAACCACAAAACAGTCAACAAGCACTTGTGTGTCCTGCGCTTTCAGATGGAAACCTTACGCTTCGTTATTCAGACAGTGCACTGAGGGGAATTCTGGGCTTTGCTGGATTTGGCCAAGGAATAGTTTCATATCCCGATCCGGGCAGATCAGCAGAGGTATCTGCATTTTGCCATGCTTGGCTCTCACTATCAGTTTTCTGTCCCTCCTTTTGGGCTCTCCACTACCCCAAGGACATTCTCCAAGTTCATGATGATGGCAGCTGCAGCGCCAAGGGATCTGTGTACATTCTTATCTGAATGATTGACTCATCCGAGCCCGTTCTCTTCCTGAAGCATCTCAGGTCATGTCCTGGGTGGTGTCCTTTTTGGAAAGCCTTGGCTGGGTGATCAATCAGGAAAAAGCTAGGGTTTTTTTCCCAATCCTTGGAGTTGCTGGGAGCACATTTTGACACTCGAGTGGGCAGAGTTTTCATGCCAGAGGAGAAAGTCAGAAGGGTGATGAATTGCTTGGTGATGTTTTGTGTGCAGCAGGCCCCAGAGCTGGGAATATCTTCATTTCTTTGGCTTGATGGGAGCGACCATAGAGATGATCCTATGGTCACGTGCTCACATGTGGCCGCTCCATCAATCCTTGTTAACTCTAGGTTTCCCAAGTCCTCAGGAATTCGAGTGCCAGCTCTCGTTCCTGTTGATGGTTAAGTCCAGTCTGCAGTGGTGGTGGTAGCCCTGCCATCTGAGGAAGGATGTTCCACTGTACAATTTCTCCTGGATTCTGCTGATGATGGATGCCAGTCTCTCGGGCTGGGAGACCCATTCCTGAGACCGCACTTCACAAGGCCATTGGAACTGCAGGGAAGCAGTGTGGTCCATCAACCACCATGAGACAAGGGCCATCAGGTTGGCTCTTCTGCATTTCCGGCCCCTAGTCGTGATCTAGGCAGTTAGTTTTCAGACTATGCTACTGCAGTGGCTTACATCGATCAGAATGGTGGCACAAGACATGCTGGAGTAGCCCTGGAGATGGATCTCCTGTTTCCCTGGAAAAATAGAGCCGCCTAGCCTTGTCGGCTCTGCAAATTACTGGAGTGGACAATATGGAAGCAGACTTCCTCAGCCGATACTCCCTTAATCCTGGCAAGTGGGAGTTGAGTCAAGAAGCATTTCAGTTGATTCTGTGCCAAAAGTGTCACCTCGAAATGGATTTGATAACGAGCCGCTCCAATGCCAACGTGTGCTGCTTTTTCAGTCACCACACGGAGATAGGTTCTAAGGGCATCAGTGGCCTTACCTGGTCTTGGCCCAGTCAATGGCTGCTGTATGTGTTTCCTCTGTGGCCCTTGGTGGGGTGTGTAATTTAGTGTATAGAGCACCACCCAGGCAGTATTGTTCTGGTGGTGCTGGATTGGCCACAGAGAACATGGAGAACAGAGAACACAGTGCCTCAGTCTCCGGAGCTATTGCTGCAGAGACTGATCATCCTGGAAGAACCGGCTCCCTTCTCGCTTACAGCATGGCTCTTGAAAGGAGGTTGTTTGTGCATAAGGGCTACTCTCCAGCTGTAATCTCTACTATACTTGGTGCCCAGGGGAGGTTTACCAAGCTAGCATACATACTTATGGATATGGTGCCTATTTGAGTGCTGGTTTGGCATGCAGCACTTGGTTCCTGAGGCAGCCAATGAGTCCTCTTTTTAGGCCTTTCTGCAGGGTGGCCTAGAGAAGGGCCCTCTCTCTTAGCTCCCTGAAGGTTCAGGTGGCAGCCTTGGCTTGTTACTGTGGTCCAATGGTCAGCAAGTCCTTGGCCTTGCACCTGGATGACTCCTGTTTTTCTCCAAGGGGTTTGACATCTGTGTCCTCCACTTCAGTCTGTGATCCCTTCCTGAGATCCATCTCTGGTGCTCTGAGCCCTAATGGTAGCCCCCTTTGAGCCATTGAAGCACACTAGCTTGAAAGATTTGATGCTCAAGACTGTTTTCTTGGTCGCAATTTGTTCTATAAGGCAGATATCCGAACCACATTCTCTGTCTTCACTAGATCCTTATCAGACTTTTTAAATTGAGGCCTTTTCCGTTCAGCCTGTGCCTTCCTTCTTGCCTAAAGTGCTGTCTATCTTTCACATGATCCAGGTGGTTTGCCTGCCCTCCTTCTCTAAGGAGCAGTGTTGGGGGAAGGATAAGGATCTTCGCCTTGTGGATATCCAGAAGGTGTTGCTCTGGTACTTGGAGGTTACAAATTCCTTTTGTAAGTCTGACCATCTTTTTGTGCATTTGCTGGCCCATGCAATGGTGAAGCAGCAGCCATGTCGACCTTTGGGGGCTGGATTAAGGAGAGGCTATTGCCTCCGCAAATCTGTTACAGATCCTCCTGGTTCTGGAAGGTTTATGCACCCATTCTACTCAAGCACAAGCGTCCTCTTGGGCGGAGCAGAGCTCGGTGGCTCTGCAGACATTTTTTTGGCAGCAACGTGGGCATCACTTTCCACTTTTGTCAAGCATTACCACTTGGATGTTCATCCATGGGCGGACATGACCTTCAGCTCAAGAGTTTTGTGAGCTGCAGTATTGTCTTCCCATCCGGTGGTGGTATAGCTTTGATATATCCCACTTATCTGGACTGGTCTAAAAGGATGATATGGAAGATAACATTTTACTTATCAGATAATGTCTTTTCCTTAAATCCTGCTAGACCAGTCCAGGACCCGCCCCTGAAACCGTATTGCTCTGTTCTGCTGCAGTTCCTTTGGGTCCATCATGATTTTATACTTGACTCTCCAGACTCATCTTCTACTAATAGCCTTCTGTTCCACCTTCCTATACATAGTTCGCTACTGTTGAGTATTCATTGTTGCTCTTGGTTGAAGTTGTGTGATGCTTGCCATGTTTCTCCCATATGCTTTGGGATGAATACTGAAGGGACCTCTCTTGGCTGAGGTGAATAGATGCATAGGAGTGATGCCATTCAAATCTGGGCTTTTTATTGGTTCTTTGTCTCCAATCTGCTGGTAGGGGAACACAACCCATTTGTCTGGACTGATCTAGCAGGAATCAAGGACAGAACATTATCTTGTGAGCAAAATGTCACCTTTATAGCATTCAAACTTAGTTGTCAAATAGTCAAGCATTTGTCAAGCTTACCTAGTAACATATTAATGATGACAGATAAAGGCCAGTATGGTTCTTCTAATCTACCCAGTTACGCGGTCAGGGTTGCAACTGCCACTCCATGCAAGTTATCCCACACCCCAAATGCCTTTTATGGAGTTCAAAAAGTCATTTAAATTAATTTTGCTTTGGATTTCATTCTCTTGCCATACAGATCCTGTGTTTATCCCATGCATTTTCAAATTTCATTACTATTTTTGTTTTTACCACCTCCACACTACGAACATTTCAGGCATCCACCACCTGGTGTATATCTGCACCATTTGGGTCATTTTCCACGGGATTGCTGCCATTTTATTTGTATCCTTAGTGAGAAATTAGCCTCCAAAATTGAAATTAGTATTTGGGATATAAAGAGACCAGAAGAGGTCCAGAGAAAGGTGACCGAAATGGAGTCTGGGACAGAAGACAGATAAAAGGAGACTTGTAGACCTAAATATGTATATTCCAGAAGAGAGAAGAGGCAGAGAAGACATGATACAGATATTTAAATACTTGAAAGATATTAATGAGAAAATACATTTCATCCAAAGAAATGGAAGCTATAGAACTAGAGGACAAGACATGAAGCTTCAAAGAGGTAAACATCAAACAATCAGAAATATTTTTTTCATGGAAAGGGTGGTAGATACCTAGAATGGCTTTCCAGTAAAAGCAGTGGAGACAAATAGTGGTGATATTAAAAAAAAATGTTGACTTGCTCCCATAGGCAAGTAAGTGTGCTTTAGATTAAATCCATTACATCAGTGCTAACAGACTTCAGTTGTCTGTGAAAAAGAAAAGCAATGTACTTTCCTTTTAAAACATGGTTTCTCTATATCAACTGACAATCTGAAATAAATAAATTAGATCACCATAAATAATCCTACATGGTTTAAGAACGAACTTACAAGTTTGAATTAAGCTGAGAAATAGATTGTTTCTTGGATCTTAAGGACTGGAAAGGTAGAGGGAGTAGAAGAAAAGACAGACTGAAGCAAGATTAGTATGTGTTTAGTACACAGGACCTTCAAGTCTGAAATCAAAGGTTCCTCATTGCCCCTCCAGTCCAGTCCCACGTCTCTAGGTAGTGCACCTCTTCCAGCAGCTGGGAGACAGAGCATGTCATCTTTGGATTACAACAGTATACTTATACCACTGGCACAGCCTACCAGCCCCAGTATGCTCAGTCTCCAAGCAGCTGGAGGAGGCAGTGAGCCAAGGTGTTGGACTCACTGAAGGGACAACTAAGGAGCATAGGACTTAGAGAAACCTTTTTCTCTGTAGTTTGGTAGGATTGTTATTTTGGTAGGAATTTAAAAAAAAAAGGGAGAATAAAAAGCAAACCCGCCTAAGGGAGCAAAGCTAGAGGAAGATATCCTTCCACCCTCTCTCCCCGCTCTGGTTTGAGTGGCAGTGACATCCCAGGACTAGGGACGGCTCCCGAACCCGTTACTGGGTGAGGAGCCACCACAGACACAAAGACCAACATTTGTAGAGCTCCCTGGACATCCCCTCAGTGCCAAAGCTGCAGTAAAGGCTGAGCACAAGGGAAAGAGCAGTGCTGTTGGCCGTGGTCCAGGAGGCACAATAAATCAAAGGTAACCACCGTGAAAGGGCCGGGCGGCAAAAGATCTTTCCAAGTGAAGCCAGTGCTCAATATAGCAGGCGTGAGGGATTGGGCACAGAGAAAGGACCTGCCTTATTTACTCAGACTGCGTGACTGGGGGTGGGGAGTAGTGCAGAAAGAAAGAAGCGCCACTTCTTCCCTCCACAGAGCCGTTCAGCGTGGACCATAGGTTTTTGTTTTTTTTTCTGCAGTTGCTTTTTCCCAGGGGAGTAAAGTCAGCGGCAACCTGCTTTTCGGAGGCAAGAACAGAGGGAAAGCCCTGATGCCTGCTAGTTTGGCTTTAAGCCACTATAGTTTAGGGTATTTTCTTTTATTTTACCTTATGTTGCTTTATTCTCCTTAGACTGTTTCAATTTGGAGCACTTGGACTTGGCTGCAGTGTGCAGGTCATTGTACTCCCGGGTGCCTACTGAGCACAGCTGGGGACAGTCAGGTCCATCTCAAGATGCTGGTATGTGGTATGCTGGTATTTGGTATGTGGCAACAGGGCAGTCTCCGATGCAGGTATTTGCCTAGGCTGCACACAAGAGGCAACTTCTGTAGAGCAGGACCTATGAGAAAAGCCCAGGCAGGATAGTCCTTCTTTTTGGGAAGCTCAAGAAGATGAGGGGTCCACATCACAATCAGCAGAGCCAGTTTCCGGTCCGTCGGCCCCTCCACCCCACAGTTCCGGGAAGATGGGGGATTTCTAGGTGATCTTTCACCGGAGTTTGTCCTTCTATACAAAGCGTTTTGCCTGTGCCAGCAGGGACATCAAGCGACCATGCTGCACCGGAACGCACTAGTAAAAGGGCAGTAGTCTCTGCAGGTGACGAGACAGGGATGATGGCTGCAAAAAGACTTAGTACCCCAGAGGATTGGCAGTATTCTCCATTATCTGAGGGGATGGAAGGAGAAGACCTGGATATAGAGCTAGATGTGCAGGAGGAGTTGGAAGAAGGAGAGATCCAAGAACAAGAAGACCATCGAGGATTGTGTGAGTGTTCCATCGGGAGGAGTTGCCGGCACTAATCGGGGAGTCCTTGAAGGCACTGAACATGCCTCCTGACCTCCCATCTGAGGATGAGACACTGAAGGACCCTCTGCTTCAGGCAGTGCGCAAGTCACAAAAGGTGTTCCCGGTACACAGAGTGGTCAAGCAGATGATCCAGGATGAGTGGGATCTTCCAGAGACCAGCCTCAAAGGGGTATGCACCAGGTCGTGCCTATGCCAACTATCAGAACAAGAGCCGAGAGCTCTTTCGATCGCCTAAAGCGGATGCGGCGGTGTCGGCAGTTACAAAGAAGACGACCATCCCAGTAAAAGGGAGTGTGGCTCTCAAGGATGTTCAAGATAGGAAGTTGGATACCTTGTTGAAACAGGCCTTTGACATCAATGCCCTTTCACTGCAGGCTTCCATTTGTGGGGCTTTGGGTGGCTAGAGTCTGTTTGCGCTAGTCGCAACGGGTCCAGCAGCCAGAGGAACTGGCAGGAGACCTGTCAGGGGAGGCGACCAAATTGGAATCAGGGACTGCCTACCTCACAGATACCCATTATGATCTCATTAGAGGACTTTCCAAGAGCATGACCTTGCTGGTGGTGGCCCACCGCTATTTGTGGCTTCAGAACTGGGCGGCCGACAGTTATTTCAAGACCTGCCTTAGCAAACTACCCTTTAGCGGTAAGCTTCTCTTCGGGGAGGAACTGGATAAGCTAGTCAAGGACTTGGAGGAGTCCAAGGGAAGTCACCTGCTTGAGGATAAGCAGGAGCAGGCTTGCTACCCACCTTCTACTCTGGGTCAACCGAGAGACTTTAAGCGATTTTTGTATTTCCCAATTTGGCCCTTACCAGAGGTAGGTTTCCCTCTAAGGGGCAGGGGTTTGGGGGTTTTCAAGGAGTGGGCAGGGGCTTTGGCGCAGCCTCATTCTTGGAACCCAAGAAGCAAGGGGGGCCCAGGCAGAGGTGCCACCTGTGGGAGGTCGACTGCGGGATTTTTACCCTGCCTGGGCCTGGATCACTTCAGACCAATGGGTCCTGGAGGTCATCCGGGAAGGCTATGCTCTTGAATGGGCTCATCCAGTAACCCACTCATTTGTTCAATCCCTCTGCAAGGCGCTGGGCAAAGCATCAGCAGTGGAAGAGACCCTGGTATTGCTCCTGCAGCTAAAGGCTGTGGTGCCGGTTCCCGACGACCAGTATGGCTGCGGTCAGTACTCCATTTATTTCATGGTGCCCAAAAAGGAAGGCTCTTTTCGTCCGATTATCGATCTGACAGATCGCTGTGATCTGTCAGTGGCGGTAAGAAGCAGGGAGTTCTTGGCGTCTCTCAATCTGATGGAGGCATAGTTGCACATTCTCATTCGACCAGAACATCAGCAGTTTCTCCGCTTCATGGTGCCGATGGAACATTTTTAGTTTCAGGCATTACTTTTTAGCCTGACAATGGCTCCTTGCACCTTCACAAGGTGGTGGTGGCAGCAGCACTCTGCAAGGAAGGAGTCCTAGTGCACCTGTACCTCAATGACTGACTTATCCGCGCAAAGTCCAGGAGCGAAAGCAAAAGAGCAACAATGTGGGTGGTGCAGTTCCTAAAAAGTCTGTTGACGGCTGAGGGGAGATATGATAGAGGTCTATGAATTAATGAATGGAGTGGAACGGGTAAACATAGATCAATTGTTTATGCTATCAGAATATAGAAAGACTAGGGGACATGTAATGAAGCTACAGGGTAAACTATTTAAGACAAATAAGAGAAAATATTTTTTCATTCATCGTGTAATCAAACTCTGGAATTTGTTACCGGAGGATGTAGTAAGAGCTGTTAGTGTAGCTGGGTTTAAAAAAGGTTTGGACAAGTTCCTGGAGGAAAGGTCCATAAACCATTATTAAAAAGGGACCCAGGATAATCAATGCTTGACCCAGTACAAGCATTGTGGAACCTGTGTCTTTTGGGGATACTGCTAGGTACGTATGACCTAGATTGGCCACTGTTGGAAACAGGATACTGGGCTTGATGGACCTCGGTCTGACCCAGTATGGCATATCTTATGTTCTTATGTTCTTATGAGTGGTCAGTGTGGCCAAGAGTCACTTGATTCCATCCCAAGAGCTGGAGTATCTGGGAGCGTGCTTCAACACCCACGCAGGGAAAGTCTTCTTGCCCATTCAGCGGACACAGGGGTTGTGATGTTTGGTGCATCAATTTCTGCAGAGTTCAAAGCCTTCAGCTTGGCATTATCTACAGATCCTAGGGACCAGGGCACACATGAGGTCGTTACAGAGAGCTCTGCTTCATCAGTGGCCCTACCAGAGTCAGCCCTTGACCCAAGTACCCTTGTCCGAGGAGCTCAAAGAAGCCTCCAGGTGGTGGCTTCACCCAGAAAGTGTAGAAGGATACATACCCCTTGAATCGCCGGAGTGGATACCATTGATGACTGATGCCAGTCTGTCCGGTTGGGGAGCCCATTGCGAGGGATGCATTGCGCAGGAGCAATGAAACCAACAGGAGTCTCTATGGTCCATCAACTGGCTAGAGATGTGGACGGTGGTCCAAGCACCCCACAGATTCCAGAACCAGTTGCAAGGGAAGGCGGTCCACTTCTTCTCCAATAACGCAACCACAATAGTTTACATAAACTGCCAGGGGGCACAGGGAGTGCAATCCTGGAGGACGAGGCTGAAATGTTGTTCGACTGGGCAAAAAGACATCTCCAGGCATTGTCAGCAGTGCACATAGCAGGCATCGATAATTTGACAGCAGATTACCTCAGTCGGGTACAAGTGGACCACGGTGAGTGGATGTTAAACCAGGGAGTATTCAAACAAGTGGCGCACTGCTGGGGTACTCTGGTCATGGATCTGATTGTGATGTTCAAGTTGACAAAAGCTGGTCGTTTCTACAGCAGGAGAAGAGAAAGAATGTCAGAGGGTCTAGATGCTCTAGTGCAGAGGTGGCCCGTGAAAGGCCTTCTCTGTATTTCCCCCATGGGTACTCATAGATAGAGTTCTGCAGAAGATAGAAGCTTACCAGGGGGATGGTAGTTCTGATTGCCCTAGATTGGCCATGGTGCCCATGGTATGCCGACCTGGTATAGCTCCTGGCAGACCAGCCATGGCGGCTTCCAGTTCAGGAGGATCTCTTGATGCAAGGACCGCTTCGCATGCCACAGGTGGATCGATTCTCTCTTACAGCATGGCTCTTGAAAGGGTGAGGCTAAAAAAGAAAGGTTATTAAAAGCCAGTGATCGCAACCTTGCTAAAGGCCAGGAAAAGATCTTCTTCTTTAGCATATATTAGAGTATGGTGCATTTTTGAATCATGATGTGAGATAGGAAGGCTCTCCCATCCACTGCCTTGATCCCATACATGTTAGATAAGGGCCTGACTGCTAGCTCCTTGAGGTTGCAGGTGGCAGCAGTTTCCTGTTATTGAGGAAACGTTCAGGGGGTGCCGTTAGGGTCATACTGAGACATCCTAAGGTTTCTGAAGGCGGTTAGTCACCTCCGTCCTCCAAGGAGGGTGGTGATACTACCTTGGGATCTCAATCTAGTGTTGACAGCGCTCACGGGCGAGCCCTTTGAACTATTGAGCTGGGCCTCGCTGAAGGATTTGACTCTGAAGACAGTGTTCCTGGTGGCAATCTGTTCAGCATGCAGAATTTCTGAGCTTCAGGCGTTGTCATGCCGGGAGCCATTCTTTTCATTCTCAAGAGAGAAAGTGGTCCTTAGGCCAGTCCCCTCATTCTTGCCCAAAGTGGTTTCAGTGGTTAATTTAAACCAATCTGTTTCATTGCCGGCTCTTACAGACACAGAAGAGTCTGTGGCCAATCCGCTCTTACACTTCTTGGATGTTAAGAGAATCTTGCGGAGGTATTTGAAATGGACAGCATCCTTTAGGAAATAGGATTGTTTATTTGTTCTGTTTGGGGAGATGTGCAAGGGTGAGGTGGCAGCAAAGACCTCCATTTCCAGATGGATCAGGGAGGCAATCACATCGGTATACATCTTGAGTGTAAAATGGCATCAGCAGGGTTGCGAGCACATTCCACACAAGCTCAGGTGGCTTCATGGGCGGAATGCAGTCTAGAGCCACCAGTGGAGATCTACAGGGTGGTGGCCTGCTCTTCATTTCATACTTTTGCTAAACATTATTGCCTAGATCTCCAGGCAACAGGGGACGCTGACTTCAGATCAGCAGTGCTTCAAGCCACTTGTGCAGGTCCCTCCCATTAGTTTAACTGCTCTGTTACATCCTGGAGGTGCGAGATTGGATGGGAGGGACGATAAGGAAAGGGAAATTAGACTTACCTGCTAATTGTGGGTCCTTGAGAAACTCCAGTCCAGTCCCGGATCCCTCCCAGAGTGTGATTTTCTGTTACATAGATAGGTTACTCTGTCTCTGAAGCTCATGACCTTGCTGAAAGAGACCAAGGGGTACCAGGAATAAGAGGCGGATGAAGATGGACCAGGTGAGCTGTCTGTCTTTCGTGTCCAGTGGTATGACGTCTGTCACAGGTAAGCCTCCTCATTCAGGGGGAAAAGGTAGAGGGAGTCCTTCCCAGGTGGTGAGGGGGTCAGCTTATATAGATGTAGAAGGTTAGGATTATGTTTTATAGTGTTTTATAGTGTTTTACTATTTATTTTTTGCTCCTGTGAGCCTCCTAGGTTGCTGGGGCTGGTAGGTGGTGCCAGTGGTATAAGTATGTTGGTGTCATCAAAAGATGACATGCTCAGTCTCCAAGCTGCTGGAAGAGGTGCACTACCCAGAGGTGCGGGACTGAACTGGAATTCCTCAAGGAACCACAATTAGCAGGTGGGTCTAATTTCTCTTTTTTTGCCTATTGTCAATGGGGAAAAATTCCCGTTGCATATATACATGGCTTGTTGATTATTATTTTTATTTTTTTAATTATCCCTCCTTGACTTGCCATAATCAGTGTGCTAGCCTACTATACTAATTCAAATCTTTTATTTTTTTTCTAAGGCTGAAGAAATAACTCTAACAATAGGTCAAGCATTTGATTTGGCGTACAGAAAATTTCTGGAGTCTGGTGGGAAAGATGTTGAAACTAGAAAACAGATTGCTGGATTACAGAAGAGAGTAAGTTCAGCATAGTTAATATATATTTTGTTAGCTAAAATTTGTGGTCCATATTCAGAAGCATTTAGGAAGCTGGTGGAAATGTATATCACATCCTGCTTCTGTTCCATCTAAAATACCTCTTGGGGACATCTACACATTGATCATGTAAAAGTAGGCTCACACTTTCCATGCACACATGCGATCACCAATTTCACAAAAACCCTTTTGTGCATGTAACAATATGTAAGACAGCATCTTTGCAAAACAAGGTTCTAATTTCTTTGTAAGAACAATTCCTTACAAATTTGTTGGTGTAGGTACAACCCATTTATCATTAATAAATTGCATGTGTTTAATTAGCAAAAGGAAAATCCATTTAAATAATAATGCTAACGTAGAACAGGTGACATACTGAGATAAAGGAGTCTATTTACTAAACAATGTTAAAATTATCCATTAACCCACATTAATGGTAATGTCTGAAGATATCTGAAGAGTCAATGCTCAGTTCAATGATTAGTTAATTTTCAAAACATGCTTGGAGTTCATTTAGGTTCCTAGATTGTAGGGGGGTCTTAATTTAGGTTGATTGTCTGATGAATTCAGGACCCTGTTTTTAAACTGTTAAACTAAGGAATCTAATTTAAGCCTACAATTTGTTTGCTTAGATTTAGAAGTCTAGTTTAAATGTTTGGTGCTGAAAATCTGTACTAGTTGCATAACCTTTATCCTTTCCTTGACCAGTATAGCTGCCCATTTCTTGAGTACCTTAATTTAGGTGCTTAGTGAAAATAGGTTCTTATTTTTTTAGGTGCTCAATTCCAGTAAATTTAGTGATTTAGGACCTTAACTTCCTAAGTTGTGCACCTGACCCCTTTAAAAACTGACTCTTAAAGGGGCATTATTTCCAGATTTACATGACAGTCCTAATGTATTTCTACCACTAGTAGTACATCCCTGATGCGGTGGGTGGGGCTGGGGGCTCTCATTTCCCCTAAATTCCTAATTGAAGTTCAGGGCCCACATAGGTTGATTCCTCCCTCTCTAGAGTCAGGAAATTAGGTCCATCAGCCTGATTTCCCCCACAAAACATGACAATCTCTATATCTCCATACCCCAAGCAGTTACAGGACCTCTCAGCTTATGATATCAGGCATGGTTTTGAAGATCCGGTGGGAAAGGAGGGAAGAGCACTTCCCACAACCTTACAGTTCAGAAACTCTGAAGGGTAGGCTGGGCATGGGGGAGGGGGAGGGGGACAGGGGTTCAAAGAGCTGTTTAATTTTTCAAGGGTAGAGGATCAGGCTAGGCCAGTTGGGGATTATCTCAAGAAAACCTTTCTTAGGTAGGGAGGGTGGCAGGAGATTAGTGTCTCCGTATGGTGTCATATTAGCTATAGCTTAACTACGTCTCTAGAATAGTTAATCTACCAGCTAACACTAAACCTTAACTCAGACAATTTTATTTAACACGATTTGCAGTAACCATTTTAATGTTAACGAGTTGCATTGAATGAGTTTGGATATGATGGAGCTCTTTTAAATTGTTCCCTTTATCATTAACTCCAAATTAATTGCAACAGAGACTCATGCTAAATAATGTGAACATTCATGGATATTATAGCATATACTGTTATACTTGATAGACATATATACTGCGTGCTAATGCTTGCATTGGCAATAATACTCTTCAGTAAATGCACTTCAAAATGTGTTCTGATTTAATAATGACAAAATAATTGATAACTAACAATTAAATTTTTCAAAAGAATGATTTTTGAACAATTGAATAATAACTTTGTTTCACAGATTCAGGAGCTAGAAACAGAAAATATAGAACTGAAAAATAAGGTACACGATTTGGAGAATCAGTTAAGAATAAGTGACATACCCACATCTCCTGTAAGTATGGACAACAAGCTTTTGTTGTCAATTAATATTCTTTAATATGGTTGTAATAAAAGTTTTCAAAAAACAATAATCACAAGGTCTAGTGGTAGAATGCTGCCCAGATGTAATACTCTATCACATACTTCTCAGTACCATATATTATTTTCAACTGGATGCAAAGTATGTAAGGTTGTGCCCACCTAGGATTTTAGATAGTGCGGGCTAGAAAATTTTTTTTCATAAATAATGTGTACATAGTCTAAAAGTTATCCAATAATTACTGATTATTATATGCTTGACTTTATAAAGGACTAATGTGTACTCTACAGTTAAAATACATGTCTGAATATCTTCCAATTAAACTTGAATTTTTTAGCTTTTAAGAGATCAAATTTCCCTCCTAATCTTTTAATTTTCCTAACAATCTATAAATAAACAATGTGCTGTAGTAGATGGCAGTTGTTTTAAAGTGTCCCGCACTTTCTAACATTTAATTAAACAATTTCTCCGTTTTTTATACAATCGCTATTCGCTAAGTTACAGTATAAAAGACTAAATTTCCCAGTAGGCCAATATGCACAAGTGTGGTGGCAGGTCCTTTCTCAGAATGAAGAGTAACAGAGATCTTTTTTTCTTATATATATGTGCCTTCAAAGCAATGTTTTCTAAGAAATTCTTTTGAAGATTCAGCCTGCAATTAGTGGCATGTTTGCTAAAATGTGCCTTTAGCATGCAGTTTAGTGCATGGTAAGTGTGCTAAACTAGCAGCATGGAGTTTCTAAATAAAATTCCCACACTAACCAGTTAGCACGTGATTGGTCAAAAAGTGGGTGGGTTAGGGGTGGAACATGGGCATTAACATCACGGCACGGTAAGCACAGGCATCTTTGGTGGCACTAACCAAAGCTGTTGGCTTTAGCACGGGTGTACTTAATGCCACCTCAGTAGGTGGTGTTAAGTGCATCCATGTGCTGCTTAGTGCAGCGTCACATGGTTGCAACATGTTAACGGCCAGGCAACAAATACACATGACTCCGGAGGTTAACGTGTGCCTCCACGCTAGATTTGTGGCCCAATCACACGTTAACTCTGTGCACTTTAGAAAACATGCCTCAGGTTTGACAGTGACCCTTTCAACTTTCCCCTTCCTCTCTCACAATCTGTGTTAGTTTTAACATCTATTTCAAATATCATCGCGGTTCCGTCACCCTCTAAAAACAAGGATTCTTTATAAATATCTTCTACTTTAGGAAAATGTATCCAGCAGTAATGTAGCACTGTATTCACAAAGATTTTTTTTTAACTATCCTGCTTTCTAATTAAGCAAACAGGATATTTCAAATTCTCTTATCCTCTAAATTTAGCTACATAAACACAAGGTTCAATGCAGAAGCCCTGTGCTATAATCCAGTGCTAAAGCTGTAACGCTGGGTTTCCTTATGCGCAGAGATGTGTAAGCAGACAGCATGCAAATGAGCTGTGCACAAAAAATCTGCACTGAACAATGAGAGCAAGCAAGGCACACGTGCAAGGCTTTGCATTAGCAGAACCTCTGCCTTGCGCACTAAAAAAAACAGTTTGGCACTTGAGGTGCATAACGGCAAAATTATTCTGCACAGAAGTTCTGCTCAGAATAATATCGATGTTCCTAAACACAGATATTATTCTGCAAAGAAATTCTGTGCAGAATAATGTTGCTGTTACTCGCTGAATAGCATTTGAGCGCAGATGCTGAACATTGTTCCAGCACACTTCTCCTTGCTGTTCTCTCTCAGCGCTTTCTTCAGCAAAACCAGAAAAAAGTTGCAGGTGCTGAATACAGAAGAAACAGGCGTGAATTCCTCATCAGCACTGACTGCAGACCCATGAGCTAACCCTTAGCGTCCCCTCAGACCTCGTGTTAAAATCACAACACTGAGTTCATCCTTCTGGTCTTTATACATTTTTGTGTATCTGTGCTGTATACCATTCATTTAAATAGATTTAAAAGTGCTGTGCTTCTCCTCTTCTTTCCACCTTTTAGGAAGGTGAGCACCCAGTGCCTGCAAAGACCCACCCTGCAGCTATTAATATTAATGGCACAGAAAATCAAGTCTATGCTCTGCTTAGCAAGGTTTCATCTGTGGGCACCAACACCAACTCGTGGTTGCCTTTTCCTTTTGGGATGCTTTTTGACTTATGCAGCTTGTGTTTTCCCTTAGGCTCTTTTGTCATCCTGATGTCATCTTTTAGTCTTAAGGTGACTGTGTCAAAGAGAAGGTAAAGGTAGGGAGGATGAGAGGCTCCATGCTTTCTCCTTAGCCCCCTCTTCTTAACCTTTCCCCCTCATTCTTTCTTCACCACCTACCCACCCTCAGGGAGTTGGACCTAGAGGGATGGGGTCAGTTGTGTTCCTCTCTGTGTCTTCTCCGAGGGGGGGGGGGGGGGCGGGCATGCAAATGGACAGTCCTCCCTCGACCCAAGAGTTCTTATACCTCCCCTCTCTAAGTACCAGATAAAGACTGATTCACCACCTTAGTTACCACAGCTAAAGTTCAATTCTTGTTTCTCCTCCAGGATATAGGCAATGGAGGAGGAGGACAAGGATATTTCTTCCATCCAGAGTAAGCGTTCCTCACCTTTGGCTCACATATGGACTGGAATGCTTGGCGGATAGATTGGTTGTTTATTTCTTTTCATATCCCCACAAAAATACTTCATATACAATATGCCATAAGAAGGCTCATAATGTACACTATAGACCATACAGTATATAGTCATCTCCAGGAACAAGCAGGAATGTAGTCTTCACATATGGGTATCGCCGGTACCAACGGAGCCTGCACGGGAACGCTCCCCAGCGTCCAAAAGGAAAGCTTTTGGGAGCATCCTATAGCGCATGCATGCTGCCTTCCCGCCTCGCTGCCTCTCTCACTTCAGTTCTTCGTTTTCTGCGGAGCCAACAGGACGCCTCTGTCACCACAGAAAACTTTATCTTCTTTCTTGCTTTTTGTGGTCGCGTCTGCCTTCATTCGACACCTACCGGTACTGCCTGTTCTCTTTTCTTATTTTCTTTAAAAAAAAAAAAAAAGAAACTTTTCTTCTTTTCTTCGGTGCCTCACCCCTCCTGGGGTGAGGCGCCATTTTTGGCACTAGGCCCAAAAATCTCCAGACATGGAGAAGCCAACTAGTAGTTTTAAAAAATGTTCAAACTGTGGCGGTACTATTTCTGTCACTGACACCCATGAATGGTGTCTCAAATGTTTAGGTCCTGGACATTGTCCAGCGGAGTGTCTCTCCTGTAGAAAGATGACCAAAAGGGGCCTGCAAAACAGAGCTGCAAAGGACGGCTCTCTTTTCACGGTTGATATGATGTCAGTTGCATGGACATCCTCCAGGGCTTCATCTTCCTCTCATGGATCTCAGGTAACTAAACAAAAGTCTGTAAAAACTAGCCGGTCCTTGAAGGGTAAATCTCCTGCAAAGCATCGAGATGCCACTGGCACTACCCTCGAGGAAAGTACACTGGCAAAATTGCCCCGGTGGGAGTCTTCAGTCTCCAAAGCACAAACGGGTCTCAGAATGTTCCAGAGGCCTCCACCTCTGCAGAACTTCTGTTGCCATGTTCTGGGGTCATAGCTGCTTCCACCAGTACCGACCAGGCATCGGCATTAGCAATGGATAAGAGAATCCTTGCTATTGAACGCAGTCTAGCGTCCCTCTTAGCTGCCTCATTACCACTAAGACCTCTACAGATGGTTCAAATGAGCTCGGTACCGACACCGGTACTGGCTCCAGTGGCATCCACTCAGGTGGGACGGCTTCCTCCCATGCCGAGCCTCAAGAGTTTCTCCGGCATCGAGGGGTTGGAACCAAAATGCCACGGTACCGATATTCATCGGTACCAGCATCGATCGATGTAAAGCTCTGATGAGTCTTACGATTCCGATGACTCTACCAATACAAGAGCAGTTCTGTTGAAGGATCCATCTCCTTCTTCTGAGTGCAGAATGTCTCCTCCAGAAGACATGTCTTTTCAGGATTTCATACATGATGTAGCTAAGGGGCTTTCAATCACGGTTACTCCTGAGAAGGAACCTAAGGCAGAAGAACTAAGAATTCTGCAATACCCTATGGCTCCCAAAGAGGCAGCGATGCTGCCCATTCATCAGAGCCTTCAAGATCTTATGTTCAGAATGTGGGAAACTCCCTTAATGGTGTCACCTTCTCCAGGGTTTCAGAAGACTCAGTTACCACACCATTCCATTGTAGTGGAATCAGCAATGCGGAGCATAAAGAGTGCTAAAATGCATTCTTCCAACCTGCCAAGCCGTGAATCGAGGACACTCGATGCCTTTGGGCGTCGATGCTTTCAATCCTCCATGCTAGCAGCTAGGATTAGCTCATATTCCCTTTACATGGGAATGTTTCTTGAGGAGGTTACAGCGGATCTGGAACACATGAGCCCTCTTCTTCCTGAAGATAAACGGGGTCAGTACCTCACTCTGCTCAAGCACGCTCAAAATTTCTCCAAATTTATGAACCATGCAGCTTTTGACTGCTTTGAAGCTATTAGCAGAACCTTTGCTATTGCTATCGGAGCACGGCGTATTGCCTGGCTCCAAGCATCAGATTTAGAGTGGGTGCAAGAGAAGTTAGGAAACATTCCTTGCACAGGTGAAAACTTATTCGGGAAGGATTGGCAGACCAAGGCTAATCAGATTGAATCTGACAATACCACCTTGAATAGACTATCAAAGTCTACACCCAACCCATCAAAGAAAAAAAACGGCAAGAAGTTTTTCTTTAACAAAAAGAAAAAATCTTACCGCTCTTATTCCCATCCAATTCACTGTCCAGTTCATGCTCCCCAGAAAGGGCAGCAACCTAGACAACAAAGAAAGCCGCAAGCTCAAAGAGCTCAACCAGCTCAGCAAGTACAGGGCTGTACAGGGCTTTGACTTCTACCTAGAGAACTTAACCATTTTGCCTCTGAAGGGTCCAGAGCCCTTGACCATTCCGGGCTTATTATGCCATTTTGCCAAAAGATGGCAACAAATAACATCAGAAAACTGGACCCTGTCCATTGTAGGACAGGATAGAAACTTCACTTTCTCAGCATGCCCCCGCCTACAGTCATAAAACAATTCAATTCTCAAGGCCCTGTCACCGACATCCTGTGTCAGGAGGTCTCTTCACTTCTTGCTCAGGGAGCAATAGAAGAGGTACCCATATCCCAACGGGGGAGGGGGTTCTACTCACCCTATTTTCTTATCCCAACGAAGACAGGGGGATACAGACCTATCCTGGACCTCAGAGAATTGAACAAATTTCTGTTCCGAGAAAAGTTCAAGATGATTTCCCTCTTAACACTTTTACCATACCTTCAGAATCAGGATTGGTTATGTTCTCTAGATCTAAGAGATGCGTACACACATATCCTCATCCATGTAAATCACAGGAAGTACCTTTGATTTCTCTTTAAAGGAAACCACTTCCAATAGAGTCCTTCCATTCAGACTGACCTCTGCCCCAAGAGTCTTCACAAAATGCATGACTGTAGTAGCAGCATTCCTGAGAACACTGGTGATATCCGTCTTCCCCTACTTAGACGATTGGCTCATCAGAGCACCAACAGCTCCAGAAACAGAACGAGCTGTTTCTCGTGCCATGAGAATTCTCCAATATTTGGGTCTGGTAGTCAACCACCCACCCAAAGTCTCACCTCACCCCTTCTCAATCCCTAGAGTCCATAGGGGCTCGCTTAGACATGCAGCAATCAAAGGCATTCCTGCCAAAGCCGCGCTATCTACGAATAATAGAATTGGCTTCCCAAGCAGTAAAGAAAACCCTCCTAACTGCCCAGGAAATGCTTCAACTGCTGGGGCATATGGCATCCACTGTACATGTGGTCCCTTATGCCCGCCTACACATGTGAGCGGCTCAGTGGACCCTCTCTTCGCAGTGGACACAAGCCACAGGTTGCTTAACTGACAAAATCAAGAATTCAACACATCTCGTTTTGTCCCTACAGTGGTGGCAGTCCCTCCAAAACCTCCTGGTAGGTTCCCCCTTCCAGCAACCACTGCCCCAGATCACCCTGACAACAGATGCGTCCAAGCTGGGTTGGGGAGCCCACTTGCACGATCTTTTCACTCAGGGTCTCTGGACCTCACAAGAGGCCTCTCTTCAAATAAACCTCTTAGAGCTAAGAGCCATTTACAATGCTATGATAGCATTTCAGGCCCATCTCAGTCAAAAGACAGTTCTGGTCCAAACCGACAATCAGGTTGCCATGTTTACATAAACAAACAAGGCGGAACGGGCTCTCTGTCGCTATGCAATGAAGCTTTGCGACTATGGGCCCTCGCCAGAGAGCTCCAAATTCACCTTCTAGCGGTATACCTTCCAGGCATTCAAAACTTGTGGGCAAACAAGCTCAGTCGAATACTGCTGCCACACGAGTGGTCTCTCCAGTCAGACCAACTGGCTCGAGTGTTCCAAACCTGGGGAACACCAGATATAGACCTCTTTGCAAGTCCACAGAATGCCAAACTTCTCTGGTTCTTTTCCAGAATTCCGGCTCAGTACTGTCTAGCAAATGATGCTTTCCAGCTCCATTGGAGTCAGGACTTCCTCTATGCCTTCCCACTCTTTCCCCTAATTCCCAAAACTATTTTCAAGATTCAGAGAGACAGGGGCTATATGATTCTCATAGCTCCACATTGGCCAAGGCAATCGTGGTACCCTCTGCTTCTGTGTCTCTCTCAAGCAACTCCTCTAGAGTTGGGATATGCTCCAGATCTCCTTTCCCAGGAGAACGGGAAGCTTCTGCATCCCAATCCTCAGTCCCTGCACCTCTGGGCCTGGCTGCTGAAGGCATAGAACCTTTAGATATCCACCTCTCTCAGCAAGCAAAGGATATCCTTCAAGCTTCAAGAAAACCTTCCACAAGGCGTTCCTACACTTGGAAATGGAAAAGGTTTTCTATATGGTGTTCAAAAAAGGGGCTTAACCCCCTTTCTGTGCCCATGGAGTCGCTTCTGGAGTATCTCCTCCATCTTTCAAATTCCGGTCTTAAGACAAATTCAGTGCAAGTCCATCTCAGTGCTATTACGGCTTTTCACAAGCCCCAAGATGGACAACAAATCTCTTCTCATTCACTTGTGTCAAGATTCATGAGAGGTCTACTATTGACAAAGCCCCCCATAAAGCCGCCACCGGTGGCATGGGACCTGAATCTGGTTCTTGGGTAGCTTATGAAGCTGCCTTTTGAACCTTTAACCACTGCAACTTTGAAATTCCTTTCCTGGAAGGTCATTTTCCTAATTGCAATAACTTTTGCTAGATGCATTAGTGAACTGCAAGCTTTAGTGGCTGACCCTCCTTATACAAGGTTCCACCATGATAAAGTAGTCCTCAGGACTCATCCACACTTTATGCCAAAGGTGGTTTCGTCTTTTCATTTAAACCAGTCGGTTTACCTTCCTGTATTCTTCCCTAGGCCTCATGCCTCTAGTGCAGAAAGGAACCTTCATACCTTAGATTGTAAAAGAGCTTTAGCCTTTTACCTTCAAAGAACTGAACAACATAGGAAGTCTTCTCAACTCTTTGTTGCTTTTGATTCTAGTCATTTGGGACTTCCAGTTTCCAAATGAACTCTATCTAAGTGGATTGCAAACTGCATATCCTTCACTTATGATAGTAAAGGTCTTTCCCTCGAGGGCCATGTTACAGCTCATAATGTCAGAGCAATGGCAGCCTCGGTTGCTAATCTCCGCTCTGTGTCTATAGATGATATCTGTAGAGCGGCTACTTGGGCTTCAGTGCATACCTTCACAGCCCACTACTGTCTGGACAAGGACTCCCCTCGGGATGCCTCATTTTGCCAGGCTGTCCTACAGCATCTCTTTCAGACTTAATGCAACTCCTACCCTCCATCCCAGTAGGATGCCAGAGATCCATGGGAGGAAGTATGACCCCGTTCACACAGGTTCACAGCTCGCTGGGGTCATTCCTCTGGCATCTTTCAGCTGGGGAGTCCCCATATGTGAAGACTACATTCCTGCTTGTTCATGGAGATAGCATAGTTACTCACCTGTAACAGGTGATCTCCGGGAACAGCAGGAATTAAGTCTTCACAACCCACCCACCTCCCCTAGGAGTTGTCTCTCTCTCTACCTCTCTCTCTGTCTCTCTCCTTGGCTCAGCTTTAAACTCAACTGAAGTGAGAGAGGCAGTGAGGCGGGAAGGCAGCACGCATGCGCTGTGGGATGCTCCCAAAAGCTTTCCTTTTGGACGCTGGGGAGCGTTCCCATGCAGGCTCCGTCGGTACCGATGATACCCATATGTGAAGACTTAATTCCTGCTGTTCCCGGAAATCACCTGTTACAGGTGAGTAACTACGCTACATCTGCAGATGTCATCAGACAGTGGATGGCTGACCATGTCCTGGCATTACCAGCCCCTTGTCTACTATCCAAATTCTTGTTTATGTATTTATTTATAGCATTTTATTGCACGCTTATGCAAAAAATGTTCAAAGTGTGATACAATCATAGTGAAGAAATGTATCGCATATAGAATGATAATACATTAAAATAATAAGCTGAAGAAAGGAGTTTTATTTAGCATGCAGCTGAGAAGAGGTCTGTTCCAGAAGTGTGATCCAGGTCTGTTTCTGACTGTTTCTTCTCAGCGCTACAGTTTATAGAGGTTGCACTGTTCCATAATTACTAATGATCAGCAGTATTAAGGCATTAATTGCTTTATCAGTGTTACACTTGGAGTGGAGGACTGGCCTAGTGGTTGGGGCAAGGTACTTCAGGCTGGAAGGTCGGGGGTTCAAATCCCACTAGAGGACAGCAACCTTTGGCCGGAAGGACTGGGGTTTCTAGTCCCACAGGTGCTCCTTGTGGTCTTGCGCAAGCCACTTAACCCTCCATAGCCCATGTTCCCTGTAAAATAGTTATCTCCAAGTTATAATGCCCTGTTCAATGTAATTTCAGTTTGTTCAATGTAAACCACACTGATGCAGAATAGCATAGTATATAAGAGAATATAAATAAATTACATCAATCTATGATTAATATTCATCACACAGATTACTCAGAATCATAAGACAGTCACAAGGCCTCAAAGCTAATGGTAAACACTTTAATTCTCATCCAACTTGCTGATTCTTACTTTATTCTTCTCCCTCAGCACATCTGTGACATCCTGCTGATTTGCCATCTCGGCCTTAAACTGACTTAATTTTTTTTCTTTTGACTTAAATTCTCTTCCTCGGTAGAAACACAGAAAATGACAGTCCTATTCAGTCTGCCCATCCTTAAGAACTATGAAGTTCTATAATCCCAACCTCGCCTTCAGAGATCCTCTATATTTGTCCCATGCTCCATTGGGAGGCTTTTCTATGCATCCACCACTCTTTCTTAAATTTGTATTTTCTGAAATTACTCCTGATTCTATCCCTTTCACCTTCACCTTATGACCCCCTCATTCTAGAGCTGCCTTTCAATTGAAAAAGGGCCACCTCCTGTGCATTTATTCCATGGAGTGAGTTATTGTAAATGTCTCTGTTTTATCACCCCTCTCCCGCCTTTCCTTCAAAGTATACATATTGAGAGCTTTAAGCCAATCCCCATATGCCTTATGACAAAGACCACTCATCATTTTTGTATCCACCCTCTGGACTGACTCCATCTGTTTATATCCTTTTGAAGGATTCAAGATGATAGAAATAGGACCAAAAACAAAGAGTAAAAAATGAGTGTACGTGAATAAGAACCAGTTGTACTGCAATAAAAAAGAACATGTAACATGAATAAAATAGAGCAACTGCTCTTACCGAGTATGTAACTTAAAAGCAGGACATATAATGAGCAACGATATCACCATCACCAGGGGGAACTTGATTGGTATAAAATCATTAAAAAAAACTTAAAATAGAGATGTTTAAAGATAAAAACATTATAATAAAAAATAATGGTCAGAGATTAAAAAAATAAAAAAATATGAGTGGCACCTCTTAAAACTCTCTTGGTTAAATCCACACTAACCTGTGAATGGATCATAAAACATATCACAGAGGGTGATATAGTAAGAAATAAATAAACAAAAACAAACAGTGGGAAGATTGCAGCTAGAAGCAAATCTCATAGGTGCAATACTAACCCTCCCAAGTCACTACTCCAGACCAAAAAGAAAATAACCACAAGTTGGTGTTTGTGCCCATAGGTGAAATCTTGCTAAGCAGAGCACAGACTTGATTTTCTGTACCATTAATATTAATAGCTGCAGGGTGATTCTTTGCAGGCACTGGGTACTCACCTTCCTAAAAGTTGGAAGGAGGAGGAGATATATTTTGTATCCTTTAAAAAAAACAAAAAAAAACAAGGATTGACTGTACTCCAGAGCATGAGGACACTTTAGAGTCTAAAATGTCATTACTGCACATTATTAAAAGCCCAAATACCTGCCGGTTCACAGATTTGTATAGGCAGCATCGAGGGGGGAGGTGGAATTTCCATTACCAGTGACTGAAGGAGGTGGTGAGGTCATGGGAGGAGCTTTGTTGGCCAATAGGCCTTAGTTTTGGGTGCAAGGTGATAGAAGAAGTATTTTATGCCTGCAGGTCCATTCTGGTTTGTGGGCCATAGTTTGCCTGCCCCAATCTAGACATTTGAAAGAGAATTATGTAGAGTATTTTCAGGACCTAAATGGATTCAACTGTAACCTCTGACAAAGCCTGAAAGTGAAACGCAGTCCTCCGTTGGGTGAAAACTTAAGCTATACTTGTCTGCAGAAAAATAACTTATTTTTATTATTAAAATCTTTTTATTATCATTAAAAACTGCAACAAATTGTAATCACAATATTCTTAAAGAAACATTGCAAACAGCAGCATTCCATTCCACAACAGGATATAATTATTACATTTTTATTATCCACCCCCCCTCCTCTTTCCTTCACCATCACCATCACCCTTTTACACCCCCCCCCCTCCAATCCCCTCCCTCCCCACCAACCTCTCTTTCAAACCACCAGGGATCAAATGAAGCAATGATGGAGAGTTGGTTGTGAAGCCATCAATTAGAAGCTAAGTGTTGGATGGATTTTGTGATAAATAATGAGCTTCTATTGATTGGTTTAAAAGTTTCAACAGTGACCACTAGGGATAATAACTCCATCTGCTTCATCACTATTAGGTAATAAGTATTGAAGGTCATTAATGCTATTAGGCACATCAGTTGGACATGTTACAAGTCTGAAAAAGAGTGCCGAAACAGTCTGAGACCTTCACAGTTAGTTAGTAAAAATAAAATGTTCTTGAATGACCATAAGAGATAAACTGAAGAAGATTTTTGTCCCGTGTTGTTAACACTGAGCGCTTTTCTAAGTTATAGTGATGTCAGTACCAGGCAAAATGGTAGAAACCATTATAAAATATAAAATTACTGAAAATGTAAATAGTCATATTTTAATGGGAGAACATCAACACAGATTTGCATAGTTACATAGTTAAATAGTTTATGACGGCAGATAAAGACCAGTATGGTCCATCTAGTCTGAACAGCCAGATAGTAAGAGTAAGTGCCCCTGCCACTCTGTGCAAGTCACCCTTCACCATGCCTTTGTTTAGGGGTATACCACCGCTCCATGTAGATCACCCCTATTTGTTGAGATATGAGAGTTGCTATAAATGGATCCACTGTATATATCCCAAGCCACTTTGAATGCCATCACTGTACTGGCCCCCACCACTTCCATCGGGAGGGCATTCCAAGCATCCACCACCCTTTCAGTGAAAAAGTATTTCCTGACTTTGCCTTCAGGAACTCCCCTTGCAGCTTCATGTCATGCCCTCTAGTTTTACAGCTTCCCTGACTCTGAAAGATTTAGCCAAGCGAAGTCTTGTCTTACTAATCTGTTATATTTTTTGAAGGTATGAATATACAGTTGAGTCAGTCGATTATAGTGTATCTGGATTTTCAGAAAGTCTTTGACAAGGTTCCTCATGAGAGACTCCTGGCAAAATTAAAAGTCAAGGGATAGGAGGCAGTGTAGTATTGTGGATCAGGAGCTGGTTAAAAGCTACATGTAGAAAGCAGAGAGTAGGGATAAAATGGCCAGTTTTCTCAGTAGTTTCTCAGGAATCTATTCTGGGCCAGCTGCTTTTTAACATATTCATAAATGACCTGGAAATGGGAATAATGAGTGAGGTAATCAAATCTGTAGATGATAGAAAATTATACAAAGTTGTTAAAACACAAAAGGATTGTGAAAAATTGCAAGAGGGCCTTGATCAATTGGAAGACTGGATGCTGAAATGGCAGATGAAATTTAATGTGGATAAGTGCAAAGGTAAGCACCTAGGAAAGAACAATCCAAACTACAGTTACATGATGCAAGGTTCCACATTAGGTAGCACCATCCAGGAAAAAGATTTAGGTGTCATCATGGTTATTACATTGAAACCCTCCACCCAGTTTGCAGCGGCAGCCAAGAAAGCAAATAGAATGCTAGGAATCATAAGAAAAGAAACGGAGAATCAAACCAAGGATATTATAATGCCTATGTATCATTCAATGGTGAGACCGTATCTTGAATATCGTGTGCAATTATGGTTGCCAAATCTTAAAAAGGATATAGCAGAATTATAAAAGGTACAGAGAAGAACCACCAAAATGGTAAAGGGGATGGAAGGATACCCCTGTGAAAGGCTTAAAATGTTAGGACTCTTCAACTTGGAAGAGAGACTGCTGAGGGGAGATATGAAAGGAAGTAGAATGGGTTAAACGTAGATCAGATGTTTAGTCCATCAAAAAGTAGAAAAACAAAGGGTACACGCAATGAAGCTACAATGTAACCCATTTAAGAGTAATAAGAGAGATTTTTTTTCACTCAATGCATAATCAAACTCTGTAATTTGTTACCGGAGGATGTAGTAAAAGCTGTTAATGTAGCTGGGTTTAAAAAAGGTTTGGAGAAGATCCTGAAGAAAAAATCCATAAAGAGGACCAGAGAAATCTACTGCTTACCCCAGGACAAGCATTGTGGAACATATGTACCTTTTTTGGAAACCTGCCAGTACTTGTGACCAGGATCAGCCACTATTGGAAACAGGATACTGGACTTGATGAACCTTGGTCTGACCCAGTATGACATTTCTTATGTTCTTATGTTAAGTTTCAATAAAGTATAGGGAATTCAAATTTTCCATAGAAAAGGAAGTTCAAGGCTATGAAAAGATGGATTTATATATTTTTGTTTAAATACTGCACATCCAGAGACCACTCCATGCAGTATACATTCATATTTAAAATAATAAACCAGCAACAGCCCTCCTAAACAGTCCCTATACCCAATGACGACATGCTCCCCTGATAAACGTCACCCTATCCTTCTACATAAAACCCATCCACAACAGGCAGCATTTAACCCCCCTTCACATACATATCTGAACAATTACATTTTCAAAGATTGCTTAAATCCAACCAAACCGTGCTCCAGGCAAAGCCCCAAAGTTGTAAGGAGGAAGGTTGAAAGGAAACATGAAAAAACACTTTGCTTTTATTGAGTTGGTGTTAGATGTCTTGAATAGTCTGATAGCAGTGGTAATAGGAACAAAACAATGGTAGGGTTGATATGTGCTTGGGACTGACAAAGCATTAGTGGTAAGGACAAACTGAGGTAACAGGGAGAAGAAAATAAAGGAGAAGGTTAGCATGAGTGTTTACTCTGTCATGAAACTTTATAGAACCAAGGAAGGACAATGAAAACAAAGGAGCACTATAGATGATTGCATCAGGCTTCCAGAAAGGCTGAGGAAGCCATGGTGGAGACACCCATAGTCAAAAAACCTATCATTTGTGGCATGACTGAATACGCCTTAAAAGGAGGCTGAGGTAGCATGCATGGGACAGACATAGAGGATTGAAAGGTCAGATAAAAGATCCAAGGGCACTTGATAGGAATATATAGGCCCGTCTACCCAAAGTGGTATAAAACCAGAGGAAATAAACTGGGCAAACTGCATGGGTCAGTTGGTCTTCATTTACTGTAATTTACTATGCTACTGGAGTGGCGGAATAGCCTAATGGTTAGAGCAACAGCCTACTACCCCAGAGATCTGGGTTTCATTCCCATTGGCACTCCTTGTAACCTTGGACAAGTTACTTTACCCTCAATTTCCTTGGAAGAAAAGGTCCGGCAATCTACTTCCAGTTAAACCTTGCCAAGAAAACCCAGGGGCTGCTGGGTTGTCAATTGTCAGCATTGACTTGAAAGCACTTAAAAAAACAAACCTGTTACTATGTTCAAGGCTACCAGTACCTAACTGGTAAATTAAGGGGGCTATTTTAGAAGCTATATTTGTAATTTCCACATCGAAACCCCGGCAGTTACACTTGGAAATGGCAGTTTAAGAAAAGGCCGAATTTACACACTGATGTCCTAAATACAGAGAAATTCAAGGAGATGTCAGTGGCATGGTTAGGGCATGCCCTGCATGGGTCAAAAAGCTACACATGCATTCCCCATTTCATATAGGGAATGCACAGACATGGCCAAATTGGCCATATTAGGATTTATAGCTGTTCCCTGGCCAAGTATAGATTTTGGAAAGTGCTATTCTTCAGGAACAGTGAAACCACCAAACACTCAAAAGAAAACCAGTGTAAAATACTTTTTTTGTCGGAATGGCCGGCACAGTATAAACAGGAAGAACACCTGCTACCACTGCGGCCCGTCCTTTTAATCAATTTAAATGTCCATTTAAAACCGCTATTAGCAAAATTAGCAGGTACTTAGCTTTAAGAAAAGCATCTCAGGCTGTGATGACGGTATAAAAATCCGTAGGATACTGTTGTAACAATTTTGTAGCAGTAGGTCAGTTCAACACGACGTGCCACGTTTCGGGGGTACACTCAGCAACCCCCTGCTTCAGGCGAGACCTCTGTAAGATAGAACCGTCAGCCCTAAATCAGCTCCCCTGGGATTTAAATTGATTAAAAGGACGGGCCGCAGTGGTAGCAGGTGTTCTTCCTGTTTATACTGTGCCGGCCATTCCGACAAAAAAAGTATTTTACACTGGTTTTCTTTTGAGTGTTTGGTGGTTTCACTATTTAGTATAAGCTCAATTTGGAAGGTTTAGTTGTTTTCATTGCTATTCTTCAGGAACAAGCAGGAAGTCAGTCCTCACATATGGGTGATGTCAGCGCTGACGGAGCCCGCATGGAGCATTTCCCCAGCTTTCAAAGAAAGCCTTTGGGAATGCTACCATGCATGTGTAGTCCTCTTCCCACCCAAGGGTGCCATCTTGCTCACTCTCCTTTTTTCCATGGAGCCGAACAGACGCACATCCAGTTTCCCTGGAAAAAAAATCCTTGCTAAATCCTTCAAAAATGAGCTGTTCCTGGTTTGCGAACCGGTTCCTCTTTCCACTGCGGGCCGGCGCTGTTCTCGTCTCTTTCCCAGTTTTTTCCTCAAGGCTTGCCTCGACTGGCATTTGTGCCATTTTTGTCCTGGGGGTCTTCGACCCCAGCCAGGTTTCCCCCACCATGTCTCCTAGTGGGTTCAAAAAATGTGACCACTGTAGTCAAACTATGTCTGTCAGCGACACCCATGACTGATGCTTACGCTGCCTGGGACTGGACTATGACGGCACCTCTTGTGACTTGTGCCAAGCCATGATGCCTAAAACAAATAAAAAGAGATCGGAATTGTAGGAGAATCTGTACCCAAGGTCCGACTTGGCACCGGTCTCCCCGACGCCGAGTACCAGTTCGTGCAAACCGGCCGGATCCCACCATTGGTGTCGGCAAATATACATATGCTGCTGCACATCCTTATACATATTTTAGAAATGGCTTCATCTTTGCAGTCTTTTCTAAAATACCACTGGAAAAGTGCATGTTCTGAACTAGATTTCTCAATTCCAATCTCCACGTGCTACTTAAAATTTGCCTTCATGCTTTTTTATTCTCTTCGATATCCTTTTCAGTCCTCTTATTTGGAATATGAGAGTGGTGCTGGATGCAATTTAAATAACATGCAAATGGAGAAGGCTCAATTGTGTACTTTGGCGCAATTAAGTGACAACCTCTGATGAGTCTCAAATAAAATCCCTGCAGTTTGCCAATATCCCAAACAACTTTGATTTATTTCATTCCCTTTACGACTTGGCTTTTGAGTCTGGATGATGATGACTCACAAGACGGTACTCTGTTTTCAAATCCCCAGTTAATGTTCTATATAAGTTGCTTCATCTCTGTTACAATGTATATCATTTTATGAACATAAGATATTTTTGTGCAGACTATATTATATATTGTGCTAGATAACATTGGTCAATAGAGAAGTGGGTTGGGAACCAGGAAAGCCAAAATTAATATTTTATTGATGCTCTTTGTAATCTTGGGCAAGTCACTTAACCCCACATTGCCTCAGGTATAAGCTTAAATTGTAAGTTCTCCAGGGACAGGGAAATGTCTACTAACATAAGAACATAAGATATGCCATATTGTGTCAGTCCAAGGTCCATCAAGCCCAGTATGCAGTTTCCAACAGTAGCCAATCCAGGTCACAAGTATCTAGCTGTTTCCCAAAAAGACACAGGTTCCATAATGCTTGTACTGGTGCAAGCAATCAATTTCCCAGGTCCTCTTTAATAATGGTTTATGGACCTTTCCTCCAGGAACTTGTCCAAACCTTTTTTAAACCCAGCTACACTAACAGCTTTTACTACATCCTCCAGTAATGAATTCCAGAGTGTGATTACACGTTGAGTGAAAAAATATTTTCTCGTATTAGTCTTAAAAGGATTACACTGTAGCTTCATTGCATGTCCCCTAGTCTTTCTACTTTTTGAGGGCATAAACAATCAACCTACGTTTACCATTCCACTCCATTCATTAATTTATAGACCTCTATCATATCTCCCCTCAGCCATCTCTTTTCCAGGTTGAAGAGTGGCCTAGTGGTTGGGGCAAGGTACTACAGGCTGGAAGGTCGGTGGTTCAAATCCCACTAGAGGACAGCAACCTTGGGCCGGAAGGACTGGGGTTTCTAGTCCCACAGGTGCTCCTTGTGGTCTTGGGCAAGCCACTAAACCCTCCATTGCCCATGTTCCCTGTAAGTATTAGTGTATGTGTCTCGTATCCCCCAACCGTTTTGACCAGGTGAAAAGCGGGATATAAATGCAGATAAATAAGAGCCCAAACCTTTTTAGCCTCTCTTCATAGGGGTATCCTTCCAGCCCCTTTACCATTTTGGTGACTCTTCTCTGTACCTTTTCTAAATCCACTATATCCTTTTTAAGATAGGATGACCAGAATTGCACACAATATTCAAGGTGCAGTCGCACCATGCAACGATACAGAGGCATTATTAATATCCTTTGTTTTATTTTCCATTCCTTTCCTTATGATTCCCAGCATTTTCTTTGTCGCCTTGGCTGCCACTGCACACTGGGTGAAGGGTTTCAATGTGTTATCCATGATGATGCCACAATGTTATCCACAATGTAACTCATCTTTACCCTCCACGGTTTAGTTTTTCAGAGTTCATTGTTTAGCAGTCACCATGGCGTTTATCACTGTGTTTGGAAATTGCTGTATCTCTCAAGTTTTCCAATGAAAAAAGTAAGAATGCCTTTATTGTGACCCATATTTGTCTTGCAGTAGTGTTTATAATTTTAATTGTAATTTGTCTCAAGTATTCTTGAGGGAGGCAGGACATAAAATGTGATTAAATAAATAAATTTGTTTAAAAATGCTCATACATACTGACATATTTCTGCTTTATGATATCCTGTCATTAATATTTATTAATGTCTAAACATCGGGAGAGGTGTGGGATTCCTTTGCCTCTCTGGAAATAGTCTGATGCATGGTATCATAGAAATTTATCAGTGACTTATGTGCTGAAAAATAATTGAATGTATTTGTGTGATCATACCTTAAATAGTTTAGTATTCAAAGTAAAATGTTGACGTCATCCATCTTTTTTATTCAGTCTGATTTCTGTCTTCAACCCTCTGGAAACAGACAGTTAATTTACATGTGCTTTAAATAAAAGAACTGTCTTTATTAGTATTTAGCTCACACCTTTCCAGTGGTAGTTCAAGGCTAGTTAAAATGCCCCCCCCAAATTATCGCACAACCTTTGTCCATCCCTCCAACCCCCTGGCATTTATTGGAGTATGTCTAGTGGTCAAGGCAGGAACAATCCCCATCCGTTCCTGACCTATTCCTGTATAGGTTCAAAATGGTGGCTATAGCCTCTAATGATTATACTGCAAGACCACCACTTGTGGCCATAGCCACCATTTTGAACCCAGATGGCAATAAGGCAAGAGCAATAAGGAATCACTCCTGCATCATTTACTAGACCACTAGGGATGCAACAGTAAATGCCAGGGAGAATCAGGGGTGGAGGGTAAGTTCACGTGATGGTCTTGAGGGGGGGGGGGCGATTGTGGTCTTCGTGATTTCTGAAGGGGAAAGGGGGCATACACAGAGGCTCTCATCTAGGGACATGTGAACAGCGGATAGGGGCTGGGGAGTGGGGATGGTAATGTTCTCTAGGGAGTTTAGTATCAGAGCCACAATTGCGGTGTTGTGGGGGGGGGGGGGGAGAGAGCAGCCAGCCACATGCCTGTAAGTAGTGTGGGTGCATTTAACACTGCCTCTTGAGGTGGTGGTAAGTGCATCCCACACTATTGGCTGCTGTGACAGCGTGAGATAATGTACTATGTGCTTTGGATGGTTACCATGCTCATTCTCCACCCATATGCTGTCTAGTTCTTGCCCCACAAGAACTTAAACAGTAAGTGCATGATTTTTAACATGTGGTGGCTGTTAATGCAGGCACAAGCTAATGTTTACTACTTGTTAAAGCACATGATAATTGCTTCATGTACTTTAGCAAATATCCAGTATAGACTGCTTCCATATATATTGTTTTGTATCTGACTTTTGAAAGCTGGCAGATCTGGCAAAAAGGCATAAGGCATACATCAGGAAGGGAGTCTGTGCTTGTCCTGTCTCTTGGAGCAAAATTGACGGCACTTGTTCTGCTCGGAAGTGAACAAATCTATGACAGAATACCCCAGTATCTGAAAATACTCTGAAGCATTCTGTTGTGCAAATTCAAGCTTCAGTTGAGTTTGTCCACTATTTACATATTTTGTCTAGGTAAGCACACTACCTTTAGGAATGCTTTGAAGGACCTGGCTAAATTCCATATCTTGATTGTCTCTTGGCACAAAAGTAGTAAACCTGAACCCCCCTTGTTTGTTCATAAGAACATGGCAATACAATCAAGTCTTGAAGAGTTTTGTTGGGCATGGAAAATTGCTCAAAGCTCCAATATGGAGGCTCCTCTCATTAGCTGCCCTGAGATTTTGCATGCAGAGGTGAAGGATATACCCTCCCCATCCTTTATGTGGAAGCATCAGTCATTAGAATGATGAAGTAGTGGGGCAGCTGAAAAGAGCAGCAGTCTTGTAGGTTTACTGGAATTCTCTACCATTGGAGTACCTGCATTATCACTGGAGTGATCATTATCTTTGCCATAATTGGCTGATGTAGATGATTTCTCTGGAGTTTCAAATGCCACTGGAGTGGCTATATTTGTAGCCTTGCAAAGGGAAGAACATGCATTAAGATGTGGCTATGTGTCTCAGTATTTTGAGGATTCTTTATGTAGGCACAGAGTGTTTTAGTGACAACTGATGATACAAAGAAGTAAGAACCTTCTGGCACTTGTCAGGCAGATACGCTCAACCCTTCTGCATTCTGGGGTTTGTGGCAATGAACCGTAGGTCTTGTGAGAAGCGTTCAGGGAAGATGTTTCTAGATTTACCAGGAAGCCTAAGTTTTTGAAGGAGGGAGAGGATAATTTTCAATGCCTTTTCATGCTCGTTGGGGGGGGGGAGGGGAGGAGGGATATGGCCAAGATGAAAATGTCATCAAGTAGAGAAAGACAAAGAGACCTAAAGCTTATCAGTGCACTATTGCTGGGGCTTGGCATTAGGTGAAGACTCTTGGAGCTCAAGAGAGGTCAAGGGGGAGGGAGTACCTGGTGTTGATAGTGCTAGTTTTTGAAGGCAAAACAAAGTAACTTCCAATGGAGAGGATGTTAGAAATGTGGGTATATACATCCTTCAGATTCTGTGAAACCAGCCAAATGGTTCGGTGAATGAGTGGCAGGCTAATGGCTAGGGAGATCATCTTAAATTTCTCATTTTCCAAGAAAACATTTGAGTTTTCTGAGTTTACTATTGATCAAAATCCTTCTGATTATTTGGGAATGAGGAAAGTATCTTGACTAGAATGATTACGAGAGGACACATTCCAAAAATCATAGAGTTTGTGCTGAAGCAATACATTTATACTGACTTGTGGGTACAAGAGGATAGCTAGTTAATGGAGTGTAAAATGAACTGTTATTTTTACTGGTATTTCAACCAAGACAGTAAATGAGGACTTGGTAGTTGCCAGTCCAAAGTCCCATTTACTAAGTAATATTATAACATAGGCATTATGGTAACCCATGTGAAAATAGAAGAGTTTTTAATGAGCTGCTAAATTTTGGAAAGGCACTTGCCTCTAAAATATCTCTGCCCAGCGAGGGCTGCTTCACAGAGGATTTATTTTCACAACTCCACACTCTTTCCCAGCTGCATACTTGAGAACCTTGGTTTGAGCTTAAAATATGAATTTAAACAATATAGAAATGAATTTGTAAGTGTACTTGCAGCTTAGATCCCTGTATACAGGTTTTCAAGTATACAACTGAGAAAGATAGTGTGAAGAAATATTTCCCAAAGCAGCCCTTGCTGGGGGAACTATAGGGGCCTTTTTACTAATGGGTGCTAGGGCTCTGCTAACTTTTAAACTGCTGGGTTGCGGAGTTTCTAAGGCCTTTAAAAACTCCGCGACCCAATAGTTTAAAAGTCAGCAGAGCTGCGGGAACAGAGAAATGTCCCCGTGGCTGCTTTCTTGTTTTTTTTTTAAAGGATGAATCAGTGAGGAGAGGGGAGGCGGGAAATGCACCAGAAGGGAGCAGACATGGGGGGGGAGGGACTTGGAAGGGAGCATAAACGGGGGGGGAGCTGGAAGGGAGCAGAAATGGGGGGAGCTGGAAGGGAGCAGATGGAGGGGGATGGACGGGAGCAGAAACGGGGGGAGACGGAAGGGAGCAGAGCAGACATGAGGGGAAGCTAGAAGGGAGAAGATATACAGGAGAGCTGGAAGGGAGCACACACATCCTCTAGGCCAGCTAGGCCACCAGCCATGTGCTTCAGCGCACTTGCCCTGCTGCTTCCCTCCCTCACACCCAGCCGCGCCGCCCTCCCCCCATGCTGAACCGTGATGCTGCCCCTGCTGCGGCTCATTCTGGCAGCAGATGGCTAGGCTCAGAGGCAGCAGCACACGGCAGGCATTGTGCTTCAGCATAAAGCCTGCCGTTACCAGTGAGACTCCCGCCACCGGAATCAGTGGCAGTGGAGAAGGCAGCATGGCTCAGATTGGGGGGGAGGGTGGCGCAGTGCACATGGTGGAAGGGGCGACATGGCCAGTGCTTCTGCCTAGGGTAGCAGAAATCCTTGATCCGGCCTTGGGGATGACAAATATGTTACCAGGCCAAAGAGGAATAGACTGACAATAGCCAAAAATGTAAGCAGTTTACCAATAGATTGTAATATAAGAAAGTAAAAATCCTTTCTGCTAAATCTAATTTCAGAAATTAGCAGCACCATTCTCTTTTGAGAAAGCAAGGCTAAGTTAGGATTTTTTTGTCCTTTACTTTCAATATAAATCCAGTGAGAAATGAAAATTAAGCAATATATGACAGAGAAATACAGGTAGATTAGGAAAAAATCTAAAAGCAAAACTACATTTCATTGCTTGACCATGTGCAGTGGTGTGCAAAAGTCTGGAATCACTTGTGAGTTTTGCGTTTTTCGTACTTTCTAACGTTTTTTTTTTTTAAATTTTGCGTTAGCCCAGCATATTCATCTTTCTACCACGTTAAAAGGGATACATTTGGGTGTGTGTCTTTTACTTGCTACAGTGTTGCTTGGAAGCTGAGAGGAACTGCTGCTCTGTCCCGGAGAGCACTCGGGAACACGTGAGCAGAGCGGGCTATAGATCTCCAACCTCCTAAGGATGTATCATTACAGGACATTTGGCGAATAGTTTCTAGAACTGAACTTTTGTTAAAATCTTCTTTAGTAAAACTTTCTACATTTTCACAGGAGACAGTAAATTCTTTAACTGACCATCGGGATAGATTGGAAACTCTTGAATCTCATAAAGCTAAAATTGATGGTCAGATGGCCTCTATTCAAGGAGTCTTGACATCTCATGTACAGGACTCCTTGCAATTGCACCGTCGTGATGAAATATTTGAAAATGCTTTGCGGGGGAAGAACCTTAGATTCCTAAATTTCCCTCGCACTCATTACCTTTCTCCAACTATTCTATTTGTTAAATATTTGAAGGAAGTTTTGAAAATTTCAGAACTGGATTCTATGGCTTTGTCCAAAATTTATTATTTGCCTAGTGGCGTTAGAGAACATCCGGTCGCTGATTTGGAGATAGGTGATGTTGCAGGTGGGGAATTAGATAGTTTATCTGATCAGAGTATGGATTTATCAGCGTACCTAGAGTCTTCTGTTGAAGAAATTTCAACTCGTGCTACCTTGTTGGTAACTTTTTCATTGGAAAGGGATAAGGAGATGATCTTACGATCTTATTTTAAATTTCGGCAAGAGAAATACTTTGGACAGAAGATACAGGTTTTTCCAGATGTCTGCCGTGTTACACAGTTGAAAAGGAAGGCTTTCCTTCAGCTTCGGCCTCGTGTCGTTGCTCTGGGAGCCCCTTATATTCTTAAATATCCTTGTAAATGTGTCATCACTCATCTGTGTAAATCGTATATCTTCTTTGATTCTTCTCAATTGGAAACTTTTCTAAATAATCAGACTTGATGATTTTTTGTGGCTGTTGCTTAGTATAATGTGGGATTGTATTATTTTTTTGTTTTCTCTCGACTTCGGTTTAGTGATTACTTTATTTAATTGACACTCCATTTTGTGGGCTGGGAGTTAATATTTTCTTCTTTGTTCAATTGGATTGTGTATTAATTTCTTTATATTTCCTATGTATGTCTTTTGATGAAAGTTGTGAAAAAAAAGGGATATATTTGGCTATTAGAGTTGACATTTTGCATTCCTTGCTTCCAATTTAAATACTTTACAGACACTGGGAGATAGTTACTGCGATTTTTGTGGATCCTGCGTCAAAACTGGATCAAGATTATCCAATATGCACACGTTATTTCTGGCCAATCAGGAGGCTGGTTTCACTAACCAATCACAATGTAGATATCTAGCCAAGAGTGCAGCTATAAAAACGTGCAGAATTTTTGAATTTCATATGCTTTCTGGATCGACCATGAAGATGACTCGGACCCTGACGTTGGAGGAGCGTGTTTGTGTGTCCTTTATGAGCAAGGAAGGATTTTCAAGCCGTCAGATAGCCAGGAAAGTTGGCTGCAGTCAGAGCGCTGTTGTTAAGATTGTACAGAAGAAGAAAGAAACGGGTTCAGTGGTGGACAAACCTCGTTCAGGTCGTCCACATGCATCAACATCACACCAGGACCGTGCACTATGATGCATTTCATTGACTAATCACAAGTTGACCTCTCTTAAGCTACTTCGAGAGTGGTCAGACAAGAGTGAGGTCAATGTCAGCTTATCAACAGTTTGTCGCTGGTCTCTGAAGTTTGCTCTCCGGACCTGCAAAGCATGGAATGAGCCACTGATGACTGACATACAAAGGTGCAAACGGATTGTGTGGGCAAGAAAGCACTCAACCTGGTCAACTGAAATGTGGGAAAAGGTGCTATTCAGCGATGAAAGCACCTTCTGCCTGTTTGGCAACCAGGCCCACACATATGTGAGGAGATTTCCTGGAGAGGAATTCAAGCCTGAGTGTCTCAACCTCACTGTGAAGCATCCTTTGAAGGTCATGGTCTGGGGCTGCATGGCTGCCAGTGGCGTTGGACATCTTCATATCATCGATGGAAGGGTCAACGGGGCCAAGTACATCACCATACTGCAAAAGTGCATTGTGCCATCAGCACACCAGCTGTTTCCTGGCCAGTTCCTGTTCCAAGATGACAATGCACCCTGCCATCGCTCCAGACAGGTGATCAGCTGGAAGCAGCGGAACAACATCAAGTCAATGGACTGGCCTGCCCAGTCTGCAGATCTGAATCCATTTGAGAACCTGTGGCATAAGATGGCCTTGGAAATATCCAAGAGGAATCCGACATCAAATCGTGAACTGATTGAGTCACTCATTGCAGCTTGGAACCGCATTGTCACCAATGATCACCTTGTCAGACTGGTTCATTCAATGCCAACAAGGTGCAGTCAGGTGATCAAGAACAAAGGGTAGCCCATCAAATACTGAGCCATCACTGACACATAAAAACGGCCTTTTTCAAGGCCACATACATTAATTTGAAGGAAACCTGGCGTGCGTCCATAATATTTTAAAGCATACTTACAATAATATATCATTGGCCAACGATGTACATTACACGATTTTCACAGAAAATCTATCAACAGGACAACTATGGGGAACAAACTCAGAAAATAAGGGCCAAACCAATACTAAAAGTTGGCCCTAATAGCCAAATCTATCACTTATCATGAGATACACAGAAAAAGCCACTGGGAGGAAAAAGAAATTAAGATATAAGGTCACGAAGTTGAAAAAATGTCAAATTTACAAGTGATTCCAGACTTTTGCACACCACTGTACAAAGTAGCCAGAAATAATCTTTGAGTCTGCAGATCTGGTTCTTGAAGTGCACAGCTCCATGTGTGCTGATATTCTCCCTTAATGAGTGTTTGTCACCACCCGCTTTTAAATGGACCCGTGTTTGCCTTGCCTTAACAAAAAAAACCCCACACACTTTAGATTCTAAGGAATCTCGAAATCACTACCCCAATAGCCATTTCTGGTCAAATTATTCGAACAGGTTCTCCGTAAGCTCCAAGAATGTTTAGCTGAAAATCAGATGTGTGATGACAACTAGTGTGTATTTCAGCCTAAGCATTGGGGGGGGGGGGGGGGGGAGTGCGCCTCTTTCTGTCAGGTCTAGATATATTCTGAGAGGTAGTCTAGAATCAGGAATTAAAGATACTCTGGAGACAGGGGAAGACAAAGGGTCTAAATTCCCCTGCACAAACCTGCAGCCTGTTGCTTGTCCATAAAGCATATGGAGGTTTGGGAATAGATGTTACAATTTCCCATACTAGTCACTGGCAGAAGTACTAACGAGGGGCCCCAAGTATAATTTTGCTGAGGGTCCCCTCCCCAGGTAACCTGTTAGAAAATGTCTCCCTGTATGTGCTGCTGTGAGATGGCTGTGATTGGCAGTATAAGAGCTCTGTATCAGAGGATCTCAACCTTTTAGGTTGGGAGGACTGCTTGCTAATGTCCAGAAAGTTCAAGGACCCCAGTTTATCCCCACCACTCATCCAGGACCCCCACCCTTCAGTGACAAGAATGTTCCCATTAGCCATCTTTTGGGGGTGTTTATTAAATGGCGGTAGTGGACTCCGTGCGATATCGGGGTTGTGGCCCCACTGATTTCAATGGCGCCACGGTTCCGATATCGCACGGAGTCCACTACTGCTGTTTAGTAAACACCCCCCTTTATCTCCCTTCCCTTTCCTGTCTCTAATACTATCTTTCTCTCTCCAGCCATTCCCTATCAGTCTCAGTTTATTTTTTCTTTCCTTCCCCCTAGCCATTTCTTCAGGTAAGTGTTTCTCCAGTGCATATACACCAGCAGCTAAGCCAACTTTTATGTGAACTGAACAAACATTTACCTGCCTTTAAAGTTACAAGCAGAGCTTTCTGAGTAGTTGTTGAATGGTACTGAACCACTGCACAAGATGAAAAGATGAGAACAGTGTTTATGCTTTGAATTTACAGCACTGCATACACCTTGTAGCGCTAGACAAATCCTGTAAGTAGTAGTAGTCATGAATATACATTGAAGAAACGTTGTCTCCTTTTAAAGCTGAAAGCAGAATTTTTTTCTGAGTAGCTGCTGTATGTTTTAATTCCATATTCTTCAGCTAGACCAGTCCAGACAAGTGGGTTGTGTTCCCCTACCAGTAGATTGTTAGAGACAAAGAACAAATGAAAGGCCCAGGTTTCAGTGACATCACTCCCATGTCTCTATTTGCCTTAGCCACTAGAAGTCTCTTCAGTGTTTCTTTCTCTCCAGCAGATGGTGGATGGATTTTCTTCCTCTCTGAAGAAAATCTGAGGATCGAGAGGAAAAGATTGATAAAAGCGCTCTTGACAGACCACTTTGAGGGTGACTCCCTCACTTGAGTGTGACGTGGGAGGCTCCACTAGACTGTGGTCTTTTCGGTAGCTATTTTTATCCTGGAGAAGAGGCTGTTGAGCAACCAGAAATTGGAAGGATTTGGAAGAATCTGGAAGAGTACAACAACCTCACACAACCTCAAAGCCCTCTCCCTCCTTCCCTGTTCCCCCCTGCTCTCTCCCAAAGATTGCAGAAGGCGCTCAGAGGTCTGCCTGCCTGCCTGCCAGCCACCTTAAATGCAGTTCTGCAAAAGCCAGTGAAAAAATATCACGGGAGAAGAGCTGAGGCCGGCATGCATCCTCTACCTGGGGCTCTCAGGGGCTGAGTACCAAGACTTGACATTGTTGTCCTTGTTGGGGCTCCCGATTCTGTCTGTGGGACACAATTCAGGGTAGACTGCTGACGACTGTTGGAACAGCGTGGGGGTTTCTAGCCATTTTCTGCACGTGTTAGTAGCATTTTCTCCTCTTGTTAGTAGCATTTTCTCCTCTCGTGTTCCTGGCGGTTGCATGGTCTGTATGCACGTTCCACCCAAGCACCTCCAACACGCATTCCTACCCTAGCGCCTGTAACGAGCATTCCTACCCTATGCCCTGTAATACACATTGCCTTAAAAGCACACTTTGTGCATGCCTCAATTAAAGTACAGTCAATGCATGCCACAGTAAAAGTGCAGTTAATGCACCCTTTTGAGCTGCCACAGTCTTAGCACGCACTGTTGTGATACTTGCCTTAACTCTGTCTTCTTCCAGGAAATGTTGTTTGACCTGTGACAAGTGAGGTGACCCATCTATGGATTCTGGAATCTGCTCTTCTTGCATGGCAGTTTGAGTCGTCCCTGGAGGACCCGCTCCCCCTCTTTCAGCCGGGGGCTGTGATTAGTCCGACCTTAGCTGCCTCAGGGCAGGAGGTGACAGATGTTGCTGTGAATAAGAATATCCAGCCAGCTGGCGGATCTGGTGACCATGTTGTGAGCCACTTATCGTCCTTTAGAGGGTCTGTGGTGGCTGTGCTCCCTGGTGTTGGGGGGGCCATTTCTGAAAGGAGAGTTTCTGGACCTCGGATTGTCCTCCCTGGACTTTTCTTTTTTGCAGTAGGCCTTTTCATTCTGGCATGGAAATTCAGACCCTATGGCTTCTGGGTACCCCCAAACACAACCTCGTGTGGGGCAGGCAGAAAGTGGAGGCCCTGTTTGATTACCTTTGACTAAGCATTCCCAGTGTGGGGCACCCCGCTACAGATGGGGAATATCTGTGAGCTGCCTGAGATTTTGACTATGACTTGGATTTAGATGGCTCAGTACTGGGCTCTGATGTGAATGTAGAAGTACTTTCACCTTCAGAAGATTGTGAGAAAGCTGGTGTGGTCTACCTATCCTGGAAGGAGGAGCTAGCAGTGTTGATTGCTAGAGTCTTATCAGCCTTGAACTTAGTGAATGCTTCTGGCATGGAGCAGGAGCCAAGGGTACACTCGCTCCTTCAAGGGGTACATGATATTCACTTCTGTCTTCCCGTTTCTGGATGTGATCAAAGATATGATCCAGTTAGAGTGTGACTCTCCCAAATCCCTGCCTAAAGGGTTAAGGGTGTGTAAGATCATCTCTGCTCTCCCAGCAGAGGAGTGCTTTGAATGGTTTGGCATTCTCAAGGTGGATGTGCAGGTTATGGCAGTTACCAGACAGACCACCATTCCTGTGGAAGGTGGATCGGCCTTAAGGGATTTTCTAGACCATAAGATGGATTTGTGCTTCATTAGTCAGTTTCGCCATAGCGCTAGCTATTCTGCAGCTGGTGGTATGTACCAGCCTGACGTCTCAAGTGCTGCTCCAGTGAATTCAGTCTGTCTCACCAGATGATACAGTACTATCCTTCTTTTGGAGTCAGCTATGGTCTTCCTGTCTGATGTCATGTATGACCTGGTATGTCACAGATGGTGCCCTAGGGTTGCCAACTGGCTCCAGATGCGCCCGACAGGCTTGATCCAGTCCTGGGTTTACTCCATTGCATGCAGGGACATGTAGTTCTGATTTCTCCATTGTACTCCAAAAGAAAAGCAAAACTACAAGTCCCTGCATGCAATGGGGTAAACATAGAACTGGATCAAGCCTGTCGGGCACATCAGGAGCCAGTTGGCAACCCTATGGTGCCCTAATGATGGTATCAAGATGTTGGATTTGACTCTGGCACTGGGCAGCAGACACATCTTCCATAGTTCAGTTAGCCAAACTAGTTTTTAAGTGGAAGCTTCTGTTTGGAGCCGATTTGGAGAAGCTGGTAAAGGACCTGGGCGAGACAAAATCTACTGCCTTCTGGAAGCCGGGTCCAACGGGACTGTGAAATGGTCTGGTGCTCCTTCTCATCAGCCTCTGCCCCTTCACCGAGGGCATGCTGGCTGGATTTCCGGGGGCCTTGGGACTCTCATCGTTACTAACCTGGAAAACCTTTCTTCCTCTCTGCTTCTGGGCTTCGGGCTTGTCCTCAGTCCTTTCGTGGAACGTGTGGGCCCAGGAACTCTGTCCTTTCCAATGGAGAACCCTCCCAGACTGCGCAATGAAAGCTTTTGGGGCCCATTCCTTGGTTCCTCCAGTTGGAAGCAGGCTTCACCTTTTTTTTTTCTTTCTTTCATTTATATGCCATCTTTCTACCATTCAAGGCGGTAACAGTGCATGAGTACAACTGTTGTACAGAGAACTCCTGAATACATATGACCATTCAGTGAACTATATAACTAGGAACTGTCTTGACCTTGTCTTCTCCTCCAACTGCTTACTCTCAAACTTCTCCACCTCACTTCTGCCCTTATCTGACCATCACCTGCTAAGCTTCACACAAAAAACACCCCCATCTTGGTCTCTCCTGATCTCTACCATGTTTAGGAATCTTCATACTGTTGGCCCTTCAGCTCTCTCCACTGCTGTCTTTTCACCCCTTTCCTCCACTCTGTCATCTGAGTCTGTTGATGCGGCAGTATCCTCCTATAACACTATACTCTCCTCTGCTCTGGATACACTGGCTCCTCCCATTCCATGTCCTGTAAGGCATACCGTGCTTCAAACCTGGTCATCCTCAATAACCTACTACCTTCATTCCTGTGCCCGCTGTGCTGAGTGCCTTTGGCTTAAATCACATACCCTTGCTGATTACCTACATTTCAGATTTATGCTCACCTCTTTACAGTCAGCCATAGCACTTGCCAAGCAAGAGTATTATGCCCATCTGACTAACTCTCTTGCCTCTGACCCTCACACTCTCTTTGCTATGCTCAACTCTTTCCTCAAGGTTCCTCCTTGGCTGACTACTTCCATGACAAAGTCCAGAAGATTAGCCTTGAATTCCCTGCTGGGTCACCTCCACTTCAAAACTTGAACGAGCAATTCACCACTGCTGTCTTGACTTTCTTTCCTCTTGAGACCACCTGGACCCACTGCAATCTTGCTTTCACCCTCTACATTCCACAAACTGCTTTTGCCAAAGTCTCCAGTGACTTGTTCCTCACCAGATCCAAAGGCTTCTACTCTATTCTCATCTTCTTGACCTTTTGCTGCCTTTGACCCTTTTTATCACCACCTTCTCCTCGATACCCTGTCCTCGCTTAGATTTAGGGCTTTCTGTCCTAGTTTTCTTATCTCTCCCATTGCACTTTTAGTGTCTGTTCTGGTAGTTCCTCCTATACCGCCATCCCCCTCTCAGTTGGTGTACCTCAGGACTCTGTCTTGGGACCTCTCCTTTTCTCTCTCTACACTTTGGTCCCTTGATGCACTTCTTTCTTCCCATGGTTTTCAGTACCATCTTTATGCTGATGAGTCTCAGATCTACCTTTCTGTGCCTGAAATCTCTCCAGGAATCCAGGCATGGATCTCTGCCTGCTTATCCAACATTGCTGCCTGGATGTCTCACCGCCATCTGAAACTGAACATGCATGGCCAAAACTGAGCTCTTTATCTTTCCTCTAAACCTACCTCCCCCTTCCTCCCCTCTCTACAGTATTTCTGTGGATGACACTACACTCCTCCCTGTTTCCTCAGCTCGCAACCTTGGGGTCATCTTTGACTACTCTCTCTTTCTCTGCACACATCCAACAGAAAGCTAAAACCTGTCACTTCTTTCTCTACAACATTAGCAAAGTTTGTCCCTTCCTTTCTAAACACATTACTAAGACACTTATCTACTCTTTAACCACTCCCCATCTAGACTATTGCAACCTCCTCCTTGCTGATCTCCCTCTGAATCATCTCTCTCCCCTTCAATCTGTTCAAAACCCAGCTGTGCAGCTAATCTTCTGCCAGCCTCAATATGCTCATATCATGCCTCTTCTCAAGTTGCTTCATTGGTTCCCTATTCGTTTCTGTATCCAGTTCAAACTTCTCCTGCTGACCTATAAGTGTACTCATTCTGCTGCTCTTCACTACCTTTCATCTCTTGTCTCTGCCTACACCCCTCCTCAGGAATTCTGCTCTTCTTGCAGATCCTTGCTATCTGTGCCCTTCTCTTCTACTGCCAACTCCACACTTCGATCCTTCCACCTTGCTGCTACTTATGCCTGGAACAAACTACTTGAGTTTGTGCATCAGGCTTCATTTCTGGCCCTTTTCAAATCCAGGCTGAAAACTCACCTCTTCAAGGCCACTTTTGGATTCTGATCTGCTTAGTTTCCTGTTTTACCTTATCATTCCCCTAGATATATCCTTGCCCTCAGCTATTGTGTTGTCTGTCTTGACTAGATTGTAAGCTCTGATAAGCAGGGACCATCTCTTACATGTGTCTGTACAGCACTGTGTATTGTGATAAGGAAGCTTATCATAGCTCAGGTAGGAGCTATAGAAAAGATGATGTGACTCTGAACAAGCAACCTGTCAGTTCTGGTAGAAGCAAGAAAACAGAGTTTTCACATAAAAAACTACCAGTCCCAGAATGCACCAGGTTTCCAGCAGCCATGAGAGGGGCTGAAGTGAGAGAATGTGTGTGCAATCAAGAGAGCTATGAGGTAATCCCTAAGCACTCATCTCAAAGGGCAGGGCCTGATTCAACACAGCTGCGCTGTGTTAGGGAGCAGCACACATTAGAACAGGATAAGAATAGAGCTTATTCTTCAGATAACAGCTTCAGGGAGAGCTTCAGCAAGGGCTACAAGCTACAGAGGGAGGAAGAGATACAGAGACAGCAACGGCTACAAGCACCAGTATCACCTGGAGAAACAGAAGCCAAGCCAAGCAGATAGAGAGAGAAGGAAACTCTCTGGAAGGAAGAGAAGAAAGGCCATTGGAAGGTCTGGGAGATTCCAAGGCAGTACTCATACTGGGAGGTATTTCAAAAGCCAGCAGAGTCCATTGGACTGGATTCAGCCAGAGGAATGGAGTGGCAGAGATAGGAATCACCAGTGGCTACCTGGAAGAGAGAAGACTGCATGTGGAAGGGACTTTCAGACCAAGGCCAGAAGGTATGTGAGAGAAGATCCAGCGTCCAGGGATCAAGATTGGAAGGCTGGACATCAGAATTGGATTACATATTGGCCAGGCTATACAGAGAGGAATAATGATAGCAGGAGAGGCTCAGGTATGAACACTGATCCAGACCCTATCTATAATAGAGAATGGCAGCAAGGGAATAAGCATTCTCATGATAGTGCCTTAATGAAAGACTCATCTGTGCCAATGTATGATATTGACCCTATGATTGTTGATGCAGGGGGAAATACAGCAGATGAAACTATTTACATGGACTGTTCTTTATCTAAATGCTATTGCTAGTTTTCTATGAGCAAACACATCAGCCATCACAAAGAAACCTAACTTTGTTCTTTATTTCCACTGCAAACAGCTCTTAAAGCAGGATTTGGGTTCACACAGTAGCAGCCAGCCAGCTAAAGGCTTTCAGCTGGTCCATTGATAGTAATTAGGGCTGCACCTGATTGTGTGTGTGAGCAAGGGAGAATCACTGCTGAGATCAGCGTGGAAAATAAGCAGAAGTTAACCTAACCAGCAAAGTTTATTCTTTACTTTGTGCCTTTGTATTTGGTAATTATTTGCTAAGAAAACATTAGCTAATTGCCTGACAAGCTGAAGGTTGTTTTCTGGTTTACTTTGTGACTTTTTGTTATCCATTTTAAACACCGCAAGCAAGTAACCTCATTTATAGTGCTATCAAGCATACATGTGCTGGGTGAATTAAACCCCATCAATAAAAGAAGTATTTTATTGATCTTACCACTTGGTTTCACAACTCAAATTATTGTCATCAGCTGTGTTTGGGAGTGAATGAACTACAATACCCACAATACCTTGCAAGAATAATATGAATATATGCATCGTCAAGATTGTGTAAGTTCTCACCCTAGGCAGCCGTCTGACAGTATGCCTTGTAGTGCTTTACAAATAAGTAGTAGTAAGTAGTAGTATCTATGTGTTTCCATGCTTGGATCTCACTAACATTTGCTACCCTCCCTTTTAGTTTTTCCACAGCTCTGAAGATATTCTACTAGGTCACGGTGGTGGCAGCTGCTGCGCTGTGGTGCCAAGGGATCTGTCCTCTTCTTAGAAAGCCTCGGCTGGGTGATCAATTGGGGAAGAGGCACCTGTGACCTTCCTAGTCCTTGGAGTTTCTGGGAGCATGTTTTGACTCTTGAGTGGGCAGAGTTTTCCTGCCAGAGAAATACATCAAAGTCTATTGGATTGCCTGGTGCTGTTCTGTGCACAGCAGACTCACAGAGTCTGGGATTCTCTTCAACTCCTCGGACTGATGGTGGTGACCATAGAGATGGCCCCATGGGTGCATGCTCACATGCGACTGTTCCAGTGGTCGTTGTTTACTCAGTGGTCTCTGAGTTCTCAGGAGTTTGAGTGCAGGCTCCCACACCCATTGATGGTGAAGTCCAGCCTGCGTTGGGGGCAGTAGCCCTGTTATCTGTGGAAGGGCATGCCACTGGACAATTTCTCCTGGATCCTTCTGATGATGGATGCCAGTCTCTTGGGCTGGGGAACCCACTGCCAAGACCATATGGCTTAGGGCCATTGGAACCACAGGGAAGTGGTGTGGTCAATCAACCTCCTCGATGTGAGGGCCATCAGGTTCACTCTGCTGCGCTTCCGGACTCTGATCAAGGGTGTGTTTTCAGACAACACCAAGGCAGTGGCTTATGTCAGTTGGCAAGGCGGCATGAGGAGTGCCGGGGAAGCTCTGGAAATGGCTCTCCTCTCTGCCTGGGCAGAGAAGAACCACCTAGCCTTGTCGGTTCAGTACAATTGTGGGGTGGACAATGTGGAAGCGGACTTCCTCAGCTGACTCTCTCTGGATCCTGGAGAGTGGGAGTTGAGTCAAGAGGCATTCAGTTCATTCTGCGCCACTGAGATCACCCCAAAATGAATCTGATGGCAACCCTCACCAATGCTGCAGTTTGACTCTTGGGAGTCAGAGGGTGTCGATGCTTTGACCCAGCCTTGGCCAAGTCAGCACCGGTTGTACATGTTTCCTCTGTGGCCCCTGTGGGGAGGGGGGGGTAGTGTGATTTGGCATATAGAATGCCACCCAGGCAGGATTATTGTGGTGGCACCAGACTGGCTGAGGAGAGAGTGGTTCGGAGACGTGATATGATCCTGCAGGCACCTCCTCTTTAGTTGCCTCCATCTTGGTGTCTCTTATGGCAGGGACCAATCATACTGGAGGACCCGGTTCCCTTCTCATTTACAACTTGACTCTTGAAAGGAGACGGCTAACACATAAGGGTTACTCTCCAGCGGTGGTCTCTACTCTGCTTGGAGCCCAGAGGAGGTCTACCAAGCCAGCAAATGTGCGGATCTGGTGTTTCTTTAGAGTGATAGTGTGGCACTCGGCAGTTGGTTCCTGAGGCGGACAAGCTGCCATCTCTGTTGGCCTTAATACAGGATGGCCTGGAGAAGGGCTTTTCCTTAGCTCCTTGAAAGTTCAGGTAGCAACTTTGGTCTGTTTCTGAGGTCCGGTGGTCTATAAGTCTCTAGCCTTGCACCTGGACACCTCGTGCGTTCTCCAGGGGGTCCAGCATCTGCATCCATCCCATCGGTCTGTGATCCCTTCCTAGGATCTGTATCTGGTGCTCAGGGCCACAATAGCAGCACTTTTTGATTTGTTGAAGCATGCTATTTTTAAAGGATTAGATGCTCAAGATGGTCTTAAGTCAAGTTTTGTTCCACGAGGTAGATTTCTGAGCTGCAGGTTCTGTCTTGCAGAGATTCTTATCTGTCTTTTTCAAGGAGGCCATTTCCATTTGGCCTGTGCCTTCCTTCTTGCCAAAGTTGCTTCTTCCTTTCACATGAACTGGTGTTATGCCTGCCCTCTTTCTCTAAGGAGTAGTGTCGGGGGAAGGATAAGGATCTTTGCCATGTGGTTGTCCGGAGGATGCTTTTCCAGTACTTTGAATTTACAAATTCATTTCGGAAGTTCGACCATCTTTTTGTACTGTCTGCTGGCCTGTGCAAGGGTGATGCAGCAGCTAAGATAACTTTGGGGGCTGATTTAAGGAAGCCTTTGCTTCGGCGTATCTGTTCTGGAACTGGCTGGTTCAGGAGAGTTTGCATGATGATTCCACCCGAACACAGACGTCCTCTGTCGGGCAGCAATGTGGGCATCACTTTCTACTTTTGTCAAGCATTACCGCTTGAATGTCCACGCAAGGGTGGGCACTGCCTTTGGTTCAAGGGTTTGCAAGCTGCTGTGCCTTCTTCCCACCCAGTGGAGTTGTAGCTTTGGTCTAGTAAAACAATATGCAAGGTGACATTTTACTTACCAGTTAATGTCCTTTCTTTGAGTCCTGCTAGATCAGTCCAGGGCCCACCCCTGGAACTGTATTCCTCTATTCTGCTGCTGCAATACCCTTAGGTTGCTCTGATTTTTATACTTGGTTCTGAAGATTCATCATCTACTGACAGCCTTATGTTTATGCTTTCCTGTATATAGTTGTCTACTGTTAATCACTCATTGTTGCTCATGGTAGAGATTGTGTGAGGCTTGCAATGTTTCTCCCAAATACTTTGGGATGAATACTGAAGGGCCTCTGTTAGCTTAGGCAGATAGAGACAGGGGAGTGATGTCATTGAAACCTGGGTTTTTCATTGGTTCTTTGTCACTACCAATCTGCTGAAAGGGGAACCCAACCCACTTGTCTGGACTGGTCTAGCAGGACTCAAGGAAAGGGCATTAACTGGTAAGTAAAACAACACCTTACTGATTATACAAACGTTTTCTGATGGATGGTTTCGAACCACTGATTGCTGCATAAAAATGTATATCTCTATGTGCCTTTATAAAATTACCCTTAGAATTACCCTGAAGCAGGAGCAAAATGGAGCACTTAAGTTTGCACGAACATGTGCATATTTTAATACATATACATATACTGTATCTCATATCTGTGCCCTAGTTTACCCTACCTCTCCCCCTTGGAATGCTTATGCATATACTACATAAAAGTACACGCTATACTACAGCAGCTTATGCTGTCATACATGGTCAATTATGTAAGTGCCTATTTCTGTATGTAAAAAGCTGTTTTGTGCACATAAAAGGCTTACTGACTTCCCCCATAGTTTGTAAGGAGTACCACAGTGAGAAAATGCCAGGAAATTCTTCCCTCAACATGAATCATGTTTCGCGCCAAATGCTATTTCAAGGAGGATAAGGTTTCTCAAATGTGAAAATACTTGGCAGCCATTTTCTAAAAGAGAGATTTGAAATGTGTTTCAGCACAAAATGGATAATCCCATGTTGAAGAGAGATATTCAAGAAATCTTGTATGTGCCAAAGACCAGTGATTCTCTTGTGTGCTGTATTTTCTTCCATTTTAAAGCAACAATGGTGCCTATGAAATGACAGTTGATATTTAAAATATATTGCAAGAACATCACACAGTTAATGAACTCCAATCTCTGTGGTATATAAACCAGTAGAAACATCATCTCTCTATCCCTTATGAAAAACAACTAAGTTGCAGTGAGAGTTACAATACAGTGGTTTTGCTAGAACTAATTTTGTTATTTTTTTTTTGGGGGGGGGGGGGAATACATAGGAGACACTTTACATTTTATTTCAACAACAGTAAAGCCATATACATAATGAAACAGTTCAGTTACAATTAAAGATGCATCGAGAAGAAGAATCCCAGAGATTAAGATAACCTTGACCAGATATTAGTCTGCTATAAAGGGAAACATTTCAGTATATATCACAGTATCCTGCAAACGTGTTCTAAAACCCTGCCAGATGTTATAACCAAATAATGACCATTATTGTTTGTTAGTATTTAGCTCATGCCTTTCTAGTGGTCGTTCACTATAATTTTACACATCACATAAGTACTTATTTTTTAAAAAATTGCTATATTTCTATGCATTATTTTATGCATGGACATCACCATCACAGGTTCTGGACATAAAATATGTGTGGCTCATGAGATGGGCAAATAATATGCTGACTGGCAAAATTCAGCCACTGAGGGGTAATTTTGTAAAAGTATAAAAATCCATGTTACCCAGGTAGTGCACTCTAGTAAACATGCCCCTTAGTATGAAGTCCTTTGTATGAAACCCATAAAGAAATATAGATGCCTATGTGTTTATAGGGTACTAGCACAAATCCAGCAGAAATCACAGCTTTTATTGAAGGCTGTAGGCATTTTATGCTTGCCCAGGCATAAATGTAAACACATAAAGTATGTGCGTATTCAGGGCCGACCTGTCCATTGTGCGAGAATGTTGTTCGCACAGGGCCCCGCACTTCAGGGGGCCCTGCACCAACAACATCCCACATTTGGCACCAGTAGGCAGGGCGGCTTTAGAGGAAGCCGGAGAGGCCCCAGCTCACCTCTGACAACCACTGGTGAAGAGCGTCTTTTTTCTTTACTTCGGCAGCTGAACTGTAGTTTAGGACACTGGCACGCTGAGTGCCAGGAAACAGGAAGTCCCCATTGACCATAGGGATCACATCTATTTTAATAAATGGAGGAAGGATAGGAAGGAAATCCACTGCACTAGCATTTAACTTTTAGAAAGGATACTATGATAAAATGAGGAAAATGGTTAAGAAAAAACTAAAAGGAGCAACTACAGAGGTTAAGAGTTTGTCAGGCCTGGGCATTATTTAAAATTACTATCTTGGAAGCTGAGACCAGATGTATTCCATGCTTTAAGACAGGTGAAAGGAAGACCAAATGTCAGCCAGCATGGTTTAAATTTATTATATCCAAAAAAGTATCTTTCAGAAAATGGTAACTACTGGCAAGATAAATACAAGGCATTGATAAGCTAGGCAAAGAGAGGATATAGAAAAGAAGCTTGCCATGAAGCAAAAACGCATACTAATCACTTTTTCAAGTACATTCTTAGCAAAAAACCTGTGACAGAGTCAGTTGGACTATTAGATGATAGAGGGGTAAAAGGGACATTAAGGGAGGACAAGGCAATAACAGATAGACTGAATTAATTCTTTGTTTCGAGATACACCGTGTGGGGCCACGTGCCACTATTTTTCAAGATGGCGGACTAAGAGCGGAAGCTTGAAGGCACTACTCCTACTTTGAAAGGTACCAGGTAGGGGGCATTCGGGGGCTGATAGACTATCAAGGTAATGTTTTAAAAGTCTGGTGGGGGGTTCAGGGGACCTCTAGGCCACCAGAGTGATTTTTTTAAGTTGGTGGGGGATCAGGGCCGTTAGGCTACCAGAGAGTTACTTTCTGTTGGGACTTCTGCCACCAATAGTATTTTGATGGCATGGGGGGGGGGGGGGGGTTCACGATGCTGCAATGCCTCCTGATGTTCAAAATACTGTGGGGTGAGGGGTCGGAGCTGCTAGGCCACAAGGGATTTGCTTCAGTATTTTGATGGCATCATGAGCTTTACCCGATGCCTGGATTATCTGAGGGGAAGATGATCCAGGCATCGTAGAAAGCACCCGATGCCATCATAATACTGTCGGATGTGCATGTTAGAGGTTTAAGTCACCTCCAACCTAGGTGTAGAGATATTGACGCTAAAACTGGTCACAAAATCCTCAATGTCTGTCTGTGCATTGGGCGCAGCCATCATTTGCTTACCAGTTTAGTATGGGAGCTCATTTGCCTACATCTAAATACGCTTGGCATTAATTGTGCATTAAATTTTTGGTCACTGTTCACCTACGCGTCCGTCTCTATTCTGCATTTGATATTAGCTTAAACGTGCTTAACCATGGCATTATTTGTGCTTAAAGGCCGCACCAGTTATCTGCATTGGCTTGTTAGGGAAGAACGACCCAAATTATACAGTAGTTACATGATGCAAGGTTCCACATTAGGAATTACCACCCAAAAAAAGGATCTTGGCATCATCATAGATATCTTGAAACTCTCTGCTCAGTGTGCAGCAGTGGCCTAGAAAGCAAATAGAATGCTAGTTATCATAAGGAAAGGCATGGAGAATCAAGCTAAGACTATTATAATGCCTCTGTATTGCTCCATGGTGCAACTGCACCTTCAGTATTTTGTGCAGTTCTGGTTGCCAAAATGATAAAGGGAATGGAAGGATTACCTCTGTGAGGAATGGCATAAATGGTTAGGGATCTTCTCCAGGAAAAAGCAGGAGGTCAGTCCTCACATATGGGTGAAGTCGGCACTGACGGAGCCCGAAGAAGCATCTTCCCAGCTTTCAAAGAAAACCTTTGGGAGATGCTACTATGCATGCATGGTCTCCTTCCCGCCCAAGGGTGCTGTCATACTCAGTCTCCCTTTTTCCGCAGAGCCCTACAGACGTCCGTCTAATTTCCCTGGAAAAAAGTTGATTTTCTCATGCATTAAAGTGCATTTCTTTCTCCAGTTAACACCGATCCCTTTCTTGCCTCTGAACCCCGTAGCCTCGGCTTCGAGTCTCAGAACTGTTTTCAGTTTTTTTTCTCCAGTGAGGTTTCACACCTTTTCTAACCGCTGGCCGTGTCAAGGGTCTTCAACCTCGCAGGGTCCTTTTTGCCCCAATGGCTAGTGGGTTCAAAAAGTTTGATCGGTATGCAAAGAATATGTCCCTAACCAATACACACAACTGCTGCCTACATTGTTTAAGTGCCAACCGTGACCCAGAGGTTTGCGCCCTGTAAAAAAAAGATGTCAGCTAAGGCCATCCAAAGTGGAGTGGAGGAGTAGCCTAGTGGTTGGGGCAAGGTACTTCGGGCCGGAAGGTCGGGGGTTCAAATCCCACTAGAGGACAGCAACCTTGGGCCGGAAGGACTGGGGTTTATAGTCCCACAGGTGCTCCTTGTGGTCTTGGGCAAGCCACTTAACCCTCCATAGCCCATGTTCCCTGTAAAATAGTTCTTTGTGTGCTGTGCTTTCCTGTCTAATCAATGTGTTTATACCTCAAAAATTTCCTGTCATGATTTGACAATTTCCAATCTGTAATCAAAAACCGCTGCTGATCGCTGGAAGTAGCGGTATACAAATGTATACTAAATAAATAAATAAAATAAATAAAAAGTCATTGGTAGAAGCAGGATGACATCATCCACAGGTCAGATTCAGCCCTGGTGTCCCTGGTAACCCCGCTCTCTAAGGCTCCGCATGGATCCTCAGAGTCGCATAAAGTCCCCGCGGTGCCCTATTGGGTCCATGGACACTAGGACAAGGGTTCTCCAGAGCAGGAGGGCAAGAAGAAGAAAAAATCCTTGAGGACCTCATCTTGCGAATCGGACACACACAGCAAGTCCCATACATGATCCCATAGTCCCCGAAGATAGACGAAGATACAGTAGTGTCACCCGCAGTCTAAGATAGATATTATGACTAAACCTACCCTATAAGACACTCATGAGTAAAGCCTGTATAATATGAACATTTGATGTATATAGTTACCCCAAGTTAACCAAGTTTTATGTCCTGTTTCCTGTAAGCACAGTTCATTATATGCAACGTGTATGTTTTGTTTTATGTAAACCGCACTGATGTCGAATAGCGCGGTATAAAAGAAATGTAAATAAATAAATAAAAATATCCAAGAAGTCTGAGTGGGAGCAGCCAGCAAAGGTACCCAGAACAGATGCTATGGCCACCCAGCAACAGATCATGGACCCCCAAGGCCTGTCCCATTGAAGACTCCCTCTCCTCACTGACCCCAGTGTCCACGTAGAAGGCTGCAACTCCTGAGTGGGAAGCCAGGATGATGGCATTGGAATGCAGTGTCACTGCCTTCCTTGCCTCGCAGCAAGCGTTGATGCCCGGCTTCACTGGCGCTCATGCAGAGATCGCAGGGACCTCAATGTTGAGGACTCCCCGGGCCACCAATACAATCCACAAGAGCCCCAGGCCCTGAGTCAATCCTTGGTGAGGGTATCGATCCCGGTCCTTGGGGGCAAGATCCTCCCCAGCAAGCGCTTGTGGCTCTGGCCAAGCAACAGTCATGGGTCACCGAAGACCCGATGCTTCAGGAACCATCAGGTCTTGAGTCCTCAACAGACTACTCAGACTGGGAGTCCGAGAACGAGGCTTCCCCGGAGACATGTAAACACGGCAATCTCCCCTCAGATCCATCTCCCCCGGCGTTGAGATGCCGTTCCCCTTCTGAGGACACCTTATTCCTCGTGTTTGTCCAGGACATGGTGAAGGCCTTGTCTCTCACCACAGAGTCGGATGAGGACCCTCGCATAGAGGAGCTCGAAATCTTCTAGTATGAGGCTCCACCTAAGGAGGCCCTGATGGTCCCTGTCCCCGCCATCCTCGGGTGATGACTCTTTTGGAAGGTGGAGATACTGGCATCAGTGCCGCTAGCTAGCTGACACCTGGACAGCATGTACCGGGTCCAGTGGGGCCCCGGCTTCTGGAAGGCGCAACGTCCTCACACCTTTATGGTGGTGGAGTCGACCATGCGCCAGCAGAAAAGCCCAAAGGCTCACTCTTCCATGTCCCCAGGTAGGGAACCCCATGCCTTTGACGCCCTTGGAAGCAAATGTTACCAGGGCTCAATGCTGGGTTGCCGAATACAGGCATATCGGCATATATTTCTGAGACCTAGCAAAAGAACTTGCAGGTTTCTCGGTGGGTCTCGGTGGAGATCATCTCCAGCGATTTCAAACCCTCACAAAGTGTGTCGAGGAGTGCTTGAAGTATATGTCTCAAGCCACCTATGACAGCTTTGAATCTAAAGCAAGGGTGGCCACCGCAGGCATTGGTGCCCGATACCAGGCCTGGCTCCAGGCATTGGACCTCAAGCAATGGGTCCAGGAGAAACTCCTTGATGATGTATGCCTTGGTGAAAACCTCTTCAGAAAACTGATGGGAGGATAAGGCGACAGAGATGGAGATCAAGTTTGTCATCAGGACTTGGCTCTCCAAGAATACCTCCACCCTTCCCAAGAAAAGGATGCCGGGGTAAAGACCTCTCTTCCACAGGAAAGGCCAGCCTTATCGAGGCTATCCCCAATACCAGGCCCCCCAGACCCCACAGCAGGGTCACCAGGAGCTGGCCAGGGCCAACGCAAGCCTAAGGGCTCTAAGCCCCAAACACCGGCTCTTGCCCAGGCTGGGTCAGGTTTTGATTCCTTGAGCATAGCCTCTCCACCCTTGGGGGAGCAGCTGCAAACAGGGGGGGTATCTGATTCATTATCCCCATTGGTTGCTTGCCATCACTACTGACAAGTGGTCAGAGAAAGCTACCTCCTTCACCTGGACCAGGCGCCATCTCCTTTCTTTCCAGGAGAACCCCCTTGGATTCCCCTGCATCAGGCCCCGCTACTGCAGGAACTCACAGGTCTTCTCAGAGACAGGGCCATGGAGCCAGTACCCCAACACCTAAAAGGGAAGGGGTTCTACTCCAGGTATTTTCTGGTCCCAAAAAGAACAGGAGGCCTAAGGCCCATTCTGGAATTGCGAAACCTGTACAAGTTTCTGGTGCGGGAGAAATTCAAAATGTTCTCCCTTGGAAGATTGCTGCCCTACCTCCAGCAGGGAGATTGGCTATGCTTCTTAGACCTAAAGGATGCTTATACCCACATCCTCATTCATTCCAGTCACAGGCAGTAGCTGAGGTTCATGGTTGGGGGTGACCTCTACCAGTACAGGGTACTACCCTTCGGCCTAGCATCCACACCAAGAGTCTTCACAAAATGTCTGGCAGTGGTGGCCACCTACCTCCTTCTCCAAGGGGTCTTTGTCTTCCCATACCTGGATGACTGGCTTGTGAAAGGGGACATGGCCACCGAGGTGCAACAGGCCATGGCCCGCACCATCAAGGTCCTGCAGCATTTGGGGTTCATGATAAACCACCCCAAATCTCACCTCACTCCAACTCAGGATCTGGAGTTCATAGGAGTTCATCTGGACACTGCAGGCCAGGGCCTTCCTCCCCCTGGACAGGGCGGATCACCTCATGGCCCTGACTACTGAGGTGCAGCGCCATCACGCAGTGTCAGCGTGATCCATGCTCCGTCTACTAGGCCACATGGCATCCGCAGTCCATGTGGTCTCCAATGCCTGCCTCCATATTCAGGCAGCACAGTGGTGCCTCCGTTCACAGTGGATACAAGCCACAGGCAGGCTCCAGGACAGGGTCTTGGTGTCCTGTCTGCTAGCAGAGTTCCTAAACTGGTGGCAGGGCACACAGCACCTGCAGAAAGGCATGCCCTCACAGTCCCCAACCCCCTCTAGAGGGTTTTCACTATGGATGCATCCCTACTGGCCTGGGTGCCCATTGCAAGGAATTGCACATGTAGAGCAGAGATCCAGCAACAGATCAATCTGCTGCAGCTCAAGGCCATTTTTCTGGTGATCAAAGCCTTCCACCCTTGCCTGTGGAACCAGTCGATGCTAGTCCAAATGGACAACCAGGTCACGATGTTCTATCTGAACAAGCAGGGGGGACACAGGCTCTCAGTGCCTCTTCTAGGAGGCAGTATAGCCCTCTGCTTGCATTTAATTGATAAGGGAATGCTCTTCGGGGCGGTATACCTGCCGGGCCAGGACAATGCCTTAGTAAGCAGGATCCTCCAGCCACACGAATGGCGACTAGATCCCAGGTTGGCACATCGGCTATTTTGACTCTGGGGAATCCCAAGTCTGGACCTTTTTGCCAGCCCAACCAATGCTCAGCTGCCTCGCTTCTGCTGTCCCCAATCACATCCGTCTCGGATAGTGATGAACACCTTCCTCATCTCTTGGTTGGAGGGCCTCTGTACACCTTCCCTACCACACCACTAATTGCCTGCATCCATGATCCTGGTGGCCCCACAGTGGTCCAGGCAGTCTTGGTTTTCCCCTATTGCTCCACCACTTGAAGGAGCTCCTGGTCCCTCTGGGGAACGCCCCAGGGCTACTGACCCAGGAGGAGAGATCCTCCTTCACCCCAACCTGGGGTCCCTGTTGCTAACAGCATGGTTGCTGAAGGGTAGCCTTAGCACCCTTCAACCTCCCAAGGGAAGTGGAGGAAGTCCTCCTGGCCTCTCATAAGAAGTCCACAAGAAGAGCCTATGCCTTCAAGTGGCACAGATTCTCAGTTTGGTGTTTGGAGCAATGGGTCGACCCATTCTCTTGCCAGGTGCACACAGTGCTACAGTACTTGCTTCACATTTCACAAACTGAACACAAGTTCAACTCTGTCAGAGTGTGCTTGAGCGTGCTTTTGGTGCACCATCATTCCATAGAGAGCAAACCTCTCTCTGCTCAGCCCCTCATTACCCAATTTATGTGGGGCCTTCTGCTCTCTAAACCTCCTATCCACCAGCCCCCGGTGGAATGGGACCTCAGCATGGTTCTGATGCAACTCACCAAGCTGCCTTTTCAACCTCTGGCTACCTGCCATTTGCGTCGTCTTCCTGCTGGCATTCACCTCTGCCCACAGTCAGCGAGCTTCAGGCCTTGGTGGCCGAGCCACCATACACCAGGTTCTACAGTATAGGGTCATGCTTTGCACTCACCCTAAATTCCTTCTGAAAGTGGTATCCGCCTTCCACCTCAACCAGGAAGTGGTGCTCCCCATCTTCTTTCCACAGCCCCATGCCGACAAGGAGATGGCCGTTCTCCATACTCTAGACTGTAAGAGGGCCCTGTCCTTCTACCCGCAATATACCCAGGGCCACCGCAAAGCCTCTCAGCTTTTCATTTCCTATGACCCCAGTCGACTTGGGGAGGCTGTTGCCAAGTGGACCCTGTCTATCTGGTAGTGGACTGCTTTGCCCTTGCCCCGATCAGACTGGGCTCTTGTTGGAGTGTCGGGTCACACAAAATCAGGGCTACAGTGACCACTATTGCAAGTCTACGATCTATCCCTATGGCAGACATCTGACAAACTGCCACCTGGTCCTCAGTTTACACCTTTGTAGCTCACTACTGCCTGGGGAGGGAGTCCCAATAGGACAGTGCTTTTGGTCAGGCCATACTATGTAATCTGTTCAGGATTTAGGCAACTCATTCCCTCTGACCCTTCTTGTTCCGGCTACCAGAGCGATGGTTCTCCCTGGACACTGGGGTCCTTAGAGTCTTTCCTCAAACTCACTTGCAGCTGCTTACGGCTGGGCCATGTTTTTCTACAGGTTCTCAGTAGCCTGTAGCTAGGGAGTCCCATATGTGAGGATTGACTTCCTGCTTATTCCTGGAGAAAGGGTAGTTACTCACCTGTAACAGGTGCTCTCCAGGGACAGCAGGAATCAGACCGCACAACCCTCCCTCCTCCCCTTGGATTTGCTGTACAGCTTTTTGGTCATCTTCTTTTGTCAGCTCTAGCTATATCATCTGACTGAGTAAGATTGCACCCTTGGGTGGGAAGGGGACCACACGTGTGGTGGCATCTCCCAAAGGTTTTCTTTGAAAGCTGGGGAGATGCTTCCACGGGGCTCTGTTGGTGCTGACATCATCAGTATATGAGGACTGATTCCTGCTGTCCCTGGAGAACACCTGTTAAAGGTGAATAACTACACTTTCAGCTTGGAAAAGAGATATTTGAGGGTAGATTATGATAGAGGTCTATAAAATGAGTGAAGTGGAACGGGTAAATGTAGATTGATTATATGTTTAAGTGGCAGATATTCGCTTTTGCAGAATCCAAGCGGAGCCAATTATGGAGCCAAACTCCAAAACTCAGACTCTTTGCAATTTTAATTTTAAATGTAGAAAGGTAAGCACAATTATTCCCTCAAGCTCTTCTAAAAGTGCAGGTTGAAACAAAAAGTTAGCTGATAATTGTGAGTAAATTGAAGCAGGTGTAAATGCTAATGTTGAAATTTTCCCCAGAAACTGTGTATTGCCATTCTACTGTAAAGTATACTTTGAAGGCCTGCCCAAACTGCACCACCTGTGCCTTCCACCTATGTGTACATATAAATAATGTTTTTTTAAATTTCTACTTAAACACATTTGTCAATTTATACATGTGTAAAAACAGATCAAATCAGAAAGGGACGGACTGTTCTGATCTAACGGAGTGCACAAAAGGAACGACGAATGAGGATGGACAGATGCTCCTGGAAGGATAGTGTGAAGTCTAGTGTGACTTCCAGGTAACAGAAGGAAGGAACCAGGGGATAGGAGTGGAACTAAGCAAAGGGACAATGGTAGGATAAGAGGTACTGAAGGAGACCCACATGGCTGTGGACTTGGAAGGGTTAAGGTGGGGATAGTTAGTCAAAATCCATGTGGCAATGTGGGAGAGACAATCATTAAGAGGTGATAAATCAATAACAACAGGGGAGATGTGGAAGAGAAGAATTATATCGTCAGCACAGAAATATGCTGGCACCGGGTACTGCTGGATGACGAGTGGCAGAGGAACAAGAAAGATTTAAAAAGCAGTGGGGAGAGCACGGAGCCCTTGGGGACTCCACATACCAGAGATACAGCAGGGGAGGACACAGCATTGAGGTGCACAGAAAAGGACTGGGTAGTGAGGAAGGAGCGAAACCAATGCAGCACAGTACCCTGAACCCCACAACCGTGCAGATGGGAAAGCAGTGTATAGTGATCCACTAAATCAAAAGCAGAGGAAAGATCAAATGAAACGGTCAATGTGATATCCCCACGATCATGCGCAACATGCAGCTCATTTTTCAGGGAGAGGAGTACTGTCTCAGTGCTATGACCAGCACGAAACCCAGACTGGCGGGGGATGGAGAATATTGGTGGACTTGACGTGTGATGATAATTGATAAAACACCAGTTTTTCCAGTACTTTTGCCAAGAAGGGGAGATTCGACACTGGCGCCAGTGCCCAAGTATGGTTGGGTCGAGTGATGGCTTCTTAAGAAGCAGCCGGACTATAGCTGATTTGCAAGGGTCAGGAAAAATTCCAAAAGATAGACTGAAGTTAAAGATGGTTAGGATGAGAGGAAGGAGGGCAAGAGATGGTTCAGATAACCAGGTGGAGGAGATGGGATCCAACAGACAGGTTGTTATCCTGGAGCCAATGAGAGTTTTATGGAGTTCTATTGCTGAGATAGGATGAAAGGAGGGCCAGGTATGGGCCAAAGCCAGATGGGGGGGGGGGGGAAGAGTGGAGGCATCAGACTGCGGAGCAGATGAGGAGAGGGAGGGAGACAGAGGGGGTAGGGGAATCAAAAAGGAGGAACGCAGTTGAAGTATCTTATCTCTGAAAAAGGAAGCAAGCAGTGTAGGATCTGGTGAGTCAATATGAGGTGATGGGCGAGTGGATGTTGCAGATAAGGTGTGGAGGATAGAATAGAGCTGTCTGGAGGAATTAGAGGATGAGGAAATGAGAGATGTATAGTATGATTATTTGGTGGAATGAACAGCTGAACGATAATAGGTATGAAGATGATGAAAGCATGCAAGAGAGTCTGGTGAAGGTCGCCTCTCAGACGTTCAGCACATCAAAGTTGTGAATGGAGCAAACTGAGGTCAGGATGATACCAGGGGGAGTGAACCTGCTTAGTTGGTACTGAGAAGGGACAAAGGGGTGCTAGGTGATCCAGGGTGGCAGCGAGTACAGAATTCCAAGTGTGGACCTGAGTACTAGGGGACTGAGTGTCAAAGTCAGGGGGGAATAAGGTATCTGAGGGTGGGAATGACTGAAGAGTAGCTGGGATGATGTGGCGGCACAAACACCGTGAGGGTTGAGAGTTGGCAAGACCAGAGTCAGCAACTGAAATGGGATAGGATGTGGAGAAGAAAATGCAATAGTGGTCAGACCATGGGATTGCGAGGGTGGAAAAGGCCGAGAGAGTAAGCTCGGAACTGGGTGAAGTAAGAATCAAATCTAGCATATGGCCTGCACTGTGGGTAGGGCAGGAAACATGCTGTGTAAGGGAAAGATCATTCAAGAGATTAAGGAAGGCACAATCTTCTGGTCTTGAGGGAGCGTCCAAATAGGTATTAAAATCTCCCAGAATGATAAGGTTGGAATAGGTAAGAGCAGTTTACGATGGTCTACAATGCCAATTCCCAAAGATCGATGGAAAGAGAAGGGGGAAGATAGAGGAGGAGGAAGTAAAGAGGTGGGGTTGCTTGGAGTCGAAGAAATAGTGATTCAGGGTAGTGAAAAGTGGAAGCAGAGGCTTCCATGAGAGAAAGCCTGGAGTGATAGAGAAGTGCAACAGCCCCCCCCCCCCCCCCCACCTCTATCCATTCTGGGCGAGGAGATGGCAGAAAACTCCAATGGTAAACATCTATTCAGGAGGGGGCCCTCACCCTCTTTAAGCCACATTTGAATAAGAAAACACAAGTCAAGGAGATGCTGCTGCAAAAGGCCGTGAATCAATAGAGACTTTGAGTGGAGGGACTTGCAGTTCAGCAATGCAAGGCTGAGAAACATGGTGGAGACGGGAGATGGACGGCAGACAGGAGAAGCACCATGCCAGCCACAGGGCAAGAGGTTAGCAGGGGTTCCAGTAAACAGACCCAGTGTGGATGTGGCTAAAGAGGAAGGCCGCCAGCCCAGTGCATGGGGATAGATGCCATACCACAGAGGAAAAGTGCAGTACACAGAGTAGCGAAGATGGAACACAGGGAAAAGAACAGCTTAACTGTTTTGTGAGTTACTGGCTGGGATAACAGGCTTAAGCTTGTGTAAGCACGCGAGAAATCTGGAGAAGTAGGATATGGAACCTGACTTGTCTGGATCTCGCCCCAAGGAGCTCACCCAAGGAGCACATCCTGGGGTGTGCTCCTTTGGCACGCGCCACAGGCGCATGCCACCGTGACACAGAACGCCACTGGCGTCTTCTTTAAATACAGTGTCAGGGTACCTGTAAAGGTCACGACCGCGTTGCCGCTGTTGCATCACTTCCGGGAGGCGGGACAGGCACAGCAACAAGCAACAATGGTACCGGAGAAGTCCTGGAGACAATAAACACAAATCTCCAGGAACAAGCAGGAATGTAGTCATCACATATGGGTATCGTCGGTACCGACAGAGCCTGCGCGGGAACGCTCCCCAGCGTCCAATTAGAATGCTTTTGGGAGCATCCCACAGCACCTGCGTGCTGCCTTCCCGCCTTTCCCAACTGCCTCTCTCCAGTTCTTCTTTTTCCGCGGAGCCAGCAGGTCGTGTTCCTGTCACCGCAGAAGAATTTCTTTATTTCTTTATTTCTTTTTGTGGTCGCGTATGCCTTCTCCGACGCTCTACTGGTACCGCCGGTCTTTCTTTTCCTATTTCTAAAAAAAAAAAAAAAAAATCTCTTTTTTTTCTATTTTCTTCAGGTGCACCCGCCTTTTTGGGCCTTAGACCCCAAAAACTTCCTTAACATGGAAAAACCTGCCTCAGGTTTTAAAAAGTGCACCAAGTGTGGCGGTACCATTTCCGTCACCGACACCCATGAATGGTGTTTAAAATGTTTAGGTCCTGACCACTCCATCACGGATTGTGTGTCCTGTGCCATGATGTCTAAAAGAGGTCGGCAGAACCGAGATGCCAAGCTCAGTACCCTGTTTCTCTCTGATGCAGCTTCGGTTGCATCAACGTCTTCCAGGGCTGCTTCTTCCTCCCGTGGATCTCAGGTAACTAAACATAAATCCAGCCGGTCCTCGAAGGGTAGTTCTCTTTCTAAGCATCGAGATGCCTCTGGCGTTGCCCTCGAGGATTCTGCACCGGCAAAATTACCCCGGCGGGAGGCTTTGGCTTCCAAAGCATTATCGGGGTTCCCAGATGTTCTAGATGGCTCGGCCTCGACAGATCTCCTGGTGCCATGCTCTGGGGTACCGGTGGCTTCCACCAGTACCGACCTCCAGGCATTGGCGGCGTCCATGGACCAGAGAATTCTGACCATGGAATGCAGTCTGGCGGCTTTCCTTGCGGCATCGATGCCCTTGGTACCGCGACAGACAACTCCACCGGTACCAGCACTAGCACCAGCATCGGTATCGGTATCGGTATCGGCACCGGTACCGATAGCATCGACATTGGCATCGGTGTCTGCTATGCCGGTACTCTGTCCTACGATGCCCTCCGGTACCAGTTATTCCAGGTACCGACCTTGGTCGGTATGGGTATCGGGCTCTGCAGGAGCATCCGGACAGACGATACTTCGAGTCCTCAGAAGAATCTGAGGATTCTGAAAGTTCTGTCGATGCAGCGATAATTCTTCCAGAGGAGTCCTCCAACCCTAAACGCAGGATGTCTCCTCCAGAGGACATGTCTTTCCAAGACTTCATCAGAGAGGTGGCTCGGGGCCTGTCCATCACTGTGGCCCCTGAAACAGAGCCAAGGGCCAAGGAGTTGGAAATTTTACAATATCCCAAAACTCCTAAGGAGGCAGCTACCTTACCCATTCATGAGATTCTATATGATCTCATGTTGAGGATGTGGGAAACACCTCTTACCACCTCTCCTCATTCTCATAGGTTAGATACTATGTATCGTGTCCCTCCTTGTCTTGGGTTCCATAAGACTCAGCTTCCTCACCACTCTATTGTGGTGGAGTCAGCTATGAGAAGGATTAGAAGTACAAAAAGACATGCCTCTAATCCTCCAGGACGTGAATGCAGAACCCTGGATGCTTTTGGATGTAGAGTCTTTCAAGCTTCCATGCTTGCTGCAAGAATTAGTTCCTATAGTCTCTACATGGGAATGTTCCTAAAGGAGGTCACAGATAATTTACAGACTTTAAGTCCTTTAATTTCTGAGGATAAAAGACAGGACTTTCTCACTTGGGTCAAACATGCCCAAGATGTCTCTAAATTCTCCAACCGTGCAGCCTTTGACTGCTTTGAGTGTATAAGCAGAACCTCGGCTATTGCCATAGGTGCACGTAGAATTGCTTGGCTCCAGGCATCTGATTTAGAGCTCTGGGTAAAAGATAAATTGGGAAATATCCCTTGTACTGGTGAGAACCTGTTTGGTAAAGATTGGCAGGAAAAAGCCAATGAAATGGATGCTGAGAATTCCACCTTGGATAGACTATCCAAGTCCACTGCTGATCCTGTTAGAAAGAAGTTGTTCAAGAAAACATCTTTTTCTAAAAAGAAAAGATTTTATCCTGCTTATACTCAGCAGGCATCTTCTGCAGGTCAGTTTTCAACCAAACATCAGCAACCACCCAAACAGAAGAAAGCAAAGGCTGCTAGGCCTCCACCGGCCCAGCAGCCTCAGCCTCCTCAGGGCCTTTGACTTTCAGCTAGAGAACTTAGCCTTTCTGGTTCTGGAAGGACCAGAACCATCTACCATTTCAGGAAGGTTATGTAATTTTGCCCCCAGATGGGGGCAAATAACAGCAGAGCATTGGTCACTCTCCATTATAAAGGAGGGGTACAAACTTCATTTTTCAAGCATGCCCCCTCACACAATAGTGAAACAGTTCAATTCTCCGACACCTCTCATCAACCTCTTAGGTCAGGAGGTTGCCATCCTTTTTGCCCAAGGGGCAATAGAAGAAGTGCCTCTTCATCAACAGGGCACAGGGTTCTATTCCCCTTATTTTCTTATCCCAAAGAAAACAGGGGGATACAGACCTATATTAGATCTCAGAGAATTGAACAAATTCCTTGTCAAGGAGAAATTCAAGATGATTTCTCTCAGTGCTCTGCTTCCATACCTTCAGAGTCAGGATTGGCTTTGTTCTCTAGATCTCAAGGATGCATACACCCATGTACTCATCCATCCAACCCACAGAAAGTTCCTTTGGTTCCTTTTTCAAGGAAAGCACTAGCAATACAGGGTGCTTCCTTTTGGTCTGGCCTCTGCTCCAAGGGTGTTCACGAAGTGCATGGCTGTGGTAGCAGCATTTCTCCGTACTCTGGGAATATTCGTCTTCCCTTACTTGGACGACTGGCTCATTCGAGCTCCAACACAGTCAGAGGCCAAGACTTCTCTATCCTGCAGAATGCGTATCCTCCAGTATTTAGGGCTGGTAATAAACATCCCAAAATCCAGTCTGACTCCCACTCAATCTTTAGAGTTCATAGGAGCTCTGCTGGATACCACAAGAGCAAGGGCCTATCTCCCCCAGGCCCGTTGCCTTCACTTGGTGCAGTTAGCTTCTCAAGCAATGCTAAAGCCTCATCTAACTACTCGAGAAATGTTGCAATTGCTGGGCCACATGGCATCCACCGTGCATGTGGTTCCATATGCTCTCCTCCACATGAGGGCAGCTCAGTGGACTTTATCCACCCAATGGATCCAGGCATCAGGGTGCCTGTCAGACAAAATAGCAGACACAAGTCGCCTCATTTTGTCCCTCCAATGGTGGAGGTCCACTCAAAATCTGTTGCTGGGGTGCCCCTTCCAACAACCCTTACCCCAAGCAACTCTCACAACAGATGCTTCTCCAAAGGGTTGGGGAGCTCATCTGCAAGACTTCTCCACCCAGGGCACCTGGTCTCCACAAGAGAGTTGTCTGCATATCAATCTCTTGGAACTCAGAGCAATTTTCCTGGCTCTGCGAGTGTTCCACTCCCTGCTCAGCTACAAGACAGTCCTCATTCATACAGACAATCAGGTAGCCATGTTCTATGTGAACAAGCAGGGGGGAACGGGCTCTCTGTCACTTTGCAACGAAGCTTTGCGACTATGGGCCCTCGCCAGAGAGCATCAGATTCATCTGCTGGCAGTATATCTTCCAGGCATTCAAAACTCTTGGGCGGACAGACTCAGTCGCGTTCTCCTTCCACACGAGTGGTCTCTGCATGCAGACCAGGTGACCAAGATATTTCAACTTTGGGGAACCCGGACATAGACCTTTTTGCAGGTTCGTGGAATGCCAAACTTCCCCGGTTCTGTTCCAGAATTCAGGACAGGGATGCTTTCCTCCTTTACTGGGGTCAAGACTTCCTGTATGCCTTTCCACCCATTCCCCTAATTCCCAAAACCCTCTTCAAGCTTCAGAGAGACAGAGGCCACATGATCCTCATAGCACCACATTGGCCACGGCAAGTGTGGTACCCTCTGCTTCTACATCTCTCTCAAGCTCCCTCCCTGGAGTTAGGGTCTGCTCCAGATCTCCTTTCTCAGGAGAACGGGATGTTATGGCATCCCAATCCCTAGTCCCTGCATCTCAGGGCTTGGTTGCTGAAGGCCTAGATCTCAAAGATCTTCATCTTTCTCAGCAAGTGAAAGATGTTCTTTATGCTTCCAGAAAACCTTCCACTTGATGTTCTTATGCTTTCAAGTGGAAAAGGTTTACTATTTGGTGTTCAGAAAAGGGTCTTAACCTCCTTGTGATACCTCTGGAATCTTTACTGGAGTATCTCCTCCATTTGTCTAATGCAGGCCTTAAGACAAATTCAGTAAGAGTCCATTTGAGTGCTATTGCAGCTTCTCTTAAACCTCTAAATGGACAACCTATTTCCTCTCATCCTCTTATAGCAAGATTCATGAGAGGCCTCCTTCTAACTAAGCCTCCCATTAGACCACCTCCGGTGGAATGGGACTTGAACCTGGTTCTTGGGCAGCTCATGAAGCCACCTTTCAAACCCTTAGCTACCACCTCCTTGAAATTTCTTTCTTGGAAGGTTATCTTTCTCATTGCAATCACATCAGCATGCTGCATTAGTGAATTGCAAGCACTAGTAGCTAATCCACCTTATACAAGGTTCCATCATGACAAGGTAGTCCTTAGGACTCATCCACACTTTTTGCCTAAGGTGGCCTCGCCTTTTCATCTCAACCAAGAGGTCTACCTACCTGTCTTTTTTCCAGGACCTCATGCATCAAATGCAGAGAGGAATCTTCATACCTTGGACTGTAAAAGAGCTCTAGCTTTTTACTTACAAAGAACACAGCAACATAGAAAGTCCTCTCAACTCTTTGTTGCTTTTGATCCTTTTCATTTGGGACTTCCAGTCTCCAAGAGAACACTATCTAACTGGATTGCAAAGTGTATTTCTTTTGCCTATCAGAGTAAGAACCTTTCTCTGGAGGTCCATGTCACAGCTCACAATGTGAGAGCCATGGCAGCCTCAATGGCTCATCTGAACTCTGTGTCTATTGACGACATCTGTCGAGCAGCCACTTGGGCCTCGGTTCATACCTTCACAGCCCATTACTGCTTGGACAAGGACTCCCGCCGGGATGCCTTGTTTGGTCAGGCTGTTCTCAAACACCTGTTCCATAACTAATCAAGTCCTACCCGCCATCCCTGGTAGGATGCCAGAGATCCAGGGGGGGAAGTGGAGCCCTTCTCAGGGACACACAACTTCTGGGGTCTCTCCCTGGCACCTAAAGCTAGGGAGTCCTCATATGTGATGACTACATTCCTGCTTGTTCCTGTGAGGCATGTACATATCATTTTCAATTGTCATTTCCCTAGTGAGTTATCAGAGTTGAGCCTATACACACGCCAAATGAATGCATATTGGACACCAGCTTGAGCGCTTAAAGGATTTAAATTCCCCCTGAAGAAACTTCTCACCTGTGAAACGCATGAACGGAGCCGGATGGTGGCGTCGGGGAGTCTACATCTGCCCAGATAAGCACAACCAATAGCACAATAATATGTTTGAATGTTAACACCAAACATCTTGGGGGATGTGGATGGAAAGGTCGTTGATGCAAACAAGCACGAAGGCATATGACTCTGTCAGAGAAGCCAGTGCTATGGGAAGTCTGAGACCTTCACACCCCTCATTAATGATTATTTGAAAAACTAGTTTCGAATTTGAAAACATCAATCTGATATGTTGATTTTAGTGTTTGAAACAAGAGACAATCTTTGAGATTATACAGCCTTGGAAGATTAGAGGGATTTATTTTTGCTTAGTCTTAGTGTTCCTGGAGATAGCATAGTTACTCACCTGTAACAGGTGATCTCCGGGAACAGCAGGAATGTAGTCCTCATAACCCACACACCTCCCCTAGGAGTTGTATCTCTCTATCTCTCTCTTTTCCTTTCCCTCTCTCTCTCTCTTTGTCGCAGCTCTAAAACTCAACTGGAGAGAGGCAGTTGGGAAAGGCGGGAAGGCAGCACGCAGGCACTGTGGGATGCTCCCAAAAGCGTTCTAATTGGACGCTGGGGAGCGTTCCTGCACAGGCTCCATTGGTACCGACGATACCCATATGTGAGGACTAAATTCCTGCTGTTCCCGGAGATCACCTGTTACAGGTGAGTAACTGCTTTATGAGCAGCAGTACAACCAATATAATAGCACCAGAGGAAGGATGCAGCTGATCTTAGATGCTTCTAGAGGCATCTAAGATCAGCAGAAGGGAAGAAGACACTAAGAAAAGATGACAGCTGTACACAGGTCACCAAAGTCTGCAGACTTCACACCCCAATTCTACCTTCCCTAGAACTGATGAACTGGTATGCAGCCCTGTAAGAAGAAAAGACAACAGCCCTGGAACAGAATGTATGAGAGCTCAAAACACCCAAAGCTGTAGGATCAGCAATCACTAGGAAACAGAGCGTAGTGTAGGTTGGTGACTCCCTTTTGAGGGGTACAGAGGCATCTATCTGTCATCCAGAGAGGATGTATTCAGAGATATGCTGTCTGGTGCCAAGATCTGAGACAGTACAAATTTTTTTCCGAGACTCCTCAAGCCTATTGACTTTTATCTGATGCTGCTTATCTGTGTTGGCACCCTTGCATTTTAGGTATGTTGTGTACAAGGAATAATTGGAAATATTTCCACTGTATGTCATCATAATATTTTAATAGTATGTTCAAAGGTATACAACAAAAAAAAAGATGGTTGTAAAAATTAAACAGTAATTTCTGAGAAAAAAATAAAATAGACCTGGACAGGATTAATGGCAACCTTCACTAATATTTGATTGCACAACCCTTGGCAGTGATAACAGCCTCCAAACATTTCTTGTAGCATCTATAAGTTTCATACATCTGTTTGCTCCCATTCTTCAACTGCAATTTATTCCAGCTCATGAATGTTTCCAGGATTCCTTTTACCAATGGCAGATTTCAGCCCTTTCCAAAGGTTCTTGATTAGACTGAGATCAGGACTCATTGCTGACCAGTTTAAAGCAGTCAATTTTTTCCCTTTTAACAATTCTTTTGTACTTTTGGATGTATGTTTTGGGTCATTGTCCTGCTGGAGGATCCATGACCTTTGACTCAGACCTAACTTGTGACACTAGGTAGTACATTTTGCTACAGAATACGTTGGTAGTCCTCTGACTTCATGTTTCCTTTAATACATTCCAGGCCTCCAGTTCCTGAGGCAGCCAAACAGCCTCACAACATTATGGAACCTTCACCATATTTAATTTATTTATTTAAACAGATTTCTATACCGCCTTATCCTACAATCAAGGCGGTCTGATTTAATTGTGGGAAGGGTGTTTTTTTCCTTATAAGCTTCATTTCTTCGCCTATAAATATATTGCTGGTCTGCATTGCCAGAGAGCTCAAGTTTGGTTTCATCTGTCCACAGAATATTTTTCCAGGATTCTGGTTTCTCACGGTGGGTTTGCACAAAGATCAGGTGTGCCTTTTTATGTCTGTCTTTGAGCAGTGGGGTCCTCCTTGGCCTTCGCCCATGAAGGCTTTCTTTGTTTAGTGTGAGGCATACGATGCAGGTTAAATCCACTACTCCAGATTACTCCAGGTCAGCCTTAAGCTCTTTGGATGCTGTTCATGTGTTTTTCCAACAATTCGCACTAACTTTCGAAAACTTCTTGGATTCATTTTCTTCTTCCCACCATGTCCTAGGAGGTTCTTGATAGTTCCATGAGCAGAAAACCTCTTAGCATTGCAAACTATAGAAAACAGGAATGCCAATGGATTTAGAGATGGCCTTTATACTCTTTTGAAATTTGATGTTTGGTGATAATGGCTTTTCTGATGGTCTCAGGCAGATCTCTTGTCTTCACCATTGTGAAAATGGAACAGGGAATGAATGTGGCCATTTTAAACATTAGAGCCATCATTCATTGGTTGATTCAAGTCATGTGAGAGTACTGACAATTGATCACAGATGCATCTAATTTTACTGCAATGAGAATGTGGCTCTTCTGTTCAAACGGATTTGAATTGTTTATAAAGTTCTGTGGCTAGACGAAACCAAACTTGAGCTCTTGGCAATCATGTCCTGGCAATGTCCCAGTTTTTAAATTTAAACTATTTCCTATTATTTCATTTTTTATTGGTCTTTTTATTTGATTCTTTTATGTGTCAAAAATGTGTGCATATATAGTCCAAAGCCATTTCACTGGGCACTTTTTTTTAGGAGATATTGGACATTAAGGGGTTGAACTGAAAGGGTGTCTTTAATGTTGACCATAACTGTAGGTGCTCAAATGGTATTCTCAGTCCTCCCTGTCGAGAGCCAGGACCAAGGCTTGCTAACTCAAATGAATGCCTGATTGTGTGGATGGTCTCATCTAGAACATTTATCTTCCTGGTTCATGGCATGTTTTTCCAAGTGCTCCTGAGCAGAGATGGTATCCACCTATGGAAGAAGGGGAGAAGTGTTTTCCGCAACAGACTTGGCTAATCTACTGAGAAGAACTTTAAGATCATTGGGAATGGGTGAACAAAGCCCCGCCAGGTAAGTAAAAACACTGAGGTAAGTAAAACATTAAAAAATAATGGAAGGGGGGCACAGAGGGCAACATCTGGAGCGCTGCACATACTAATGTCCATAGTACAGTATGTAAAATAAAGCTTCAGATTTAAAAGCTGTAATGGATGAGGCTGAGACTTGAATATAAGGGCATTTATGGAGACATACTACATAGAAAACAATGAATGGGACATAGTTATATCATTCTATAATCTATTCAGGAAAGACAGAATAGGACGAAAGGAAAGAGGAGTGGCACTATATGTAAAAAAATAATAAAGACACCGAATTGCAGGGCTTACAAAGGAAAGAGGCGGTACTGTGGGTGAGTCTAGAAAAATAGATGGAAAATCTGTTGAGACTTCCTCACAGGCATAATAAATAGCTAGAGCTTTAACTGAAGATGTTCACAGTATTACTATGAAAAGGGAAGGTGTTGGGTGTGATAGCCCTGCTGCAGTATCATCCTGGATTCTCCACAGGGACAAATCATCTAGCAACTGGAGGCATAACTTATGTGGGAGGAGGAAATGCTGCACTTGATGCTTACAAATGGAGATAATGGTTCTGATGTTATGGGTAATCTTCTGGCACTGAGTGATCATCGGATGAGAAACTCCAATATTAGGATGCAGGCGGAGATGATTCATTCAACAGTGAAGGTCCTAGAGTTCAGAAAAATTAACTTTACGAAGATGGGAGAATACCTCAAGGAGTCGTCATCTGGATGGGAATATCTGGGTGAAGCTGAACAACAGTAGGCAAAATTGAAAGAAGATATTTTAAGAGCAACAAATCTTTTTGTTAGGAAAATAAATAAAAGTATAAGGAAAAGGAGGCTGCTATTGTTTTCAAAAGAAGTAGCTCAAAAGTTAAGAAAAAAGAGATTAGCCTTCATAAACTGTAGGAGATTATCTTCCTCTTTTGTCAGACAACAATATTTGGAGACACTAAGGGAAGCTCGAACAGCAACACATGGGGACAAGACTTTTCAAATATGGTAATGACAGTAGGAAGTGAAAAGGTGTGGCATTGTGAAGGGAAGGGAAATGTAGAGATTGAGGAGGGTAAAGCAGAAATGCTTAACAAATATTTCTGTTTTGTGTTCACAGATGAAGGGCTGTGAAAGAAAGCTCAGAAAACAAAATGGAAGTGAGGTAGAACTCAAACTATTTTCAGAAGACTTAAGTCTGTGAGGAGCTAGCTAAATTAAAAGTGGACAAAATAATGGGGCCAGACAGAAATCATCCCAGGTATTAAAGGAACTTTGGAACATACTAGCAACTTTGACTTACATTTTCAATGATTCTTTAGAGTCAGGTGTGATCCTGGAAGTCTGGAGATGGGCAAATATGGTTTCTGTCCATAAAAGTGGAAGTAAGGAAGAGGTGGGTAGTCTGGCTTCTGTGATGAGTAAATGTAATGGAAATGCTGCTAAAGCAGACGATGGTATGGTTTCTGGAATCCAAGGGATTACAGGATCTGAGACAGTATGGCTTTACTAGAGGTAGATATTGTCAGACAAATTTGATTTTGACTGGGTGACCAGAGAATTCTATTGGGGAAGAACCCTAGCTGTGATATACTTAGATTTTAGCAAGGCTTTTGACACCATTCTGCATTGATGATTCAAACTGGTCAACACAATTTTTGTCACAGACCCGCTCTGTCCTGTTTCATACGTAATTTTTCCCATTGTTTACAAATATGGTATCAGAATTTTTCTATCACCCATACTTCAGGAGATATCATCTAGTAAAATGTGTACATTACTGTAAATTAGCCGTTACAGTTTTGTTTCAGTAAACAAAGGTTGAATACAAAAAATTCCATCATAATAATTATTGTATGTTGTCAGCCACAACCAAAAATGCTGAGTCATGTAGTTATAATTGCCATCGGTTTGAGATTGTCAATACTTCGATTTCCTTTCTAATTTGGAGTTGTCATCTTCTGACTCTGAAGAGACATTGGAGGATTCCAGGATAACCCCTCTAATACATCTCCTCCTTATAAGAGGCGTCTGTCCCTGCCAGAGGACATGTCCTTTCAGGACTTCATTAGGGACATGGCGGCAGGTCTCCAGATCACCATAGCATTGGAAATGGAACAGAGGGCTGAGGAGTTAGAAGTTCTTCAGTACCCCTCGACCCCCAAAGAGGTGGCAACGTTACCGGTACATCGGATCCTACAGGATCTAATGCTACATAGGTGGGAGGCTCCGCTAATGGTTCTGCCTATTAGTAAATTCCTCAGTACTATGTACCAAGTCCTACCATGCCCAGTGTTTCAAAAGCCTCAATTACCGCACCACTCAATGGTAGTGGAATCGGCAATACGACACATAGAGTTCTAAGTCTCATTCATCAGTGTCGCCCGGCAAAGATGCCAGAGCTCTCAGTGCTTTTGGATGTCGCTGCCTCTGCCTGGGTATGTACCTCAAAGATATCTCCAGGGATCTAGTAAACTTTACTCATTTTCTCCCAGATGACAAATGCAATGTTTGCATGACTATAGTCAAACAAGCTCAAAATACTTCCAAGTTCCTGATCAGGTCAGCTTTTGATACCTTTGAATCGACTAGCAGAGCTGCTTCAGTCTGTATAGGAGCCATAGGATGGGCTGGCTCCAGGCAATGGACCTCGAGCAGTGGGTTCAGGATAAATTAGCCAATATTCCTTGTTCTGGAGAAAACTTGTTTGATAAGGGTTGGAGAGAAAAAGTAGGAGAGCTTGAGACAAATGATCTCACCATCAAACATCTCTCAAGAAAGACTTCAGACCCTTCCAGGGGGGAAGGCTACTTCCAAGAAGTTTATCTATACCAGGAAGAAGAGATGTTACTCTTCATACCATCCCTCTGCTACTTATCAACCTCAGCAGCAGCAGCAACAGCAAAGGTTTCAAGTTCCACATCAGCCTAAGAAGGCCAAGGGCCCCAAACCCAAACCAGCTGCTCAGCCCCAGCTAGCACCTTGTTTTTGACTCCTTCCTACTCTGCCTCTGAGAGAACCCCAATCCCTGCACATAGCAGGCAGACTTTGTGCTTATGCCCATAGGTGGCATCTCATTACATCAGAGAAATAGACTCTCAACATCATCCAAGGGGACTGTCTGCTTCACTTTCAGAGCTTACCCCCAACCACCTCCATAAGAGATTGGACTGCAAAGGATTTGAAGGATAATCTCCTGTCCTCAGAGGTGGCCACCCTGCTAGCCCAAGAGGCAATCAAAAGAGTTCCCCTTGCCCAAGAAGGCAATGGCTTCTACTCGCCTTACTTTCTTATCCCCAAGAAAACAGAAGGGTTCAGACCAATTCTAGATCTAAGGGATCTCAACAAATTCCCAGTTTGGGAAAAGTTCAAAATAATTTCCCTCAGCATCCTTCTGTCATGCCTTCAGATGTATGACTGGCTATGTTCTCTAGACCTCAAGGAGGCTTACACCCATTTGCTGATCCACCTTCACCACAGATAGTATCTGTGCTTTCGAGTTCAGCAAATCCACTATCCGTATTCGGTGCTCCCTTTCAGGCTAGGGTTCCACACCCAGAGAATTCCCAGAATGTATTGCAGTGGTCGCAGCATACCTATGTACTTTGGGGGTCTTTGTCTTCCACTACTTAGACGACTGGCTAATAAAGGGAGAATAACCAGAGGTCATAAAACAGTCACTTTCTCGCACCATCACAGTGCTCCAAAGTCTGGGCTTTGTGCTAAACTTTCCAAAGTCTCACCTGGCTCCATCCCAGCAACTCGTTTTCATCAGAATGTTTTTAGACACTCATCAGGGCTTAGCTTTCCTTCCTCAGGATCACTCTGCTCGCCTCGTTGAGCTGCCCTCACCATACAAGGTCAAAGTTCTGTGACAGCCTGAGACATGCTGCATCTTCTGGACATGGTCCATGTTGTCCCATATGCCTGCCTTGCACATAAGATAAGTCCAATGGACCTTATCATGCCAATGGACTTGGGTGACTGGGCAGCTCTCATACAAGATTTGCATCACTCCTCCTCTTGTCAACTCTTGTCCCTTCACTGGTGGTGCTCCCCCCAAAATCTTCTAGGAGGGTCAACTTTTCAGATGCCTTCACCTTAATGCACCCTAACAATGGATACTTCCAAACTAGGATGGGGAGAATATCTGGATACTGTCACTACACAGGGCAGTGGACAACACAAGAATCTCAAATGCAGATCAGTCTCTTAGAACTTCATGCTCTATCCAATGCCCTTCAGTTTTTTCAATCCTAACGTTTGGACAAACACATCTTAGTTCAGACAGACAACCAAATAGCCATGTTCTATGTGAACAAGCAGAGGGGAACGGATTCTTATTCCCCCTGCCAAGAAGCTCTTTGCCTCTGTTCCTTTGCCATTACACACCGCATCCACCTCTGAGCGGTGTATCTCCCAGGCAACTCAGTGTCCTGACGAACAGCCATATCCTACGTCCACACGAGCAGTCTCTGCATCAGGACTTGGCATCTTGGATCTTTAATATATGGGGGACCCCCAGAATAGATCCATTTGCCACACTAGAGAATGCACATCTTCTGCTTTTTTGCTCAAGAATTCCCTCCAGACAGTCTGGCAGCGGACGCCTTTCTCCTTCATTGGGGCACAGGACTGCTTTATGCATTCCTGCTGTCACCTCCCTGATACCCAAAACTCTGTTCAAACTGCAGGCAAACAAGGGCTCCATGATTCCAATAGCCTCTTATTGGCACTGTCAGCCATGTTTCCCTCTGCTGCGTCATCTAGCATAGACGCCACCCCTCAATTTTGGCCATGCCTACAATGACTTCTCTCAGGATTAGGGGCAACTCCTCTGCCCCAATCCACAAGCCCTCCATCTCATGGCATGGCTGCTGAAGGCATGATCTTTGACCTCGACCTCCCCCCACCGGTCATGGACATCTTGCTTGCTTCCCGCAAGCCATCTACCAGACTTCTTATGCCTTCAAATGGCGGTGGTTCATCCTCTGGTACACCCCACAGTAAATTAACCCTTTTAATTGCCCAGTGGAGCATCTTCTATAATGTCTTCTCAACTTGTCTTCCACAGGACTTAAGATAACTCTGTTAGGCTGCAATGGCACTGAGATGAACTCTATCAGCTCACTGGATAGGCATCCTATTTCCTCACATCCTTTGATGCAACAATTCATGTGAGTTTTTCTGCTTTCCAAGCCACCAATGAGACCACCGCCAATGGCTTGGGATCTCAGCATGGTCCTGAAAGGTCCAGAACCCTTAACCATTCCAGGAAGACTATGCTACTTTGCCAAAAGATGGCAACAAATAACATCAGAAAATTGGACTCTGTCCATTGTACGACTGGGGTACAAACTTTATTTTCTCAACTTGCCCCCACCTACAATAATAAATATAGTTCAATTCTCAGGCCCCTGCCACCAACCTCTTGTGGCAGGATGTCACATCACTTCTCGCTCAAGGAGCAATCGAAGCAGTACCCATACCCCAACAGGGAACGGGATTTTACTCCCCCTATTTTCTTATTCCAAAGAAGATAGGGGGACACAGGCCTATACTAGACCTCAGCGAATTAAACAAATATTTGTTCCGAGAAAAGTTCAAAATGATCTCCCTTGGGACACTTCTACAATACCTTCAAAGTCAGGACTAGCTATGTTCTCTAGATCTAAGAGATTCATACATGCAGATTCTCATCCACTCAGATCACAGGAAGTTCCTTTGATTCCTGCTCCAAGGTAGACACTTCCAGTACAGAGTTCTTCCTTTAGGACTGGCCTCTGCTCCAAGAGTCTTCACAAAATGCATGGCAGTGGTAGCAGCATTTATGAGGACTCTGGGAGTATTCGTCTTTCCTTACTTTCACGATTGGCTCATTCGAGCATCGACAGCTCCATAGGCCAGCTTCGCTCTTTCTCGAGCAATGAGAATTCTTCAATACTTGGGACTGGTCATAAACCTCCCAAAATCTCATCTCACCCCCTCTCAATCTCTCAAATTCATAGGGGCTCGTCTAGACACATGGCAGTCAAGGGCTTTCCTGCCACAACCACGCTATCTACGAATAATACAACTGGCATCTCAAACATCTATTAAGGTGTTCCTTACTGCTCAAGAGATGCTTCAACTTCTGGGACACATGGCATCCACTGTCCATGTGGTTCCCTATGCTCGCCTCCACATGCGAGCATCCCAGTGGACCCTATCCTCTCAATGGTCACAGGCCTCTGGTCAGTTAATGGACAAAATCATAAATATCATACATCTGATTTTGTCCCTGCAATGGTGGCAATCTCTAGAAAACCTTCTCGTAGACTTTCCTTTCCAGCAGCCTCTATATCAGGCCACCCTAACAACAGATGTGTCCAAGAAGGGTTGGGGGGCCCATTTGCACGATCTCTCCACTCAGGGTTTTTGGACCTCACAGGAGGTTTCTCTTCACATAAACCTCCTAGAGCTGAGAGCCATTTTCAATGCTATTCAAGTCTTTCAGACTCATCTCAGCAACAAAACAGTTCTGGTCCAAACCGACAATCAGGTAGCTATGTTCTATGTGAACAAGCAAGGCGGAACAGGCTCTTTGTGACTATGCAACGAAGCTTTGTGACTATGGACCCTCGCCAGAGAGTTGCAAATTCACCGTTTGCAGTATACCTTCTGAGCATTCAAAACGTATAGGCAGACAGACTCAGTCGAATACTGCTGCCACACTAGTGGTCCCTTCACTCAGACCAGCTTGCTCGAGTATTTCAAATCTGGGGAACACCAGATATAGACCTCTTTGCAAGTACACAGAATGCCATACTTCCCCTATTCTGTTCCAGAATCCTGGCTCACAACTGTCAGGCAACAGATACTTTCCTACTCCATTGAGTCAGGACTTTATCTATGCCTTCCCACCCATTCCCCTCATTCCCAAAACTTTATTCAAACTTCAGAGAGACAGAGGTTGTATGATATTCATAGCTCCACGTTGGCCATGACAAATGTAGTATTCTCTTCTTCTGCGTCTCTCTCGAACCACTCCTCTGGAGTTGGGGAATGCTCCAGATCTTCTGTCTCAGGAGGACGGATGTTTACTGCATCCCAGTCCCCAGTCCCTACATCTCAGGACCTGGTTACTGAAAGCCTAGAATTCCAGGATATTAACCTTTCTCAACAAGTAAAGGATATCCTTCTGGCTTCCAGAAAACCTTCCACAAGATGTTCCTACACTTTTAAGTGGAAAAGGTTCTCTTTCTGGTGTTCACAACATAAGAACATAAGAACATAAGAAATGCCATACTGGGTCAGACCGAGGTCCATCAAGCCCAGTATCCTGTTTCCAACAGTGGCCAATCTAGGTCATACGTACCTAGCAGTTTCCCCAAAAGACACAGGTTCTGCAGTGCTTGTACTAGGTCAAGCATTGATATCCTGGGTCCCTTTTTAATAGTGGTTTATGGACCTTTCCTCCAGGAACTTGTCCAAACCTTTTTTAAACCCAGCTATACTAACAGCCCTTACTACATCCTCCGGTAACAGATTCCAGAGTTTGATTACACGTTGAGTGAAGAAATATTTTCTCTTATTTGTCTTAAATAGTTTACCCCGTAGCTTCATTACATGTCCACTAGTCCTTCTATATTCTGATAGCGTAAACAATTGATCCACGTTTATCCGTTCCACTCCATTCATTAATTTATAGACCTCTATCATATCTCCCCTCAGCCGTCTCTTTTCCAGGTTAAAGAGCCCTAACCTTTTTAGCCTCTCTTCATAGGAGTAGCCTTCCATCCCCTTCACCAATTTGGTGGCTCTTCTCTGTACTTTTTCTAATAACTCTATGTCCTTTTTAAGATACGGTGACCAGAATTGCACACAATATTCAAGGTGCGGTCGTACCATGGAGCGATACAGAGGCATTATAATATCCTTTGTTTTATTCTCCATCCCTTTCCTTATGATACCTAGCATTCTATTTGCTTTCTTGGCCGCCGCTGCACACTGGGCGGAGGGTTTTAACATGTTATCCACGATGACTCCTAAATCTTTTTCCTGGGTGGTGGTTTCTAATGTGGAGCCTTGCATCGTGTAACTATAGTGTGGGTTGTTCTTTCCTAGGTGCATAACTTTGCACTTGTCCACATTAAATTTCATCTGCCATTTGGATGCCCAGTCTTCCAAATTATCCAGATCCTCCTGCAGTTTTCCACAATCCTCTTGGGTTTAACAACTTTAAACAGTTTTGTGTCATCTGCAAATTTGATAACCTTACTAGTTATTCCCTTTTCCAGGTCATTTATGAATATGTCAAAAAGTAGCGGACCCAGTACAGATCCCTGGGGTACTCCACTATTCACCTTTTTCCATTGGGAATATTGGCCATTTAGCCCTACCCTCTGCTTTCTATCTTTTAACCAGTTCCCGATCCACAATAGTACACTGCCTCCTATCCCATGACTTTTTAGCTTTGCCAAAAGTCTCTGATGGGGGACCTTGTCAAAAGCTTTCTGAAAGTCCAGATACACTATATCAACCGACTCACCTTTGTCTACCTGTTTATGCACACCTTCAAAAAAACAGATCAGATTAGTAAGACAAGATCTTCCTTGTCTAAAGCCATGTTGGCTGTCTCCCATTAGGCCATGACTATCTACATGCTGTGTAATTTTTTTCTTTATGATGGTTTCTACCATTTTCCCTGGTACTGACGTCAGGCTCACCGGTCTGTAATTTCCCGGGTCACCCCTGGAACCCTTTTTAAAAATTGGTGTTACGTTGGCGACCCTCCAATCTTCAGGTATTACAGATGACTTAACCCCCTTTTGGTACCTGTAGAGTCACTACTAGAGTATCTCCTCCAATTATCAACTTCTGGTCTAAAGACCAATTCAGTGAGAGTCCATCTTAGTGCTATTGCTGCTTTTCATAAACCTTTTGATGGACAACCTATTTCCTCTCATCCACTTGTATCAAGATTTATGAGAGGCCTACTCTTAACAAAACTTCCCATTAAACCACCACCGGTGGCATGGGATCTGAATCTTGTTCTTGGTCAGCTTATGAAACCGCCCTTTGAACCTTTAGCCACTTCAGACCTAAAGTTTCTTTCATGGAAAGTTATTTTCCTAATTGCCATCACTTCTGCAATGCACATTAGTAAACTACAGGTGTTAGTAGCTGACCCTCCTTATACAAGGTTCCACCATGATAAAGTAGTCCTCAGGACTCATCCTCACTTTATGCCAAAGGTGGTTTCGCCTTTTCATTTAAACCAGTCGGTTTATCTTCCTACATTTATTTATTTAGTTAGTTAGACAGATTTGTATGCCACCTTATCCTTCAATCAAGTTGGTCACGTCACATCACAATTGGAGGGTTACATTTAACATTAGGTTACGTGTAAACATTTGGACAGTACACTTAACAACAAACATTTAGACAGTACATATTCTTCCCTAGGCCTCATGCCTCTAGTGCGGAAAGGACTCTTCACACATTGGATTGTAAAAGAGCCTTAGCCTTTTATCTCCAAAGAACTAAGCCACATAGAAAATATTCTCAGCTTTTTGTGGCTTTTGACTCTAGTCATTTGGGACTTCCAGTTTACAAAAGAACTCTGTCAAACTGGATTGCAGATTGCATATCCTATACACATCAGAGTAAAGGACTTTCTCTCGAGGGCCATGTCACAGTTCACAATGTGAGAGCAATGGCAGCCTCAACGGCTAACCTTCGTTCTGTGTCTATTGATGACATCTGCAAAGCAGCCACTTGGGCTTCAGTACACACCTTCATAGCCCACTACTGCTTAGACAAGGACTCCCGTCGGGATGCCTCATTTGGCCAGGCTGTTCTCCAGCATCTCTTCCATACTTAATACAATTCCTACCCACCATCCACGGTTTGGATGCCAGAGGTCCATGAGAGGAAGCATGACCATCTCACCTGGGTTTGCAGCTTGCTGGGCATCTTTCAGCTGGGGAGTCCCCATATGTGCAGACTACATTCCTGCTTGTTCCTGGAGATAGCATAGTTACTCACCTGTAACAGGTGATCTCCAGGAACAGCAAGAATTTAGTCTTCACAACCCACCCACCTCCCATAGGAGTTGTCTCTGTCTCTCTCTTTCTCTACTTCTCTCCTTTGGTCTCAGCTATAAACTCAACTGAAGTGAGAGAGGTACAGAGGCGGGAAGGCAGCATGCATGCGCTATGGGATGCCCCCAAATGTGTTCCTATTAGATGCTGGGGAGCATTTCCATGCGGGCTCCGTCGGTACCGACGATACCCATATGTGAAGACTAAATTCCTGCTGTTCCCAAAGATCACCTGTTACAGGTGAGTAACTACAATTTATTCTCGGAGATAGCGTAGTTACTCACCTGTAGCATGTGATCTCCAGGAACAGCAGGAATCAGTTTTCACAACCCACTCTCCTCTCTAGGAGGAGAATGGTATTATTTTCCTCTATTCTCAGCTACAAACTCAACTGAGAAGAGGAATTGGGAAGGCAGACGCGCAGGCACAGTGCAGTGTTCCCAAAGGCTTTCCTATTTGATGCCAGGAAGCATTCTCATGTGGGCTCAGTCTGTACCGATGATACCCATATGTAAAGACTGATTCCTGCTGTTCCCGGAGATCACCTGTTACAGATGAGTTACTACGCTTTATCTGCAGGATAGTCTTTTCTTTGATAGCCTCGATATAGCTTCTTGTAGAATTTGGTTATGCTTAATCAACAGCAGATTTTCTGTCAAGAATAACTACTAGTTCCCACTGAGTGTTTGTGGTTATTGTTATACTATCCAAACTGATACATACTCTTGATATTTTTTCAAATTGGTGAGATCATGGAGAATCTTTTCTCTAGATGGGAAAAAAGACTTGAATGCTAACATTTTCATTTCTTAATAGGTTTTATAATCTAAGAACAGAAACAAAAGAAAGTACTAAAGCATTTTATGATTTTGTGAAGATTTTCTTTTGGTCTTATGGAAGAAATCTGTGCTCATGGCTAGACCAAATCAGTTAAATCCATGCCAATAAGTCTATAAATCTGTAATTAACCAATAGGCGTGTCTGCTTTGTTTCAGCATTACCGTGATATCTAGCTGCTAGTAATAGAGATACATGCAATAGAAAGAATGTGTAGTTTGTGAAAAAACTGCTGACAACGTCCTTCATAGGTCTGTAGGAGGTATTCTTGAACTTTTGGCTGCAAAACTGTGGTTTCTTTAGTTTAGAAGAGCTTGTGGGAGAGTTTGCTTATCTATAGTTACATATTGTGTTTTAACTATTATGGTATTTCCAGCGTTGCTTGCCAGGTTTCATGCAGTTCCTTAGACCAAAGCCATGCACATAGATTTTCCATTAATTATGAACATACTGTTGACTTTTCATTGTATTTAAGTGGTTTGGAAGAACATTAGGCACTGATTTCTTTCTGTCGACAAGCAGGATTGAGTCAGGCACACAAGTGGATGATGAGCTCTTCCTACACACAGTGGTCTCCTTAGCTCCTCAGTTTTGTTTGTTCTGCTCTGCCAAACAGACATATCACAAAGATGTCTCAAAATTGCTCTTCTTTGTTCAGTGCTCCAACAAAGATTTTCATAGTCTTTGGCTTTTTATTAACTTATTTTCTTTGCTTTCAGTAAGTGTTCTTTTGAATGTTTTGTTTTCCCTGGGATGCCAACTGTTTAACATTGGCCGTGTTGTGTTGGAGCACTCCACAGCATGGTCGTCCATCCACTCTCTTTGATGTCTGAACTGGCTTAACAGTCCCAATTACTACATTCTGTGCATAGTCGTATCTGTTGCCTCCCGCAGGGTCTGTGTTGACAGCTTTATTGTGTCCATCTCAGAGACCTCCTCTCCTTTACAGTAATTCATAAGAGACCACAAATTGAACAAAGATTGCCTGACTCTGTGTGTTGCATTTCTACACATTTAGAGAAACACCTTTTTTGTGCAATGCTCAAAATGGGGAATATCCTTGTGCTTGAGTTCATTGCAGGTTCCCAGGCTAGATATGACTTTCCCTAAACAGGCTCTGCATTGGCCTTTGGAATTTAAGACAGTGCATTCAGTGCAGAATCAGCATAGCACAATGGTACAGGTTCTCATGCCCTGTGTAATGGTTCGCCCTCGTCATTTGTCAGACCACTGCATAGAGCTGCCTCATCAGTCACCTCGTGGTCCTTATTGCGCAGCAGTGTCTCCCTGCACAGACAATTCCCCTCTAATATTTCCAGCACTATCATTGTCTCCATTTTCTGGCCCACAGTCTGTGTTGAATCTCTTGAATATAACTACTACATCTGTACAATAGCATTAGGTTCTTGAAAATTCCTCTCCAGATATAGAACAGGCTTACCGATTCTTATAGGGTATGACTGAGCAATTTGGAAAAGTGCCTGCACACAGGAAACCTCTTTTACCAGCGCTGAAATTGCTTCAGCATCTCTTTAGTTTACTATTTTTGAGTCAAACATCAAGCCTTCATTCCAGTAAGGAGTGGCCAGCAGTGAGTCCTGATCTCAATCCAACCGAGAACCTTTGGAAAGAGCTGAAATCTGCCATTGGTAAAAGGAATTCTGGAAACATTCATGAGCTGAGTAACTACCAACAGATAGATGTACGAAACGTATAGATGGTTACAAGAAATGTTTGGAGGTTGTCATCACTTGAAGAGACTTGAAGACATAAATATGTACACTCTGGAGGAGAGGAGGGAAAGGGGAGATATGATTCAGACCTTCAAATAAAAGAGTATTAATAAAAAAACAAACTTCTTCCAAAGACAAGGAAGCTGTAAATCTGGAGGGCATAACATTAAGATGCAAGGGGGTAAACTGAAAGGCAATGTTAGGAAATACTTTTTCACTTAAAGGGTGGTGGATGCTTGGAATGCCCTCCCGATGAAAACGGTGGGGTCAAATACAGTGACAGAATTCAAAATGGCATGGGACAGACACTGTGGATCCTTTTATAGCAAAAGGATAACATTAAAATAAACATAACTATCTCTTATATCTCAACAAGTAGGGGTGACCTACATGGAGCAGTGGGTACATCCCTAAAAAAAGGTATGGGGAGGGGTGATCTGCATGGAGCGGCAGGTGAACCTACTCTTGCCGCCTTGCTGGGCAGACTAGATGGACCATATCGGTCATTATCTGCCATTATATACTATGTTACTATGTTATGCAGCGAAATATTTGTGAAGGGTGCCATTAATACTGTCCAGGTCATATTTTCTTTCTCAGAAATTACTACATCTAAGTTGCACAGACATCTTTTTTTTGTTGTATACCTTTAAACATACTATTAAAATATTATAATGACATACAGATGGAATATTTCCAATTATTTCTCAATATTATACACAACACACATAAAAAACAAGGGTGCCAGTAATGTTGACGATAACTTGTATTTTTGCCCATGGAGATAGGTGGGCAGGATTAGATTATGGGAGGGGAAATACATGAGGGGACTGCATTTTGAAATTCTCGCAGGTACTTTAAAGCACTTAGAATATGATTCAAAGCCAGTACAAAACAAATAGATATAAAATTACCCCTGTGAGAAAATCCCTTTGAAAATGAACCTGTAGGCCTGTGGGCTCCATAGATATTTTGAATATTTCCCTTTTTTTTTTAACTTTATTAAATTTTTTCATTAAACATCAGAAAATACTCTGACTAAGCATCAGAATTACATGAAACACAATAAAGCAACCTCAAGGAGGATAACAGGTAAATAAACAATTTACTGGAACAGACCACAAAGAAAAACACCTCAATATGGTCCAAGAAAAAAGCAATAACAATAATCTGGCATGTTACACCATCATACAGTAACAAATTATATCATTGGAGCAGGGCCGGCCCGTCCATTGAGCAAGAATGATGTTTGCACAGGGCCCCGCGTTTCAGGGGGCCCCACGCAAAAAAACATTCTACATTAGCACAAGTAGATTAAAAAACAAACAAACCGGCTGCTGCTGCCGCCGTGGCAGTGGCAGAATCAAATGTCCCGCCGCGGGGCCCCGCCTGCCCGGCAGAGCCTCCCTGCAGCATCAGCTCCCGAGTCCCTCCCAATGCGTGGGCTTTCAGAGCCGTGAAGGGAGAGCTTCTCTGACCTCTCGTGGCTCTGTTAATCCCGCCGGGGCTGATGAGAAATCCCATCAGCCCCGGCGAGATCAACAGAGCCGCAAGAAGAAAGGAAAACCTCTCGCGGCTCTGAAAGCCCGCGCTTTGGGACTTGGGAGCTAATGCTGCAGGGAGACTCTGCCGGGCAGGTGTGGCCCCACTGCAGGACATTTGATTCTGCCGCTGCCATGGCGGCAGCGGCAGCAGCAGCCGGTTTGTTTTTTTAAATCTATCAGGGCTGATGGGCTATGGGGGGGGTTAGGACTGGTAAAGGGCTATGGGAGGGTTAGGACTGGTAATGGGCTATGGAGGGGGCTAAGACTGGAAGTGGGTTGATGGGGGGGTAGGACTGGTAATGGGCTATGGGGGGGCTAGGACTGGAAATGGGCTGATGGAGGGGGGGTTAGGATGTAATGGGCTATGGGGGTGCTAAGACTGGAAATGGGCTGATGGGGGGGTTAGGACTGGTAATGGTCTATGGGGGGCTAGGACTGGAAATGGGCTATGGGGGGGGACTGAGACTGAAAACGGGGTGATGGGAGGCTTAGGACTGGTAATGGGCTATGGGGGGGCTAAGATTGGAAGTGGGCTGATGGGGGGTTAGGACTGGAAATGGGCTGATGGGGGGTTAGGATGTAATGGGCTATGGGGGGGGCTATGACTGTAAATGGGCTGATGGAGGGGGGGTTAAGATGTAATGGGCTATGGGGGGGCTAAGACTGGAAATGGGCTGATGGGGGGTAGGACTGGTAATGGGCTATAGGGGGGCTAGGACTGGAAATGGGCTGATGGGGGGGTTAGGACTGGTAATGGGCTATGGGTGGTGCTAAGACTGGAAATGGGCTGATAGGGGTTAGGGCTAGTAATGGGCTATGGGGGGGCTAGGACTGGAAATGGGCTGGGGGGCTAGGACTGGAAATGGGCTATGGGGGGACTAAGACTGAAAATGGGGTGATGGGGAGCTTAGGACTGGTAATGGGCTATGGGGGGCTAGGACTGGTAATGGGCTGGGGGGGTGGCTAGGACTGGAAATGGGCTGAATGGAAGGAGGGCTTGAACTGCAAATAGCTGATGGGGACAGGGGCTTGGAATGGAAACGGGCTGTGTGAAGAAGGGCTTGAACTACAAATAGCTGATGGGGAGGGGGCTTGGAATGGAAATGGGCTGTAAGGGGAGGGAGCTAGAACTGGAAATGAGCTGAGTGAGGGGAGGCTAGGACAGGAAATGGGATGATGGAGGGCTAGGATAGGACTGGAAATGGGCTGTTGGGGGGCTTGGATTGAAATGGACTCATGGAGGGGCTAGAACTGTAAGTACGCTCATGGGGGGCTTGAATTGGAAATGGGCTGAGTGGAGGGGAGCTAGGATTTGTCATGGGCTGATGATGGTGGGGCTAGGAAAGGACTAGAAATGGGCTGATGGGGGCTGGGATTGGAAATGAGCTGATGGAGGGACTCGGATGGGGGAGTTAGGACTTGAAATGGGCCGATGGGGGTTAGGACTGGTAATGGGCTATGGGGGGCTAAGACTGAAAATGGGGTAATGGGGGGCTTAGGATTGGAAGTGGGCTGATGGGGGGCTTAGGACTGGTAATGGGCTATGGGGGGGGCTAGGACTGGTAATGCGCTGGGGGGGGTGGCTAGGACTGGAAATGGGCTGAGTGGAAGGAGGGCTTGAACTGCAAATAGCTGATAGGGACGGGGGCTTGGAATGGAAATGGGCTGAGTGGAAGGAAGGCTTGAACTATAAATAGCTGATGGGGAGGGGGCTTGGAATGGAAATGGGCTGTGAGGGGAGGGAGCTAGGACTGGAAATGGGCTGAGTGAGGGGGGGCTCAGACAGGAAATGGGCTGATTGAGGGCTAGGATAGGACTGGAAATGGGCTGTTGGGGAGGCTTGGATTGAAATGGACTCATGGAGGGGCTAGAACTGGAAGTAGGCTCATGGTGGGCTTGGACTGGAAATGGGCTGAGTGGAGGGGAGCTAGGATTTGACATGGGCTGATGGTGGGCTGGGATTGGAAATGAGCTGATGGAGGGACTCGGATGGGGGAGCTAGGACTGGAAATGGGCTGATGGTGGGGCTAGGATAGGACTAGAAATGGGCTTATGGGGGGCTGGGATTGGAAATGAGCTGATGTAGGGACTCGGATGGGGGAGCTAAGACTGGAAATGGGCTGATGCGGGGACTAGAAGGGAGCAGATGCTGGGTGGGGCTGGAACTAGAAGGGAGCTGATGTTGGGGGAGGATTAGAATGGGATAGAGCTGGGAGAGTGAAATGAAGAGGGAAAAATATTTTGTGTGGGAGGGAAGACAAATCTACAATTGGCCAGATATTGGGAGAGTAAATGGGGATTGAGGATGGCGGGGTAAAATTTGAGTGGATGAAATAGGAATGAGGAAAGAGCAAAAGGAGAAAGATTAGTATGTTAAAGCAGATGTAGAGAGAGAATGGAAAAAAAACTAGAAGAGTGAAGAAAGGACAAATGGACAGCAGACGATGGAGAGTTAGCAGAAGACACGAAGAAACCAGAAGAAAGTGGCTGGAGTAATTGCAACTGAAAAAAATGCACAAAAGGTAGAAAAATATCTCTTTATTGAATTTATTAACTGAAATATGCCAGCTCTGGGAAATGTGCATCATTAACGTCTGCGCTTTGTTTAGTACAAGAGGAAATTAATTAATAGTTTTATTTCTACAGTGTTGGGTTTTTGGGGTTCCCAGTTTAATTATTGTCTTCCTGTTTCTACATTGTGATTTCTTGTTTGGTGACGGTCTATGTTCTGCACGTGTAACTGAGCTGAGGTATTCTGTTTATGTAATTCCTATTTGACATTGCCACTTGTTCTCTTTCCCCAGTAGGTCATGTATTGTTGTTCTCTGAAATGTATTGGTTTAATATTTGTAGTGTTGCCTTTTGATAGGTAGGGTCTTGTGCTTTGTGAGTCCTGGTAGTGCTGTTATGATACGGCGGGTTTGCTATGGGTTCTAAATGGGCAGTGTTTGTAGTACAGTCATCCCTCAGTTATCGCGGTTAATAGGGACCAGAACTGGCTGCGATAAGTGAAAAACCGCGAAGTAGTGTCACCCTCTCATTTTTAACATATGTACATTTTTTGTGTATGTATAATATCAATAAGTGTATATGAAACCATATAAGTGCATATGTTATCATTAGAACATTAAAGAATAGTTTCAAACATGTAAATAAAATATTAATAGTATAAATAACATACATAAAATAATGTATAAATGATATAAATATGATACGTGTGTGTGTAACATACGTAGATGTAACTAAAGTGTACATACTGTAAATATGTTTTTAGAACTCTTTTATTCTTATAACAACTTTTCTTTTATAACAAGGTCCGTAACTCACCTCTGACAATAGCTTCTCTTTGCTTGATCTTTATAAATGTCGATGAAACACCTGTGCAGTACGGTGGAGGTGAAGAAGATGAAGATGATTTACTGCACAGGTTAATGAGAGCTTTACTGCTCCTCAGATGACGCCTCATCGTCAGGTGCTAGGGGCGAAGGTGGGGGAAACGTCTAGGCCAATCAGCTTGCGAGATTTCCGAGTCGGGAGGGATATCAAATGGCGGGATGCTAGCAGCCAATCAGAGACGTGGATTTTGAATTGTGTGGGCACTCCCTGCCTTCTGCTGGCGTGCGGGCAACGTTCGCGCCATAATTCCTCAATTTTGAATTTTTGAACAATCCGCGATGTACTGAGGCCGCGATAAATGAACCGCGAAGTAGCGAGGGATGACTGTAGTTCCTAATGTGCCTGGCAGTTGGCACTGGATTATAGTAATGTAGAAATCTTTTAGTCTTTCTTTATCCATACACTAATTAAGAAGCATGTTTACTAAAAGTTAGTGTATGGTAACATTATGCAAATATTTATGCAAATGAGGTCCCTTATGCAAATGAGGCCCCTCACCGAGTTTCCGCACATGGCCCCGCACCCCACTTGGGCCGCCCCTGCATTGGAGCATAGTTATTATGATATGGCAGCCAATATGGGACTCACCCCTGCCACACCAGCTTCCCTAGCTAGTAAAAATTGCAGTAGTTGTTGGGACTCAAAAAACATAAATTGTTTTGACCGAAAATTAACCACACATTTACAAGGATATCTTAACTTAAATTGTGCTCCCAAGGCAATTGTTCTCTGACGCAATGTCAGAAATGCCTTATGCCTTTTCTGGGTGTCTCTAGCCAAATCTGGAAAAACTAAAAATTTTGAGCCCATAAACTGAGATACCGACATTTTACAGAAATACAATTTAAGTACAGTGTTCCTATCCAATTCAAAGGCGAAACTAACCAACAAAGTAGCCCTACTGGTCACCACCTCTAAGGAATGCTCCAAAAAATCTGAAAGTTCTGTCTGAGGAGGCACAGGCTCTACAACCTGACCCTGTTGCCCAACAACCTCTATCAAAGAGATTGTCACAAATTGAGCCCTTACCACCAGAGGCAGTGAATCAGCGGGCATCTGAAGAACATCAAGAAAATATTTCCGGATCAGGTCCAAAGGAGCCATCAGGGGAGACCGAGGAAAATTCAGGAACCTCAAGTTATTTCTTCGTAATTGATTATCCAGATATTCTATTTTCCTTGCCTGTATTAACCGGTCCTTCACATTAAACAGCACCAATGGATTGCAAATCCTCCACCTTTAATTCAAGTTGTGAGACTCTGACCGCCTGAGCTGCCACCTCTGAAGCCGTTGAAGAGCACTGATCCTTAACATCTGATATCTCCTGTGTAACAACCCCCACAAAAGGAAGAAGGGACTGCTGAAGGGCAGAGATAGCTTCGCACAAGCTATCTAATGTTACACGCGCAGGTTTCATCACACACCCAGGAGGTCTAATCGCCAGAACGCCGGGGGAGCTACTCACAATCTGCTCCACTCCAGAGCTGCTATCGGAGGGAGGCATTCCCACTCGATCTCCAGCAGCAGATACCACCATCTGGATCTTCGCGAGAGCACCCTCCACAGCCGTGAAGACCTCCCGAACCGGAGACTCGACGCTCTGCTGCCCCTCCCCGAAGCGGCTTCCGGGCTGAGGTGGGAACGCTTGAATGGGGCTAAGAGAAACCCCTTCCACGCTCAGATCCGCACTCCCACTCTGCAGATCTCTCAAAGCCATACGATTCGAGGAGGTACAAAAAACGGCAATTGAAGACTGCACCAACCGATCTGACGGAGATGAGGTACCGGAGGGTTTTTGGGCATTCTGTTTCCTCTTCTTCCCCATTAGCGGTAAGTGCAGGAGCCGGCTCAGAACCAACTTCCCTGGCATTCTACTCTGCCGCCATCTTGGACCATCTCCACGCTGGGAAATTTTAACCAAATATTTCCCTTTAAGGTTACTCATAGTATTTCAGAATCCCATCTTGGTATCACACTGAAAAATAGTTCCTATGAAAGTGGTTTTAAAGAAAACAAAACATAGCTTTTATTATAGCCATCCCCTACAAACATATTATTTACTGATTGTTAGTCATCATGTTAATTCAAAAAATAGGGGGAAAAGACCTCAGATAATTGTCCTTTTTTTCTAAAGATGCATTAGCCATCCACTGTCTAAGTGTACTTTAATGGCTAACAAAACCAACCCTTACCGCTCTAAATAAACTCTTATTTCAAATACTTTATATTTTCATAACTTTTTCTTCAAATCATGACTGTCGTTCCTTGTTTGTTCATGTTTACAACTTTAAAAAAAAAACAATTTTCCTTTCTTCCTGTCTCTGTTCAGTCTTCCAGTGTACTTAACTCCACAATTCCATACTGTGGCACACCCTGCAAGGCTTGCTTTTCTCATTTTCTTGCTTCCTCAGGGGTGTGTACACAATGATGTTAAGGAGAGATGTTGACCTGAAAATATAACCAAATCTCATGCTATTATATATTCTGATGGAACATTCATAGTATGGCAAAATCAATATGTGGTGCAAGGCTCTTTTTACCAGAATTATAGGAAATTGATTTCTCAAGTGAGAGTTCTATGTCTTTCTAATATAAAGGTTCGCTCCTTTTTTCACACTCAAAACCGATCAGGCTACTTATTTTATTGGCTAACCTTTTCAGCACAATTTCCATTGTCTCAAAAACAAGTCAGATTATATGTGAATGAAGACTTTCCAAGCCATCGGTCCAATCTACAAAGTCCTCTTGTAGGCTAATGTTGCATTATTCACTATTGGTTCTCAATTGTTCATTCAAATGCCATGAATTACATTTGCCGACAAGCCCAACATTATATATTTAGACTTTGCATACCAGCATTGTTTTAGACTTTGACGGCCACCGTCGTTTTTAAATTTTATCTCCGGGGAAAAAGTATTGACCCAATATTGACCTGAAAAAATGGCAATCTTTATATAGGCGCCATCTTTATCCATCACGGGGCTTCTCCTGGAACCGGAGTGATGTCATGTGAACAAAAAAAAACTTTATTTCTCCTGCCCCATGAATCCATTTGATACCTATGACACTATAGTAGCTCTCCATAAAGCTGTTTGCAGCAGTAGTCAGTGAAATTGAGCAATGCAGGATTACTTTCACTTGTTACTTAATATTAGATTGGATCAGATCAACTGTATTACAATAACATGCACTCAAATTTATGGTTATTCACCATATTCTCCAAAACAATAGGGATGGTAACCGCACGAGACAGTTGCTTCATTTGGAGACTTGGATTTATCATTTACAGATCCCGCAACCACAGGAAATTCCCCAATGAATTCAGCATGCTTTTTTTTTTTACATCTTTTGTAGAAAGTGGTAAACTGGAGGTATGGCGGGCTTTTTGCATTTAATGCAAATACATGAGTTAAGGGCCAAATAACGTGTTGCCATAATTTACGTTGGCAACGACCCCTTCATTTGTGATTACACACCGACAGCTTTGCAAAGTGATGAAATGTGAATCATATACCACATTCATTTTGTTCTTTTACAGTAAGGCCTTTGGAGACAGATATTAAGAAAACAACTTTGAGCATGCTTGAATCTTTCAAGATAATTTTTCTGATCCTTAAAACAATTAAGGGGGCTAATTACTAAAGTGTGCTACCATTAACATGCATTGTTAGTAACACATTGAATAACATGGGATCTGTGCTAAAATAACATACATTATGGTGAATTAACGTGTTTTAGTGTTAGTGCATCTTATTAACTAGCCCCTCCCCCTTATTGTCCAGTTCTGTATTGCAGCCATATTCGTTCTTCCCCATTGTCCCCTTCATTCCCCCCCCCCCTGAAAATGAAGACATTGCACCACTCATTGCCATTCTGCTGGACTTAAAAATTATTTTTAAAGCATTCGGTTCCAAGGTCACTGCTCAACTTAATATTTGCAAATGTACTTCTTTATGATTAATACTGTTGTGGTTGTGTGTTCTTTCTCTGGTAATTCTAAATGTTATTCCTTGGAATGTTTTCTTCTTTTTCTCTGATTCCTTTCCAGTTACCGCATTTAAAGTGTGATAATGAGCATCTAGTACTTCAAAGACCATCTACCTTTTTCTGGTGTAACAGTGAAACTTCAGTTCCTTGTTTAGATGTCTGTTCCATAACTCTTACACCTATGAACTCTCCTGATTCCAGACAGTCTTCTGGACTAATAACTCCACCACCACCTCCAAAAACTGGTCTTCCAAAGTCACTCAATGAATACAGCATCCCCAGGCCTCGTGTAATCCTGCTTTATTCCTGGATCTTCTTTTGTGTGTGTTGTGGATTAAAGTATGCATTTTGTGCAGTTGTTAAACTTGCAAAACTATTTTAGATAAGAGATTTCATTTTATTGATTAGAATATCCTGAACGGATCAATTGAATTTTGGGGGTTTTGCAGCAAACAGCCAAAATCTTTTAAATGAGCGCAGGATATTTGTCATCCAGCCTGCAATTATAATGTGCTTATGCATCTGTGTAACAATTGCATTTATTCTTTCTGTGCACACACACATAGCGATTATTGTACATTTAGGCATTCAAAATAGAAAGCCATGACTTGGTGAGGTGATTGTCATGCACCCTTTCACCAATTTGTTTTGATCATTTTAGGTAAAAGAAAAAAACTGCACAAAATGAATATTGCAAATGTAAGCATGATTCCCATTCTAAAAACATGCTCGTCTTTTGAATTGGGGGTTTTTTTTTGTAACATAAATAGTATTTCCTAAGATGGGAAACAGTTTTGCATATGGTATTGATTATATGTATTTTCCATGTTTTCATCCAGATTTTAATTTATCGAGTCTTGTGGTTTTTCTTTTGAACTCATCCAACTGCTGTTTCTGCTGCTGTTAGCAAAGATTGGTTTTGAAAGGTCTGTGCATCGAATAATACTTCAGAATTTAGTATAGCTACACAAAATAAAATCATACTTGCTTAAAAGACTTAAAGCTAGAGTTGCTAAGGTACATTGCCATGTTAGCGTGTGTTAGGGTTATGAACATGCTTTATTTTGCCATAGGTCCTATTTTATACGTGTTAACGGTATTAGTGTGTGGTAATGTGGTAGTACACATTAGTAGCTCTAACTGTTGTGTACTAATGGACCCAGATTTTGTGTTATCGATTAGCCTCGATGTTTAGTAGATTAAAGACATTGGGGCCCAATATTCAAACAAAAAAGCTGTGTTCCTGAACTTAGAATCCAAAGTTTGGTGCCTAAATTTGTCCACTGTTTTCATTCAAATACAGGAGCATACGTCTTCTGTTCAAAATGTACCTAAATTTAGGAATTTAAAAATTATGCTCTTAAATCTAGGTCTGCCATTCATGTGCATAGATTTAAGACCAATTTAGTTGCCTGCTGCTGGGAATCTGTGCTAAACTCCTATTTCTCCATCCTAAATCCTCCCAAGTTGCCACCTAATTTTCAGTTTCCTAGGCATTTAATGAAATTTTTAGCATAAATTTAGAACTTGGGCCTAGTAAATTTACAGAGAGACCAATTTAGGAGTCTAACACCTTTGACAATTAGAGATCATTAAGAACTAATGAAATGGTTCTGTATTAGCAGCAAAGCAGTATTGTTGTACAGCACAAATATTTACTCTTAATTACAGAAAAGATCATAGTCGCATTTTCTCATCTCCGTATGTCAAAAAATAGATCTGTCTCCTGGATAATTCAGTTATTGACTTTCTTGTCAATATTGGGGCGCTTGTACTAAAGTGTGGCATGATTTTGCACTTGCGCGTTTCAAGTGAAAATCAAAGCATGGTAAGTCAATTGCAACATTGACAGCATGTGATGTGTGCTACTGCGCTCACCACAGTATGTTCTCCGCAAACACTCCCTGCCCATAGACTGCTCATTCCCTGTCCATTCCACATTTGTGGGAGAGTGAAACGACAAACAGAGCACTACAGTCTCTGCCTGTGTGAGGTAAAACTCACAGGACCTTTCTGTAGTGTCTCATACTGCCACTTGTGTGGCAGGTATCAAAAGCTTTGCTGAAAATCAAGTAGACCATGTCCATCGCACAGAGCTGTCCCATCCATTAGGCAAGAAGGTCAGTTAGGGTAGCAGGTTCTGGGTCAGACCAAGGTCTATCAAGCCCAGTATCCTGCTTCCAACAGTGGCCAATCCAGATCACAAGTAGATGGCAGGTTTCCAGAAAGGTACATAGGTTCCACAACGCTTATCCCAGGGTAAGCATTAGTTTCCTAGGCCTCTTTAATAATATAATTTATGGACCTTTCCTCCAGGAACTTGTCCAAACCTTTGTTAAATCCAACTACTAACAGCTTTTACTACATTCTCCAGTAACGAATTCCAGAGTTTGATTCCGTGTTGCGTGAAAAAATATTTTCTCTTAATACTCTTAAATGGCTTACACTGTAGCTTCATTACCTGTCCTCTAGTCTTTCTACTTTTTGATGGAGTAAATAACCTATCTACGTTTACCCGTTCTATTCCATTCATTTATTTATAGACCTCAATCATATCTCCCCTCAGCCGTCTTTTTTCCAAGTTGAAGAGCCCTAACCTTTTAAGCCTTCCACATAGAGGTATCCTTCCATCCCCTTTACCATTTTGGTGACTCTTCTCTGTACCTTTTCTAATTCCGCTATATCCTTTTTAAGATATGGCAACCAAAATTGCACACAATATTCAGGGTATGTTTGCACCATGCAGTGATACAGAGGCATTATAATAATCTTGGTTTTATTCTCCATTCCTTTCCTTATGATTCTTAGCATTCTATTTGCTTTCGTGGTCACTGCTGCACACTTACTGGAGGGTTTTAATGTATTATCCACGATGACGCCTAAAGCCTTATCTCCAGGAACAAGCAGGAATAAGTCCTCACATATGGGTACGTCGGTACCGACGGAGCCTGCGCGGGAAAGCTCCCCAGCTTCCTAGAATGGAAGCTTTTGGGACCTCCCACTGCACATGCGCACTGCCTTCCCGCCTTCCTGAACAGCTCTCCTCAGTTTCTCTTTTTCCGCGGAGCCAGCAGGTCGTGTATCCTGTCACCGCTGAAGAAATTGTAGTTTTTTGTTTTGTTTCTTTAGACCGCGTACCTGCCTTCCCATACCGATACCGGTATCGCCGGTCTTCCTTTTTCTTTCTTAAAAAATTATTTTCTTTTATTATTTTTTCAGCACTTGGTCACTTCAGTTAGGCCTTCAGGCCTACTTTAATTCTCCACATGGAGAAGCCAGCCCCTGGATTTAAGAAGTGTACCAAGTGTACTGCTGTAATATCAGTCACAGACACCCATGAATGGTGTCTTAAATGTTTGGGGCCTGACCACTCCATTCCGGACTGCCCTTCCTGCTCCCAAATGTCTAAGCGTGGGCTGCAGAACCGGGCCAACAAATTCCATGTGCTGTTTGCTTCAGAGAATCCAACATCACAGTCATCCAGGTCATCATCCCCGGATGGATCTCAGGTAACCAAACCTTCTGTGGGCAAGTCCTCAAAGAGCAAATCTCCTTCAAAGCATCGAGAGGCTCTTAGTTTTGAGGACCCTGCCCCAGCCAAACAGCCCCGGCGGGAAGCCCTACCTTCCAAAACGCCAATACAGGGGCTACAGGTTGACATCGATGGCACGGCCTCGACAGATCACCTGTTGGACTGCTCTGGGGTACCGGCCCATACCGGTACCGACATCCAGGCAGCCGTGGCGTCTATGGGCAATACTGTCCAATCCATGCAGCAGGCCGTCATGGCTTTCATTAAAGCTGCAACGCCATCGGTACCGCTTCCAGCGGTTCCGGGCCCGGTTCCGGTATCGTCCGCCATGCCGGAACCCAGGCCTTCCTCTTCTAAACGCAAATCGGTACCGTATGGGCTTTCGCTCCATACCGCTTCCATACCCGGTACGCCCGATGTCGATACCGATCGGTATGCGTATCGTGCGTTGGAGGAAACTAGAGAATACACCGATTCCTCTGAGGATTTTGTCTCCTCTGATGAGTCTGCAGAGCTCTCCCTTGACCTTCCTGAGGAACCTTCTTCTCCAAAAAGGAGAATGTCTCCTCCAGAGGATTTGTCCTTTCAGGACTTTATTTTAGAAATGGCTAAAGGCCTTTCTATCACTACCTCCTCTGAAAGGGAACCAAGGTCAAAAAGATTGGATATTTTAGGATACTCTAAGTCTCCTAAAGAAGCAGTTACTCTGCCTATCCATGAAATCCTTCAGGAACAATTGATGGATTTCTGGGAGAACCCTTTAACTCTGTCTCCTTATTCCCGTAGGTTGGACACCATGTATCGGGTCCCTCCTTCTCCTGGTTTTCAGAAAACTCAATTGCCTCACCACTCCATTGTGGTAAAGTCTGCAATGAAAAAGATCAAGAGTACTAAAAGGCACTCTTCTACACCTCCAGGAAGGGAATGTAAGACACTGGACTCTTTTGGTAGGAAAATCTTCCAGGCTAGTATGCTTATAGCCAGGATTAATTCCTACAGCCTCTATATGGGCATGTTCCTAGGGGAACTTGCCAAGAAAGTACGGCATTTTGCCTCCCTTATCCCTGAGGATAAACAGGAGGACTTCCTTTCTGTTGTGAAACAACTTTTAGATGTTTCTAAGTTCTCCAACAGAGCTGCCTTTGATTCCTTCGAAGGAGCCAGCAGAGCTTCTGGCATTGCTATCGCAGCCAGACGTCTGGCCTGGCTCCAGGCTTCTGATCTGGAACCCTGGGTTCTAGATGGCTTACGGAATCTGCCCTGTACAGGTGAGAACTTATTCGGTGCAGAGTGGCAGGTTAAGGCCACTCAAATGGACGCTGTAAATGCCACCTTAGAGAGACTTTCTAAGTCCACTTCTACTCCCACTAAGAAGAAGTCTTTCAAGAGGCCTTATTATAAGAAGGCCAGATATGCTTCCAATACTGGCCAGCAATCTTCTCAACCTCGTTTTGCGGCTAAACGTCAGCAAACGAAACAAGCAAGAGCAAAGCCTGCAGCAGCTACTGCAGCTCAACAGGCTCCACCCCCTCAGGGGTTTTGACTTGCCCCTAGAGAACTTGCCATTCCTGGTTCTGGACCAACCAGAACCTCTCACCATACCTGGAAGGTTAGCTCACTTTGCTCCCAGATGGGAACAGATCACAACAGAGCAATGGACCCTCTCTATCATCCGAGAGGGTTACAAACTTCATTTCTCCAGCCTTCCTCCTCATCACATGGTGAGACCCTTCAATTCTCCATCTCCTCTCCTAGCCCTGTTGGATCAGGAGATCTCTTCTCTGCTTGCCCAAGGGGCCATAGAAGAGGTTCCTCTTCATCAACAGGGGTCAGGTTTCTACTCCCCCTATTTTCTCATTCCAAAGAAGACAGGGGGATTCAGACCAATCCTAGATCTGAGAGAATTGAACAAATTTCTGTACAAGGAGAAATTCAAAATGCTCTCTTTGGGCATTCTCCTTCCATACCTTCAGAGTCAGGACTGGCTTTGTTCTCTAGACCTGCAGGATGCGTATACACATCTACTCATCCATCCCTCCCACAGAAAATATCTTCGCTTTCTGTTCAGGGGAAGTCATTACCAATACAGAGTACTTCCCTTCGGTCTCGCCTCTGCCCCAAGAGTCTTTACCAAATGCATGGCAGTCGTAGCCGCATTTCTCAGAAGCATGGGGATTTTCGTATTCCCATATCTGGACGACTGGCTCATTCGAGCTCCAACTCAGTCGCAGGCCCAGATTTCCCTAGACCGCACAAGGAACCTTCTGCAGTATCTGGGACTGGTGGTAAACCTTCCCAAGTCTCAACTCAGCCCTACTCAGTCTCTAGAATTCATAGGGGCCCGGTTGGACACCACCACTGCAAGAGCCTACCTTCCACTGGTTCGGGGTCAGCGTCTGCTGAGCTTGGCCTCCCAAGCCCAGTCCAGTACTCACTTGACAGCCAGGGAAATGCTACGCCTCCTGGGCCATATGGCCTCCACAGTACATGTGGTGCCCTATGCTCGTCTTCATATGAGAGCAGCTCAATGGACCCTGGCCACCCAATGGACTCAGGCGTCGGGAGCACTCTCAGACCAAATACAAACCTCAAACCGTCTGTCTTGGTCCCTCCATTGGTGGATATCCACCAAGAATCTGTTGTTGGGGGCTCCCTTTCAGCCCTTGCTACCCCAAGCAACCCTCACAACAGATGCCTCCCAATTGGGGTGGGGAGCCCATCTGCTAACTCTCTCCACTCAGGGCACTTGGTCTCCACAGGAGGCCACCCTTCATATCAACCTCCTGGAACTGCGAGCAATTTACCTTGCCCTCAAGGTCTTCCATACCCTCCTTGCCAACCTGACTGTCCTGGTTCAGACAGACAATCAGGTGGCCATGTTTTACATAAACAAACAAGGAGGAACGGGCTCTCTGTCGCTTTGCAACGAAGCTCTCAGATTATGGGCCTTCGCCAGAGAGCACCAAATTCATCTGCTAGCAGTGTACCTTCCAGGAGTTCAAAACTCTCGAGCAGACAGGCTCAGTCGAGTTCTGCTGCCACACGAGTGGTCCCTACACGTGGACCAGATAACCAGAATCTTTCAGGAATGGGGGACCCCGGACATAGACCTCTTTGCAAGTCCGTGGAATGCCAAACTTCCCCGGTTCTGTTCCAGGACTCCGTGTCAGGAAGCTCAGGCCACGGACGCCTTTCTCCTCCATTGGGGTCAGGCGTTCCTATATGCCTTTCCACCCATTCCGCTGATTCCCAGGACTCTGTTCAAACTCCAGAGAGATCACGGCTCTATGATCCTCATAGCTCCACGCTGGCCACGCCAAGTGTGGTTCCCTCTGCTTCTACAGCTCTCCCAGGGATCCTCCCTGGACTTAGGAGCTGCACCAGACCTTCTGTCTCAGGAGGACGGGACTTTGTGGCACCCAAACCCCAAATCCCTACATCTCCGAGCTTGGTTACTGAAGGCTTAAGTCTTCAAGACTTTAATCTTTCTCAACCTGTGAAAGATATCCTTCATGCCTCTAGGAAACCTTCCACGAGGCGGTCTTATGCTTTCAAATGGAAACGTTTTTCCATTTGGTGTGCTCAGCAGGGCCTTGACCCTCTGGCACTTCCTTTGAATTCCCTCTTAGACTATCTCCTGCATCTTTCCAATGCAGGCCTTAAGACGAATTCTGTAAGAGTCCATTTAAGTGCTATTTCAGCATCCCTGAAACCTGTAAATGGACAACCTATCTCCTCTCATCCTCTTGTTGCAAGATTCATGAGAGGCCTGACCCTCACTAAACCTCCCATCAGACCCCCCCCCGGTCGCATGGGATTTGAATCTAGTGCTTGGTCAGCTTATGAAGCCACCTTTTGAGCCGTTATTTTCTACCTCCTTGAAATTTCTTTCCTGGAAGGTATTATTCCTAATTGCAGTCACTTCCGCTCGTCGCATCAGCGAACTGCAGGCTCTAGTGGCTAATCCACCTTATACAAGATTTCATCATGACAAGGTGGTCCTTAGGACGAATCCCCACTTTATGCCTAAAGTGGTCTCGCCTTTTCATCTTAATCAAGAGGTATATCTACCTGTATTTTTTCCGGCTCCTCATGCCTCCAGTGCAGAGAGGAACCTTCATACTCTGGATTGTAAAAGAGCTCTAGCCTTTTACCTTAATAGGACTCAGCCACATCGAAAGTCTTCTCAACTTTTCGTGGCTTTTGATCCTTCACATTTGGGACTTCCAGTCTCCAAGCGTACACTTTCCAATTGGATTGCTCAGTGTATTTCCTTTGCTTACCAGAGTAAAAACATTTCTCTGGAAGGCCATGTCACAGCTCACAATGTGAGAGCCATGGCAACTTCTATGGCTCATCTGCACTCTGTTTCCATTGATCAGATCTGTCGAGCCGCTACCTGGGCCTCGGTTCATACCTTCACAGCCCATTACTGTTTGGACAAGGACTCCCGCCGGGATGCCTTGTTTGGCCAGGCTGTCCTCAAACACCTGTTCCATTCTTAGACAACTCCTGCCCACCTTCCCAGGATGGATGCCTGAGATCCATACGAAGATGGCGAACCTTGACAGAGGATCCCACGCATCTAAGCTAGGGAGTCCCCATATGTGAGGACTTATTCCTGCTTGTTCCTGGAGATAGCACAGTTACTTACCTGTAACAGGTGATCTCTGGGAACAGCAGGAATTAGTCCTCACAACCCACCCACCTCCCCTAGGAGTTGTATCTTTTATCTATCTATCTTCCTGTCCTCTCTCTATTGACTCAGCTATAAACTCGAAACTGAGGAGAGCTGTTCAGGAAGGCGGGAAGGCAGTGCGCATGTGCAGTGGGAGGTCCCAAAAGCTTCCATTCTAGGAAGCTGGGGAGCTTTCCCGCGCAGGCTCCGTCGGTACCGACGTACCCATATGTGAGGACTAATTCCTGCTGTTCCCAGAGATCACCTGTTACAGGTAAGTAACTGTGCTTTCCTGGATGGTGGTTCCCAATGTGGAACATTGCATTGTGTAACCACAGTGGGTTGTTATTTCTTAGGTGCATAACTTTGAACTTGTCCTCAGTAAATTTCATCTGCCATTTGGACGTTCATTCTTCCAATTTATCAAAGTCCTTTTGCAATTTTTCATAATCTTCTTGTATTTTAACAACTTTGAATAATTTGGTGTCATCTGCAAATTTTATCACCTCTCATTCCAATTTCCAGGTCATTTAAAAATATTTTAAAAAGCAGCGGGCCGAGCACAGAGGTACTTCACTATTAACCTTTCTCCATTGAGAAAATTGCCATTTAGCCCTGTTCTCTAATTTCTGTGTTTTAACCAGTTCCTGATCCAAAATAGTACACTGCCTCCTATCCCATAACTTTTTAATTTGCCCAAGAGTCTCTCATAATTGTCCTTGTTAAAGGTTTTATGAAAATCCAGATACACTACATCCACTTTGTCTACCTGTTTATTCATATCTTCAAAACAATATAACAGATTAGTAAGGCAAGACTTTCCTTGGCTAAATCCATGTTGGCTTTCTCCCATTGAACCATTACTATCTACATGTTCAGTAATTTTATTCTATATAATGTTTTCTACCATTTTGCTTGATGCTTATGTCAGCCTCACCAGTCTGGGGCCAGGTGCCGCCATTTCTCGTGATGGAGGGGCAAGAGTGGGAGCACGTGGGTGACGTTCCTGCTTGTTTCTGAAGATATTGAGAGAAGGTAGGGTGTTTGGGGTCACTGGGCCACCAGGTTGGTTTTAGTTGGGTGGGGGCCGCTGGGCCACCAGGGATTTGGTTTCAGTTGGGGGCACTGGCCTCTGACAATGGCATCGGGTGCTGTCCCTGATGCCTGGATCATCTGTAACATTTCTCCTCAGATGCTCCAGACATCGGGGAAAGCACCCAATGCCATTAAAATACCTGTCGGCGGGGATGTGCTAGATGTTTAAGCCACCTCAGACACAGGCGTGGAGACATTGGTTCTAAGGCTGGTTGCAACATCCTTTGTGTTTCTCTCCATCGAGCGCAGCCAGTATTTGCATACCAGTTTATTATGTGCAGTTCATTTGCCTATAATTTAAATACTCAGCATTAATTGTGTGCTAGTTTTTCCATGCACATTCATCTCTTTTCTGCATTTGACGGTAGCAGTAAGTGTGCTTAAAAGTGGCATTAGTTGTGCTTAAAGGCTGTGCTGATTTTCTGCATCGGTCTTTGGTAGCACAATAGGGGTCCACATTATAGGTGGTGCCCACAAAGGACAGCATATAAGTGACAAATTCCAAAAGGAGAGGAGATCATTTGCGCAGAAAGATAGACTATCATCTCTGGAATCTGGTGTTTCCTGTTTCTACCATCCTATGTGCATAGACTAATGGTTTCTCTCATTATTTGGATAAGCATGTTGGTCATGGGTACATAAAAGGAATCATCCTCAATGAAAAAGGGGGCATTTTTCTTAAAAATTAAAAATTAACAAAAAAAACTTGGACACATTTGAAAAAGTCCAGTTGGACTTATCTTTTTTTTTGTTTGTTTGGTTTTTTTTATTTGATTTTCAAAATTGAATTACAATTTAATAACATAACAAAGTAAATCATTAAATACAAAGTAAACCGATCAAGGCAACAATGAAACTCTGATAAATAAATAAACATGGAAAGTGTAGAAAGAACGTCGCTCCCAGCGCCAAAACTTTAGGCTTTAGCTGCAAGAATTGACGTCTTCTAAGCTGCGTTTCACGAGAAACATCGGGAAAAATGTTAATGGATTGCCCACAAAATTTTGCCGTTTTTAACTTTAAAGAAAGCGCGTAAAATACGCTGCTTAAATTCATTAGAAGGTACTGTAACTAATAAGGTAGAATGAGAGGTAATTGTATCTGAAGAATCTTCCAAAAAAGCGGTCAAATTAGAAATAACAGGAACAATCTCATCTAAATCCCCTTCAATCGGATTAACATTCTTTGTACTAGCAGGAAGATAATAAGCATGAGAAATTACGATGGGGTCCTGAATATTCAAAATTTCCTTGAAATATTTATCCAACAAAATCCTAGCAGATAACAATGAAGTATGTGGAAAATTTAGAAACCGAAGATTACAAGATCGATATGAATTTTCAAGGGTTTCCATCTTAGAATATAATACCATAAAATTTTTAACCCCGGCAGTATTAGCCGCAGTGAGTAAGTTTACCTGAGAACTCACCTTCCCCATAGCTCTATCAGTTAAGGTAATTTTCTCATCAAGTTGCCGAAAGGATACGACAGCCTCCTGAGAAAAAGTAGCTAACGCATTCAAGGTAAAAGACATTTTCTTATCAATAGAAATCAAAACACTCCAAATATCTTTCAAGGAAATCTCAGCGTCTGAGGGTTTAGGCGATAATTCAGATAAACTGCCCAAATCAGAAAACGATACCGGTGTAGGAAACACAATAGGAACTTTAGAGATACTTGCGATTTCAGAAGACTCTCCAGGGACAGATAACAATTGAAGCGGCACTGGCAGAGGAGGCGGGGTTCTCCCTCCAGAACTGAGGGAGGCCCCATCTGGGGAAGACTGCGCTAAAGGGGGGACGGGAGCGAAATGCTTGTCAAGAGGGCCCACCGGTTTGATCCCGGGGCTGCTCTCCTGACCTTTATTCGCTCCCTTAGCCTTCCGCTTTCCCATAGCAGACACCAGAGGAAAAACGGCAAGGGAAGCCCCCACAGACACCGCTGTGACGCCGAAGGGGTGCCAAAGGGGACAAACCTGCCCCTTTGACCACGCCCCTTTGACCCACGTCCCGCGGACACACTCCGCGGTCAAAAAAGAAGAGGAAATAAATAAAGAAAACAAAAAGGACCCTGCGGAGTATGAGGGTGCCCCGGGCGCACCTACCCAATCCTCCCAAGCACAGGGAACCTCTGCACACACAGGCAAAATCAACAGCAGTCCTGAAGCAGGTCTCCAACTCCCAACTCCTTCGGCGTTTCTCTGTTTGCTCCAAAGAGCAGTCCCAGAGACTGGTATTTAAAGGGCTCACGGACCCCGCCGGGTATGAGGGTGCCAAGGTCATTTGTGGTGGCGGCTGCAGTGCTGCAGAGCCAAGAATCTGTGACCTTCCATATCTGGATGATTGGCTGGCTCATCTGGGCCCATTCCCTTTCAGAGGGATCTCGGAAGGCATCCCGAATGATGTCCTTGTTGGAAAGCCTCAGCTGGGTGATCAATCAAAGAAAGAGATAGCTGTTGCCTTCCTAGATTCTGGAGATCCTGGGAACATGTTTTGACACTCAAGTGGGCCTAGTTTTCCTGCCAGAGGAAAAGGTCAAAAGGCTATTGGATTGCCTGGCAATGTTCTGTGTGCAGCAGGTCCCCAGAGTCTGGGATTATCTTAAGTTCCTTGAACTGATGGTGGTGACCGTAGAGATGGTGCCATGGGTGCATGCTCACATGCGGCCTCTCCAGTGGTCCTTGTTGACTCGGTGGTCACTGTGTTCTCAGAAGTTAAAGTGCAGAATCCCACTCCCAATGATGGTGAAGTATAGCCTGCTGTGGTGCCAGCAGCTCTATCATTTGAGAAAGGGCATGCCACTGGATGATTTCTCCTGAGTTCTGCTGACAATGCATGCCAGTTTCTCTGGTTTGGGAGCCCATTGCCAAGACCTATGGCCATGTCTCTTGGAACCACAGGGAAGTGGTATGGTCCATCAACCACCTCGAGGTGAGGGCCATCAGGATGACGCTTCTGCGTTTCCGGCCCCTAGTCAAGGACTGAGTGGTTTCAGTATTTTTGGTCAATGCCACAGCAATGGCTTATGTCTTTCAGCAAGGCGGCAAGAGGCATGCCAGGATAGCTCTGGAGATGACTCTCCTGTTTGTCTGGGTGGAGAAGAATCTCCTAGCCTTGTCTGCTAAGCACATCACTGGAGTGGACAATGTGGAAGCAGACTTTCTCAGCCATCACTCTCTGGATCTTGGAGAGTGGGAGTTGAGTCAGGAGGCATTTCAGTTGATCCTGCACTGCTGGGGTCACCGCGAAATGGATCTGTTGGTGACCTGCTCCAATGCCAGTTTGCCATTTCCTCAATCTCTACCCAGAGACGGGGTCTGATGGTGTCAACGTCCTGACACACAGTCTTGGCCAGGTCAGCACTTGCTGTATGTGTTTCCTCCGTGGCCCCTGGTGAGGAGTGTAATTCAGCATATAGAACTCCATCTGGGCAGGATTATTCTGGTGGCGCTGGATTGGCCACTGAGAGTGTGATTCAGAGACCTGATGCGGCTCCTGTTGGTGCTGCCTCTTCAGTTTCCTCTGTCTTGGAATCAATTGTGGCAGGTATTGTCCCAGTTCCCTTCTTGCTTACAGCTTGGCTCTTGAAAGGAGATGGCTAGCACTTAAGGGCTACTCTCCGACAGTGGTCTGCACTCTGCTCAATGCCTGGAGGAGGTCTACCAAGCTAGCATATATGCGGATCTGGTGCCTCTTTCAGTGATGGTGTGGCACTCGGCTCTTGAGGTGGCCAAGATACCTTCTCTATTGTCCTTTCAACAGGATGGATGGAGAAAGGCTTTTCCCTTAATTCCCTAAATGTTCAGGTAGAAGCTTTGGCCTGTTTCTGAGGTCCAATGGCTGGTAATTCTCTAGCCTTTCACCCGGACATCTCGTGCTTTCTTCAGGGGGTTGGGCATCTGGGTCTGGTGCTCAGGGTCCTGATGGTGGTGCCCTTTGACCCATTGAAGCACACTACTTTGAAGAATTTGATGCAAAAGACGGTCTTCTTGGTCGTGATTTATTTCGCAAAGTGGATTTCCGAACTGCAAGGTCTGTTTTGCTGAGATTCTTATCTGCCCTTTTCAAAGGAGGCCATTTCCATTTGGCCTGTGCCTTCCTTCTTGCCTAAGGTGCTTTCTCCCTTTCACATGAACCAGGTGGTCTGCATATCCTCCTCCTCTAAGGAGCAATGTTGTGGGAAGGATAAGGATCTTTGCCTTGTGGAAATCTGGATGGTGCTTCTCCGGCACTTAGAGGTTATAAATTCCCTTCGTACATCTGACCGTCTTTTTTTACTGTTTGCTGACCCATGCAAGGATGACATGGCAGCTAAGTTGCCTTTGGGGCACTGTATTAAGGGTGTTATTGCCTCGGTGTATCTGTTGTGGAACCATCTGGTTCCGGAGGGTTTACATGCCCATTCTACGTGAGCACAGGCGTCCTTGTGGGCAGAGCTGAGCTTGGTAGCCCCTGCAGACATTTGTTGGACAGCAATGTGGACATCACTTTTGTCAAGCATTATTGCTTGTATGTCCACATGCAGGCAGACATGGCATTTGACTTAAGGGCTTTGCGAGCTGCTGTCTTCTTCCCACCCAGTAAAGTTGTAACTTTGGTACATCCCATTTGTCTGGACTAGTCTAGAAGAATAGTATAGAAGATGACATTTTACTTATCAGTTAATGTCCTTCCCTTGAGTCCTGCTAGACCAGTCCAAGGTCCACCTCTGAAACTGTGTTGCTGTGTTCTTCTTTTGCAGTATCCTTGGGTCCGCTATGATTTTTATACTTTACTCTGCAAGTTCATCTTCTACTGACAGCCTTTCTTTTTTATGCTTTCTTGTATGTAGTTCTGTACTGTTGTTTACTCATTGTTAGAAACATAGAAACGTGACGACAGAAAAAGACCACATGACTATCTAGTCTGTCCTTCCATATCAACCACTACTACATTTCCCTTTTTTCCTTTAGAGATCCTCTGTGTTTGTCCCATGCTTCTTTGAATTCAGATACTGTCCTCATCTCTACCACCTTCACTGGAAGACTATTCCACGGATCCACCACTCTTTCCGTAAAGAAATATTTCTACATATCACTCGTGAATCTATCCCCTTTCCCATGTCCCCTCATAGCAGAGCTTGCTTTCAATCGAAAGAGGCTCTCCTCCTGTGCATTTATGCCATGGAGGTATTTAAACGTCTCAATCATATCACTTCTATCCCGCCTTTCCTCTAAGGTATACATATTAAGATCCTTAAGTCTGTCCTTGCTTTATAATGCTTTATAATGAAGACCACTAACCATTTTAATAGCCACCCACTGTACAACCTCCAGCCTGTTTATATCCTTTTGAAGGTGTGGTCTCCAGAATTGCACCCAATACTCCAAATAAGGTCACACCAAAGACTTATACAGAGGCACTATCACCTCCTTTCTTCTGCTGGCCATTCCTCTCACTATGCACCCAAGCATCCTTCTAGCTTTTGCTGTCACCTTTTCTACCTGTTTAGCTACTTTAAGATCATCAGACACAATCACGCCTAGATCCTGCTCTTCTTTAGTGGACGAAAGTACTTCGCCCCCTATACTATATTGCTCCCTTGGATTGCTGCAGCCCATTGTTGTCCACGATAGAGGTTTTGTGAGGCTTGCCGTGTTTCTCCCATATGCTTTGGGACAAATACTGAAGAGACCTCTGGTGGCTGAGGCGAATAGAGGCATGGGAGTAATGTCATTGAAACCTGGACTTTTCATTGGTTCTTTGCCTCCACCAATCTGCTAGTAGGGGGAACACAACCCACTTGTCTGGACTGATCTAGCAGGACTCAAGGAAAGGACATTATCTGGTAAGTAAAATGTCACCTTTTGCTTGCTTACTCTTTAGCAGTGGTTCTCAACCCAGTCCTCTGGTACCCCCAGGCCAGTCAGATTTTCAGGGTATCCACAATGAATATGCATGAGAGATATCTGCATGCACTGCTCCATTGTATGCAGATCTATCTCATACATATTCATTGTGGATACCTGAAAACCTGATTGGCATGGGGATACCATAGAACCGTGTTGAGAACCACTGTTCTATATACTTTTTTATTTGACTACTTATTACTTGCTTTGCAATAGTGCTGCAGTGATGCCCAAAGCTAGGAAAATATTAGAAGAACAGTATGAGATGCACAAAAAATCCCATCCATTTATTTATTTAATGTAAAATACTTCCGTCTGTCAAAGTTCCTATGCAGGTCGCCTACCTGAACATGATATAAAGGCTAATCATACACAAAAGGAAGATAATACTACTAACACAACAAACTAAACAGAAAATACAGAAATGTCGGTCAAAAAAATGGTTTACTCAAATAGGTCTTAAAATGCAGGAGTAAAGGAAATTCATATAGTATATGTGGTATATAACACTTGACTTTTAATTGTGCCTTAAATGGATCTTTGAATAATATTACTGGGTGGCATCATTGTTCTAACATTCAAAACATTTTTCCATCATTGCTTTATATGGCTATTTGAAGATCTGCATTAATTTGTGTTGGATTTTAACAGTATTGCATAGTTTTGTTAATTTTGTAGCATGCTTGTTTTTGCATATTATACTCTTTCTGCATGGTAAGTGTGCTGTGATTTGTTTCTGATATTATCTTAATGTTTACTATTCATTTTGCAGGCAAATAGTATGACACCAAAATCGCCCTCCACTGATATCTTTGATATGGTTCCATTTTCTCCCTTATCCCCTCCACTGTCTTCTCCCACATGCATCCCGTCTCCTCCAGTACCTCCAAGATCTACGGAGATCAGTAAGTTCTTTAGTATTCAGACTATTTTCTTAAATCTATCAATTTTAGAAATGTATTTTTGATAAATAAGCATTTCTACTCTCTCCTTCTCTGTGGATAAATGTCTACCAGCTGAAGCCATAATGGTGATGAACATACATAGCAACATAATATTTGATGGCAGATAAATACCAGTATGGACCATCTAGTCTGCCCAGTTAGGTGGTTGGAGTGCTTGTAACTGCAGCTCCAATGAAGCTGCAAGATGGTAAATTTAAAAGCAACATCAGAAAATATTTTTTCACTGAAAGAGTGGTGGATGCTTGGAATGTCCTCCCAATGTGGTGGTGGTGGCAAATGCAGTGACAGAATTCAAAATAACCTGGGACAAACAAGTGGATCTCTTTATAGCAAGAGGATAAAATCAAAGCAAACTTAAGACAGAAACTTATATGAAGAAAATGGATTCTTAAGTATTCATGTAATGAACTAATAGTTGTGCCCCCTCTCCCCTCCCAAAAATGTAGAGGCAAACAAATCAAACTGGCCAATTTTCTGTAAATCCTGCGTTTAGTTTTGACCTGCTGGACTTGCTAGAATAATCAAAACTAAACCATGCAGGTACCGTGTTTCCCCGAAAGTAAGACCTACCCTGAAAATAAGCCCTAGCACGTTTTTCTGTGCTTACCGTAATATAAGCCCTACCCTGAAAATAAGCCCTAGTGCAGATCATGGAGGAGGGATGCCTGTGTGTGTTCTTGAGGTAGGGAGAGGCTGGAGAAGTAAGTGTTCGATGGACCGGCTGGGCCTGAGAGCTGCGCTGCCGTTGGGAACTAGAGCCAAAGGTCGGCCTAGGGCGCTCTAACGCCGCTGCTCCCGGCGGATAGAGTTTCATTCTCGACTGCTTACCCTGGGATTTTTTTTTTCCGGAGGAGGTGTCTGAACCTTTCGGCGTTTTAAGTCCAGTCGGAGGAATTTTTCCCCCCCTTACTGCTGTGGAAAATGTCAGCGAAGGTGCGGCTGAAGAAGTTGGAGCAGTTGCTCCTGGATGGACCCCAGAGGAATGAGAATTCTTTGAGCGTGGAGACCCTCCTGGATATCTTGGTTTGTCTGTACATAGAATGCGGCAATTCCCCTTTGCGACGAGAAAAATACGTATCCGAGTTCCTACAGTGGGGTGAGTGACATATTTACCCGACGCTTGTTCCCACCGAGTAAACTCCTTGGCCTCCCTTTAAACACCCTCTGCCCCACTTGTTGCCATTCAAGCCAGTTGCCTGGTTTTATAAAATTATTCTAGTCTGTTTAAGCCCACAACTGCTAGGAATTGAAGTTAAAAAAAAATAAGCCCTACCCCGAAAATAAGCCCTAGTGCATCTTTTGGAGCAAAAATTAATATAAGACCCGGTCTTATTTTCGGGGAAACACGGTAGTTTTGCCTTGATCATTAGTCCACAAATACTGTAAGTATCAACACAAATTACCTCCAGCTTTTCTTTTTTTTCAATATGTCTTCAATATCCAATCCCATAAAGTAAGTCAGCCTTATTTTAAAAAATAGATACTGGACACATAGTGAAACGATTCTCATAAGCAATCCATCATAGTGTTTTTTTCAAGACAAAAGTACATGCATAATTGGTTCGTTCAATCATTTTCTACACTGGGAACTCCCTGAAAACTCTGTGGGTAAAATATGCATGTTCCATACATGCATGCTCTTTGCTATGCACATGGTGAACGTGGAGGAGTAGCCTGTTGGTTAAGAACATAATATATGCCATACTGGGTCAGACCAAGGTCCATCAAGTCCAGTATCCTGTTTCCAACAGTGGCCAATCCAGGTCACAAGTATCTAGCAGGTTCCCCAAGACACCCATGTTCCATAATGCTTGTATTGGGGCAAGCGGTGGATTTCATGGGTCCTATTTATAGACCGTTTCAAACCTTTCTTAAACCCAGTTACACCATCAGGGCCCAGCCATGGGAGCTGCGGAGCCTTGGATTCTTCCTCTGACTTAGAGTCAGATTGGGTAACTGAGGACAAGGAGTACCTGGAAACTCGATGACACCAAGATGTGCCCTCAAACCTAGTGCCATTCCCCACCCGAAGACATTGCCATATCCTGTACAAAGTTGAGGAAGGCAAAGGCACTCGTGTTTAAGACAGAGGTAGAGGAGGACCCCCACACAGAGGAACTTGAGATTCTCCAGTACAAGGCCCCTCCGAAGGAGGCCCTCATAGCGCACATCCCTCCGATTCTCAAGTGCCTCCTTCTCCGTATGTGGGAACACTGGCATAGGTGCCCATTGTGAGCAGATGGCTCGACTCCTTGTACCGAGTCTGCTGAAGCCCGGGGTTCCAAAAATCCCAGCTCCCTCACAATTCTGTGGTCGACAAGTCAGCCATGTGTCGACTCAAGAGCCAAAAGACTCATTCCTCTGTGCCCTTGGTAGGGAGGCCCGGACCTTGGATGCCTTTGGCTAGAAATGCTACCAGGCCCAATCCTACCAGTTGTACATCAGCATGTACCTCATGGAACCAGTGAGGAAACTCTCCGGTTTCTCTGCAGGCCAAGATGGGGAACCCCTTCAGTGGTTCAAGTCACTGGCCTCAGCAGTCAAGGAGTGCTCAAAGTTCCTGTCTCGAGCAGCATACCATGGCTTCAAATCCTCAACTAGAGTGGCCATCGGGCATTGGGGCCCAACACCAGGCATGGCTTCAGTCATCTGACTTTGAGCAATGGGTGCACGACAAACTCATTGGAGAGAACCTCTTCAGAAAACCCATGTCAGACAAGGCTGCAGAGATCGAGACTGAGTTTTGATCAGGATTGAACTCTCTAAAAAGACCTCGGTGCACCCCCATAAGAAAGCCTTTCTTCCCGAGAAAAAAGGCTTTTTTTGATAATGCCCCTCAATGCCAGGCCTTCTCTTTCCCACAGCAGGGACAACAGTCCAAGGGTCAAGGGCATGGCTCCCGCAAACCTAAGACTCTTAAGACCCAGGCCCTGGCCATGGCCCAGCTTGGAGGGAGTTTTTGACTCCTTGGGTATGGCCTCCTCTCTCCCAGGAGGCCCTCAGCAGCCCACAGACCCTGTTTGCCCAAAGGTGGTCCTCCATCACCACAGATTCCTGGGTACTGCAAGTAGTCAAGGAGCGTTACCTCCTCCACCTGCAACAGACCCTTATTCTTCCAGGAGAACCCAAAAGGCCTCTCCACCAGACTGTGCTCCTCACTGAGCTCGCAGGCCTCCTTGAGGACAAGTCAATGGAGCCCATGCCTAATCATCTCTGGGGCAAAGGCTTCTACTCCAGATATTTCCTTGTTCCCAAACAAACAGGGGGTCTCGGGCCCATCCTGGACCTGTGGTACTTGAACATTTCTCCAAGAACAAGCAGGAAGTCAGTCCTCACATATGGGTGACGTCGGCACTGATGGAGCCCACACGTAACATTTCCCAGCTTTCAAAGAAAGCCTTTGGGACATGCTATCACGCATGCGTGATCCGCTTCCCACCCAAAAGTGGCATCTTGTTCAGTCTCCTTTTTTCCGCGGAGCTCAACGGATGTCTGTCCTGTTTCCCTGGAAAAAATTACTGTTAATTATCATCAAAAGTTAGTTTTCCTAGTTTGTGTACCGGTTCTACTGCTGAGAATGTGGGAGACACTGGCATCTGTACCGGTGGTGAGCCAGCACCTTGACGCCAAGTACCGCGTCCGGAAGGGCCCTGGGTTCCACAAACCCCAACTCCCACATAACTCCATGGTCATCGAGTCAACCATGCAAAAACTTAAGAGCCAGAAGACCCGCTCCTCTGTTCCCCCCAGAAGGATGCCAGAGCCCTCGACACCCTTGGGCACAAGTATTACCAGGGCTTGATGCTGGGGTGCCAGATCCAAGCCTATAAATTATACAAAGGTATGTACCTGAAGGCTCTAACCCAGGAGCTGTTGGAGTTTTTGGCTAGTCTTGTCGGGAAGCCCCTCCAAAGGACTGCTCCATGTTCCTCTCCCGAGCAGCTTACAACTGCTTCAAGTCAGTGGCACGAGTCGCAGCAGCCGGCATTGGCACCTAACGCCAAGCCTGGCTACAGTCTTTCAACCTCGAGCAATGAGTCCAAGACAAGCTACTCGACATTCACTGCACCAGGGAGAATCTATTCAGCAAACCCATGGCCGACAAGGCGTCCAAGATCGAGGTCGACATGGTGACCCACCAGTTGCTCTCTAAAAAGACCTTATCCCTTTCCCGCAGGAAACCAGTGGGGAAAAGGCCCCTCTTCCTGAGGAAAAAGGGTCCTTTCCCACAGAGTCACCACTACCAGTCCTTCTCGGGCCAACAACAAGGTTCTCACCCTAAGAGGCAAGGCCATGGGACTCAGAAGGAAAAAGCACCGACGCCTCAGGCCTCAGCTCCCACCCAACCTGGGGGGAGCTTTTGATTCCCAGGACAGGGCCTCCCCTCCCCCAGGAGACCTTCACCAGCCCACAGGGGGGCACCTGGCACTCTTTGTCTATAGATGGGCCAACATCACCTTGGACCAGTGGGTACTGCAAGTGGCAAGGGAAAGATACCTCACCACTTCCAGCAGATACCACCCAGATTCTTCCCAGGAGAGCTGGTATGACCCCTCCTTCACCATACTCTTCTGCTCACAGAGCTCACAGGTCTGATCAGTGATAACGCTGTAGATCCTGTAGCCAAAAACCTATAGTGAAAGGGCTTATACCCCAGGTATTTCCTTGTCCCAAAGAGAACTGGGAGCCTCAGGCCCATACTAGACCTGCGAAACTTAAACAAGTTTCTGGTGAAGGAGAAATTCAAAATGCTCTTCACCAAGTTCCTATTTATTTATTTATTTGTTTTTATATACCGCTTTGTCTTGAAAATCAGAGTGGTTTATAGCAGTGGTCGCAGCCCATCTTCGTCTTTCCCTACTTGGATGACTTGCTTATAAGGGGAGGCACAGTTGCAGAAGGTAAACCATGCCACTGAGCACACCATCCACACCCAGCAGTGTCCAAGTTTCACCTCTCTCTGTCTCAGTGTCTGGATTTCATAGGGGCTCAGCTGGACACCCTCTAGGCCAGGGGGTCCTCAAACTTTTTAAACAGGGGGCCAGTTCACTGTCCCTCAGACCTTTGGAGGGCCGGACTATAGTTTTAAAAAAAAGCTATGAACAAATTCCTATGCACACTGCACATATCTTATTTTGGTGATCTGTACCATAGTTGGCTCCAGGTTTTATCTTTGTTAATGTTATTGAGCTTTTCCAACATTGACGTCCACAGATATAGTCAGTTTGATATTTGTGCAATCCATTGGGGAAAGTCTATATGTACAGTTGCCACTTGTGTTACTGGAAGAAGGTATTTGAGATGAATAGATCTTTGGTCTTGCAGAATTCTATCAGTCCTTCTCTAGCTTCATTTCTGTTACCAAGTCCAAATTTTCCAACCACTTTGCCTTCTTCTTTGTTGCCCACTTTTGCTCTCCAGTCAACTAATAAATTCTATAGGAAAGAGGAAGCTAGAGTCCTTCTTTAGGGAGAAGTATGGCCTAATTGTATTTTTACTTCTGAAATAAACTCGAATGAGATGTTTTGAATCAAGATGATAAATATCGGGGGGGGGGGGAGTATTTTAGGAACACTATTCTTGCTTTGAAAATGGACATACAGATGTTCAAAGCATAGAGGCATCCCTGGAGCCATTTTATAAAGCAGTTCTAAGGATGTCACCAGCGCGAAAACATCCAAGGCTGAATAGAGGCATGTTTGGGGCTTTCCCAAGACCTTGGATGTCCACACCCAATTTTAGCAATGCCCTTCACATATTGAATCCAAGTTTATACAGTACCTCCTCCAGGACATGAATACGCATCAGAAAAGTTCTCATTCTGCCATAGACAAGAAGGTATTCTAATACCCCCTACCTTTTTTATGGTCGGCATCGGGGAGGTGAGCGGGAAGTGGAGCCCCTCCCTGATCACCCTCGCAAGACCAATCGGGCCACCGGAACACCAAAGAAAGTCAAAGTACCTCTAGGCGCGAAGGTAAATCCTGCCACACAACCAGCAACTGCAGCAGTCCCGATCGGCATCGGGGAGGGGAGCAGGAAATGAAGCCCCTCCCTGATCACCCTCACAAGACCATTCAGGCCACCGGAACACCAAAGAAAGGCAAAGCGCCTCTAGGCATGAAAGGAAAACCTGCCACACAACCAGCCTCATGGTAGAGCTGCCCCTGAGGACAGGCAGCGGCGGCAAGAACACCCGGTGGGCCGGCTAAATGTCCTCTGCGGGCCGTAGTTTGAGGACCCCCTCCGGAGAGGACAGAACCCCTCAGGGCGATACCGCAAAAATGCAGCACTGCTGGTTGGTGCCCACTTGCCTTCTCCTCTGTCTGCTGGGCCACATGGCCTCCATGGTCCATATGACCCCATACGCCCACCTACAAATGAGGGCAGCTCTGTGATGCCTCCACGCCTAGTGGATACAAGCCATGAGCAGGCTTTGAGACAGGGTAAAAGTGACCCACCAGCTGGCAGACTCCCTCGACCGGGGGTAGATCCCATGCTGCCTTCAGGCCATGATGCCTTTCAGGCACCCACCCTCCCAGAGGATCCTTACTATGCACACCTCCCTGTGGGGATGGGGAGCTCATTGCAAGTACCTCCGCACTCAAGGCAGTTGATTCCAGATGGAGTGCCAGTTTGCAGATTAACCTCCTGGAGCTCCAGGAGATATTTCTGACCCTCCGAGCCTTTTGCCACTGGCTGCAGCATCAGTCGGTACTGGTCCAGATGGACAACCAAGTTATAATGTTTCATGTAAACAAACAAGGGGGCATGGGGTTGTACTCCCTCTGCCCTCTGCTCATATGTGACAGACAACGGGATGCTCCTGCGGGCAATGTACCTCCTAGGCCTGGACAATGCCCTGGCAGATAGGCTTAAGAGTCCTCCAGCTGCACAAATGGTGCCTGGACCCCAGAGTGGCCTCCTGGCTTTTCCGACTCTGGGGCATCCCCCTAGTGGATCTGTTTGCCAGCCTGGACAACCCGCAGTTGTCCCGCTTCTGCTTCCGCCAGCTGCACCTGTCCCGGGTGGTGGCGGATGCATTCCTCATTCTATGGACAGAAGGCCTTCTCTACGCCTTCGCGCCAACACCGATGGTCGCCAAGACCCTCTTAAAGGACCAGCATGACAGGGCATCACTGATACTAGTAGCCTTCCAAAGGCCCCTGCTTCTCTGTTTGTCAGCGACGTCTCTTATTCCCCTGGGCCGCACCCCAGGACTACTTTCACAGGAGGAGAGCTCACTCCTGCACCCCAACCTGGGGTCTCTGTTGCTCATGGCTTGACTGCTGAAAGAGTAGCTCTAGCTCCCTTCAGCATCCCAAGAGACATGGAGGAGGTCCTTCTGGCCTCCCACAATGCCTCCATGAGAAGGGCATATGCCTTCAAGTGGCATCAATTTTTGGAGTGTTATGCTGAGAAGCTGATGAACCCATTCTCCTGCTCAGTGTAGCTGGTACTCCAGTCCCTACTCTACCTATCCCAGGTGGGGCTGAAGTCCAACTCAGTCAGAATGCACCTGAGTGCCATTGTGGCGCATCACCACTCAATTGAGGGCAAGCCCCTCACAGCTCAACCCTTTGTTTCTAGTTTCCTGAGGGACCTTATGTTGTCTAAGCCCCCTGTCTGCCCACCAACAGAAGAGTGGGATCTCAAAATGGTGCTCTCACAGCTTACTAAGCTGTCCTTTGAGCCCCTGGCAACTTGCCACCTGCGGTACCTCTCCTGGAAGGTTGTCTTTCTCATGGCACTCACGTTGGCTTGCAGGGTCAGTGAGCTCCAATTTCTGATGGCAGAGCCTCCCTACATGAGGTTCTACAAGAACAGGGTGGTGCTTTGCACACACCCAAGGTTTCTGCCATAGGTGGTATCCCCCTTCCACTTCAATCAGGAGGTCGTGCTCCCCACCTTCTTTCCGAGGCCTCACACCATCAAGGCGGAGACCATTCTGGATACTCAAAATTCTAAGAGGGCCTTGTCCTATCTGCAATGGACTCAAGGCCTCCGCAGAGCACCTCAACTTTTCCTTTCCTATGACCCCCCAGTCAACTGTGGCTTCCAGTGACCAGATAAATTCTGTCCACTTGGATGGCAGATTGTACTGCCTCACCTTTGAGAAGGCTGGGATCTCACTAGACCACTGGGTCATGGTGCACGACGTCAGCGCCATGGCTACCTCTGTGGCAAATCTGCGTTCCGTACCTGTGACAAAAATCTGCTGGGCCGCCACCTGGTCTTCAGTCTGTACCTTCGCAGCTCACTACTGCCTGGTGAGAGAGTCTTGACAGGACAGCGCCTTCAGCCAGGACGTGCTTCATAATCTCTTCAAGATGTAGGCAACTCCTGCCCTCTGACCCTTCTGTATTCAGGCTACCGGCATGCTGGTTCCCCACTGGACACTTGGGTCTTGTGAGAGTCTCTCAGTTGGGACTCAACTTCTGCAGCTCATGGCTCATCACCTCTGGTCACCTGTGATGCTTTGTACAGGTTCTTGGTAGCCTGTAGCTGGGGAGTCCCATGTGTAAGGGACTTCCTGCTTGATCCTGTAGAAAGCGTAGTTACTCACCTGTAACATCCAGGGAGAGCAGGAATCAGTCCTCACAACCCTCCCTCCTCTCCTTGGAGTTGTTTCTTTACCGTATTTTAATATTTCCATTTTAGCTATGTTATTAGACTGAGGTAAGATGGCACCCATGGGTGGGAAAAGGGCCACGCATGTGTGGTGCATCTCCCAGATGCATTCTTTGAAAGCTGGGGAGATGCTTCTACATAGTCTCTGTCAGCACTGACATCACCCATATGTGAGGACTGATTCCTTAGGTCTCCAGAGAATACCTGTTACAGGTGAGTAACTACACTTTTAGGTTGCTCTTTCCTAGTTGCATATCTTTGCATTTGTCCACATTAGAAATTTACAACCGGTCTGAGTGTCCCCAGGCCGGGTTACATAATTACATTACTTTTCCGGGCGATAACGTGTGGACATCTTCAGGATACCCTGTAAATTCTTCTCCAAGTGCATAACTTTGCACTTATCCACAATAATTTTCATCTGCCATTTGGACATCCAGTCTTCGAATTTATCAAGTCCCTTTTGCAATTTTTCACAATCCTCTTGCATTTTAACAACTTTGAATAATTTTGTGTCATCTGCAAATCTGATTACCTCACTCGTTAATCCCATTTTCAGGTCATTTATGAATATGTTAAAAAGCAACTGACCCAGTACATATCCCTGGGGTACTCCACTATTCACCTTTCTCCATTGGGAAAATTGGCCATTTAGTTCTATCCTCTGCTTTCTATTTTTTAGCCAATTTCTGATCCACAATAGTATATTGCCTCCTATCCCATGACTTTTTAATTTTGCCAAGAGTCTCTCATGAGGGATCTTGTCAAAGGCTTTCTTAAAATCCAGATACACTATATCAACGGACTCACCTTTGTCTACCTGTTATTCGAACCTTCAAAAAATTGTAACAGATTAGTAAGACAAGACCTTCCTTGGCTAAAGCCATGTTGGCTTTCTCCCATTAAACCATGACTAACTACATGTTTAATAACACAGGTCTGCAAATAAAAAGCTGTTTGATTATTTTCATCTAATTTCCATTATTTTGGTGTGCTGAAAACAAATAAAATATTGAAAAAACTCCTAGACATCATGATTTGGCACAACATGCAAAATTGTCTTCAAATTTATCAAATGTTTTCAAATTACTATTAATTAATTCAAATTAATATTACTATAGCACTGTAAATCTGATGGTCAGCAATATATACATAAGCTAAGCAAGTTTTAAGTCTGTGCTTCTAATGGTAGAAGGGGTTAATCTTTCCTGAAGAATCCAGTGGGAGGGAGACACAGGGCAGATAGCAGCAGCTCTGGTCAGTGCAGGGGGGCGTGGCCAGCACTGTGACGTCTCGTGTACAGACACAGAGCTGCTCTCTCCTGCATGCCACACTTGTGCACGAATCATCATCAGGTTCTTGGTTCTAGGCTGTTCACACTTTTTCAACGCAATTCGGGTTAGCTCGTCATTCTTCAACTGTTATGTTATGGCTTCGCGAAAGTGTATTAATTCCCCAGACAGTTTCTGTTTCATCTGTGGTGAATATACAGCGTTGAAGCAACAGCAGAATATTACAGACTTTGTGAAAAAAGTATAGTTTGCATACTTTGGACTAACAATTGGAGATCAAGATAAAGTTTGGGCGCCTTATAAAGTGTGCAAATGGTGTGTTGAGGACCTCTGAAACTGGTTCAAGGGTAAGAAAAAATCTTTCCGTTATGGGATTCCTATGGTATGGCGAGAGCAAAAGAACCATAGTGACGACTGTTACTTTTGTTCCTGTGATGTGAAAGGGTTTAATTCCAAATGGAAGCATTCCATTTCATACCCCAATCTTCACTCGGCAATTCGTCCCATCCCCCATGGCACAGATATACCAGTACCCAAGCCCCCTGCTACCTTGGAAGAGATACCTAGCTCCGATGAAGGTGAAGTCATACCTGAACCATATGACGAATCAAGTTCTGACTTTGAAGATGATACAAGAACAAAATTGTTTTCTCAGGAGGAGATGAATGATTTGGTAAGAGACTTGAATCTTCCCAAAGATGCCGCTGAGTTACTCGGATCAAGGCTGAAAAGCAGGAATTTATTGTTGCCAGGAGTGTCATCTTCATGGTTCAGACATCGTGAAAAGGAGTTTGTTCCTTACTTCGCCCAGGAAGACAAGTTGGTTAATTGCATTGATGTCGAAGGTCTGATGGGTCAATTTAAAATCCAATATGATTCAGAGCAATGGCGTCTTTTTATAGATTCTTCAAAAAGAAGTCTCAAAGCAGTTTTACTCCACAATGGTTTTTACGCTTCCATACCTGTAGGTCATTCCGTACACTTGAAGGAAACCTACGAGAACTTGGAATTGGTTCTTTGTAAACTTAAATATGAAGATCATGGTTGGCTAGTGTGTGGGGACTTGAAGGTCTTGTGCATGCTGCTCGGGCTGTAGCAGCAAAGCGCAGACAAACCAATGATACCAGGAGTCTGTTCAGAAGGTCCAAATCATTTATTTGTGCACAAGTCTCGAACCAGTCAATTTCAAAATGGCTGAGCAAAGTTTTCAAGCATTACAACAACTTTTATAGACTTTTGTTCCATTCTAGGTATAGAAAAACATTTCATTGGTCCCGGTAACCTCCCGTACCTCCCGTGCCTCTTCCATTGGTCCCGGTACTGATAAGTTTATCCAATTATGTCCCTTCTGTGGGCATGACACCTGCATGCCCCCCTTCTAGTCCCAATTACAATGGCCAGTTCATCAACTTGTTACTTTCACACTCTCAAGGCCATAGAACCAATTTGTGCGTGTAGAAGAGCAAGGTTCTGTAACTCATCTGTCAGCACTCCTCATTATTTCTTTGCAGATGTACTTTTTCTTATCAGTAACTTTTAAACATGTCTTTTCTGTATTTTTCCATCTCTCAGTTCTACAGTTCTGCATACCTAAGCTAATTCAATACTTCTACTGAGTTCTATCTTACAATAGCAGCATATTGGGGGATGTGCAATCCTATATGCCTCTCCACAGGCCTCATTTACAGGTCAAGCTAGCCATGCTGGCCTGCTTATGTCAGACACCGTGGGTCACAGGCCTGCACCTGCCACATTCCCCCCTTTGATTAATCTCACCCTATTACTCAATAAGGTGTGAGAATTAAATCACTTTTTTAGAAGAATCACATCATGATTAAAGGATTTCTACTAGGACTAGCTTTGTATAACGCCATTATTTTAGTTGCGGTCTTCCGCTCTACTGTGTTATCAATAGCACTATGAATGGAACGCATACAACATGGGATTAAACATGGTAATAAGAGGATAACAGCAACAAGGATTAGTACTAAAACAATGAAAGTCTTAAATCCTCCCAGCCAAGAGAAAAGGTTAGCAAACCAGTTAGGAAATTTCAATGCGTGCCAAGTTTGTACTGGCACATAAGCATGTCTTTGCATATCTTTAGCAATTTCTTCAACTACTTGACCCTTATCATCTATTTTCAAACAGCAATTAGTTAAATTCAGCTTACCACATACTCCTCCTTCAGCTGCTAGCAAATAATCAAGTGCTATGCGGTTCTGATATATAGCAGTGCGCATCTGAGTACTTTGTCTAGCTAAGAGCGTAAGAGCATGACTAGTTTCATTGGTTATTATTTCAACTACTGCTTGTAAGCGAATAATACGATTAATCATATAAACTGGGGTTCGGTAGCCCCACATACCATCATCATTCCAAGTGGCAGGCCCATAATACTCAATGATTCTTTCTGGTGGCCAATCATCACCTTGCCACTTCTCCCACTTGCCTATCTGTAAGGCTTCTCTTTTCTGTCTCAATGCTCTTTTGTGTCGGTGGGTAGTGTATACAGGGTATCCTAATTGTTCTCCATGTTATTTTATTTATTTATTTATTTATTTAGTATACATTTGTATACCGCTACTTCCAGCGATCAGCAGCGGTTTTTTTTTGATTACAGATTGGAAATTGTCAAATCATGACAGGAAATTTTTGAGGTATAAACACATTGATTAGACAGGAAAGCACAGCACACAGAGAACTATTTTACAGGGTACATGGGCTATGGAGGGTTAAGTGGCTTGCCCAAGACCACAAGGAGCACCTGTGGGACTAGAAACCCCAGTCCTTCCGGCCCAAGGTTGCTGTCCTCTAGTGGGATTTGAACCCCCGACCTTCCGGCCCGAAGTACCTTGCCCCAACCACTAGGCCACTCCTCCACTCAATGTTCAGTGTTTAACAGGAAGAAAGAAGGTCTGATGGTTCCTAAGACACATGCTCCTCCCCAGTGTGGCGGGAGTTGTGCATATGCTCGGTTTCCACAGATCCAATATAGGCCAGGTGGGGCTTGCCAGGCTTGGACTTTGGCAAGGTTAGTCCATAGACCTGCAAGTTCAGGAAATCTGGCTAATGGGTTAGGAGGTTCAGGATGTCTGATTCCTGACCACCAAGCTGTCTTTTTGGTCGTGGCATTATAGTACTTCTGGCTAAGACAGACCAGCTGTCCTACCTTTTGAGTGAACTGGGGTCCAGTTCTGGCATAGCAAAGACGTCCAACGATTGAGTGTGCTAACACCCACTCACTGGTTGTCTTATGTAATTCAGTCTGGTTGTAAATCATAGAATAATTTAATTCTTGGGCTTCCCATGGCCATTGATCTCCCATTTGGGTTCCGCCACAGAAATAACAATCTGTGATCTTAAGACTAGATACTACTGCTCCGGCTAATTCTAAAAATAAATTCTGTGAGGGGTGAGGGATCTCAAACTTATTTACATGCATGGCTTCATAAAAGGTATTATGAATATGATATTTAGATGACTTGTGGGCTTGAGTATTCAATCTGATATACACAATGGTCCCTGGATCTATTGCTCCTCCAGCAATACGTAAACCAAACTTGTATCCTTGTTTCCATGCATGGGGATTATGTACACGCAAGTGTAAGGGGTTGCAAGCATCTTTCTGACATTTATCATTTGTGGTTGGCTTGGTTAAAGTAGCCATCCGTTTATCTATTTTCTCATCAGTTATACCAGTGTTCCAGGTAGCATAAAAAACACATCCCCAATACGGGCAATAGTAGTCTGCCGCTGTAGCAGTACTATAGCCTGATCCTGTTTTACCTGTACACTTCCACCAATTTGTGGCACCTTCTGGACACATATACTTATGGTCATTTCGATACGCTTTTTCCCATGTACCACAGGTGGACTGACTATCTCTATTAATGGCATTACATGCATCAAAATTCAAAACAGCAGGTTTAGTAATGTCCTTAAGTGGTGGTGTAGCAGCTAATATCGGTCCATCTGCATCCTTCCATCTTATTTCCAACGTGTAATAGGATGGATTCTGATGCGGATTATAGCATGCTTTGATTTTGCCATGAGTGCAAACATTTAGTTCAGTGGTGTTATAGATACACCGAGTTATTGTTCCCTTGCAGGTATAGTAAGAATGGTAAAGCAAAGTCTGAGTTACTTTCAGTCCAGTTCTAGTAAAAGTAATGCAAGCAGTGCATGGAGGTAGAGCATAAGTCAGTTCAAAACCTCCAAAGAAGGCAACCAAGGCAAAGCAAAAACAAAGATACATGTTGATGTTGATTGGAGTTCTTCTGAGTCCTCAGCTTGCTGATCTTGATCACGACGGTCTTTTATTCTTCGTCCCGTTTGCTAATGAAGCAATTTAACGGGTGCTGAGTGTTGATTGAAGATCCTCAAGATGTCCAGTACACATTAACCAACTTATGAGCAATTTCAGTTGGCTTGTGAAGTCTGGCTTAGTCAATGTAGTCTTAAAGTAGTGTGTGTCAAATCACACACGCATTTGGTTCGTTGAAACAAAACTGTTGCTGCATGGAAAACAGCAATCCTCTTCGAAAGACTTGGCTACTGCAAAGCACTTGTGATGAAGTGTCTAGGCTGCTGGTTGCCGTCTTAGAGTAACTCGCAAGGGTACATCAGGATGCTGTTCTGCTGTCCACTGCTCTGGTTCAGGATCAGCGGCAGGCTTGACTCTGCTGTGGTGGATCCAGGCGTCGATCTCGGCTACCTTTACTGCAGTTGGGGTAGACAGGATGACGGTGTACGGTCCCTTCCAATGGGGTTCCAACGGTATCTTCTTCCAATCTTTGATCCACACCGAAGTACCAGGCTGGTAGGGATGCAAGGGTTCCGTCAAGTTGATAGGCAACTGGTCTTGGATCCACGTATGGGGAGTCTGCAGAACAAAACTAAGAGCTAGGAGTTCTTGTCTGGTTACTTCTGAACCAATCTGGGCTAAACTTCCTTTGACTCCCTGCACTATTGGTGGGGGTTTACCATACAAAACTTCAAAAGGGGAAAATCCTGTTGACTTTACAGGAGCTGAGCGTATTCTGAGTAAAGCTATGGGGAGCACTTGGGGCCATTTCAAGTGTGTCTCCTGACAAAGCTTGGACATTTGGGCTTTCAAGGTACGATTCATTCGCTCAACTTTCCCTGAACTCTGGGGTCTGTATGCAGTATGGAGTTTCCATTGTATCTGCAAGGCTTTTGCTAACTGCTGAGTAACTTGGGAGACAAATGAGGGTCCATTGTCTGACCCTATTACTGCTGGGATTCCAAATCTGGGGACAATCTCTCTCATTAAGACTTTAGTAACTTCTCGGGCTTTCTCAGTTCTGGTTGGGAATGCTTCTACCCACCCAGAGAAAGTACAAACTAATACTAATAGGTAATGGTATCCATTGGCTTTTGGCATTTCGGTGAAATCAACTTGGAGGTTGTGCATGGGGGTGACACCTCCTGACTGAACTCGGGGTGCCGTAATAAGGCCTTGCTTGGCATTATTTTTGGCACAGGTTAGACATTGACGTGCTACTGAGGCTGATATGGTTGTCATCAGAGGGATGTAGAAATGTGGTCTGAGTGCTTTTTCCATAGCACTCTTCCCATAGTGGGTGGCTTCGTGGAAGGCTTTGACAAAGGATGGTCCTAACAATTCAGGAATCACTATTCGTCCAGGAGGTTGACTGCCTTCTTCTGGTGGCAGCTCAATCCATCCATCTTTCAGTATTCCATCTTCTCTGTTACAATAGTAATCCAATTCTTTGGTGGTATATCGTGGGGTCCATAGATTCAAGGGTACTGGAAACAATGCTGCTTGCATTGGCATAGCTTGTGGGGCAATCTGTCCTGTCATAGCTGCTTGTCGTGCTGAGGCATCTGCAAATCTATTCCCTCGGGCAACTTCTCCTTTTCCTGCTTGATGTCCTCTGCAATGCATGACAGCTACACGTGTTGGGGCCCAAACTGCATCAAGTAACATCAATATCTCGGGACCATATTTGACTGATTTTCCTCCGGATGTGATGAGTCCTCTTTCTTTATAGAGAGCTCCATGGGCATGCAAGGTAGTGAAGGCATATTTGGAATCTGTATATACATTTAGCACAAGTTTTTTCTCCTAACAACAATGCTCTGGTGAGTGCTATCAATTCGGCTTTCTGGGCGGATGTGCCTGAGGCTAGAGCTGATGATTCAACTACTTCGTGTTGAGTGACGACTGCATATCCAGCACAGCGTCGTCCATCAAGGATGAGACTGCTCCCATCAACATAATAGATCTGATCAGGATTGTCTATGGGCACATCTGTCAAGTCAGGTCGACTGGAGAACACAGTCTCCATGACTTCGATACAGTCATGTTCTGGGAGTTCTTCACTGATGGGTATCAAGGTGGCTGGGTTCAAGGCATGGCTCACTTCAAGTTGTATCTGTGGGTTTTCACATAACATGCTCTGGTACTTCAACATTCGGGAATTGGTGAGCCAATAATTTGCTTTCTGTTCCATAAGGGCAAGGACTGCATGTGGCACAGTGACTCGTATGTTCTGTCCTAGTGTGAGTTTGTCTGCTTCACTCACTAATAGCGCTGTAGCTGCAACTGCTCTCAAGCAAGGTGGCCATCCTTTGGCCACAGGGTCCAATTGTTTCAATAGGTAGGCTACAGGTCGCTCCCAATTTCCCAATTTCTGAGTCAACATGCCTAAGGCATTTCCCTGTGCTTCATGTACAAACAAGTGGAAAGGTTTGTGGACATCTGGTAGTCCAAGTGCTGGTGATGACATCAATTCTTCCTTCAATGTCTTGAAGGCTGTATCCTGCTCACGTCCCCACTCCAGTGGTGACTTTTCTTCTCCTTTTGTGGCTTCATACAGTGGTTTGGCAATTTGGGCAAAGTTAGGTATCCAGATTCGGCAATATCTTGCTGCCCCCAGAAAGGCTCTGACTTGCTTTCTGGTTGTTGGAGTTGGAATTCTACATACTGCTTCTTTTCGTTCTCTGCCTAATCTTCTGCTTCCTTGGGTAATACGAAAACCCAAGTATTTCACTTCTTTTTGGCATAGCTGTGCTTTGGCTTTGGAAACTTTGTATCCAGCTTCATCTAGTAACTGCAAGAGATCTTTGGTGGCTAATATACATTCACTTTCTGATATGGCAGCTATCAACAGATCATCCACGTATTGGAGAAGCACTCTCTTCCCCGGGGCTACTGGATAGCTTGAAAGGTCTTGATTTAGTGCAGCACTAAAGATGGTAGGTGAATTCTTGAATCCTTGGGGTAATCTTGTCCAGGTAAGTTGGCCCCCTCTTCCAGAGATGGGGTCCTGCCATTCAAAAGCAAACAATATTTGGCTTACAGGGGCTAATCTTATGCAAAAGAATGCATCTTTCAAATCCAGTACAGTGAAATGGGTAGCTTCAGCAGGTATCAGTCCTAGAAGAGTGTAAGGATTGGGTACAACTGGATGTATGGTTTCAACTGCATCATTTACTCTTCTCAAATCTTGTACTGGGCGATAATCATCTGTCCCAGGTTTCTTTACTGGCAAAAGTGGAGTGTTCCATGGGGATTGACATACTTTTAGTAGGCCATACTCGAGCAATCTTTGTAGGTGGCGATGAATGCCTTCAATTGCGGCTCTTGGGAGAGGGTACTGTTTGACGTGCACTGGTGTAGCACTAGGCTTGAGGGTTACAATCACTGGAGCTATATGCTTGGCTAGGCCTGGGGAACTGCCTTCTGCCCATACTCCAGGTGGTGCATCGATGTTCTTTAGAGTTTGTTCAAAATAGGTATCTTGGATGGAGTCATCAACGTAATACCTCCATTCTTCTTCTCGGGGAACTGTCAGCAGCATTACTCCTGCTGGTTTGGCTTGGGAATTTACTGTCATTTGCATTTCTCCTTGTTCAGAGAAAGATATTTGTGCTTGAAGCTTGGCTAGCATATCTCGTCCCAGTAGTGGTACTGGACATTCGGGCATGTAAAGGAATTGATGAGTTACTTGCTGTCCTCCTAGACTGCATATTCGGTTTTGAAGAAAAGACTTTGTGGCTTTGGCACCAGTTGCTCCTATAATGGTGACTGCTTTTGTAGTGAATGGGGCTATCTTTTTGTCTATTACTGAATGCTGTGCTCCAGTATCAACCATAAAGTTCATAATTTGGTCTCCTATTTGTATTCTGACCATAGGCTCCTGGAGACCTAAAGCAAACTTGGAGCCCGGTCTGTCCTAATCCACGTCATCCTCATCATGGGCTGGTGTGGCCAATGCTTGAATGGCTCCTCCTCTCTCTCGCTGGTATTGTTCTCGATTGGCTCCTCCTCGGCCTCGGGGACGGCCTCGTCTTTCTTCTCGCCACTGATGATCGTTGTCGTCATCTTGCTGGGCGTCTTCGAGTTGCGGGCACGTATCTCTCCAATGTCCTTCCTCTCTGCAATAGGCGCATTGGTTCACGCCTAGTCTCTGGGTCCGGCCTCCGCCTTGACCCCGCCCTCTTCCTCTGCTCCTTCGACTAGGGACACCTCCCCTTTTCTTTTCAACTATGGCCGCAGCCAAAAAATCAGCTTTCTTCTTCATCTTTCTATCACATTCTCTCTGTCTTTCAGTATCACGATTCACATACACTTTATGAGCGACTTCCACTAACTGTGTTGCATTCATGCCCGCAAACCCTTCTAATTTCTGTAATTTACGTCTAATGTCTGGTTGAGACTGGTTTACAAAAGCAGAATTCACCATACATAAACTTCCTGGTGCCTCGGGATCATAGGGAGTATACATTCTGTATGCTTCAGTTAATATCTCATAAAAATCTGCTGGGCTCTCATCTATCCCTTGGATAACTCCTGCAACTTTGGAAAGGTTCATAGCCTTTTGGCCCCCCCTTCTCAGGCCTTGTAAAAAGCCTTGGCGAAAACGGGCTAGGGCTGTGGATCCTTCATCTGTATTTGGATCCCATTGGGGGTCTTCATTCGGGAATTCTCTCTTTCTCCTTCTTCTATCTCCGCTTCTGACTCACTTTTTATGTCCTCCTCTTCTCTTTCCACTAATTCTTCCTCTTTCCTTCCTCCGGGAGGGGGATCAGGGGTTGGGTCCCGCCCCGGCTCTGGCCGTCTCTGGGGTTCTGGGGCAGGACGTCGGGCTACTCTTATTGGACCTGGGGTTCGGGGCTGTCTGAGGACTATTTCTGGGGAATCAGGATCTACCAAGATGGGCTTCTTCTTGGCTTTCTTATCCTGCTCTTTCATTCTAGGCTGTTCCGTTTTCTGTCTAGAATCTGTTTTAGCTAACATTATTCTGCACTGTTCCTCATAACAGCGCTGCGCCCAGGAGGGCGGATCTTCACAAATACTTAACCAGGAATCTATATAGGGGTACTGATCAGGGTGCGCTACCCGCACTCTACGGTGTATTGACTGAATAATCTCTACAGTGAACGTTCCCTCTCGGGGCCAGATGGGGTCTAGATCGGGCCACTCCCTAGTACACAAAATCTGCAAACGGGCTGCTGTCATTTTAATACCATAATCTCCTGAATATCCCTCTTTAAAATGTGCGATCATACATTCTAATGGAGTGTTTCTAGTAGACCCCGCCCCTCCCATTTCGATGTGTGCGTGCAACAACAGACAGAAGGGAAAAGGAGGGCGGACCGTGGGTAAGGGGTCCTCACGGCCCTGGAAACGTATAAGGAGTACAAATAACAAGACAAGACGACAATCGCTTCCCCCTTTTCGCGACCTGAACGCGGTCGCCCGGTCAGGAAATGCGCTACTCAGGGGTCCGCCTTCACTTGGTCCGTGCTGCCAGACCTCTCATTCACACTTCGTTCACACAATCATGCTAGCAACGTATCCCAGAATGCATTCGTTTCTATCTATTCTGACTAGTCTTTTTCCCAATTACAAAAAGGATGAGGGTTTCACCCGGCGAATTCCCATGCGGGGTTACTCGGCTCTTCCTTGAGAGTTGATCATGCTCTCTTACCAATTCCCAATATCTCGAGATTACAAGTTCCAAATTCCAAGTTCCAATGGCAGTACTGCTCTTTCTATTTCTGTCTAGACCCAAAATCAAAACTATACTCTCCGGATCCGGTCCTCAAACTTCCCAAGCAGGCGCATGAGTTGGACCTCGGACTCCCCTCACTCGGGTTCGAGGCGTTGGCTCCAACCGGGCCCGGCACCCGCCGAGGTCCGACCAGCTCCCTCCGATACAAGGGACCGGTGGCGCCAGGGAGCAGCCCTCGTCGGAAGGGCGCGATCCCGGCAGGACCAAGCCTATAGAGGCGGAAAGTCGTGGTATATTGCCCTATATACACTTTGATTCCACAACTTCCCGGCCAACGCACCAAGGAATATGTAGCAGCAAAGCGCAGACAAACCAATGATACCAGGAGTCTGTTCAGAAGGTCCAAATCATTTATTTGTGCACAAGTCTCGAACCAGTCAATTTCAAAATGGCTGAGCAAAGTTTTCAAGCATTACAACAACTTTTATAGACTTTTGTTCCATTCTAGGTATAGAAAAAACATTTCATTGGTCCCGGTAACCTCCCGTACCTCCCGTACCTCTTCCATTGGTCCCGGTACTGATAAGTTTATCCAATTATGTCCCTTCTGTGGGCATGACACCTGCATGCCCCCCTTCTAGTCCCAATTACAATGGCCAGTTCATCAACTTGTTACTTTCACACTCTCAAGGCCATAGAACCAATTTGTGCGTGTAGAAGAGCAAGGTTCTGTAACTCATCTGTCAGCACTCCTCATTATTTCTTTGCAGATGTACTTTTTCTTATCAGTAACTTTTAAACATGTCTTTTCTGTATTTTTCCATCTCTCAGTTCTACAGTTCTGCATACCTAAGCTAATTCAATACTTCTACTGAGTTCTATCTTACAATAGCAGCATATTGGGGGATGTGCAATCCTATATGCCTCTCCACAGGCCTCATTTACAGGTCAAGCTAGCCATGCTGGCCTGCTTATGTCAGACACCGTGGGTCACAGGCCTGCACCTGCCACATTGCAACAAGCTGGGTATACCAAATATCCTTGTTTTCTGTGTCTATGGGACAGTCGAGTCCGACAAAATCACTGGACCAAGAAGAATTGGCAGCCGAGGGTGCTAACAGTCAGTGAAAAAAAATGTCCTCCGAGAAACTTTGGTACCTTCCCATAAAGTTCTTCTACCACCTCTCCACATAAAATTGGGATTGATGAAGCAATTCATAAAATCACTTCCAAGAGATGGAGAATGCTTCAAATACTTGGTCACCAAGTTTCCAGGCCTGTCGGAGGCAAAATTGAAGGAAGGTGTGTTCGTCGGACCAGACATTAGAAGGCTTATAGTTGATCAAGAGTTTGTCAGTACCATGATGGATCCTCAAAAAGAAGGGTGGATTGCATTTAAAGAAGTCGTACAGAAATTTTTAGGAAATAACAAGGATCCTCACTACAAAAAGATTGTCGGACGAATGCTGAAAGCATTTCAAGCTTTAGGTTGCCTGATGAGTTTGAAAGTGCATTTCCTCCAGTCCCACCTTGACTACTTTCCTGAAAATTTGGGAGCTGTGAGTGAGGAACAAGGTGAACGATTCCACCAAGACATTAAAGAGATGGAAAGGAGATACCAGGGAAAATGGAGCATTACAATGATGGCAGACCTACTGTTGGATGCTTCAGAGAGACATTCCAGATGCTACTCACAAGCGTAAATGCACCAAGAGGAGCCTTACAAGGAAGAGGAATCAAGTTTAGTGTGTGTAGGTGAGCTCATTTCAGTTCAAAAATGGATTTTCATGAAAATATTGTAATAAAACTTTAATTTCATAAGTCTATTTCCATTTATTTTGAGGTATTACCTTATTTAACATAGTTACCTAAATTGTCAGGAAACGTGATGTCCTATGACAAAATGGAGGGCATGTTTGGATTCAGCGCACCAAAAAACATAAAGATTACATGAAATAACCAAAACAGCTCTCGAAAAAAAAATTCATTCTTTATAATGGTTTCTACCGTTTTGCCAGCTACTGATGTCAAGCTCACCGATCTGTAGTTTCCCAAACCACCCCTGGAAACCTTTCTTAAAATTGGCATTTCATTGGCCATTCATCAATCTTTAGGTATTACAGATGATTTTAATGATAGTTTACAGATTACTCATAGCAGGTCTGCTATCTTATATTTCAGTTCTTTCAATGCCTTCAGATGTATGCCATCCATTCCAGATGATTTGCTACTCTTTAGTTTAATACATCTTCCTGGTTTATCGATATTTCTTTCAGTTCTTCTAATGCCTCACCTTTAAATACCATTTCAGTCACGGGTAAGTTACCTACATCTTCTTCAGTAAAGACTGAAGCAAAGACTTCATTCAGTCTCTCTGCTATGGCCTTATCCTCTCTTAGTGCCTCTATCGTCTAATGGTCCAACTGACTCTCCCATAGTTTTTTTGCTATGAATGTACTTGAAAAAGGTTTTATTACGCATATTTGCTTCCACAGCAAACATTTTTTCAAATTCTCTTTTTTACCTGCCTTATCAATGACTTGCATCTAACTTGCCAGTCCTTATATTGTTTTCCAGTTTTTGTCATTTGGCTCCTTTTTCCATTTCCTGAAAAATGCTTTTTGGCTAATCAGCCTCTCTGACCTCACCTTTAAACCATGCTGGCAGTTTTTTGGACGACTTCCACTTTTCTTAAAGCATGGAACACAACTGGTCTGGGCTTCTAAGATGGTATTTTCAAACACCCATGCTTGATATAAATCTTTCACCTTTGCAGCTGCTCCTTTTAGTTTTGTCTTAAATATTTTCCTTATTTTATCATAGTCTCCCTTTTGAAAGTTAAAAGCTAGTACAGTGGTTTTCCTTGCTGTCCTTCCTCTATTTATTAAATCAAACGTGATCATGCTATGATCACTATTGCCAAATGGCCTCAGCACCCTTATCTCTTGTGTTCCACTAAGGACTAGGTCCAAAATGGCTTCCCCTCTTGTTGGTTTATGAACCAGCTGCTCCAAGAAGCAGCTATTTATTTTATCTGGAAACTTTTTCTCCCTAGCATGTTCTGCTGTGACACTGACCCACTGAGGTAATCAAAATCACCCATTATTATTATTGTGTTGTAACTTTTGTTAGCTTCCCTGAAAAGCTAAAAAAGCAAGTTGCAAGCCAGGGAAGCCAGCATTCAAATTCTGCTGCTTCCACTGATATGCCTTGTAACCTTGGCAAGTCATTTCACCCTCCATTGCCTCCGGTGCAACTCAGATTACGAGCTCACCTCAGCAGGGAAATAAGTTATGTACCTGTACATACTGTATAACTTACCTTGATCTCAAATTTGGAAAATGCAAGTAAGTGTTTAACTATAGATAAGGATTTTATTATTGCCCCTACAGAGAGTAATTTCCTAATAGGCCACCTATTTTATAAAGGCACATAGGCACCATTGAATCTTTATAAAACTGCCCCACAAAAACTGCAGAAAGCATGGCTATAATGAAGGTCCATATCTTTTGACATTCTTGGGAGCGGCTGTAAATATATCTATGTATTTTATAAAGTCCATGAATAAACTGTAACTCTACCTGTGCCCAAAATATACACCTGAACATGCCTGCACCTGAGCTGTGTATGAGTGCATGTATATTTGTCGCTGTACCTGGGATAATTTTATAAGTGGCATTTGGGGGTGGGGGGAATTTATAAGGGAGCCATGGAGATTTGTGGTTCCTATGCATGCAGGTCCATATTTTCCTCAACTTGCATGTGTGCATGGGCACGTCTAAGTGTACTTTGGCGAGTTTTGGTAAGGGTACGGGGAAGTGCCCTGCATGCCGATGTCAGATTGTGGTGTGCACAGGGGCACAGAGTGGGTGAAGTGTAGGGTTGCACGTACATTATAGCATACTATGATATATGTGCACCCCTAGGCCAATCAGGTAGCTCCAGCTATGCCTGCTCTAGGGTAGGCATAACTGACACACCTAGAGTATGGCACATTGGTACATAACCTGTTTTATAAAGAGGACCATGTGCATGCCTCACTTTATAAACTAGATCGGTTCCATGTGCATGGGGACCTGCATTGACAACACAGGGAAATACAAAATTACTCTTTTAATGTGCATATACTGGTATATACAAGCAAAATATCCTCCAGAATATTGCCCCCATAAGGCCTAATTCTGTCCCGGATGTACAAGACCTCTGTACCCCTGGTCTGAACCGGACGTACAGAGGGCATCGCAATTCTGATCCCGCGGGGCACGTCTAGCCCTGCGGGATCAGAATCGCGATCAGGCCTGTACGTGCAGGCCGGGACTGCGACTCAGCCCAGCCTGCATGTACAGGCCATGCCTGACTAACTCAGTCTGGGCTTTAGAATGGAGCCGTGGCACCATAGTGTCCAGATGCCATGGCACCTTGGCTCCATTTTAAAGTCGTGATCCAAACTCCTGCACTGCTTTCCCCGCAGCCCGACCCCCGATCTAGCCTCCCAAGGCCAGGGTCGGGCTGCAGGGAATGATCATTGCCCCCGCCTGCCGCTTTCTGGCCCAGGCCCGACCCCTGGCGTCTAGGGAAGTTATTCCACCTTGGAGGTGGAATAACTTCCTCATGCAGGTCACTGACCCCAGATGTCCTGGGCCGACGGCTGCCCACCGCTCGCCCTTCTCCACCCCCGATCTGCCCCTTCCCCACCCCCATCTAACTTCCTCATATAACCAGCGGGGAAGTTAGCTGCCAGCGGGAAGGGGCACGAATAGGGGAGATGGACTATGTTTAATAGTGACTAGTATATCATTTGCTAGAATATTTTTGGTAAGTTGTCAGTTGATGCAACTATTTCGGTTATCCCAAATAGTTTTATTGTCTATTCTTTTTATTATTTACAGAAAGGGATCTTTTTGGAGCAGAGCCTTTTGACCCTTTTAACTGTGGAGCAGATGACTTCCCTCCAGATATTCAATCCAAGTTAGATGAAATGCAGGTGATTATTTTGCTTTCTAGTGCATATTTATAATTTATTTTCAACTACTCTGAGAAAAGCTTGAAGAAATTATTTTTCTTGTATAAACTTTGAATTCAGTATGTAGAGCCTTATTTGCCACATAAGTTTGCAGTTGATATAGTTAAAGTGCAAAGGTATAGGTTTTTTTATATTTAATTTAACGATAATCACCTCTACAAATCCACGTGTGTCTAAGCTCTTTTCTAAAAACGTTTGGAGGTCATTTCAAATCGCGTTTACCAGGGATATACATTCGGGTTGGACGTACATAAGTCTTTTACAATTTTTAAATGCATTTAAACAAACTGAAAACCACTTAGCTGTATCCCCAGCGAGCCTCAAATTTCTAGGAAAGAAACTGCTGAATGATCACAGTCCACTCGAGTTTTGCCCGTACAGACTCTGGGCTTCGTCAGGTCATGTGAAGCAGGTAATGATGAAAGCCTTCAGGGATAAAAGTATTACCAACATTAGTGGCCATTTAAAAGGAGACAGCAGGCACGTAAGCAAACCTCCACCAATCATATCAAATTGCTGTTAACCATTCCACTGCCTCATTGATCCCAACTGGCTGGATCGTGTTCAAAGAAAAAATCCACTTTAGTTCTAAATGAGCCGATCATTGCTCAACATTGCTTACACGAGTATCTTTAATGCCATCAATGACAAGCCATTGTAGTTCCCATTGATGTTTGTGTTCCAGACAATGTTGCACTATTGGGGCAGTAATCACAGAGTTAGTTAAGCATGATCTATGTTCAATAAGCTGTACTTTCACCTGTATGTAGAGTTCTATCATGCATATTCATTGTGGTTATGCTGAAAACCTCGAGAATTGGGTTGAGAACCTCTGGTCTATTGTTTATAATTCACTTTTGGTTTAATGCATATATCACAGTATAAATATCCTGGGATAAATTAAAGTATGGATTTGGTTTTTAAATCTTATCAAATTGATGTCACAGACACTAGCAGGATAGAACAGGTGGATGTATTTTCCTGGGAGATAGTATTGCTAAGGTTTAAGCTGCCAAATAAGTGCTTGAACCCTAGCGATAGTACTGCCAAACTCCTGCTAGGGGTCAGAGCTATCATTTTGAACCCAGGACAGTAGTGGGGCCAGGAGCATCTGAGGATCGTTCCTGCCCTACCACGGTACCACCAGGGAAATCCCATTAAGTACTGGGTGGTGGGGAGGTGGATGCCTTTTCACCGGAAGGGGGTAATGCTGCTGATCCAGGGGGGGGCGATGCTACTTGGAAGGTACTGGCCATTTCTTTCTACCACAGCTGATAGCGGGGGTGCACTCACTGCCTCTTCTTGAGTTGGCATAAATGCACCTGCGCACTTTGCAGCAGTGATAGCACATAGTAACTTGCTGTGTGCTAACTGCATGTACTGTCCACAGCCATAACCTGCCCATTCTCCAACTTTTTCCAGTCCATTGCAGCTGCAAGCAATTGCTGCAGGAATTTGTACATGGTAAGTGCTGAGGCCATGCAGTAATTGTTACTGCATTCTAATTCTCATTGTAACCTCTTAGCAGGTTTTGTAAAAGAGACCCATATTTCTCTAAAAGCAGCATCAAACTTTTAAATCAATCCCAGAGGTCTATTGGTAATCCATGCATTTCTCAAAAGCAATAGCCACCTCTTCGGTCCTCTTTCTAGAAATTAATCAAGCAGCAGCATTTTCTACTAGTTGTAATTTGTGAATGACATTTTTCATTAATCCTATATATAGGGGACTCTTTATCAAGTTGAATTAGGTAATCAACATGGGTTTTAATATTCATTAAGCACTTAACACACATTAAAAAATCCTTTATGCATGGCAAATGTTGATATCGCATGTTAAATATCAAGTTAAACACCTAACACAGAATTTTGTTAATGTGTGCAAGGAGACAGGAAAGTATCAGGGATGGTGGCATAGACATTAACAGACATTGCTATCACAGGCATTAACGGCAAAGCAGGTTGTTACCATGAAATAGTCATCTACACCTTTACGCATCTGATTTTATAAGGGAGCAGCATGACTATATGCACCATTTACACATCTAAGTCGCTAAAGACTTCTGCATATGTTCGGGCACTTATGTGCTTACGTTACTGCATTTACAAGAGTCCAGATAAGAGGAGATAATCATAATCTGTTTGACTACTTTAAAATCCGATTTTCCCAAATAAGGCCTTAGTTGGTAATTCAAAGGAGTCTTGTAGAAAAGTTTCAAAGAAGAAGTATGAAATTTTATATTTAATGCTGAGTCCAGTGCTCCCAAACGTTGTACTTGGCCTTATAAATCACTGGAAAAAGAGTCTTGTCTGGAAGATCTTCACTTCCAATCCCAAAAATATCTGTTTTACTGGGATTTAACTTTAGCGTATTTCTCTTCATCCTATTGCCCTGAAACATAAAGACCCAGTTAGACTATTATTCGTTGGGAGATGTTTTTGAAAACTAGTTGCATATGGATGAGAGTTCAACCTAAACTTCTTAATGTCCTTTAAAAACTGACCATTTAATTAAAATTGGAGCTAGAGAGGAATACTGGGGCACCCCACATCCTGAGGGTCAAGACGACAATCACCCAACAGTACCCTATGCCACCTCCAGGATAGGAATGACTAGAAGAAACATATAGTCATAGGTCTTCTTCCCAACACAAATAATCTTTCTAATACTGTAGAGTGATGTGATCAAGGGTGTCATATATGAATAAGGGATGAAAAGTTATTTCATTTACACTTTTTGTCTGCCCAGTCACATTATGTGTTCCCAATAGAGCACAAGCATTATATAGCCACATTTGGCCTACAATTGTAATACAATCACATAATCTTACCCCTAAAATCAAAATAAAAAATGAGCAAAATAGCCTACTTTAGATTTACATCACAACAGAGATCAACGATTATGGCTGCTAGAACTATATCTATATTGAAACCATTTTGGAATTTTAACTGTAGGGGAGTTATTCTCCTGGAACAAGCAGGAAGTCAGCCCTCACATACTGTATGGGTGACATCTGCGCCAACAGAGCCTGCACGGAAGCTTCTTCTCAGCTTTCAAAGAAAGCCTTTGGGCAATGCACCATACATGCATGGTCCCCTTCCCACCAAAGGGTGCCATCTTGCCTCAGTCTCCTTTTTTCCACAGAGCCCATTGGACATCTGTCTACTTTCCCCGGAAAAAGTGTTAAATTTCTCTTACATTTTCTCTTGAATTTTTCTTTCTCCGGTCCCTTACCAGTTCCCTGTCCCACCCCCGAGCCTGCCTGCCTCAACGTGGCATGGCATGGTGTCTTGGGTTATTTTTTCTTTTCCTTTTTGAGTCTTCTTGACTGGCGTGGTTCACGCTCTTTTTCCCTGGCTGGGCCCAAGGTCTTCGAACTTGCAGGGGTCCTTTTCCCCATGGCCTCTACCAGTGGTTTCAAGCGGTGTGATCAGTGCATTTATGCTATTTCCCTCACCAATCCCCCATGACTGCTGTGTCCATTTCCTCGGGCCGGACCACAACCCTTTAGAATTGATGTCCTCCAAGGTTATCAAGAGTCAGCAGCAGCAGCAGGAAAAGATTTTCCAGAAGTCTGACTCTGCCCTGGAGTCACCAGTGAACCCGCACTCCAAGGCCCCTTCTGGAAAGCAGAACAAACCCGACACCTCGGGATCCCAAACCCGTTGGCCCTGAGAATGGAGCACCCTGGAGGTGGAACTTAAGAAGAAATCCTCGAGGACCATATCAGCAGATGGGTTAGAGAAGATGGGTAAGTTCCACTCCCGGCCCTGCAGCTCATGCCACGAATCCGAAGGGATGGGGCAGGTGTGGCCAATCAAGGTTGCCTAAAAAGAATCATCTGCTTCCGGCGATTTGCCTTGGACCCCCAAAGCCATCCTAGTCAAGGACTCCCCCTTGATGGAAATGGCACCAGGCCCAAAATCCTCTGTGTCCACGCTGAAGATTGCAGAGCCATCTGGACTGGAGAATGGCAGCCTTGGAGCACAGCTTGTCTGCCTTCATGGCCCACAAGTGGGCCCTGATTTCCAGTTCACCAGCCCTAACCACTGGGCCCTCAAACTTGAGGGCCTCCCCGGTGGTCGAGCTGGTCCTCGAGCGCTACCAGCCTTGAGATGTTCCTTGGTCTCTATCCTCAGGCCTAAGGTCCTCCCCGATGAGTACCTGTGGCTTCGACTGCAGGACCTCCGGAGGACATGGGCCCTTGGGCCCAGGACCCACCTCCAGGGCCCAGACCACCCTCAATACCTCTACCAACTATGAGTCTGACTGGAAGACAGAGGACAAGGAGTCCCCAGACACCCTACACCACCACAATGTGCCTTTGGATCTGTCCCCACCCAAGGTTATGGCCTTCCTTGACTTCATGCAGGGACATGGGGAAGGCCCTGGTATTCAACACAGTCGGAGGAGGATCCTTGCATAGAGGAACTCCAAATCCTCCATTACAAGGCCCCTCCAAAGGATGCACCCATGGTGCCCATCCCCCAAATCCTGGAATGGCTACTTCTCTGCATGTGGGAGACACTCGCATCGGTATCCATCATGAGCAGGCAGCTGGACTCGATGTACTGAGTTCACCAGAGTTCTGGATTCTAAAATGCACAGCTGCCACAATTCCATGGTGGTGGAGTTGGCCATGCTTTGGCTCACGAGCCAAAAGAGTCACTCCTCAGTACCCCCGGGGAGGGAGACCTGCGCTATGGATGCCATGGGCAGAAAGTACTACCAGTCTTATCGGTCGGATCCAGGCAGACCAACTGTACATGGCAATGTACCTGAGAGATCTGGCAAAGGAGCTCACCAGGTTCTCAGCTGGTCGAGGAACCCTTCCAGCAGTTCCGGACCCTGGACCCGGGTGTCAGGGAATGCTCCAAATTAATGACTAGGGCAGCCTATGACTGCTTTGAGCCGGCAGCTAGAGTAGCTGTGGTGGGCATCAGCACCCAGCACCAGACCTGGCTACAGTATTCTGATCTGGAGTAATGGGTTCTGGAAAAATTGGTCGATGTCCCTTGTCAGGGAGAGAATCTCTTCGACAAATCCATGACCGATAAGGCTGCAGAGTTGGAGACTGAGTTCCTGAAGAGGACCAGACTTTCCAAGAAGACCTCTTCCCTTCACTGACAGAAGTCCTTAGGTAAAAAGCCTTCTTACTCGATGAAAAGCAAGGCTTATGGAAGCTACCCTCAGTATCAGGCCTTCCCAGCTCACCAACAGGGTCAACTGGTCAAGGGACAAGGGCATGGCTTTCGTAAGCTGAAGACTTCCAAAACCCAGGCACCGGCTCCAGCCCAGCCTGGGGGAGCTTTTGACTCCTTAGGCATAGCCTCTTCCTCCCCCCTCCCCTCATGAGGCCCACTCCGGCAGCCCACAGGGGAACATCTAACCCTGTTTGCCCAAAGGTGGTCATCTATCACCACCGATGCCTGGGCACTAAAGGTGGTCTGGGAGGGTTACCTCCTCCACTTGCTGCAGACACCCACTCCATTCTTCCCGGGAGAGCCCCCTAGGACTCCTGTTCACCAGACCTTGGTACTGCAGGAACTCTCAGGTCTTCTAAAGGACAGGGCAGTGGAACCAATGCCTCCACATCTTTGGGGCAAAGAGTTCTACTCCCAATGCTTCCTCATACCCAAAACAACAAAGGGCGATAGCCCATCCTAGACGTGCAGGACCTAAACAGGCTCCTGGTGAGGGAGAAATTCAAGATGCTCTCCCTTGGCACTGATGCCATACCTCCAGCAAGGAGACTGGCTATGCTTCTTCGACTTAAAGGATGTATACACTCACATCCACATCAATCCCAGCCACATCAATCCCAGCCTCATCAATCCCAGCCACATCCTCATCAATCCCAGCCACAGGCAATACCTCAGGTTCATGGTGGGGGCGGTACTACCCTTCAGCCTAGCTTCTGCCCCCATAGTCTTCACCAAGTGCCTAGCGGTAGTCGTGACCTACCTTCGCCTTCATGGGGCCTTCATCTTCCCCTACCTGGATGACTGGCTCATAAGAGGGGGCTCGGCCGCTGAGGTGCAGCAGGCATGGCCCACTTCATCCACGTCCTTCAGTATCTGGGGTTCGTGATAAAACATCCCAAATCCCATCTCCTCCCGACACAGTATCTGGAGTTCATAGGGGAATGGCTGGAACTGTCCAGGCCAGAGCTTTTCTCCCTCTGGATAGGGCCTCAGGGCTCTGGCCGCAGAAGCACAGCACCGATGCTCGGTGTCTGCTTGCCTTCTGCTCCAACTGCTGGGCTACATAGCATCCATGTTCCATGTTACCCCAGATGCCCGACTTCCCCTGAGGACAGCCCAGTGGTACTTCCACTCCCAGTGGACCTAGGCCATGAGCTGGCTGCGTGAAAGGGTGACTGTAACCTGCCGGCTGGTGAAATCCCTTGGCCAGTGGTAAGAGCCACAGTATCTCCAGGCCTAAATGCCCTTTCAGGTCCCTGCCCCCCCAGAGGGTTCTCACTATGGATGCCTCCCTTCTGGGATGGGGAGCTCATTGCAAGAACTTCTGCATTCAGGGCAGTTGGTCGCAGATGGAAAGTCAATAGAAGGTTGACCAGATTTTCACGAAGCTAACCGAACAGCATCAATATTTAGCCACTACCCAGTTAGCTTCCTTGGCAAAAGTTAGGCCAGTGTTTCTTGCACCTGACTTTCACCATGTGTTGCTAACCGGGCAGAAGCTCAATATCTCCACTTCCTGGTTAGTAGCGGATGCTGTCCCAGAACACCTCTGTCATATCCTGATGCTAACCGGTTAGAAATGAGGCATGTAGCAGCGGTACCTACAGATATTTAGAGGCACTAACCATGTTAGTGCCTCTGAAAATCCTCCTGAGTGGCATTTATATGGTTTGCAGGTTTGAAAATCATATAAATGCCTTTGGATACCCCTCTCCTCCCCCTCCCCCATTTTCTTATGTTAAATTTGACAAATCTTAATTTGACATATAGCTTGAGTGCACATAACAATACCTCTGTGTCATTAGATGCATCTGCGTTAATCACACCACGTGTTCTGCTGCTGAATCGTGCACTAACTACCAGGAACTTGCTATGCACGTTCCCGACAGCACGATGGCTGACTTACCACACCAGTTGCACAATAAATGCAGACCTTTAGTAAAAGGGCCATTTTATAATCTATGCATTTACTTGCACATTCTAACAGCTTTCACCCAAACTCCTTCCCTTTACACACTGTTATGTCAATGTGTGCACTTTTATGCCAGTCAGAATTTTATAATATGCCATTTATGCATGTACAATATGTGGCAGGCGTATGAAAATGACTTCGTAAAATTGCCATCTACAAGTGATGTTATACCTGGTCGTAGAAATGTACCTTTTTCACTTTCTTATGAAACTCAAAGTTTTAAACCCTTTACCGATGGTGGACTTATTGACAACTTAGAATGTTTGTCTGCTATGGTCTCAATTTGCTTCCTCAAGAATGTTGCCTGTAAGGTATTCTAGAACATCTCTGGCATTAATAGAGAATGGACTATTAGAATTGTTTGTACAGTGATAACAAAAAGAAAATAAAAATGAATGTAATTAAATTGTTATGATTTTATTTGTAATGATATACTATATTAACACACATTTATTTTGTCTATAATACTTTTTATTTTATGCTTTCATGGGTGGGTAGCGTCAGCGATGGTTAGTATTTCATCCTATAAACATGACTTTATTTATGTCCGTTTGATTATATGCTTCCTCAAATGTAAGTTTGATGTATGTTACACTTTCTGAATATAGTACATTGCTTATAATATAATCCCCCCTTTTTCCTATTCCCATACTCTCTCTATTCCTCTCCCTCTCTACTTTGATCTCTTACACTTCTAGCTATCACTGCTTTTCCTTAGTCTGGTCCAGAGCGTACCCTCACAGCCTAACTCAACTCATACAACTATGGATATTTTGCATGTTTTCTATTTGCTTGTTCTTCAAAAAATATAAAATATATATATAGTTTAAATGTGTTTACTTATTACCTTATCCTTTTATTTATTTATTTCCCTTTCTGCAAATGCTAGATTTATGTATTTTGCTTTATTCTTTGCTTATTTTGAAACATATTTGTCATTTAATCATAATGCTAATTTGTGTGCATTGAGGTGGTTTTAATAAGATACCATGGGTAGATTTTCATAATTTTATCCTGCTAACTTCTAAAGTTAGCCAAATAAATCCAAGTTAGAATTCCCCCAAATAAATCTAATTAGCAAAATATAGCAAAATAAATTTAACCAGCTAAATTTCTGCAACTTAAATCACAAGCTACACAGACTTAGGAATATATCTTCTAAAAGGCGTTAAGCTTTTGCAGCCAACATCAGACGTTAGTGCAAATAGTGTGGCGTTAGCTGCAAAAGATGGGCATTTATCTGTTGGGGGTGTGCACAGCATTTTCCCAGGAGATAATGCCAAAAACATTCAGGAATTGTGGGGCAGCCACATCGCTGATGCAGCTAATATCACCCGTGATATCTGCAAAATATGCAGATGCCACCCACTGTCTGTGCCCATGCTAACCGCACAGTACAGACACGCCCACACCCTGCTCACTCATGCTTCTAACACCCAGTATGCTGCCAGCACATAAAGATTTCTATGCTATCTGCATTTGGCAGGCATTAGCTGCTGCCATGATGCAATTTTACCATGTTAACACCCCAATAACAGCTAACATCCTTTAGTAGACCTATCCTGCGTTCAGGTATCCCTTGGAATCTTGGTTGAAAATTGACTTAGGTGTCATTTATTTATTTAGACAGTTTTGTATACCGCCTTATCCTTCAATTGTCCGAGCCCAGGCCATAACAGTAACCACAGTTCATTTTAAGAAAACAAACCTCATTTAAACGCAAAAGTTTGAAATGAACTTGTAAATTTCAATTAGCGGCAGTCTCAATTTTTTTGTGTTCTCTGATCTTAAGCCACCACTCCAAACTCTATCCCAGACCCTTTATCAATTTCCAACTTCTCCAGCAGCCTACAGAGTACTTAAGCTTCCGTCCATCATAAAAAAGAAATATAACAAATCCATCCCCAGGACTTCTCTCTACCCACCCGAATTCTGTTTCACCATTGCATTAGTGACTTCAGGTTGAAGAAAGCGTCTGAAGAGGAAATAGATAGTAGTTCAATCCTGATATTTCAAAGAACCATGTCTTAATAGTACTGCAAAAACATAAGTTTTTGGTTTCACCCAGAAACCTGTTGTTTAGGGATCTATTTATCAAAATGCATGAAGTTAGTAAATTATCCTCACTGAGATTAATGGGGGCCCATTTAATTACAATATGTGAAAATGCATGTTAGCACATTTTGATAAATAGGCTCCTTAGAAGGAAAATTAAAGCAGTAGGTTGAAGGAGAATAGAGATCTTTGCTATGATTGCCTTATTGCAATTGATAGTGTAGCCAGGAAGCACTCTAGGCTGAAGAGTAGCCTGAGCTTGGCTTCTCTTTGGAGCTGATTAATTGTTTTGGGCTGCATGCAAGCTCATGTCTGCAAGCTTAGAGGCAGTAAAAGCCTATGTATTGCAGATACTATGTTGCTTCCACAACAGAGTGGTAATGGAGAGGATAGTATCAGATGCTGGTACTTTTCTGAGTTAGAGCAGCCAAACCCCTTTCTGAGTGTCCCCTTTGTGTTCCATTCTGTTCCCAAACAAATCCTCAGATATTGCACTTTCAAGATCTTTACTGACAGAGAAGCCGGAGGGTTCTAGAAATGTAAACCTATCATTTTTTTTCTACACTTCTGGAGAATGCTGTACTTTGACCCTCCTGCAGTGTAGTAGTTTACTCACTTCTTCTCCTGCACTAAATAAGCAAGTGTGATGTTCCAGTCTTAATTTTATACCCCTTGAAAAACAGCAGGATAATCCAAAAGGAAAAGGAAACTGAGTATGTTCATTTAAACCAGCTCATGCTATTTAACATGGCCAAAACTAAGCTCCTTATCTTTACCCCTAAACCCACCTTCCCCCTTCCTCCCTTCTCTATTTCTATGGATAACACTACACTCCTCTCTGTTTCCTCAGCTTGCAACCTTGAAGTCATCTTTGACTCTATTCTCTCTTTCCCTGCATACATCCAACAGATAGCTAAAACCTGTCGCTTCTTTCTCTACTGTATAACATTGGCAAACTTTGCCCCTTCCTTTCTACGCACACTACTAAGACACTTATTCACTCTTTAGTCACTTCCCGTCTAGACTATTGCAACCTCCTCCTTGCTGGTCTTCCTCTGAATCATCTCTCTCCCCTTCAATCTCTTCAAAAGTCAGTTGCCCAGCTAATCTTCTGCCAACCTCGATATGCTCATATAACCTCTCCACTCAAGTTGCTTTATTGGCTCCCTATCTGTTTTCATATCCAGTTCAAACTTTTCTTACTGACCTACAAGTACATTCAGTCTGCTGCTCCTCACTACCTTTCCTCTAACCTCTTCCTACTTCCCTCCTCGAGAACTCTGCTTTTTTGGCAGATCCCTTCTATCTGTGCTCTTCTCGTCTACTGCCAACTCCAGACTTCGATTCTTTCACCTTGCTGCTCCTTATATTTGGAACAAACTACCTGAGTCTGTGTCAAGCTTCATCTCTGGCCCTTTTCAAATCCAGGCCGCTTTTAGATCCTGATCCACTTAGTCTCCTATGTGTTTCCTTATCATTTCCCTAGATATATCCTTGCCCTTGACTGTTGTATTGTCCGTCTTGACTGGATTGTAAGCTCTGATATGCAGGGACCGTCTTTTCCATGTGTCTGTACAGCACTGCATACACCTTGTAGTGCTATACAAATGATCACTAGTAGTAGTGGTCTCGGCTGCTATTAAATAGTGTCTATTTATGATGCTTTTACGGTGAGCCCAAGCAGCATGGCCAAATAGGACCGAAGCTCGCCAACCCTTCAGCCCTTCCTGTGATTGTTTATTGCTTTTCTTGCTTGTTGCGGGCATGCACGGTACATCCATCATGGTCCCCTAACAGCTGAGTCTTCCCTGGTATGCAGCTCAAATGCTCACCACACCAATATTTACCTGCCTGAAGATGATGACGGAGTGCGGTTCTCTGAGGGCCCTTGTAATGGCTGTCTGCCCTCATGTGCATCCATCTGAGTTGGTCTGCTACCAATGACTACATCTGATTTCTGCTCCATGCACTGGCTGTTGGCTTCTAGGGCTCCTGCTGCCTTCACCTCCCTCTCTTAAACTCGCTGCTTATAAGCTACTTACTATTTTTTGTGATCTTTTTATTTTGAGCCGCCAGTACTGTCAAAATCAGCAAACTTTGAATACCTATTAAACTAACTAGATCTCAGATAAAAAATCTGTATATAACACTTTTTGACATAACGATAATAGCTAAACATAGTTCCATTGAATTTATAACCATTAATTAGTAAACAGTTGAGTATTAAGTATGGAAACCTTATGTATGTAAAACATATACTAGTCCAAAACGGGTTAAAAGAATGACAGGATGATCTTGAAAACCACCAGAGGCAGAATGACATCAGAGTCTTAGGCATACTGGAACACACTGAAGATAAGGAGAACACTGAGGAACTAATTCAGCAGCTGTACACTCTCTGTGTCCCTGAGGCTCCTGGACCAGTCAAACTTGAGAAAGCCCATTGAAGTCTTGGGCCCAAAGGCTGGTTCTTGATCCCATCCTTGCCTCAACATAGTGTGTTTCCACTCTTTTGAGGACAAAATACGTCTTCTGCGCAGCCTTAGAGGGAAACGATCCATCGCCTTCCAGGAATTTCAGAATGTCTCTCAATACACACTAGAGTAGAAGAAGGGCTTCAGGCTTCTGACCCAGCTCCTACAAATACAATCCATCAAATACAGATGGGGATTCTCCTTCGCCTTGATCTTTGAGTGGAACAACACAAAGTAGAAAATTGTTGAGCAGGCCAATTGCCTCGATATTATAGACTTGCTACAAAATTTATTTATTTATTTATTTGAGAGGAGTGCCCAGAGAGCAGTGGGACTGGTAAGCCTCCATTCCAAAGAGGAGCCAAGGTATCTGGAGCCCAAAGACACCTTGATGATGTTCCAAAGGACACCACTAAGCCTCCCTGATCTAGCTTGAGATTATTTATCTGTTCTTTTTACATGTCTCCACATGTTACATATGCTCTTTTTTCTGTAACTCATGAATTGCTAGTTGCTCCTCGCTAAGTCTGAGCTAGCTCTGTTACATTTTTCTACTGTCTGAATTTTCCTTACTGATTTATTATTAACTGATGCTGACATAGATGGGTGGTCTCTCAGGGGTATTTTATGCAGGTTTAATCCAGCATACCCGACCAGCTGTATATCACAGTCTGCTGCAGTGGCAGCAATTTCAACCTCAGGTGATGTACCCAGACAACTACTGTGCTGCAGGTTGGGGGTTCGATAATTTTGACTGAGTACAAATTATTAGATGCCCATTGAGCAGTATCTGGTGAAAGGCAACACCCTTGTAAGAGCAGATAGGGTGGGAGGGGATGCTCCTTCTCATGACATTGGCACTGCTAATTTTGCATTGTTGATGCCAAGCTGGCATCAAGAAGCATCCATCCTTACTAAGAAGAACCATAGTTGAGGAGGGGGGGTTTGGAAGAGGGAGGGGGATGGAGGGGGTGGATTATTTAGGGTAGACGAGAGGTGGGAAACAAACTACGTGCTTATAGCACACCATGGGGGGGGGGGCACGGCACAGAGCAAACCTTGTTGTTCTTCAGTCAGAGATACTGAACAACAGGCTGCTATAGTAGGTGCCCTCTAAAAGATTATAGTTAAGCACATCTTATGGAATGTAAGGGGCCTTCACAATCCTGTAAAGCACAGGTGGGTGGTGGACCAACTGATAAGGGAGAAGGCTGATATTGTTTTCCTACTGAAATCCCACTTCTCTGGGCAGGAACACCTATAGCTCCAATCCCGCATGTTCCCGCAGGTTTTCACATCCAATTTCTCATCCAATAGGAGAGGAGTGGTGACTCTCTTCCTAAAACTGCACCTTCCAGCTTATTTTGCCGATCCTGGGGGGTAGGTTCCTTATTCTGACTGGGACCCTTAAAAGTACCATATTTACAATCATTAATGTTTATATTCCCCCCTCCCACATTGATGACAAATTGGCTGAGATTCTGGAGGCAGCTCAATCCCACCAACAGGGAGAGGTGCTGATTGGAGGATACTTCAACTGTGTTTTATCAGGTATCGACAGGACTGGGAATGGGAGTCTGGCCTCCATGAACCCAAGTAAGCTACGACAGCTTATTACTCATTTGGATCTCTGCGATGCCTGGAGGGCCACTCACGAGGGAGAGCATGATTACACATACCACTCCCCAGCCCACCAGAGTCACTCCAGAATTGACCTCTGGCTTATTTCATGCAGCTTGTTGTCCATTCTCTCTGCCACATCCTTTGGCACTATGGGGAGGGGAATTGCCTTAGAATTGCATGAGGGAGAGTTAGAACACCCCTCCCCGCACTTGGTCCTTCTGCAAGGGCCTTCTCAAAAATAAAGATTTTTGACTGGCCATACAAAAGGGGTGGCAAGAGTATCTCTCCTTCAGTGATACTGATGAGATATTTACCTTCACTTTATTGGAAGCTGACAAAATGGTTCTTCCTGGTAGTTAATGTCTTTATCCAATGGATTTAAAAAGAGAGAGCCCACTAAATAGGAGGATCTCAGATGATCAATAGAAGAGCTGGAATGACTCCACCACAAGGGTGGTGATCCCAAAGTGTGGCAACAACTAGTACATGCAAGGGGAGAGCTGTCTATCTTGGAAACTGAAGCCATTGCCTTGATGATGCTCCGAACCAAGCGTCACTTTTATGAACACAGGAACAAGGTGAATCATTGCTTCTCTGGCAGTTAAAATGGCAATGGACTAAATGTAAGGAACACACCCTCTCCTCTGCTCACAGCACTAAGATTTAGATTCTCAGAGATAGCCAAAACGTTTGCCAACTTTTAAAAGACCTATATTCCTCCCAACTAGGGGTGGGCAGGACAGAGATCCAAGACTAGCTGGGGAACGCTGATCTCCCTTGCCTCTCCCTCAAGGCCCAAAAGACACAGGAGCATCCTTTCTTGCCAGAGGAGGTACATTTAGTGATTCGCCGACTAAAAGCAGCCAAGGCACCAGGACCCGACCTATTACCAGCCAAATTATATAAGGCCTTACCTGAGCTTTTTGCCCTTGCTTTGGTCCGAGTTTTCGATGATGTCCTTGCCAAGAAGGCACGTCCAACATCATTCTACCAAGTCACGATCACGGTAATTCCAAAAGACTGTAAGGATCTGTTAGGTCTGTAGCTGTTGCATGCTATCTCACTTCTAAACACAACATAGTGCACAATTCCCTCACCCTCGGGATAATGCCAAATGCCCTAAAGCTAGCAACCATCCACCCCATTCCGAAGAACACTACACTGGGCAAAGACAACCCAGCTGCCTTCAGGCCTATATCTAGCCTTCCCCTCCTAGCTAAGGTCATTTAAAAAACTGTACATCATCAGCTCCAGGACCACATTGACAACTATGCCCCTCTAGACCCACATCAACATAGATTCTGCCCAAACCACAGTGTCAAAACCCTACTGATATACCTCTTTGATAACCTGCTCAAGGTTATTGACAATGTCAAAAAAGGTGTCATCATCATTTTCATTGACATCACATTAGCTTTTGACACAGTCGACCACAGTACCCTTCTATCAAGACTTCAACAAATTGGGCTATATGGCACCACCTTGAACTGGTTTACCTCCTACCTCACAGACAGACAGCTCCAAGTCAAATGCAGCACCATCACTTCCCGACCATTCATAGCCAAACAGGGTGTACCGCAAGGTTCCGCCCTCTCTGCACTGTTATTTAATCTTTACATACATCCCATCTGTGCCATCATCAAGAAACACAATATTCAATATACTATATACGCAGATGACATAATGATATACACCCCGATTAACCTTGACAACCCAGACTACTCAAAAATAACAGACTGCCTGCAACAAATGACAAGCTGGCTCCTGCAAAACAACCTGACCATAAATTACAAGACAGAAGCTCTACCTGTAACCAGAAACTCCACCTTCATCTCCCCACTCACCATCAAACTCAACAACATCACAATACCCATAATACCAGAAGTAAAATACCTCGGAGTTACCCTTGACAGAGAGCTGAATCTCTAGTCTCACATCAGCAAAACCACCAGGAATGCATACCTCAAGATGAGAATCATCAGATGCCTCAAGCCAATTCTCTCCCAAGATCACTTCCGTACTGTTTGTCAAGCCATCATCACACCCATATTGGACTACTGTAACCACATTTACCTTGGGCTCCCAAAACACGCACTCTGGCCCTTGCAGTTGGCGCAGAACACCGCTGCTCACATAATAACTGGTTCTGCAAGGCATGATCACATCACCCCCATTATGAACCTTCTCCATTGGCTTCCAATTGACTCGCACATATGATATAAAACCATAAAGAACATCTTTAAAATCAAACAAGACTTCTCAGCAAACAGCCTGCAGTCCATCATCAGTTTTGACTCCAACACCAGACCCAGGAGCAGAGGCACTACGGACACCATCACAACCCCCAAAGACTTCACCAAAATGAGGGAAAACACTTCAAGGAGAACAATATCTCTGGCGGCGCCCACCCTATGGAACTCCCTCCCTGCCAGCTTAAGATCAACTGTGGACATTAAGGACTTTAGAAAGTTACTCAAGACCACGTTCTACATAGAGCATTACGGTGACATCATGTGACTTGTCCAGAGCCCCCTTCAATCTAATGGCTCCTGACACCGCTCTCACCCACTCCACCTCTGCCTCATTCCTCCCGTCTTGCCCCCTATCCTAGCCTACCCCGCACCACCTCTTTGTATATAGCACATTATAGATAGCTCAACCTGTAAATATTGCATCTTATAATTAAGCTACACCTGTATTACACCTGCACAAACATTACTATACAACCGCTGCATGCAGACACCCCCGCACTAAGCAATTTAATTTGTTTGAAGTGAAAACAGCTTTGATTTTAGGATAACGCGGGATATAAATCCTTTTAAATAAATAAAATAAAAAATAAATAAACACTGATTATAAAATCTTTACCAAAATTCTCTGTGCCCGTTAAACTGAGAATTCAAGATCTTATCCACCCAAACCAAATGGGGTTTATTAAGCAGATATGGATTCAAGAATGTCTGGCAGTTAATAAACATCCTACACGGCGTTCAAGGAGGTCAGGGCATTATGTGTTTCACTCAGTGCCAAAGAGACCTTTGACAAGGTTGAAACATCTCTCATTCGGGCCCCATCTGTGCAGCTGGATAGAGGCCATGTACGCCAACCCCATGACTATGGTCTCAGCTGTTTTTGCTCCAGCCCTTTCTGGCTTGGGGGTGGAACTCGAAAGAGCTGTCCTTTATCGCCTTTACTTTTCGTACTAACCATAGAACCGTTAGCCTGTCAGATTCAAAATAAGTCAAACAACACCAAAATCAATATAGGAAGGTGTTCACACACTATATCTTTATAAACAGATGATACCTTCATATATCTTCATGACCCTGCATTTATGCTTCCAACAATTGTATCTACTCTCGATTGTTTCTCCAGGGTTTCTGGCATTACCATAAATAGGTAGAAATCCTACTTACTTCTCTGCTTCACCGACACCATGCCACCCCTCCTAAGCTACCAGGTAACTCTTTCTCAGGATTGACCACTTCCTGACTCTTCTCACTCAACTATCACATGCTCTTAGACAGACTCAGCAAGGAATTAAAAGCCCTGAGATCTTCAGTAACTTGGCCCGGCCGCATTAACACAATGAAGATATTCTTCTTCCTGAAGCTCTTATTTCTATTCAGGCCCGCTATAGCTTCTCTAAGGCAGTCCAACAGACTCTCTCAAGTTTTATATGGCAGGGCAAAAAACCCTGGGTCAGTTGGCCCACCCTCATATTGCCTAAAAGCAACAGAGACCTCTGTTTCCCTGACTCTGTGGTGCTTGTATCTATGGGCCACCTACTTTTTGATGACCAGCTCGGGCTCTGACTGTGTAAGTTTAGAAGGGACGTGGATGACCCCTATCTCTCTCAAAGTGAGAGAAGATGGAAGTTCATTGGGTATTCTCTCATCCCTTCCTTGGGCCTATGTGGTGGGCCTGGAGAGCGCTGTATATCTCCCTAAATCACAATCTCCACTTTTGTCTTTGTGAGCGACTTTGGAGGGAGAATCTTGAACCTTGGGCAAATTCCTTACTTACTCTTTCTGATGGCCCCTCTTTTGTCTCAAAAGATCAGTTGGAGACATTGTGGGGAACATCACTGACTTTTTTTCCAATATTTCCAATTGTGTCATTGTTTTGGGGCCCTCTCCCAAACTACTGACATGTCGCATCCGCCCAGGCAGTGGGAACGAATTCTTTTTGCATTCAAGTGGGTGAAGTTTTTTCTAGCCCACCTACACAAAGCTCTCGCCACTGACTCCCCAACTCAAACTCAGAGGCCTTGCCTACTGCGTTGGAGTATGGCATTGGGATAGGCTGGAAGAATTCTGGGATGAGGTGTACCTCTATTCTCAATCCTGTTTGAGATCCCTGTCCTTGGTGAATACTCAGCTCCACATCCTCATGCGGATATCTGTAACTCTGGCTAATCTTTTCTGTTGGGAAAGAGAAGATGATTCCCTCTTCTGGAGGAATTGTGGGAAATGGAGCAACCTCAAACTCATGGGGTGGTCATGCCCTAGACTGTAGCCTTTCTGGTCTTGAGTGTATAAGAGGATTAGCCAGGCCCTCGGAGTGCCATTCCCCCTCTCAATCAAATCCTGTTTGTTGAGGAATCTTTCACCAGATCTCTTATCCGAAGGTCCACACTGCTTCTCTAAAGCCTGCTCTTAGCAGCTCATAGCATCATTGCATGCTATTGGAAAATGGCCTGGCCACTCACACATGAGGAATGGTTGGTTTAGGTCTGGAACATTTATCATATGGAAAAACTTATGCCTTCACTTTGTGGCTTAAATCCCTTCTCGCTGGGGCCATAATCCGCTGGCATTTACCCCTATGTTAGCAACCTTGGTAGCCGTGGAGTTCCCTACAGACCCAACTCCTGGTATCACTGCCTTCAACCAACTTCTGTTTGCCCTCCCCTGGTGTGCTTAGGGTGCACTTCCAGTGTGCTAACCAGATAACCTTATTTATTCATTTACATTCTCTTATATACCACGCTATTCTGCATCAGTGCGGTTTACATTGAACAAACTGAAATTACATTGAACAGGGTATTATAACTTGGAGATAACTATTTTACAGGGAACATGAGCTATGGAGGGTTAAGTGGCTTGCCCAAGACCACAAGGAGCACCTGTGGGACTAGAAACCCCAGTCCTTCCGGCCCAAGGTTGCTGTCCTCTAGTGGGATTTGAACCCCCGACCTTCCAGCCTGAGGTACCTTGCCCCAACCACTAGGCTACTCCTCCATTTGATCTGCCCCCCCCCCCCCCATTACCCTCTGCATGCCCCATCGTACCTATGCAGTGCCCTCCATATCTCTTTGATATGTATGTTTCAGGAGCTGGTATAGAAGGGGAGGTGGGGAAGTAGCTTGGGAGGTAAGGAAAAGTCTAGGGGATGGTGGGTAGCTGCTTCCCCTAGCATGGTTGGATTCTTTCATCGATCAGGCATCTTTGCTGTCAATTGGTCCTTTCCCAATTTCAGGTTCTCATCTCCCTCTAAGAGTACTCTACTGGTAATTATCCTCACACCCTCTCACTGGGTGGATTCTGTCTTGTTACCCTCTTATGTTTGCTCTATCGTCCACCCTTGATGTGAGTCTGACCTCTGCTGGGGATGGAGGGAGAGTCAGGGGGGTAGGAAAGGGGCGGGAAGGAGTGTGGGAAGAGAGGGAGGATAACTATTGTTCCTAAGGTCATCTGGGTGTAGGATGCATCTTGAGGGGAATGGGGTGTATATTTTTGCAGTTATAGAGTAATTACTCACACACTTCTGTTTTCTATGAACATGTCTGTCTTCCCTAGCTGTCACTTAATATGTTATACAGTCTAAAACTATGGCTGTTTCCGATGTTTGAAGCTGTAATCCTTCTTTATTCGATCAATAAAAATTATATACAAAGAATATGAACCTTTTGCTAAATAGTGTGAAGAGTGAACATGCTATCCTATTTATGTCAATTTTCATTTATTAGGCGGACTCCGTATCCAAATAACATTATCACTGTATCATATCAGAATATACATGGTAAACTATTCATCAAGAACAAATACAGAACCATTCTCTTGCCTATATCATTTATTTTATCCCTCCTCCCCCTTTCACTAGTCCCCCCTCCACCCCTCCCAACACCTTTTTGTCCCCCCCTTATTCCCCCCAATACCTACCTTACGGTGTGCCTCTACCCTCCTCCCCTACCCCATACCCACTCCTCTGGCAGGTGGTGACTCTTACACTCCGCACAGGGGTCCATTCACTTCCTCTATTCAACTATACCTCAACTACCATCCCACGGTCCAACTGTTTGCTCCTTTGTTGCCCCTCCCCCCTTCTTCCCCACTCCATGCCCTCCCTTCACCTTTCCGTCCTACCCCCCCCCCCCCACCCATCCTATTTAAACTGCCTTCATTTCCATTTGTATAATTGCAGAATTTTGTAAGGTTTCATAAATACCTTTTAGGGTCACTTTAACATGGCTGATAAGTATTAAAGGAAATTGGACAGAAAGTTGAAGAAACAACTGCAAATCTAAAAGTTTAGAATAAGATCACTTGACAGATTTTAGAAATAAAGTCAACATAACATGGAATTATTGGAATTATATAAATGTAAGGTTTGATGACTAGCAAAAGTGCAAATAAAACAGTTTTTCTGGACTAAAAAAAAAACAAGAATGAAACTGAAGCATCCATTCTTCAAAAAAAACCTTTATAACTTCTGAAAATGGTTATATGACCAACATACAAAGCTCAGTAATTAGCCTTTGCTGCTGATGTAATGCATTATAATGCTTGCACTGTAGAGTGGTATTTGCACCTACAATGCTCTACAGATCTTTAGTTTGTTGTTATCTAAACCTGGTTTGTTCTGCCAAATTCTGAGATGTTAGGGAGAGTTTGCCAAGACTCATCAAGCCTACTGACTATTATCCAGTGTTGCTCATCCATGTCAGCACAAATGTTACTGCTAGGTATCCCTCTGAAAATATCAAAAGTGACTTCATGGCTCTGGGACAGAGAGTGAAGTAGATAGGTGCGTAGATAGTGTTCTCTTCAAACCTCCATGTTGAGGGTAAAGGCCGTTATGGAGGGTAATGGCGGTTATGGAGACATGGTTCATGGAAAACCATGACTGGGATGTAATTATACCAGGATATATTTTATTCATGAAGGAGAGGGTAGGAAGAAGGGGAGGTGGAATGGCACTATATGTAAAAAATAATATTAAAGCTATAGAATTGCAAGGCTTAAAAGAGAGGATACACTGTGGGTTAAACTAGAAAGAGGGAAAGAGAAATACATTTGCATTGGCGTTATATATAGATCCCCCTCACAGGGAATAGTAGTAGACGAAGATTTAATAGAAGATATACATAGTATTGCCATGAAAGGAGAAGTGTTACTGATAGATGATTTCAATATGCCAGAGGTGGATTGGCTCATCCCTGCTGCGGTGTCATCTAGAAGTAAGGAGATCCTGGATTATCTACAGGGAAAACTATTCAGGCAACTGGTAGCAGAACCCACACATGATGGGGCCATACTGGACTTAGTGCTTACCAATGGGGAAAGTGTTTCTGATGATACAGTGGGACATCATCTCGCATCCAGTGATCACCAGATGGTATGGTACAGTATTAGGACTAGGGCTAAAAGCAAGCGTCTTAGACTTTAGGAAAACTAAGTTTGCCAACCAAGACAAAACCTGGAGCTGACTGTGGTACAGATCATCAACTACTAGTATGCAAACTCAAGCTAAAGTTGAAAAAGAGCAAACCACTCATGAATGCAGCAAAATATGACCTTGAGAATATACCACTGGAATTTAAAGACTGCCTGCAAAATCGATTTGCTGCTTTAGATACAAATGACAGAGCTCCGGAAGAGTTAAGGAATGACATCAAGAAGGTTGTGTTGGAAGAAAGCGAGAAGTCTCTACAAAAGGTGAAAAAGCAAAAACGGCCAAAATGGATGACGGAAGAAACTCTGAAAATTGCCCAGAAACGCAGAGAAGCTAAAGCCAGAGGAAAAAGAAAGACAATCGCAGAACTCAACAGAGATTTCCAACGTGCAGCAAGAAAGGACAAGGAAAAGTACTACGACGCCACATGCAAGGAAATAGAAGCAGAAACTATTAGAGGAAGAACAAGATTGGCTTTCCTAAAGCTACGAGAGTTAGAGAAAAAGTTCCAGCCTCGAATTGGAATGTTACAAGATGCTCAAGGTTCTATGTTGAATGATGCTGAGAAGATCAAGAAAAAGTGGAAGGAATATACAGAGTTTTTATATGATAAAGATCAAGTGGACCAACAGCCGTTTCAACCTGTACCTTATGATCAGGAACCATTGGTGATGAAAGAAGAAGTTGAAGCAGCATTGAAAGCCTTATCAAAGAACAAAGCACCAGGCATTGATGGCATTCCTATAGAAGTATTGCAGCAATCTGATGCAGCTGTTACCATACTTACAAGGCTCTGCCAAGAAATATGGAAGACAACATCATGGCCAACTGACTGGAAAAGATCTGTGTTTATACCAATACTAAAGAAAGGTGATCCAACTGACTGTGGAAATTATCGCACAATCGCTCTGATCCCACATGCCAGCAAGATTCTACTGAAGATTATTCAAAAGAGACTACAACCATACCTGGAACAAGAACTACCTGGAGTGCAAGCAGGGTTCAGGAAAGGGCGAGGAACGAGAGACATCATTGCGGATGTGAGATGGATCCTTGAAAAGACTAAAGAATACCAAAAGGATATCTATTTGTGCTTTATCGACTATAGCAAGGCTTTTGACTGTGTAAACCATGAGAAACTCTGGGCCACATTAAGAAGCATGGGTATACCAGAACACCTGATCGTTCTCTTGCGCAATTTGTACATTGATCAAGAAGCAACAGTTCGAATGGAACAAGGAGAAACAGAATGGTTTAAAATAAGAAAAAGTGTAAGAAGGCTGCATACCTTTCCCCTACCTGTTTAATTTATATGCAGAACAAATCATCAGAGGAGCAGGATTGTATGAAGACAACAGAGGTGTGAAGATTGGTGGAAGACTCATCAACAACCTTCACTATGCTGATGATACTACATTACTGGCTGAAAGTAAAGATGATCTGAAACATTTGCTTCTCACAATCAAAGAACATAGTCTCAAAATGGGCCTGCACCTTAATGTAAAGAAGACAAAGATCATGACAACTGGCATAATCAACAGGTTCATCATTGAAGGAGAAGAAATTGAAATTGTGAACAACTTTAACCTACTTGGATCAACTATCAATAAAGAAGCAACAAGCAGTCAAGAAATCAAACGACGCATTGCTCTTGGCAGAATGGCTATGAAAGACCTAGATAAGATTCTGAAGAGCAGAGATGTCTCTCTCCATACAAAGATTCGACTTGTTCAAGCTATGGTATTTTCAATAACATCATATGGATGTGAAAGCTGGACAGTGAAAAAGACAGACAGGAAGAAAATTGATGCCTTTGAATTATGGTGCTGACGGCGAATACTGTGTATACCATGGACTGCCCGAAGAACAAACCAGTCTGTACTAGAGGAGATCAAACCTAAGCTTTCTTTAGAAGCTCAGATGACAAGACTTCGACTTTCATACTTTGGACACATCATGCGAAGAGAGAGATCATTAGAGAAAGACATCATGCTTGGCAAGATAGAAGGTCAACGCAAAAGAGGAAGGCCAGCAATGAGATGGATCGATACAATAACAGCAGCTACGGGTACCAGTCTGTCAACAATGAGCCGTCTGACTGAAGACCGAACACAATTTAAGATAGCTATCCAGAGAGTCGCCATGAGTCGACTTTGACTCGACGGCACTTAACAACAACAACAACAAGTTTGCCAAGATAGGAAAATATCTTAAGAAGCTATTAATGGAATGGGAACAGCTGGGGGATGTAGAAAAACAGTGGGCGAAACTGAAAGGGGATATTTTAAGGGCAACAAACCTTTTTGCTAGAAAGGTAAATAAATGTAAAAGGAAAAGGAGGCTGCTATGGTTCTCAAAAGAAGTAACTGAAAAGGTGAAGAAAGAGGTTGGCCTTCATGAAATACAAGAGATCACAGAGAGGAAGACAGGCATCTATATTTGGAAAGAGAAGCTAGCAAAGTAGTCAGGAAAGCAAAGGTACAAAAAGAAGAAGAAATAGTCAATGCAATAAAATGTGGGGATGAGACATTTTCAGATATGTTAGTGAGAGGAGGAAGGCAAAAGTGATATTGTCAGACTTAAGGGTGCAGGGGAGGAATAGGTAGAAACTGAAGAGGATAAAGCAGAATTGCTTAACAAATATTTCTGTTCTGTATTCACAGATAAAAGGCCAGGAGCAGTACCTCTGAAAATACCCCAAATAGGAACAGAAGCAACAGAGATCTGAAACGATTTTCAGAAGACAGTGTTCGTGAGGAACTAACTAAACTAAAAGTAGACAAAGCCATGGGTCCAGATGGGATACATCCAAGAATACTGAGGGAACTAGGGGACGTTCTAGAGACTCCACAGTCTGACTTTTTCAATGCCTCTTTGGAGTCTGGAGTGGTGCCAGAGAGCTGGAGAGAGGCACATGTGGTCCCTTTATACAAAAGCAGATGTAAGGATGACTTTAAGAACTACAGGTCAGTTAGTCTAGCCTCCGTGGTTAGTAAATTATTGGAATGGCTACTAAAAGAGAGAATATTGATGTTTCTGGAGTTCAATGGATTGCAGGATCTGAGGCAGCATGTATTCACCAGAGGCAGGCCTTGTCAGACAAATCTTTGACTGGGTGACCAGAGAGTTGGACCGAGGGAGAGCTCTAGATGTGGTGCATTTAGATTTTAGTAAAACGTTTGACACCATTCCACACAGGCGACTTATAAACAAACTGAGAACCCTTGGGATGGACCCTAAAGTTACTGATTGGGTTAGAAATTGGTTAAGTTGGAGTCGACAAAGGGTACAGGTATATGGAGCTCACTCTGAGGAGAAGGTTACCAGTGGTGTGCCGCAGGGATCTGTCCTTTATCCAATTCTTTTTAACATCTTTGTTAGTGATATTGCAGAAGGGCTGTCTGGTAAGGTTTGCTTGTTTTCGGATGATACCAAAGTCTGCAATAGAGGAAGGATTAGATAACATGAGGAGGGATCTAGCTAAGCTTGAAGAATGGTTTAGAATTTGGCAGGTGAAATTTCATTCAAAAAAATGCATTTGGGCTGCAAAAATCCAAAAGAGTGGTACAGTGTAAAGAGTGAGGTACTTCTGTCTATGAAAGAAGAGCGGGATCTGGGCATAATTTTGTCTGATGATCTAAAAGCAGCTAAACAAGTAGAAAAAGTGACTGTGAAAGCCAGAAGGATGCTTGGATGTATATGGAGAGGAATGGCCAGCAGCAAAAAGGAGGTGATAGTGCCACTGTATTAGTCTCTGGTGCGACTTCATTTGGAGTATTGTGTGCAATTCTGGAGACTGCACCTTCAAAAGGATATAAGCAGGTTAGAGTCTGTGCAGACGGTGGCTACTAAAATGGCTAGTCTTCATTATGTAGCACATGAGGACAGTCTTAAAGATCTTAATATGTATGCTTTAGAGGAAAGGTGGGATGGGGTGATCTGAACACTGTTCCCTCTAAGCTGTGCGCATGTGCGCGCGCACACACCTCGCTGACTGAGCGCATATACTTTACAACAGAGCGCACAAACATTACGGTTCTGATTCTGATAGAAAACAACACAGACGTCTTAAAATTTAAAAGTTGTGTATTTACGGTTTTCACAAGTTCTACAATATTTTCTAGTGCAATCATTGTGGTGTACATACTGTATTCTGACGTGTAGTCAAATTTTAAAGTATATAACTCCAAGTGTCATTATGTGGTGCACAAAAATTTAACCTTCCTTCAAAAGCTGCACAGCTGATATTTTATGCGCACACAGCCTACAGAAAATTAGAGGGAACATTGGATCTGAATACCTAAATGCACAAGAGGGTCTCTTTCATTTGAAGGCAAACTCTTCTACAAGGGGACATAGGATGAGAGTAAAAGGGGATAGACTCAGGAGTAATATGCGGAAATATTTCTTTATGGAAAGAGTGGTAGATGTGTGGAATAGTCTCCCAGTGGAGGTGGTGGGAGGATACTCTCCTTGTGAGGGAGGAGTGGCTCAGTGGTTGGGACAGGTTACCTCAGGCCAAAGGGCCAGGGGTTCAATTCCCACATGGGGACAAGCAATCTCAGGCCGGAGGAACTGGGGTCTCTAGTCCCATGGCCACTCCTTGTGACCTTGGGCAAGCCACTTAAACCTCCATTGCCTCAGGTACACTTAGATTGTGAGCCCTTGACAGGGACAAGGGAATAAAAAGTACCTGTTAGTATACATGTAAACCACACTGATTCTAAAGAGCACAGTATAAAAAAAGAAAGAAAGAAAACAAATAAATAAATAAATCTGAATTCAAAAAGGCATGGGACAAATACAGAATATTTCTAAATAGGGGACTATTGCAGTTGATATGGAAGGGCAGACTAGATAGGCCATGTGGTCTTTTTCTGCCCTCATGTTTCTATGTTTCTAAAGAATATTTGAGAGTCTCAGCTGTGGTCATTCCTTTTTGCCACCCAAAATAAAATGTACAGTGGAGGAGTGGCCTAGTGGTTGGGGCAAGGTACTTCAGGCCAGAAGGTCGGGGGTTCAAATCCCACTAGAGGACAGCAACCTTGGGCCGGAAGGACTGGGGTTTCTAGTCCCACAGGTGCTCCTTGTGGTCTTGGGCAAGCCACTTAACCCTCCATAGCCCATGTTCCCTGTAAAATAGTTATCTCCAAGTTATAATGCCCTGTTCAATGTAATTTCAGTTTGTTCAATGTAAACCACAGTGATGCAGAATAGCACAGTATATAAGAGAATGTAAATAAATAAAATACACACAAGCAAGGCTGGAAAACTGTTTGCTATTATATTTACAGTACATTATAAAAATTATTTTATAAGCAAATATATGCAAATTTTAGATTGTTCTAATTAGTATTATTTCTAAAATTTCTCACTTCCACCATGAGCAAGAAAAAGTTCAATGTGGCACCTCACATGAAAAATTTGGAGAACCCAGATCTAAACATTTCAGTCGCTAAGAGGCTCACATTCAAAGAGCTTGTCTAACTTTTCACTTTTCACACGTTCTACGCTGGTAGTCCTTCCTTCTTGTCTCTACTTCTCACCACTTACACTTCTGCTCGCTCTTTCTGCTCAGCTTCTCATAACCTCTTAGCATTCTCAGGACCTCGAGTGGTCCGCACTACATTTGCCCGTTCTTCGGCTTTCCAAGTCATGGCCCCTGTTCTTTGGAACTCCCTCCCTAATCACTTTTGCACTCGGTTCTCTTTTTGTCATTTCAAATCTCAATCAAAGGTTATTATTTTGCACAGGCCTTTCCATCACCCACTCCCTGAGTCACTTATTCTTGACTTGACCTGCTTCCGGCCAACAATTCCAATTGCACTGTTCCTTTGTTTCTTCCTTCCTTTTGTGGTCTTATGTAGCTGTGCTGATCTTGTAACCTAGGCCTCCTGCTCCCTCCTGTCCTTGCGGTTCATCTGTTGTTTTTGCCTTGTATTTGTTATTTTTTGTTCTTTGTTCTGATTTTATTATACATCGCTAAGATGTGGTTCTTGATTGGAGGTATATCAAGTTTATTAACTGTAGCTGTAACGTTTTGATTGGTTTGTCTACTTATTTAGTATTTAGCTCACACTTTTCCAATAGTTGTTCAAGGCGAGTTACAGTCTGGTACATCAGGTATTAACTGAGGTAGACAGACCCGGTGCTCCAGGTCCCACTAATATGCAGCACCATCCCCCCCCCCCTCGCCCTCCCCCCTGCCCCTCCACAAACTACTCAACACCAACTGTTCTTGGAAAATAACTGGTCGCAACTTTATTAACCTTTTTAACAATTTAACAATACATTGGAATAATAAACCCTTTATAATCCAAATAGCGGAGCAATGCCTCACCAGCCATGCAATTAGCAAGGTGACCTTGCCTCCGCTACTGCCAAAGTCCTGCCAACGGCAAGCTTCCTACCCCCTTTCCCCAACTTAGCCATGTAATTAGCAAAAGTCGTCCAGGGGTTGTCTGGGTCGGGGGCACCCCACCCCCCACCCCAAGTATAACCTAAGGCTCCGGACCCCAGAAACTTCCAGGATACCGGCACAGGTGACATCATTGTCCCTGCGCCGCCTCCCCCCCCCCCCCCCCGCTACCACCAAGCTGCGACCAGTGAGCATCCTGCTTGAGCACATATTCCAAGGCCTGTTGCCAGTCGTTCAGGAGCAAATCCACACCAACTGGGGATAAGTGCACTCCATCGCGCCTGTATAACCCCGCACAACCGATTTCTACCCAGGAATGCATGATTTGATAACCCCCCTGCTCGCAGACCCAAAGGCCAATCTGGCGATTAATTTTTGTCAGTCCTCGTGACCAACGCCATTGGTTCCAGCAAGCAGGCCTTGGAATAATGCCTGACCACATTAATACCATGCCCTGAAACCTTCTCAAAACCACTGTCCAATCCCTCTTCACTGCTCTTATCAGCTGCTTGCATGTCCTTGAGGCAAGGTCGTTGTCCCCCAAGTGTAAATGTATAAATGCAGGCTTTTTCCTTATTCTCTCATGGTGCTGTAGCAAAGGCAACAGCTGTGTCCAGGGAAGACTGCGCTTGCCCAGCCATGAAACAGACACCATCGCAGGATCAATACCCAGATTAGGGCCCACCGGCCTTGTCTCTGCTCGCTGTCCCGCTCAATAAACGAAGGAGTGACCAATCAGCCAGCATCCCAAAGGATTCCGTCCCCAATCTGAAAGAGAAATTACCAGTTAGAATCAACCACCCTGCCAACCTATTCTCCCTCTCAAAGCCCGCACATAGCCCCAAAATGCCCGAGAACGCCATCTGTCAATGCTTTGTATGTCTTGCTCGGGCAATCCTGCTGCCACCGCACTGGTTGCTGCGCCAATGCAGAAAGAGTGCATCATGAATGGACGCAGGTCCTCGCCTACATGTCGCAGCACCAGCCTCAGCACTGCAGAAACTTGAAAGCACGTCAACACCCGTGCATCCTCATGAATGAAGAGCCCTCCATCTGGCATGGGACGCACCCGCAGGTACCGCCTCAAGGCCACTACCGGGCATGTCACCAAGCCTACACTCTCCCTCAATACCACCCACAATCCTCTCCCTTGTGGGTCCGTCTTAGATTTTGCTAATAAGACTCTTATCTGCCCCACCTCCACACGCACATGTTGTCGCTGCATGCCGCCTTCAATCCCAGGTCTCCTGGAGTTCTCTACCAACTCTCCTATACGGAACACGACGAAAAAGGCAAGGCAAAAAACTGACCGGAACAGGGTGGCTTCATACTGTGACACTGCCACACTTGGTAAGGCAGCACAGAGTCTCACCAGCAAGTCATGTGTTATCGGCTGCCTGGCATCTCGAGGTGTTGGCCTCAAACGCTCCCTCCCTTGAAGCAGCCGACGGGCTAGGAATCCCACTGTGGACGAGCCCCAACCCACGGCTCTCGCAAAAAAGTTAAACCCAGCCAAGTGGGTACGCACTGACGATCTGGAGAACCCGTTGCTTTTGGCCTCGAGTAGATACTGACCCATCAACTGATCGGACACCCCACCCGGCTGCCATCCTCGAGCCACCAAAAATTCGACAAACCTTGTCACTCCCTCGCTGGTATGCTGATCATGTACCCGCCGACACCGAACTCCACAGTAAATTCAGCATCTCCCTTGGCCAATGCTCCATAATTTCTCCGGGACCACAAATCCTTCTTTGTCCGCTTCTGGAGCCATCGTCCGAAATCGCTCCCTCTTTAAACGGGAAAGAGCATCAGCAATCTCGTTAGTACAACCTGGGATATGCCGGGCCTTTACCAACACATTCAACTGCAAACATGCTAACACCACTTCCCTCATCAGCTCCGCCACCTGTAAACATCTTGGAGTGTAATGATTGACCACACTGACAACTGCCGTATTATTGCACCACCACACTACCCGACGGTTGCGAAGCCTATCCGGCCACAACTCCAATGCTACCAAAATAGGAAACAGCTCCAGGAAGGTTATGTTGCCGGTTATATTAGCTTCATGCCATGACTGTGGCCGTCTATCTGCACACCACGCACCACCAAAATAAATTCCTAAACCAATCCCACCTGCTGCATCCGTATATAGCTGCAAGTCCTTATTTGATACCTCCGCCTCCATCAAAACCGAGGTCCCGTTAAAGTCCGGCAAAAATCTGCTCCAGATTCACAAATCCACCTGAATCACTTCAGAGACTCTAATCCGCTGATGCGGTTTTCGCACACCAGATGTTGAAGACGCCATCTGTCGCAGAAACACCCTGCCCATCGGTATGACCCTGCACGTGAAATTCAGAGAGCCTATTAACGCCTGCATCTCTCTTAATGTTAACTTAATTGCAAGTACTGTCTCCCAGTAGCTAAATATACTGTTGTCAGTAACCATTAATTGCAAGTACTGTCTCCCAGTAGCTAAATATACTGTTGTCAGTAACCATTAATTGCAAGTACTGTCTCCCAGTAGCTAAATATACTGTTGTCAGTAACCATTAATTGCAAGTACTGTCTCCCAGTAGCTAAATATACTGTTGTCAGTAACCATTAATTGCAAGTACTATCTCCCAGTAACTAAATATACTGTTGTCAGTAATCATACTCGCTTAATACACAATGCCCTCATTAATGATGCATACACTGGTAACCCTCATCATTACCTACCTCCTCACTGCACTAGCTGGATACTCAAACGCCTTTAATGGCGACCAAAACTCCATACCAATATTAAGAAATAATTGGAAGAGATGGTCAAACAAGACACAAACAGACCCTAACCCTACCCATACCCACCACTCTCATTTAATCCACGTTGCTCTTCAGCTCACCAAAAAATCTCAACCTAAACGACAATACCAACCACCACTGCATTGCGCCCTTATCAATATTAGATCCATCCGCACAAAGTGGCCTTTGATACCTGATCTCATAACAACGCACAACCTTGACATTTTGATGATCACAGAAACCTGGCTATCTGACTCTGATAATATAATCCTCAATCAGATGCTCCCCCCTGGCTTCTCAATATACACGTGTCACAGGACCAAACAAAGAGGAGGTGGAGTACTCATCATCTCTAAAAGCCAGCTACAATTTCAGATAGACAACAGTATTAGCACAACCCACCTAAACATACTCAACATATCAAACAATGAGCATTCAATCAACCTAGTCTATAGATCTCCAACAACGTCAGCTGATGATCTGCCAACGATAGTTGACCGGGCCTGCAATACGGAAAAACCACAATTATCTAATTGGATATTAGGAGATTTCAACCTCCCCTCTCTACATGATACTCAAATCGCAGCATTTATAGAAGCGATTGACAACCTTGGATACAACCAGATAGTCAAGGAACCTACTCATACTATGGGAAATACCCTCGATCTGATATTCGTTCCACAAGCCACCTCAGAAACCGACCACAATTATGATATTTCCATAATACCAGTACCATGGTCGGACCACAGCCTAATCTTATTCCAAATTCCCAACTCCTCCAAGGCCATTAACTCCAAATCCACCCTCGCCAAACCAACAACTAGGAGGTTCCGCCCATTTGACAAAGACGAAGTACTCAAGAATATTCTTCCAATACTACACACCTCTGAACCTGATTTGGATAGCCTAATCAACACTTGGGACCACACTCTTAGAACTAACTCCCAAACAACAAATATGTCAAGAAAGCCCAACCATCGGACACATGTTGCTTGGTATTCTAATGAACTGAGAACATCCCTCCTCCATCTTCGTAGACTCGAAAACGCTGGAGACGATCCCACTCTACCGACGCCTACACAGCCTACTGCAAGCACCTAAAAAAGCATCGCCAGGAAATAGCAGATCGAAGGAAACAATTCCATACTAATCTCCTAAAACAATCATTAAATAAACACCATGACCTCTTCAACATTGTAAAGACAATGGCAAAGGAACCTACTCCCCAACACACTCAAACGATACAGCCACAAGATTATGCTGACTATTTAAAATCAAAAATGAAGAAAACAACCAACATCTACATCACAGAACCAACAAATATAGACAAGCTATCACAGTCAAACACACTAACCAAGTTTAACGCATTATCAACCAAAGAAATTGAAAACACCATCGCATCAATAAATGCTACCACTGCAGCAAATGATCCATGTCCAGCGGCCTGGATAAAAAACATTAGATATGAAGTAAGCTTCTTCATACACAATATCCTTGAACAATCTTTCTCAACCGGAACCTTTCCTCAGTGCCTTAAACAAACCTCAATTAGACCATTACTGAAAAATAATAAATTAGACCCCCTAAAAGTAGAATCCTATAGGCCAATATCCAGCATCCCGCTGCTAGCGAAAATAATTGAGAAAGTGGTACAACGTCAAATACAACAACACATAGACACTGAAGCTCCACTGGACATTGCACAACACGGTTTTAGAGAAGCCCACGGAGTTGAGACCCTACTCATCACTCTATTCAATACATTAATCACAGGAATAGATAATATCCACCAAGGATTTATCCTTATATTCATGGACATCTCAGCTGCGTTTGATTCAGTAAGCCATCAAATACTTATCCATCGCCTTAAGGAAAAAGGAATACTTGGAACCGCACTTGACTGGTGTATATCCTACCTAAATAACCGTTGGCAACAAGTAAAAATTGAGGAAAAAACATCTGAACCATTTCTGCAAGATCAAGGGGTACCACAAGGATCCTCTCTTTCAGCACTAATGTTTAACATATACATGCAACCAATCTGTGACCTCATCCGCTCTTTTAATGTTACCTGCCTAGCATATGCAGATGACATTCTCCTATACATGCCATTCTCCATCAACCACCCTGATTTTACACCTTTGATAAAATGCTTTGAATCAGTAGAAGACTGGCTCCTCTCACAGAACCTAAGAATCAACCATAGCAAGACCGATGTTATGTTTATCACAAGGGATCAAAACTTCACACCTCCCACTACCTTAAAGATAAAGGACAAGGAATTGACAGTAAAACCTACGATACGATACCTAGGTATTACCCTTGACCAGCGCCTTAATATGAAGACCCACATAAAAAACATAACAAAACTAATATATCACAAGATACGCACACTACGCCACTTAAGACCTTTACTTGAACCCACAGATTTCAGAACTGTCTACCAAGCCTTGGTAATGCCTCATCTTGACTTCGCAAATGCAATTCTACATGGTCTCCCGCAATCAACTTTAAATCCCCTACAATTGGCGATGAACACCGCTGCTAGAGTTCTCGAAGGAATATCAAAGACAGACCACATAACCCCAATTCTAAAAAGCCTCCACTGGTTACCAACCAACGCAAGAATCCACTACAAGATACTAGTCATTACTTTCAAAGCCCTAAACAATCAAGCACCATCAACGATCACCAACCTTTTACACACACAGACTCCCAATAGATCCAGAAGATCAACTGCTATAAACTCATTAACAATCCCAAGACAAACAATCAGATACACTAAGGAAACATCTAAAAGAGCCTTCAGCATTCATGCCCCAATAGCTTGGAATGCACTCCCACCAGAACTGCGAGCCATAACCAGCCTAACACAATTCAGAAAAAGTCTCAAACACCACCTCTTCTTAAGCTATTTCCCAATTTAGTTTTGCACAAGAGAAATACTACATCCATACTCAGGTCAAGACAACTTCAACTGTGACTAATGTGTATAGACTACTGTATATAGTTACATAATGTACATAGTTTCCCTTTATTACCAAGTTCAAATTCCTGTTACTTGTAAAATGCACTACAGTTTTTCTGTATGTATATGTTTGGTTCCATGTAAACCGCGCTGATGATAATAGTGCGGTATATAAGAGATGTTAAATAAATAAAATAAATAAAAAATAAATAAAACTTAGATGAAGCCAATACATTAGCGACTAAAACCCACAATCTGGATACCTTTTCGAGAGGCAAGCCAGCCACCTTCTCCACCGAGTCTAACTCCACTCCTAAAAGGTGATCTTCATCGCTGGGCCCTCTGTCTTACCTGCTGCCAATGGCACACCCAATTCTCAAGGTAGCTCAACAAAACCTTCTAATAGCTCCTGGCACTCTGCTGACTGAGCCGCTCCGACAAACAAAAAGTCGTCCAAGTAGTGAATCACCTTCGCACAGCCAACCTTCTGTACCAGCACCCACTGCAGGAAAGTGCTGAACTTCTCAAAGTAGGCGCAAGAGACTGAGCAGCCCATAGATATGCATTTCTCAAAATAAATTCCGTCTTCAAAACAGAAACCTAGCAAATGAAATGCAGACGGGTGCACTGGCAACAAATGAAAAGCAGATTCAATATCCACTTTGGCCATTAACGCCCTGTGACCCGCTTTTTTAAAGAAGTCCACTGCCCGATCAATCAAAGCATATCGAACCGTACATAACTTCCATGGGATATGGTCATTTACTGATGCTCCCAGCGGAAAAGACAAATTATGGATTAGCCTGAACTTCCCTGGCTCTCTTTTAGGTATGATTCCCAACGGTGAGACCACAAAGTCAGGGAAAGGAGGCTCCTTAAATGGGCCCGCGATTCTACCCAAATTCAGCTCTACCGTCAGCTCTACCGTCAACACATACACTGTACCCAAGACAGAACAAATGACTAACACAGGAAAATTCACTAACCCCACTAACCCCACACAACCCGCTAATGAACCACTCAAACAGTTGATTATTTTCACCACTGTAACTGTATCTAACTAAGATGCGCTCCATGTATATAACTTGTAAATAGTTTGAAAAGCTCTGTTATAGTTAATGTTCAAAATGTTGTTCAAAATGTTGTTCAAAATCTGTTCAAAATATGTTCCCTGTAAGTACACCTGTACATAGTTAAAGCATAATGTTCCCTGTAAATGTATACAGAAGTATACAATTGTTCTGTTTAATGTTCAATGTAAACCGCCCCTGATCTCTGGAAGGGGCGGTATAGAAAAGACTGTTAAATAAATAAATAAAATAAATAAATAAAAATTCTTGACTATGGTCACAAAACGCCACACTGAAGGCGAATTCCGCACTCTAGACGGTAACACTTCACCCTGAACTGGAATAACAAACCCTAACTGAAAACCAAACTGTAGAACATCCTTATCTCCCCACTTCAGGTACTGTCGAAGCCAGTACCGCAATGCTACCAACCGTATTGGAGTCGGTGCGTGGTCACCTATTTTATTATTACTTGGGGGCCAGCCCAGGGGCAACAGGGGTCCCTTTTTTAATGCATTTTGCAGCTGAGTGTCCTCCGCTACAGGCTGAGCAGACATGCCTAAATTTGCAGTCAGGAAACCGGCAGGAGGACTTATTGAACCTCCAGCAGACATCCCCGACACCCCTTGCCCCTGATTTCTGCTGCAACATGACCCCTCCCGCCCAAAAGGAACGTCCCACGCCCGCATTGACCACCACCCCACCTCTCCCCCCACACCCTCCCCCTGAACCTGCCTTGGCTGACATTTGCGTCAGCCAAAGGTTAATATCCTGCGTGACCCAGGACAGTAATTTGTTCTCCTCCATTTTGTCCCTAAACCTCTCGCCATTATTTAACCATTCCAATCCTTCATGGGTCTGTGATGCCTCCAAGATTGAATCCGCATACACTAGCAGCATCCCGTAATGCTCAGGCGAATGATGACCCCACACACTTGCTAACTGCAGAAAGGATCGCGTCCAATTTACCACATTGCGCGAGACTTTTTTGATTCGGCCCGCCTTTTCGTCCTCTTTTTTCTTACTCTCACCGGACTGCTTCCTGCCTTCTAACAGACAAAATATATCTATATAGCGCCGTTTCCTAATCTTATGGCACAACGTCTTCGGAACTCCCTCCCATAACTCTGAAAACGACACTACGGTAAGAGCTCTGGTCCCCGCCACCACACTGCTGCTTACACCCTGCCGCTCCACTTCAGATCTGGCTGACGATGACGAAGAGTCCGAGGAGGCGGAGGAGGATGATGCCGAGCTATGATGCCGTCGACAGGAATGCCTCCTTTTCTTGCGTGATTTACCCCCCTTTCCATCATGCGAGTAACCTCGCTGCAACACCTCTCCTTGATCAGCCTGCAGCTCACCTGTTGCCAGTATATCTGGTGCCAATGCCGCCACTGTACTAGCCTCTGCCTGGCGAACATCCTCGCTTTGCTGAAGTGGCTCATCCCTCCTCGCGTTGGTCGCCTCGTCCGCGAAACCCCGCCTTCATACCACTCCTCCATCCACATTCACCACTATTCCGTGGCCTCTCACTCCATGCCCCGCCAAATGCTGATTCATGGCCTGCACCTATTAAGACAAAAAGGAAAGAACAGGGGGGGAACAGCCGGAGACCACGCAGGCGGCCAAGCCCCCAACCACTCAGCTCTGGATGGACCTTGCCCCCCCCCCCCCAAGCCAGTGTTCCCATGATGCTGGTCCCCTTATTGGCCTTGCACCAGCATCCATCCTAAAGGGGAGGATATGCCCTGCCCTCCAAAACTGGGTGTCCCTTGCCCTGTTGTGCTACTGCCCTCTCCCCCTATGTCCTGTCCCAACCCGGATGCATAACTCCCAATTGCCTTTCTTCCGACAGCGGCTTTCCCCATCCCCTCGGGTTGTCGGCTGATGCATCTCTGCTGCTAACCCCCGGTACTTCTCTAACTCTGCTATTATCATCCTCCGCTATCACATCACTCCCGCTCTCAGGACCGCTTGATCACATAACACTCCGCGGGGACCCAAACCCACCTCTGTGGGGGTGCTCTGGTACACGAGCCCGAGCCCGATCCCCCCACCACCTATCTCCACTCCTACCCATCTTTTGTACTACTAGTGACCCCCCTCTCCCTCTTCCGAGCCTCTGAGCTCTTGTGGGACATCTACCCATGGCCCCGCGACCCTGCTGCCCCCTAACACTTGCATAACTCTCCACCTCCCCCCCCATTCCTTTCCCCCATGCTACCGTCCCCCTGTCTCCCTAAATCCACTCATGCAGGTGTTGGCACGCTGTCCCACTGCCCTGCACGCTCTGCCAGGTCCACCGAGCCGACCTAGCTGACCTCTGCGTGGCGGCATCTCTCTCTATACCCTTATTTTATTTATTGATTTTTTTTTTTTTCTTAACCTGTTCCTCTTTTTTCTTAATGGTAGCCCACTATTGCCCAAGAATTATCCCAATCCTTATGACTAGCCCACGGTACTTTTATTTTATTTATTTATTTATTTTTTTAACAACCTGAAGAGCTTGCAGAGTTATTAAAAAGCAGCACAACAATTCCTCCACCCACTTCAGACAACCTGATAGCAACCCCAGCACTTGCCTTGCCACCAAACCGGCCTCCTCTGCCTTTGTGTCCTCCTCAATCAACCTGCCAATGCCGGGAAGGCTGGGGCCCGCACTCAACTCCCACATGTCAGGGACGCACGACTGGCCCCGCAGGACAGCGCCCTCGCTCCGTGTCCTGCTCTCGGCTCCAGACTCGCCCCCTGCTGCCTCCGATACACTGCCACTCTCTCTGCCTCCGATACACTGCCGCTCTCTCTCGACTCCGTCCGCAACAAACCATCCCGTACAAGACCGCCTCAGGTACAAGCCGGCACCCGGAGTCTCAGCCGCCACGACTGAAGAGGCAAGGGCTGCCAGCCTGACTCCTCCCCCCCATGCTTGCCGGGCATTCATCTCATTGGCTCCCCCACGATCGCATTCACGGGGAGCCAATGAATTTAAATTTTTTTCTCCTCACGCCAGGGGGCGCCCATATCCGCGGCCGCGCGCAGGGTCCCCACACCGGGCCACGCACCCGGTTATGGGCAACCACCAGGACCCTGCCCGCGGCCTTGCAATCCTGAAGCAGGTTAAGTGACTTGCTCAAGTTCCTGAAGGAGCACCAGTGGGTAGTCAAACCCTAGACTCTATGGTCACAAGGTTGCTGCTCTCTAACCACTAGGCTACTCCACTCCAAATAAAAAAAAAATATTAACCCTTAATTGCTTCCAGTAGCTTAAATGATGAGATTTGAACTCTGGTCTTTCTCACGCCCAGATAGCTGCTCTTACCACTAGGCTAAAGCCTACTTTGCCAAAATTAAAATTGCTCCCCATCCTACCCCATCTTCTCAGTGAATAAATTTATCCAGGTAACTTGTTGCTTGCATAAAATATATTTGGCCAGTGCTGAGGGCATTTCTGTGGTGCAGTTCACTTTGGCCAATCTGCTCTGATATTCGTTTTCTAGGTAATTCAGGCTGCCCAAATAGAAGGTCTGAAAGTTTCTGGACAAGTTTGATTAATTTTATAAACCATTTAAAACACTCAGTGCTAATTCAGTAACTTAGGGGTATGTTTACTAAACCGCGGTAATTTGTGTGGCGCGCTAGTGTGCAGGATGCCATATAAGGAGTGGGTGTTCCGTGCTATTGTGCACTGCGCGCTAATGTGCCATGCACAGTAGTGCACGCGCGCGGGAAGCATAAGCATGTGCACTGATGTGTAAACAGAGGAACAGAGCTGCAGTACAATGGTGAAGACACTAACTGATGGTGCAGGGGTCATGGGTTCAATCCCCCACTGTGCCCAATGAATAAGGCTGGCTGAGGCACTACCTGTAATGTGTAATATTGCATTATGAGGCATTTTAATTTTATTTTCATTACTGCTGCTAGCAAACGCAATCGCAAAGCGCTGTAACATAAGGTGCTGCATAAGGCACCCCATAAGGTAACCCAGAGGGCACATTTTAAAGTGCACTGTCCGCCACGGCACCCTATAATGTCCCCTATAGGGCACCCTAGAAGTCGCTCCATAGGATACCGTATAGGGCACCTTATATGGACGGTAGCCATAAGGTGCCCTATAGGGCGCCCTATAAAGCGCCCTCTGAGGCACCTCATGGGTACAGTACGCTGAGGGTGTTTTTGCTGGCAGCACTAATGTACATTAAAAAATAGATAATGCTTTGGACAGCCCTATCAAATAACCCCACTGTGGGTTAGAACCCATGACCTCTGGTTCCACATGCAGTGAAGTAACCAGTGGGCTACAGCTCTATAGCTGCTAGCAAGCCCCTGGCTGGCTGCAGAAGGACTACACGTCACCACACAAACAGTCTGCTGTGGTCACCAGGATAGGGTTAGCCCACCCGTACCCATGATGCACTGCACATGCAAATCAGCCGTCTATAGATGAACACAAGATGGGGTATGCACCCCCACAGCACCTCGGCCTGGTAGGGGGAACAGACCGTGTGTGGTACTGGCACAGAGTAGCCACAGACAGTCACATTGTGCGGGTACTGTGCCCACCCTGAGGTTGAGGTGGGGCACCCAGCACCAGGTCCACAGCACCTTCCATGGCTGAAATACGCCATGCTGTAGGTCCCCATCAGTGTGTGATAGGTAGTTCCGTTAGACACACCTAGGATACATCTGTGTCCTTCTGTATGTCTCAGTCATGTCTAGTCCTTATGGACAATGATGCACCCATAATAGTGCATATCCTGTGTTGGTGCCATGGTTACCTGCTGTAGGTGAAGGGGGGGTGTATGGACCTATAGGCAGATTATGTACCACCACACAACCCACCCTCTGGGGCTCAAGGTGGGAAACAGGATCACCCACCAATAGATCCACATTCTACCCCCTGCAATGGTAGCAGTAGAGGGGACCATCAACCCCAGTCCTGCTGGGGAACAGACAGAGTGGTACACATCCATAACGCAATAGCAGACAGACGGCAGGCCTGGAAATGCTCAGCTGCCCCCCACCATTATCTGACAGTCTCCAGCAGCAAGCCTCCAGCCGCTGCACCCTGCAAGGTGTTCCAGCACGACACATACTAGCTGCAGACAGTCTGCCAGCTAGTCCATAGTGCATGGTCTTGGAGGAGATGCATGTACCCAGAACGGGGATGACAGCATACACACCAAGCAGATAAGTCAGTGATTGGGCCCCAAAAGAAAGCCCATAAATATCACATGAGAGAAATACTATATAGCACTATGGTGGAACCTAGCCATGCCATGGTCACTGCTCAGTCAGGGTGAGAGTGACCTCCCAGCAGGACATGCTATGGCCACCCTGTCCGTGCAGGTGGTGGCCAGGCACTACAATGTCCGAGCCATTGCCCTATGCCGTGTGCAGATGCATCCAGGCCAGGCCACCCTATCCAGGCTATTCCCACAGTACCTTGCTCCTCATTATGCACATTGGCAGGCCAATACTGGCAACAGTGCTAGCAGTGTGGGCTGTGGAGGGTGTTGGCAGCCACCACACACTGGATAGACAGACACACACTCCCCACACCTATGCCAGCATTGTGCAACTATAGAGGTGTTGGGCAGCCCAGGCCACCACACCAGTCCTGGGCACAGTGCAGGCATGGCTATAGTACGCAATACTGTTGGGGTCACTCTGTCAGACTCAAGACCTGAGGCACACTCCACAGACATCAGAAAGGTTGCTATGATGCAGCTCAATCAGCAAATTGTGCTTAACTTAGGAATTGATATCTGCTAGCAATCAGTTCAGGAAGGCCCTTAAACATTTCCTTTTCATCAAATATCTCACTGACAACACCGAACCTCAGTACCACTTGAATAGCGAGAACCTCAGCAATGGTAGTAGTCAACCAGACAAGCCCTCGCAGCATGTATCCCCAACAATGTAAAACACCAAACAGTATCCTTTTCTCGCTACACCTATTATGTATATAGTTTACCCTGTTATCCAAGTTCCATATCCTGTTAATTGTAATGACCAGACATATGCAACTTGTCGGATGTTTCTGTTCCATGTAAACCGCGCTGATGGCGAATGGTGCGGTATATAAGAAATGTTAATAAATAATAAATAACTATATAAATAAATAAATAGCAACCTTTTGATAGATGTGTACCGTATTCCCACGTTTAGGGTGGCATTGCTAAGGTATGCAAGTGCTAGTATTGGGAGATGCATACAGGGCCCAAAGTCCTGCATCTCCAGGAGGCTTTGGATAATGGGGCCTGTGGGTGCGGGTGTGTCTGCCCCTGTTGGCTGCTGCTTTACGGCAGAGGTTCCCACCTCCAGTCCTGCGGTGCCAAACACTGTTCGGGTTTTCATGCTGTCCCTCATGAATATGCATGAGATACATCTGCATACCATGGGGGTGGCACATAGAAATGCAGCACAGGCATCTTTATTAGAGGCAGCATGGAACCGGAATGGTGTTTGGCCCTCCAGGACTGCATTTGGGAGACTCTGCTCTAGGTAATGTGCATGTTTATGGTGTCTGTGCTCTGTAGGGTAAAATGTAGGTGTCTTGGTCATGTTTATGTCATCTGCAATAAAGGTTCTGTCTGTATTAGCACGTTGTAGTAGTGGGTAAAATATGGGGACTGGGTTGGCAGGAAGCACAGCTGGGACTTGAACCTGTGGCCTTCTGCTTCTGAATACACTGGTTTTGTGCACTGCACCACCTTGTTGTCATAGAGGCAGTATATTCCTTGGTGATACCATGACTGTTCGTCAGACAGGGCCCCTCTGTTGCAGTACACGGCACCCACCTACACAGGGCTAGGCCACGGTCTGCTCTGGGCAGCTGCCACTGCCCCCTCCACCACCAGTATCCCTCAGCCACCATGCTGACATGCCCTTCTGCTGGTGGTGCGCAGTCTCAGGCCATCCAGTGTGCAGGTAGGCGGCTGCCTATGGTGCGGGTTCTGGGGTAGGGGTGCCTGCATAGACGTCCACGCTCCCCCCCAGCACCGCCTGCCAATGTTCCGTGCCCTTGGGGGTAGCTGTTGGGTACTTTCCCCTGTGACACTGTGGGAAACACAGTCGTGCCCATGTTGGGCCTTCAGCAGTTGCTGTCTGGCTGCTCTGCTGTTTCAGCATTCGTATGGGCCACCTAGGCATCACCCTAGTCCGCACTGTGGCCCAGCTGCACCACAGCATGTGCCACCTGTGGCCCTCTGTATCCCCTTTTCCGGCATCTGTCCAATTGCCGTTCCGACATGCCCACCCTGATGTTGCGGGACATGTGCACGCCATAGAAACCCTGTCCGATGGAGGGGAAAACCCTGAGCAGCGCTATTTCACTGAGGGCTCATTCACCTTGTATGGGGACGGAGTATAGACCCTTCCACGATTTATATCTTTTCTATGGAGCTTTCTCGGGGGGGGGGGGGGGTTGATGTTTCTCATTACTACCACTATTGGCCAGCTTGGTTATGTTTTTTTTCCAGTTTGTTGAGGTCATTTTCAGTGTTTCTGTGCCCTTTTGTTCTGTGCACATGTATCACACTTATCACTTTTTCTAGGTTTCCCTGCTTGGGCTGTACATTGCTGACACTGAAATGGTTTCTCTCCCCTGTAATGTGCATTTAACGGCAGGTTTTCATTCGCGTTGGAATTCAGCTCTGAAAATCAGCGCGTTAGTGTGAAGGGAGCCTCTCCCCGCCCACTCTCCGCCCACTGACCCCTTCTCTCTGCCCTCTCTCCACCTTTTGCGGTGTTTTACCGTGCCGTGGAACTTTACGATCGTTAACGCACAGTAGCGCGCGCTATTGCATGTTAACGAAACACACGATAGCGCGCGCTATTGCGCATTACCGCAGTTTAGTAAACATACCCCTTAGAGTTGGATTCTTTTGTCTCCTCATGCTGTCTGGTGTTTAGTTCACTGTATTTATTTATTTTATTTTATTTATTTGTGTGCTTTTCTATACCGCCCCTTCCAGAGATCAGGGGCGGTTTACAAGGATCTTAAAAAACAATATATCAAACAGTGAAATATTGTAATACATTTAACATTAAGGGAAACATAAGAACTATGTTACAAAGAAACAATGTGTAAATTATTTACATGGTTGAACAAAAACTATTTACAATAGTTATTTGTAATCATATGTACAGTGTTGGGAGGAGGGCTGTTTAGGATAGTTATTAAAGGAATTAGTTAGGATTCAGTGAGTTAGGTATCAGAGATGGTTATAAGCAAATGCTAACAGAAGTGAGTCTTGAATTAGGTGGGGTAGACTTGTGTTTGGGTAGTTGTGTATTCTTGTGTAGTATATTTGATTGTAGGTTGTAGGTTGCTGTAGTGTTGACTAAACAGGTAGGTTTTAAGTTCCTTCCTGAAAGAGGTAAGGTCCTTAATCTCTCTTAAATTTAGTGGTAGTTTGTTCCATAGGCTGGGAGCATAATATGAAAAAGCAGTGTTGGTGGTTATTTGTTTTGATTTTCTCACGGCATTGGAGATTAGTAGCATGTTGAGATTTGTTTTTCTTCTAAGTCTGTTTTCTGGTGGAGTCTGAAGTAATGTTGCTAACTGTGATGGGGCTAAGTCATTAATAAGTTTAAAAGTGGTGATGAGGGTTTTATATTGAATCCTACTAGAGATTGGGAGCCAGTGGAGAGCCACTGGAGAGCGTATAGGATGGGGGAGATATGATCGAATATTTTGGCTTTCGCAATGATTCGAGCAGTGACATTCTGAGCTCTTTGAAGGATGTGTAGATTCTTTTTAGATGTCCCTTGGAGTATGCCGTTACAGAAGTCTAAATGTGGCATAATGAGAGCCTGGACAACTGTTCTGAAATCATTGATGTCAATGAGGGGTCTGAGTTGCTGTATGGTTCTGAGCTTAAAAAATATAGTTTTGGCTGTCTGTTTTATGTGGTGTGTCATGCTTAGTGTTTTGTCTAGTGTAACTCCAAGGTATTTAATTTCAGATTTGACTGGGAGAGTAATGTTCATCAGGTTGATGAAAGCTGGAGGGGTGAAGTTGGTATTCCTGGTTACGAAGAGTGCTTCAGTCTTTTTGAAGTTAATATCCATATGGATTGAGCGGAGCCACTGTTCAGCTTTGGAGAGGCAGGTGGCGATTCCATTGAGATTGAGGTTAGCTATGTCACAAGGGGCAAACAGCATGATGTCGTCTGCATAGATAAAATAGCTTAGGTTGTGGCGTTGAAAGATTGTGCAAATAGGCTCGATATAAAGGTTAAAAACTAATGCGGAGAGCGAGGATCCTTGTGGGCTACCACATTCTTGAGGGAATGGTAGTGAGGGGGAATGATCTATATGAACATATTGGAAACAATTAGAAATGTAGGACTTAAACCAGTTAAGGGTGGTATCTTTTAAACCTAGTTGAGATAGTCTGGATAGGAGAGTATTATGATCTACACTGTCGAAGGCTGAGGAAATGTCAAGAAATATGAGCAAGAAGGCCTGCTTCATATTATCCATACCTCGGATTAGTGAATCAAAAAGGGATATAAGTAAGGTTTCTACTCCATGATATGGGCGGAAGCCATACTGGTGGTCATCTAAAGGAAAGTTGGTATCAATATGATCTTGTAGTTGTATCTGAGCTACCTTTTCAATGATTTTGGCTAAAAAAGGTATGCTGGCAATGGGGCGATATGAGGAAGGATCAGTACTATTAAGGGTTTTATTTTTTAGTAGAGGGCGAATCGCCGAATATTTGAGATCATCCGGCATGAGGCCTTGCATTAGAGATTGGTTTACAACTTTCAATATGTATGGAGCTAGTTCGGATTTTGCTGCTTTAACCCAAGACACTGGGCAGGGATCGAGTAATGAAGTGGTGGTATTGAGGTTTGATATAATCTCCAGGAGTTGTTTGTTGGAGATTGTATGGAATGAGCCCCATTCAGTGATGGTATTTGATGTGGTAGGGGTCAGGATGATACTTGAATGGGTGCTTAGTTTAAGCTTATTGGCAAAGTGGTTTGCAGGCGTTGCGGGTCTATTGGTGTTTTGTTAGGGATGTGATTGGGAACCTTAGTTAAAGATTTAATAATCTCGAAGAGTTCCCTGTGTCAGTTTATGGCCTTAGATAATGTTTTAGTATGGTATAATCTTTTTGTGTTGCTAATGGCTTCCTTGTAGGTTTTAAGGTTTGTGAAGTATTGAACCCTAAGTTCAGTGGTTTTCTTCTTTCTCCATTTAGCCTCTAATTTCCGGAGGTTTTTCTTTAGTGCAGCAAGCTCGGAGGTGTACCATTTCTCAGACGAGTTACTGCTAGGTTTTCTTTTATTTGAAGTTAAATAGACAGTAGACAGTAGCAATGCTCATTGACTTTGAGGCAACCTCATTGCATATAGTGTGACATGAGTGTCAACTCAGTGACCTTAGACAATTATAATTATTATAATTATGCAGATATATTTATACTGTATGTATAGACAAACAGATACACATACATGTAATATTTGACAACTGTCTGAGGACTTTTGTTTCTGAAGCTGCCCTTTCAGTCTTGTTTCTAAATGTATGGGTAACATATTATTGACAGCATATCAGCACCAGCTGGTCCATCCAGTTTGCCCAGTTGCCTTCCTCTGGTTTGCTGCACATTTGATAGATGAGCATATGCATGTTAATTCCCATGCTTAAACCCTCCTTTCCCAACACCTTGATCACTCAGTCCCATTCCAACTACTATTTGTTTTCTATACCAGTCTCAAGAATGTTTAAACTCTGTAAACCGTGCCAATGTACACCACCTGTACTGGTAAATTCTTTTAGGTCCTCATATCTCTGTATTTGATTTTTGCAAGTCCCATACTTGATCTAAGGCTCAGCCCCCTTAACTTAAATCTTATCAAGTTTTTTAAGAATTCAAAGAGCTTTTGTCCAAAATATTGTCACCCTTATTGTTAGGGTGGTAGCCATGGACATTTCATTCATGTTACCCCAGTCATTTTAGATACTTCACTCCACATAATATACTACAGCCTTCTCAGAGGCCACACTCTGCTCATTAGCTTTGTATTCTCCCTTCTTTGGTCCTCTATTATTGACAAAATAAACACTCAATAGGCCTCACTCGTTTCTTCCATCCTCTTCATCACCTGCCATAACTGCTGCACTGTGGGATAGCTAGTGATGATCATGTTTTTCTTAACCCAGTTATAGAAACATGCAAAGCGACAATAGATTAAAGACCACTTGATCCTACGCTATCTGTCCATTTTTGTCATCCTGTCATGCTTTTGCAGACCTTACTGATCTATGATCTTCCTCCCTCTATCACTAAGGGGTATGTTTACTAAACTGCGCTAATGTGCGCTGCGCACGTTAGTGTGCGCTAAGGTACCTTAGCGCATGCTAATGTCGCGTTACGAGGCACTAATGTGCACGCTCATGTGCGCGTCGCACTAATGTGCACGCTCAAGTGCGCGGCGCGCTAATGTGCGATGAAGGCGAGGAAAGGCTCCAGGAGGGCGGAGGAAGGCTCCCCAGGGGCGGAGAGAAGGGGTCAATGGGTGGAGAGTGGGAGGGGAGAGGCTCCCCGCACATTAGCGAGGCTGAAATCCGAGGCAAAAAATACCGCGAGTGAAAACCTCGCGTTAGAGCCGATTTTAAGGGAAGAGAAACCATTTCTGTCAGCAATGTACAGCAAAACCAGGGAAACCTAAAAAAAGTGATAAATGTGATACATGTGCATGGTACAAAAGTACAAATAAACATTGAAAAGGACCCCAACAAAATTTAAAAAAAATATAATCAGGCTGGGCAATAGTGATAATAATGGGAAACATCAAAAAACACTCCCAAGAAAGCCCCAAAAAATAAATATGAATTTTGGAAGGGTCTACGCTCCGTCCCCATACAAGGTGAATGATCCCACAGTGAAATAGCACTGATCAGGGTTTCCCTCTCCATTGGACAGGTTTCCTATGGCATGCACATGTTCCACAACAGCAGGGCGGTCATGTCGGAATGGGCAACTGGACAGATGCTGGGAAAGGGGATACAGAGGGCTGCAGGTGGCACATGCTGTGGTGCAGCTGGGGCACAGTGCGGACTAGGCAGATGCCTAGATGGCACTTAAGAATGATGAAACTGAACAGCAGCCAGACAGCAACTGATGAGGGCCCAACATGGGCACGATAGTGTTTATCACAGTGTCACAGGGGATAGTACCCAGCAGGTACCCCCAAGGGCACAGAACATTGGCAGGCGGTGTAGGGGGGAAGCGTGGACGCCTATGCAGGCACCCCTACCCCAGAACATGCACCATAGGCAGCTGCCTACCTGCACACTGGATGGCTTGAGACTGCACACCACCAGCACCACCAGCAGAAGGGCATGTCAGCATGATGGCAGAGGGGTACTGGTGGTGGAGGGGGGCAGTGGCAGCTGCCCAGAGCCGACCATGGCCTAGCCCTGTGTAGGTGGGTGCCATGCACTGCAACAGACAGGCTGTGTCTAACAAACAACCATGGTATCTCCAGGGACTGCACTGTCTCTGTGAGCACAGTGTGGTGCGGTGAGCACAGCCAGTGTGTTCAGGAGCAGAAAGTCACAAGTTCAAGTCCCAGCTGGGGCTACTGCCAATCCAGTCCCCATATTTTACCCGCTACCAAACCGTGATAGTAAGGACAAACCTTTATTGCAGAGAACATACGCATGGTTCAAACGCCTATATTTTACCCCACCGAGCACAGACACCAGAAACATGCGCATTACCTGGAGCAGAGTCCCCCAAATTCAGTCCTGGAGGCCCACAAATCATTCAGGTTTTATGCTGTCTCCAATATAAGGCCATGTCAGCATGGTGGCGGAGGGGTACTGTTGGTGGAGGGGGCAGTGGCAGCTGCCCAGAGCAGACCATGGCCTGCAACAGACAGGCCCTGCCGGACAAACAGTCATGATATCACCAGGGAATGCACTGTCTCTGTGGCAACACAGTGGTGCAGTGCACAAAACCAGTGTGTTTGGAGGCAGAAGGTCACAGGTTCAAGTCCCAGCTATGGTGCCTGCCAACCCAGTCCCCATATTTTACCCACTACTACAACATGCTAATACACACAGAACCTTTATTGCAGATGACGTAAACATGCCCAAAACACCTACATTTTACCCTACAGAGCAAAGACACCATAAACAGGTGCATTACCTAGAGCAGAGTCTCCCAAATGCAGTCCTGGAGGGCCAAACACCATTCAGGTTCCATGCTGCCTCTAATAAAGATGCCTGTGCTGCATATCTATGCACCACCCCCATGGTATGCAGATGTATCTCATGCATATTCATGAGGGACAGCATGAAAACCCGAACAGTGTTTGGCACACCAGGACTGGAGTTGGGAACCTCTGCCGTAAAGCAGCAGCCAACAGGGGCAGATATACCCACACCCACAGGCTCCATTAGCCAATGCCTCCTAGAGAGGCAGGACTTTTGGCCCTGCGTGCATCTCCCAATACTAGCCCTTGCATACCTTAGCAATGCCACCCTACACCTGGGAATATGGTACACAGCTATCAAACGTTTGCTATGATTACTGGCAGATACCAATTCCTACGTTAAGCACAGTTTGCTGATTGAGCTCCATCATAGCAACCTTTCTGCTGTCTGTGGAGTGTGCTTCAGGTCTGGTCTCTGACAGTGTTTACCATCCTGGGGAGTGACCCCCAACAGTATTGCGTACCATATCCATGCCTGCACTATGCCCAGGACTGGTGTGGTGGCCAGGGCTGCTAAACTCCTCTAGAGTAGCACAATGCTGGCATAGATGTGGGAGTGTGTGTCTGTCTATCCAGTGTGTGGTGGCTGCAAACACCCTCCACAGCCCACACTGCCAGCACTGTTGCCAGTATTGGCCTGCCAATGTGCATAATGAGGAGCAAGGTACCATGGGTATAGCCCGGACAGGGTGGCCTGGCCAGGATGCATCTGCACAGGGCATAGGGCACTGGCTGGGACATTTTAGTGCCCGGCCACCACCTGCACAGATAGGGTGGCCACAGCATGTCCTGCTGGGAGATCACTCTCACCCTGACTGTGCAGTGACCACAGCATGGCTAGGCACCCCCATAGTGCTATATAGTATTTCTCTCATGTGATATTTATGGGTTTCTTTTTGGGGCCTAGTCACTGATTTATCTGCTTGGTGTGTTAGCTGACCTCCCAGTTCTGGGTGCACGCATTTCCACCAGGAACATGCACTATGGATTAGCTAGCAGATTGTCTGCAGCTGGTATGTGTCTTGATGGAGCGCCTTGCAGGGTGCAGCGGCTGAAGGCTTGCTTCAGGAGAATATCAGATAGTGGTGGGGTGCAGCTCAGCATATCCAGGCCTAATATCTGTCTGCTATTGCGTTATGGATGTGTACAGAGCTGCATTGACTGCCCTGTAGGGTGTCTGTTCCCAAGCAGGACTGGGGTTGATGGTCCCCTCTACTGCCACCATTGCAGGGAGGTAGAATGTGGATCTGTTGGTGGGAGACCCTGTTTACCACCCTCAACCCTGGAGGAGGAGGAGGAGGAGGGTGGTGGTACATAATCCTCCTAGGGGTCCATAGGGGCTACACCTGACTGAGACATTCAGATATATCCAAGGTGTGTCTGCAGAAACTACCTATCTCACACATTAGCACTGCTGGGGACCTGCAGCATGGCCTATCTCTGCTGTGGACCTGGTGCTGGGTGCCCCACCTCACCCTCAGGGTGAGTGCCGTACCTGCACATTGTGACGGTGTGTAGCTACTCTGTGCCAGTACCACACATGGTCAGTTCCCCCTACCAGGCCGAGGTGCTGTGGGGGTGCATACCCCATCTTGTGATCATCTGTAGACTGCTGATTTGCATGTGCAGTGCATCATGGGTATGGGTGGGTTAACCCTATCCTGGTGACCACAGCAGACTGTTTGTGTGGTGACTTGCAGTCCTTCCGCAGCCAGCCAGGGGTTTGCTAGCAGCTATAGAGTTGTAGCCCACTGGTTACTTCACTACCAGTGGAGCCAGAGGTCATGGGTTCAAACCCACAGTGGGATTATTTGATAGGGCTGTCCAAAGCATTATCTATTTTTAATGTACATTAGTGCTGCCAGCAAAAACACCCTCAGCGTACTGTACCCATAAGGTGGCTCAGAGGGCGCTTTATAGGGCGCCCTATAGGGCAACTTATGGTTACCATCCATATAAGGTGCACTATACAGTATGCTATGGAGCGACTGATAGGGTGCCAGTCCGTATAAGGTGCCTTATAAGGTGTCCTATGGAGTGCCTTATAGGGTGCCCTATAGGGGACATTGTAGGGTGCCGTGGTGGACAGTGCACTTTATAATGTGCCCTATGGAGTGCCTTATAAGCTGCCTTATGCAGCACCTTAGGTTATGGCATGTGAGGGTGTGTTTGCTGGCAGCAATAATTAAAATACCTCAGGAAACAATACTTACATGTCAAAGCTGATGCCTCAGCCAGCCTTACGTATTGGACACGCCTGGGGATTGAACTCATGATCCCTGTATCATCAGTCAGTGCCTTAACCATTGTGCTACACTGCTGTTCCTCCTTGCATTTCAGCGCACCTACTTATGATTTCCATGCGTTGAAATGCACAGTGCTGCCATAAAAAACAGTGCTATGACCTTGCTGTGCCTCATTGGGCACCCTATATGGTGCCCTATACGCCACCCTTTCAGCAACATTGTAGGGTGCCGTGGCGGACAGTGCACTTTGAAATGTGCCCTCTGGGGTACCTTATGGGGTGCCTTATGCAGCACCTTATGTTACAGTGCTTTGAGAGTGCGTTTGCTGGCAGCAGTAATTAAAATAAAATTAAAAAGCCTCATAATGCAATATTACACATAAATGGTAGTGCCTCAGCCAGCCTTATTCATTGGGTACAGTGGGGGATTGAACCCATGACCCCTGCACCATCTGTCAGTGTCTTCACCATTGTACTGCAGCCCTGTTCCTCTGTTTGCACATCAGCGCGCCTACTTATGCTTCCCGCGTGCGTTACTCATGCGCTAATGTGCACGGCGCACAAGAGCGCACACGCTAATCCCGTTTTGCTATTTTTGACCGGACCACCCACTCCTTATATGGCATCCTGCAGACTACTGCGGCGTGCACCTAACGGGGGTTTTAGTAAACATACCCCTAAGTTCCCTTGGTATTTGTCTCATGCATTCCTAAAGTCTTCCACTGCCCTGGCGCCTAACAGTCCTATTCAGAATATATTCCAGGTTCTCACGACCCTCTCGGTGAAAAGGTGCAGCCTTGTATTCATTTTAAAATCTTCCTCTCTTTACTTTCTTTTGATGACTTCTTGTCCTTGAGCTTCTCATGAGCAATAGGCTATGGGCACTGTACACATAACAGTAGAAGTAACACCACGTGGTGTATATTTTCTTCCAACCCTTCACACCCCCAGCCATAAAGGTATGTCTTACTTATTTTAGGACCTGTTTACTGAGATGTGCTAAGGTTTTGCACCCAGTGCATGCAAACTGCAAAATATTAATGTGTTAGGTGCAAAACCACTATAGTAAATGGAGTATTCCTTGCATTTTGGGAAGGCCGCTGTGCAGCATATGCAGAACAAATTATGGTAGCATGCATTAACTGAATGACAGATAATGCAGAAAGCTACACCCCTTGAGTTATCATTACTTGCACCATGCATTATCTGCAACATTAGCAGTTAACTTGGAAGTCATTACCATGCATTAACTGCAAGGCACACTTCCCACCCATTCATCATTTATTTCATGCCCCAAAATTTCCACATTAACTGTTAGCACATTAGCTATTTGATCACTGCATTATGTTAACTGTTAACATCACACAGTGGTATTAGTTTTTATTAATTTCCATGTTGTAGATAGTTAACACAGCAGAGTAAACAGAATCCTAGAAGTTTGCCTTTTTAAAATAGTATGTTTAGCTAGTTTCAAACGTATTACATCTTTAAACCATATTGTATTGCAAATCTTGTGAATATTCAATCATTGTACCTTCATAAAGGAGGCTGTAATAGCAAACAGAATATATAAGTACATTTCATGCAATTTATTTTTGTCAATATGTATTTAAAACACTTAAATACTGTATAAATTAAAAACAACTTTTTAAGTTAAATTTTAGTTTGATTCCCATTGTGCCTCTGATGAAAGTTTTATTTATAGGTTTTAATTGCCATTTCCTGTTTTGCAGGAGGGGTTCAAAATGGGACTAACCCTCGAAGGCACAGTGTTTTCCCTTGATCCTTTAGACAGTCGATGCTGATGCCAAGAATAAAAGGTTGCTGCTGTTATGATTGTTTGTTTTTATTTGTTACCTTCATATATGTTTGCGTTATGTATGATGTGCCAAAAAAGTTTCTTATTTTGTGTTGGATTTTTCATCTGTAAGCTTCAGGTTTAAATTCAGTACTTTAATGTTCATGTAGAATATCATTACATTGTCAGTTTTAAAGAATGTTATACTGTAAATTACTGTACATTGCAAAGTTTTCAGCTTCAGCTAGTCAAGATTGCTTAAAGAATGTGTGTCATACATTCTTGTTTAATGTTTTTACAGAAATAACAAATGCTTATAATTTAAGTTAATGGTCTCATATAAGCATTTGACTTCCATTCAGTAAGGTTGTTATTGTATGTTATTTTTAATATGAAGAAGAATAATTTGACATATAATGTAAAATCTAAAAGATAAATCAGTTAGTGATCTAAATGCACTTACTCGAGTTGTAGGCTGTATTTAAAAAAAATGTTACATAGCTAGAAAAAATGTTGCATTTTCTGGTAGGCATTTGTGTCCTTTTTATCTGAAAATAAAATATTTTTGTTATTTCAGACAGGTCCAAAGAACTATGTAAAATGATAAACTATACTTTGAAAATGTTGGCATTCACGAATTTCCCCACAACTTGATGTTCATTATGCTCTTAGGTCCTGGTTTACTGCATACTTTACTAATCAGCCTTTTTTTGTTTTGTAGACACAGACTAGATTTTTAAAAAAGCCCATGCTGTCAATTTGCAGTTAGCTGCTGAGCAGCAAAAAAATTTAATCAAAATTGTATCATTTTTTAACTGACAGATTTCTGGATACATTTTTTTCCTAATTCTAGCCAGACAAAATCTTTAGATTTAGGACAGAACATGACTGAAGTTGACTGGCTAAATTTAGCCAGAAAACACTGAACATATGCGCTGACTAGGAATGTGAACAGGAAAGAATTTTCATGTGGCCTTTTTTTTCATGATTTTGGGGATTTTGGTTCTTTTTCATATTTGTATTGATTAAAAAAAATAATGTGTGTTGGAACTTTCTAGCAAGTGCAAATTGACCTTATGCAGGTTAATGCTTGTTAAATTAATTTGACATGCAATAGTAAAACAAGGGACGCCTTTACTATTAGATAACTCTCATTAATGAATGTTCTAAGTGCTAGTTAATGTACGCTGATGCCATAGCTTATCTTAACATTCATTAATGAGCATTAAGCTCTAGTGAACATGGCTCCACATGCATTCTAATAAATACACATCCCTAATGCTGACAAATCTAAAACCCATTTTAGAAACCCTTTTTTGTGTGAGTTTGAATGGGAAATTTTAATTAAATCACAGGGACAAATTTATAAAGTCAGCGGCTTACCCAGGTAATTTACTAAGGACCCAATTTTCAATTAGGCAGGCTATGTGCCATGGAGGTGCATAACCTGCCCGCTAACCCCTTTAACCCAGATCTTCACCTCGGTAGCGGAAGTGAAAATTTGGATTTGTCTGGATGCACCAGAACTCACCGAGGCTAAACGGGTAGCAGTGATTTTCCTCGCCTATGCTATGAATGTACTTGAAAAAGTTTTTATTCTGCGTTTTTGCTTCCACGACAAGCTTGTTTTCAAATTCTCTCTTTGCCTGCCTTATCAATGTCTTGCATCTAACTTGTGCCAGGGCTTATGTTTGCTGTTGTCATCATTTGGCTTTTTTTTCCATTTCCCCAAAGAAGCTATTTGGCTACAACAGCTTCTCTGACCACACCTTTAAACCATGCTGTCAGTTTTTTGGTTTTCCTTCCACCTTTCTTGAAGTGTGGAATACATCTGGTCTGGGCTTCCAAGATAGCATGTTTAAGCAACGCCCATGCTTGATGTAAATCTTAAACCTTTGCAGCTGCTCCTTTTAGTTTTTTCTTAACTATTTTCCTCATTTTATCATAGTCTCCCTTTTGAAAGGTAAAAGGTAGTACTGTTGATTTCTTTGCCATCCTCCCTCCATTTATTAAATGAAGCGCAATCATGCTATGATCACTATTGCCAAGTGGCCCCAAAACTCTTAACTCTTGTACCAGTTCCTGTGTTCCATTAAGGGCTAGGTCCAAAATAGCTTCCCCTCTTGTCAGTTCATGAGCCAGCTGCTCCAAGAAACAGTCATTTATTTCATCTAGAAACTTTATATCCCTAGCATTCCTGCTGTGATATTGATCCAGTTGATAACTGGGTAATTGAAATCACCCATTATTATTTGGTTGTAGCTTTTGTTAGCTTCCCTGATTTCTTTTAGTATTTCATCATTCATCTGTTCATTTTGACCAAGCAAATCATAGTATGCCTCCACTGCCATTGCCTTCCCCTTTTTACATGGAATTTCTATCCATAGATTCTACAGTGTATTTTGTTTCCTGCAAAATATTTCTCCTGTGTGACTCAATGCATTCTCTAACATGGAGCAAAATTCTCCACCAATTCGATCCACCCTATCATTGTTACATAATTTGTACTCAGATATCACGATGTCCCATGGTGGTCCTCCTTCCACCAGGTCTCTGAGATGCCAATTATATCTAACCTTTCATTTAGTGCTATATATTCTAACTCTCCCATCTTATTTTTTAGACTTCTAGCATTTGCATACAGGCATTTTAGAGGTTGTATTTAGTTCATACAGTATTAACATTACAGTTATCAGTTGACGGGTAATTTGGAATCTTTCAGATCTGTCTGCTCTGTACATAGAGGCATCTGTTTTACTTTTATCTTTATTGGAACCTCTATATCGGGATGCCCTAACTTCAGTGATACATCCTTCTGAACCATGTGCTCTTGGGCGACTATTCACTTTCCCCTATTATCTAATTTAAAAGCTGTTATATCTCCTTTTTAAAGATTAATGCCAGCAGCCTGATTCCATCCTGGTTAAGGTGGAGCCCATCCTTTCAGGAAAGCCCCTCCCTTCCCCAGAATGTTGCCCAGTTTCTAACAAATCCAAAGCAGTCTTCTTTGCACCATCATCTCATCCCTGCCTTGAGACTCTGGAGCTCTGCCTGCCTTTTGGGTACTATACGTAGAATGGGAAGCATTTCAAAGTATGCTTTCCTGGAAGTTCTGGATTTCAACTTCCTACCTAAAAGCCTAAATTTGCCCTTGAGAACCTCCCTCCCACACTTTCCTATGTCATTGGTACCAACATGTATCAAGACAGCAGGCTCCTCCCCAGCACTATGTAAAACCTTGTCTAGGTGGCATGTGAGGTCCATTATCTTCACACCAGGCAGGCATGTTACTAAGGGATTCTCACGTCCATCAGCCACCCAACTATTTCAATGCCTAATGTTCGAATTGCCAACTATAACCCTTCCCTCATGGACACATGGCCCTGGAGAAACCTCTTCAGTGCAATAGGGTTTTACATCACCTGGAGCACAGGTCCTAACTACAGGATCATTTCCTGCTATACCGAGGTGATGCTCTCCTTTCATGTGGCCTCTCTTCTCCAAGGCACCAAAGAGGCTACCAGTCTGGGGGTAGGACTTAAGTACTGCATCCCTGTAGATCTCATCTATATACCTCTCTGTCTTCCTTAGCTCCTCCAAGTCTGCTGCCCCTACCTCCAGAGATCGGATTTGTTCCCTGAGAGTAAGAGCTCCTTGTCTAGTGCACAGCTAAAACCTCTCACCAACTAGGAGGAAATCATATATGCGATACACAATGAAAAAGACTGGAAAACCCCCATCTCACTGCTGGACTGGACAGGGAAACACTCCCATCTCTCCATCCCATTGTCTTCAACATATTCCCATTTCTTCCCCTTTCCATTCAAATCTTTCAGTATCTCTTCTCAGTTGATTCCCACTTCCAGCATCATCTTCCCTCCTTTCCAATATTCCCTGTTTTCCCCTCAGTATCTCACTTTTCTCCTTCCTCTCTCTCACCATTGACTAGCCTTTATTCTTACTTTACACCCAGGGTCTCACATCTTCCTTCCCCTTCTTCCCAGCATTTCTTTCCAAACCACACCACTCCCTATTTTCATTTATGGTCTGGCTTAGAGGATTTTATTTCAAAATCTCTCTTTTTTTTAAATTTTACCTTGCTCTGCCTCCTTTAAATATTTGCAGGGGTGGGGTGGGGGGTTGCTGCTTAGCAAGGTGTGATTATTAGGTAGTGCTGGAGCAGTGGGTTCAAAGCTGCTATACTGGTGGAAAAGGGAAACAGAGAAGCTATGGTCATATTCAGCTGCAGCAGTAACTGATGAAGGTGGTGGATCCTCACTCAGTGGCAACTGTGAGACGTGGACCATGCTTTTAGTAGAGGTCTGTGGCCATCATTTTTTTTTTAAATATTAGAGTGGATATTTTATTCAAAATGTTTTGAAAACCACCTATCAGCATTCTCAGGGGGTGATACAATAATACATACATAATAATAAAAAAAAATTATGAGGCAGACTAATAAAGCACATTTTAAACTGAACCTGGTAATATAGTAACATAGTAAATGACAGCAGAAAAAGACCAGTATGGTCCATCTATTCTGCCCAGTACGATATATATATATATATATATATATATATATATATATATATACTGGTAAAAACTAGTTAACTGAAGACCTATTTTCTGGCTGTGTTATCTTTGGTTCTCAACTGCTCACTCTCATCTGAGGGAATAGTGTGTTAGCTCCCAAAAGCTAGTCAACAAAGGGCATCTTTAACCCTTTCCAGGCCGAGCCCAAAACTCTCGGGATCCAAAATTCTGACTAAATATTCCTATCAAATGGTATATAATACATGACCATAGCAGAAGGAAAATCACTATTAGAACATATTGAATAAGACAGGTACAATTTTTCTGAAATATGCAAAGATTAACCCGGCTGCAAAATGTGGATTAAAAATTTAAAGTAGGCCTTCAAAGGGTTAAGCGTGTGTGCTAATGTTAGCATGAGGTTTATCATACAGTAAGGCACCATCGTAACAGTGTAAGGCCTCATGCCTAAAAGTCCTGTTCTAACTAGGTAGCATATGATTGGGGTGGGACTGGGCGGTTTAGGGACTGAACGTGGGTGTTGATGGTGCATTATGGTTAGTGCGGGTGTTTTGGGTGTTCGCTAGCTGCAAATGTTGCCATTAACTTGGGTGCACTCAATGCTACCTGAATGGGTGGCGTTAAGTGCACCTGTGTGCCATTAACGTGGATCTATGTGTTAACAGCTGGGGAATGGACATGTATACCCCTAAAGTTAGCATGGCCTTTGTGCTAGTTTTGCAGCTCAAACACATGCTACTGGTGTGTCTTTTAGTAAGCATGCCCCCAAATGTATTCTATTGCTTCAACAAAATGTTATGACCTTACATTTTTTGATTTGTTGTCCTCTATTTCCACACATATTATAATAAAAGCATCATCTTTAATTTTTCTTTCAGTGAAATTTTAAAAAATATTATACAAATAAAATGTTTGGTGCCTTTGAGCCAATAAAGGTATTTATATTCTTCTTTTCTTTTAATTTGGGTTACATTTAAAAATATATTATGCAGTGTTAATACTGCAGAATAAGTTTTCCCATATGTACGTTGTCCTTTTAATTCTTTAGCATTCATATATAATCACAGTTACAGTAGTGTGTGTTTCTCAAATTTTGTTTAGCAGATGGTATTTTGAAATTTGTATAATGAGAATGTTTTACTAGCTATATCAGTAACTTTTTAAACAAATAGAATTTGTATTTTTACTGTATTTTAGTAAAGCTTTAAGTAAGAGGTAGTACTTAGCAGCCATTGACTATAAACCATCACAGCTCAAGGCCGTGGTACTATTTACGCATTTTAAGAAGCATTCTCCTTTAGCAATTTCTATGTAAGTGTAATGTAAATATTTCAAGATAACTGATCAGTCAAGCAATTAATATGAAAATGCTGATATCAGTGCATGGCTAACAAAAAGTCAGCGATATGGCTGAAAACTATTATATTTCTGTATAATCCAAATTGGTTTTGGTATTTCTAAAATAAATTATTTTATAATAAGTTACAATGTAATAATTCATTTTTAAATCACATTTCCATCAAATGGTTTATTACAGTAGGAGTGCTAGCATTCTTGCTGGCTTGGTCACCACAAAGAAGCAACAAATCAATGGAGACACACAGGTAGTAGGAAAGAAGGTCACAAACTTATTGAATGTATGCCTTGCAAACTCATCTGATACTGAGTAAATCCTCAAAGTGCTGCTGACCTCCATCCCCTTCCACTAGATTTATCACTGTCCATTTCCGTGGTTCTCGTAAGAAATCAAGGAGCTCAAGAACTAATCCGCAGGAATTCCAACAGGTTACTGGCCCAAATTTCCAAGTTTGTTACAGATGCACACAAGAAAGTTTGCCCAGAAGTGTCTGAAAAAGGATAACCACACTTTTATAAGTAGCCGTACTTTTTTTGCAAAAACTGGCATGCGATCTCAGCCAAACGCCCCTAAACCTTACCACGTGTTGGGGCTCCAACCTGACCAGTGTGATGTATCTGGGACACTCACCTTGAAACTTAAAAAAAAAAAAAGCATGAAATAGTGCCTGCTCAGTGGGACTGACACAGTATAGTACACTCAGAACATCATATTACCTCTCACAGAGCTGTTTTTTTTTTCCCCTTTAGCCTGCATTGGTGCCTATGCAGGATAAAAATAACACTGGTCAACATTGAAATCGTTACTGACTTTAAAAGGCCCTAATCTGTAGTATCTTGGTGAGCTGAACACGAATATGACATTAAAAACAATTTATTGGCTCTTGTTTTGAAGATATTGCATGTAGTTCATTTTTGACGTTTCACCGTGTAAATTTATCCAGTAGGACATCAACAACATCCCAAATAAGCCTTGAATGATGTAATATTGCATCACATTGCATAATACCAGCATGCACACATCATCCAGAGTTGACTGCATCATTTTCTGATGCAATGCAATACTACTGCCAGATGGCTGCTGAAGCCATCTGACGTCAGCAGTGTACTATACGCAGTCGGAAAGGAAAGTAATCTGGTATTCTGTTCCGATACTGAAAGCCTCATGAATGTCTTAAAAATCACTCATGGACCCACAAGACTGGAGACTGTTTATAGACTCTTCAAAACTGAGTCTAAAGACTGTGCTTTTGAACAATGGAAATTGTCTTCCATCTATTCCAGTAGTGCATGCCGTCCACATGAAAGATACATGCGATAACTTAAAGCGTCTACTGACTTCCATTAACTATAACAAGTACAGCTGGCACCTCTGTGGTGACTTGAAGGTAGTTGCCCTTTTAATGGGACTGCAGCAGGGATATATAAAATACATGTGTTTCTTATGTGAGTGGGATAGCCGAGCAAGGGATTGGCACTACTTGCAGAAGGAATGGAATCGCAGACAAAATGTAACAGTTGGAGAGAACAATATCCAGCACCCAGCTCTGGTTGAGGCTCACAAAATCCTGTTACCACCCCTTCACATCAAACTAGGTTTGATGAAAAACTTCGTGAAAGCCATGGACCGCACTTTGCCAGCTTTCCGATACCTGCATGAAAAATTCCCTCGACTCAGCGAAGCAAAGATTAAAAAGGGAGTTTTTGTGCGTCCTCAGATTCGAGAGCTCTTCAAAGATGACCGATTCAACAACTTGCTGCAGGGTGATGCAAAACAAGCATGGAATGCTTTTCGCCTAGTGTCAACAAACTTTCTCGGGAATGTTAGGGCAGAAAACTACAAGGAACTAGTAGAAGACATGCTGATGCAGTATCAGAAACTTGGCTGCAATATGTCTCTAAAAATCCATTTCCTTGATTCCCATCTTGATTTCTTTCCTGACAACTGTGGTATGGTTAGTGATGAACAGGGCAAACATTTTTACCAGGATATCGCAACGATGGAGCAAAGATACCATGGAAAATGGTCCACTACAATGCTGGCTGACTACTGCTGGACACTCCCCAGAGAAGCTCCCGAACAGCTGTACAAGAGGCAGGCAAAAAAATCTAAGAAGTAGTCTATCACTTGTTTTTTTACAGGTATTAACCGAAGGCCTATTATATATTTACTATTGACATTAATTCTTGTAGATTACAAAAAAACTAGAGCCAACTTTGCAATTTCACTGTCATATTCGTGTTCAGCATATAAAACCTGATAGGAAAGGACTATTTTTATTTCAGTAACATGACTTTTGTAAAACTTGGTTGACCAGTGTAATTACTTCAAATATGGCCATTTCACAATAGGCTGACTTTGTTTGATGATGCCACCACTAGGAAAATTCCTAAGAGTTCAAACCACCTTTGCAATATAATATCCACCCAATAAAGGCAACGTCTGCGTCTCAAAGCTTCAGCTGGCAGGAGCGATGAAATCTCCCAGTCCTCAACCAAATACACCACTGATATTGCTTTCTGACCATTTTTACACAGTGGATCATGGGCTCGTCAAGGTAGCCAATTCGGATAACCTCGTGGCAGAGAAAAAACAGTAGACTGCCCCTAATACTGAACAATCCAATTGGGGCCCTTTTGTCAGTCTTGTTTTTGCTTTTCAACAAATCTAGATCCATTTCTTTCCCTATTCAGCAATATTACTTTCATCTAGCATGAACATTGATGGATGGATAAATAAATAATTAAAAAGTCACTTGTTTTATTGATATGACAAATTACGTATACCCTCAGGGTATGGGGCGAACCTCCCTTCCCTCTACTGTCGCCCCACTCACCCTCCCAGAGGCCTTAGTGTGAGTAAGGTGAGCGGGGAAGTGTTCTTGAGGCTGTGAACCACTATTTTGGTAAAGCCTTCTGGGTATTGTAGTTCAGTAGCTTATGAAGTAAATAGTTGTGCACGAGATAGTAAGGTAAAAATAGGATTTATTCCCTTCCCAGGGTTGGATTTTAACCTTGAAAATACAGCAACATAAAGTCCATACTTCTGGTACAATGAAACAAAAGGATAACCAAACTTAGGCAGTGCTTGTCTTCAGCTTCTTAAGGTAACACAAAAAGGCACAGAAAACAGTTTAACTTCCAAACACTCTTTGGACTGTTTTCCTTCTTATCATAATGTAGCAATACTAGCATAGAGAGTGTATGCTGTCTGACAGCGTGTACGTACAGTCCATCAACATCTCCGTGTCTGGAGCTTGGTAAAAATCACACTGCATACCATCAACGTCCTCCTCAGCTTCCCATGGGGTGAACTCTTTTCCCTGCTTAATCACTTCCTCTGCAAAGGGTAAAGGGTTCCCTCCCCCCAACAGCCTAGAGGAGCCTGGGTATTTACCATAATTACTGTTGGCTCTTTCACACAGCTCCTGGTATGTACAAGGAACTGGGTTAGATTCCTCTGCTCTGCTATTAGGTGGTATTTTCCTACCTTCCAGCAAACTCCTTTCCAGGAACCTCCCTTGGCTGCAACACGGCTCAAGGTAAAACTTTTCCTTTCTGCTTTGCCTGGGTTTTCTCACAGGCAGAAACTCAGCTTCAGGGAAATAAACTTTTCCTTCAGAGTACTTAGCATTATAAGACTGAGACTGCCTTACCCGGGTTTTAAAGCAATGTTCCTTGCTTTCTGGGGAATAGAGTTCCTCAGTGCACTGACCAGCCGTGCACTGCTTCCTACAGCGTGGAACTGTCTGTCTCTTTGGGTCAGCGTGCCTCCCACGGCTCCCTTCTTCAGAGGAGCTTTCCTGGGTGAGATTGGGACTCCCTTCCCTTCTCTTGTCCTTCCACTCTGTTCCCAAGACAGTTATCCTTTGGCTGGGTCCTTGGTTAATTCTTCTCCTCCTTCTCTCCTCACTACTCCCTGCTAGGGGATTTTTAAATGTGTTGCCTTTCCCGTTTGCTTGGGCTCCGCCCCTCATCAGCTGCCTCCCCTCTCCTAATGAGTCATGGGTTAGCTCCTGGCTTGGGCGTTCCCTAGTACTGTGTGACATAGTTTGTTTGGGGTTTCTATGCCAACCTTCCTCCATGTTTTCCTTTGACCTATCAAAAGTGGATTCATTCTGAAGTACATTCTCTGTCTCCATAGGCTCTGATCCTTGTGCCTCATGACACTACATGAGTTGTTACTCAACAACATATACTTCAAGTCAAAACCCTCAAAGGCTTACTGTACCTTCCCTCTCCTTTTCTGAATACCACCAACCTATGCTACTGAATACTTCTTAACTGTTCCAGGATATTTTTCTCTGAGGAGACTTTTCCAGTTTCTGGATGTTACTCCATTCCATTTTTTTTCCTTGCTTGTTCCAAGTCCTATGGCTATCATGTCCCTCTGCACCTTGGCAAGGGTCACTTTTCTAACAGGTCCTTCCAAAACCACATCCACAGAATGCTGGTTCCTCTAAGGTTCAGTACTAGATCCCATCAGTGGCATTGGCTCCATCTCTCCAGCAGCTCACCCCATCGCTAGGAGAGAGCTCGTGCCGGCAGGTCTCCTGCCTCTCAGAATCACCCATTCCTGCCCCCGCCCCAACACCCCTTGGAAGTGTGTTATATACCGGGCAATATCCATTCGCCCAGGAATTTTACCTGAATACACTTACCGTGTTAGTTGTGTCGTGTGCTGGTCATTGTTCGCTTTATAGTTCACTTTCATTAAACGTTTTTGGGCAGACACAACAAAGTGTCAAGAATTTGGTGATTTTGGCGGGCTTTTCCAATTTTGTTCTAATTTGCCTATGCCTTGCCTTTGAATTGGTTCAAACTACTGTGACGTTTGCTTGCCTCTGCAATTTTATTTTGCCTAGCCTTTGCGTTGATTCTACACTGTGTGCAGAATTTATTAAATAGCGTTTGGTGGTATTTGAACTTGTTTGGCGGTATTTGATTTTATCTGGTTTGCTGGACAGGTGTTTGAGTTTGTTTATGATTGTTTGGTGGTATTTTATTATTGGTGCCAGTATGATGAAGTCTTATTTTTACGTTTAGAACTGCATGTGTGGTTTTGGCATCTCCAGTCCTTGTATTGCACATCATCCAGAGGTCTTCAGTTCCTGTTGATCTTTAATACTTTGGGACAGTGACAGTTTTGGACCAGATTCAGCCAGTGTTTATACTAACTTAGCAGATTTGGCCTTCTTACATCCAGCCACCCCAGTATAACGAAGATGAGTGTTCCAAAGAAGAGCAAAACCTATCACTTTCATGATGAATGGGAAATGGACTACTTCTTCATCATGGTGAAAGACAAGTGTTGTCTAATTTGTAACGCCCCAGTATCCTTGCCCAAAAAGGATAATCTGGAACGTCATTATAAGGCTCTGCATAGCAATAAGTTTGATGCTGATTTTCCACCCAAAAGTGAAATTCGTAAACTGAAACTCAAAGAACTTAAATTGAAATTGGCTACTCAGCAACAGTTGATGGCGAAGCCAAGGTCACATTCGGTCAATGCAACCATAGCATCCTTCAAAGTCAGCAACCTGATTGCAAAGAAATGCAAACCTTTCACTAAAGGGGAATTTGTAAAAGATTGTTTTCTTGAAGCAGCTGACAATCTTTTTGAAGGATTTAAAAATAAGAAAGAGATCATAGCTGCTATTCAAGACATACAATTATCAAGAAACACCGTCGTGCGGCAAATAGAAAAGATGTGTGGATACAACTGAACAATTGTTGCAGGATGTTTCAAATTGTGTTGCTTTCTCACTCCAACTGGATGAATCTACAGACATAAGAGACATAGCCCAGTTACTAGTCTTTATCCGGATGGTTTTTGAAGACTTCAGTGTTAAAGAAGAACTACTTGGAATGATTTCTTTAAAAGAGAGAACTACCAGTCAGGAAATATTCAGTTCTTTCCATTCTTTTGTGACAAAGTGTAATCTTCCATTGCATAGACTTGTTTCCATCACTACTGATGGAGCAAGAGCAATGACAGGTGAGGTTAACGGTTTCATAGCCCTCTGTAGACAGCATGACGACTTCCCAGATTTTCTTTCTTACCACTGCATCATTCACCAGCAAGTTTTGGCAAGCAAGAGTCTCAAAACAAAGACTGTCATGGATATCACTTTCAAAATTGTAAATTCAGTTCGAGAAAGATCACTTCAAAGACGGCTTTTCAATCTTACTCTTGATGAAGGGGCAGCGGAAATCATTTTGCACACAGATGTAAGGTGGCTAAGTAGGCACAAATTTCTGCACAGATTTTGTGATTTGCTGAATGAAATAAGAAGTTTTTTGAAGGAGAGGGGAAATGACCAAGCAGAGTTGGAAAATGAGGAGTGGTTATGTGATTTGGCATTTCTCGCTGACTTTACAGGCAAACTAAGTGATATGAACCTTGAACTACAAGGTAAAAACAAATGCATTGGCGAGATGATGAGTACAGTTTCATCCTACAAGAGCAAATTTGAGCTAATGATGACTGACCTTGCAAACAACACTTTTGATCATTTTCCTAATACGCAGGACCATCTGGGACAATATCCAAATTTTGTTTTTCAGAATGAGAAGTATGTGACAGACATCTGTTCTGTTATCTAGGAATTCAAAAATAGATTCTGTGACTTCCAAAAAATTGAAACAGTTGTGGAGTACTTGTCATACCCATTCAAAGTAGATGTGGACATTAAAGAAACTGCAGTTGCTATCAGTAAAAATTACTCATTGAAGAAGCCATCTCTTGATAATGAAATATTAACCCTTAAAAATGACATTTTCCTCAAGACCCGTGCTGAGCAAGAATCGTTTTGGAAGCTAGTGCCTAGAGACAAATTTCCCAACTTGAGAAGATGTAGTGAAACTGTACACTCCTGTTTCGGTTCAACTTATTTGCGTGAATCTGCGTTTTTCCCATCTGAAAATGACAGAGTACACAACATTCCAACATGACAGATGAACATCTCCAGGATTCCCTGAGACTGGACCTCACGCAATATTCACCCAGCTTCAAAAAGCTGGTGGATGAAATGCAGGCTCAGACGTCTCACTAATGAGCAAGAGCGAAATATTAAAGATTGTGCAAGATCAGCCTGGATCAATACTCAACCTAAATTTAACACAAATTACTCAATAAAAGTTTAAGAAAGTTATTAAGATGGTTAAAGAAAGTTATTACTCAATAAAACTTTAAGAAAAAATGTACTTTTCATTTCCCCTCGCAGTTCTTACTGGATCTTCGTCTCTCTGTTTTGTTTTTGCTTAATTTGCTTAACATCTGATCACATCCAAGTAAATGACAGAAGGTTCATTAAAAATGGGAGGGGGGGATTCCTCCAACTTTATTGGTTTAAAATTTAATTTGAAACTAATTTGAAACTTAATTTTCATGGTGGTAGATCACCAGCACTTTTGGACGGAAAAAGTAGATCATGACCTGTTCGAAGTTGGACATGCCTGCTCTACAGCATCACTCTTTTTCTGTTTTCCTGGTCCTTGGATACTGCTCTTAGGACTGCCTCAGACCGTCACTCATATTCCAAGACATGCTGCCCATCATGCATGTTCCACAAACACAATTAGTGTATATATTATTATTGCATATATATTATTTATTGCATCTTCACATAGACTAACTTGACAGCTCCTGTAAACAAGTGATGAGTCCTAGAAAGCCATTCTATCTTCTGTGCCTGGAGTCCCACCACCAATCTTTTCCAGAGGCTAGATTAAATTGTCATGAGAACAGCACTGTTATGGTTTAAGGTGCTCCAAAATCTGTCATTCCAGCAGCATACTAAATGGCTAGAAAGTCAAAACATAATAAAAAGGGCAAAAGAAGAGAGAAATAATGCTCAACATACCTCTGTTCTCAATACTGAATGACGACATTCATCTGCTAATAACTGTACTTACACAATCTGCTTGCTTATCCTGGAGCCGTGCTTACCCTTCCTTCAATCGTCTCATCTTCAACTACCATTGTGGAGTCATGCCCTTCCAATATAGTGTTTACAATAAAAAAAGGAAAAGAGAGACTTGGAGCAAGAGGGCTAATATGCCTTCGTTTCTTCTCTCTTTCAAAAAGAAAAACAACAAAGATGGAAGCTCCACCTTGGGAGACTCTGTCCCTTTATCTACTTTTATGGAAAAAGGCTATAATTTCTGGACCTACTAGTTCACTCCTGCCCCCCCCCCCAACACACACACACGCCTTCAAATCCTCACTCTAGAGAATTTGAATGGCTCTTGTGTTCTTGCAGGTTTTGCGGTTATAAGGGTAACAGCTTGCACTAGAACTAATAAATGGTCCAAACAGGATACTACCACTTCCTAGTTGGGTAATAGTCAACCCAACTTGTTTGTCTCTAGAATCGCCTGGGTATTCTCGGCATCCAAAAAAAGGGGAGGGGGAGGGAAGGAAGGTGAAGGGAAAACCAGAAAGAGTTTCAACTCCTCCTCTCCAATTCTAGAAATGCATCCCATTCCTAAAAAAAACAAAAAACAAATCTCATCTTTGCCTCTCATTTTGTTCCTTCGGCTCCAAGGTACATATTTTTTGAATCACATGAGCCCAGCTGCAATTCCGTTCCTAAATGAACCACCTTTTGCAGCAAGGGAAATCAACAAGTTTCTGCCTTCTACACCATGTCCATTTTCAAGGAACTTTTTTTTTCCCTTGTGGGTCCTTGAATCATACCAACCCTGGGTTCTACCAATTAGATGCCTTCCATAATGGGCACCATACAGATCCTAATGCCCTGAAAGTATCCTTCTACCTCCTTACTTTGCATCTGACAAAACCCACAGAGTAGCTGTCCAGATGTCTGGAATAAACAAACAAACAAAAAAGAAGAAACAACAGTTTTCTCATTGAGCTAGATTAAGGTTCACTATCTCTATAATAGCCTTTATGATGATTTGGATAAATGGCTGGATACAAAGCTGAATCCAGCTGTCTGGGATTAATGTTCCACTGACATCCTGAATCCATATGCCTCCAATCTAATGTCAACATTAGAATTGTAGTTTTTTCTGGCCATTGCATGCTTTGACATATCAATGTGGCCAAAAGCTGAATCTCATCTCCCCCCCCCCCCCCCCAAAAGAGAGGATCACTGTTTTTCTTAATTTTCACCAAGAATCGTGTTCAGATGAAAGACATCACTACATGCCCATCTTTTCATTCACATTTTTTGCTATGTTATCTGAAAAACAAAACAAAACAATCAAAGCCAGTTATCCTTTTCAGATACCTCCCACACAACATATAAACAAACAACGGGACCTATCTCAGCAGCAGACAGGCACTATATGACTACTGACCTACTCTGTGGAAGACATACCTCACTATACAGAGGAATGGATCTCATTCTCAAGGAACTATTTGGATCGGTTTTTCCATCTACGTGTAGGTACATCTTATTCTTGTACTTTTGTTGTGGTCAATGCCTATCATCAGTACCTTCATCAAAATGTGCACATGTTACATACGTCACTCGAGCAGCTGCATTTCAAATTACCAGTTCAACCCTTTCAAACTTTCATACCCTCTGCTGCCTACCCCATAAACCTGACTTTCTCTCACATCCAATGCTTGCTTTAACATACTGTAGCAGAGATAGCAGAGAGCCTCTGCTTGCAAGACCATCTTTTAAATATATATTCTAAGCTTTGAAATCACCCATACAGTATGTGTGGCTGATTATATCCTACTTGTCCATGGAGAAAATAAGGTCACTTATCTGTAACAAAGGTTCTCCATGGCTAGCAGGATGAATCAGCCACACAGTCCCACCCCCTCCCCTTTCAGTTGAAGTACACTCCCTTTTTTTTTCCTACTAAGCTCTGGAACACCAAAAGGAGAGGAGCAATGGTCACACAGAGCAGATCAACTGCACATGTCCATGTTCTCGGCTCTGGGAGAGTGGTCCAACAGAGATGATGTCACTCATATGTATCTGTGCAGGGGGGCCTACACAGCAGCGTGATAGTTACTTTTATCTGTTTGCCATGCTGCCTCCATTCCAGGCCCAGAGGTGTTCCTCCCGGGCCGAAGTCTTGCAATCGTATGAGACTTTGGCCCAGGAGGAACACCTCCAGACTTGGAACCCAGGCAGCACAGCAAACATATTAAAGTAAATTGGCCATGTGTGACTGCCACTGCTGGAGTGAGGTGGGAGGTTGACAGGGGGGTTGCAGCACCACCATGAGAGGGAGAGTTACTGCCAAGAGGCCAAAATAGGGGGGGAGCACTCAACAAATTTAGCTTGGGGACCCCCCAACTAAAACCTTTGCCACTGCTCAAATATGTTGCTGATTATTCCTGCCATTTTATTTATTTACATTCTCTTATATACTGCATCAGTGTGGTTTACATTGAACAAACTGAAATTACATTGAACAGGGCATTATAACTTGGAGATAACTATTTTACAGGGAACATGGGCTATGGAGGGTTAAGTGGCTTGCCCAAGACCACAAGGAGCACCTGTGGGACTAGAAACCCTAGTCCTTCCGGCCCAAGGTTGCTGTCCTCTAGTGGGATTTAAACCGCTGACCTGCCAGCCTGAAGTACCTTGCCCCAACCACTAGGCCACTCCTCCACTCCATCTATGGAGAAGCCCCGTTACAGAGAAGTAACTTCACTTTCTTTGCAAATGGCACAAATGTTGCCACTAATCTTATCTATGGACAGTGGAAATATATATATATACGGAATAGCCTGTTATTCTGTTGTTGTATGTGAACCGCGCTGATATCAAATAGCGCGGTATATAAAAGATTGTAATAAATAATAAATAAATATATCACCAGTGTTGAAGGAGTTACACTGGCTGTCAGTGAGAAGTCTTTGAGTTAACAGGATAAATTTGAGATTCCATCTATTAATAATGTTTAGAGAATGAGAAAAATAATTCTCAGTAGTAAGACTGCAACTATCGAATATGCTGCCATTAGAGCTATTTGGCTTTATGCAATACAATGCTTTAAATTACTGCCCATATGCAGATATATTTATATTTTATCATTTTATCATTTCTGACTCAGACCAATTTTTTTTGTACATCAAAAATTGTGAATATTTTTATGTAACTCATCCATAAATTTGATAGGTGAGATATAAGTACATTTTGAATTTGAATTTGGATTCACTGGTTCACAGATGGAAGGGATTTGTTCTCTACCACCATAGTGAGAGTGATTGAGGGTCAACTTATTCAAAATACCGACGGAGTATTCCAACACTAATCCACTGCAGAGAGGTAATTCCTCATAAGGCCACACCAAGGGACCAGGTCTAAGCAATCAAGTAAAAGTGGCATCAGCAATTTATTTTATTACAGGACACACAGGTTAATTGGGCAGGAAGGCACCTGTCTTATAAAGATACACACGCACATCTATATCATCATAAAATATCAGCACAGATCCTACAGAGATTGCACCTATGTTGAAGACAGGGAAGGGGATGCATAGAACAAGTCATTTCCTTATTAGACTAATGATAAAAAACAGACCAGAAAAGGCAAGGAAAGGAGGGAATATTGTGCTCAAAGGCACTTAAAGGTGAAGAAAATATCAATAACAGCAGGCATCACATAGTAACATTAAGATCTTCAGCATATGAACTATGAAATAGCCAGGTTTGAATAGGCTTTTTGAATTTCTTGGTTGAGCTCTCAGCACGCTCTTCCTGGGGCAGAAAGTTTTATAAAATTAGGGCTCGATATGAGAAGGTTGCCTCTCATGTCCAGACTAGCTTAAGCTTGCATGCTGATGGTACCACCAAGAGATGCATTTGTGAAGATCTTAAGGGGTGGATCCTATATAGTGCGTGCAGGACAGTATGCTTGAGAAACTCTTGCAAGTCCCTATTCTCAAGGACATAATGCACGCTTTAGGTAGTTGTTATTATGTAAGCACATGTGTAAGTTCCATTGCACATCCTTTTCAGTTGGGATGTACACAGGAGTGAAGCTTGGGTGGAGTATAGGCAGAGCCTAGATTTTCACATGTAAGTGATAGAATACTATGACATGTGTGTCACTATGCCAATTTAGACTCGGTCAGTTAGGCCTGTTCTAGACTTGGGTGCCTCCGTATGCCCCTATTCTAAAAGGTAATGCCTATTGTGACGCGGGGGCCGCCGGGGGGAGTGTGCGCGCACGTGTGCCAGCACCCCCTGGTGGCGGCGTAGTAGTTCCACCAAAGGGTGGGTTCCACGGGGCGCCGCCGCTCGCTGGTCCGCTGTCACCAAGAAGGTTGGATTGGGGTTGGCCAGGTGCGAGGGTCAAGGGTATCAGCCTTGTGCCGGCCTCGTTACCAAACTCCCAAAGAGAAAAATTATACTCTTGCACAAAGTGGAGGAGAAATAAAAAAAGGCTTTTATTCCCCTTTTTGCACTAAGGGTTCAAATCATACGCACAACACACTGGTAAACGTAACAGAAAAAGTCTTTGCAACGGATTTTCCAAACAGGGTATGAATTAACCAAAAAGGGCTGTTAACTTCACAGTATAAAAATTGTTTAAACAGTAATGCTTCATTCACTGCCAGATCTATGGAATGATTCAATCTCATCCACAACACAGTAGGTACATTCCATTGGGCTATCCAAGTCCTCGGATATAGATTCCACTTGCATGGCCTCCTCCTCTGACTGCTCTGGGGAAACCGAATAAGTGTCCTTCCCTGGAGTATGTTCTGGTGCTTCCCAAGGCTTAGTCAAATGTTTGGGCCTAGGTTTCTGCAAGGTGGAATACCACAGTGGCAGCTCTTTTTCTAAATGTTTAAAAACATTTTCTTGGTAATGTTTTCCTCTACCATTTCTTTGCTTATAACAGCTGTCTTTTAGCTTGTATTTCTGTCCTTGTTTATGATAAGGAGGGTCACCTTTCCAGGATTCTTCTCTAGGCAAACTATAATAATCTTTAAAAGCTTTACCTCTTGCTTTTCTCCTGGTTCTTTGGGACCAAGCTGGAGGCCTCTCCTGGCTACTGCCTTCCGTGTCAGTGCTCTCTGGTGCGTTCCTTCGGCTCTCCCACTCTTCTCTCCTTTGGCTTTTATGGCTGGTTTTCTTTCCGGCTTCAGAGCCTAATCTAGTCAGGCTTCGGCCTTCTCGGCCTATCCTCTGGGCTATAGGACTGCTTCTCCTTCCCCAGCCTGTCTTTCTGCTCAGGCTTGGCTTGGGCCTAGACCTTGGCTTTGGTCTCCCCTCTGCATAGCCTGTTCTTGGTCCTTCTCTGGAGCTGCTTCTAACTCGTTCTCTTCCAGGTGGCACACTTCCTGGTGAACCTTCTGAGCTCCCTTGCGAGACTGCTGGCTCTTGCCTGCATCTCCTTAAATGTGTGGTGTTGGAGTATGACTCCTGCCCCCTGAGGCGTGGTTCTGGAGTCTCTGTCCTGCCTCTCCTGCTCCCCCTAGATGGATCCTTTGGAAATTGCAAGTCATTTCTTTTTTTCTCAGAATTTAAAACTTTTTTTCTCTCTAGAAGAGGGTCCGCTGCGTCACACTATGCATGCTTTATAACATGTGTATTTGGGGCCTATTCTACAAAATAAAGCATGCATGGGTATTACTCCTTCAAAGATTTGTGGTGCCAAGGCACCCTGTTGCCGTGGTACTGCAGCTCTATGCAGGAGCAATGATCCCTGGAAGACCCCAGGGCCTGCTGTGGCCAGGGTCAGGCTGTGAGGAACCCCTTACCTCCTTTTCCATACCAGGATCCCATATTTTCTGCTGTCCAAGAGGACGTATTCCACCTCCAGGGAATAAGTCCCTCATCCAAATGGTTGACCCTGGATGTACAGAGCTGATCCCGGAATTGGCCCTGTACATCTGCAGTCAGCTTCCGACCCTCACTCCTCCTATGGCCCACACCCTCCCACCCAGGGACAGAGCTCCATGCACATCTTGCATGTATGTGCACAGAGCTCTGTTTGATGAATAGCTACCCAAGTGTTTAGCAGGGATGGACGTGTGAACTGGACGTCCATCCTTGCTAAATGCTGCTCAGACTCTACACAATAGTGTAAAAAATAATTTGATGTGGAGGGAGTCTGATTCTCGGCATAGTTTGCCTTATTATTTTGGGAGGACAAGTCATACTGACAGTGGAGGCAGAGGTACCAGATCACCATTAGTGCCTGCAAAATTTGGGGGCTACCACCACCCATGCTCCCCCCCCCAAAAAAAAAATATGTCTATGAGTCCAATCATTAATCCAAGAGGTTAAGGATGAGTGCATGAGTTGTCATCTTTAATGCCTTTTGATCAAGATGGGGTCTAATGGATCTTATCAGGCAAAGGGCAAAGAACCATTTCCTCACTAGAGAGGAGATATGAGAGTCAAATGATATAACTCTACCTAAAGAACATAAGAAATGCCATACTGGGTCAGACCAAGGTCCATTAAGCCCACTATCCTGTTTCCAACTGTGGCCAATCCAGGTCACAAGTACCTGTCAGGTACCCAAAGTCGACAGCTTCCACAATGCTCACCCTGGGGTAAGCAATGGATTTCCCGGGTCCTCTTTAATAATGGTTTATGGACCTTTCCTCCAGGAACTTGCCCAAACCTTTTTAAACCCAGCTACACTATCTGATTTTACTACATCCTCCAGTAACGAATTCCAGAGTTTGATTACGTGTTGGGTGAAAAAAATATTTTCTCTTATTAGTCTTAAATGGGTTACATTGTAGCTTCATTGCGTGCCCTCTAGTCTTTCTACTTTTTGATGGTGTAAACAACAGATCTATGTTAACCCGTTCCACTCTATTCATTAATTTATAGACTTCTATCATACCTCACCTCAGCCTTCTCTTTTCCAAGTTGAAGAGTCCTAACCTTTTAAGCCTTTCCTCATTGCGGTATCCTTCCATCCCCTTTACTATTTTGGTGACATTTCTCTATACCTTTTCTGATTCCGTTATATCCTTTTTAAGATATGGTGACCAGAATTGCACACAATATTCAAGGTGTGGTCAAACCATGGAATGATACATAGGCATTATAATATCCTTGGTTTTATTCTCCATTCCTTTCCTTATGATTCCTAGCATTCTATTAGCTTTCTTGGCTGCCACTGCACACTGGGTGGAGGGTTTCAACATATACACAACGACGCCTACATTTTTTTTCCTGGGTGGTGGTGGTATCTAAGGTGGTACCTTGCATCGTGTATTCAAAGTTGTTCTTTCCTAGGTGCATAACTTTGCACTTGTCCACATTAAATTTCATCTGCCATTTGGATGTCCAGTCTTCCAATTTTTCAAAGTCCTCTTGCAATTTTTCACAAAAGTCATAGTATGTTTGACAGGGATGGAGTTACCTGCCAGATGAGGGGTGAATTTACATACTGAATGGTACCTAGAGTGCTAGAGAGCAGAAGATCTCATCACATTTAGAATGAGTTTGTGGTCATAGATCCAGTCTGCAATCTTATTTAAGTACCGTGGCCCTAAAAGCACTATCCCAGATTGCATGTGAAAAAACAACTCATAATCATTGTGAGTTTTATCCCTAAGTAAGCATGGTTAAGGAGGTTAGATAAAGATCAAAAAGAACAGCAGCAAAGACTGACCTTGGGCAACTCCACAGGTTAACAGATATTTAGTGGAGATTCAAGAACTATGGTTCACTAGAAAAGTGTGAGAAGCTAAATAATAATTAAATCAGATAAATGTGGTACCACTGATCCCAACCTCATGAGCAGCTGGTGGTAAATCAAGTCAAAGGCTGCTGTCATATCAAACTGTAAAATGAGGGTCTCTCAAACATCATCTGTGCGCATCTGGCTCTCACTGATGCTTGCTTGGAGCAAAAGTCAACATTTTACGTAAAGTGCACACATTTTTATAAAATATGCGCATTAATCGTGACTCTGCCATCACTCCACCCAAATCCCCTTCTCTGAGCATGCCCACTCTATAAATACACTCCTTTTCCCCCACGTACTTTAGGCATGACTTAATTTTATAAGAGGCCTTTACATGCAGGAAAGGTTTATAGAATTACCTGCTTCATGTCATTGCTTACTGAGCACTTACACAGTAATGAAAGAATTCAAAGGATATCGAGTACTGCTTTATAAGAAAATTCAATAGGAACTGTTTTCTGTAAATTGAAGAAAAGTTAACTTTCAGTTAGTTTACTAAGTACAGATGTTTTTCTTAAAAGGTTTACTTGCATGATTTATTGAAACCATATCCAAAAGATTGCCAATCTTAACAGTGAAATGGGACCTACTACGCCTCCAAAGGAAATAGCAAAATGCATGAGAAAGCAGGTATTATGGCATTTTATTTCCCTAAGGATTTCCACATTGAAAACATATCTTTTAATTATATCTGTTAATGCAAACTCATCTGCTTTCTGCATATGGATGCAATCAAATCACAGATGTTAGGTCTGTAAAACAGGCACCTTAAATTGTAAATAACAAAATCTTACAAATTAACAAAGCTTTTAAATGTAATAGCTTTAGCTTTGCTTGTAGAAGTACATTTTCAAGATAGAGCTGATGTGTCTTAGTTACCCCTAAAAAAACCCCAACATCTTAGGTTTCATTGTACTTATCAGTGTATGTGTGTATAGACTGAACAATGAAATTTCATTGACTAAAGCAATCTGCATGTATGCATTCCCGAGGTCATAGTATGGGTGGAGTTGTATTGTATGAAATGCGCTTGTACATATGAGACAACAATTTTAGAAAGGACGTCTGGCTGCAAAATGGAATGTCCAAGTCAAAACGTCTGATATGCAGTGAGAGGGCATCTGAGAAGTGGTCACATGTAAGAGCCTTTTTTTTTTTTTAAACTTTTATTTTCATTTTGCAACAAACAAAAGAAACAACACACCAAAGGAGACAAAACAAGTATACAATAAAGAAAAGTAAACCCAATTACCCCCCACCCCCACGCTTCTTCTCTAGCTGATTATGTCAGCATGTGAGCGCTTCCAAACAACAGTGATTATACATCAAAACAATCAAAAGAGTATCTGCGATACAGAATAATCATGGGACAAAGATATATACAAATTTAGACAGTCAGATGAGAGCATTGAGCAGAATGTACATAGTCATTGAGCATCTTCCATTTAGACCGATGATGAGGAATCTGAATGGGGGAAGCAAACATACGAGGTATTTGTTCATATTTACTGTAGAGACAGACATGATTCCACCATTCATTGGGGCTCAGCTGGGAGCTATTTTTCCAGTATTTCGTAATTAGGGAAATAGCAATGCCAAGCATAAAGTCCAAAAGGAAGTAAGCCGTTTTTGGAAGAGAGGGGATCCCCGCAGCTGAGCGAAGTCCCACTATCCTCCAAGAAAGGGGCTCTTGAAAGTGCAAAATAGACTGGATACGACCCCAGCCCGACGCCAGTAATACTGTAGTGCGGGACATTCATACATAACATGAGGTAGTGAACCAATGGCCGCATGACATGTCCAACAACTATTGCCCTGAGTAGTGTTCCATTTGGCTAATCTGTCAGGAGTGTAAAAACACCGGTGGGCTAGAAAGAAGAGTGTCTGAGTGAGTGAGGCGGATCGGGAGACCCGTGTCACTCTACTCCAGACAAGGCTCCATTGCTCCGGGGTCAAAGTCACATGCAATTCTCTCTCCATGCTTTCTGCGCTATAGGGGTATCCCTAGTCATAGCATTACATAAGGTTTTGTAAAAATTGGATGCTACACCCGGTGAACTACCGATAGATCGGATAGTCTCCAACCAACCTTGTGTAGGGGAGGCCGATGGCGGGAGCACCTTAGCACTCCGAAGGCAATGCTGAAGTTGCACCAACTGAAAGTAGTGTTTCGCTGGGAGACCAAATTCAATTTGCAATTCACTAAAAGTTTTCCAGCGACCTTCATGGAACAACTGACTAGGAATCCAAATGCCCCTAGTGTACCAGGGGCTCCACGCCATCGGCTTATTTTGTATTCGAAATCGAGTGTTGTACCAAAGTGGGAGCTTGTCTAACGGACAGAGTCGGGAATCTAAAGATTGCATGAGATTATTAAAGGCACCTAAGGTGTCTAAAAGCATTGGTGGAAAGTGGGAGTCTGATGGGAGAGTCATACCAGGGAGAAAAGTAAGAGGAATCGGTTTGCAAAGGTCCTCTTCTATGTCTAGCCACACAGGTCTACTCGGTACTGGATCTTCCAGCCAACGAGCGCCTTGTTTGAGAAGAAAAGATTGATGATACTTCAGGAAATCAGGGAATCTGACACCCCCATTTTCCTTATCTGCTTGCAGCTTATGTTTCGCTATCCTAGGTGTCTTGTTTTGCCACAAATATCTAGTCAGAAGGCCCTCTATATCTTTATATATACGTCGAGGGAAGAGACAGGGCAACATTTCTAAGATATAATTCACTTTCGGAACAATCATCATTTTTATGGTTTCTAATCGACCCCACCAGGTAAGTGTTAAAGGAGTCCAGCGGTGAGTAAGCGCCCGGACTTTAGAGGTTAAGTCTTTGGCATTGAAGGAGATAGTGTCTTCCAAAGGAGAGCAATAGTGAACCCCAAGGTATTTGACCATGCGAGGTTGCCATAAAAAGGGGAAGGGTTGCATATCTGCCTGATGAAGTAAAGGATTTAATGGAAAGGCTACCGACTTGGTCCAATTTATCTTATAACCGGACAGTTGTGAGTATTTACCAATTTGCTCTAGGACAGCCGGTACTGAGTCTATAGAGACAAAAAGCATAAGATCATCAGCATACGCTGAAATTTTGATTTCCCTATGGGTGAAGGGGACTCCATGAATCTCCTCCGATTGCCGGATTAGTAAAGCCAAGGGTTCGAGTGCAAGATCGAAGAGAAGTGGAGACAGTGGGCATCCCTGGCGAGTGCCGCGTTGAAGGGGAAAAGGCTGAGACTTTAAAGCATTGGCACATATACTGGCTGTAGGCTGTGCGTACATGGTGCGAAGACAACGGAGAAAACCTTCCCCGAATCCGTACCAGCGGAGGACTGCAAACAGGAAGGGCCACTCTAAGCGATCAAAGGCCTTCTCAGCATCAAGTGAGAGGCCAACAAATGGGCGATCAAGATTAACTGCGGTAGTCAGTACATGGCATAGAGTCCGAGCATTGTCAGCAGTTGATCTACCAGGAATGAAACCGCATTGATCTGGGTGTATTAAGGTAGGCATCCTATCCGAGAGCCGGGTAGAGAGAATGGTGGCAAATATTTTATAGTCCGCGTTTAGGAGGGAAATTGGACGATAATTAGCTGTTAGTTGCGGGTCTCTCCCCTCTTTCTCAAAAACTACTACATTTGCCATTGAAAAGGACCCTGAAGGAGAACCCTCCTCGGCTAGAGCAGAAAAATAAATTTTCAAAACTGGAGCTAAGTCAGCGTGAAAGGTTTTGTAGAATTCAGCAGGGAGACCGTCTGGGCCTGCGGCTCGACCTGAGGCACATTTCTTGATAGCAGAATGAATTTCTGAGACAGTAAATGGTGTGTCCAAGGCCACTCTATCTTCGTCAGATAGGGTCGGTCTTTGTACCCCTGAAAGTAAGCGTTCAAATACATCTGGCTCAAAATCACATTCAGATTGATAAAGCCGAGTATAAAAATCACGAAAGAGTTCTAAGATTTCGGTATCTTTAGTGACCAAGCCCCCCCCCGACGGATTACGGAGGGCGGTAACACGCTTGGCTTCTTTTTGACCTTTTAGGGCATTTGCTAATAATTTGCCAGCACGATTATTTTCCCGATAATATAGCCCTTGTTGTGATTCAATATTTTTAACAGCAGCAGTGTACAAAAGCTGATTGTATTGAAAACGCAAGCGTTGTAAACGGAGTAAAATACATGGGTCAGTACGGGACGTGAGGAGACGCTCCCCAGCTTGTATCTGCTGCTCTAGAATCAGTAAATGCTGCTTTCTTTGTTTCCCCTGCCGAATTTGATAGCTAGTTATAGTGGCGCGGATAGATGCTTTAAAACCCTCCCACCAAGCCCAGCCCGCTGTGTCATGGGGTGAGTTAAAATGAAAATAATCTTGGATAGCGGCCTTTATATCAACCTGAAAATCTTTTTGACCCAGTAGGGATCTATCAAAAAACCAAGCTCGGGGAGAATCGTCCCGCGCAGTGACACGTAATGATAAAGATATGGCAGCATGATCTGAAATATGGAGAGGATGAGTCCTAGTCGTGTCTACTTGAGAAATCAGTGCTTTGGAAATGAGAAAGAAATCTATTCTAGATTGGGAGTGATGGGGGGCAGAAAAGAAAGTGAACTCTAAGTCGGAGGGGTGAAGCAGCCTCCATATATCTACCAGCGCAAGATCTTGCATCAGAGCTGTAAGGGTAGCAAAACTCTTGGGTGGACTACTCGTTCTAGGCGGCTGTCTATCTATCAGAGGGTCTAACACTTGATTAAAGTCACCACCAAGTATTAATGGAGTATTGGCAGAGGCCTGTGCCAACTGCGCAATACTTGCATAGTAAGCAGGGTTGTCCACATTCGGGGCATAAATGCAAATACATGTAAATTCACTATCTCCAACCTTAAGATGTACTCGGGCCCATCTACCCTCCTTGTCAGCGCTAGTATCAATTACAGTAGCTTGCAAAGATTTCTTAACCAGAATGGCTACCCCGCACCGTTTGGAAACGGCGGGAGAATAGGCAGCCACCATGTAAGGCTTAACATTGAGTTTCAGTGTTTCAGCAGAGTTTAAGTGCGTTTCCTGAAGAAACGCTAAATCAGCATGCTCATGGCTAAGATAGCTAAGGATTTTCTTTCTTTTGATTGGACTATTAATGCCCTTTACGTTGAGTGATAAGATTTTACATAAAGCCATTCAGACAAGTTAAAAATTCTGAGCATGATAGCGCACATAATTTCACAATGTCCCTCATATTGACTGTATCTGGCTGTACATATGGCATAAAAGAAAATAAGCTTAGATAATACAATGAAGCGCCCCACATTAAAAAAGAAAAACCGCAGCGCGGTAGAGAAGAAGCAGAACCCCAAAAATTACTGGCGACCATGTGTCTGCGGGGAGAAGCCCCAGAGAAGGCTGAAATTGAAAAAAAACACATAACCTGTAGGACTGTGCGTACTCCGAAACCGACCGAGGCACACATCATGGAGGGATAGGAGACCACAAAACAAAAGTCATAGAAAGAAAGAAAGAAAGTCCAGGTAGTCTCTGTGCTTGACTATGACCGCCGCATCGGGCCCTTCAAAATGGCGGACAGAGCCGGCAAATAAAAGTCCAAGTCGTTGGATTAGCGCATCTGCTCTGCTTCTTTGGAGTCTAAAAATGTTGATAGTAGATCAGGATCTTCGAATGTCCTGGTTTGGTTGTGGAGAGTCACTCGGAGCTTCGCGGGATACAACAGGCCAAAGCGAGCCTGTAGCTGTTGAAGTCGAGGGCGAAAAGCAAGGAGTTTCTTCCGTCGGTCAACGGTAGGCTTTGCCAAATCAGGGAAGAAGGAGACTTTGTGACCTTCAAATTCCAAATGATGGTTCGCCCGGGCAGCATTTAAAATTTGTTCCACTTGTTGATATCGTAGCAAGCAAGCGAAAGATAATAGGCCGGGGGGTCGTTCGGTTGAGCGCCATGTGGGTAGGAACACGGTGTGCACGATCGATTTCCAGTTCTTTATGAAAGGTGATCTTCAGCAAGGAGGGAAGAGTTTTGAGCAGGAATTCTCTCATATCTCCCGCTTCCACCCCCTCCGGTATTCCAATGAGCCTCACATTGTTGCGACGGGCTCGATTATTGCTATCTTCTAACTCCTTTTGAAGATTCTGTATCTGGCGCTCAGCCTTGTCCAGTGTGCCCAAGCGCACCGCGTGCGAGTCGAGGACCCCCGCCATATTGTCCTGCCGTAATGAGAGACTTTCAAGTCGGTCCTGGAGCACTCCAAAGTCTTCTCGCATGGCTCTAAGCGCTTCTCCATTGGACTGCACCAATTCCTTCACGCCGCGTATTTCCTCTAAAATCTCCAGGTGCATTTCGGGGTTTTCCCGAAATGGAACCATCTTCTGTGGGGAGGACACCTCTGTTTTGGAGCGTTTTCCGTGAGAAGAAGAAGGAGACCCAAAGTCCAAGCGCGCTGGTTTATGGGCCGCCATCCCCCCCGAGGTACCCCGGTCAGCCCGGAGCGAAATAGTAAGTTTGTATAGGTATTAAGTCAGGATTCTAAGTAGGCCTCTCGGGAGCTTCAGCGCGAAGCGTCTTACCCGCTGGACATCAGGCTCCGCCCCCACATGTAAGAGCCTTTAACCTTTCCCAGCAATCGCGGCTTCACAGATACAGCCGCCAGCGTGAAGGAAAAGGCTCTTCACGCTGGCGGCTGTACAGAGGGAGCCGGGGCCTCGCGCGAGCTTACCCTGCTCCCTCTGAAGCCCTGCGGTGTGTGGGCCGGCCCCGGGTGGGCCCTTGCAGCCTGTGGGCCCTACGCCATGGCGTACATGGCGTATAGGTAAATCCGGCCCTGCATGTATCTTTGGGCTTTCTGAAATGGCTCTGGGGGCATCTTTACAATTTGCATGCCTGAATTCCCATTTTCAGATGTCAAAATGATGAATAGAGCTTCTAAAAGGACCCTTTCCTTGGAGCAGTTTTGTATTTGTGCCACAGGTAATGGTGTGTTACATTATGTGAGCCTATTTGATAGAGGCACATTAGCACAAATACTTCTTACTTACATTACTGTAACTATAAATAACGATGTCTTTATAAAACAGGCACTTTTTAGACATTTGGCAATGACACCCCTCGCATTTTCACACAAAGCAGGTTTGACATACAGAAAATGCAAAATGCAATGTGTGCCTTTGAGTCAGTCCTGACTCCTGGGTTTTCTTGGCAGTGTCACTGGAAGTAGATTACCAGGCTTTTCTTCTGAGACAATGGAGGGTTAAGTGACTTGTCCAAGACCACAAGGAGTGCTAGTGGGAATTGAACCCTGGTTGCTTGGTTAACAAGCCAGTGTTCTAACCACTAGGCTACTCCTCCATGTCATATAGAAAATAGCCATTATGAAATTGCATGGCTGAATGTCGGTTATTTTGGAAGCCCTATTCTTGCTTTGGACATCTGAAAATGGGAAATAGAGACATCCGAAGCACAGAGATGTCTCCAGAATCATTTTAGAAGCCAGCTTTGGGCTGTCCCAGCGTGAGGACCTCCAAGAGCTACGGTGTTTCCAGGATCCTGGATGTCCCCTCCTGATCTCAGAAACGTAATGGATGCCCAGTGTCATGTTTAAATTTAGATCTGCTCCAGGCACGAACAGTGCTTGTTTTGGATGAAAAACAGCCAGAGATGATAGCACTCCATCATCCCTGGTACTCAGCACAATATCAACAATAGTAGAAGTGGGATTTGAACCCTGGCTACCCTGTTCTTAGCCCACTAATCTAACCATTAGCCTATCCTAGACGTCCTAGTTCTAAAATATGGCTCTGGGGATGTCTATGTATATACCCCTGCAGACATATCTATCGGGCTTGTCCACTTTTGTGAAATCGTGTCTGCATCTGGCATTGCCTACTTTTCCTTCAGACGTTCTGACTTAGACATTCCAGAATGCACTTGAGTGTCCCTTCTAAAATTCCCCTCTATGTGAATACAAGTATATATGCTGAATTGCTGTCTGCACACATACTCTATAAATTACACGTGGGCATGCATTGATTACATGTAGATAGTTACACTTGCCTCAGAGCATGTGCATGTTTGTATAAGCACATTTGTGCGCCACTTAGGATTATTGATGCAGCCTATTTTAGAAGGGCAAGTTGTGAGCACAATTCAGAAGATTGTGAGAATGATGCATGGACATATTTTAAGATAAAAGCTTTTAAATTTAAGTAAGAACAGTGTGTTGTTTGAGTGGGAAAAATTGTTTTGAGTCTAATAGCAGCATCATTTTTTAAGACATAGACGGTTAAAATGAGACTGTGTCTACAACACACAAAAAATAAAAAGGCAGAAGACTGCAGAGACAATGATGTAAATAAGTGTAAAAGATGGCTAATCTATGTGAATGTTTGCCCATTGATGGTCTGATGCCTCTGTTTTAAATAAAAGTGAGGTGTTTCTGTTTATTAAATGGGAATAGCCTTTTCTTCACAGGAACACCATTTCTAAGTATGGGACTTTGTAAAATAGGCACATATGTTGAAACCCTTTTATAAAGAAAAAGTTATACGGTAAGAATATAATTTTCTAAGTAAAGGCATGGGGAGAGGCAATAGAAAGTGCAAAATAAGGTATAAGAAACACAAGAAAAATTCAGCAGATGCTTGACGTGGCATTTTAGAAAGGTCACCCAAGTGCAATCTAGGATGTCCAAGGCAGAACATGCAGAAAAATGTTTGGGACATCTGTGTTTTGGTCTGATTTTTAGAAATGCAGATGCTCCTGACATGGACACCTGCACCGGCATCCATTTAGACATCCCCACTATGAAACTAGGGGGGAGGGGGGAAATCCATCTCAGGCATGGTTGTATATGGGGACATCTAGTGACATGGCAAAATGAAAACATGAGCCTCCACTGCCCATCAGTGTTCATTTTCAAATTCTAAAATAAAGGGCATATGAATGTGCCTCCTCCTCTGCACTCTCCACATGTTTACTGAACAAAAAGAGTACTTTTCAGATGCCTATTCGTGCCTGGAGCAGGTACAACCGTTGACCCAGCTTGGAACATCCAGGACATTTCAGAATTTGGGCAAGGATTTCCAAATTCTTGGGAACACCCTGGCAACGCCTCCATTATGTCCCTGTTCTGACTTGTACATCCACAGGTCCTACTTAAAAAATGGCTCCATGGACATCTCTGTGCTTTGGACGTCTCTATGCCAGTTTTCAGGCATCTAAAGTATGAATAGAGCTTCTAAAATAACCTCCATAATGATATATCCTTCATCTAAAAAATTTACATTGTTACTAGAATATCAACCTTGCAGACTTGAATGACCAAATTCTGTATTAAGTACAGGAGAAATCCAGCTATATGTTGCAAACAGGATTCAAATGATCCATACTTGGACAAACACAATGAAGAAGTGTTAATATCCTATAAGAACATAAGATATGCCATACTGGGTCAGACCAAGGTCCATCAAGCCCAGTATCCTGTTTCCAACAGTGGCCAATCTAGGTCATACGTACCTAACAGTTTCCCCAAAAGACACAGGTTCCACAATGCTTGTATTGAGTCAAGCATTAATATTCTGGGTCCCTTCTTAATAATGGTTTATGGACCTTTCCTCCAGGAACTTGTCCAAACCTTTTTTAAACCCAGCTACACTAACAGCCTTTACTACATCCTCCGGTAACAAATTCCAGAGTTTGATTACACGTTGAGTGAAAAAATATTGTCTTTTATTAGTCTTAAATAGTTTACCCTGTAGTTTCATCGCATGTCCCCTAGTCTTTCTATATTCTGATAACGTAAACAATCGATCCACGTTTACCCGTTCCACTCTGTTCATTAATTTATAGACTTCTATCATATCTCCCCTCAGCCGTCTCTTTTCCAGGTTAAAGAGCCCTAAGCTTTTTAGCCTTTCTTCATAGGGATATCCTTCCATCCCCTTTACCATTTTTTTTGGCTCTTCTCTGAACCTTTTCTAATAACGCTGTATCCTTTTTAAGATACAGCGACCAGAATTGCACACAATACTTATGTGCCCATTTACTTAATCATTCCAGAGCTGAATATGATCTCACAAAAATCTTTAGTTAGATACTCACTAAATGTAGAGAAATGGAGCATTTAAAATAAATTTTAGAAATTGATTCCCAGAAAGATTAACAACCTATTGGATCCACATACTTTTCTCATCCTTTCAAATAATTATGAGATGGAGTAGAAATATTCTTAGCTTCTACAGTCAAACCTCGGTTTTTATTTGCCCCGGTTTTCATATGCTTCGGTTTTCAACGTCTTTTCTGACTGAGATTTTGTCCCGGTTTTCATGCATTGCTTCGGTTTTCAACGTCTTTTGACTGAGATTTTGTCCCAGTAGCAGGGAAGAAAAGCTGTCAACGTAAGCAGGAGATGTTGCATGAATGTGGGAGGCAGTTCTTTCTCTTGCAGGGTACGTCTGAAGCTATATCATTAAGATTTTCTGCCATTCTGAAGCATTAAGCAGATAATGTAAAGGTATTTTAATGGACTGAATTCAATGTGATTCCGAAGAGAGCTGGGCACAGCAGCTTGTCAGGGGTGGCTAAGGCCAGATGTTAACATACTATACTGTACAGTACTGTACTTAGCTTGCTTTCAGTGATGTTAAATGTTCATTTATCCATTTCATTAGTCATTTATATTTATTTCTCATTGTTTTCTGTATGTAAAAATATAGTTATTCTCTATAAAATGTATTTTTTGTGAATATTTTTGGGTGTCTGGAACGGATTAATTGGATTTACATTATTTCTTATGGGAAATATTGCTTCAGTTTTCATACGTTTCGGTTTTAGTCAGACTTTTTCGAACGGATTAATCATGAAAACCGAGGTTTGACTGTATTTCTGTCTAATTAGGATACATTTGGTTAGAATACTAATTGTTACTACATGCCTTGTGGCATTTTGTATGCTTTCTAAATTGCAAGAAACACAAGCCTAATTTTGCATGAATATTCCTAACGGGTTCCCAACTGTCGTCTTCTGGACTATATAACCTCCAATACAGCAGATAACGCCATTGTATTTGAATGAATAGTGAGTTTTTGACTGTGAATGCCTATCACCCATTCCCCATCAATAAATGTGGGACTCGTTTCTGCTGAGTAGGGAGTAGGTTCTGTTTGTAAGGCTTTAACGGGGCCACCTGAAATACTGGGTAGTCCCTGAAGCTTGCTGGCAGTTTCCTATAAGTAGGAAAGTTAATCTTCATTCTTTGAGTTACCAAAAAAGTAAGCTGGTAAAATGGAGTCCTTACTTTATTAAGGAATTTGAGAGGATTGAAGTAATTTAGAAAATAGCAGCTATGAATCTGCGTTCTTGTCCACATCATCTCAAAGGTAAGGTAGGCATGTCCTTGAACACAGTCTCCATACTTCCTCCACCTAGTTCCAGATGTTAAATGACATCATGAGGAGACATGTGATTGTTCAATAAAGGATAATGGTCCTCAGGTTGTAATGAGGCAGATAATGCAATACGCCCCTCAAGGCTGGGACTATATTATTAAGTCCTTCATTATATGCTGCTAGGGTTCTAGGGCATCTTTCTAAACTCAGGATAATATGACATTCATCTAACCATTCAGACTAACTAATTGCCACAAGACTCCAGCTTCTAAAGAGTTGAATCAGCCCCTTTGAACCTGGTGTTCAAATTGGCTCACTTCAGCTCTGTGCAAAGCATCATGGAAATTTAATGATTCCAGGAGTGCACATAGCCAGTTTTATGTTCTCATTTCGCTGTTTGCTTAAGGGTTTTTTTTTCTTTCTCAAATATGCACAGCTGCCAAGTGACCTATTTTCTGGAAGGAGGCCTCATGGCAGGCCTGTCTTTTATGACACCCCCCCCCCCCCTGATGTATTTTCCTAGCTAATCTCAATTGGAAACAGCAAGGCTTTTAAATATAAGTTCAAAAATAAGAATTAGCCAAAAATCTTCTCTCAGAAAGCTGGGTCATTTGGCAACTCTGAATAAGGCTTCAACAATTTATTACAATATCTCAGACACCTAAAACAGAGAGTAAAAATTTAGCTTTTACTTTCCAAGATTGCTTCTGTTTCTGTCTAATACGGATACATTTGGCTTTCTTCTATTTACCTTCCATAGTATATAACTTATTCTTTCAAATATAGATCCTTTCACCACCCTCAGAGAAACTAATGATCACCACCTACCTTGTGGCATTTTGTATGCCTTCTAAATTTCAAGAAACTCCTAATTCTCGTTCAAAGTTGTCCTTCCTGGAAGAGACTTTATTTGTGATCCAGTAAACTGTGTCTTGCAAACTCTCTGAATTAGGTTCTTTGTACTTTTAGATTCAAGTTTCTGTTTCCTATGCTATATAAGTATTAAAGGAGGAGGAAAACATGTCTGTATGGTGTAAACACGCATAGATAAATGTTGATAAATTGTGCTGCAGAAAAATCTTTTTTTATTTGAATTACTTTAATTTTTTTTATTTGGAGTAAACTGACAGTAAAATTAAGGGATACAGTTAAATAACCATTGGTTGAAAAAAAGTGAACAAAAGTGAACTGGGCAAATTATTTAAACTTTGATGTATCTGCAATGAAAGTAACAAAACAAATCACATTTGAACAACATCACTCAGGACATCATACATAGCTTACTCAGGGCTGGTGGAACTATTAGGCAAACTAGGCAGTTGACTAGAACACCAATGGTTAAAGAGCAGCATTCGTACTCCAATCTGACTTGTTGTTGAAGGAAGTGGAATTGGAGGAGGTGGAAATGTAAATGAAACTGTGGCCAACAAGAGAAGGTAACTCTGGTGCTGTGGTGCCTTTTTAATTGTATTGCTCCCATGGCACGTCCCAGAGAGGGGCAGTGGGAATGGGCATGTGGCTGGAGCAGAGGTGGCACTGGGAATGAGGTTAGCCAATAGGTGTCTCATACCATTGCACCGGCCCTCAGCCTACTCTGATTGTAGGTAGCCTCTTCCCAATCCATACAACTTATCAGACCTATCAACCTGGAGCCCAAAGTTAAAAAAAAAGTATTCAAAATGATAAAAAACAAAATCCATTCAATGAAAACACAGCATGAAAAATACACATGGCTAAAAAAACAAAAAAACAACAACCAAAAAGAAAACCTTGGGAAGTACATTGCTCTTTTAAACTCTTTGTAACCAAGGATATGGGTTGAAAAATGATTTTATTATACATTTTATCCCCAACATCAGAGTATCTTCATATATATAATAAAGAGAAGCTTAAAGGGGCAGAAAAGAAATGCAAAAACATCTTTTGTAATTGAGCAAAAGCCCATAATTTAATTTAATTGTTCTAATAAAATCACTCAAAATTAAGTGCCCACATGTGACAGTCAAAATAATATAAATAATAAACATAAAATACTGCAAACCAAAAGTATGAAGCTTCCTTTAAGATAAGTCACATTTTGTATTTAATAATAAAACTGATTAAAAAAGAGATACTGTTTATGCGGGGATTGACATGTTTTCCCCTCTCTCTGACCGTGGCTCTTACAAACGTTTTTGATAAAGTAACAAAGCAATTTTGATACCTGTGTACTTTTATGTCTAATAAAATCACTGACACATCAAATCAAATATCCTAAGGCCCCATCCGCCCCCCTCCCCATTCTTCCATGTCTGAGGAAATAGATCTGACATGTGATTGCCAGTCTACTTTGAAAACAGTTTTTCTGTGAAGACACAGGCTCAATGAAGTCATGCCAAATTCAGAAGACCACAGATTTTCATTGCATGTTTCTGTGGTCTTGAGGTTTTGGCAATTTTATAGCAGTTGAAAAATTAACTGCAGGTATCCTATAGGGATCACTGAAATAATAGGTTAAAGGCATGTGTTTGAAGTACTTATACTTTATATTGGGCCAGCTTGACTTGGTCCAGACAATTGTTCCTTGTTAAGGCTGGTCAGACTTTCTGACTCAAGTGGGTCAGTCAGGATTTCTCAATTCTGATACCTACTCAGCTTATTTTAGTTTAGATTTCTGTATGAGTAACAGATGACTGTTCATAAACGAGTTGTGAGAAGTGGAGGAATTCAGTAGAATACAGGGTTCCCAGAGTCTGAAGTAATTGATACACAAAGCCTGCAATCCATCGAACCAACACATTTTAGCTGACTCTACCATTTTGGATACATGAATCACATGTTCCATTTACTTATTGTTTCTGAACAAACCGACCAGATGCTTATTGACTTTCTCTTCGCTGCTATGTTTCCAAAATTGGGGTTGTTATTCAAACTTCAATGCCAACCATTATGTATGCCATTTTATTCATAGAAACATAGAAAGATAGGCCATATAGTCTTTTTCTGCATCATGTTTGTATCTAGTCTGCCCTTCCATACCAACTGCTATAATCTGTTTTTTTTCTTTAGAGATCTGTGTTGGTCCCATGCTTTCTTGAATTCAGATACTGTCCTGGTCTCTACTGCCTTCACTGGGAGACTTTTTCACACATCTACCACTCTGTAAATAAATATTAATGCATATTACTCCTGAATCTATTCCCTTTCACTTTCATCCTGTGCAGCCTTGTTGCAGAACTTTCTTTCAATTAAAAGAGGCTCTCTTCAAGTGCATTTATGCCACAGAGATACTTAAACATCTCTATCATATCTCCTCTCTCCTGCCTTTAAAGTATACATATTGAGATCTTTAATTCTGTCCGCATATGCCTTATGACAAAGTCCACTGACGATTCTGGTAGCCACCCTCTGCACAGACTACATCCTGTTTATATCCGTTTGAAGGTGTGGTCTCCAGAATTGGACACAGCACTCCAAATGAGGTCTCCAAGGACTTATACAGAGGCACTATCACCTCCTCCTTCTGGCTGATCATTCTTCTCCCTATGCACCCAAGTATCCTTCTGGCTTTTGCCAGCACCTTTTCTACCTGCATAGCCACCTTAAGATCATCAGAAACAATCATGCCCAGATCCTGTTCTTTTGTAGATAGAAGTACTTTACCCCCTATACTGTACTGCTCCCTTGGATTTTTGCAGTCCAAATGCATGATCCTGCATTTTTTGGCATTAAATCTCAGCCGCCAAATTCTAGACCATCCTTCAAGTTAGCTAGATCCCTCCTCATGTTATCTCCTCCTTCCTGGATGTCTACTCTATTGCAGATTTTGGTATCTTCTGCAAAGAGGCAAATCGTACCCGAAAGCCCTTCTGCAATATCACTAACAAAAATGTTAAAAAGAATCAGATCAAGGACAGATCCTTGCCGCACACCACTGGTTACATCCTCCTCGGAGTAAGCTCCATTTACTTGTACCCTTTGTCGTTTCCCACTCAACCAATTTCTAACCCAGTCAGTCACTTTAGGGTCTATTCTAGGATGCTCAGTTTATTTATAAGTCATCTGTGTGGAACGGTGTCAAAGGCTTTTCTGAAGACTAAGAACACCACATCTAGAGTTCTTCCTCAGTTCAACTCTCTGGTCATTCAGTCAAACAAATTAATTAGATTTGTCTGATAAGACCTGACCCTAGTAAAACCACGTTGCTCAGATCCTGCAATCCACTGGACTCCAGAAACCTCACTATCCTCTGTTTTAACAGTTTCCATTAATTTACACACCACAGATGTCAGACTAGCCAGTCTGTAGTTCTCAACCTCACCCTTACTTCCACTTTTGTGTAAAAGGACTACATGCACCTTTCTCCATTCTTCTGGGTCCACTCCTGATTCTAATGAAGCATCAAAAAGGTCAGTGAGTGGAGCCATTAGAATGCCCCCAAGTTCCTTCAATACCCTGGGATGTATCCCTTCCGACCCCATTGCTTTCTCTACATTTAGTTTAGCTATTTCATAACGAAGATCCCCTTCACTACTTTTCCTATTTGTGGATGTTTTCTGAGGTCCTGCTCCTGGCCCTTCATCTGTGAACACAGAACAAAAATATTTGTTAAGCAATTCTGCTTTATCCTCATCAACTTCTACATATTCCTCTCCTTCACCCTTGAGTCTGGTAATACCACTTTTGTACTTCATCCTCTCACAATCATAACTAAAAAATGTCTTGTCCCCCCATTTTACATTGGCTATTTTTTCTTCTATTTCTATCTTTGCTTTCCTCACTACTTTACTAGCTTCTCTAAGTTTTTACAAATATCGATGTTTGTCTTCCTCTCTCTGTGATGTCCTGTATTTTATGAAAGCCATGCTTTTTTTCTTCACCTTTCAGCTACTTCTTTTGAGAACCATAGTGGCCTCCTTTTCCTTTTAAATTGATTTACTTTACTAACCAAAAGGTTTGTTGCCTTTAAAATATCCCCTTTCAATTTTGCCCATTGCTGTTCTATATCCCCCAGCTGTTCCTGTCCCACTAACAACTCCTTGAGGTATTGTCGTTTCTCCATGAACAAGCAGGATATAAGTCCTCACGTATGGGTGAGATTACCACCGACCCCCGCATGTAATACTCCCCAGCTTCCAAAGGAAACTTTTGGGAGGTATGCTGTGCATGCACATCTGTCTTCCTACCCACTGCAGCACCATACTATCTAGTCTTTTTTTCCTGTGGCGCCCCTAGGATGTGTTCCTGCACTTCATAAAAAGTTTTTCTCTCTGGCCCTTGTGGCTGGGATTTTTTGCTCGTATTCTTTCCTCCTGTTGTTGGATAGCCATTTTTTTCCATTTTAGACTTTTTTTTTGTGTTCTTTTTCAATACGTTTGCATGGTGTCTTGAAGGACTACAAAAAGGGACTGCTACTTCTGGAGACTTAAATACCTAAACACAACCTTAAAACTAAGATCTCTCTCCAGAAGTAGCAGTCCCTTTATGCTAAGTTATACTCAAACTTTCCACTATTCGGCCCATCCTAAAGAATAAAACCTTTAATAAAGATGACCCTAGCTCATATAGACTCACTGCCAGTATCCCATTCATATCCAAAGTTATTGAGAAGGTAGTCCAATTGCAACTTCAAGACTTCATTGACTTAAATGCCCTCCTAGACAAACAACAGTATGGCTTCTGTCCATTCCACGGGGTCAAAACATTTCTATTAGCTTTATTCAATACTCTTATCCCTGGAATGGACTACCAGCTCAACACAAAGCAAACAGATCTGAAAGGAGTTCAGCATCCCATCTACCGATCAGATAACACAAATCATCTCAGAGCTAAACACCAGCACTGCTCCATCGGATCCATGCCCGGTAACTTGAATTAAATCAGCCAAAGGAGAACTAAGCCAACTCATCCACAACATTGTACATCAATCCTTATCCTAAGGTTACATGCCATGTGCCCTCAAGCTTGCTACAATCCGATCATTACCCAAAAACTCAGTCTTAAGGAAAATTGACCCTGCAGCATTCCACCCCATCTCTAGCCTCCCCTTCCTCACAAAGATCATAGAGAAAATTGTCCAACATCAACTACAGGACCACACTGACTCTCACGTGCCACTGGACCCCCACCAACACGGCTTTCGACTTTACTCTACTCTACTCATATACCTATTTGACAACGTGATCAGAGGAATGGACAATATCAAGATGGGCTTTCTCCTAATATTCATCGATATCTCCTCAGCTTTTGACACGGTCTCCCACTTCATCCTACTAGACAGACTAAAAGCCATTGGTCTGTACAACACCATGATCAACTGGTTCTCTTCCGACCTCAACAACCGACAAATACAAGTGAAATGTGGAACAAGCACCTCTACCCCATTCGGGTTCAATACAGGGCATACCTCAAGGATCCTCCCTGTCTGCTCTTTTATTTAACCTATACATTCAGCCCATCTCCACAGTCATTAAAAGGCACAAGGCCCACTACACCCTATATGCTGATGATATAATGATCTACTCTCCCATCAACCTTGAAACCCAGACTACTCAAGATTGACAGACTGCTTAGAAGAAATGATAAGTTGGCTAACACAAAATAACCTAAACATCAACTACTCTAAGACTGAAGCCCTCGTGGTCACACGAAACACAGGATTCACTCCACCGCACTCAATCCCAGCTCAAAAACCACACCATATCCATCAAAACATAAGTGAAGTATCTCAGAGTCACCCTGGACTGCAAATTAAATCTACAATCCCATATAAAGAAGACAACCAAGAGCGCCTACCACAAATTGAGTATCATCAGATGGCTCAAACCACTACTCAGCCTAGAACACTTCCGCACCGTGTTCCAGGCTATAATCACACCCACTTTGGACTATTGCAACCCCATATACCTAGGCCTACCCAAACACGCTCTCTGTCCCCTACAGATGGTACAGAATACCGCTGCCCGTATTATAAATGGCTCATCTAAATATGACCACATCACCCCCCTGTTAAACCACCTTCATTGGCTCCCCATTACCTCCCGTATCAAATTTAAAGCCACTCTAAACATTTTCAAAATCAAGCAATCCCTCTCGGCAGACGTATTGAAGAACCTCATTAATATGAACAACTGCTCGAGACCCAGAGGCGCATCACAACCGACACCATCATCACCCCCCAGCGTATACGCCAAATCCAAACAATCCACATCCGGAAGAGCTTTCTCCCTGGCTGCACCTGTGCTATGGAATGCACTCCCAGACTCTCTAAGAGCCACCTCGGACTCCAAGGACTTCAGGAAGAAGCTGAAAACAACTATCTATGTTGAACATTTTGGAGACATTACTTAACAGAATGAACACAAGCACTTACCCCAGATAGTGATTTTCCCCTACCCCACCTAACCCACCACTTACCCCATCTCTACTCTTCCGCCCAATCCAACTAATTAATCTTTTTGTAATATAATGTAAATAGCTCATTCTGTGAATTGTTAAACCAATCTCATGCATGCCCCCTCTCCCACTATTTTATGTAAAAACTGCATGTTACACTGTAAACCGCTTTGATTTTAAGAGAAAGCGGTATAGAAAACCTACTAAATAAATAAACAACTTTATCCCCCCTCCCCAGTCAATCTGCATATATAGCACCATACTCCGAGTAAAACAGGAAGTAAAATATCTCGGAGTCATACTTGATAAATCCCTCAGCATGTCATCCCATATAAAGCAAACAGCCAGAACCATATTTTTCAAGTTAAGAGTTATACAACTTTCAGATCCCTTTTAGACATCCATGATTTCAGATCAATAGTTCAAGCCGTTATCAGCCCCACTTCGACTTCTGTAACAGCCTGTTTCAAGGAACAACCAAAAATAACCTAAACATGCTTCAGATGGCACAAAATGTCACAGCCAGAATTATATTCAAAGCACGTTTAACAGATCACATCACACCCATCTTACATAATTTTAATTTTGTTTCTCATGTTGCTTATTCTGTATCCAGTTATTCGTTCCTTGTTAACAGTTGAAATATACTGCCTTTATTGTTATATGTAAACCGTCTTGATTCGTAGAAAGACGGTATATAAAAAATGTTAAATAAATAAATAAAATAAATAAATAATCTTCACTGGCTCCTAATATCAAGTAGAATAAAATATAAAACAATAATGACTACATTCAAGTTAATTAACAACATTGCATTTTCTTACCTTACATCCTTAGTCCACACCCAGACACCAGAACTAGAAGAGAAAGCAAACAGAATAGTACCAACGTCCATCCTCAAGACTAAGCAAACAACAAGCAACAAATAATTCACATATGTAGCCCCCACATTATGGAACACTTTCCCAGACTCATTGCGATCAGTCAAAGACCTCCAAACCTTCCGAAAAGGATTAAAAACACTTCTCTTTATTGAACATTTCAGTAGCCTCAATTGCAACAACAATCTAGATACAACCATCACACATATGCAACAGTCCCATTAACCCTTTTCCCCCACACCAAAATCAGATTTTGTCCTCCCGTTAGCAAAATAGTAAATAAACTTGCTAATTTACTGATTGATGTATATACGTTAATAGTTGTCATGTAAATAGTTATGCAATTTACCACTCCTACAATGTTTTATTTAACTCGTTTGTTTCAATGTAAACTGATCCTGATCCCTGGAAGGGGCAGTATAGAAAAACATTTCAAATAAAATTAATAAAAAAGATGCAGACTGCAGTCCATAAGCAAGATGGGGGCTTTCCAGTATTTTTCACTGAGTGTCACATGTATGATTTTCTCCCAGTTGGTGAGGGGTCTTACGTGTGCACTAGAACATGAGAACATAAGAACATAAGATATCCCATACTGAGTCAGACCAAGGTCCATCAAGCCCAGTAGCCTGTTTCCAACAGTGGCCAATCTAGGTCATAAGTACTGTGATAAGGAAGCTTATCAGGACCCAAGAGACAGGGATAAAGAGAAGGAATTTACCCTTATAAAAGGACCTATTTTACCAGATCAGAGACACAAAACTCCCTTTACACCTAGAAAGCAGGTAAATCCTAGCTACACTAGGTTGCAGAATGCCCCTAGTGGAGAAAAAGAAAGGGAATACAGGCTCAGGGTAAGGAACCCTTACGTCACTGAATTCCCCAATTACTCAGCTGCCACGAGGCATTTTGATCTTCAACACCTGAGAGGAGAGGGGGTGGAGCAGGCACCTGAGAGGTTTAAGACTAGGTCACAAGTTGGAGAGCAGGACGTGGAAGAATGGTGGCCAGAGCATGAGAGAGGAGAAGCTGCTACAAGCTTTGACGCAGGTATGAGCATTAGAAGCTTGCCTAATTCTGAGCACTACAGAATTGCCAGAGACAGCCTTAGCCCTAACGGAAGGCAGTCAGCTAAGCCCTCTGAGCCAGAAACAGAGGAAGTGCCAATGCAACTGGGTGAACCAGACATAGCTTTAGAAGAAAAAGTCTCATACATGGATTGCTCTTTATGCCAGTCTTCCAATACAGAGGTGTTGAAAGGGAGTCAACCGTAAGGAAAACCTCCAGTGTCCTGTAGCCCTAAGAGCCTGTGGTTAACTTGTGAAGGTCCTGAGTTAAAGGCAAAATACCTTTTTTTTTTACTGTGCAAGCCAAAGCTGCCTAATTAAGTTGGTGAATCAGCTGTGAGCCAGAGCAGTGCTCAGCCTGAAGCTGTATTAACGGTGAAAGTAAGGAAAGCTTTTGTTTGGCTGTTTATAAGAAAACCTTGCATAGAGAATTGCTTGCCTGTGAAGAGTTTAACTGCCTTGTTGAAAGTTTTTCTATGTTTAAGAAGACAAAGAGTGTTCTGGACTGAGAGAAAAAGAAATCTGCTTTAGGGAAAGCTGTTTTCTGTTTGTTTGATCAGCATTGCAAGCCATGCCTGATAGCATGGGCTGTTAAAGTATTTATGTTTATACCAAAGAACATTGCAAACTGTTTTGTTTGGAATTCATTTATATCCTGATGTTCATTTACAAGAATCCTGGAGAAATAATCCAAAGGTGGAATTTGTGAACCTTAGCGTGTTTTTTTTCAGTTAATAAACTGTCATTACCTTACCACTCAAGGCAACTACAAAGGTGTTTTTTTTTACCTGAGGTTGAATACTTTCTGACTGAACTACCTTTCCCATAAGGCATTACAAGGCAATCAGTCAGTTAAAGACCAAAAGGTGAATCTCTCTGACAACCATGCCCCTCCATACTGCATGTAAGGGGCTATGGGCCTGACAGTACCTAGCAGTCTCCCCAAAAGAAATAGGTTCCTCAATGCTTGCATTGGGTTAAGCAGTGATATCTTAGATCCCTTTAAATAATAGTTTATGGACCATTCCTCCAGGAACTTGTCCAAACCCTTTTTAAACCCAGATACACTAACAGTTTTTACTATATCCTCCAGTAACAAATTCCAGAGTTTGATTACACGTTGAGTGAAAAAATATTTTCTCTTATTAGTCTTAAATAAGTTACCCTGTAGCTTCATTGCATGTCCCCTAGTCTTTTTATATTCTGATGATGTAAACAATCGATCTACGTTTACCCGTTGCACTCCATTCATTAATTTATAGACTTCTATCATATCTCCCCTCAGCCATCTCTTTTCCAAATTGAAGAGCCCTAACCTTTTTAGCCTCTCTTCATAAGAGTAACCTTCCATCCCCTTTACCATTTTGGTGGCTCTTCTCTGTACATTTTCTAATAACACTATATCCTTTTTAAGATATGGCGACCAGAATTGCACACAATATTCAAGGTGCGGTTGCACCATAGAACAATACAGAGGCATTATAATATCTTTGTTTTATTTCCCATTCCTTTCCTTATGATACCTAGCATTCTATTTTCTATCTTGGCCGCCGCTGCACACTGGGTGGAGGGGTTTGACATGTTATCTATGATGATGCCTAAATCTTTTTCCTGTGTGGTGGCTCCCAATGTGGAACCTTGCATCGTGTAACCATAGTTTGGGTTGTACTTTCCTAGTTGCATAACTTTGCACTTGTCCACATTAAATTTCATCTGCCATTTGGATGCCCAGTCTTCCAATTTATCAAGATTCTCTTTCAATTTTCCACAATCCTCTTGGGTTTTAACAACTTTAAATAGTTTTGTGTGTTCAAATTTGATAACCTCACTCGTCATTTATGTATATGTCAAAAAGCAGCGGACCCAGAACACATCCCTGCGGTACTCCACTATTCACCTTTTTCTATTGGGAAAATTGGCCATTTAGCCCTACCATTTATAGCTTTCTATCTTTTAACAACATCCTGCTAGTGTTCTGCAGTGACTCGAAGCGCAAGTCCTAAATGCTCAAGAGGACGCAGTTTGCCATCTGGTGTGTTGGTAGGGCCCTGGACCCCTTCTTCTGCCCCATGGACTGACTGCTGGAGTACCTCTTTCACCTCTTCAACTCCAGCTGATGTCTAAATCTGTGTGAGTTCATCTCAGCATGACTGGGGCCTACCATCACTGCTGGGAGGGGGCTGCTGTTTAGGTCCAGTGTCTGGTAGCTCAGTTCATGAGGAGCCTCCTTCTCTCTAAGCTTCCACTCAAGCCCCCTGTGATCACATCTGACTTCAATGTGGTCCTTGGCCATCTGATGCGGGTCCTCTTTGAGCCCCTGGGATCGTGCTCGCTGAAATTCTTGGCATGATATGGCAATGAACTCCAAGCTCTGGTTGCTCAGCCTCCATATACCAGGTTTCACCAAAACTGGGTGGTGCTCTGCACACACCCCCACTTTTTGCTGAAGGTGTCTCTGCATTGCACCTCAACCACTCCATTGTCCTTCTGACATTCTTTCCTCAGCAGCACGTGAACCGTGGTGAAGTGGTCTTGCACATGTAGGACTGTAAGTGTGCATTGGCCTATCTGGAGGTCATGAAGGTGCACTGTCAATCTACCCAGCTATTTGTCTCCTTTGACCCCAATAGGCTGGGCATCGCTGTCTCGAAGTGTATGCTATCCCTCTGGCTAGTTGACTGTTTTGCTCATGCATATTCCCTGGCTGGATTGAGCTTTGAGGGTCATGTCATGGCTCACAATGCCCATGTGATGGCTACATCAGTGGCCAACCTATGTTTGATGTCTGCAGAGAAATCTGCAGGGCTGTGACATGGTCTTCGATCCATATCTTCGCAGCACACTACTGTCTTGATGGGGATTCTCGATAGGACTGAAATTTTGGCCAGGCCATGCTCTGGCATCTCTTTGGGTCTTAGAGTCAACTCCTAGCCACCGACCCTTCCGTCCATCCAGGCTACCTGCTCAAAATTCCTTGAGGTCAATGTCTGCTGAGGATACTGAATTAGATGAGTCCCTCGACGGGACTACCTCTCTGGTCTTCATGACTTCAGGTCTTGTTGCCCGGTCGGGATGCTTATCTCCTTGGGTTCTGGTAGCCCGTTGGACTTATTTCCTGCTTGAAAAGCTGAACAAGTCAAAGTGCTACAGTACAGATCCCTACATACAAACTCCATGTTAACAGAACTCCTGGCCTCGGTCACACTCTCAGAACACAGATCATCACCATCACCAAGTACAGAATAAGTACTTTACCTAAAGTAAAAATAAAAATATGTTGACAAAAATTAAACTGTAACCCCAAGAAGCCAGACTCCACATGTGGTGCTACACCGGAGAATTAATAGATGCAGTTCCCTATACTGTGTAAAATATAAAGATAATGCAAAGTCCAATCATTACATTGAAAATAAAATTATTTTTTCTACCATTTGTTGTCTGACCATTTTATTCTCTGATCATGCTGGTCCCGATCTGAGACTTCTGCTTTCCTCTGTCTTCTCTTAGCTTTCTTTCTACAGTCTCTAGTCAATCTGCCATGCTTTGTCTCTCCTTTTGTTTTCTTCACTTCCTTCCATCTTTGATATTGATTTTTTTCTTTCAGCTTTCTTTCATTTATTTCTCCCTCTGTCCGCCCAGATTTCATTACTCCTTACTATCCAGTTCTCAGTCTCCCTCTTTTTTACGCCACCTACCTACCGCTTTTTAACCTTTACCCCAGTCCTTCCTTTCCCCAGGTCCATTTTTCCCCAGTCTTTTGCTCACTCTCTCTCCCCCTCCATGTCTAACATCTATCCCCCCATCATCCAGTCTCTCTCTATCTATCTCTCTCTCTTTCCCTCCATCCAGTACCTCCACTTTCTCTTTTCTTCCATGTCTGTCCTCTCCTTTTCTATCTGCCTTGCAACCAGCATCTACCCCATCTTCCATACTATACCATCCCCTCTCTATTGGTGTGATGTAGAAATCTCCTTCACAGGCAGAAGTGGACAGATTTAATTGAAGACAATTGCCATGAAAGTGTAGGTGTTTCTCATAGATGATTTCAATATGCCGAATGTTGACTGGCACATCACTGCTGTGGTGTCCTTTAGAAGTAAAGAGATCCTGAATTCTCTAAAGGGAGAACTAGTCTAGCAATTGATAACAGATCCCACACATGAAAGGGTATTGTGCACATGGCACTCGTCCCTCGACGGGGATCAGGCTGTCTGTCTGGACAGAGGCAGAAGATGTAACGGGGGCAACAGCTTTGGTAGCATGATTCTTCCCAGTCATAGTTCAGTTGTTAGACTTTGGTACCTTTTGAAGGACATGAGAGACCCACAAAAGTCCTTAACTTTTCCTCAGAGAAAAAGCAGCTAGCCTCTTTTATGTGTGTTCTATGTGCCTGGGTGTAGTCCTGCTAGCTTGCTAAACAGCTATTATTTTACACTGCTAAATTCTGATATTATGCATCTGAGGTATATCGTTTGATGTGTTCCCTTCATAAAATTACCTAATCAAAGCTCCTTCAAGAATATCAAGTTGTTTGTTTAGTAGATATCTAAATATGGAACTATTTACTTCTTAGATTTTCCCTACTAACCTCTCTTTTCCAAGCTGAAGAGCCCAACCTTGTAAGCCTCTCCTCATAGGGTTATCCTCCCATCCTCTTTGCCATTTTTGTTGCTCTTCTCTGTACCTTTTCTAATTCTGCTATATCCTTCTTAAGATATGGTGACTAGAATGGCACACAATATTTAAAGTGTGGTTGTACCATGGAACTATACAGAGGCATTATAATATCCTTGGTTTTATTCTCCTTTCCTTTCCTTATGATTCCTAGCATTCTATTTGCTCTCTTGGCCGCTGCTGCACACTGGGTGGATGGTTTCAACATATTATCCATGTTGACACCGAAGTCTTTTTCCTGGGTAGTGGTTTCTAAGATGGTACCTTGCATCATATAACCATATTTTGGGTTGTTCTTTTTCTAGGTGCATAACTTTGCACTTTTTAAAATTAAATTTCATCTGCCATTTGGATGTCCAGTCTTCCAAATATCAATGTCCTCTTGCAATTTTTCACAATCCTCTTGCATTTTAACAACTTTGAATACATTTGTGTCATTTGCGAATTTGATCATCTCACTCGTTATTCCTATTTCTAGGTCATTTATAATTATGTTAAAAAGAAGCGGGCAAAGCACAGATCCCTGGGGTACTTCACTATTCACCTTTCGCCATTAAGAAAATTGGCCATTTAAACTACTCACTGCTTTCTATCTTTTAACCAGTTCCTGATCCATTCTTTATAATGGTTTCTACCATTTTGCCTGGTACCGATGTCAGGCTCACTGATCTGTAGTTTCCAAATCACCTCTGGAACTCTTTTAAAAAATTGATGTTACACTGGCCATTCTCCAATCTTCTGGTACTACAGATGATTTTAATGATAGTTCACAGATGTAATCTCATCTTTCAACACCCTTGGATGTATACCATCCAGTCCAGGTGATTTACTACTCTTCAATTTATCCAATAGTTGTAATACATCTTCCCTGTTTATCGATATTTCTTTTAAATATTCCGATATATCACTTTTTAAATACTATTTCATGAATTGGTAACTTCACTATATCTTCCTTAGTAAAGGCTGAAGCAAAGAATTCATTCAGTCTCTCCACTATGGATTTGTCCTCACTTAGTGTCCCTTTTACACCTCTATGATCCAATGGTCCAACTGATTCTCACAGGATTTTAGCTACAAAAAAGCTTTTAAGTGGTTTTGCTTCCATGGCAAGCTTATTTTCAAATTCTCTCTATGCCTGCCTTATCAATGTCTTACATCTAACTTGCCAATGCTTATGTTTGTGATTTGGCTCTTTTTTCAAGTTTCTGAAAGATGCTTTTTTGGCAACAGAAGTCTATCTGACCTCACCCTTAAACCATGCTGGGAGTTTTTTGGCCTTCCTTCCACTTTTCGTAAACATGGAATGCATCTGGTTTGGGCATCCAAGATAGTATTTTTAAGCAACACCCATGCTTGATGTAAATCTTTAACTTTTGAAGCTGTTCCTTTTAATTTTTTCTTAACTATTTTGCTCATTTTATCATAGTCTCCTTTTTAATGGTTAAAAGGTAGTACTTTGGATTTCCTTGCCATCCTTCTTGCATTTATTAAATCAAATGTGATCATGCTATGATCACTATTGCCAAGTGGCCCCAAAACCCTTATCTCTTGCACTAAACACTAGGTCCAAAATAGCTTTCCCTCTTGTCAATTCATGGACCAGTTTCTCCAAGAAGCAGTCATTTATTTCATCTAGAAACTTTATCTCTCTAACCTGTCCTGCTGTGACATTAACCCAGTAGATACCGGGGTTATTGAAATCATGCATTATTACTGTGTTGTAACTTTTTAGCTTCCTTGATTTTTTTCAGCATTTCCTCATCCATTTGTATATTCTGGCCAGGCAGTCGGTAATAAACCCCCACTGCCATCGCCTCCCCCTTTTTACATGGAATTTCTATCCATAGAGAATCTACAGTGTATTTTCTTTCCTGTAACTCTTTAATCCTATGTGACTCAATGCCCTCTCTAACAAAAAGTGCAACCCCTCCATCAATTTGATCTATCCTATCATTGTGATCTTGCTGGCATGTGGGATCAAAGCAATTGTGCAATAATTTCCACTTTTCTTTAATATTGGTATAAACAGATATTTTCCAGTCAGTTAGCCATGATGTTGTCTTCCAAATTTCCTGGCAGAGCCTTGTAAGTATGGTAACAACTGCATCAGATTGCTTTCATACTTCAATGGGAATGCCATCAATGCCTGGTGCTTTGTTCTTTGATAAGGCTTTCAGTGCTGCTTTGACTTCTTCTTTCATCACCAATGGTTTCAGATCATAAGGTACAGGTTGCAATGGCTGTTGGTCCACTTGATCTTTATCATATAATGACTCTGTATAATCTTTCCAACTTTTTTTGATCTTCTCAGCATCATTCAAAATGGATCCTTGAGCATGTTGTAGTATTCCATTTCAAAGCTGGAATTTTTTTCTTTAACTCTCATAGCTTTAAGAAAGCCAATCTTGTTCTTCCTCTAGTAGTTCTGCTTCTGTTTCCTCGCTGATGTGAGATGGATCATTGAAAAGACTAAAGAATACCAAAAGGATATCTATATGTGTTTATTGACTACAGCAAGGCTTTTGACTGTGTAAACCATCAGATATTCTGGGCCACATTCAGAAGCATGGGCATACCAGAACACCCGCACAACCTTTACATTACATAAGAACATAAGATATGCCATAACGGGTCAGACCAAGGTCCATCAAGCCAAGTATCCTGTTTCCAACAGTGGCCAATCTAGGTCATAAGTACCTAGCAGCTCCCCCAAAATACACAGATTCCTCAATGCTTGTATTGTGTCAAGCAGTGATACCCCGTGTCCCTTTTAATAATAGTTTATGAACCTTTCCTCCAGGAACTTGTCCAAACATTTTTTAAACCCAGCTACACTAACAGCCTTTACTACATTCTCTGGTAACAAATTCCAGAGTTTGATTACACGTTGAGTGAAAATATATTTTCTCTTATTAGTCTTAAATAGTTTACCCTGTAGCTTCATTGCATGTCCCCTAGATCAAGAAGCAACAGTTCGAACAGAACAAGGAGAAACAGAATGGTTTAAAATCAGCAAAGGTGTATTACAAGGCAGCATAGTTTCCTCATACCTGCTTAATTCATATGCAGAACAAATCATTAGAGAAGTAGGACTGTATGAAGACAACCAAAGTGTGAAGATTGGTGGAAGACCCATCAACAACCTTTGCTATGCTGATAATACCATATTACTGGCAGAAAGTGAAAATGATCTGAAACCTTTGCTTCTCAAGATTAAGGAACATAGTCTGAAAATGGGCCTGCATCTTAATGTAAAGAAGACAAAGATCCTGACAACTGGTAAAATCAATAAGTTCATTGTTGAAGGAGAAGAAATCAAAATAGTGGACAGCTTTAACCTACTTGGATCAACTATCAATAAAGAAACAACAAGCAGTCAAGAAACCCAATGGTGCATTGCTCTTGGCAGAATAACTATTGAAAGATACTCTGCGCCCCCCTCACCAGCAACACTGCAGGGCTCTTGGAGTAACGGAAAACCACACTCAAAGCAATGAGAAGGAAAGAGACAGCAATAAAATACCACACACTTATATATATATATATATATATATATATATATATATATATGTATATATATAAATATATATATATATATATATATATATATATATATATATAACACCAAAGCTTTGCAGAGAGAAACAAATAGAAACAAGTTCTCTTGTTTACTCTATTAGCTATGGTTTACTTTATTTATAAGGCTCTTTTGGATGATACAGCATAATTTCACTTTATTGTTCTACGTCAGGTATTAAGTATTCATAACATCATAGGTCAATTTCTAATCAACATAGGTCAGTATGAGGAGACATACATGTATTCCAAGACATAACTGTAGATATTAAGTTTACTGCTGACTGCTTGATATCTGGTAACCCTGAGACTGAAAGGCTGGAGGACAAGCTGCCCTTTTTCTTATTTCACATAGCTTACAAAACTTGTACCTCTTCACCTATTTAGTAAGCAAATATATGAAGTTTATTTCTAAGCAAAGTTCTGAACAATTGTAACTCTTTCTCAGGTTTTATTAGACAGTCTGGTTGTGTACACCGCCCTGAACAGACAAGCTTACTTTCAGTCCCTCCTCTGATTCTGTAAAGAATCATTCCCAAAGTAAGGAAACTCAGACATTGCCATTAAAGTGGAATTAAGACTAGATTCTGGGTCAATCTGTAACATCATTGTAGGGGTCAGTGATTCCACTGATTTCTTACAGCAGGCTGATATTACACAGAGAATTAATACTCCTAGAATGAGAATCCCCAAAAAGCCAAGTAATGATGCTAACATGCCTTGCAAAGACCTGGATAATGAATTCCAAAATGAAGAAACAGAATCAAATAGATCTGAAAAAGAACTTACATAACTATACTTGAAACAAAAGTACGGTTTCTAACTTTATCTAATAGGCCTTTTACTATTTTTCCATTATTATCAAGCATACTACAACAAAAATCAACTATTACTCAATACACACCGTTCCATGGAGTATCCCCTACCTTTCTTCCCTTACCCTGAGCCATAAAACATATTGGAGGATTTTGTAGAGGCATAGAACTAACTATTCTAGGTTCTGGGTTTGTATGAGACCATTGTACAGTAGTTAGATTAAAAGCTATGTCACAAAACTCCTCAAAGGTCTTAGGCCTAACCCTAGGTAGAAATCCATGCTGAGTAGCTGTCACAGATGGAAGACACACTGCACAATCTGATAAATTAAAATGTTTTGTCACTGATTGTACCTGTGACTCGAAAATATTTGTATATTCCTCATAACATTCCCAAGGTTCTAACTGCAGCACTGCTTTGCTACCGCTAATATGCCTCAGCACAACTAAGATTAGATATAAAAACATTCTTAGCAAAACTTTTAAATATCTAAAACTATAATTACTTAAAAATATACTAAATCAAAACTGAAAATACCTATTCTTCTTAATACTCTCCTTTATATAATGAAGATATATACTATGGCTATAATTAGCCTCTAAGTCTCAATAAGTTTATGAAGTAGAGGTTAAGTACCTAAAGGTCATTACATATATCAGGAAAATACTAATCTAAACTGACCTCATCCCTCTAAGCAATACTATAAATACCGAACAAAAGCATTTTGCATGAATAGTCCATTCAGAATTTACTTAATACAATAATCTTTTTCTGTGATGTCACCATTGTTCTCTCTGAAAGTACTTGAAATCATAAAAATCTTTTTCTGCAATATCACTGTTGTCCGAGGAGTCTGCGTTGTATTTCTTGAATCATGGATGCGGAGAACCACCTTCTGGATCTTGTGAGGGAGCCTTCTTACACTGCGTAAGATGTATCCAATGAGAATGTCCTTCCACTTTACAGGCTGAATATCCCACCAGAAGTACACGGAATGGACCTAGGAATTTCGGAGCCAGAAGCGTCTTTGGATGCAAATTCTTAATCAGGACCCAATCCCCTGGTTTCATGTCCGGATGTGATGATTCCGGAGGAGCATCTTGTTGAGGATTCACCTTCAATAAAGGGGAAACAGACAGGACTGAGTGCAATCGTGCACAATAAGTTAAGATATCGCTGCACAACAACTGGGGGTCTGGGATAACTGCCAAGGCATGTGGAGAGGTAGCTGGATGTCCAGTAACTATTTCATATGGTGTCAGACCTCGTCGAGTGTGCTGGGGGGAGTTACGCACCGCCATAAGGGCAAAAGGAAGGGCCTCTGTCTAATCCGTAGCCCAATCCTGTGTCATAGTGCGCAAGAAACCTTTGAGAGTCCTATTCATCCGCTCCACTTGGCCAGAGCTTTGCGGATGATAGGGTGTATGCAGTTGTCTTATGACACCAAACCAATTTTCAATATCCTCCCAGACACGTGCAATGAAGGCCGGACCCTGATCAGAAGAAAGAACAAAAGGTACACCCCAGACAGGAATAAACTGAGTGAGCAACAATTTTATGGCAACCCCAGCTGTCATACTGGTAGTGGGATAAGCCTCCACCCAACCAGAGAAAAGACAAGTGATCACCAACAAATACCGCCTCCCTCCTCTGGCACAGGGCAAATCAGTAAAATCAAGCTGCAAAATCAGAAATGGTCCAAAAGGTTTGGGAAGAGCAGCAGCAATCTTCAGAAGGGGCCCCACCCTGCCAGCCTGCAAACAATCCAAGCAAGCAGCATACACAGCCTGTGCCACAGAAATAAACTTCGGGTGATACCACAAAACCGCAAAGGCATGAGTCATGGCTGCAGCGGATAAGTGAAGTTTATGATGCAGGAACAGAGCAAGCGGAAACAAAAGAGAGTCAGGGCAAATGAGTAGGTGCTCCTTCTTCCAGTAGCCCTGAGTATCACAGGATGCACCCCATGAAGTCCATAGAGTTTTGGTTTCAAGGGAAGTGTCTTGATACTGCTTGTTAACAGCTCGCAGATCTTGCACAAATCGATAAGTCTTGCCGTCAGCTTTCAGTACAGGAAGAATTGGAGTATTACATGGCGACGTAGTAGGATAGATGACACCTTGCATCTGTAAATCTTCAATTACCGGACGAATTCCATCTATAGCAGCTGCTGATAGTGGATACTGTTTAAGTCTAGGAAGTTGTACTCCAGGTTTCAAGGTAATCTTCACAGGAGGAATCGAGAGGCAGTCGACATTGGATCCTGGGACTGTCCACAGAGTAGATGGAAGTCTTCCGAGAGCATGGTGAATAACTTTGACATCCGCAGGGGGCTGTACTTCAGAGAGAGAATACAACTGAAAATGTAACTTTCCACTCATCCAGGATAAAGTTGCATGATGAGAAGCCAGGAAATCGCGACCCAAAAGATTCACTGGTAATGTGTCTCCTACCAGAAAGTTAGTAGGGTACACAGTCTCTCTCCAATCTGCAAAGGCAAAGCTTCAAGTTTACGGTGAGGAATTATCAATGCCTTCACAATGCACTGTTGGAGCTTGCGCTAGCTGAGTATGATAAACTTCAGGCAAATCCTGTAGACGCAGCGCAGATGTAGTAGCTCCCGAATCAATGATGAATTTCACAGTAGAGCCTCCCAGTTTAGCTTCTAACTCACCCTGAGAAGTTACATTCAGATTCAATAATAGTCATGCATCCCAAGAATCACAATCTTCTGGGTTAGAAAAACATTGATATACAGGAGTGAACTCAGCAGGTGGGGGAGGAAGGCACTCAGCTCTCTGGCCATCCAAATTCCGATTCTGTGGACATTCTCGCTGTAAATGGCCACACTCACCACATGTATAACAAGCACACATTCCTCTGGCTTGTCCACGCCCTCGCTGAGAATTGCCTCGCTGAGAATTCCCATAGCTTCCCCTGAACCTGCCTCTCCCCCGCCCCCTTCCCAGGGCTGGATGCATAGAAGCAATTTGTAAATTAAGCAGTTTAGTCTTCTTTACATCTAATCTGGTTTGTTGCTCCTGCAATTCCTTGAGATATTTCAACTCACTGTACCGTGCACCCTCCAAAATTGCATCAGCTGATCTAGCAGGCCAATCTATTATTGAAGTTTCCAAAATTTCTTTTATTCTTGGAATCAAACCATTTACAAAAATATTAGTAAATCCTGAAGGTATATCTTCTGTCTCGCCAGAATAATCCTTAAACGCTAGCATACACCTAGTGTGAAAAGCTGTAACTTTCTCACCCCTTTCCTGTGTTAAAGAAGTGAGTTTTGACCAGTCCTTCACAGGCTTACATACTGTTTTAAGAGATTCTAACAATTTTTTTCTACATAGAACAAAATTATCTCTTTGTGTCTGTTCCTGAAGATCTGTTACAGGGTCTGTCTGAGGCCATATCCAATTATCATCTCTAATTGGATGGGTTACCTTATGAAAATCAGCTGGATTAATAAAAACAGATCTGAGCAGATTATCTAGATCAGCCCAAGTAGGATTATAACTATTAATTATTTGAGACCACAAGGATACAAATCTACCTGAATTTTCCCTGTAATCAGGAAAGGTTTTAGCCAAATCAAATACTTCTTTAGGACTCCAATTTGCAGGTACAGTCATTGCACCTGTAGGTCCTGTTGGATATACACGAAAAGGATATGCAGGTACTATATCTTCTTCTACAGGTTTTGCAGTTACAGAACATGGGTCATTATGTCGGTGTAAAACAGTCTGAATAAAGCTTATATCACCATATAATTGATCACATTTTTCCTTATAGGTTATAAAATGCTTATCCAGATCTTTCTCAATATTATCAATAAGTTTACTAGAAATTCCCAATTCCTTTTTAGCAGAAATATTATTCCTTACTATTCCCTTTAAGGTTTCTATCATATATACAATACTTTCTATCTCACGGCTAAAAAGTGCACTCACTTCTCTAAGCTGAGAAACATTACAATTACTGAAATCTTCAAACTTTGCATCCCCCAATATCTTCTGTTTATTCCTTATCTCTTCTCTTAGTTCTGCTGCACGAGTGATCCTTCCCCTTCCAGAAGTTACATGACTCTCAGAAGAAACAGGGGGAGATGATGGGGATGCACTTGGGACTATTCCAGCTCCAACTACCAATGAAGCCACATCTGCATCATATTCTGGAGAAAGAACGGCTGGGAATTTCCCTGCCTGTTCATTATCATTCTCTTGTGATTCACTTGCTTTATCAGCTCCAGCATTCTTTAACACAAACAAATCATTTTTCTTACCATGTGCCATTCGTTGCCACCAATTAAACACTAGCCCTTCACGGGCATCACATAATTTACGTTTAGCCTGCAAAGCACATTTCAGATAACGAAGTTTATCTATAGAAAAAGTTCCCTCCAAAGGAAACTGTAGAAGCACATTATCTTTAGTCACTGCATGCCAGGGTACAATATAATTAGTAGCCATATCCCCATACTTCTCACGCATACAATAAGAAGGGCTACCTTTCTGAACAGCTAAAACCTTAGCTTTGTCATGCCATTCACACAACTGAGATAAATCCCATCTACCTAACAGATTACCCATTGCTGTCACCATATAATACTCACAAACACCTTCTGCCCTTGCCAGGAATGTAGAAATCTGTAGTCCGGCACGGCACCAACTGAAGGATACTCTGCGCCCCCTCACCAGCAACACTGCAGGGCTCTTGGAGTAATGGAAAACCACACTCAAAGCAATGAGAAGGAAAGAGACAGCAATAAAATACCACACACTTCTATATATATAGATAGATAGATAGATACACTAAAGCTTTGCGGAGAGAAACAAATAGAAACAAGTTCTCTTTGTTTACTCTAACTATTAGCTATTGTTTACTTTATTTATAAGGCTCTTTTGGATGATACAGCATAATTTCACTTTCTTGTTCTACGTCAGGTATTAAGTATTCATAACATCATAGGTCAATTTCTAATCAACATAGGTCAGTATGAGGAGACGTACATGTATTCCAAGACATAACTGTAGATATTAAGTTTACTGCTGACTGCTTGATATCTGGTAACCCTGAGACTGAAAGACTGGAGGACAAGCTGCCCTTTTTCTTATTTCACATAGCTTACAAGACTTGTACCTCTTCACCTACTTAGTAAGCAAATATATGAAGTTTATTTCTAAGCAAAGTTCTGAACAATTGTAACTCTTTCTCAGGTTTTATTAGACAGTCTGGTTGTGTACACCGCCCTGTACAGACAAGCTTACTTTCAGCTATGAATAAACTAGATAAGATTCTCAAGAGCAGAGGTCTCATTTCATACAAAGATTTGACTCGTTCAAGCCATGGTAATTTCAATAACGTCATATGGATGCAAATGTTGGACAGTGAAAAAGATAGGAAGAAAATCAATACCTTTGAATAATGATGCTGGCGACATATACTGTTTATAACATGGACTGCCCGAAGAACAAACTAGTCAGTACTAGTGGAGATCAAACCTAAGGTTTCTTTAAAAGCTCAGATGATAAGACTTAGAATTTCATACTTTGAACACATCACGTGAAGAGAGAGATCATTAGAGAAAGACATCATGTTTGGCAAGGTAGAAGGCCACTGCAAAAGAGGAAGGCTAGCAATGAGATAGACTGATAAAATAACAGCAGCTATGGGTGTCAGTCTATCAACAATGAGCCCCCTGATTGAAGACCGAACCCAGTTTAGGACAACTATCCAGAGGGTCACTATGAGTCGACATCGACTTGACAGAACAACAACAACAACATCATTGTGATATAGTTTGTACTCAGGTATCACAGCGTCCCATTGGTCATCATTTCATGAGGTCTCTGAGATGACAATGATTTCAAATCTTTCATTTAGTACTATATATTCTAATTCTCCCATCTTATTTTTTAAACTTCTACCATTTGCATACAGACGTTTTAGTCTACTTATCAGTTGATGGGGTAATTTGGAATCTTTCAGCTCTGTTACTTTTATCTTTATTGGTACCTCTCTGTCAAAATGCCTTAACTTCCCTCTTTTGCTAGTATCCTTCAAGGATACGACCTTCCAAACAATGCACTCCTAGTCAACTGTCGGCATTCCCCTATTATCTAATTTAAAAGCTGCTTTATCTCCTGTCTAAAGGTTTGTTGCCAGTAGCCTGGTTCCATCCTAGTTAAGGTGGAGCCCATCCTTTAGGAAAAGCCCCTTCCTTCCCCAGAATTTTGTCCATTTCCTAACAAATCTAAAACCCTTTTCTTTACAACATCGTCTCATCCACGCATTGAGACTCTGGAGCTCTGTCTGCCTTTTGAATCCTGCGCATGGAACGGGAAGCATTTAAGAGAATGCTACCTTGGAAGTTCTGGATTTCAACATCCTACTTAAAAGCCTAAATTTGGCCTCCAGAACCTCCCTCCCACACTTTCCTATGTTATTGGTGCCAACATGTGGCAAGAAAGCAGACTCCTTCCCAACACTATCTAAACCTTTCTAGGTGGCATGTGAGGTTTCTTACCTTTGCACCAGATAGGCATGTTATGAGGTGATCCTCACATCCATCAGCCACCCAGCTGTCTGCATACCTATTGATTGAATCACCAACTATAACAGCCATCCTAATCCTTCCCTCATGGGCCCATGACCCTGGAGAAACCTCCTCAGTGCAAGAGGGTTTTACATCTCCTGTTGGACTGGTCCTAACTACATGATCACTTCCTGCCACTTCCTTCCTTTCACGTGACCTCTCTCTTCCATGGCAACTGAGAGGCTGCTAGACTGGAGGTGGGACTTCAGTACTATGTCTCTGTACCTCTCTGTCTTCCTTATGTCCTTCAAATCTGTTACTCTACCTCCAGACATAGGACTCATTCCTTGAGAGCAAAGAGCGGTGTCACAAACAGAGCAAGCACACTCACAAAAGCTAGACAGAAACACAAACAGCGAGGTGTGTATAAGCGGTCACAGGTGCTTTATTGAAGAGATCCTAAAAATATAGAGGCATTATAATATCCTTGGTTTTATTCTCCATCGCTTTTCTTATGATCCCTAGTATTCTATTTGCTTTCTTGACTGCCACTACACACAGGGCAGAGGGTTTCAACTTATTTTCTACGATGACGCCTTGCATCATGTAACCATAATTTGGGTTGTTCTTTCCTAGATGCATAACTTGCACTTGTCCACATTAAATTTCATCTGACATTTAGAAGTCCAGTATTCCAATTTATCAAGGCCCTCTTGCAGTTTTTCACAATCCTTTTGCATTTTAACAACTTTGAATAATTTGGTGTCATCTGCAAATTTGATCACCTCACTTGTTATTTCCAATTCTAGGTCATTTATGAGTGTTAAAAAGCAGTGGGCCCAGCACAGATCCCAGGGGTACTCCACTTTTCACCTTTCTCCATTGGGAAAATTGGCCATTTATCCCTACTCTCTGCTTTCTATCTTTTAAGCAGTTCCTGATCCACTGGCTTTTTAATTTCACCAATAGTCTCTCATGAAGGACCTTGTCAAAGGCTTTCGGAAAATCCAGATGCACTGTAACAACCAGCTCACTTTTGTCTACCTGTTTATTCACACCTTCAAAAAATATAAAAGATTGGCGAGACAAGACTTTCTTTACCTAAATTCATGTTGGCTTTCTCCCATTAAACCATGACTATCTACATGTTCAGTAATTGTATTCTTTATAATGGTTTCTACCATTTTAACTGGTACACTGCCTCCTATCCTATGACTTTTTAATTTTGTCAAGAGTCTCTCATGAGACTTGTCAAAGGCTTCCTGAAAATCCAGATACACTATACTGACTGGCTCACTTTTTTCTACCTGTTAATTCACACTTTCAAAAAATATAACAGATTAGTAAAACAAGACTTTCCTTGGCTAGATCCATATTGGCTTTCTCCCATTAAACCATGATTATCTACATGTTCAGTAATTTAAAAGGCCTGGTAATCTTCTTCCAGTCATACTTATCAAGAAAACCCAGGGGCTGCTGGGTTGCCAAGAGTCAGCATTGACTTGATGGCTCTTAAAAAAAATGGTTTCTACCATTTTGCCCTGAACTGATGTCAGGCTCACAGGTCTGCGGTTTCACAGATCACCCCTAGAACCCTTTTTAAAAATTAGTATTACATTGGCCATTCTCCAATTTTCAGTTATCACAGATGATTTTAATGATAGTTCACAGATTACTAATAGGTCTTCAATTTCATATTTCAATTCTTTCTACACCTTTGGATGTATATCATCTAGTCCAAGTGATTTGCTACTCTTCAGTTTATCAAATAGTTGCAATAAATCTTCCCTGTTTATCGATATTTAAAGGTGATGTATCGAATTCTTCTGATACATCACCTTTAAATACCATTTCAGACATGAATGACTTCCCTATTATATCTTCTTCAGTAAAGACCGAAGCAAAGAATTCATTCAATCTCGCCACTATGGTCTTATCCTCCCTTAGCTCCCCTTTACCTCTCTATTATCTAATGGTCCAACTGACTCTAGCTATATGAATGTACTTGAAAAAAAATATTATGCATTTCTGCTTCCACAACAAGCTTTTTTTCAAATTATCTCTTTGCCTGCCTTATTATTGCTTTTCATCTACTTGCCAGGGCTTGTTTTTACCCCGTTTTTCACCATTTGACTCCTCTTTCCATTCCTGAAAGTTGCTTTTTTTTGCTACAACAGCCTTTCTAACCTCATCTTTAAACCATGCTGTCAGTTTTTTAGCTGTGCCGAAAATCTGTCCCCGATTCCAAAACCGCAGGTATGTCTATCCCTGCAGCTACAGAATCAGGTTTAAATCTGGCCCATTTTTGATTTGGACGTGACCACAGATCGGATGTGTATGTTCTGGAATTGGGCTCAAATAATACAGTTCATCAATCAAAATTAAAAATTTATAATACCAACATCTCAGATTTATAAAAAAATAAGGGGGAAATTTTCAACGGGATAGCATGGAAATATTTAGTACATGAAGATAATATAAGTGCTAAAAAAACAATTTTACTGGGATAATTCATTCATTTAAAATAAAAATGAAAGATAATGCAAAACAGGCCACTAGGGGTGATTGGGGCAGGAGCTGGAAGGACCACTCCTGTCCCCTTCACTACTAGATCACCAGGGAGAGCAGGGGGGATGGTAGGTGGGAGGCTCCCCAACCCAACTGGCTAGCCAGGTTGCCTTGTTCAGAAGGGGGAGGGAGAAAGGGGTAAAGGAGTAGGAATCACAACTGGCTAGCTAGTATTTTAGTTAGGATGGGAAGAGGGGTCCTTCGGCCACCCAACTAACCATATGGGCTGCTTGCATTGGCCGTGGGGTGCATTGATCCCTTCTGAACAGTTCTTGAAAAATGCTTCTTGTTCCACATGTAGGACCCACAAGACAGGCAAAGCTCTGGGGTCTTGATTCCTGGATGAGACAATGGTGCACAGAGGAAAGATTTTGATTTGTCAGGAACTGGGCTACATTGTTGGGAATGGAAGGAGCAGCCCTATTATACTTTGTTGAAAAAAGAAATTAGTCATGGCTTAAATTTTGGTTACTAGTATATTTTTCTATCCAAGAAGGAGATGAGCATGAGCAGTTATAGAAAACACTGTTGTACAGCCAAAATGCCTCTGAAATAAATTTAGTCTCCAAAGAAAATCCCCCAAGAGCCAAAGAACCCTGCCAGCCCCTAGTCAATAAATAGAACATGGTGGGTTATTGATCGGATTCCCCCCTTCAATTTTGGTGGAGATCGTCTTTCCCGTTTGCAACGAGTTGGATTTTTCGATTAGATACTGTTGCACCTAAGGACTTAAACTTATAAATTGACTGGCATAGTCTTTTTTGACTTTGCTGCTCTTCAGCCAACTGGGTGATGTTTGCATGTTTGTTGCTCTCAGTCACTGGTTGGTTAGGCAGTTAACATGTGGTCTTGGTGACATCAGACACCGTTTTTTAAAACCTCCGTTTTGGGGATCCCCTGATGTGCAGTTTGATATTGGCAGTGGAATGGAGAAACCTGAAGCAGGGTCTTGAAATGAGGTGACCCGAAACGCAGGACTGTGTCATTTGTTCTGTTGCTGTACTGGTTTGGGGATTCAGCTAAGTACTTCTTGCTTTAAGATTTTGCAACACAGTTTTCAATGTTATACTGCACTTCATCAAAAGGACTACGTCCTCCAGTTGAGATGTTCTTGCCTGGAGCATTCGGTCCAACAAAAATTGTAATATTGGAGGTTTATTACTTTTGTAGAACCTGCTCTTTTTGTTCTGAAATACATTTAGTCACACTTTCCTAAGACTGGTTCACTGAGAATGAAAATAATGCTTAAAATTGTTTACTGGCTCTAGTTTTCAATTTACACACTGGATCGACTATGGAAGTGCTAAGGATATGCAAGTTAATGGGAAGGGATCTCATAACTAAAATACATGCAGATCTTCGACTAGATTTGTGATAAATCTATGCTTTTTTTGTGCAGTACTTGCTTTTCAGGCAAAACAATTAACAAATTTGAAGGAGCTATTGCATCATACATGATGGGCCTGATATTGAACTGTGCACATTTTCTAAAAACTATGCTCCTCATCGATGCATAGCCCTCCCCACCAACCACTATCCTGGATATTCAATGCTGAGGTGATGGCATTGCATATCTGAGGATCTCCGCAGACACAGGAAGGTGCCAAAGCTAACCAGACAGCAGTGATATTGCATGCTTCCTGGTTAGCTCCTGCGCCTTAAGGTTAGGTGAGGGTTTTCCTCGCCTATCTTTCAGCAGAGATCGCTAACTGGGCAACATGCAATATCGCTGCTGTCCAGTTATCTCTTGCTGCTGCCTCCGCACCGCCCCGCCCCGCCCCGAAACACCCCTGACATACCCCAGTGCTAACTGGATAGCACGTAGGGGAGTTAGAAGGGGATATTCAACAGCACTAATCATGTAAGTGCCATCGAATATTCACATTTAAGGCATTTACGTGGTTTACTGGGCTGTAAACCGTGTAAATGCCTTTCAAAAATGAGGCCCGATATGAATTGCATTATGTTATTCCTAGATGTCATAGATGATGCAATCCTAACTCAGCTTAAATACATCACTCTGCAGAACAGTTTGCACAAAATTTTTTAAATGAACATGACATGTCAGTAGTATTTTAGCTGCAGACCAGTCTTCTCAGTGTTTAATTTCTTCCACTTGGTTAAAGTGAGAGATGCCTCGTAATTGAATGCAGATTACTTCTGCTATGTTTGTGGTGAAGTGACTTTTGCATCATAAAAACGCAGTATAATCACTTTGATTAAGAAAGACTACCACTTTTACTTTGACTGCAAAATTGGAGATCAGGACAAGAGCTGGGCACCACTCATATGCTGCAATACTTGTGCAACAAATCTTCACCGGTGGTTAAATAGAAAAAGGAAATACATTTCTTTTGCAGTGCCAATGATTTGGAGAGAGCCAATAGATCATATCAGCAATCATTACTTCTTCATGGTGCCTCCTGTTGGGAAAGGTTTGTCAAAGAAGAAAAATGGATTGTGCAGTATTCAAACATTCCATTAGCTATATGCCCAGTATCCCATGGAGAAGGACTGCCCATTCCTGATGCTCTAGAATCATTCTCACTTGAGTCAGATGAAGAAGAAGAAGGGGATGAAACTTCTGATCCTGAACCATCAATCTCACATGACAAAGATTTTCTCCCATCCTCATCCTCTGAAACATACCTCATAGCCCAAGGTGAACTGAATGATCTTGCAAAGGATTTGAAACTACCTAAGAGTAAGGCAGAGCTGTTGGGCTCCAGACTGAAGCAGTGAAATATCCTGTCAGGTAATGTTAGGGTTTCCATGTTTCTTGAATGTCAAAAGGATTTTGTTACATTCTTCTTCATGGAAGATGATCTTGTAGCCTGCAACAAAACCAATAGTCTGATGGCAGCCCTCAACATCATTCATCAGATGAGTGGAGACTGTTCATCGATTCATCAAAGATAAGTCTTGAAGCTGTTTTGATGCATAATGGCAATGTTTTGCCATTGATTCCAGTTGGTCACTCAGTCCATATGAAGGACATTTAGGACAATATAATAGTTGTTGAGATGCATATGCAATATGGCAGCTTTCTGGTGATTTGAAAGTCGTTGCTCTGTTGCTCAGTCTGCAGACTAGCTACAAAGAATATGCTGTTTATTTGTGAATGGACTAGTTGTGTGAGATTCCAACTACATCAAGAGAAATTGGCCACTCCAACTGTCATTGGAGCCTGGAAAGAAAAGTGTGCAAGCATCCACCACTTGGAAGGAAGATTTTGTTACTGCTCTTACATATTAAGCTGTGTCTAATAAAAGATTTTGTCAAGGCCATGGACAAAACAAAACCAGCTTTCAAGTATCTCAGCAGGAAATTTCCAAGCCTAAGAGCCCCATTCTGAAATGTGGATTGCGGGGCTGCATGTCCTGGTGAGATGTGCAGCCCCACAAGTCATCAGGATCCGATTCCCCATCCGTCTCTCCCTGTATGTCCTGTGCATCAGGAAGGGAAGAGCCAGGCAGGATCAGGGCAGAGGTGGGGTGGGCAAGCTTGGCATGACATACAGGGCTGATTCAGGTCACAGCTCTGTACGTCCTACCGGGCCCGTTGGGACGCATTGCTTACTCCATCTCAAAGGTGGAATAAGCAGTGAAAACCCAGCAATCAAACCTGGGGATCTCCTGTCGGGGCCGGGTGAAGGGAGTCCTCGTCACTTTATTCAGGCCACTGCAGGTCAGCCTTGGGTTGGGTTGTGGGGAAAAGTGGGGTTGAGGATGCCGGAGTTGGGGCACCTGTAGGGAGGACATCCCCACAGGCGGCAGGACACATTGGGCTGTGCGCTGGCTCGATTCTGGTTATCGTTGGAACATTTTGTTCCCACAGTCCAGAATGGGGTCCAAATAGGTCCATCTGGACAGCCAGGACGTGCCCTACCACAATAGGGCTCTTTGTGAAGCTAAGATAAAGGAAGGTGTCTTTGTTGGTCCTCAGATTCAGGAACTTCTTTGAGATAATGCATGTAAACATGTACAGCATAGCAAAGAAAGGATGGCATGGAAGGCTTTCCAGTTAGTGGTAACAGGTTTTCTCTGAAACAACAAAGAAAACTACAGTGAGTTGGTGGAAAAACTCATCGATGCATACAAAAGTCTTGCTGCAACATTATTTATCATTTATCATTTATTGAGTCTTGATATATACTGCTCTTGGCTTAAGCAAACCGAGTGTGTCACTAAAGATACATTTTTTGCACTCTCATCTTGATTTTTTTCCCACCAAACTGTACAGCAGTGAGCAATGAGCATGGCGAACAATTTCATTTGGACATTGTAGCAATGGAGAAAAGACATCAAGGCAAATGGAGACCGTCAATGCTTGCATACTATTGCTGGACAGTTTCAAGAGATACTCCATTTACAGAATACAAGAGACAAGCCAAGAAATGCCGAGTAGACACTAAATAAGATCTGAAATGATTACTGATGCATACATAGTTATTTCTTGCTTTCTATTTCATTCTACTTTTTTAAAAATAAATTGTATTTAACCCTTTGGCTGATTTTTACATTTTTAAGCAAAGACAAGTGAATTATTATCAAAGTCATATATATGGCAACCATAAACACAAAGCTTTTGGCCTGATTTTAGAAATTTGGATGTCCCCAAATTGGACAGGTGAAGAAACAACTTCTTGGATATCCCAGCCGGCATTTCCAGAAGGTGGATGTCTAAGTTCAGTTACAGTGCAGACATTCAAGACGTATTGCGATGGGTTAGTAATCTGTTTGGGGTTTGCAATTATATGCTGGTATCTTTGGCCAGGAAATATTGATTGTAACAGTGACAACTCATTGTGCTCTATCCCCGGTAGCATTGCCACCATGAAGCAAGCATTTTTGTGTTCCTTATTCGTGGTTGTGCCATTCTGAAATTGCACCATGACGTGCATCTATGTTGCTCTGCCCAGGCCACTCCACTGATCCATCCCCATTCTAATTGGCCGGCCTTAGCCTCATTTTCAAAAATGGCTCTGGGGCTGTCCTTGTGATTTGGAAGTCTGAATGCCCATATTCAAACATCCAAAACATGAACAGGACTTCTAAAATAATCCCCTTAATATTTTTTAAATATTTTTTTTTAAATAAATAAGCATTGAAACAGCATCTGGTTGGATATTACAATGATTTAAACCCCTGTCACTATGTTTACATGAGTTTGAGAGCATAGACCCCATATTACATGTCAACGGAATGTGAATGAGGACCCTCCATGATGCTGAGACCCACAATGCCTCGGAAAACAAACTACGGAAACCATGTGCTTTCTGCCACACTGCTGGTCAGTGTCCCCACCTTTCTTGTAAGTCATGAAATGAATAACATGATGTTTTCATATTTTAAAATGTGTACTATATCCATAAGGGCAGTGCTTTAAAATTATTCAAAGAAAAATGTACAAGGTGGAAACACACTTTCCATGTTTTTCAATGAAGATCTGCCTTTGCAAAGGAATATGAAGAGTGAACTATAGCAGATACTCTTCTGACTCCAGTTGCCTTGAGTCCTTTCTGCCTATAGAGAAGAATTTTATAACAGGTCACTTAGGATGAGAGGTCAAGCAGGTGTTTATTTTATAAAGACACATATACACCTATAATGAAGCTGCGTACATTACATCTGCTAAGGAGCTCGTATAATGGTACGCATGTACAATATGAACAAATATGTGTATTGCACCTAAAATCTGACCCTGTCTTTGTTCCACCCAAAACACACCTACACCAGAACCAGGAATAAGTATTAGTGTGCTTGCATTGTATGCAGCAGTAATTTTATAAGCAGAATTTTATATATGTTTGCTGCTATATGCATGTGAAAAATCCTTTATAAAATTAACCCATAATTCCTGCTTTCATAATTACTATATTCCTCTGTGGCCCTGGAGAGCCTATGACTAGTGAGCTGAATCTTGTATGTTAGATGTGGCAGAGATGGAGCTCTGGTAAGGAGCAAATGAGGTATCATTTCCAACTTACCCCTACTTTGCTTTCTTGAGTTGCTATATTTGGTACTGCTGAGAGCTGTAAGGGCACAAAATCATTGCAGGGCTTGACCATTGGATTTTCTGAGTAAGGGAAAAGGTGTGCTTTGAGATCTGAGCTATCAATCAAAAGATAGAATGCAGACAGAAAAAAATATGTGTATGGGCAGACACTGGGTATATTTCTAAGCCACTGCAGTGTTTTTAACTGGAAATGTTATTTTATATATATTTCCATTTTGCCCTCTCATTCTTGCAATTGTCCTACTGACACTGAATGATGATGTAGTCCCTCAGATCCTCTCCATTTGGTGGTATTTTCAAAGGAGTATGTTTCTATAAAACAAATTTAGCCCACTTCTTCTCTCCTATCTTATCCTAGGCATGTCCTGAGGGCCAAGGGAGACTATCTTGGGTCTCCGAGCAGATCTTAACACTAAGAGGATTAGACGTTATAGCTGGTGAACGGGGAAGTAGACACATACTCTGATTGTCACTAAAGAGTTACCTCACATCTGAAAGACATGGCATTTATTTTGGGGTCACCAGGAAGACTAGCAGGCAAATGGACTTACTAATTGCTATATGGAAAGGATTCTTCAAGAGCTCATCTTCAGTGTATTCAGGAGAGGGTCTGCATCAGGTTTTACAGGCACTGAGAAGGGGAAAATCCAGGATGGATCCTTCTCCAAAGAGTACCTTGGTTAGGGAGTGAAGAAAGCACTAGAAAGGGCAGATTTCATTGGCTGTGATTTTGGACTGTCTCCCAAGGCTTCTGTTGTCCATATGGATTTTACAGAACATGAATGGACTGCTTATCAAATTATTCATCTGCATCAAGTGCTCCAGTAAACTATTTTTGCTTTTGGAACAACCCCCAACTAGTGTGTTGTGTATTTTGTTTGCGTACTGGATTTTTCAAAGATTAATTGATACCCCATCAGGAAAGGATCCTAGGAACATGGGTTGGTTTTATGCCCCCTCCCTTCCCCACAAGAGCCCCTGTGTTCAACTGAAGATTTGAGCAGAGGGCTACACAGATTTAAAAGTGACAGAGTGGAAACAGAAATATGGGCAGTTTTTAAGCTTACATCCCATATCTGCATAATGAGAGGTAATTTTATAAGGGTTGCTTAGATTAAAGTGCATTGTCACATACATGTTTTGCACTTACTTTATAAAGTAAAGTAAAATAGGGGTGTAAGTGGTAAGATTGCAGCAATTCCTGGCATGACAACTTATATTAGCTCTAGACTTGATGTAAATACTGCACCAAGATTTGGTTAAAAAAGTGCCTATGCTCCACCCCTATGCTCATCCACTCAGAAAGTACATGGCATCACCCTGATGCATGTACTTGGAGAATAGTGCCCGCCTAAACTATGCAAGCAAGTGCCCATCCCCACATGTACGTCATTGAAAATAGGTGACTTATGTGTGTTGATGGCGCCTAACTTTATACAGTTCGTTATAAAATTACCTTTAATATGCTATGAGCATGTCCTCTGTTTACTTCAACTTATTCCAGACATTATTGATATCAGCAAAGCTACTTTCCAAGTTTAAAAGCCTCATCCATATTCTTCAATGAAGCACAGTGTATTAAATCTTTTTACTTATTTTGTATTTAGCTCACACAATTCCAGTAATAGTTTAAGGTGAGTTACATTCAGGTATAGTAGTATTTCCCTTTCCCTGGAAGCCTCATAATCTGTTGTACCTGAGGCAATGGAAGGTTAAGTGACTTGGCCAAGGTCACAAAGAATTATCAGTGGGATATGAACCCTGGCCTCACCGGTTCCACCCTGTTGCTCTAACACAGGGGTTCTCAACCTAGTACTCGAGACAAACCTAGCCAGACAGGTTTTCAGGATAACCACAATGAATAAGCATGAGAGAGATTTAAATGCACTAAGAATGTAAGAATATAAGAGAAGCTATGCTGGGTCACACAAAGGGTCTATCAAGCCCAGTATCTTATTTCCAACAGCAGCTAATGCAGATCGCAAGTATTGTATCTGTCAAGTTCCCAAAAAGGTACACAAATTCCATACTGCTTATCGCAGGAGTAAGCAGTAGATTTCCTTGGTTTATGGACATTTCCTCCAGCCACTTGTCCAAACCTCTTTTTTTCCCCCAGCTACACTAAAAGCTTTTACTACAACCTCTGGTAATGAATTACAGAGTGATTATGTATTGAGTAAAAAAATGTTTTCCCCAATTAGTCTTAAATGTCTTACATTGTAGCTTCATTGCACGTCCCTTGTCTTCCTACTTTTTGAGGGAGTAAACAACTCACCTGACTCCCTCGCCCACTTTCGCAACTACCGTTCCCTCATCCATGCTGCCAAACAGTCCTACTATGCTATCTCCTCCTCTTCCAACTCCTCTCGCCAGCTTTATTTTGTTCTCTGTTCCTTGTCTGCTCCCCACTCCCCTCAGCCCCTCCTGATTCCGCTCTTCTGACCACTTATTTCAGCGATAAGGTGCAAGCCCTCCACTCCACATTCCCCACCTGCCTCAGAATATTGCTCCCTATGTCTTCCTTTCGTCCCATCTCTAGCTGAATTAACCAAGACTCTCAACCTCCCGCAAGACTACATGCCAGCTTTAACATCTTCTTCGTTCCCCTCACTCTCCTGATTCAACAGCATAGTGTTTCTGCATACTACTACATGGACGACATCATTCTCCTACACCATACCAATCCTACCATTCCTGACATCACTCCTCTCAATAACTGCCTCTCCTGCATCAACTCCTGATGATAGAGGAGTTAAAGGGGCACTAAGAGGCGACAAGGCTATAGCGGAGAGACTGAATGAATTCTTTGCTTTGGTCTTCACTGAGGAAGATGTAGGGATGTTACCCATGACTGAAGTGGTATTTAAAGGTGCGGAAGAATTGAAGGAAATATCGATACATCGGGAAGATGTATTACAATTATTAGATAAACTGAAGAGTAGCAAATCACCTGGGCCGGATGGTATACATCCAAGGATGTTGAAAGAACTGAAATATGAGATTGCAGACCTGCTATTAGTAATCTGTGAACTATCATTAAAATCATCTCTAATACCTGAAGATTGGAAGATCGCCAATGTAACACCAATTTTTAAAAAGGGTTCCAGGGGTGATCCGGAAAACTACACACAGGTGAGCCTCACATCAGTACCGGGAAAAATGGTAGAAACCATCATAAAGAATAAAATTACTCAGTATGTAGATAGTCATGGCCTAATGGGAGACAGCCAACATGGCTTTAGACAAGGAAAATCTTGTCTTACTAATCTGTTATGTTTTTTTGAAAGTGTGAATAAACAGGTGGACAAAGGTGAGTCGGTTGATATAGTGTATCTGGACTTTCAGAAAGCCTTTGACAAGGTCCCTCTTCAAAGACGTTTGGCAAAACTAAAGAGTCATGGGATACGAAGCAGTGTACTATTGTGGATCAGGAACTGGTTAAAAGATAGAAAGCAAAGGGTTGGGCTAAATGGCCAATTTTCCCAATGGAGAAAGGTGAATAGTGGTGTACCCCAGGGATCTGTGCTGGGTCCGCTGCTTTTTGACATATTCATAAATGACCTGGAAAGTGGTATAACGAGTGAGGTTATCAAATTTGCAGATGACACAAAACTATTTAAAGTTGTTAAAACCCAAGAGGATTGTGGAAAATTGCAAGAGGATCTTGATAAATTGGAAAACTGGGCATCAAAATGGCAGATGAAATTTAATGTGGACAAGTGCAAAGTTATGCACCTAGGGAAGAACAACCCAAACTATGGTTACACAATGCAAGGTTCCACATTAGGAACCACCACCCAGGAAAAAGATTTAGGCGTCATTGTGGATAGCATGTTAAAACCCTCGGCCCAACGTGCAGCAGCAGCCAACAGAGCAAATAGAATGCTAGGTATTATAAGGAAAGAAATGGAAAATAAAACAAAAGATATTATAATGCCTCTATATCGTTCCATGGTGAGACCGCACCTTGAATATTGTGTGCAATTCTGGTCGCCGTATCTTAAAAAGGATATAGCGTTATTAGAAAAGGTTCAGAGAAGAGCCACCAAAATGGTAAAAGGGATGGAAGGATACTCCTGTGAAGAAAGGCTAAAAAGGTTAGGGCTCTTTAACCTGGAAAAGAGACGGCTGTGGGGAGATATGATAGAAGTCTATAAATTAATGAATGGAGTGGAACGGGTAAACGTAGATTGTTTTCGTTATCAGAATATAGAAAGACTAGGGGACATGCAATGAAGCTACAGGGTAAACTATTTAAGACTAATAAAAGAAAATATTTTTCACTGAACGTGTAATCAAACTCTGGAATTTGTTACCGGAGGCTGTTAGTGTAGCTGGGTTTAAAAAAGGTTTGGACAAGTTCCTGGAGGAAAGGTCCATAAACCATTATTAAGAAGGGACCCAGGATATCAATGTTTGACCCAGTACAAGCATTGTGGACCCTGTGTCTTTTGGGGAAACTGCTAGGTATGTATGACCTAGATTGGCCACTGTTGGAAACAGGATACTGGATTTGATGGACCTTGGTCTGACCCAGTATGGCATATCTTATGTTCTTATGTTCTTATGTCCTGCTTGGCCTCAAACTTCCTTCATCTCAATCTGGCAAAAATCCAGGCCAACTGGTTCACCTCTGGCAACCTTGTCTCTTCCCTAGCTTCCTCGCTCTCCTCTTTCTTCATTCCCTTGGTCCCCACACTACTCTATCTCGATGTCACCCTAGATTTTGCTTTATCCTTCCACGACCACGTGTCTTCCTTAATCTTCCACTCCTGTTCTTTATGTCAGATACGCTCTATTCGCACCTTTCTTACCACTCCCTCCTTAGTTACACTTCTACTTTCCCTTGTAATTTACCAAGATAGACTACTGTAACATTGCTCTTGCTGGTCTCCCACAATACCAACTGCGCAAACTCCAACTTCTACAAGATACTGCAGTTTACATCGTCGCCCATGCTTCCCTCACAGACCACATCACGCCACTACTTATCCGCCTCCACTGGCTCCCCATTGCTTTCAGAATCCAATTCAAGGTCTTAACTCTCATTCATAAAGCTAGCTATACCGGTTCGCCCCAGTACCTCACCAACCTGTACCATCTGCACACTCCCCAACATTCCTTCCAGCATATTCATGTCATCTGCATGTCTCTCCCCTCCCCTTCTTTGGCACACCTGGAATCCACCCATAATTCCGCTTTCTTCTTTCTCGGTCCCAAATTATGGAATTTCCTCCCCTCAGACTTCTGCCTGGAACTCTACTTCACCAAATTTAAATCAATGCTGAAAACCCACCTCTTCTGCTCTACCTTCAATCTCCCCACCCCTCCCTCCCCCTGCTGAGGTATGCTGCTCCATTCCCTACACTCCCCTTCTCTCATGTTCTGTCTTATTCTCTCTTTCTCTCTTTCCTGTCAATTTGATGGCTTTCTTTTCCTTTTTTTCTAGCAGAATTTTTGATCCTTTGTAAACCGCTCTGATATATGTATGTAGAGCAGTATATCAAGATTTGCAATAAAGATAAAAGATAAGAAAATAAGATATGCCATACTGGGTCAGACCAAGGGTCCATCAAGCCCAGTATCCTATTTCCAACTGTGGCCATTCCAGGTACCTTTCAGGTTCCCATGATGCTTGTCCCAGGGATAGGCTCTTGCTCTGCTATACCTCCTTGCTATCCTGTTGATTATTGGTGTTCCTTTCTTCCTTTCCTCAGCAATTTTATTTTATATACTGTTTTTTGTCTTCTGATGTAAGCGGTATAGCAAATTCTGAAATAAAGATAAAAGATAAGCAGTGGATTTCATCAGTCCTTGTTAATAATGGTTTATGTACTCTTCCTCCAGGATCTCGTCCAAACTAGTTTTGATCTCAGCAACACTAACAACGTTTAGGACATCTTCCGGTAATGAATTCCAGAGTTTGATTACACGCTGAGAGAAAAAATATTTTCTTAGATTAGTTTTAAATGTGCCACATTGTAGCTTCATTGCATGCTCCCTAGTCTTTCTACTTTTTGAAGGAATAAACAACTGATCTAAGTTTACCCATACCACGCCATTCATTATTTTATAGGCCTCTTTCATACCTCCTCTTGGCTGTCTCTTTTTCAAGTTGAAGAGCCCTAACTTTTTAAGCCTTTCTTCATTGGGATATCCTTCCATCTCCTTTACCATTCTGGTCTCTCTTCTCTGTACCTTTTCCAATTCTGCTATATCCTTTTTAAGATATAGTGACCAGAATTGCAAACAATATTCAAGGTGCCTGTTGCACCATGAAGTGATACATAGGCATTATAATATCCTTAGTTTCATTTTCTATTCTTTTCTTTATAATTCCTAGCCTTCTATTTGTTTTCTTGGCTGTGGCTGCACATTAGGCAGAGGGCTTCAATGCCCAGATCCTTTTCCTGAGTAGTGATTCCTAATGTGGAATCTTGCATTGTGTAACTGTAGTTTGCACTTGTCTACATTAAATGTCATCTGTTGTTTGGAGGCCCAATCTCCTGTTGCAACTTTTCACAATCCTCTTGTGTTTTAACAACTTTGAATAATTTTGTCTCGTCTGCAAATTTGATCACATCATGCCTTATTCCCATTTCCAGGACTTTTAAAAATATGTTAAAAAGCAGCGGGCCCAGCACATATCCTGGACTATTCACCTTTCTTCATTGAGAAAATTGTCCATTTAGCCTTACTCTTTGTTTTTTTTGTTGTTGTTGGTGGTTTTTTTTTTATCTTTTAATCAGTTCCTAATCCACAATAGTACACTGCCTCTTATCTGATCTACATTTATCTGTTCCACTTCTTATCATACCATATTGCCCACGTTCCAAGTTAAAGAGCCCTAACCTTTTATGCCTTTCCTTGTAAGGGTATCCTTCCATCCCCTTTTATCATTTTGGTGGCTCTTCTCTGAACCTTTTCTAATTCTACTATATACTTTTTAAGATATGGCAACTAGAATTGCACACAATATTCAAGGTGTGATCACACCGTGGAGCAATACAGAGGCATTATAATATCCTTGGTTTTATTCTCCATTCCTTTCCTTATGATTCCTAGCATTCTATTTGTATCCAAATTTTTCTCATTCATATTCATTGTGGCTTTCCTGAAACCCAGAGTAGGTTAAGAACCAGTGCTCTAACCACTAGACTGCTATTTCACGGTGAGGGACTAAAAACAGAAATAAGTTTGATTGACTTTTTTCGAGATGCACAAGGCCCATCAATCACTTTTAACATACCTAGTATAAGAATATTTTTATTCACCTTCTGTGGCAAATATCTTTGGAGCATGTTCTGAGCAGGAATGAATTAAACCCATGCATATTGTAGTACCTGTGGTTGAAACAGCAAAAGTAGCCCAAATGCCCTTGAGTATGGAGCAGACAGAGCTTAAAGATTCCAAATTACCCATGCCTACCAATAGCCAAATTAATATGAATAAAATACAGTCTCTAAAATGCTTGTATGCAAATGCTGGAAGTCTAAAAAATAAGATGGAAGAGTTAGAATATATTTATTTGTTTTTATATACCGCACTATTTCGGATCAGTGTGGTTTACATATAACATAAGAACAAGGTTTACATATAACATGTGAACATGGTTTACATATAACGTATGAATAATAAACTAGTTTACATTGAACTGGTTACATATAACAAATTTGCAACAGGTTGGCATAACTAGGAACATATTTACATTCAATCAGCATTAAGTTGGCATCATTAAGAGCTTATTTGTATTAAGTTGGCATTAACATCAACGGTTAAGAGTGAACAGTAAAATGTAGTTTACATCAGCTTGGTATTATCAGGGGTTAGAGCTAAGTGTTCAGCAGGAGCAATTGTCTGCTTGTGTGATTGATCTAAGGTGGCTGGTGATAAGCTAGTTGGAAGAGTTATGTTTTCAGAGCCTTCCTAAAAGCTTTGAGATCTGGGATAGCTCATATCACTGGGGGTAGTGTGTTCCATTGAGTTGGTGCAAATAGAGAAAAAGCACGATTCTTGGTCGATTGGAAACAGGTTCCTACTATTGAAGGGGTCATGAGAGAGTTTACCATGCATGTTCTCCTGGTTCTGGTCTCCGGCATTCATTGTATGAGTTCTGTGAGCGAGGTTGCCGACATTCCATGAAGGGCCTTATAAGTGAGTAGCAGTGCTTTGTAGATCAGGTGACTTGCTATGGGGAGCCAGTGAAGCTGAATCAGTAGAGGAGTGATGTGGTCCTATCTGGATGCAGACAGGATTGTACAGGCAGCAGAGTTCATGCCAAGTTGAAGTGGCTGGAGAGTGTGCTTCGACATACCATGGAAGATGATGTTGGAGTAGTCCAAATGAGGGAGGATGAGGGCTTGAGTAACCGAGCGGAAGTCTGAGGACTCGAGGAGAGGACATAGGTGTCGAAGGTTCTCAGCTTATGGTAGACTGCTTTGGAGATATTTTGAATGTGGGTCTCCCAGTTCAGGTGTTGGTCAATTGTTATTCCCAGATAGCAGATTTCTTGTTTGGTTATGAGGTTGAAGTCTTTCACTTTGAGAGAGGATGGCGGAGTAAATGTGGGATCTTTGGATATGAATAGGACCTCAGACTTTTTGTTGTTGACCATCAGGTTGTGGGTCATGAGCCAATCTGAGACTTCATTGAAGCATTCTACTATGGATGAGTAGTCCGGTTTATCAATGAGGAATGGGGTGTACAGTAATACATCATTGGCGTAGATGTGGTAGAGAATGTTGAATGACTGAAAAATAGAGCAGATTGGCTGGATATATATGCTAAAGAGTAGGGCTGAAAAGGAAGATCCTTGTGGGACCCCTTGTGTTTGTTGGAAAGGCCTGGATGAATGGTTATCTATGTGGACCTGTTGTTGTCGCTCAGATAGGTAGGATTTGAACCAGTCTAGAGCCAGATTTATTATGCCTTTTTGATACAGTTGGGTGAGCAAGAGGTTGTAGTTGACTGTATCAAAAGCGGAGGCAATGTCCATAAGTATGAGGATGAAGCCTTGTTTCTTCTTGTCCAGGCCTGTGTGGAGTCTACCAAGGAGAGTCGTTAGAAGGGTTTCAACACCATGCTGCTGGCGAAATCCATGCTGTTGCAGGTCCAGAGGTGTGTAGGAGTCAATGTGGTCCTGGATCTGTTGGTAGATGATTTTTTTCTATGATTTTGGTTAGAAAGGGAACTAAATGAGAGGTTAGATATGTTTGGAATCTCAGAGATATACTGGAAGGAGGACAACCAGTGGGACACTGTGATACCTGGGTACAAATTATATTGTAATGATAGAGCTGATCAAATTGGTGGAGGGGCTGCGCTCTATGTTAGAGAGGGCAGTGAGTCAGAAAGGATTAAAGTTTTGCAGGAAACAAAATTTGCTGTAGAATCTCTATGGATTGAAATACCATGTAAAAAGGGGAAGGCGATGCCAGTGGGGGTGTACTATTGACCGCCTGGCCAGAATGAACAAATGGATGATGAAATGCTCAAAGAAATCAAGGAAACTAACAAACATTACAGCACAGTAATAATAATGGCTGAATTCAATTACCCCGGTATCGACTGGGTCAGTGTCATGGCAGGACATGCTAGGGAGATAAAGTTCCTAGCTGAAATACATGACTGCTTCTTGGAGCAGCTGGTTCATGAACCAACCAGAGGGGAAGCCATATTGGACCTAGTCCTTAGTGGAACACCAGATCTAGTGCAAGAGATAAGGGTGTTGGGGCCACTTGGCAATAGTGATCATAGCATGATCGCGTTTGATTTAATTAGTGGAGGAGGGATGGTAAGGAAATCCACAGTACTACCTTTTAACTTTTGAAAGGGAAACTATGATAAAATGAGGAAAATAGTTAAGAAAAAACTAAAAGGAGCAGTTGCAAAGGTTAAAGACTTACATCAAGCTTGGGTGTTGTTGAAAAATACTATCTTGGAAGCCCAGACCAGCTGTATTCCATGCTTTAAGAAAAGTGGAAGGAAGTCCAAAAAACTGCCAGCATGGTTTAAAGGTCAGGTCAGAGAGGCTGTTATTACCAAAAAAGTTTCTTTCAGGAAATGGAAAAAAGAGCCAAATGACGAAACCTGGAAACAGCACAAGCACTGGCAAGTTAAATGCAAGGCATTGATAAGGCAGGCAAAGGGAACATTTGAGCAAAAGCTTGCTGCGGAAGCAAAAACGCATAATAAAGACTTTTTCAAGTACATTCATAGCAAAAAACCTGCGAGAGAGTCAGTTGGTCCATTAGATGATGGAGGGGTTAAAGGGGCACTAAGAGGCGACAAGGCAATAGCGGAGAGACTGAATGAATTCTTTGTTTTGGTCTTTACTGAGGAATATGTAGGGATATTACCCATGATTGAAGCGCTATTTAAAGGTGTGGAAGAATTGAAGGAAATATCAAAACATTGGGAAGATGTATTACAACTATAGAAACCATCATAAAGAACAAAATTGCTGAACATGTAGATAGCCATAGCTTAATGGGAGACAGCCAACATGGCTTTAGACAAGGAAGATCTTGTCTTACTAATCTGTTGTTTTTTTGAAGGTGTGAATAAACAGGTAGACAAAGGTGAGTCGGTTGATATAGTGTATTTTGACTTTCAGAAAGCCTTTGACAAGGTCCCTCATCCGAGACTTTTGGTAAAACAAAAGAGTCATGGGATAGGAGACAGTGTACTATTGTGGATCAGGAACTGGTTAAAAGATAGAAAGCAGAGGGTAGGGCTAAATGGCCAATTTTTCCAATGGAGAAAGGTGAATAGTGGTGTACCCCAGGGATCTGTGTTGGATCCGCTGCCTTTTGACATATTCATAAATGACCTGGAAAAGGGAATAACGAGAGAGATTATCAAATTTGCAGATGACCCAAAACTATTTAAAGTTGTTAAAACCCATGAGGATTGTGGAAAATTGCAAGAGGATCTTGATAAATTGGAAGACTGGGCATCAAAATGGCAGATGAAATTTAATGTGGACAAGTGCAAAGTTATGCACCTAGGGAAGAACAACACAAACTATGGTTTCACGATGCAAGGTTCCACATTATGAACCACCACCCAGGAAAAAGATTTAGGCGTCATTATGGATAACATGTTATCCGCCAGTGTGCAGCAGTGTGCAATAGAGCAAATAGAATGCTAGGTATCATAAGGAAAGGAATGGAAAATAAAAAAGGATATTATAATGCCTCTGTATCGTTGCATGGTGCGATCGCAACTTGAATATTGCGTGCAATTCTGGTTGCCGTATCTTAAAAAGGATATAGCGTTATTAGAATAGGTTCAGAGAAGAGCCACCAAAATGGTAAAGGTGATGGAAGGATACTCCTATGAAGAAAGGCTAAAAAGGTTAGGGCTCTTTAACCTGGAAAAGAGAAGGCTGAGGGGAGATATGATAGAAGTCTATAAATTGATGAATGGAGTGGAACGGGTAAACATAGATCGATTGTTTATGTTATGAAAATATAGAAAGACTAGGGGACATGCAATGAAGCTACAGGGTAAACTATTTAAGACTAATAAAGAGAAAATATTTTTTCACTCAACGTGTAATCAAATTCTGGAATTTGTTACCAGAGGATATAGTAATGGCTGTTAGTGTAGCTGAGTTTAAAAAAGGTTTGGACAAGTTCCTGGAGGAAAGGTCCATAAACCATTATTAAAAAGGGACCCAGGATATCAATGCTTGACCCAATACAAGCATTGTGGAACCTGTATCTTTTGGGGAAACTGCTAGGTACGTGTGACCTAGATTGGCCACTGTTGAAAACAGGATACTGGGCTTGATGGACCTTGGTCTGACCCAGTATGGCATATCTTATGTTCTTATGTTCGTAAAGCATTTCCGTATTGTGTGGTTATTTGTGTTGTTAAGTTCTGTCAGTAGACGTTTTCATTGTTGTCTTAGTGCAGTGTGATTTGCAACAGCCCTGTCAATTATAATATAATCAGGGCCGGATTTACCTATACGCCATGTACGCCATGGCGTAGGGCCCACAGCCGGCAGGGGCCCACAAAAAAAGAACAAGTTAATTTTTTTTAAATAAAATTTAAAAAAAAACCTGCTGGCTGCCGCCGCGGGGCCCCCTCTGCTGCCGCGGCAGCACCGACTGACCCGCGGGGGCCCCCTCTACAAGCTGAAGCCGTCGGTTCGTTCCTCCCTCCCTCCCTCCGTGCAGGGTGCAGGCTGCAGGCTGTGAGAGACGCGAGGAGACACTCTCCCTTCGCGCCTCTCACAGCGTGCACGGAGGGAGGGAGGGATCGACGGACCGACGGAGTCAGCTTGCAGAGGGGGCCCCCGCGGGTCAGTCCGTGCTGCCGCGGCAGCAGAGGGGGCCCCGCGGCGGCAGCTAGCAGGTTTTTTTTTTAAAATTAAATTTTACTTTAGGCCGACCGGGGGGAGGGGGGGTAGGACTGGTAATGGGCTATGGGGGGGTAGGACTGGTCATGGGCTATTGGGGGGGCTGGGGCTGGAAATGGGCTGGGTGGTGGGTTAAGGCTAGAGGTGGGCTGATGGGGTTAGGACTGGTAATGGACTGTGGGCTGTTGGGGGGGCTTAGAACTGGCAATGGGTTTTGGGGGGGTTAAGACTGGTAATGGGCTGTGGGCTGATGGGGGCTGTCTGGTAATGGGCTATGGGGGGGCTAGGACTGGAAATGGGCTGGGGGGTTAAGACTGGAGGTGGGCTGATGGGGTTAGGACTAGTAATGGGCTGTGGGGGGGTTTAGAAATGGTAATGGGCTTTGAGGGGGGTTAATACAGGTAATGGGCTGTGTGCTGATGGGGGTTGTCTGGTAATGGGCTATGGGGGGACTAGGACTGGAAATGGGCTGGGGGGTTAAAACTGGAGGTGGGCTGATGGGGTTAGGACTGGTAATGGGCTGTGGGCTGATGGGGGGTAGGACTGGCAATGGGCTATGGGGGGCTGACTGGAAGTGGGCTGATGGGGGGTTAGGACTGGTAATGGGTTATAGGGGGGGCTTAAACTGAAAATGGGGTGATGGGGGGTTAAGGACTGTAAGTGGGTTGATGGGGGGCTAGGACTGGTATTGGGTTGGGGGGTTGCTAGGACTGGAAATGGGCTGATGGGTGGCTAGGACTGGAAATGGGCTGATGCAGGGACTAGAAGGGAATGGATGCTGGGTGAGGCTGGAACTAGAAGGGAGCTGATGTTGGGGGAGGATTAGAATGGGATGGGGCTGGAAGAGTAAAATGGAGAAGGGAAAAATATTTTGTGTGGGAGGGATAAAAAATCTACAATTGGCCGGGTATTGGGAGAGTAAGTGGGGATTGAGGATGGAGGGGTAAAATTTGAGTGGATGAAATAGGAATGAGGAAAGAGCAAAAGGAGAAAGATTAGTATGTTAAAGCAGATGTAGAGAGAGAATAGAAAAAAATCTAGAAGAGAGAAGAAAGGACAAATGGACAGCAGACGATGGAGAGTTAGCAGAAGACACGAAGAAACCAGAAGAAAGTGGCTGGAGCAATTGCAGCTGAAAAAAATGCACAAAAGGTAGAAAAATATCTCTTTATTTTGAATTTATTAATTGGAATATGTCAGCTCTGGTAAATGTGCATCATTAACGTCTGCGCTTTGTTTAGTACAAGAGCAAATTAATGTATAGTTTTATTTCTACAGTGTTGTGCATTCCAAGTTTGGCTTTTGGGATTCCCAGTTTAATTATTGTCTTCCTGTTTCTAAATTGTGATTACTTGTTTGGTGATGGTCTATGTTCTGCATGTGTAACTGAGCTGAGGTGTTCTGTTTATATAATTCCTATTTGACATTGCCACTTGTTCTCTTTCCCCAGTAGGTCATGTATTGTTGTTCTCTGAAATGTATTGGTTTAATATTTGCAGTGTTGCCTTTTGATTGGTAGAGTATGGTGCTTTGTGAGTCCTAGTAGTGCTGTTAGGATACGGCGGGTTTACTATGGGTTCTAAATGGGCAGTGTTTGTAGTAGTTCCTAATGTGTCTGGCAGTTGGCACTGGATTATAGTAATGTAGAAATCTTTTAGTCTTTCTTTATCCATACACTCATTAAGAGGCACGTTTACTAAAAGTTAGTATATGGTAACATTATGCAAATATTTATGCAAATGAGGCCCCTTATGCAAATGAGGCCCCGCACCCCCCTTGGGCCGCCCCTGCACCCCCCTTGGGCCGCCCCTGCTGGGGGCCCACAATTTTTGTTGGCGTAGGGCCTCACTCAAGGTAAATCCGGCCCTGAATATAATGCATAATGGAAGAGGAAATCAGAATAGCTGGATCTTTCTTTTGAAATCTGCTCTCTCATATTGTTCCTTTCAGCCAGTTTCTCTATAAAAATGACAGCAGCATATAAATCTGTGTAAGCTTATACTCAGAGTCTGGACAGCAGTGGAGACAGGATGCAGATTTGACATGAAGAGGATGTGGTCTGTTGTGCTTTCTTTCATTTTCAAACATGGATCATTTGGTTGATGTCACAGTACATAAATCATGAATCCATTTCCCCCGCGCCCCCCCCCCCTTTCATGTATCAAAACAGGATTAGACTTGTTCATATTTAAGGGAAAATGCACATGCCTCAGAGCACTGAATACACTTTTTGAACCAGCAGTGAAGCATGAAACGAGTTTGCATATCACTCTGCAGTTTATCTATTGTCCTACCTAGTAGCTAATTTGTTTATAGTAAAATAGTTGAATATTCTTTTTAGAGAATGCTGCTACAATTTGACATTTTGAAGGTAATTTTATAAACCGTTTTTGAAGTTTTAAGCACTTAAAGGGGTTTTTATACAATTAGGTCACCCTAATAGTAACATAACCATACTCAGGGGAGGAGTTAGGGTGGAGCTTATGTGATGCCATTTACACCTACTCTTGAAGAGACATAATCACCATACCTTCAAAGCAAGCATCATTGCTATTGGATTTGGGCAAGTATTTAAAAAAATTACATAGTTGCCTGGGGGGGATGGTCATTCCAGAGTTTGTACGTGTGGCGGGGACATTAATGTGCCGAAAACGTCCCTGACCATATTCTGAAATACAGCTATCATGCACGTACACAGCACTAGCATGGGGATTTCAGAATGTACCCAGAAGGGGCGGAACGGGGGGCATGGTCAGCCGCAGAGATATATAAATCATATTCAGGAAAGAGACATTTACATATTAAGTGTTTCCAGGAAATCTCCACACTATCCCCGCTGAAATGTGCACAGCAGTCTCCTTTGTACCTCAAATGTGTTTTTCTTGCTTTTCTAAATGGGTGCAAAAACAAAGTTGTCTATATTTTAAGAGGTTTTATAGCTCAATATGTTTTTCCAATATTAGAGGGAGGAGTGGCCTAATGGTTAGGAGACAGTACCCCAGAGGGCCCGGGGATCGCACATAGATTGTGAGTCCTTTGGGAAAAGAGAATGTATCCACTACGTGCTTGTAGTGATTGTAAATTGTTCAGATGTCCTTCAGCCTGGGTGGTATATTAAGAAACTACATAAATATAAACATAAGGTCAGGACATAGAAAATGCTCTGCAATTTCTTCCATATAGAAGAATGGTTGTGACAAGTATATGCTGAACTGGTGTGATTGCAGTCTGGAAAGACACAAGATGCAGTTACAAAGAACAGAAAGCAGAGGTAGGGAATATTGTAAGGTAAAGAAACATTTATAAACAGCCTTACAGAAATGTTAAGAGCAATAGTGTTTATTCAGGCTCTTCTGAAATGTGCTGTTTGTGCTAAAACAGCTGATCCAGCGGACCCTAACAAATCCTATGTTTTGAAAACTTGGACTGTTGATGTAAGACTAGTATGTGAGTGAGTCGGGAAACAAATCATGTTGCAGTGAGAAAGGGAAATCATATGTGTAGTCCAGGGATGTCATGCCATTATGGCAAAGCACATAATGGCAGTCATAGGTTAGATTTAACAGAATGATGTCTTTTGTGACTGCATGTGAGAGTGTGTGGTTTGGGGGTAGCATGGGAGGTTCTGATGTGCTGATCTGTAATTCTGGGAGGCCATGAATGGCTAGCTGGTACCTGGACCATATGGATGACCACAGTGTCACCAGGTGTCAGTGTGATAGGGCAGCCTTATATCAGCTGTGCCAGGCAATGGGAGACATCCCCTGGATTGTGCCATGAGGCCTACATCCTTCCCCAGTCCAGGATCTAAGCAAGCTGTGAAAGTGGTGATATCTTGAGGCTGGCTACCTGGGTTTGATGGCACAGAGATACCCCCTCCCATGCCCACATAGGCCTGGCCAGGGGTGCAGTGCCACAAAGTGGATTGTGAGAAGGCAGACAGGGTTGCCCCACAGATAGTCTGAATACATCTGCTGACATACACCACGATCATGCATGTGTAGCTGCTGTGAGAAATATCAGTAGCCATGTGGGAATCAGATGCCACAGCCAGAAGGCCATACTACTACTACAACAACTGATAATTTCTGTAGCGCTGCACAGACACAGTTCAAAGATTGTCCCTGCTTGGGAGAGCTTATAATCGTTAAAACAGACAACACAGCAACTGTGGACAGGATACATTTAGGAGGAATGCTAAGGAAACACAAGGGAGCTTAGGTGGATTAGATCCAAAAGTGGCAATGAAGAGGTGGGTGGTCAGCATGGATTTGAGAAGGGCCAGAGAAGAAGCCTGACATACAGACTCAAGTAGGAGCAGGAAGATGAAAGGAGTAATGTCTGGAGCTGGCAGTAGAAGAAAAGGGCACAGATAGAAGCAATCTGACAGAAGAGTGGAGTTCCCAAGGAATGGTGTAGGGAGAGATAAGAGGGGAAAGGTAGTGCGGAGCAGCAGAATGAGTGCACTTATAGGCCATTTGCACAAAAAGGACATACATATATTGCTCAGCAATATTATGCATCCTTTGGGGAACAGCAATGTCAGTTTTGGGTTTGGTGCATTTGGTAAGGGTCCACCCTTAGCTGTTCAAAGCGTGTTTGTAGAGATGACCAAGGCAGGAATCACTGGGGCTGGTTCCCACTGCCAAGTACCATTTGATGCAAAGTATGTCCTGACAAACATATACATATTTATATTCTCTTATATCATATTAGTGTACACTGGGATTACCCAGCACTCCTCAGGGTCTCTAGAGGACTGGAATGTGGTCTAGGTTGCAGCAGCAGTTATTTCTCATTAGTATTTATGTCTAGTTTGCATCAGCAAAGTACTGTCAGTGTAAAAAGCAGCTTAGGAGATGCCCATTTTTCACGAGGGGTGTGGTGTCCATGGATACATCTCAGAGATGGGCAGGGTCTGAAATATGTAACCTTTCAGAATACAGTGGACACGGGGACATCCAAAATGTTTACCCATGTCTGATAATATTGACAGGGAACGTGTTTCTCCATTATATCGCATGGCCTGTGCCTGCACCAATGCGTGGGCTGCACGCCGGATGTGTGCACAGGCTGGCTGAAAAGTGATTTTCCTATGCTACGCCAAACACATCTACCTCCCCGATTCTGGACCCGCAGGCATGTCTAGACTCGCGGATGTGGAATTAGGTTCAAATGGGGCCCATTTTTAATTTAGACGTGTTCATGGGCCCAATGTGCATATTATGGAATCGGGATCCACATGTCTTTATAAAATGGGCATGAAATAAGTGCCTTCCTGCCCACTTAACCTAAGCATTGCATCCTATTATTGCAGTACCTGAAGATTGGAGAATGGCCAAGTAATGTTAAATTTTATAAAGGATTCCAAGAGTGATTCAGGAAACTACAGACTGGTGACCCTGACGATACAGGGCAAAATGGTAGAAACCATTAAAAAGAAAAAAATGACTGAATATGTAGAGGAGATCAAACCTAAGCTTTCTTTAGAAGCTCAGATGACAAGACTTTGACTTTCATACTTTGGACACATCATGTGAAGAGAGAGATCATTAGAGAAAGACATCATGCTTGGCAAAATAGAAGGTCAACGCAAAACAGGAAGGCCAGCAATGAGATGGATAAATACAATAACAGCAGCTACTGGTGCCAATCTGTCAACAATAAGCCTCCTGACTGAAGACTGAACACAATTTAGGACAACTATACAGAGGGTTGCCATGAGTCGACGCTGACTTGATGGCACCTAACAACAACAATAACATGGTCATGATTTAATGGAGAAAAGCTAACAAGGATTTAGCCAAGAAAAGGTCTTGATCTACTAATCTGTTACATGCTTTTGAAGGTGTGAATAAGCAGGTAGATAAAGGTGATCCAGTAGATACACTGTATCTGGATTTTCAGAAAGTCTTTGACAAGTTTCCTCATGAAAGACTTAAGGAAATTAAAAAGTCATGGGATAGAAGGCCGTGTACTATTGTGGATCAGGAATTGGTTAAAGGCTAGAAAACAGAGAGCAGGGTTAAATGGCAAATTTTCTCAGTGGAGAAAGGTAAATAGTGGAGTATCTCAGGGATCTCTGCTGGGCTTGCTGCTTTTAACATATTCATAAATAATCTGGAAATGGAAATAACAAATAAGGTGATCAAATTTGCAGATGACACAAAATGATTCAAAGTTGTTAAAACACAAGAGGGTTGTAAAAAATTGCAAGAGGACCTTGATAAATTAGAAGACTGGACGTCCAAATGGCAGATGAAATTTAACATGGACAAGTGCAAAGTTATGCACAAAGAGGCACATTCCAAATGGGACATCCAAATGCAATCTGGAATGTCAAAGCTAGAACATCTGAAAAGAAAGGCAGGCACATGCAATTCCAGAAATGTGGGCGTGCAAGATATGCAAGTGTCCCATACAAAAGGTTACTCACTAGATCCCTAAAAAGCTGATAACAGCCTTGCTCCGACTAAGACTGTAGGTGTCCCACCATGATGAAACTCTGCGGGATTCACCAAGCCGGATATCCAAAGACTCAGACAGGCCTCCTAATAGCTCCCAAACTGGCCCGCCGTTGTCGATCCCTTTTTAGACATTCCAACTGTGGTTGGGTAATCCTGCGACACAAACCATTGTGTTTCAAGCCCACTGTGAAAATGGCTCTTTTTCAAGCTGAACCTACCCAACTTCCTATTCCGTCCGAACATGAATGACGTCATCACTACGCAATAGAAATATATAGGAACACACAATGACATCTGTAACACATAGACTGAAGCTCACGTCAATAACCACCATTCGATCTCCGTGTTCATTCCGTTATCAGCTTTTTAGAATTTCTCCGGGCTCAGCTAAGTGTTATCCCTTCTAAGTATTGAACATTCTCTTGGTTACAGATTTTTTCTGAACGTGAAGAATCAAGTTTTGTGCAAAGAACAAATAACATTTAATTTATGCAGGGGCTGGTCCTATGGGCTGGTTATAGCCTCAAGCATATCTTGGTCACACTGACCTTTTTTTAAAAAAGTTGAATAAAAGGAGGGTCTGTTACATGAGTATGTTTCTACGCCCTCGAGACAGACGATCCGACAAAAAACATAATTGTAGGGTAAATGTTCTCCGTGAAAACATGACCATGGTGTTTAATATAGGGATCTAGTGAGTGACCTTTTGTATGGAATATTGTTTATGGTTTCACTCGTAGAGGTTGGTTATATGTATTGTTCCTTTTAGATATGCAAGTGTAGCAAATGTCTATACAGACATCCCCAGAAGGGTATTTCAGAACCAAAACGTCTAATCGTATAAAGGTTAGAGTAATGGTTTAACAGCTGGGTGGCCAGAGTTCAAATTCCAGCATGGGACTATGTAATCTAAAACTAGCCACCTAATTCTCAATCTTCTCTACACTCTCTGGATGTTTTAAGGTGAAAACAAACACTTTCCTGATACCCATTCATGTCTGGAGCAGGAATAATCATGCACATGCCTATAGACAGCTCTGCTGCTTCTGGGATCGAACAGGGATGTGTAAGTCCATTGCCCCTCCCCAGACATGCCTCTGCCACACCCTTGTGTCTGCATGAATGTCCCCGTACTGGAGACATCTGCGAATGGCATTTATGGAATGGTTACGGAGATGTGTCCATGATTTTGATGTCCACGTTCTTGTCTGCAAGACATCCAAACCACGACTAAACCTTTTAGAATGACCCTCTTAGGGAAGAGCAACCCAAACTACGATTGCATGATGCAAGGTTTAAATTAGGAGCCAGCACCCAGGAAAAGGATTTAGGGTTATCGTGGATATGTTGAAATCCTCCACCTAGTGTGCCATGGCAGCCAAGAAAGAAAAGCTAGGAATCATAAAGAAAGGAATGGAGAATAAAACCAAGGATATTATAATGCCTCTATACCATTTCATGGTGTGACCGCACCTTGACTTTTGTGTGCAAATTGTTAAAAAGATATAGCAGAATTAGAAATGGTACATAGAGGAGCCAATAAAATGATAAAAGGGATGGAAGGATATCCCTATGAGGAAAGATTTAAAAGGTTAGGGCTCTTCAACTTGGAAAAGAGATGACTGAGGGGAGATATGTAGAGGTCTATAAATTAATGAATGGAATGGAATGGGTAAACGTAGATCAGTTGTTTACTCCATCAAAAAGTAGAAAGACTAGGGGACATGCAATGAAACTATAATGTAACCCATTTAAGACTAATAAGAGAAAATATTTTTTTCACTCAATATGTAATGAAACTCTGGAATTCATTACTGGAGGATGTTGCAAAAGCTGTTAGTGTAGCTGGGTTTAAAAAAGATTTGGACAAATTCCTGGAAGAAAGGTCCATAAATCATTATTAAAGAGGACCAGGGAAATCCACTGCTTACCCTGGGATAAGCATTGTGGAATCTGTGTACCTTTTTGGGAACCTGCCAGATTGTTGTGGGTTGCATTGGCCACTCTATAGCATTTTTTATGTTCTTAAAAAAATTATCAGTTAAACAGGCCATTTGATCAAACATTTTTATTTTGACTCAAAATATTTCACATTTTGGTATAAATAAGAGCTGCTTTGTATTTATGCTGTAATCATACATATATTGTTTGATGTTGGAGGGATGTGGGTTAGTGCTGGTATGCAGTCTTGAAAGTGTCAGAGGCAACAACATCCCAGGAACAGGAAGTATTAGAGCTCAAAAACCCCAAAACTGTAGAATCAGCAACCACTAAGAAGCAAAGGTTAGTGGTGGTTGGTTAATCCTTTCTGAAGGGTACCGAGGCATCCATCTGTTATCTAGACATGATATTCTGGGAAGCCTTCTGTCTATCTTGTATAGAGATCCATTAGACATCTCAAGCCTATTGACTATTATCTAATGCTGCTCATCCTTGTTAGCACAAATGATACAATTAGATTCCCACCCAAGCATATCAAAAGTGACTTTATGCCTCTGGGAGGGCATAAATAAATAAAATAAAAGGAGAAGCAGTTAGGCACACAGATGGTGTTCTCATCAATCTTCCTGGTTGATGGTCATGGCCAAAGCCGTGAGGATAGCATCCTGGAAATGAATGAATGGCTGTATGGACGGTGCATTTTGGCTTCATAGACCAAGGACTGCTAAGCAGAGATGGAGAGAAATGTCTGCTGCAACAGTCTGGTTGATCTACTGAGGAGAGCTCTGAGCTAGGATCATCAGGATGGGTGAACAAGGTCCACACGTAAGTAAAAACCCTCAGGTAAGTAAAACATTTAAAATAAATAGTATAGAAAAGGGTACTATTGCCCATTGTATGCGAAAAAAAAAGTTCCAGATTTAGAAGCTATAATGGATATAGAGGCAGTGACAGAGACATGTACACAGAAAACAATGACTTGGATGGTTATACAAGGCTACAATCTATTTAGGAAAGACAGGATTGGAAGAAAGGAGGAGGAGTGGCACTATATTTAAAATAACAATAATAGAGAGACAGAATGGCAGGGCTTACAACGGAAGGAGGAGATCGCTGTGAGTTAGTCTATAAAGAGGGAGTGGAAAATCTATTTACATTGGTATGATAAACAGAATTTCCTCACATGCTACCTAGTTATCCTGATTTTTCACCTCCATTCCTCACTTCCCACCCCAGAATGCCCCAGTCATAGCCAGATATTCAGCAGCACTAATGCTATTAGTGCATTGAATATCCTGATCTCTGCAGTTAGCTCTGTTAGCAGATCAACTAACCATGTTAATTGTTTTGAATATCGGACCCATTGTTTATTAAAGATTCTAAACCATATTGAATGCTATATGACCCCTAAGATGATAAATAAAACTTTTATAAATAATTAAATGATAGTGAAATGCTCGTAATAGTGCAGTAATAATGTTAGATGGAGCAATAATATTACATAGACATCTATATAAAGGTTTTGAGACAAAAGGAAGATTGAGAGGGTCCATACTTATTTTCTACAAATACATTAATGAGCTTTCCAAGTGAAGTATCCACTCCAAGACCAGTTGACAGAATGAGAACATACCCTCTGAGAATATAAAGATGTAGGTTTCATCATCTCCAGAGCATGCCCAGACTTAGGAGTACAGGGGAATTACAAAATATGCTTCCAGCGGCAGTTGTCCAAGTTGATGATGTGTCTAAGGCAATGATAGAGGAGAATAGCATTTAAAAGGATGATGATAATTTAGTAGTAGCTCTAGACAGATGTGCATTTCTGAGGGGTGGGGGAAATGCAGAGGTCACTATACTGTTTTGCATTGGGAAATAAAATGGACTTCAGCCTTTGGTCAGCCTTCCTGCAGAACAAGGGAGCTATCGAAGAAACAGCTGAAGACTATTAAATAACGTGTATACTGAGTGCAACATATTTTACTGTACCATTGCATGCACAAATACTTCCCATTGTTAAATACTACACATTAGCTTTGGAGGTCATTTGAGAAGGTTTATGTGGCATTTGCACATGTTTTAGAAATGTTGCACCTTACATGTGTATATCTGAGGCATGCACAATTTTGAAGGAGGCATGGGTTAGGCAGATCTGAAGAGTATGCATATATTTCTGATTTTACAATGGAAATAAACACGTACTTTAAGACATACAGTGCCATTTAACCCTGCTATGAGGCACATGTAAGTTTCAGGTAACTGCTTGTTTAGGTTTAGGCTTTGGTGGAGTGATTAAGGACCCCCTCTACTAAAACTTAGCTCAAGCTATCTGCCACACAGTCCATAGGAATAAGATAGGCCATGCAGCACTCCGGCTAAGTGTTAGTAAAAAGGACCCTAAGCAGACAATTGCGTTTACCTCTCTTATGTTTAATGGCGGCTCCAAAAGCTGAGCTTGGCTCCTTAATTGGCTCCTGTTGGATTTCCATTTTTTGTGAAATCTGGCACTTACCCATCTGTGTGGCGACACATACTTGCATAAGTTGCAAAATCAACAGCTTACACATGTAAGTACTGTTGCATTGATGTTCAAAGCCCCGTGTGATATAGTTCTCTTTTTTGAATGTGTTTCTTGATAAAATGGCTGTGTCCTATTGTGGGCTTGAATCATAGGAGACTAAAACCAAGACTAATATAATGCATCTGTACTGCTCCATAGTGTGACTGCACCTTGAATATTGTGTGCAGTTCTGATTACCAAATCTAAAAAAAGGATATAGCAGAATTAGAAGAGGTACAGAGAAAAGGAACTTAAATGATAAAGGGAATGGAAGGATACCATTATGAGGAAAGGCTTAAACGTTTAGGGCTCTTCAGCTTAGAAAAAAGATATCTGAGTGAACATATGATAATAAAAGAATGAGTGGAGTGGAATGGAATGGGTAAACGTAGATCAGTTGTTTACTCCTCCAAAAGCAGAAAGACAAGAGGACATACAATGAATCCACAATGTAGCACATTTAAGACTAATCAGAGAAAGCATTTTTTTTTTTTTTACTCAACGTGTAATCAAACTCTGGAATTCATTGCCAGAGAAACTAGTGTAGCTGGGTTTAAAAGAAGTTTGGATAAGTTCCTGGCAGAAAAATCCATCTTATGTTCTTACCATACTGGGTCAAACCAAAAGTCCATTGAGCCCAGTATCCTCTTTCCAACAGTGGCCAATTCAGGTCGCAAATACCCTTTCAGATTCCCAAAAGGTAGACCGATTCCATGCTGCTTATCACAGGGAGAAGCAATGGATTTTACCAGTCCACTTTAATAATGGTTTATGGAATTTTATGCCAGGAGCATCTTATGTTCTTACCCCCTGACTTGGTTTGCAGCTTGTCGTGCTGTGAGGGCTTCTGTGCATCAGTGATGCTGAGGGCTAAACTATCGATAACTCAACTACTGGAAGGGTCTCCCAAGATGGGCAGGTCTCAGCTGAGGTGCCAGACCAAGAAAAACCACCCATCTGGGCAGCAGCAGAATAGGACAGTGTTGGCAGCGGAGGATCACATTTCTGTGACAACGGCAACAACACTAAACTTAAACTGTGCGGAAGAAAGGCCTGGCAATCTACCTCTGAATATTGCCACAAAAACCCAATGGATAGTGTCACGTGCACCACGTTGGCAGGGTAATAGACCAAGCAAGGTAGGTTGGACACAAAAATATATAAGGTTGAGTTTGGCAAGTGTTTCACAGGGCCCAGGGGCTTTTAGCCTGGTAGCCTCCTTGTTACCAAATCTCAAAGAACACAAAGGTCAGAGTGGAGGGAAAACAAAGGCATTTATTTCCCCTTCTTGCAAAGGTTCAAACAGTTGGGCAATAACATCAACACAAGTGTCCCTACTTCAGGTTAGAAGAAAAAGTAAAACATGAGTTTAAAGCAAAACTGTTATCTTCACAGAGTAGTGAACAAAAACAAACATTTTCTATTCCACAGGTTATGGCTTATATGCTAGGCAAGGACTCCAGGCTTCCTGTCATGCAGTAATTACAGTCCATTTCTGTATCTGAAAGCTCTTTAGCAAATTCCACTTGCATCGGTTCCAATTCAGAAGCCTCTGAAACTGAGTCAGTAGTTTCTGGCAAATTGTAGTCAGGCTTCTTATATAACTTTTGTATGACCTCCCAATGCTCAGGGTTAAGCGTAGGGCGTCGGTCCTGTGCTCTCCTATACTGAGAACACTCCTCCCTCTGCAAGGATTTTACATTAGCTTCATGCAAACCTCTCTCATTAAAAAGTCTCTTATTTGATAAACGTTTCTTGTACGTTGTATCATAGGCAGTTTTATATGGACAGTATTCCTCTGCTCCCTGTCCTCCCCATATACCAGCAGTCTGAAACCTGCTTCGAGTAAAATAAGGGTTACCTTTTATCTTTGGCTTTTCTACTCCAGGTGAGGGTTGAGGCCTGCCTCGGCTAGGATTCTGACTTGCCTGAGCAATAGGCCTTAGGTTCTCCAGCCGTCCTTCAGTTGGCTTTCTACTGCAGCCACAGCAATGCCTTCGCCTCTCTGGACGAAGAGCACTCACTCTTGATGGAGCTGTCTCTCCTTCTCCTCGGTTGCTCCTCTCTTCACGCCACAGCGGTTGCTGCTGCCTTCTGCCAAACTCATGTCCAAGGGCTACTGCTTCAGCCCTTCCTTTCCCAGAACTGGCTGCTTCTTTTGCTGGTCCTGCCTCTTCTCCTGGTCCTGCTTCTTCTGCTGGTCCTGCCTCTTCCGCTCTCCAGTCTTCCAGACTCTCTTTAAGAGGTACTCCTCTCTTCCTTGATTGGAGGCTGGCTGGCATTACCTCACGACCTATGGGACGTGGTTCCTCAGTCTCTCGGAGGTCCCTCTTGCTCCCTCTATCTGGTTCCTCGAAATATTGCAGCTTATGCCTGACTTTTTCTGTGTTTAAAACATTTTCTTCTGTTCCCAGAGGGTCTGCTGCGTGACAATAGTCACAACAAAACAAATTGCACTATAGTGCTGGAAGATGAGACCCCCAGGTCGGAAGGCACTCAATTGGCTACTGGGGAGGACTTTTCAGAGTAAAGCCAGCACTTATGTTGTGGTTGGATCAAAGCCCTTTGAGCGTCTGACTGCTGATGTAGCTGCGCTTGAAATGAGAGTCAGAAGCTGCAAAGATGTCTTACATATCGGGACATGGAATATATGAAGCATGAAGCAAGGGAAGCTGGAGGTAGCCAAGAATGAAATGGAATGTGCACAACTCGATCTGCTGGGTGTCAGCGAAATGAAATGGACTGGCATCAGGCACTTTGCATCTGATGATCACATGGTCTACTATGCTGGAAATAAAAGACAAAGAAGAAATGGTGTTGCATTTATAATTAAGAAGAAACTTGCAAGAACTGTAATGAAATGCAATGCAATCAGTGAACGCTTAATTTCTATTTGTCTATGAGGAATGCCTATCAGCACAACTATAATACAAGTATATGCCCCAACAACAGCTTCAGAAGAAGATTAAATTGATGACTCTTATGAACAAATTAAAGTTGAAATTAACAGAACTTGCAAACAGGATATCCTGATAGTCATGAGTGACTGAAACACAAATGTTGGCAACAAAGAAGAAGGCAAAATAGTTGGAAAATATGGACTTGGCAATAGAAATGAAGCTGGAGAAAGACTGATAGAATTCTGTAAGACCATTGATCAATTCATCTCAAATACCTTCTTTCAGCAACAAGAGTGATGACTGTACATATGAACTTCACCCAATGGATTGTACAAAAATCAAATTGACTACATCCGTGGAAGTCAATGATGGAAAAGCTCTATAACATCAACAAAGACAAAACCTGGAACTGACTACGGTACAGATCACAAACTACTAGTATGCAAACTCAAGCTAAAGTTGAACAAGAGCAAGCCACTCATGCATGTAGCAAAATATGATCTTGATAATATACCACTAGAATTTAAAGACTACCTGTAAAATTGATTTGCTGCTTTAGATACAAATGACAGAGCTCCAGAAGAGTTATGGGATAACATCAAGAAGGTTGTGTTGGAAGAAATTGAGAAATCTCTAAAAAAGGTAAAAAAGCAAAAACGGACAAAATGGATGACTGAACAAACTTTGAAAACTGCCCAGAAATGCAGAGAAGCTAAAGCCAGAGAAGAAAGAGAGGCAATCGAAGAACTCAACAGAGATTTCCCGTGTGCAGAAAGACAAGACAAGGATAAGTCCTACAATGATGCATGCAAGGAAATAGAAGTAGAAACTATTAGAGTAAGAACAAGTTCAGCATTCCTAAAGCTACAAAAGTTAAAGAAAAAATTCCAGCCTTGAACTGGAATGTTACAAGATGCTCAAGGATCCATGTTGAATGATGCTGAGAAGATCAAGAAAAGGTGGAAAGAATATACAGAGTTATTATATGATGAAGATCAAGTGGACCAACAGTCATTTCAACTTCTACCTTATGATCCGGAACCATTGGTGATGAAAGAAGAAGCTGAAGCAGCATTGAAAGCCTTATCAAAGAACAATGCACCAGTCAGTCATGGCATTCCCATTGAAGTATTACAGCAATCTGCTACAGCTGTTACCATACTTCAAGGCTCTGCCAAGAAATTTGGAAGACAACAGCATGGTCAACTGACTGGAAAAGATCTGTGTTTATACCAATACTAAAGAAAGGTGATCCAACTTACTGTGGAAATTATTGCATGATCACTCTCATACCATATGCCAGCAAGATTCTACTGAAGGTTATTCAGCATGGACTATACAATACCTGGCACGAGAACTACCTGAAGTGCAAGCAGGGTTCAGGAAAGGGTGAGGAACGAGAGACATCATCGCAGATGTGAGATGGATCCTTGAAAAGACTAAAAAGTACCAAAAGGACATCTGTATGGGTTTTGTTAACTACAGCAAGGCTTTTGACTGTGTAAACCATGAGAAACTCTGAGCCACATTAAGAAGCATGGGTATACCAGAACACCTGATTGTTTTCTTTCACAACCTTTACATTGATCAAGAAGCAATAGTTTCAACGTAACAAGGAGAAACAGAATGATTTAAAATCAGCAAAGGTATATGACAAGGCTACATACTTTCCCCCTAACTGTTTAATTTATATGCAGAACAAATCTTCAGGACTGTAAAAAGACAACTGATGCAGATTGGTGGGAGACTCATCAACAACCTTTGCTATGCTGATGATACCACATTACTGGATGAAAGTGAAGACAATCTGAAACATTTGCTTCTCAAGATCAAGGAACATAGGGGCTTGTTTACAAAGGCGTGGTAGCAGTTTCTGATCGTTATCGGAACCGCGGCCCCATTGATTTCAATGGGGCCGCGGCTCCGATAACGATTGGAAACCGCTATTGCGGCTTTGTAAACAAGCCCCATAGTCTTAAAATGGGCCTGTATCCTAATGTAAAGAAGACAAAGATCCTGACAACTGGCAAAATCAATAAGTTCATTGTTGATGGAGAAGAAATTGAAATAGTGGACAACTCTCACCAACTTGGATCAACTATTAATAAAGAAGCAACAAGCAGTCAAGAAATCAGACGATGCATTGCTCTTTGCAGAATGGCTATGAAGGACGTAGACAAGATTCTCAAGAGCAAAGATGTCTCTCTCCATACAAAGATTTGACTTGTTCAAGCCATGGTATTTTCAATAATGTCAAATGGATGCGAAAGTTGGACAGTGAAAATGGTAGACAAGAAGAAAATTGATGCCTTTGAATTATGGTTCTGGCAACGAATATTGTGGGGCTTGTTTACAAAACCGCGGTAGCGGTTCGCGATCGTTATTGGAGCCGCGGCCCCATTGATTTCAATGGGGCTGCGGCTCCGATAATGATCGCGAACCGCTACCGCGGCTTTGTAAACAAGCCCCTGTGTATACCATGGACTGCCCGAAGAACAAACAAGTCAGTACTAGAGATTAAACCTAAGCTTTCTTTAAAAGCTCAGATGACAAGACTTCGACTTTCATACTTTGGACACATCATGCAAAGAGAGAGATCATTAGAGAAAGACATCATGCTTGGCAAGGTAGAAGGTCAATGCAAAAGAGGAAGGCCAGCAATGAGATGAATTGATAGAATAACAGCAGCTGTGGATGCCAGTCTGTCAACAATAAGCCGCCTGACTGAAGACCAAACACAGTTGAGGCTAACTATCCAGAGGGTCACCATGAGTTGACACCGAATTGATGGCACTTAACAATAACATATTTTTACCTCTATAATTATATTTTGTACAATCTGTACATTTAGCCCTTTCTTTTAAAAAGTTTCCACTTGTATGCAAAAGTATCAATACATATTGAAAATGTAAAAATGACAGGTGTTTGATGCATGACGCCTTTATTTTTAAAAATTTTGCAAAAGGGCCAGCTTTGTTGAACATTTGTAAATAGACTTCTACATACAAAACCCTATGTAAATTGCACATTAATGAGAAGCTACATTGTAAATGCATACAGAGTAACTTATTATTGTGACTTACAAAAATGGGCACAGAAATTGGTATGTTTACTAAACGGTGCTAATGTTGCAGCTGCTGCGGCGGTAAGGTGCGCCGGGGGTGGAGTAAGGCTCTCCAGGGGCGGAGAGAAGGGGTCAATGGGCAGAGAGTGGGCGGGGAGAGGCCCCAGGCACACTATCACCGTGAAATGAAGGTCCGAAAAATAGCGCGAGTGAAAACTTGGCATTAGAGGCAAAAGTGAAGGAGAGAGAAACCCTTTCAGACAGCAATGTGCAGCAAAGGCAGGGAGACCAAGAACACTGATAGTAGTGATACATGTGCTGCACTACCAGATAGTGCCCAAGTACGAAATGGCACTATGGTGTGGCTGCACATGGGGTACAGGGGACTGCAGGCATGACATGCACTGGGGCAGCTGGGGCATAGGGCAGGCTAGGCAGATGCCCAGGTGACACATAGAGAAACAGGAACGCAATATCAGAAACTGATCAAGGTCAAACATGCCCACGAGTGTCTGTGTCCCACAGTGTCCCGGGGACAGTACCTAGAAAATACCCCAAATGGAACAGAACATTGGCAGGTGGTTCCGGGGGGAAGCATGGATGTCCATGCAGGCACCCCTACCCCAGATTATACACTATAGGCAGCCGCCTACCGGCACACTGGATGGCCTGGACCAGCACCACCGGCATAGGGGCATGTCAGCATGGTGGCAGAGGGGTGTCAGTGTTGGGGGGGGGGGGCAGTGGCATCTGCCCACAGCAGACCAAGAACAAGCCCTATCTAAGTGGGTGCCGTGCACTGCAAAAAATGTCTGACTGTCTGATGAACAGTAATGGTATACCCAGGGAATGACCTGCCTCTGTGGAAAAGTTTGGTGCAGTACACCCAGCCAGTGCATCCAGGGGCAGAAGGTCACAGGTTCAAGTCCCAGCTGTGGCTCCTGCAGACCATGTCCCATATATTACCCAGTACTAAACCGTGGTAATAAAGAAGGAACTTTTTGTGCAGATAAAACACACCATAAACGCCTATAGTTGACCCTACAGAGCACAGTCACCATAGTCATGTGCATTCCCTAGAGAAGAGACTCCCAACTGCAGTCCCGGAGGGCCAAACACCATTCAGGTGTAATGCTGTCCATAAGACATATGCTTGAGATGCATTAGAATGTACTGCCCCCATTGTATGCAAATGTATCCCCTGCATATACATTAGGGACAGCATGAAAACCTGAATCGTGTTGTGCCCACCAGGACCAGAGTTTGGAACCTCTGCCCAAGAGCATTGGCCAGCTCCACTATCCAAAGCCTCATGGAGGGTCAGGCTGTTGGACCCTGCGCGGAGCAGCATCTACCAATACTAGAACCCGCATACCTTAGCAATGCCGTCATTAACCTTGAAGCACGTTCCACATATATCAAGCGGTTGCTATGATTAATGTCAGATAACAAGCCCAAAATGAGACACAATATGTTAACAGAGATCCATCAGAGCAACCTGTCTGATATCTGTGGAGTATGTCTTGGTTTATGTCTCTGAGAAGTCCACCAGGGAAGCACAATACCACGTGAACAGAAGACCCAGTACAATTCGTGGTATAAAGGAAGGGAAGATTTTATTTCACACACTGTAAGCCCAATAGCCCGACACAGGCCGTGTTTCGAATCCTTCTTCATCAGAGGGATTCAGGCTCACTGTATCCATGGGTACATGAACAAACAATAAATATATAAAAAAATTAAAATACATGATAAACCATAATGAATAAATGTATAAAATGAATAAAATGATAAAAATTTCAATCACAATAAATAATCATACAAATGATAAAAACAAAGTAAATCATCAATGCAAATAATAAAATAGATAAAAACAAATACATACAAAAGTGTAGGAATGCCAAGAAACCCTTAAAGCAATATGTCTAAAAAATATAAATATACATTAAAAAGACAATCAACCATAGAATCAATGAGAAACAATTATAAAATAACAGAAAAGGATGTGTGACCATTAGATAAGATCAATATTAGAAAAAACATACCTGATCAATGAACACAAAAATTTTGTGCATTTCTTGCTAAAGGGAGGAAGAGAAACAGGAGAGAATTGTAAACAGGCAGAATTTCTTAAAAATGTGAAGACCTCAAAAATGTGAGACAAACGAAGCAGGAGTGATGCCAAATGACAGAACCAACTAAAGGATACTAGTTGCACAAACATACTCTTATCCACTATAAAATGTGTGCATAGGGTACATTCAGGGAAATGGAACCCTGGATCCATGGAATTTAAAAACAATGAGTCTCTTTAGAAAAATGGATTTTAAATTGGCACATATAAAGCGCTACAATGAAGAGCACTGTTACAAAAAACTTCAACGCAATACATTGTTTTAAAAGGTTCATTGTGCGAGTAAGCCTGTTATTAAAAAATGTATGACACGCAAAAGTTTTATCCACACTTATGAACTAAAGTTTGAAGTAAAGGAATCGATCGTTATAAAATGTTATATAATATATTTTCAAGCTGTGTTACCCGATCATTATTAATAAGATGCTAACATAGAAATGAAGCAAAACTGTAACTTCTAAACAACTTGATCAGCGTCTCAAGAATGAAACCAATTCTCATGCATAAACTCCTCACGAACACAGACGCAGATCTGCTCTAATTCATCAATCCAGACTGTAAGAAGACACCGGCACCAGTGCGCTGAAATCAAGGAACCCCACCGGGAAATAAAACAAAACTGTAACTTCAAACCTACTTGATCAGCGTCTCAGAAGTGAAACCAATTCTCATGCACAAACACCTCACAAACACAGACGCGGATCTATTCTTGTTCATCAAACCAAACTGTAGGAAGATGCCGGCACTTGCGCGCTAGAAATAAAGAAACCAACCGGCAGGAAAATCTTGAAGCTCTTTGATTGGAGAACCATGAACCAATCGATTGACACCAAAGGGGATGGGAAGACAATAGCGTGCATATGTCAGTCAGCGCTGAAAATTGTAATGTGCAAAACACATGAATACGCGAGTCCCTCATAAAACCAAAACCGAAAAATGTTGCCATGCGAAACCATCGCCTTCGCCAGCCCTCACCACAGTAGCCACTCACCAGCCCTGCCTCTTGTCACCCCCACCACTCACCAACCCAGCCACTCACCACCACCACCTCCGGCCAGCCTTGCCACTCGCCTCTCCCACCACTCACCAACCCAGTCACCTACCTCTCCCACCGCTCACCAGCCCTGCCACTCTCCATGCCTAACCTGCCTCTGACCTTCCGTTCGCTTCACCAATAAACACCCGCCTTCAACCTCGCTTGCCTGCACTAACCCCTCAGCGTGTACCAGGTGTGCACGTCAATATATGGATCTTTGTATGTCTGTGCGTATGTGCGCACGTTGCACATGCGCATAGGCGATGCGTAGGGTGCGTACGCGGAACCATGCACCGCACATGCACAAGACATGTACGTGTCTGCGCGTGTGTGGCGGCTGGTTCCATGCCCATCCCATAGGTGCCAGGGGTCAGCAGAACCGTGCGCCACACATGCGCAAGATGTGTACGTGTCTGCGCATATGCGACAGCTGTTTCCGCTGACCTCTGTTGCCTGTGGGATGGCCACGGTACCGTGCACTGCACATGTGCATATAGACTACGTATTTGTGTGGGGGCGTATGCATATGCAGCGTCAGCTCACACCATACCATCCATTATGGCTTTTTTATGGCTTGTGCGTATCCTGGTGCAGCACATGCGCAGACACATACATGTCTTGCGCATGTGCGGCACATGGTTCCGCTGACCCCTGGTGCCTATGGGACGGACACAGAGCAAGCCGCCACACACGCACAGACACGTACACGTCTTCTGCATGTGCGGCACACGGTTCCGCGTACACACCCTACGTATTGCCTATGCACATGCGCAACGCGTGCAGATGTCCAAAGATCCATATATTGACGTGCACACCTGGTACACACTGAGGGGTTAGTGCAGGCGAGCAAGGTTGAAGGTGGGCGAGGTTGAAGGTGGGCGTTATTGGTGGTGAAGCGAACGGAGGGTCAGAGGCAGGTTAGGAGTGGAGAGTGGCAGGTTTGGTGCGCGGTGGGGGAGGAAGTTGACTGGGTTGGTGAGTGGTGGGAGAGACGAGTGGTGGCCTTGGTGAGTGCTGGTGGAGGTATGTGGCTGGGTTGGTGAGTGCTGTGGGAGGTAGGTGACACGATTTGTGGGTGGTGGGTGAGGTAGGTGGCAGAGTTGGTGAGTGGTGGGGGAGGTGACTGGCATGGTTGGTGTGTGGTGTGTGGCAGGGGTGGTGGGTGTGGTGAGTGGCTGGGTTGGTGAGTGGTGGGGGAGATGAGTGGCAGGGTTAGCGTGCAGTGGGGAGGTAAGGGGGTTGGGTTAATAGTGTCCGCTATGGCGGCCTTTGTCGTTGCCTCATGTACACTGGGGGATGTGCAGGGCTTGCGGTAGCCTGACGAGGGAGAAGGTGTCCATGGGGCTGGGGCACCGGGCGGGGTGCAGGCCCGCTACAACACCGAACTGCAGCTGTGGGAGCAGGCCAGGCAGGGGCTGTGCCAACACGGTGCAGGAGGTGTGCTGAGTTGCAGGCTCGCCAGCCTCGCCTCTACAGGCCCAGGGCCCAGCTCCAGGACATGCGTGAGGACCAGGTCATCTCCCTCTACCGCCTGAGCACAGGGGCTATTAGGGAGCTCTATGAGGATTTAGGACCTGACCTCGAGCCCCTGACTGGTCGGTCCCATGCCATACCGGGTTTGGTCAAGCTCCTTGGTGCCCTATATTTCTTTGCCTCTGGCTGTTTCCAGTCATCTGTGGCCGCAGTGGGTGGCATTAGCCGCCCCACCTTCTAACGCTGTCTCCACCAAGTACTGTGTGCCATGATTAGCTGGGTTGGGAATTACATTGCATTTCCCAACACTAGGCAACAATGGGGGACCCTGAACCAGGCCTTTGTGGCAATTGCCGGGTTACCACATGTGATGGGAGCTACTGATTTCGCACATGTTGCCCTGGTCCTGCCCAGAGACAGGGAGGCAGTGTTCCGCAACCACAAACACTACCACTCCCTGAATGTTCAGGTTGTATGTGATGCAGGTATGCATATTCCAAATTTGGTCCCGCAGTTTGCAGGGTCCACCCATGACTCCTATATCCCGTGTCACTTGGCACTGTAGAGAGAATTTGAGGCCGGTCAATTTGAGGACTGTATACTGCTGGGTGGGTATTTGTCATCTCTGACATGCCCATCGTATACCCTGCTATCCGTCTGAACACATGTCTGTCTTTGACATGTATCCTAAATTGTGTATGTGTGTGAGCTGACATGGGGGGGGGGGGATGACTCCAGGTCCTCTGTGCTGCGGTGCTGTGTGTTGGTGGCACACTGACATTTGACGTTTCACGACATTTGGCATTGTGTGTTTAGGTTGGCACGGTATGACACACATGTATGCTTCATGTTTATCAACAGTGTGGTGTTGTCTGTGCCATCCAGCCTGCCACAGTGGGGTAACTGTTCCTGTCACACCATCTGTGTGTGGTGAATAGCATGACCGTCACATGCTTGCACATGTGTGCATCTCTGCCCTTGTCCAAGATGCATTGCATGTGTGTCTCTGAGGTGTTCGTGGCTGGCGCTAGTACCTTTCGGCCTCTGGTGTCTGCCCATGTGTCTGCTGTGGTTCAGGATAATGTTGTGTGCACTCCTTCTACCTCCCCCATGCTCTGTATCTCACACCTTCAGACACTGGCGCATAGTTGTTGTGTCCCATCATGTGTTCCCCTCCTGCAGCCACCCATAGTTAGTTCCAGGCATTGGGTGCTGCTAGGTGACAGGTGTTTGGTCCCGCATTAACAGTGGGGGGGGGGGGGGTTAGCCCATTGATAGGCCCAGTTGGCTTGACATGTGGGAATGACATTTTGGGGATATGAGGGGATTGATTGGATTGTATGCTCTGATGAGCAGTGACTGTGTGTAACATGTTTCAGAATGGCGATGCATACAGGTGTTAGCACTGTTTACATGCTCATTAGTAGTAGTAGTATTTGTAGTACTTGGGTTATGCGCGTCAATGTACAGGGCAACCACAGTGTAACTGCATGTATAGATCAGCAGGTGCAATCTTGGCCTCGCCTGGGGTCTGTGAGGTGTCGTGACAGGTGGGGTGTTATTGTCATACTGAGGCTGTCGGTAGATTATCCATGCAGCACAGTGTTGCATACAATGCGGCGTACAGAGATGATTTAGAGGCAGACCAGCAAGGTGTAGGTTACAGTGAGCAGGATGGCGGGTGATGAAGGGGGGCATTAGGGCTTTATTTGTGTGTTCTGGGTTGACGGCATGGATCTTGCTGATGTTATCTAGGGGGACACCGCAGGCCTTAGCTGCATGATGGGTATGTGTGGGGAATGGGTGCGAGGGGTGATAGGGACCTGCTACCTTGACGGTCACGTCAACAGAAGGTGTATCCAACCTATACACAGACACTGTAAGGGTTGGAAAGGGTTTAGGGGCGATGCCCAGATGTCCGGTCTTGGCCATGCTCATTTCATGCAGTAGGGGTATCTGCAGCCAGCAATGTCAGAGAGAAAGCTGAGGTTGGGGTGTGGTTTGCCAAATATAGTTCATGTGTGGTGAGATATTTTTAAGACACATCAGCGTACAGCTGCTACTGATAGCCAGAGGATGTGCCTGCTGCACCAGGGAACTAGGTATGGGGCCAGGGGAATGTAGCAGCCCCTGCATACATTCCTTTCACATAGCACCTGGGAGCGGGTTAGCAGGGGAGGTGGACCCACAGGAAACACACACTGAGGGTGCTATGGGAGACATATGGGGGAGGCAGCGTTGTACCTGGACCTTTGGGCCGAGCACGTACAAGGTAGCGTGGTGACAGTTGTGGTCAATGGTCTCAAGGGCAGCAGAGAGGTCACAAAGGGGATGGACAGGCTACAGGCCTGTGGACATGGCCAGGAACATGTCAGTGGCGGGTTGGGGTGGGGACAATTAGGTACAGTGTCATGACGAACTGCCAGACTGTGATATATCTAGGGGGTTATGAGAGATGAGGACGTGAAGCTGGTGTGTTTGTGGCACAGCTCCCAACATGACATATGTATGTTTCCCTCATTCCACAGGACATGCTTGGTGACGTCCCTGGTAGTATAGTACGGTGGCAGCTGTGTGTACCTCATTCAATGTGCAGGACACTGGGGTAGGTGGACATACAGGTACTTTGTCTGTGTGGACAGTCAGGAGCAGCACATGTCACAGGTTGTCTGTCTAATGCACATATGTTGTGAGTGACCTATTGAGCATGCTCCAAAGTACCCTATATGTTGATGTTGGCCACACAAATCCACATGTGTTTGTGCCCAGTTTGTCTTCTCCAGCACTGTCTCTGGGACACATCCAACAGGGCTGCATGTGTCTACAGGTCCTAGGTGTTCTGGTGGTGGGCCGCACTTACACCCTTCCCTGACATTGTAGCATCGGCCAACAGCAGTGTATCATCGCATTTACAAGGCCTTTATCTCCACTATTTGCCAATTGTGCACATACAGGCCGTATGTTACTGGTGGCACGCTCACCTTCTCATACTGTGTGTGTGTGTGTTTGTGGGTGGCTCTGTTGTGATACAGTGTGCATGCAGTTTGCATTATCATGTGGTGGGCGGGGTCTGCACACCTCTGAAGCGGTGGTGAGTGTGCTATCTCTACCTTTGTGTTGTTAACCTTGTGCACAGTGTGCGCGTGTGTTGTGGGTTGACCTATCTCATGTGTATTTACAGACCACTGCACAACAGCATTTATGTATCCAAGATATCACCATAATTTGGACATGCGGCAACGGTGGCTGGACATGGGGACATGGTTATTCGACACATGTTGATGACATCTTCTGCCTTTATTGAGACGTATTGTGGACTTTGCCTGCCTGTGAGGATCCCAAGCAGACATTTGCTGCAGACACACAGTAGGTAGCACCTTGGCTCGTTTGGGTGTAACATCAGCCTTTATATGTTTGTTTTCTGCTGTTTGTTTCATGGACCTTTCCTGTTGGGTCTCTGTGCGCCAGCGCTAATGGACATGGGGTGCAGCTGTGATACGCCTGTGTTACTTGAGCATGGACATGACCATATCCATGGGACACGTTCGTCTGCAGTTGCATTTCCAAATGTCCACAACATGCACAGTGTTCTGTGTTGTGATCATGTTATGTTTTCCTGTGTGCCTTTTAATTACATCGGTACTGATGTTTGACTGGCTGCAATATGCCCTGCTGTTGCATGCAGCATACCATGACAGTGTTTGTCCTTATTCTGACACAGGGCAATGGACACACACAGCACATCTACTTACGTGCATCTGCAGGCGACATCACCCACCTGTTGCAGGACACAACAACACCATTCAAATATCCTTGGGAGATGGTGCTATAGGATGTTTGACCTCTGCGAGTGGGACACATGCCTATGATGAACATTAGTGTTGGACTGTTACTTTCCGTATAACAGGCCTGTCCAACACACTGTTGCTACCATGATCTGGCTGGGTGTCCTGTTGAATGCGCAAGACACACATGACCATTCGAGTACTGTGGCACATTGAGATATCACTGGTCTTAAAAGGGGTTTTGTACATTTTTAAAGCAAGGTTACTTTTTTTTGGTGCTTTAGTGGGACTTTCCTTGAGCACAGTGGGTGGTTGAACTCCAGTAACCTCCTCAGCTTTGGGAACTGCTAACACCTAATCAGGTGTTAGTTCCCTCCCTACCCACCCTGACTCCCACCCACCCCTAGCGAGTAGTCTTGCTTTATAGGGCACCTCCCCATTTGACAAAGCACAGAGAATTGCACCAGCACATTTTGAAAATAATTAAGGAGATTTAACTGCTTTTTCTCTGAAAGGACAGCTGGGAAACCGGCTGTTACTTGGTAGATCTCTCTCTTTTGCTTTAACAGATACCTAAGCTCCACAAACAGAACAATGGCTGGGAAAAATCGTATTGCTAAAGCTGTTGCCCCCGTTACAGCTTCTGCCTCGGTCCAGACAGAGGTCCTAATGCCAGTTGAAGGACCGATTCCATGTGCAGGGTGCTTGCATGCTGAAGCTCTGAGGAAACAAGTGGAGGAACTCAGAGAGGAGGTGGCGAGGCTGAGGAGCATTCAAGACAGTGAGAAGTACATTGATGAGATGCTTCTTGCAGCAACCAAGCTCTCCAGCAGAGGAGAAGATGGGTGCCAACAGAATGTCGATGGTTGGACACAAGTCACCAGGGCCTGCAAAATCACCAATCCAACTTCTCCAGCCTTTGAATTGAAGAACCATTATGCAGCCCTGGAAGTGGAGGTGAAAGCATCCCTGGAAGGGGAAGAACCAGAGCTCAAGTACCCCAAAGTTTCAGAATCAGTAACCACAAGGAAACAAAGGGTAGTGGTGGTTGGAGACTCTCTTCTGAGGGGTACTGAGGCGTCCATCTGCCGACCAGAGAGGTATGCTGTCTGCCTGGTGCCAAAATCCAAGATGTTAAGGAGAGTTTGCCAAGACTCATCAAGCCCACTGACTATTACCCAATGTTGCTAATCCATGTTGGAACAAATGATACTGCCAGGTATACCTCAGAATGTATCAAAAGTGACTTCATGGCTCTGGGACAGAGGGTGAAGCAGTTAGGTGCACAGGTTGTGTTCTCTTCAATCCTCCCTGTTGAGTGTAAAGGCCAAGGCAGAGAGACTCGCATCCTGGAGATGAATGCATGGCTGAGTGGATGGTGTCATCAAGAGCGTTTTGGTTTCCTAGACCATGGGATGCTGTTCCAAGGGTTGCAGAGCAGAGATAGCATCCATCTGTCCAAGAAAGGTCAATGCGTCTTCAGTAGTAGACTGGCTAATCTACTGAAGTGGGCTTTAAACTAGATTCATTGGGGATGGGTGAAGAAAGCCCCCAGGTAAGTGAAAGCCCCCAGGTAGGTGATACATTAAATAATTTTATGGAAATGGGTAACAGGGGTATCATATGGAAAGCAGTGTGTATAAATGCCCGTAGCATGGGAAATAAGATCCCTGATGTTGAAGCTTTGGTGGGAGTGGCTGACTTGGATTTAGTGGCAGTTACAGAAACATGGTTCACAGAAAACCATGATTGGGATGTAACTATACCTGGCTATACTTTATTCAGAAAGGATAGGGTAGGAAGTAGGGGAGGAGGAGTGGCACTATATGTAAAAACTACTATTAAAGCTTTGGAATTACAGAGCTTAAAAGGGAGAGGGGAGTCATTGTGGATTAAACTAGAAAGAGGGAAAGAGAAATCTATTTACATTGGTGTGATATACAGACCTCCCTCACAAGAGGAAGAGGTGGACAGAGAGTTAATTGAAGACATGTGCAGCATTGCTAGGAAAGGAGAAGTGCTACTGATAGGAGATTTCAATATGCCAGATGTTGATTGGCACATTCCTGCTGCAGTATCATCTAGAAGTAAGGAGATCCTGGATTCTCTACAGGGAGAACTATTCAGGCAATTGGTAACAGACCCCACACGTGAAGGGGCCATACTGGACTTGGTGAAAGTGTTTCTGATGTTGTAGTGGGAGATCATTTTGCATCCAGTGATCACCAGATGGTGTGGTTCAGTATTAGGACAAGCGCTGTTAGAATTCATTCAAAAGCGAGGATCTTAGACTTTAGGAAGACTAACTTTGCGAAGATGGGCCAATACCTCAGGGAGTCGTTAGCTGGATGGGAACAGCTGAGGGATGTAGAAAAACAGTGGGAAAAACTGAAAGGGGATATTTTAAGGGCAACCAACCTTTTTGTTAAAATGGTAAATAAAGGTAAAAGGAAAAGGAGACCGCTATGGTTTTCGAAAGAAGTAGCTGAAAAAGTGAAGAAAAAGAGGGAGGCCTTCATGAAATACAAGAGATCACAGAGAGAGGAAGACAAGCAGGGCCAGCCCGTCCATTGAGCGAGAATGTTTTTTGCACAGGGCCCCGCGTTTCAGGGGGCCCCGCGCAAAAAACATTCTGATCTAAAAGTAAAATTAAAAAAAAAAAAAAAAAGAAAGCTGTCTGCTGCCGCTGCCGGGGCCGCCGCGGCAGAATCGAGTGTGCCGCGGGCCCCCCCCCTGCCCAGCAGAGCCTGCCCTCCCCTGTATCACCTCTCTCTTTACAGCTGCAGTCACACGCGCCGGCTTTCAGAGCGCGAGGGGAGAGTTTCTCCCTCGCTGCTCTGTTAAGCCCGCGGGGGCTGATGGGAAGTTCCCATCAGCCCCCGTGGGCTTAACAGAGCCGCAAAAGGGAAACTAGTTCCTTCGCGCTCTGAAAGCCGGCGCGTGTGACTGCAGCTGTAAAGAGAGCGGGGATACAGGGGAGGGCCGGCTCTGCTGGGCCGGGGGGGCCCCGCGGCACACTCGATTCTGCCGCGGCAGCCCCGGCAGCGGCAGCAGACAGCTTTTTTTTAAAAAAAAATTTCCCTAGGCTAGGCTGGGCTGGGGGGGTTAGGAGTGGTGATGGGCTATGGGGGGGCTGGGGGGGTTAGGAGTGGTGATGGGCTATGGGGGGAGTTGGGGGGGTTAGGAGTGGTGATGGGCTATGGGGGGGCTGGGGGGGGTTAGGAGTGGTGATGGGCTATGGGGGGGCTGGGGGGGATTAGGAGTGGTGATGGGCTATGGGGGAGCTAAGTCTGTATATGGGCTGATGGGATTAGGACTGGAAGTGGGTTGATGGGGGGTTAGGACTGGTAATGGGCTATGGCGGGGCTTAAACTAAAAATTGGGTGATGGGGGATAAGGACTGGAAATGGGCTGGTGGGATTAGGACTGGGAGTGGGCTGATGGGGAGGTTAGGACTGGTAATGGGGTATGGGGGGGCTTAAACTGAAAATTGGGTGATGGGGGATTAGGACTGGAAATGGGCTGGTGGGATTAGGACTGGGAGTGGGCTATGGGGGGCTAGGACTGGTAATGGCTTGGGGGGGTAGCTAGTACTGGAAATGGGCTGAGGGGATTAAGACTGGAGGTGGGCTGATGGGGTTAGGACTGGTAATGGGCTGTGGGCTGATGGGGGGTTAGGACTGGTAATGGGCTGGGGGATTAAGACTGGAGGTGGGCTGATGGGGTTAGGACTGGTAATGGGCTGTGGGCTGATGGGGGGGTTAGGACTGATAATGGGCTATGGGGGCCTAGGACAGGAAATGGGCTGATGGGGAGGGGTTAGGACTTGAGGTGGGCTGATGGGGTTAGGACTGGTAATGGGCTGTGGGCTGTTGGGGGGGGGTTAGAACTGGTAATGGGCTATGGGGGGGTTAAGACTGGTAATGGGCTGTTGGCTGATGGGGGCTGTCTGGTAATGGGCTATGGGGGGGTTAGGACTGATAATGGGCTATGGGGGGGCTAGGACAGGAAATGGGCTGATGGAGAGGGGTTAGGACTTGAGGTGGGCTGATGGGGTTAGGACTGGTAATGGGCTGTGGGCTGATGGGGGGGTTAGGACTGGCAGTGGGCTATGGGGGGCTGACTGGAAATGGGTTGATGGGGGTTAGGACTGGAAGTGGGCTGATGGTGGGGTTAGGACTGGTAATGGGTTATAGGGGGGGGGCTTAAACTGAAAATGGGGTGATGGGGGGTTAGGACTGGAAGTGGGTTGATGGGGGGCTAGGACTGGTATTGGGTTGGGGGGTTGCTAGGACTGGAAATGGGTTGATGGGGGGCTAGGACTGGAAATGGGCTGATGCAGGGACTAGAAGGGAATGGATGCTGGGTGAGTCTGGAACTAGAAGGGAGCTGATGTTGGGGGAGGATTAGAATGGGATGGGGCTGGGAGAGTAAAATGGAGAGGGGAAAAATATTTTGTGTGGGAGGGATAAAAAATCTACAATTGGCCGGGTATTGGGAGAGTAAGTGGGGATTGAGGATGGAGGGGTAAAATTTGAGTGGATGAAATAGGAATGAGGAAAGAGCAAAAGGAGAAAGATTAGTATGTTAAAGCAGTTGTAGAGAGAGAATGGAAAAAAACTAGAAGAAAGAAGAAAGGACAAATGGACAGCAGACGATGGAGAGTTAGCAGAAGACACGAAGAAACCAGAAGAAAGTGGCTGGAGCAATTGCAGCTGAAAAAAAATGCACAAAAGGTAGAAAAATATCTCTTTATTTTGTATTTATTAATTGGAATATGTCAGCTCTGCTAAATGTGCATCATTAACGTCTGTGCTTTGTTTAGTACAAGAGCAAATTAATGTATAGTTTGTGATAAGGAAGCTTATCATAGCTCAGGTAGGAGCTATAGAAAAGATGATGTGACTCTGAACAAGCAACCTGTCAGTTCTGGTAGATGCAAGAAAACAGAGTTTTCACATAAAAGACTACCAGTCCCAGAATGCACCAGGTTTCCAGCAGCCATGAGAGGGGCTGAAGTGAGAAAACGTGTGTGCAATCAAGAGAGCTATGAGGTAATCCCTAAGCACTCATCTCAAAGGGCAGGGCCTGATTCAACACAGCTGCGCTGTGTTAGGGAGGAGCACACATTAGGACAGAATAAGAATAGAGCTTATTCTTCAGATAATAGCTACCGAAAGAGCTTCAGACACAGATACAGCAACGGCTACAAGCTCAAGCACCAGTATCACCTGGAGAAACAGAAGCCAAGCCAAGCGGATTAAGAAAGAAGGAAACTCTCTGGAAGGAAGAGAAGAAAGCCCATTGGATGGTCTGGGAGAGTCCAAGGCAGTACCCATACTGGGAGGTATTCCAAGTGCCAGCAGAGTCCATTGGACTGGAGTCAGCCAGAGGAATGGAATGGCAGAGATAGGAATCACCAGTGGCTACCTGGAAGAGAGAAGACTGCACGTGGAAAGGACTTTCAGACCTATGCCAGAAGGTATGTGAGGAAAGATCCAGTGTCCAGGGATCAAGATTGGAAGGCTGGACATCATAACTGGATTACAGACTGGCCAGGCTATACAGAGAGGAATTATGATAGCAGGAGAGGCTCAGGTATGAACACTGATCCAGACCCTATCTATTATAGTGAATGGCAGCAAGGGAATAAGCATTCTCATGATAGTGCCTTATGGAAAGACTCGTCTGTGCCAATGTATGATAGTGACCCTATGCTGATTGATGAAGGGGGAGATACAGCAGATGAAACTATTCATTACATGGACTGTTCTCTATCTAAATGCTATTGCTAGCTTTCTGTGAGCAAACACCTCAGCCATCACAAAGAAACCTAACTTTGTTCTTTATTTCCACTGCAAACAGCTCTTAAAGCAGGATTTGGGTTCACACAGTAGCAGCCAGCCAGCTAAAGGGTTTCAGCTGGTCAATTGTTAGTAATTAAAGCTGCACCTGATTGTGTGGTGTGAGCAAGGGAGAATCACTGCTGGGATCTGCGTGGAAAATAAGCAGAAGTTAACCTAACAAGCAAAGTTTATTCATTTCTTTGTGCCTTTTTATTTGGTAATTATTTGCTAAGACAACATTAGCTAATTGCCTGACAAGCTGAAGGTTGTTTTCTGATTTGCTTTGTGACTTTATGTTATCCATTTAAACACTGCAAGCAAGTAACCTCATTTATATTGCTACCAAGCATATTTGTGCTGGGTGAATTAAACCCCATCAATAAAAGAAGTATTTTATTGGCCTTACCACTGGTTTCACAACTCAATTATTGTCTTCAGCTGTGTTTGGGAGTGAATGAACTACATTACCCACAATACCTTGCAAGAATCATATGAATATATGCATCGTCAAGATTGTGTAAGTTCTCACCCTAGGAAGCTGTCTGACAAGTTTTATTTCTACAGTGTTGTACATTCCAAGTTTGGCTTTTGGGATTCCCAGTTTAATTATTGTCTTCCTGTTTCTAAATTGTGATTCCTTGTTTGGTGATGGTTTCTGCATGTGTAACTGAGCTGAGGTATTCTGTTTATGTAAATCCTATTTGACATTGCCACTTGTTCTCTTTCCCCAGTAGGTCATGTATTGTTGTTCTCTGAAATGTATTGGTTTAATATTTGCATGTTTCCTTTTGATAGGTAGGGTATGGTGCTTTGTGAGTCCTGGTAGTGCTGTTAGGATACGGCGGGTTTGCTATGGGTTCTAAATGGGCAGTGTTTGTAGTAGTTCCTAATGTGTCTGGTGGTTGGCACTGGATTATAGTAACGTAGAAATCTTTTAGTCTTTCTTTATCCATACACTCATTAAGAGGCATGTTTACTAAAAGTTAGTATATGGTAACATTATGCAAATATTTATGCAAATGAGGCCCCTTATGCAAATGAGGCCCCGCACCGAGTCTCCGCACATGGCCCCGCACCCCCCTTGGGCCACCCCTGAAGACAAGCATCTGTATTTGGAAAAACTTAGAGAAGCTAGCAAAGTAGTCAAGAAGGCAAAGATTCAAAAGGAGGAGGAAATAGCCAATGCAATAAAATGGGGGGATAAGACATTTTCAGATATATTAGTGAGAAGAGGAAGGGCAAGAGTGGTATTGTCAGACTCAAGGGTGCAGGGGAGGAATATGTAGAAGCTGATAAGGATAAAGTGGAATTGCTTAACAAATATTTTTGTTCTGTGTTCACAGATGAAGAACCAGGAGCAGGACCTCGGAAAACACGCACAAATAGGAACAGAAGCAAAGGACATCTTGAACAATTTTCAAAAGACTGTATTCATGAGAAACTATCTCAACTTAAAGTAGACAAAGCGAAGGGACCGGATGGGATACACCCGAAAATACTGAGGGAACTTGGGGACGTTCTAGCAGCTCCACTGACTGACCTTTTCAATGCCTCATTGGAGTCGGGAGTGGTGCCAAAGGACTGGAGAGAGACTCATGTGGTGCCTTTACACAAAAGCGGAAGTAAGGATGTGGTTGATAACTATAGGCCGGTTAGTTTAACTTCGGTGGTGAGTAAATTATTGGAAACGCTGCTGAAAGAGAAAATAGTGAGGTTTCTGGAGTCCAGCGGATTACAGGATCCGAGACAGCATGGATTCACCAGAGGCAGGTCTTGTCAGACAAATCTGATTGATTTCTTTGACTGGGTGACCAGGGAGTTGGACCGAGGGAGAGCCCTAGATGTGGTGTATTTAGATTTCAGTAAAGCCTTTGACACTGTTCCTCACAGGCGACTTATAAACAAACTTAGCACCCTAGGGATGGACCCTAAATTTACTGCTTGGGTTAGAAATTGGTTGGGTGGGAGGCGACAAAGAGTACAAGTAAATGGAGCTCACTCTGAGGAGAAGGATGTTATCAGTGGTGTGCCCCAGGGATCTGTCCTTGGTCCGATTATTTTAACATCTTTGTTAGTGATATAGCGGAAGGGCTTTCAGGTAAGGTTTGCCTCTTTGCGGATGATACCAAAATCTGCAATAGAGTAGACACCCAGGAAGGGGTAGATAACATGAGGAGGGATCTAGCTAAGCTTGAAGAATGGTCTAGAATTTGGCAGCTGGGATTTAATGTTAAAAAATGTAAGGTCATGCATTTGGGCTGCAGCAATCCAAGGGAGCAATATAGTATAGGGGGTGAAGTACTTTTGTCCACTAAAGAAGAGCGGGACCTAGGCGTGGTTGTGTCTGATGATCTTAAGGTAGCTAAAAAGGTAGAAAAGGCGACGGCAAAAGCTAGAAGGATGCTTGGGTGGATACGGAGAGGAATGGCTAGCAGAAAAAAGGAGGTGATAATGCCTCTGTATAAGTCTTTGGTGCGACCTCATTTGGAGTATAGTGTGCAATTCTGGAGTCCGCACCTTCAAAAGGATGTGAACAGGATGGAGTCGGTGCAGAGGGTGGCTACTAAAATGATTAGTGGTCTTCATTATAAAGCATATGAGGACAGACTGAAGGATCTTAATATGTACACCTTAGAGGAAAGGCGGGATAGAGGTGATATGATTGAGATGTTTAAATAGCTCCGTGGCATAAATGTTCAGGGAGAGAGCCTCTTTCAATTGAAAGCAAGTTCTGCTACGAGGGGACATGGGATGAGGGTGAAGGGAGATAGATTCAGGAGTGATATGCGGAAATATTTCTTTATGGAAAGAGTAGTGGATCCGTGGAATAGTCTCCCAGTGGAGGTGGTAGAGATGACAGTAACTGAATTCAGAAAAGCATGGGACAAACACAGAGGATCTCTAAAGGTAAAAAGGGGACTGTTGTAGTTGTTATGGAAGGACAGACTAGATAGGCCATGTGGTCTTTTTCTGTCGTCATATTTCTATGTTTCTATGTTTCTATCACACTTGACTATGCATGCCCAGGGATTCACGGACAGTCTTAATGGGACATGTGGGTTGCAGACGCCCTTTGCACTGTGGACACTGTGTACTGGTCCATATGTGTGCATCACGGACTGGAATAGTCGCTGTATGTTCTACATCCATCTGACGTTTTGTTAGTGTGTGTTGGCCATGTATGTAACATGCAGCGCAAGATATCCTCATCTGTTGAGTTCACGGGGGCATACAGCCATGCGTGTGGCACAGGGGCAACTTTGTATACGAACTCTTGTATATGTTGGCCTACCCTGTACTTGGACATGACACAGTTGTTACCACCACACCAGTTTAATGGCCGCCAACATTTTGGATTGATGTTTGCCCTCACCAAGGGAGTTACAGTGCATGTGGAGCATCAGTGTGTCATTGTTCACCCTACACGGTGCATGTGCATGTGACTGCATATGTTGGTACACAAGGGCATGTGGCAGTGTGGTTTCTGTGTGGGGTACTGGCCCATGTTTGACCTTTCTTTAACACTCCATATGCAGGTCATTGTGTTTGGCTACTGTACAGCCGTAGTAGTATGTAGTAGCTGATAGGAATGCAATAAATAATACCCGGAGTCAGGCAAAGATTCAAGCCAATTTATTGTATATACAGTCTCAGCACTAGCATACAAAATGTCTGAGACCCGAGCTCAGAAAAATGACAGTTTATATACCTTTCTTCTCCAGTCTAATACAGGCAAAACTTCTCATTGGTCCTGGTCTTGGTAGACATAACACTAAACATAATACTTCTGCTAAAGTATACAGTATATTTCGCTACTCTTGCAAGGTCAGTTAGCTTGCAAAGATAGTGGAAGGCATATCAGAAGCATTCTCATCAAAAGCAAAACAAAGCAAGGCCAAACAAAGCAAGGCTAAGACGTATCTCTAGCCCTGGCTCAAAACACTAAACAATCTTCATAATGCTAGACAAAATATTCTTACACTGTTCAGCTTCTCTGCTATATTTTCATCCTAATTACGAGGTCAGTGCACATCTAGCAAAGATACAGTGGCGCGGCTTTCTACTGAAACAGACATCTGGCTTACCTAAACAATAAACAGTAAGAAAGTTTTAATTCTCTTATCTCCAGGAGAGCAGAACATGTTATCAAACCAGAATAGAACGGTATTTCTTTCTAACAGCTAACAGCATTCTGTAATTTTCCAAAATCAGCAATAACATTTTAAAGCAGGAGAAAAAGGGCTTCAAACCTAGCTCTGCTACATGCTAGGCCATCGCCTATCACATTCCCTCCTTTTGATTATTCACACCCGCACATGAGGAAGGGTGAGAATCAAATCACACATATAGTATGCCATACTAGGGTGGAGGGATCATTTTGTGGTATAGGGTAGTAGCCCTACGTTGCTAGGATTTGTGTAGCTGCCTTACGTTAAGCTTAATGTATGTAAGCATAAGGGGAGGAAACATGGGATACATAATCAAACAGCCACAATCAATAATACATTTGATACAAGTGTCTTTGTCAAATCATATAGCATGCCTAGTGTATAAGCGGAGGGGCAGGAGACATAGGAGGAACAAATGACATATATACTGTTCATCATAGCAATAGGCCCATTCTCATGACCCACAAAAATAAGAACCATTCATATTAATAGCAGCACCTGTATTAGAGGTCGGTAGCAGTACATGTCAAAAAGGTAGGTAGCACATGTATGAAAATTAGCAACACATGTACTAAAGTCCAAAAAATCTGGGTTCTGAGAGCTGGCGAGTAGCAATCAAAAGGGCTCCATTCTCATTGTTCCATCGCAGTTCCCATAACAGGAGAGGAAAAATTCTGGCGGGGGTTGAGACAAGTCCGGGTATTCCCTGTTGTGCAAATACTAGGTTTGCAGGCTGCACAGGGAGGTAGGGCAAGAGTCAATTCAAAGCACCCCAAGGCTGCCGCCAGAACGAAGCAATAATAAGAATCCACAAAGAGCATAGTCTCTGGAAAAATGGTGGAACTGTCGGCTTCCACAACAGGTAGCAGACGTAGAGTTGATTGTAGGGCCTCATGCTTCTGTTGGACATCGACCGACTACCAGCTTTGTGGCAGGAGCAGGGCTGTAGACGTCAAAGTATCACAGTCTTGTAGGATGTCTCAGTCTCCAACATAGTCCCTCAGTAGAACACAATTTCTCAGGATGGTGGTAGCCGTCGTAGAGTGAGCCGCAATGGAGTTTCAGGATCATTTATGGAAGTCCACGACCAAGTTCAGAAGCGGCTGCTGGAATGCAAAACTGGAGGACGCCTGTTCCCTTGACGTCCAGGAGCAGGTTGGTAAAGTTCTTACGATGATGGATCTTTTCCTCGCAGCGTGAGTCGCAATGGTGCTGCAGGATTGGCGATCGAAGTCCAGGGACGACTCTCAGGTACTGTGGCTGGTTTCACTCGACTGTGGTGGATCCAGGAGTCGATCTCGGCCACTTTAACTGCTGTTGGGGTTGATAACAAGACGATATATGGCCCTTTCCAATACGGCGCCAGCGGTGTCTGCTTCTACTCTGTCACCCACACCGAGGCTCCAGGCTTGAAAGGATGCAGGGGCTTGGATGGGCTGGTCTCGTACTCACGCATGAAGACCCTGCAAAACAGAACTTAAAACCAATAGTGCTTATCTAGTAATTTCAGATCCTATCTGTCACACATCTCCTTTTACTCTCTATACAATAGGCTACAGAATCTCAGAATTTCAAAAGGGGAAACTCCTAAAGACTTAGCAGGGGCTAAGTATATCCTATGAAGGGCTATAGGAAGAACCTGGGGCCACTTCAGGTAAACCTCTGGGCAGTTTGGACAATTTGAGATTTCAGGGTTCTATTCATATGCATATCTCGGGACCATACTTAACGGACTTGCTTCCTGAGGTTAACCACCCTTATTATTTGTACAGGGCCCCAGATGCATGCAAGGGAATCTGGGTACACATTTAGACAGAGCCCTTTTCCTATAGTTAGTGCTCTAGTAAGAGCTATCAGTTCAGCTTTCTGTGCTGAAATACCTGGGGCCAGTGCTGAGGACTTAACTACCAGATCAAGGGTCACCACTGCATATTTAACACAACTATGTCCATTAATGATGACAAGACTGCTTTCATCCACAAAGAAAGTTTTGTCTGGGCGGTCCAAGGGGATATCAGTTGAGTCTAGGCAACTTGAGTACACAATGTCCATTACTTCCAAGCAATCATGGTCAGGAGGGCCTGGACCGACGGGCAATAGGGTGTCTAGGTTTAGAGTTTGGCTGAGACTTAATTGTAATCGAGGATTTTCACATAGCATACTTTGATATTTCAACATTCGGGCATTAGTGAGCCAATGATTTCCTTTGTGTTCCATCAGGGTTAGAACAGAATGTGGCACAGTAACTTGGAGTTCTTATCTTAGAGTGAGCTTGTCAGCTTCGCTCACTAAGAGGGCTGTGGCTGCTACAGCTCTCAGGCAAGGTGGTCAACCTTTGGCAACAGGAGACAGGTAGGCCACAGGTTGCTGCCAGGACCCAAGAGGCTGGGTCAAGACTCCCAAAGCGTTTCCACTTGATTCATGGACATACAGACGAAATGGTTTGTGCACATCCGGTAGGCCCAAGGCTGGGGATGACATCAATGCTGTTTTCAGTGATTTGAATGCTTTATCTTGTTCTGAGCCCCATTCCAGGGGAGATCGTCCCATTCCCTGTGTGACTTGGTACAAGGGTTTTGCCATGAGCGCAAAATTTGGTATCCATATTCGGCAGTAGCCTGCAGCTCCCAAGAAAGCTCGCACCTGTTTTCTAGTAGTGGGGGTTGGGATGCGGCATACTGCTTCTTTTCGCTCAAGTCCTAATTTCCGGGATCCTTTCGACAGATGGAACCCTAAGTATTTCACTTCTGTCTGACACAGCTGCGCCTTGGCTCTGGAAACCTTGTAGCCAGCTTCATTCAAAAGGTGCAAGAGGTCACTTGTAGCTTGCATACAATCAGATTTGTTGTTGGTGGCTATGAACAAATCATCTACATATTGGAGCAAAATTCTTTTTCCAGGAATCACAGAGTAGCTTGACAGATCTTGACTGAGGGCTGCATTGAAGATAGTGGGTGAGTTCTTGAATCCTTGTGGTAATCGAGTCCAAGTGAGTTGCCCTCGTCGTCCTGTGATAGGGTTTTCCCATTCAAATGCAAACAAAAGCTGACTGGCTTCTGCCAGGCGTATACAGGAAAAGGCATCTTTTAAGTCCAAAACAGTAAAGTGAGTGGCTTCTGCTGGAATCAGTCCCAGGAGGGTGTAAGGATTTGGTACTACTGGATGTATGGTTTCAACTGCACTGTTTATTTGACGTAGATCCTGCACTGGGCGGTAGTCACCTGTCCCAGGCTTCTTGATTGGGAGAAGGGAGGTGTTCCATGGTGACTGGCATTCCTTGAGAAGTCCATACTTAAAGAAGCTGTGAAAAGCACAGAAGTGACGTCTGGAAAAAGGAACTGTATGCTGAATAATATAGTTGCCTGTGATTATAAGTTCATTAAGAAGCAAGAAGCTGTATTTGATTTCCTTTATTTACCTGCCAGAGTATATGGCTTTTGTCCTTACTTTTGTTGTATTATACTTTTGAGAATCCTACCCCGGGAGGGGAATAAATCCTTATTTGAACACCTGACCCATTTGTGTCACAACTACTCCTTTCAACGAAGAGGGTCATCCGGCAGTCTAGCTGCTCACCTAGGCCACAGTCTAGTCCCTGCCGTGACAGCACTGATGTTTAATGTCTACATGCAGCCGATATGTGACTTGATCCGATCCTTCAACGTACAGTGCCTTGCTTATTTTTTTTTTTTAAACTTTTATTTTCATTTTATAACAATAACAATACACACAGTAATAAAACAAGGATGATTGCATCAAAATAAAATAGAATAAACCGGAAAATAACCCCATCAACCCTCCCCCCCTATGCTTCTTCTCTAGATAATAAAAAAAAAAGGAAAAGAAAAGATATTAACCCAGGCATGGGGTCCATAGCAATTATGTTAGAACATAAACATAACAGTCATGATATACTATGGATCAAGAGAGAGATATAACTAGACAGTCAAGTGCGAGCATTTGGCCGACTGCACGAAATCTGTGAGTAATTTCCATTTAGACACCTGGTAGCGGGCCTGAAGGGAAGGGGTAGCCCTACGAGGAATTTGTTCAAACTTACTATATAGACAGACACAATTCCACCATTCTAGAGGACTCAGTGAAGAGCTATTTTTCCAATATTTCATGATTAACGATATGGCAATACCCATTAGAAAGTCAAGGAGGAAGTAAGCAGACTTCGGGAGAGAGGGGATGCCCGCTGCAGAACGGAGTCCCACTATTTTCCAGGAGAGTGGTTCAGTAAAGTGTAAGATAGATTGAATACGACCCCAGACCCGGCTCCAGTAGTGTTGTAGTGCGGGGCATTCGTACATGACATGAGTGAGGGTGCCTGTAGCTGCATGGCAAGTCCAACATTGATTACTCAGAGTGGAAGTCCATTTGGCCAGTCTATCAGGGGTATAGAAACAGCGATGGGCAAAGAAGAAAAGCGTCTGGGTTAAGGAAGCCGAGCGGGAAACACGAACCACTTTGCTCCAGAAGAGGTTCCAATGTTCAGGGGTTAGAGTTACACCCAATTCTCGCTCCCAAGTCTGCTGTGCAGAAGGGGGGACAGCATTCTGAGGAGCACAAAGAGTTTTATAAAAGGTGGAAGCAACACCGGACTGAGCCCCAATAAAGGAGACCACCTCAGTTATCCCTTGGTCATGAGGAGTTAGTGGGGAAAAACCCCAGCACTCTTGAGACAGTGCTGCAACTGAAGCAGTTGAAAATAGTATTTAGAAGGAAGGCCAAACTCACAATGGAGCTCATTAATGGACTTCCAGCGAGCATTGTGAAACAGTTGATTGGGAGTCCAGATGCCTCTGGAATACCAGGGACTCCAGGCCACCGGCTTATGTTGAATTTGGAATCGAGTATTATGCCAAATTGGAAGCCTATCTAGTGGGCAAGCTAGGGAATCTAGGGAGCTGATGAGAACATTGAAGGAGCGAAGTGTATCCAGGAGCATTGGTGGATAGTGGGCATCCAGTGGGAAAGTCATTCCAGGGAGATAGCTAAGTGGAATGGGCTTACAGAGGTCTTCTTCTATATCTAACCATATTGGTCTGGACGGGAAAGAAGCGTCCAACCAACGGGCACCCTGTTTAAGAAGAAAAGAGAGGTGATAGTTGAAAAAATCAGGAAATCTTATCCCACCATGTTCCTTATCTGACTGAAGTTTATGTTTCGCTATTCTAGGCGGTTTGTTCTGCCACAAAAATCTGATCAACAGGCCCTCGATATCTTTGTAGGTGTGTCGAGGGAGAAGGCACGGTAAATTTTCTAAGACATAATTAACCTTGGGAACAATCATCATCTTTATGGTATCCATACGGCCCCACCACGTAAGAGTAAGTGGAGACCAACGTTGGGTGAGCTCACGGACCTTGGTGATTAAATTTTTGACATTAAAAGCGACGGTTTCTTCGAGAGGATAACAGTAATGTACCCCTAAATATTTTACCATACGGGGCTGCCATACAAAAGGAAAGGTTTGCAAGTCTGCTTGGTGAACCTGGTGGTTTAGGGGAAAGGCGACTGATTTGGTCCAATTAATTTTGTAACCTGAAAGTTGAGAATAGCGGTCAATTAGATCCAGAACAACAGATACGGAGTCTAAGGAAACAAAAAGCATAAGATCATCTGCATACGCTGAGACTTTTATATCCCGACGGGGAAAAGGAGCGCCGTGGATATGTGGAGACTGACGGATTAACAGGATTAGGGGTTCTAACGCAAGATCAAAAAGTAAGGGGGAAAGTGGGCACCCCTGACGGGTGCCTCTTTGCAGTAAAAATGGCTGGGACTTCAATGTGTTGGCACAGACACTAGCAGTTGGTTGAGAGTATAGCACTTGAAGGCAACGGAGAAAATTATCGCCGAAACCAAACCAACGGAGGGTCGCAAATAGGAATGGCCATTCTAGCCGGTCAAAGGCTTTTTCGGCATCTAGGGAAAGGCCAACCAATGGACGATCGTGGGAGGCCATATTAGTTAGTACATGACAAAGAGTCCTGGCATTATCAGCAGTTGATCTGCCGGGAATAAATCCACATTGATCTGGATGTATTAAAGTGGTCATTTTGTGAGAGAGCCGAGTAGAAAGAATAGTGGCGAAGATTTTATAATCTGCGTTAAGCAGGGAGATGGGTCGGTAATTGGCTGTCAGGTGTGGGTCTCTCCCCTCCTTCTCAAAGACCACTATGTTGGCCTCTGAAAAGGAACCAAGGGAGGATCCGTCGGCTACAAGGGTAGTAAAGTATTGCTGCAAAAACGGGGCCAGATCAGAGCTGAAAGTTTTGAAGAACTCAGCCGGAAGGCTGTCTGGACCCGCAGCACGGCCGGAAGCACATCTTTTAATTGCATCCTGTATTTCCACAAGAGTAAACGAATGATCAAGGGCCGTGCATTCCTCAGCCGAGAGAGTAGGACGCTGTACACCAGCTAACAAGCGGTCGAAATGTTCAGGAACAAACTCACATTCAGATTTATACAAGCTAGCATAAAAATCGCGAAAAAGCTCTAAAATCTCATGATCTTTTGTGACAAGGCCATTCCCAGATGGGCTTCGGAGAGCTGCTACCCGTTTGGCTTCTTATTTCCCCCTTCAAAGCATTAGCTAGTAGTTTACCAGCGCGATTATTTTCCCGGTAATACAATCCCTGCTGGGACGCTATATTTCTAACAGCGGCATTATGCAAAATCTTGTTGTACTGAAAACGGAGACGTTGCAAACGAAGCAGGACACATGGGTCTGTTCGGGACGTAAGAATACGTTCACCAGCCTGTATCTGTTGTTCAAGGATCACCAATTGTTGCCTTCTTTGTTTCCCAAGACGGATTTGATAACTAGTCACCGTGGCTCGAATAGACGCCTTAAAACCCTCCCACCAGGCCCAGTTCGTTGTGTCAAGGGGAGAGTTAAAATGAAAGTAATCTTGTATGGCAGCCCGTATTACAGTTTGAAAATCCTGTTGGTCTAGGAGAGACCTATCAAAAGACCATGCTCGGGGACTTGCATTTTGCGCAGCAGTGTGTATCGTAAAAGATATGGCAGCATGGTCTGAAATGTGCAAGGGGTGAATCTTAGCCATACCAATCTGCGATACCAATGCTTTAGATAAAAGAAAAAAATCTATTCGGGATTGTGATTGGTGAGGAGCGGAGAAAAAGGTAAAATCCAAATCAGAAGGATTCAATAACCTCCATATGTCCACCAAAGCCAAATCAGCGATCATAGCTGTAAGTATGGAGAGACTCTTGGGTGGACCACAGGTTCTAGGCGGCTGCCGATCCACCAAAGGGTCGAGGACCTGATTAAAGTCTCCTCCCAGTATTAGTGGGGTATGAGCGGAGGCTTGCGCAGCTTGTGCAATTTTAGCAAAAAAACCAGGATTGTCAACATTTGGAGCATAAATACAAATACACGTGAATTCTAGATCCCCCACTTTGAGATGAGCGCGAGCCCATCTACCCTCATTATCTGAGCTAATATCTAGCACGGTGGCCTGCAGGGATTTCTTAACAAGTATGGCAACACCACAGCGTTTAGCAACAGCGGGAGAATACGCCACAACAGCATAAGGCTTGACATTAAGCTTTAGTGTTTCTTTAGCATTTAAATGCGTTTCTTGAAGCAGTACTAAATCAGCATGCTCAGTATTCAAATAGCTAAGAATTTTCTTCCTTTTGATTGGACTATTGATACCTTTGACATTCAATGATAAGAGCTTACAGAAAGCCATCTAGTAATATACAAAATTCTGAGAGAACATGAAGTTGCACATTATTCCCTAAACTATGCATATTGGTAGCAAATGACTGTACACACGACATGAAATAATAAACTTTTGGTAGAAAGCATAAATAACCCCAAAAAAAAAGAGACAGGCACCGAAGTGCACTAGAGAAGAAGCAAAACCCCAACTATTACTGGCGACCATGAGTCTGCGGGGGGAAGCCCCAGAGAAGGCCCAATACTGGCCATACTCCCTGCAGCAGGAACAAGTCCCGGGAGCCACCGAAGGGTGCAGAGAAGCAGGATGGCGGTTCAAAGAAGTAGGTCAGGAGAGCAGTCCAACCGCGTCCGCAGCGAAATCACTGCGATAGGCCCCAATGAGGTAGAGATTTAAGAGAGCTTTGAACAGCAACACAGCTTGATGGTAACATCAACGCATCAGTTCAGCTTCTTTAGAGTCCAAAAATGCAGCGAGGAGGTCAGGATCCTCGAAGGTCCTGGTATGGTTATGCAGCGTAACGCGTAGCTTTGCCGGATACAGGAGACCAAATCGGGCCTGCAGTTGCTGAAGGCGAGGGCGATAAGCAAGAAGCTTCTTTCGGCGGTCCATCGTGGGCTTAGAGAGATCAGGGAAGAAAGACACTTTATGCCCATCTATCTCGAGGTGATGATTAGCCCGGGCAGCAGCCAGAATTTGCTCAGCTTGTTGATAGCGCAGTAGCCGAAAAATGATGGGCCTGGGAGTCGTCCGGTTGAGCGCCATATTAGTGGGGACACGATGTGCCCGGTCTATCTCCAGGTCCTTAAGAAACGTCGTCTTCAATAGAGAGGGTAGAATATTGCCCAGATATTCCCGCAGATCTCCTGCTTCTACGCCCTCTGGAGCTCCAATGAGTCGAATGTTATTGCGACGAGCTCTATTATTGCTATCTTCAAGTTCCTTTTGAAGGAGCAAAATCTGGCGTTCAGCTTTATCGATCTTCCCCATTCGCACCGCGTGCGATTCAAGAGTCTCCGCCATTTTGTCTTGGCGCAACGAGAGGCCCTCGAGCCTTTCCTGCATCATGGTAAGGTCCTCACGCATGGCGCGGATCGCTTCTCCGTTGGATTGTACCAGTTCCTTTACATCACGAATCTCCTCGAGTATCACCCGCTGCATTTCAGGGCTCTCACAGAGCGGCGCCATCTTATGCGGGGAAGGCAGTTCCGTTTTGGAGCGTTTGCCGTGCGACGAAGTGGGGGAGCCGAAATCTAGGCGCTGTGGTTTAGGTCCCGCCATCCCTCCGATGCGCCCCGGCGATTTTAAAGCAAAATAGTGAAGTTTTGCAGGAGTTTAGTCAGGATTCTGTGTAGGCCTCTCGGGAGCTTCAGCACCAGGCGTCTACCCCGTTGGACATCAGGCTCCGCCCCCCCAGTGCCTTGCTTATGCAGATGACATCCTCCTTTACATGCCGTTCACAATTGACCAACCAGTGCTCTCCCCAATAATAAGATGCTTTGAAGCTGTAGCTGACTGGCTGTTGACACAAAATTTACGGATCAACCATGACAAAACTGATGTTCTATTTGTCACAAGGAACCGGAAGTTCATACCTCCCCCATCTCTACAGGCCAACAATGCAGAGCTGAAATCCAAACCCACTATCCGTTATCTGGGCATCACGCTCGATCAACACCTTGATATGACAACACATGTAAAAAACGTCACAAAGCAATATATCATAAGATCAGAACGCTGCGTCACCTTCGCCCCCTACTGGATTTTACCGACTACCGGACAACCTTCCAGGCATTAGTCCTCCCACATCTGGACTTCGCTAACATCATCCTCCACGGACTCTCACAATCAACCTTAAATCCGCTCCGCCTAGCTATGAAAGCAGCTGCAAGAGTACTTTCTGGATCGTCAAGATCTGACCACATAACACCAATCATGAAAGAACTGCATTGGCTACCATTACATGCCAGACTCCAATACAAGTCAATAGTCCTTACATTCAAAGCCCTAAATAACCACCCCTCTATGCCAATCAGCAAGCTAATCCACAGCACCCCGGAAAATAGAAACAGGAGACCTACAACAATGAACACCTTAGTAGTCCCCAAGATGACGACAAAATGCTCAAAGACAACCTCCAACAGGGCCTTCTCCATATTTGCTCCTTTAAACTGGAATGCCCTTCCCCATGAAATCCGAGGCATCAAAAGTCTAGCCCCATTCAGAAAAGCCTTGAAACACCACCTATTCACAAAATTTTACCCGGAGACTATCCGAGGTAAACAGTCAATTGGCAACCCACCCTCATGCCCCAGCCGCCCTAACACCCTAACACAAACAGAAAATGGTTAGCCTACACATAAGTCTCATCGCTAACCATCACTCATGTACTATCCACCCACATATGCACATGTAACAACTAAGATGAGTCAGAGAAGTGTACATAGTATAAAGTTAGCTTGTAAATAGTTTCCCCAGTTTTCTCCATGTTTAATATCCTGTTTCATTGTAAACTCAATGTTGCCTGTATGCATTGTAGTATATTTTTTGTTCGATGTACACCGCACTGATTATAATAGCGCGATATAGAAGAAACGTTAAATAAATAAATAAATAAATATTGCTTTTGACATACAAGGCTACTCCTCCTCCTCTTCCATTTTCTCTGTCTCTTCTGAATAGATTATAGCCAGGTATGGCTATATCCCAATCATGCGATTCGTTTAGCCATGTTTTTGTAATGGCCACAATGTCCAAATCCATTTCCACCATTAGGGCTTCTAGGTCTGGAACTTTGTTGGCTAAGCTTTGAGCATTTGTGCTCATTGCTTTCCAGCATTTAACTGGCTTGCTTGTATTTAGCGTTGATTTTGTTCTGCCTACATTTTCCCACTTGTTTATGATGTAAACGTAGGACAAAATCTCTATGCCCAAGTTTTTATTGTTCAATGTAAACCGCACTGATGAGAAATAGTGCGGTATATAAGAAATGTTAAATAAATAAATAAATAAAAATACCAAAAAAAGGCTTTGAGGTCTGTTTCCACAAAATAAAGCTACACTTCAAAGAAGTTTAGTTCTTGTATAGTATGGTCTGAGGCTGACTTTGTAGAGTCGTGCAATGACACATAAAAGGATTGCTGGCTCTTTCTCTGAGGACCCCCTTGGGGCCTCAAATTCATGGTAGGCTAGTGATCCCAAACTCCCCTCCTCAGCCCTGCTCTTGGGCTCAGTGTTGAAAAAAGTACCCATAAGGGTAAGGAGACATCATTTCTCAAAATGACGGGGATGAGGAAGAAATGGGTGGATATCACTTATGCTCCCTTCTAGAATTGGCACCAATGAAGTAAACCTTGAGGCAGAGGAGGGGACTGGTAGTCCTGGCCTAGAACCTTTAGTTGCATGCTTGAGGGGGTCTGGTGTGAGAAGGCAGGGTTTTCTTTTTCATACAAAACCATGGCCAGTAGTGTGGAAAGTTACTGGCCATTAATCTCAGGATATTTAGCTAGGATATGTAGATGAGTCAGAAACACATTTGCATCTCATAACTAAATAGCACAAAAACAGCTGTTAACCTGCAAAAATATTTTGGGCTAGTCCATTGTCCTAAAAAAAGACAGTATGGAGTACTGCAGAGAGAGAGAGAGAACAACTGTTAATTATTTTTCTTTCTACTTACCTTCCAAATCCAAGCCAAGAGCAAATTTCCATTTCATGTACAGGAGGTATTTTCCTGCTTCACCGGACTTACAAGCTAAAAGACCATTGTGCCAACTTGATTTTTTTTGCAGATGGGGCATATATGCAGAAAAACACACAAAAAAGTTCCAAACTGCCCAAAATATCAATGTTTCAGGATTTATGTATGTTTTAGGGGGGGGGGAGGGTTGGGGGAGTGCAGAGGGCATCTATTTCAGTTCATTTGTTTCTGAAGGTTTCCATTTCTTCATAAACTCATTCTGAAGGGCTCTTCAAACACCTTTTGGCATGGAAGATAGAAGAATACTAACCCTCGACATTTCAGATATCATAAATTATATGCTTTGAATGCTGATCTTTGAACTAGTTGTAAAACAGTTCAGCTATACAACAGCTGTACATATCATACTTCAGCTGTATTTCACATGGACCATGGTTTCAATAATTTCAGTACACTTGGCAGATGTGAAACATCTGGAGGATTTCTTCTATAATTTTGTTTTAAAGTAACTCCTTGTTTGCTTCTCTAAAGTTATTCTTTTCTTGCTTACTGTAGTATATATTGGTGCCTTTTTTGTACTCCTTTGCGCAGTCCTAAACAAACTTGAATTAAATTGCTAAATTGGAATCCTAATTCATACCATCGGTGAGTGGGAATCTGATTATAAAATTAATTCTTAGAAATGTTCTGCCGTCATAACATGGCTGCAGGTTTGCATGTTTTTGATATAGGAAACTCATGTTTTATATTATTTAATTGGAGATACTCTCACTTCATATAAGCAATTATATGTGGCCTCCAAAAGGGTGACCATTGTCTATCTTAGCCTCAAGGATTTCTTCCTTTAACTAATAACCAGCAAAATATTTCTCCGACTTAGACAAGTCTTCAAGCCTTTTATAGCAAAATACTTAGACAATAAAGTAGCTAGTATCAAGCTATAGGTAAATGGTGATTTCAAAGTTCAGTTCAATGTAGTTTTCCCTGAAAGCATAAAGTGTAGTTACTCACCTATAAAAAGTGATCTTTGGAAACATCAGAAATCAGTCTTCACATATGGGTGAACATCACTGAAGGAGCCTGTATGGGAATGCTCCCAGTGTCCAATAGGAAAGTCTTTGGGAGCACTCCACTGCACCTGTGTGCCTGCCTTCCCGCCTTCCCAACTCCTCTCCTCAGTTCAGTTAGCAGCTGAGAAGAAGAATAAAATAAAAGAACCCTACAACTCCTAGAGAAGGAGGGCAGGCTGTGAAGACTGATTCCTGCTGTTCCCAAAAATCACCTATTACAGGTGGGTAACTATGCTATCTCCAGGAACAAGCAGGAGTGCAGTCTTCACATATGGGACTCACTAACTCCCAGTTACCAGACTGGTATGGGGGGAGAGCAGTGAGATCCCTGAGGTAAAAAAACTTGTAGCTGAAGAGTCTGGAAGAGTTGTAGGCCATTGGACTTGCTTCCAGGAGGCGATACTCCCCCAATGATAGTCTGGTATCTTGTATAAGTCTGTGACAGAGGGTAGTAATTGACTTTAAGTCTTAAAGAGGTGCTGGAGTATAGCTTGGCCAAAGACAGCATCCCAACATGAGTCTCTGTCCAGATAGTAGTGTGCCTCAAAAGTACAAATGGAGGACCAGGTAGCTGCCCAGCAGATGTCCTCAATTTATACTGAACAGAGATTGGCTATGGAGGTTGCCATAGCCCACATATTATGAACAGTGACATGACCCTCCAAAGAGAGAGAGTCCTGCTTGTGCATAAGCAAAAAGAAATACAATCTGCTTTCCATCTAGATAGAGTACGTTTTGTCACTGATAGACCCAGGTGACTAGGATCAAAGGAAATTGAGAGGATCTTCTGTGACCTTTAGTTCTATGCAGATAGTAGGCGAGTGCTCGCTTGCAGTCTAAAGTATCTAGCACACATATGGTCTAGGGAAGAAAATCAGGAGGATTACTGACTGGTTTAGATGGAAAGAGAAAAATACCTTCAGTAGGAAGTGTGGATGGGTATGAAGAATTACCTTGTCATGATGGAATCGATTATAAGGGGCATCCACTACTAGAGCTTGCAGCTCACTGATGTGGTGAGATGAAGTGAGGGCAATAAGGAATATGATCTTCCAAGATAGAAACTTCAGTGGCATGGTGGCTAAATGTTTGAAAGGTGACTTTATAAGTTCTGCCAGAACAACATTCAAATCCCAAGCAACCAGAGGTGGCTTAATAGGTGGCTTGGACAGCAGGAGACCCTGCATGATCCGTGCTACTAAGGGATGTGAGGAGATAGGCTGTTCATCCACTGGTCTGTGAGAGGTTGCAATGGCACTAAGATGACCTCTCACTTAGTTTTAAGACCTGTCAAGGATAAGTGGAGGAGATATTATAGAAGTGACTCCACCAGGCAAGAAAAGCGGTCAATGTCCTTTATGGAGCACCAGAGTGGCAAACCTATACCATTTGAAGACATAAGATCACCTGGTGGAATCCTTACGAGATGCAAGGAGGACATCCTTGACCACCTGCAGTAGGCCGAGGTCGGCAAGCACTTGCCCTTCAGCAGCCATTCCTGTGGTCCTGAGAGGGGAGGTCAGGTGCACATCCAGGCTGAGTGGCTGAGTGTGAGCAAGGCAAATAAGCAGAGGAAACCACAGTTGATGGGATCAGAAGGGGGGCTATGATAATCATCAAGCTTCTGAAAGCCTGTAGCTTGAAAAGTGTCTTAGATATCAAGGGGATGGGAGGGAATGCATAGAGCAATCCCTGTCCCTAATGGAGAAGGAAGGCATCCAGGGCCTGTCAGGGCAGCGACGAACCCTGGAGCAGAAGAGTGGAAGCTGTGTGTTTTATGGAATGGCAAAAAGATTTATGAATGAGGTTCCCCACATTTGGAAGAAATGAACGACTGTTTCCCAATGCAAGGTCCATTTGTGTGGACAAAGGATACGGCTTAACCTGTCTGCTAGGACATTGAGTTCACATGGGAGATACATCGCTCTGAGGTGAATGCAGTGAGAGATGGCAAAGGACCATAGGCAAATCACTTGCTCACAGAAGTGATGGGGTCTCGTTCCCCCAGTTTGTTCACATAGAACATGGCAGCTTGGTTGTCTGTCCTAACTGGAACAGGTTGTCCCAAAGGTTGGGGGTTGAAAAACCTGAAGAGCATTTGTCAGTGCCCGTAGTTCTAGAAGGTTGATCTGCAGAGCACATTCCTGTGATGTCCACAGCCCCTGTGTGGTCAGGTCATTCAGATATAACCCCCAACACAGCTTGGAAGCATCCATTGTCAGGGTGCATTGAGGTGGAGGCATCTGAAAAGGTGACCCAATGAGTAGGTTTTGTGAACACCGCCACTGAAGGGACTTGATTAGTTGAAGGGTGATGTGGATCTTGTCTCTGAGACACCCCTTTGCTTGCATCCATTAAGAAGACAGAACCCATTGCACTAGTCGCATGTGTAATTGAGTATGGGGGATATCATGGACCATAGAGGCCATGTGTCCTAATAGTCAATCTCCCGAGCTGTTACTCTGCTTTGCGTCTATTCCACTTTTGTCAGCTCAATGAGGCAGGCACAGTGATCCTGTGGGAGGAAATCTCAGGCCTGTTGAGTGTCTAAGAGAGCTCCAATGAACTCCAGTCATTGGGCTGGAGAGAGGTGAGACTTTGGGAATTTTATGGCAAAGCCCAGGTGTTGGAGCACCATGATAGTGTGATGAAGGGATAGTCTTACCTCTTGTAGGAAGTCTCCCCTGATCATACAATCATCTAAGTAAGGAAAAATGAATACCCCCAAGGTGCATAGGTAGGCAACGATGACTGCCATGCATTTTGTGAAGACCCTTGGGGCAGAAGCTAGACCGAAGGGGAGAACCAGGTATTGATAATGATTTCCTTGAAACATGAAGCACAGATACTATCTGTTCAAGGGATGGATCAGTAAATGTGTATACGCCTCTTTGAAGTCTAGAGAACATAGCCAATCATGTCTCTGGAGATATGGTAGAAGAGTTCCTAGGGAAATCATTTTGCATTTTTCTCGGATCATGAACCTGTTTAGATCTCTGAGACTCAAGATGGGCCTGAATCCTCCTGTTTTCTTTGGAATGAGAAAATATGGAGGAAACCCATCCTTTCTTGAGGAGGAGGAATTCTTTCTATGGCACCCTGCAACAACAGGATGGTCACCCCTTCTTTTAAGCGAGTACTTTGAAGGGGTTGTGTGTAATAATCCTGTGTGAAGCTGGAGTGGGATAAGGTTTCGAAGTGAAGCTGATAACCCCTTTGGACAATTTGCAGTGTTCATTTCTCTGATGTTATGAGGTGCCTCCTGTGGGCATAGTGACAAATTCTGCCTGCTATGTGGAGGGGCTGGGGGCCCTTCAAGGGCAGATTGGCAATGCTCTCTAGGAAGGAGTCAAAAACCAGGAGCAGGTTGTGTCTGTACAACTAGTTGAGGCTTAGGAGCCTCAGCTAGTTGAGGCTTAGGAGCCTTGGGCTTCTTGGGTTGTTGAGGGCCCTACTGCCTCTGCTGAGGATGCTGAGGTTGATAGGCAGCAGAAGGTGGATAAGAAGGATAGTATCTCTTCTTTTTAGAGTAGAGCGATGTCTTGCGAAGAGCCTTCCTCTTGGATGGGTCAACTGTTTTCCTGGGAAGGTGTTTTAGGGTGAGATCATCTGTTTCAATCTCCCTTGCTTTTTTTACTCCAGTTTTTGCCAAAACGTTCTTCTCCAGTACATGAGATATTGGCCAGTTTATTCTGGATCCATTGCTCAAGATCTGATGCCTGTAACCAGGCCATTCTGTGAGCCCCATTGCAGACTGTTAAAGCTCTGCTTGTTGATTTGAAGGCATCAAAAGAGGCCGTGGTAAGAAATTAGAAGTATTTTGGCCTTGCTTGATTAGTGTCTGGAATGCACTCTGTATCTCCTGGAACAAGCAGGAATGTAGTCCTCACATATGGGTATCGTCGGTACCGATGGAGCCTGCGCAGGAACCATCCCCAGCGTCCAATAGGAACTCTTTTGGGAGCATCCCTCAGCACATGCGCACTGCCTTCCCGCCTTTCCAACTGTCCCTCTTCAGTTCTTCGTATTCCGCGGAGCCAACAGGACCTATTCCCTTTCACTGCAGAAAATTCCGTCTTTAAAATTATTTTTTGTGGTCGCGTTTGCCTACCGCACGACGCCTACCGGTACCTCCAGTTCTTTTCTTTTCTTTTCCTAAAAAAAACCCTAGACTTTGACTGTTTCTTTTCAGAAACTTTCCTTTTTTGGTGTTAGGCGCCATTTTGGGCATTAGGCCCCATTTTTCTAAAATCATGGAAAAGCTAACTAGTGGTTTTAAAAAATGTACTAAGTGTGGCGGTACCATTTCCGTCACTGACACCCATGATTGGTGTCTAGAATGCTTAGGACCTGATCATTCTCCAACTGAATGTCTCTCCTGCATGGGGATGACTAAAAGAGGAAGACAGAACCGGGTTGCAAAGCTCAGTACCCTCTTTTCTTCAGATGCCAGATCCATTGCATCGATATCGTCAAGGGCCTCTTCTTCCTCCCATGGATCTCAGGTAACTAAACACAAAGGCCGGTCCTCAAAGGGTAGCTCTCCTGCTAAGCATCGAGGAGCCATTGGCATTGCCCTTGAGGGAACCACACCGGCAAAACAGCCCCGGTGGGAGGCTTTGGCTTCCAAAGCATCGTTGGGGCTTCATGATGTTCTCGAGGCCTCAACCTTGCAAGAACTACCTGTGCCATGCTCAGGGGTTCTAGCCGTTCTTACCGGTACCGACACCCAGTCATCGGCAGCGTCGATAGACCAGAGATTTCTTGCTATCGAACGCAGTATCGCAGCTCTTCTCTCAGCTGTGTTACCGGTGGTCCCAAGGGCACTGGTGCCGACATCAACACCGATGCCGGTACCGACACCGACGATGCCGGTACCGATGGTACCGGCCCCGATGGTAACTCTTCCCATTCCTCCTCCGGCTGGAGTGGGTAAAGTGGTACCGGGTCACCTCGGTACAGACTTCGATTGGTACTGGGATCGTGCTTTGCAGGAGCATCGGAATCAGGAATACTTTGATTCCTCCGATTCTGAAGACTCTGACAATTCTGCTGGCACCAGAGGGTTTCTCTTAGAAGATCCCTCTTCTCCACAATGCAGAATGTCACCTCCAGAGGACATGTCATTTCAGGATTTCATCCGTGATATGGCTAAAGGTCTTTCAATCACAGTAGCTCCTGAAGAGGAACTCAGAGCAAAGGAATTGGAAATCCTCCAATATCCTAAAGCTCCTAAGGAGGCAGCTACTCTGCCTATCCATGAAATTCTGCATAACTCGATGCTCAGAATGTGGGAGACACCTCTGACTACTTCTCCTCACTCTAGGAGACTTGATACTATGTATCGAGTTCCACCATGTCCTGGATTTCAGAAAACTCAGCTGCCACACCATTCAATGGTAGTGGAGTCAGCCATGCGTAGGATGAAAAGTGCAAAAAGACATGCATCCAATCCTCCAGGTCATGAATGCAGGACTCCGGATGCTTTTGAACGCAGAACGTTTCATGCTTTCAGCTAGGATCAGCTCATATCTCCTATATATGGGAATGTTCCGCAAAGAAATCACAGGAGACTTGGAACTTATGAGCCCATTTCTCCCAGATGATAAGAGACAAGACTTTCTTACTCTGGTTAAGCATGCTCAGGATGTCTCCAAGTTTGTCAATCGTGCAGCCTTTGACTGCTTCGAATGCATCAGCAGAACATCTGCTATTGCCATTGGCGCACGACGGATTGCCTGGTTACAGGCATCAGACTTGGAGACTTTGGTACAGGACAAGTTAGGCAACATTCCTTGCACAGGAGAAAATCTCTTCGGCAAGAACTGGCAGGAGAAGGCTAACGAGTTAGATGCTGACAATTCTACCTTAGATGGATTGTCAAAGTCTACAGCCACTCAGCCAAAAGGAAGCCTTATAAAAAACCCTCTTTTACCAAAAAGAGGAAGTTGTATCCTTCCTATACCCATCAGACTCAGACTCCAGGTCAGGTTGCCCAAAAGGGACAAACTAGACAACAAAAGAAACCAAAGGCCCGAGAGCCCAACCAGCTCTCCAGGTTCAGCCCTCTCAAGGGCTTTGACTCCTTCATAGAGAGCTTTGCCTTCCTGCCTCTGAGGGGTCCTCAACCCCCCAATATTCCTGGCAGATTATGCCACTTTGTCAACAGACGGCATCAGATAACAGCAGAATATTGGACTTTGTCCATTGTAGGGGAGGGGTACAAACTTCATTTTCACAGCTTACCTCCTCCTACAATTCTAAAGCAGTTCAATTCACAAACCTCTGCAGACAATCTGCTAGATTACGAGGTCTCCACACTTCTTGCCCAAGGGGCAATAGAGGAAGTACCCATTCTTCAATAGGGTGCAGGGTTCTACTCCCCCTATTTTCTTATTCCAAAGAAAACAGGGGGACACAGACCCATTATAGACCTCAGAAAATTGAACAAATATCTGTTTCGAGAGAAATTCAAAATGATTTCTCTGGGAACTCTTCTGCCATACCTTCAAAGCCAGGACTGGCTTTGCTCTCTAGACTTAAAGGATGCATACACTCACATTCTTATCCATCCAGATCACAGGAAATTTTTATGTTTCCTTTTCAGGGGAAGACATTTCCAGTACAGGGTTCTTCCTTTTGGTCTGGCTTCAGCACCAAGGGTATTCACGAAATGCATGGCAGTAGTAGCTGCATTTCTACGAACCCTGGGGATTTTTGTCTTCCCTTACTTAGACGACTGGCTCATCCAAGCCTCCACAGTGACAGAGGCCAGCACTGCACTGTCTCGTATAATGCGAATCCTCCAATACTTGGGATTGGTAATAAACTTCCCGAAATCTGAACTAGTCCCTTCCCAATGCCTAGAATTCATAGGAGCCTGTCTGGATACCAGACAGGCAAGGGCTTTTCTTCCACAAGCCCGGTGTCTTCGCATAATGCAGTTAGCTTCCCAAGCAGCAGGCAAATCCTCCCTCACTGCTCGGGAGCTACTGCAGTTACTGGGACACATGGCATCCACAGTTCATGTAGTCCCATATGCTCGCCTCCATATGCAAGCAGCTCAGTGGACCCTCTCCACACAGTGGACAAAGGCCACGGGTCATTTGTCGGACAAAATAACAATCTCTCAACTACTAATTTTGTCCCTCCAATGGTGGCAATCATTAGAAAATCTGACAGCAGGGTCTCCTTTCCATCAACCCCTCTTTCAGGCCACCCTAACAACAGATCCATCACAGGTGGGTTGGGGAGCACACCTGAATCATCTCTCTACCCAGGGCACCTGGACTCCATAGGAGGTTGGTTTATACATAAACCTCCTGGAGTTAGGAGCAATTTATTTAGCTCTTTGAGTGTTCTACGCCCAGCTCAGCTACAAGACAGCCCTAGTCCAGATGGACAATCAGGTAGCCATGTTCTATGTGAACAAGCAGGGCGGGACAGTCTCTCTGTCATTATGTAACAAAGCTTTACGACTATGGGCCCTCGCCAGATAGCATCAAATTCAGCTTCTAGTGGTATATCTTCCAGGCATTCAAAACCTTTGGGCAGACAAACTCAGTCGAGTACTGCTACCTCACAAGTGGTCACTCCACCTAGACCAGGTGGCAAAGATATTTCATCTCTGGGGCACTCCAGACATAGACCTCTTTGCAAGTCCACTGAATGCCAAACTTCCCCGGTTCTGTTCCAGGATTCCGGCACACAACTGTCAGGCAAGAGATGCCTTCCTCCTTCACGGGGGTCAGGACTTCCTTTATGCCTTCCCACCCATTCCCCTGATCCCCAAGACATGCTTCAAACTTCAGAGAGACAGGGGTCGCATGATTCTCATAGCACCATGATGGCCACGCCAAACGTGGTATTCCCTGCTTCTGCATCTTTCTCAAGTGGCACCTCTGGAGTTCGGGCATGCTCCAGATCTCCTTTCCCAGGAGAATGGCATGCTATGGCACTCGAATCCCCAGTCCCTGCACCTCACGGTCTGGTTGTTGAAGGCTTAGACCTCCAGGATTTCAACCTGTCCCAGCAGGTAAAAGATATCCTTCAGGCTTCTAGGAAACTTTCCACAAGAAGATCTTATGCCTTCAAGTGGAAACGTTTTACTATATGGTGCTCCAAGAAGGGATTAAACCCCTTGATCATACCCTTAGAATCAATAGTAGAGTATCTCCTTCAATTATCGAATTCTGGCTTAAAGACCAATTTGGTAAGAGTCCATCTTAGTGCAATTCTTATAAACCTCTAAATGGACAACCAATTTCCTCTCATCCACTCCTATCAAGATTTATGAGAGGTCTTTTATTAACTAAACTTCCCATCAAGCCACCACCGGTAGCATGGGATCTAAATCTAGTTCTCCGGCAGTTCAGGAAGCCACCTTTTGAACCTTTAGCCACTACAGCTCTTACGTTTTTGACTTGGAAGGTCATCTTCCTGATTGCAATCACCTCTGCCCGTCGCATTAGTGAACTGCAAGCTTTAGTGGCTGATCCTCCTTATACTAGATTTCATCATGATAAGGTTGTTCTTCGAACTCACCCACACTTTATGCTAAAGGTGGTTTCGTCTTTTCATTTGAATCAATCAATTTATCTTCCTGTATTTTTTCCGAGGCCTCACGCCTCTAATGCAGAAAGAAACCTTCATACTTTGGATTGTAAAAGGGCCTCAGCCTTTCACATTCAAAGAACACAGCAACATAGAAAGTCCTCGCAACTTTTTGTAGCTTTTGACCCTAGTCATTTGGGACTTCCAGTCTCCAAAAGAACTTTATCTAAATGGATTGCCCAATGCATATCCTTTACTTATGAGAGTAAGGGTCTTCCTCTTCAGGACCATGTCACAGCTCACAATGTGAGAGCCATGGCAGCTTCTATGGCTAATCTCCACTCTGTGTCTATCGATGACATTTGTTGAGCAGCCACCTGGGCTTCAGTACACACCTTCACAGCCCACTACTGCCTAGATAAAGCCTCCCATCAGGATGCCTTCTTTGGCCAAGCTGTTCTTCAAAATCTCTTTCAAACCTAAACCAACTCCTACCCACTAACCCTGGTGGGATGCCAGAGATCCATGGGAGGAAGGATTCTCACCTTCGACGGTGCCACCTTCCTGGGGATATCTCCCTGGCATCTTCAGCTAGGGAGTCTCCATATGTGAGGACTACATTCCTGCTTGTTCCTGGAGATAGCGTAGTTACTCACCTGTAACAGGTGATCTCCGGGAACAGCAGGAATTTAGTCCTCACAACCTCCCCACCTCCCCTAGGAGTTGTCTCTCTCTCTCTCTTTTTCTCTTTCCTCTCTCCCTCTATCCTTTCACTCAGCTACAAACTTAACTGAAGAGGGACAGTTGGAAAGGTGGGAAGGCAGCGCACATGTGCTGAGGGATGCTCCCAAAAGCATTCCTATTGGACACTGGGGAGCGTTCCTGCGCAGGCTCCGTCGGTACCGATGATACACATATGTGAGGACTAAATTCTTTCTGTTCCCAGAGATCACCTGTTACAGGTGAGTAACTATGCTTTATCCTCAGGAAGCAAGAGATGAACGTTTCCAGATCTCTGGTGACATCCTTTAGAAACATGCCTATGTACAGCATGTAAGAGCTGATTCTGGAGGCCAGCATGCATGCTTGGAAGCATCGATGCCCAAAGGCACCAAGTGTCCTCAAGTCTTTACCAGGTGCATGAATTAATGGTTCTTAGAACTCTTTATATGGCGCATCACCAATTCTACCACCATTGAGTGGTGGAGGAGCTGAGGTTTTTGGAAGCCTAGGCACTTTGGTACTCGGTATTGTATAGACCAAGGGGGGGGTCTGACTCTGTTGGCCAGGCGGAATCACCAAACCACCTTCTTTGTGCAAGAAAAGATGACAGCGAAAACTAGAAGGATGCTTGGATGCATAGGGAGAGGAATGGCTAGCAGACGAAAGGAGGTGATAGTGCCTCTGTATGAGTCTTTGGTGGAACCTCATTTGGAGTACTGTGTGCAATTCTGGAGACTGCATCTTCAAAAGGATATAAATGGGATGGAATCAGTGCAGAAGGTGGCTATTAAAATGGTTAATGGTCTTCATTATAAAGCATATGAGGACAGACTTAAGGACCTTAATATGTATACTTTAGAGGAAAGGCTGGACAGAGGTGATATGACTGAGACATTTAAATACCTCCATGACATAAATGCACAGGAGGAGAGCCTTTTTAAATTGAAAGCAAGCTCTGCTATGAGGGGACAAAGGATGAAGGTGAAAGGGGATAGACTCAGGAGTAATATGCGGAAATATTTCTTTATGGAAAGAGTGGTAGATGCGTGGAATAGTCTCCCAGTGAAAGTGGTAGAGATGAGAACAGTATCTAAACTCAAAAAAGCATGGGACAAACTCAAGAGGCTCTCTAAAGGAAAAAAGGGGACTCTTACAGTGGGTGACATGGAAGAGCAGACTAGATTGGCCATGTGGTCTTTTTCTGCCATCATGTTTCTGTGTTTCTAAGAGGGGAACAAACTATACACAGTGAGGACTTACCCTAAACCTCCCAATAAAGCATATTACACATGTAACTGGCACTCACAGATTTCTTCTTTGCAAAAAAATTCTTCCTGTCTCACCGAAGCAAGCATACAAAGAATATAACAATAATGACTGAATACAAAACAATTTGGATTAATTCTCCTACCATCTTTCAAGCAAGAATACCTTTTTTTTCTCTGCTTTTCCTGTCACTATTATAAACCAAATGAGAGATTTCCTGTCCTGTGACAGGTCCCAACACAGCAAAGAGATGGAAAGATATATGTTCCTAGTTATATATTTTTTTAAATATAGTCTTGAAGGACTACAAAAGAGGACTACTACTTATGGGAGTATACTGTATACTTCTGGGAATTTTTCTGAAGGGAATTCTTTGAATTAAAGCTGATTAATCTGTGAACCAAGTGTAATTGTTAAATCAGTCAGGGCCTAGTAGCAGCAGTTTAAATTTAAAACACAAAAGAGAGCTTTCTGGTTAAATTTAGAACCCAGCAGAGAGCTTCTAGTTTAAATTTCATACTAAGGGGCTTGTTTACAAAGCCGCGGTAGCAGTTTCCGATAACAATTGGAAACCGCTACCGCAGCTTTGTAAACAAGCCCCATAGTCAGAGCCTAGCAGCAACAAAGAGCTTTAATTTAAATCAAATCTGAACATAACTTAGCATAAAAGGCAAAACAGGGTCAGTATTCTTTGAGCAATAAATAAAGTCTTCTAGAGACCTTTACAAAGAGGCCTTCTACCTAGGGGGCAAGAGACCTGTAAAACTTTTCAAATAGGTGTTAAAGCCAGGTGGCAGGTCAAAAGGCCATTTTGAAAGATTCCTTCTATTCAAGCAAGGACTGTTAATCACCCAGGAAGTTGGTCACAGTTTACCTCAGAAGCACAGGCATAAATAGTTCAACCAGAGGTCTGTAATCCTCAGTCTTGAAGGACTACAAAAGGAGACTACTACTTCTGGAGAGAGATATGCAATAGTGAGTATATACTTCTGGGAATTTTTCTGAAGGAAATTCTTGGAATTAAAGCTGATTAATCTGTGAACTCAGTGGAATTGTTAAATCAGTCAGGGCCTAGTAGCAGCAGTTTAAGTTTAAATTTAAAACACAGAAGAGAGTTTTCTGATTAAATTTAGAACCCAGCAGAGAGCTTGTAATTTTAATTTAATACTTACTCAGGTCCTAGTAGCAGAAAAGTGCTTTTAGTTTAAATTTAAAACACAGAAGAGAGCTTTCTGATTAAATTTAGAACCCAGCAGAGAGCTTCTAATTTAAATTTCACACTAAGTCAGAGCCTAGCAGCAGAAAAGAGCATTCATTTAAATCAAATCAGAATATAACTTAGCATAAAAGGTAAAACAGGGTCAGTTTCCTTTGAGCAATAAATAAAGTATTCTAGAGACCTTTACAAAGAGACCTTCTATCTAGTGGGCAAGAGACCTGTGAAACTTTTAAATAGGTGTTAAAGCCAGGTGGCAGGTCAAAAGGCCATTTTGAAAGACTCCTTCTATCCAAGCAAGGACTGTTAATCACCCAGGAAGTTGGTCACAGCTTACCTTAGAAGCACAGGACAGTCGTATTTCCCTCCCTCCTTCCCCAACACCTACCCACCTTGGGATAATCATAGCTTTATAGGTACTTACACATCTTAACCCTACCAGACCTGAGCTCCTGAGCCTAATGTGCCCCTGTGCCTGGCCTCCTGGGCAAAATAGTGAAAAAATTTTAAACGCGTTAGTTAATTGTTATTTTAATGCAAACTTTTGGTTAGATTTAGATGAAACTTGGAGGGGTTGCAGAAAATAGGCCTACATTTCATCTACCGCCAGTATTCAACCTTTGTGTGCCAGTCCGCCCAACAGGTGGAGCCCTCCTTGATGCACAGGTACTTCCTGCAGTGGGTGCACCAAAACCTTGTCTTCACCTTCTTGTGGGGGTTGTCCTTGTAAGATACTCCAGGGTGCTGTCTCTTGTATCTCAGGTGTTTCTCCATGCACACAGCACAGATGTGGTCAGATGAGGTGCCAGGGGGAATTTCAGGGAAGTGGTTGCCTGGCGTCAGGCGTTTGGCACAGGGTTCTAGTTGTCCTCTGTGAACGGCTGTAGAACAGTAGTTTCCTACCAGTTCCAGGCACAGTGTTTGAATGTATCTTGTGAAGTACAGAGGTTTTCTGGCAGCTTCTTGTGTAGACAAGTACAGCACATAGGAGTTGTAGCAAGCCCACATGAAAAATTTGATAAAGAGGCGTTGGGGCCAGCGGTAGTGGCGTCGTGATCGGTGAAGGCGGGTCATCTGGTCGTTCTTGTCGCAACCGCCCATGTACTTGTTGTAGTCCAAGGCAAGCTGTGGGATGCTCACTTCAGTGAGAGTACCATCCTTCTTCTTCCTGTTGACAGTTCCAGTCTTTGCAGGATCATGGTAGTTGGAGATGAAGCTGATGGGTTTGTTGTCCTGCCATACCAGGCATGTGATGCTATCCTGACACAGGTAGCGACTTTCACCTCGTGGGAGTTTCTTGACTGCCTTGAGAGACTTTGGAAAGAACTTTCTGTTCTGCAGGAGAGTTCCAACAACCCCAGTTTGTAGATGGTTCACAGCATATTTGGCCAGAGTCACAGAGTTATAGAAGCGGTCCATGACCAGAATGTGTGAGCTGCCCTCCATCCCAGCCGACTTCAAGAGACGGACAACGGTGTTTCCGACTGCACCCAATTCTGGAACTGACATTGGTGCTGCCCCAGTGTAGACCTCTGCGTTTAGAATGTATCCTGTCTCCGCTTCACAAAGAAGAAATGATTTGATGCCCCATTTTGTGGGCTTGTCTTTTATGTACTGTTTTATCGCCAGGCGATTTTTTGTGGGAATCATTCCCTCATCCAGGCTCAGGTGTTGTCTGGACCGGTAGTACTGTCGAAACTTGGGGAGTAGATACTCCAAAACAGGCCTGACCTTGTAGATTCTGTTTCTCTTGTCAATGCCAGCATCCTCCTCATCAACCACATGCAGGAAAGTCCAGATGGCCAAGAATCTGTCTCGTGTCATGACATTGCTGAACCCCGGAGTATATCCAATGAAGTCACTTCCATCACTTGACCAGTAATCCCGATAGCTAGGTTTCAGACAGATATATTCCATGTAGATCCTCAGCCCAACAAAGGCTTTCATTTCCTCAACAGAAACATCCTTGAAATTCTTGCAGTAGTAGTATTTGGGCCTTTCTGCATGCATTTGAGTGGCACGTAAATTAGTCTTTTCTGTCAAATTCTGCCAGAAGTCACCCTCGGTAAACAACGAAAGAAAATCGATGCAATTGCTTTCTTCAGTGATATGACCTGGAATATTCACTGGCCCTTTCCCATTCTCATCGAAATCCAGATCTGGGGCAACAAAATTGCGAGTCCATCCCTCATCAACCACACCAGAATCTCCCCTATCACCTGGTTGAGTGACACGCCCCCTACTTTGCACACTCGATCTTGATCTAGGCCCACTTGCATCATCAGAATCATCATCACTCTCTCCTTCATCGATGTATTCATCATCACTAGCGTCACTAGATTCGGAAACATACTCCTGATCGATTTCGCCTTCGTCTGAATCAGAATTTGTCACAATATCCAACACTTGTTGCACTGTGAAAGTCCTTGGTCTCGCTCTTTTACCTGTCGAAGTGCTCGGTTCGTCACTAGCTCGCTTCATGGCTACTGTAGTCTACAAAACCGCTAAAAACTCCGCCAAAACAAAGAAAGCCATTTGCATAACATTAGGCTCGCGCTCAATCGAGGCTAAGCAGCGATTGCGTGGCTATTTTTAGCTCCTTGACAACACAAAAACACGTGGTCGGCAAAATACCGGTTTAGCGGTAACTCGGTATATAGCATTTTTGGAAATTACCGGTATATCGGTAACTCGGTATGGTAGGGTTAAAGGAAAGGAGCTGCTCTCAGGTGCAGCTCTTTATCCAAATCAATCATACATTAAGGACCTGAGATTAATTAAGCTTCATGTGAACAAGGTATATTAAACGTATTAGGTACACTTTTATTAGTATATGTATCCACAGTAACCCTTAGTAAGTAAAGAACCTAAAGATCTAAACACAAGCTTAAAACCAAGATGCAGACAGCAGTCCAGCAGCGAGATGGGGGCTTTCCAGTCTTTTGCATTGAGTGTCACATGTATAATTTTCTCCCAGGTGGTGAGAGGTCTTACATGTGCACTAGGTGCAAGGAGCTCTTTGCTCTCAGGGAATGAGTCCATTCTCTAGAGGCTAAAGTAGAAGACCTGGAAGACATAAGAAAGACAGAGAGGTACATAGACGAGACCTACAGGGATATAGTCCTGAAGTTCCACCTCCAGTATGGCAGCATCCCTGTTGCCATGGAGGAGAAAGGTCACGTGACATGAGAGCATCACCCTGGTGTGGCAGGATGTGATCCTGTAACTAGGACCTCTCCTCCAGGTGATGTAAAACCCTCTCATACCGAGGAAGTTTCTCCAGGGCCATGTGCCCATGAGGGAAGGGTTAGGACAGCCGTTATAATCGGTGATTCGATCATTAGGCATGTACATAGCTGGGTGGCTGGTGGACATGAGGATCGCTAAGGTAACATGCCCGCCTGGTGCGAAGGTAGCGGACCTCACATGCCACCTAGATAAGGTCTTAGATAGTGCTGGGGAGGAGTCAGCTGTCTTGGTACATGTTGGTACCAATGACTTAGGAAAATATGGTAGGGAGGTTCTGGAGGCTAAATTTAGGCTTTTAGGTAGGAAGTTGAAATCCAGAACTTCCAGGGTAGTGTTCTCCAAAATGCTTCCCGTTTCTCTTACAGGACCCAAAAGGCAGGCAGAGCTCCAGAGTCTGAATGCATGGATGACACAATGATGCAAGGAGGAGGGTTTTGCATTTGTTAGGAACTGGGGAACATTCTGGGGAAAGGAGGGGCTCTTCTGAAGGGATGGGCTTCACCTTAACCGGGATAGAACCAGGCTGCTGGCATTAACCTTTAAAAAGGAGAGAGAGCAGCTTTTAAACTAGATAATAGGGGAAAGCCAAGAGTTGCCCAAGAGCGCATGGTTCAGAAGAATGTATCATTGAAGGATAATACCAAAAGCAGAGAGGTTCAAAAAAATAGTAAAGTAGGCCAAATGCCCTTGAGTATGGAGCAGATAGAGTTTAAAGATTCCAAATTACCCATGCCTACCAATAGCCAGATTAATATGAATAAAATACAGTCTCTAAAGTGCTTGTATGCAAATGCTAGAAGTCTAAAAAATAAGATGGAAGAGTTAGAATATATTGAACTAATTGAGAGGTTAGATATGATTGGAATCTCAGAGACATAGTGGAAGGAGAACAAACAGTGGGACACTGTGATACCTGGGTACAAACTATATTGCAATGATAGAGCCGATCAAATTGGTGGAGGGGTTGCACATATGTCAGAGAGGGCATTGAGTGAGAAAGGATTAAAGTTTTGCAGGAAACAAAATTTGCTGTAGAATCTCCATGGATTGAAATTCCCTGTAAAAAGGGGTAGGCGTTGCCAGTTGGGGTGTACTATCGACCGCCTGGCTGGAATGAACAAATGGATAATGAAATGCTCAAAGAAATCAAGGATGCTAACAAAAGTTACAGCACAGTAATAATAATGGGTATCGACTGGATCAGTGTCACGGCAGGACATGCTAGGGAGATAAAGTTCCTAGAAGAAATAAGTGATTGCTTCTTGGAGAGCTGGTTCATGAACCAACCAGAGGGGAAGCCATATTGGACCTAGTCCTTAGTAGGACACAAGTTCTGGTGCAAGAGGTAAGGGTGTTGGGGCCACTTGGCAATAGTGATCATAGCATGATTGTGTTTGATTTAATTAGTGGAGGAGGGATGGTAAGGAAATCCACAGTACTACCTTATAACTTTCGAAAGGGAGACTATGATAAAATGAGGAAAATAGTTAAGAAAAAACTAAAAGGAGCAGTTGCAAATCTTAAAGACTTACTTTAAGCTTGGATGTTGTTGAAAAATACTATCTTGGAAGCCCAGAACAGCTGTATTCCATGCTTTAAGAAAAGTGGAAGGAAGTCCAAAAAACTGCCAGCATGGTTTAAAGTTGAGGTCAGAGAGGCTGTTGTAGCTTATCTTTCAGGAAATGGAAAAAAGAGCCAAATGACGAAAACTGGAAACAGCACAAGCACTGGCAAGTTAAACGCAAGGCATTGATAAGGCAGGCAAAGGGAGAATTTGAGAAGAAACTTGCTGCGGAAGCCAAAACGCATAATAAACACTTCTTCAAGTACATTCGTAGCAAATAACCTGTGAGAGAGTCAGTTGGTCCATTAGATGATAAAGGGGTTAAAGGGAACTAAGAGGTGACAAGGTGATAGCAGAGAGACTGAATGAATTCTTTGCTTCAGTCTTTACTGAGGAAGATGTAGGGATGTTACCCATGACTGACGTGGTATTTAAAGGTGCGGAAGAATTGAAGGAAATATCAATACATCGGGAAGATGTATTACAACTATTTGATAAACTGAAGAGTAGCAAATCACCTGGACTGGATTATATACATCCAAGGGTGTTGAAAGAACTGAAATATGAGATTGCTACCTGAGGATTGGAGGATGGCCAACATAAGCCCAATTTTTAAAAAAGGTTCCAGGGGTGATCCAGGAAACTACAGACCAATGAGCCTGACATCTTGTCTTACTAATCTGTTATGTTGTTTTGAAGGTGTGAATAAACAGGTAGACAAAGGTGAGTCAATTGATATAGTGTATTTGGACTTTTAGGAAGCCTTTGACAAGGTCCCTCATCAGAGACCTTTAACAAAATTAAAGAGTAATGGGATAGAAGGCAGTGTACTATTGTGGATCAGGAACTGGTTAAAAGATAGAAAGCAAAGGGTAGGGCTAAATGGCCAATTTTCCCAATGGAAAAAGGTGAATAGTGGTGTACCCCAGGGATCTGTGCTGGGTCCACAGCTTTTTGACATATTCATAAATGACCTGGAAAAGGGAATAACGAGTGAGATTATCAAATTTGCAGATGACACAAAACTATTTAAAGTTGTTAAAACCCATGAGGATTGTGGAAAATTGCAAGAGGATCTTGATAAATTGGAAGACTGGGCATCAAAATGGCAGATGAAATTTAATGTGGGCAAGTGCAAAGTTATACACCTAGGGAAGAACACCCAAACTATGATTACGTGATGCAAGGTTCCACATTAGGAACCACCACCCAGGAAAAAGATTTAGGTGTCATTGTGGATAACATGTTAAAACCCTTCGCCCAGTGTGCAGCGGCAGCCAAGAGAGCAAATAGAATGCTAGGTATCATAAGGAAAGGAATGGAAAACAAAACAAGGGATATTATAATGCCTCTGTATCATTCCATGGTGCGACCGCACCTTGGATATTGTGTGCAATTCTGGTCGCTGTATCTTAAAGAGGATATAGCGTTATTAGAAAAGGTTCAGAGAAGAGCCACCAAAATGGTAAAGGGGATGGAAGGATACCCCTATGAAGAAAGGCTGAAAATGTTAGGGCTCTTTAATCTGGAAAAGAGACGACTGAGGGGAAATATGATTGAAGTCTATAAATTAATGAACGGAGTGGAGCAAGTAAACGTAGATCGACTGTTTACATTATCAGAATATAGAAAGTCTAGGGGACATGCAATGAAGCTACAGGGTAAACTATTTAAGACAAATAAGAGAAAATATTTTTTCACTCAAAGTATAATCAAACTCTGGAATTTGTTACTGGAGGATGTAGTAAAGTCTGTTAGTGTAGCTGGGTTTAAAAAAGGTTTGGACAAGTTCCTGGAGGATAGGTCCATAAACCATTATTAAAAAGGGACCGAGGATATCAATGCTTGACCAAAAACAAGCATTGTGTAACCTGTGTGTTTTGGGGAAACTGCTAGGTACGTATGACATAGATTGGCCACTGTTGGAAACAGGATACTGGGCTTGATGGAACTTGGTCTGACCCAGTATGACATATCTTATGTTCCTATGTTCTTAAGAAACCACTGACTGGTTTTTCCATGCCTTAAAAAGTTGTCTTTGAGATGGAAGATAAGGCTATGGAGGCTTAGAGGCCTAGTTTAGTGGTGAAAACCACAATGAAAATCAATAGAAAAGAAAATAGAATATTTGAAAATAAAAAATTAAAGAATTATTGGGACCAATGTTTGTTTCGATGAAAGCAGCATTGACAGAAAGTCATAAGCACAATGTTCCACAAAAAATAGAATTTTTTTGGTGGTGACAGCCTTCTGGCTCTGCGGAAAATGAAGAACTGAGGAGGTAGAGGAGTTGTGAAGATGGGAAGGCAGACACATAGGCACAATGGGGTGTTCCCAAAGTCTTTCCTATTGGATGCTGTGGAGCATTCCCATGTGGGCTCAGTCAGTGACGTTCACCCATATGTGAAAAATGCATTCCTGCTTGTTCCTGAAGATAGGTTGATTCACCAATCTTTCACCCTCTGTTTGGAGAATAGCAGCTGATTAGTGGATTTTGACAAACATCTTCTGTCCATAAGATGAGATATTTGGGCACTATTCAGTGTGTTTTGAAATTTTACCAAAGATTTTCTCAAGGGCCAAAAAATACTAGCATTTAGCAAGAAGCAGAGCTTGCATTTACTTGCCATTATCAAACTTCACCTCCATTTCCTTTTGTTTTTCTCTTTATCTTGAATAAAACCACAGGTAAGAGTAAGTCAGGACTAGGGCCATACCAAGGGCTGTTCAAGCGGCGCGGCCACACAGGCTGCCATTATTGAAGGGACACTGATGTCATCAATGGGTTTCTAGGAAGTTTGACAAAAGCAAGTTTGTACATGCAGTTGAGTGAGCTCGTGGAGCCAGGTTTACCAGTTGCACAGGGCACAATGTTAGCTTAGTACAGTCCTGGTCAACACCATCTTTTGTTCTCCAAATAGTTCCCAAATATTTGTGGGATAGTACTAATTTCTGTAGAATTCAGCTAGAACATACATATGAGATCTTGATTCATTTACATTATTAACTCAGTTTTACAGGAAAATCTTCATATGTTGTCACAGTTAGGAACTTCAAGTAAACTGGGCTGTGGCAATTCATGACAGAGAAAAATAATGCCCCTTTATGTGAAGATTCTGAAAAATGAAAGAGCATCTGGCCTGAATCAAAGATCCCCCTGAGTCTCCTCCCCCAGGTCAACCTCGGCACCCTAGTGACACAGTGCAATCTGAGTTGATCTGACCTGACCCCTTCCAAGCCCCAACATGGAGCTGAAATGTCTTAAAATTCCCCTATACCCCACCCCTTCCCAAAGAACAGTGCTGGTCTGCATCCCACTCCTCATCACTCTGCGACCCCCTGACACCTTGACTCATCTCAGTGGTCTGGGGTTAATGGGGGCAGGATGGATCCCTACTCATTCTTTCTCTGGAATCTGCATTCCTCAAAGCGGTGCAAACTCACCGTAGTGGTAGCCTCATGGGCTTACCACTAAGCTTCTGATTGCCAAATTAGGAATCTGTCCCCTAGTGATAGTCCTGAGAGACTACTGATAGGGGCCAGTTGGTGCCTTTTTAAAGATGGCAGCTGCTGGGGCAGGAGTGAGTGAGGATTCCTCTTGTCCCTATCACCCACCAGATCCCTGGGATCAGTCATGGTGTGATGTGGGGGGGATGCAGACTTGTATAATTCTTTGGGAAAGGATGGGGTTTTGAATGGAGTAGGGCTTTAGGAGAGAATTTAAACCAGTGGTTCTTAACCCAGTCCTTTAGGACCCCTAATCCAATTGGGTTTTCAGGGTATCCACAATGAATATGCATGAGATAGATCGGCATACAATGAAAGCAGTGTATGCAGATCTATCTCATGCATATTCATTGTGGATATCCTGAAAGCCTGACTGGCCTGGGGGTCCCAGAGGACTGGGTTAAGAACCACTGGTTTAAAGATTCCCCTAAAGCCCTGCTCCTTTCAAAACCCCATCCTTTCCCAAAGAATTGTACTAGCCTGCACAGAGCTGGTGGGCATTATAATAGGTGTTAAGCTGCCCACCAGCTCTGTGCTTACCAGATTTTGATAGTCTTTTAGGGGGGAGGGGTATTCAGTAGCAGCGGTTAGCAGGATTACAACAGCTAGCCATTGCTACTGAAACTAACACCTAGATATTCCATGTAAAGGCCCTATTGCAGGATCCGAGGCAGCATGGATTCACTAGAGGCAGGTCTTGTCAGACAAATCTGATTTTTTGACCAGGGAGTTGGAATGAGGGAGAGCTCTAGATGTAGTGTATTTAGATCTCAGTAAAGCCTTTGACACCGTTCCTCACAGGTGACTTATAAACAAACTGAGCACTCTAGGGATGGATCCTAAAGTTACTGATTGGATTAGAAATTGGTTGCTTGGGAGGCAACAAAGAGTACATGTAAATGGAGCCCACCCTAAGGAGAAAGAGATTACCAATGGTGTGTTGCAGGGATCTGTCCTTGGTCCAATTCTGTTTAACATCTTTGTTGGTGATATTGCAGAAGGACTGTCAGGTAAGGTTTACTTGTTTGTGGATGATACCAAAATCCGCAATAAAGTAGACACAAAGGAAGGAGTCAATAACATGAGGAGGGATCTGGCTAAGCTTAAAGAATGGTCTAGAATTTGGCAACTGAAATTTAATGCTAAAAAATGCAGGGTCTTGCATTTAGGCTGCGAAAATCCAAAGGAGCTGTAAAGGGTAGGGGTTGAGGTACTTCTGTCCACAAAAGAAGAGTGGGAAATGGGTGTAATTGGGTCTGACGATCTTAAAATAGCTAAACAGGTAGAAAAGGTGACTGCAAAAGCCAGAAGGATGCTTGGGTGTATAGGGAGAGGAATGACCAGCAGAGAAAAGGAGGTGATAATGCCTCTGCATAAGTCTCTGGTGCAACCTCATTTGGAGTAGTGTGTGGAATTCTGGAGACAGTACCTTCAAAAGGATATAAGCAGGTTGGAGTTGGTACTGAGGGTGGCTACTAAGATGGTTAAAGGTCTTCGTTATGAAGCATATGAGGACAACTTAAAGATTTTAATATGTATACTTTAGAGGAAAGGCGGAATGGGGGAGATATGATAGACGTTTAAATGCCTCCGTGGCATAAATACACTGGAGATTCTCCTGCAATTGAAGGCAAGCTCTGCTATGAGGGGACATAGGATGAGTGTGAAAGAGGATAGACTCAGGAGTAATATGCAGAAATATTTCTTTACAGAAAGAGTGGTAGATGTGTGGAGGTGGTAGAGATGAGTACAGTACCTGAATTCAAAAAAGCTTGGGACAAACACCGAGGATCTCTAAAAGAAAAAAGGGGACTATTGTAGTTGATATGGAAGGACAGACTAGATAAAGCATTATGTTGATGTACCTCTGCTTGCTTTGTTCTTCTATCCTTTGTCTCTCCTCTGTCGCTTTTATTTTTAACTGGCATTCTTTTCAGCTTCTTAGCAGCCTGTAATTTTAATGTTATTTTAACGATTGTGAACCGCCCAGACGCCACTGGTATTGAGCGGTATAAAAAATGTTTTAATAAACATAAACATAAGCCATGTGGTCTTTTTCTGCCATCATGTTTCTATATTTCTGTCTGGAAACTGGCATGGAATATCCAGGTTATCCCGGATGCAGGAAGCTAATTGGGCAAAGGAAATGTTCAGCTGCTGCCTGTTTAGCTTCAGTGGGAAAAATTAGGTTACCCTTTCAGGTGTTTAACCTTTTGCCTTTCAGCGATAACTGAGCAGTGACACAATAATGCCGATGCCTGGTTATTTCTAGGTTCCACTTCCACTCCGCCCTTGGAACACCATGATGCAACCAACTAGCCTCAGGGTATGCAGCAGCGGTGGTGGGGATATTCAGTGTCACTAACTGCTGAACATCCTGGTGACCACGATTAATGTGGTTATTAGGTCTGCTAACCATGTTAATCAGGTTGAATATCCCCCACCCCGCTTAATTTTTAAGTGCTGCAACATGAAGGGGGAGCATCTTCTTCTTTTTCTTTGTCTTTTTTTTTTTTTATAGCTTAGTAAGATAACTGTTGATTTGCAGTTATTTTTCCAATGAAAAAAGGTCCATGAAGCCAGTTTTGCACATTTGTTTTTGCATTAATGAGCTGCTTTGCATGGTTTTACATTGGAGCAGCTGATTAATGCAAAAGTAACAAATCCAGCAAAAATTTACTACTGCACAATATACTTTTGCATGAAAAATGACACAAAATGCCTGTATTTTTGGTGTTTTTGCACATATCTAGGCATTTTACGCTATTTTTCATGCAAAGAGGAAGCCACTTCACACTTTAGTACATAGGTTCCATTCTATCCCAAAAGAGGAAAATGCACACCTTTCTTGTATTCTCTCTGTTAGCTGAGCAAGAGCTCTGACCCTGCACTGCAAAACTAAGTTTCTGAATTTACTATTTTGAGTGTGCCCTCAGTTCATAGAAGGTCTACTGACCAGGGACACTACATCTTTGATATTTGTCTACTAGGACCTGCAGCACGCATCTATTTTTAGATTTATAAAGACCTGGTTTCCTACTAAATTTTGCAGAAAAGGTATACATTTTAAAGTTCCAGAGTCCTTTACATAGTAGACTGGTACATAAAAGTAGGATTTCATTGGAAAGTTTAAAGTTCCGTTGCTCTGTTAGAAGCCCACCTCACAGGTAAGTCATAGTTAATTCATTCATTCAGCTTCTGCTGCCTGAGAGTTAATTCAATCAGTCTCTCTGCTACCTGAGCAAAACTGCAAAGCTAAGTTTCTGAATGTACTACTTTGGCTGGTTTTGATATAAATTTTCCCTGCCTATTTATTACCTGTTTATATTCTCTTAAGATCTGAGTGTGCCTCAGTTCATAGAAAGTCTACTGACCAAGTACACTTAAATTCCTGCACACCCTACTGCTCATACCACCCACCCCAGGGTTGCATTGCCTATATAGCCATCATATAAATTGACAGCTGCCCTCCAATTAGGTGCAGCACCCACCATTTCTCCTTGTCCTAGAATTGCTTTATAACCATCTTAATCAGCATGTCATGTATTCAGTGCAATAGTTGTGGTGCCTTCATTCTAAGAAGACTCATTTGGGGTCTAAGATCTTGCCCTATATGTCTCAAGTTATCTGCCATGCATAAAGAATTGATTCTATTAAGGGAAGAATTAGCTGCAATTCAACACATTTTCTCTAGGGTACAAATTGAAAAAAATACACTGCCACTCCCACAGAGAATCAAGCAGCCCAGGAGCAAATGGATCACAGTGGGCTCTGGTAGGCTGCGACCTGTAACATGGAGACATCCTTGCTATCAAGCGATATCCCTGCATAACACCTTCTCTGCCATGGGAAATTTGAGTGCCCAATTAGTGGAAACTGAAGTGCCCTTAAACGAGGAAGTTAATGCCCAATCTAATGATAATGCCCTAAATATGAAGAAACTGACACAAATGAGGAAACTACTACTATTTGGAGATTCCACCATCAGAGGCAGCAACTTGGGAACATAGTTCAAAGGGGAGAAGATGGTCAAATGCATCCCCGACTCTTCAGCCAGCAGGAATGCAAAGCAAATTGCTGGCATAGTTAGTGCAAAAGTGAGCACTCCAAAACTGATGTCATTATCCATCTGGGTACAAATGACCTGGCTAGAAACAGCGCCTCTAGAGTGCAGAAGGATTTCCAGATTCTGGGAGAGAAACTCAAACCCACTGCTAACATTATAGCATTTTTATTTATTTATTTATTTATACATCTTTTCTATACCGCCACTTCCAGAGATCAGTGGCGGTTTACAGGTAACATAAACTTTAATAATAGAGTACTATTATTTTACATAGAACATATTTAGAACAAAGAACATTCAACTATTAAATACAACTACAAAATACATGAAAGTTTGAACTGGGTATGAATTAGTTAATGTTTCAAAACATAATATGTCAACAGTTAAGGGATATATTTACATTAAATTACAGTTATTCACATTAGCGACAAGCAATTGCGTTCAAAGAGTAAGCTTAATCTAGGTGAGAAATGTGAATGTGTGGGAAAGATTTTATGCATTCTCAGAAGTTCTACCTGTTCTTGGTAAGGGGGCAGAAAGGCTGCATCTCGTAATCAACTTTAATACATGGCTCCAAACCTGATTCAAACAACAAGGATTTAGATATATAGGCAACTGGGGGAATAGATGGAATAACAAAAGGCTATACTATGGATATATCCCAAGGTACTGAAAAAGCTCAGAGAGGTTATTTCAGGGCCATTAAAGGATATTTTTAATAGATCCTTGGAGACAGGAGGAGTTCCGTGGGACTGGAGAAGGGCTGATTGTGGTACCTCTTCACATAAGTGGTAATAAGTGGGGAGGAGTGGCCTAGTGGTTGGGGCAAGTTACCTCAGGCCAGAAGGTCAGGGGTTCAAATCCCACTAGAGGACAGCAACCTTGGGCTGGAAGGACTGGGGTTTCTAGTCCCACAGGTTCTCCCTATGGTCTTGGGCAAGCCACTTAACCCTCTATTGCCCATGTTCCCTGTAAGTATTAATGTACACGTCTCATACCCCCTCATGTTAAATGTATCCCCCAATTGTGTTGTGACCACTTTGATTGAAGGATAAGGTGGTATACAAAACTGTCTAAATAATAGGAAAGACATGAAAAACTATAGGCCAGTAAGCCTTACCTCAGTGGCAGAAAAAGTAATGGAGGTGCTCCTGAAGGGCCAAATAGTGGTCTTTCTCAAAAACTACAGGTTGCATGATCAGAGACAACATGATTTTACCAAAGGGTGATCTTGCCAAACAAATCTGATTGAGTTCTTTGACTGGGTGACCAGAGAACTAGATCAAGGGCATGCGATGGATGTGATCTACTTAGATTTCAGCAAAGCCTTTGATACTGTTCCTCATAGGAGACTTATAAATAAACTCAACAGCTTAGGGATGGGTCCCAAGGTGGTGAACTGGATCAGAAATTGGTTAACTGACAGACGACAGAAGGTGATGGTAAATGGTAAATTCAATCCTATAGTGGGCTGGTGTTTTCCTATGAAACCTCTGTGCATATGATTCCACGTAGTATGTTTTGTAAATAGTTACCCCGGTTATCCAAGTTATTTATGCCCTGTTACCTGTAAACTCATACGTGTTAAATGTACTGAGCATTTTGTTCCATGTGAACCGCGCTGATGATGAATAGTGTGGTATATAAGAGATTGTAAATAAATAAATAAATAAATTCGGATGAAAGGAAGGTGATTAGTGGTGTGCCCCAGGGTTCGGTCCTTTCCTTGGACCAGTACTGTTCAATGTATTTGTGAATGATATTGCTAAGGACTGAATGGAAAAATTTGTCTCTTTGCAGATGAGATGAAAATTTGCAAAAGAATGGACTCCCCTGAGGGAGTGGATAACATGAGGAAAGATCTACAAAAGCTGGAAGAATGGTCTAATGCTTGGCAGTTAAGATTTAATGTGAAGAAGTGCAGTGTCATGCACTTGGGAAGCAGAAATCCAAGGGAATTGTATGTGATAGGGGGCGAGAGGTTGGTGTGCATGGACCAGGAGAAGGTCCTCGGTGTGATTGTTTCTGACAATCTCAAGGTGGCAAAACAGTGTGAGAAGGTGGTGGCAAAAGCCAGAAGGATGCTGGGTTGCATAGAGAGAAGAATTACCAGCAGAAAGGAAGAGGTACTAATGCCACTGTACAAGTCGCCGGTGAGGCCTCACTTGGAATATTGTGTTCAGTTTTGGAGACCATATCTTGCAAAGGATATAAAAAGACTGGAAATGGTTCAGAGGAATGCGACCAAAATGATTTGGAGCCTGCATCAGTAGCAATATGAGAAGAGACTTCAATACCTAAATATGTACACTCTGGAGGAGAGGAGGGACAGGGGAGATATGATTCAGACCTTTAAATACTTAAAGAGTATTAATGGACAAACAAACCTTTTTCAAAGAGAGGGAAGTTGTAATACTAGAGGTCATAACATGAAGGGATAAACTGAAAGGCAACATCAGGAAATACTTTTCACTGAAAGGATGGTGGATGCTTGGAATGCTCTCCCAATGGAAGTGGAGGGGGCAAATACAGTGACAGAATTCAAAATGGCATGGTACAGACATAGAGGATCCCTTTATAGCAACAAGATAAAATCAAAATAAGCATAACTCTCTCTTATATCTCAACAAATAGGGGTGACCTACATGGAGCAGAGGGTACATGCCTAAACAAAGGCAAGGGGAGAGGTGACCTGCACGGAGCAGCAGATGCACCCACTCTTACCGTCGTGCTGGGTAGACTGGATAGAATGTGCTGGTCTTTATCTGCCATCATATACTATGTTATGTTACTATGCAATTTTATGGCAGTAGAAAATACCTGTGTGCCTGCAAGCCAGTTTTAGAAGAGAAATGCTCTGTGGAGTTTCCCTTTGGAAATTCACCGTTGGTCCCATGCCACAGGTGTGCACAGGGGTGGAGTTTGGATGGTGTTTGAGCAGAGTCATGAAGTATGCATGCAAGGTATGTGGTGGCATTTATACCTTCTTTCAAGCAGACATGGCATCCATGCCTGTAAACTCTGCACAATATATGCTAATATGTTATAAAAAGAAGTAGACATCTACTTGTCTTTATAAAATAGTCTCAAAATAGGAACTTTCTCCACTGTCTAACTACAGGCACCCTGTTACAAAGCTTACTCTCAAAGCTGACAAATGAAAAACAATTGGGCAGACTAGATGGACCATACTGATTTTATGTTTTTGTTTTTTTATGCTAATTTTTGTTAAAAGGGACACACAATCTTTTACAGGACGGGAACGTGAAAATATTAACCAGGAAAATAACTTGAATCATTATAGTAAGTTTTAAGTAAAGTTTCTACATCATTTCTGAAAAGTTCATCCATTTTATATGTCAAATAATATATTTAGGATGATGTTTGTTAAATGTTAATGCATGCAATCTGCCATCATGTCCATAGGAATAACATAGGTGCTACAGTAGGTAACACATGCTAATGTTTAATAAACATGGCTTTAAGGGGCTTAATTTATGTGGCCACTTATACTGACTGGTGTAAAATTATGGACTAAGGTCAGAAGGTCCAGCTTTTGCTGGTAGACATAGCTCTGACATGGTCTGAGCAAAGCATGGGTGCAGTTCACAAAGACACACATGTTTACTAAACCATGATAGCTGGTAGTGTGGGGTTTAGCATGGGGCTAATGCGTGTTTTGGCCGTGCGGTAGCAAGTAGTGTGTGGCCCAAAGGCGGCCATACTAAAAATGATGTGCTACCCAAGCAGTGTGTGAATAGGTAGGATTAAAGTGGAGAGTAGGCAGAGATGTGGCATGCGGCTGGAGCGGGCATGCTCCACATGTGCTAGCTACACAAATATGACACTAGCATAGGCACAGCTAACAGATGACTCTGACCAGGTGGTAGTTACACCCGCATTGCTAATGCATCAGGAATGCACATTCTGTATTTGAGTGTTAGAAAATAGGAAGGGCAGAAACAGGTTAACTACACTGGAAAAAAGAAAGGCAAATGGGAAAGACAGTAAAATATCTAGGCACTTGCCCTGGTCCCAGGAAGGAGGGCCTGCATGATGCAGCTGTCATGACAGTGCACCATAGCAGCCTGAAAGCCATGAAACCAGGGTCTGCAGGTAAGGAGTGACCCTGCTGGGACAGTAGGAAAACATCCACAGACACATCAACAACTGTCTTGATGGAATGCTGTTCACTTCTGCATATGGACTGGATAGTTGTCAGAGGGCTGCCGGTATTGTGTGCTATGGAGTTATAAGGTCATAGGGCCTCTGCTCTATGCTTCAGCCAGTACTGGCCTCATAGCCAGAGTTGGAGCCAGCAGACTACGTGGGGACTTTGGCATGCAAACATGATGTGGAACATACTGGCAACATGTCGGTGTGGCATCAAAAGGTGCCATTCATCCCTTGCCTGCCTTGCATGAGGGGCATGTATCAGTGCATACATGTACCTGGAGGGGGCATGCCACTGCCATAGTTCATATTCCTGTGGACAGATGGCCCCTCACCCTGACCATGGGAAGATGTGGCTGATGCCTACCAGTTCTGAGCAGCACTGAACATGAGTCTCCTTTGTTGGAGCTTACTGATCAGTGTCCCCCTCCTTGTCCAGGGGCTGTGGCATTCCATGCACCTGGGGAGATCTTGTGATCTTCCCTGGTCTGGTGGTCCTTTGGTTCCCTGACAACTGGCATACTTGCCTGGGGGCTGTTTGGAATTTGCCATCTCCATGTGGTGTTCTTCCAGAGCTCCTCCCAGTAAGAGGGAGCATGGGGGGCCCTCTGTGGGTAGATGCCCACCCCTGAATTGTAGATGTCAGGCCACAGGTGTGGGTATATTAGTTGATGGGCCATGGGGAAGTGCTTCTTGAACATATTGACCCCATGTAGTAAAGGTATATTGCCCTCAGAACCCTGGCCCAGACACCCCCTTCTCTCTCACCATGGGGGCATACTCAACAATGGTTATGGTGCTGTACAAACCATATCCCTGACCTAACCCAGTTTAGGAAGGCATTGAAGCACCACCTCTTCCTCAAATACTACCCAGAAAACAGCGCTCCAATAGCACCCTCCCCCATCTAGTACAGCCACAGCAACTTAACCAATAGCCCCCTCCCCATCTAGTACAACCACAGCAACATACCCCGCAAGCCATCCATGACTACGATTACTTTTGACACGACATAACGTGTCGCCTAGATGTAAATAGTTACCCCAGTTTTATCCAAGTTGTAGTACCTGTTCTTTGTAAACACAGATCAGCTTGCTGCACTGTGCTAGACATTCTGTTTCATGTCAATCACACTGATGTCAAATAGCGCGGTATAAGAGAGACTGTAAATAAATAAATCAATTAAATAAATAAATATAAAAGGAATGGCTGAGAGGAGGAGTCTCTCCCCACATGCTGTAGGCCTTGTATTATTTTACCTGCAGCCTAGGTGAACAGGTACCCTGGGCATCTCAGGGTAAGGGGGGGATCATATACCTTTCCTCCATGAAGGACACTGAGGACACCCTGCCTGATCCCATACAAGGACATTTGCATATTTAGATGCCATGTTTGCACCCAGTTTTCGACAGACTCTTTGCATGTGTTTGCTTTTCTCATTTTCTTGCCCTGCCCTCTTGTACTTAGCTCCATTACTCTGAGCTGTGCAGCCAGTTATGCCTATTTCCGGTCATCCCCCTTTATTCTGAACTGACCAGTTGCTACATTCCTGTAGGTGTGGTTGGGGCACATTTAATACTCTCCACAGTGGTTCTGTAGCCCACTGCCACCCTAATAATGTGTATGTAGAGTTTCTAGTAGAGTAGGAGTTGCAAACACGTTCACTGTGCATAGATGACTTTCCATACAGGGCCGGATTTGCCTATACGCCAGGTACGCTGTGGCGTAGGGCCCACAGCTGGCAAGGGCCCACCGGAGGGCTTTAGAGGGAGCCGGGGAAGCCCGCGCGAGGCCCTGGCTCCCTCTGTACAGCCGCCAGCGTGAAGAGCCTTTTCCTTCACGCTGGCGGCTGTTTCTGTGAAGCCGCGAATGCTGGGAAAGGTTAAAGGTTGCCCTCTGAAGCCCCTCAGACAGCCGCTATGCTGTCCGGGGGGGGGCCAGGACTGCACGGGGGCACGGAGGGGCCCAGGATGGCACGGGGGGGCCCAGGACTGCACGGGGGCATGGGGGGGGCCCAGGACTGCACGGGGGGGGGGGGGGGCCAGGACTGCACGGGGGCACGGGGGCATGGGGGGGGCCAGGACTGCACGGGGGCGGGCCAGGACTGCACGGGGGCGGGCCAGGACTGCATGGGGGGGGGCAGGACTGCACGGGGGCACGGGGGGGCCAGGACTGCACGGGGGCACGGGGGGGCCCAGGACTGCACGGGGACACGGGGGGCCCAGGACTGCACGGGGGGGGGGGCCCACAATTTTTCTTGGCGTAGGGCCTCACTCTAGCTAAATCCGGCCGTGGTTCCATATACTGCACTAGTGATGCAACTAGTATGGCAGTAGTAGCCTACCGTGGCTGCACCCTTGTGTCTCCGTTACAGTGAAAACGTATGCTAATTGCACATTTGCTCTGTGCTATTTGTAGCACTTTAGTAAACATACTGTATAGGTTATAAAATACATTAATTTACACATGGTGCCTATGTTGCACTATGTCTTTATAAAGAAACATAGGTGCATAGGTGCCTATGTTTCTTTATGAAATAGTTCCTAAATGGGCTCCTACTTGCCTTCTTAAACTAGGCACCCCATTTACAAAATTAACCTCCAAAATTGTCTTCCATTTTCCATATTTCACTATCTCCTGACTGTCATTGCATGTGATATGGAAAGCACAACTAGCAGGCTTGGTGTTCAGCATATCCATAGTGATTATTCATGGAATACAAGGTATATTTGCATATGCTAGAGTCATTCTCCTCCTCTCTCCCACATGTATGGATGGAAAGTTAACTCATGCATATTCATTGTGGCCATCTTGAAAATTTTATTGGTTAGGTGCACCATCAAAACTGGGTTGGGAAACACTGGTACTAAACAAACAGAGGTGCATCCTAGTGCACAAAGAATATACAAACATGCAGCACAAAAGGCTAAATAAGTCCTTTTAGAGGAAAAAGGCTAGGATTTAAAAAAACCTGATAAAACTGTTTACTGCTAACATCAACATCAAAAACATCAACATAAATGAAAAAAACAAAACTGAAAATGTTTTAAAACAGTATATAATGACGGTGGGATTCTTATTTACCTTTGCTGTGTGGTTTCACTTTCTTTTCTTGTGGGGATTTCCCTTGTGGTGTTCTTTAAAAATATATAATCTATTTTCAAAACTAAAGGTGCCCCTTTCTTTAAAAACATGTAATCCATTTTTAGTCTGTGCTATAATTTTTGTGTGTTCTCTGTTCAATTTAAAGTGACCTTATATTGATCATTATGAAACAGAATTTTTCATTATGGGGGTCATTCCATAACAGGAATAAACCCTTTGGACATGCGGTATAGCCATTTTTCTAGCGAACATGTCTATGACTGTATTCTGCAACACCCGTGGCCCTGGGCGGGAGGGGTAGAAACGTGGGTGGGGTCAGAAACAGAGACATGTAATGAATATTCAGGAAAGACCCATATACGTTCTGCATGTTTCCCATGGACATTCACGTTATACCAGTGGAAATGTGGAATAAGACCAGGACTTAGAAACCTTTCTGCTCTGCTTTGCAATGCATCCCATAAGAGATGAATGGCTGTGAGAAAGATGTTTTGAACCGGTGTGTCTGCAGTATTGAAGACCACAAGATGCAGTTGTAAAGAACAAAATGCAGAGGTGGGGGAAGGTTGAATGGTAAAGACACATTGCTAAACACTCCTACAGAAATATTCAGAAGTGCAATGGTGATTATTCCAGCTATGCTGACAATTGCTGTGTGAGCTAGAGGAAATGACCTAGGGCACTCTAACAATTCCTGTCATCTGAGAAGTGGAACTGTTGATGTAGGGATTGTATGTGGGTGAGTATAGGATGGATGCATGTGTGGTGTGAGAAACGCAGATCAGAGTCGTAGTCCTGCAAACCCATGCCATCATGTTATACTGGCTATTTTCTAGAAGTGCAGGGCATCTGTACTGCAGATGTATGTTTTGTGTGACTGCAAGTGAGAGAGTGTGTGTTTATGTGTGTGTCTGTGTGTGTGTGGTTAGAGAAATGCATGGGAGGATCTGATGTGTGTAACTGCAATTTTGGAGGGACACCAGTGCCTGGCCCATAGGGATGACTGCTGCGTGACCAGGTGCCAATGTGATTGGACAGGCTACAGCAGAAGAGAGTCTCTGCAGCTAAATGTCAAAGCATACCCCTGTCAGCGATAAAGGGACTAAGTGCATACAACAAGGCACACAACACCATCAGCAATCTCACAACTGTGTACCTTTGTGTATAAACAGATGCTGGTGCTCTTGGGCATCTAGTAGTACTCTTTGTGCTGGTGCATGCACTCAATCTGAGGGTCCCTATTTATTGTCAGGGATATGTCTGACATTTAGCTTTAGAGGACCATTTCTGATTTCTTCTTGTCCATACATATCATAGTACAGACTGTTGTTAGAGATGACCAATGCAAGCACAACTAAAATGTTCACCTACTGCAATGTATGTTGTGCTGCAATGTATGTCATGACAATCATATCACTTTGTACTTGCTGTTGTAACATCTCTGAGTACACAGAGATCACTTTGCAGTGTTCTGATCATGCAAAGGGCTGGCTTACATGTTCTGTTTTGCATCAGCACATCTGTATCATCTGTTTTCATGGGTAGTTGACACGGGCTCTACACCATCAGTGTGAGGAGCAGCTTCAGGGATGCACATTTTAACTGAGGGGGCATGGCTGTATGGAGACGGGCAGCAGTGGAGCTGTACATCTTTTTGGAATTCTCAGAGATGTCCAGACTGCTTGCTACGTATGTTCGTGCCCCAGGGTTTGTGCATGCCACGCTGAACACATCTATGTCCCCAGTTCCAGATCCATGGGCACATCCAGACCCACGCATGCGGAATTAGGGTCAAACAGGGCCTATTTTTTTTTCATTTAGACATGTCCACGGGCCAGATGTGCACATTATGGAATCACACTCTATGTCATTAAACATACACTTGTCAGAACAGAAAGCAGATGTAATTGTTAGATTCATACTTCAAGTTACAGTTTGCCGTTTTGCAGAGCTTTAGCTCAACTTACGTAAAACCTTTCCACAGTTTGCACAGGAGGTCGGCAGTGAGATTCAGAGAGGGGCAGAAGCAAAGAGTCCCGTGGTGCTGAAGCTTGAAAATAAACATGTGGGACTGTTTCACACCATTGCTGCCATTACCAGTCCCGGAGAGAGGTGACAGCAGTGGCAATTGGTGCCGAGGGGGGAGGCGCAAGGGATGAGGTTCACTTAGGGTACCTCATTGCCCTGCACTGACCCTGCCGAACTTCTACTGGAAAAGGCGTTAGCTAACTACTAAAAAACAAATACGTTTGTAATGGACTTCTTATAGAATACTGACTAGTGTAAAAGTACTCTATGCATATTAATTCCCTCCTATCACCCCAGCAAACTAGCTGCTGTTTACATATGTAAAAGCCACACAGGCCTTCTGAAATGATCTCCTATGTTCTAAGTTCTTTATATATGATTAGCTCCATATAATTTCTTTCTTATATTTAAAAACATGATTGGAGTTAATGCATTGGTCAGCATCAGTCAAGTAGAAGGTCATTAATCTCTAGGAACCTATCCAACTTAATGTTGTAAATATTAAAGTGATCTCAGTCTCGTCTGTTCCACCCATCTTGATTTTAAACAATTGTCCTAATTCTCATCAAGCTGTCATTTCCAGCAAAGACTTCACTCAGAAGAATTCTTTCCAAAACCACTGTGCTTTTTAGCAACATTGATTCATAATGTCAATGTGCTTGCTCTCATGACACCAGTTCTGCTATAGTGTAGGAACATTTTACTTCAAAAGCTTTTTATCTGATCACAAGTGTTTTAATAAGAAACATTCACAGTGAGCTGAGATAACTTTCAATAGTTAGTCATGTTCAGCTTCAGAACTTGAGAACTCTGCTTTATGTTGGAATCAGGAGGGGGAGGATATTGTTCTCTCTAGTCTTCTCTGTTGAGTTTCAAATGAAGAATAAATCAGTACGATTTACTCATTATTTCCCATTTTTGTCTAAAGAAGCAGAATGTAATGAATTGCAATTCTGTTACTATATTTTATGTTGATTTGTAACAATATATACCAAATTACTGTGGCTGGGAGACTTTCTGTTCCGGAAGAGTGATAATTCTAGATATTGCAGGCTTATGAAATCTTGTTGCCGGGCACTGTTAAGCACATCATTTTGTTAGCTTTGTAGTGTTTGATTGTCAGCATTGTATGTTGGTTATTCAGAGGCCTACAGTTGTGGTCAGCATTATTGGCACCCTTGCATTTTAGGTATGTTGAGTTCAATATCTTGAGAAATAATTAGAAATGTTCCAACTGTATGCCATCATACTATTTTAATAGTATGTACAAAGTATACAACAACAACAAAAAAGATGTCTGTGCAACTTAGACGTATTAATTTCTGAGAAGAATACAAAAGTTTACCTGGACAGGATTAATGGCACCCTTCACTAATATTTGGCAGTGATGACAGCCTCCAAATGTTTCTTGTAGCCATCTATAAGTTTCATACATCTGTCTGCTGGTAGTTTCTCTTCAGCTGTGATTTGTTCCAGCTCATGAATGTTTCTAGGATTCCTTTTACCAATGGCAGATTTCAGCTCTTTCCAAAGGTTCTCGATTGCTGGCTAGTTTAAAACACTCCATTTGTTCCTTTTTAACCATTCTTTTGTACTTTTGGATGCATGTTTTGGGTCATTGTCCTGCTGGAGGACCCATGACCTTAGACCTAGACCTAGCTTTTTGACACTAGGTAGTGTACATTTCACTCCAAAATACCTTGGTAGTCCTCTGACTTCATGATCCCTTTAATACATTCCAGACCTCCAGTTCCTGAGGCAGCAAAACAGCCCCACAACATTATGGAACCTCCACTATATTTAACTATAGGAAGGGTGTTTTTTTTCCTTATAAGCTTCATTTCTTTACCTGTAAATGAATCTCTGGTCTGCATTGCCGAAGAGCTCAAGTTTGGCTTCATTTGTCCACAGAACATTTTCCCAGAAGGATTATGGTTTCTCAAAGTGGTTTTGGGCAAAGATCAGGCATATCTTTTTATGTCTGTCTTTGAGCAATGAGGTCCTCCTTGGCCTTGGCCCTGGCCCATGAAGTTCTTCTTTGTTTAGTGCATGGCATATGATGTGGGCTGAAACCACCAGTCCAGATCGCTCCAGATCAGCCTTAAGCTCTTTGGATGTTGTACGTGGTGGGTTTTTTTTTAACAGTTTGCATTAACCTTTGAATTCTTTATGAATCAATTTTTCTCTTCCCACCAAATCCTGGGAGGTTCTTGAGAGTTCCATGAGCAGAAAACTTCTTAATAACATCATGAGCTTAGACACAGGAATCCCAAGCTCTTTGGAGATGGCCTTGTACCCCTTTGAAGTTTGATGTTTGGTGATAATGGCTTTTCTGATGGTTTCAGGGAGCTCTTGTCTTTACCATTGTGAAAATTTATTTATTTATTATACATTTGTATACCGCTACTTCCAGCGATCAGCAGCGGTTTTTGATTACAGATTGGAAATTGTCAAATCATGACAGGAAATTTTTGAGGTATAAACACATTGATTAGACAGGAAAGCACAGCACACAGAGAACTATTTTACAGGGAACATGGGCTATGGAGGGTTAAGTGGCTTGCCCAAGACCACAAGGAGCACCTGTGGGACTAGAAACCCCAGTCCTTCCGGCCCAAGGTTGCTGTCCTCTAGTGGGATTTGAACCCCCGACCTTCCGGCCCGAAGTACCTTGACCCAACCACTAGGCTACTCCTCCACTCCATGGAACAGGGAGTGAATGTAGCTATTTTAAACATTAGAGCTATCATTCATTGATTCAAGACAAGTGAGGACTGACAGTTGATCACAGGTGTGTCTAATTTTACTGAAATGGGTATGTGTTTTTTCTCTTCAAACTGATTTGAATTGTTTATAAGGGTGTTAATAATCATATCCTGGTAATGTCTCAGTTTTTATACTATTTCCTTTTTTAATTGGTCTTGTTTTATTTGATGTTTTTGTGTGTCAAATATGCGTGCATATATGATCCAAAACCATTTTACTGGCTACTAATTTTTTTTAGGAAATATTGGACATTAAGGGGTTAAACTGCAAGGGTGTCAATAATGCTTGACCTCAACTGTACTAAAGTTCACTAATTGGGTATTTTAGAAGCTCTATTTGTGATTTTGAGATCTCAAAATAGGCATTCAAAGATGGAAATCATAGAAATATCCCCAAACCCATTTTAGAAATTAAGTATATAGATGCCTGTGGCACAAGGATGTCCATGTAACACAGGGGCAGGAAAGAGACATGGCCTGGGCTGAGTAATAGATATGTAGATCACGATGCAATTTCAGACTGACACAAGCATGTCTGGCCCTGGTTGGTGAGGTGTCCATGCCTATACCTGATTCTGACCATGAATAAAGTGCAAAAAAGTGCTCATTTCATGGCTGTAATGTTTCCAGTAGGAAGAGCATAAGTTTTCATATCCATGCTTAATATTTCCTGGATGAAGAAACCTGCACATAAATACAAATTCTAAATATATTACAAGCCTGCCGCTGTACATCAAGTATCTAAAATGTTTGGCCAGGATGTGCAAGTCTCATAAAGTAGTAGCCCTCTTTCTGAAATTCCCTTGCAGAAATGTCTATGGTACCTATTTCTGAGACTGTGCAATTTGGGGACGTCCGCATTTGTAAAATGGCCTACGTCTATGTTGTACCCAGCCTCATAATCTGCAAGAGGCCCATCTCCATAACCTGTTACTGAGTCATTCATTTTTTGGGGTGGAGCCAGAAGGATTTCAGAAGGGAATAGACATAACTCGAGACCAAATACTGCAATTATCCTACAAAACAAAAGACATTATACAAACCAATCAGCCTCTTCCTTCTAATAACCTGAACATCAAAAATAAAAATAAGCATGAAAGTGGCTATTATTAAACCCACAAAGAACCGTGAAATTTATCCACATTATAAAGCATCTCTATTTTAGAACCAACATCCACTATTGCCCCCTCGGTGGCCAACTTTTACATGGCCACCTGGGAGAAACAGTGGCTTTCCGGTCACCATATAAAAATAGAATATTGCTCTGGTGTCTTTATATTGATGATTTGTTTCTTATATGGAAAGGACATGTTCAAGGATTGCAAAACTTTCATATGTGGGTACATGGGTATGATTCATGCATTCAATTCTCCATTTTCTATAACGACACTAAAGTTTCCTTTTTGGATATATCAGAAAACCACTGATTTTAACACCTACCTTCATTATTCTAGTATTCATCCATTAGCCTTGAAGAATGGCCTCCCCTTCTCACCGTCGGAACTGTACTACATTAGAAGAATATCATAGGCAAGCTAAGACTTTTTTATCAGATTTTGAGGCAAGAGAGTATCCTAAGTCTATTGTCAAAAAAGCGTATCAATGGGCTGCCTGTAATAACAGAGCAGTTATTTCTCCCCCAAACATCTAGAGCAGCTGAACAGTCTGATGCACAGTATATTCATTTTATTAGCACCTTCTCACCATTAAGCTACCAAATTTTAAAAAATTGTTCAACGGCATTTGTCAGTTTTACGAGTAGTTCCAGGACTCCATGAGTGTCAGGCTAGGTTTGTCTTCTCTCATGGGCACAACTTAAAAGATTTAATCACTCCCACTCATATTAAAAGATCTCTTCCTGGGACAGTTGTATCATCAGGGCATAGACCATGTTGGGACTGTTTGGATTGCTCGGTGTCTCTTACATTTTAAGAGTTTTGCTATCATGGCAAGAGTTATAAATTGCAATACTCCACTTGTTGCAATTTTTTGTCAGTGGTGTATGGCACTTTTTGCCCTTGTAATATGTTATATTTCGGTAAGAATTGTGTTGTCTTAGAAGCTCATCTGGTCAAGCATTGCAGATTGTATGGCATGGGACAGACACAGTGGATCCCTTTTTAGCAACAGGATAAAAACAAACTAACCTTAACTGTCTCTGCTATCTCAACAAATAGGGATGACCTGCATGAAGCGGTGGACACATCCCTAAACAGAGGCATGGGGATGGATGACCTGCATGGAGGGGCCTTGCTGGGCAGACTGGATGGATGATGATAGTCTTTATCTGCTGTCATATACTATGTTACTATGGGTTTTCAGATTTGCAGTGCTTTTGTATTGACCAGATTTTCAGTTTGGTAGGGGAGTGTACTAGTGATCAGAAGTTGTTGCGCTGTGAGCAGAGATGGATCTTCCATTTGAGTATGATTGTCCCTAATGTACTTAATTCTGGTATTCATTGGGCTGCTTCTTAAAATGTATTGCTTAGTGGAGTGGGTGGGTGGGTTTCAGTGTATTTTGATAATAGTACTTTTAGTTTATGATTGTAGTCGTGTTATGGATTATGTCTGTCAACTTGGATTTGATCCTTCTGTTTGTCTATGGATGGTGTCACCAGCACCCCTTTTTGGCCCTGTTAGGCGCCCGCCTAGGGCTGTGAGGTGTGGGTTGCCTTATTAAAGAAATAGTCAGTAGCCGTGTAATTAAGGCAAAAGAAATAATTTGGGTTTTATTCCCCGTCCCACATAGGATTCTTTATGAACAGCACAAATGGAACACAAAAGAAAAACTGTTTCTTCACAGTATAGAAAATAAACTATAAGAACATAAGAACATAAGAACATAAGACATGCCATACTGGGTCAGACCGAGGTCCATCAAGCCCAGTATCCTGTTTCCAACAGTGGCCAATCTAGGTCATACGTACCTAGCAGTTTCCCCAAAAGACACAAGTTCCACAATGCTTGTACTGGGTCAAGCATTGATATCCTGGGTCCCTTTTTAATAGTGGTTTATGGACCTTTCCTCCAGGAACTTGTCCAAACCTTTTTTAAACCCAGCTATACTAACAGCCCTTACCACATCCTCCGGTAACAGATTCCAGAGTTTGATTACACGTTGAGTGAAAAAATATTTTCTCTTATTTGTCTTAAATAGTTTACCCTGTAGCTTCATTACATGTCCCCTAGTCTTTCTATATTCTGATAGCGTAAACAATTGATCCACGTTTATCTGTTCCACTCCATTCATTAATTTATAGACCTCTATCATATCTCCCCTCAGCCGTCTCTTTTCCAGGCTAAAGAGCCCTAACCTTTTTAGCCTCTCTTCATAGGAGTAGCCTTCCATCCCCTTCACCAATTTGGTGGCTCTTCTCTGTACTTTTTCTAACAACGCTATGTCCTTTTTAAGATACGGTGACCAGAATTGCACACAATATTCAAGGTGCGGTCGTACCATGGAGCGATACAGAGGCATTATAATATCCTTTGTTTTATTCTCCATCCCTTTCCTTATGATACCTAGCATTCTGTTTGCTTTCTTGGCCGCCGCTGCACACTGGGTGGAGGGTTTTAACATGTTATCCACGATGACTCCTAAATCTTTTTCCTGGGTGGTGGCTTCTAATGTGGAGCCTTGCATCGAGTAACTATAGTGTGGGTTGTTCTTTCCTAGGTGCATGACTTTGCACTTGTCCACATTAAATTTCATTTGCCATTTGGATGCCCAGTCTTCCAATTTATCCAGGTCCTCCTGCAGTTTTCCACTTTCCTCTTGGGTTTTAACAGCTTTAAACAGTTTTGTGTCATCTGCAAATTTGATAACCTCACTCGTTATTCCCTTTTCCAGGTCATTTATGAATATGTCAAAAAGCAGCGGACCCAGTACAGATCCCTGGGGTACTCCACTATTCACCTTTTTCCATTGGGAATATTGGCCATTTAGCCCTACTCTCTGCTTTCTATCTTTTAACCAGTTCCCGATCCACAATAGTACACTGCCTCCTATCCCATGACTTTTTAGCTTTGCCAAAAGTCTCTGATGGGGGACCTTGTCAAAAGCTTTCTGAAAATCCAGATACACTATATCAACCGACTCACCTTTGTCTACCTGTTTATGCACACCTTCAAAAAAACATATCAGATTAGTAAGACAAGATCTTCCTTGTCTAAAGCAATGTTGGCTGTCTCCCATTAGGCCATGACTATCTACATGCTGCGTAATTTTGTTCTTTATGATGGTTTCTACCATTTTCCCTGGTACTGACGTCAGGCTCACCGGTCTGTAATTTCCCGGGTCACCCCTGGAACCCTTTTTAAAAATTGGTGTTACGTTGGCGACCCTCCAATCTTCAGGTATTACAGATGATTTTAATGAAAGTTCACAGATTACCAATAGCAGGTCTGCAATCTCATATTTCAGTTCTTTCAACACTCTGGGATGTATACCATCCGGTCCAGGTGATTTGCTACTATTCAGTTTATCAAATAGTTGTAATATATCTTCCCGGTGTAGCGATATTTCTCTCAATTCCTCTGCAGTATCACCTTTAAATACCACTTCAGTCTTGGGTAACATCCCTACATCTTCCTCAGTAAAGACCGAAGCAAAGAATTCATTCAGTCTCTCCGCTATAGCCTTGTCTCCTCTTACTGCCCCTTTTACCCCTCTATCATCTAACGGTCCAATTGACTCTCTCACAGGCCTTTTGCTACGAATGTACTTGAAAAAGTCTTTATTTCGTGTTTTTGCTTCCGCAGCAAGTTTCTTTTCAAATTCCCGCTTTGCCTGCCTTATCAATGCTTTGCATTTAACTTGCCAGTGCTTGTGCTGTTTCCAGTTTTCATCATTTGGCTCTTTTATCCATTTCCTGAAGGTTGCTTTTTTGGCAGCAACAGCCTCTCTGACCTCACCTTTAAACCATGCTGGCAGTTTTTTGGACTTTCTCCCACTCTTCTTAATGCGTGGAATACAGCTGGTCTGGGCTTCGAGGATAGTAGTTTTAAATAACGCCCAAGCTTGCTGTAAGTCTTTAACCTTTGGAACCGCTCCTTTTAGTTTTTTCCTAACTATATTCCTCATTCTATCATAGTCTCCCTTTTGAAAGTTAAAAGGTAGTACTGTGGATTTCTTTACTATTTGTTCTCCAATAATTAAATCAAACATGATCATATTATGGTCACTATTGCCAAGTGGTCCCAACACCCTATACTCTATACTCCAGCACAATGTATCACAGAATTCCTGCTTGCTTGGCTAACATAGGGATGTAATTTCATCAGACAGACAAAGCGTGCAATCCATGGAATCCGGTTCTATATCACACTCCTGGCTTTCCCATTGCATCTGCTCATAGTCTGTATTTGGAGGCACATAACAATCTTTACAACTGAAATCCTCACAGCTATTCCCTTGAGTGCACTGGTTATTCTATTTGGTAAGTGCTCTATATCAACAGGGTTCAAAAGTCCTGTGCTAGGAACGGTCTCTCTCAGGTTCCTTCTCCAATAGGGATTTTCCTCCCAACTGCTGGGTTTTGCTCTGCGGGCAATGCCTGTTTTTTTCCCTCAAACTACAACAGGGTACTTAGCTTTTGTCCCTGGGTAATGAGCTTCTCTCTCTGGGCTTTGGCTGGCTCCTCTCCAAGACTTCCACGTCTCTGTAGCCGGGTCCAAGCTGTAATCACTTTCTGAAGAGAGTCTGTGTCTGCTGCCTCTTGCTACCGGGACACTTCCTTTACTTCCTGGTTGAGAGGACTTCCTTCCTCTTGGTTACTCACTCTCCAGTGACCGAGGCCCCCTCTGGCTTGGGAGACTCCTCTGCAGCTACAGCCTGCTCCACCCTTTGGCTTCTGCTCCTGCCTTTGCTGCCTTGGCTCCAGCCCCTCCCTTTGCTCCTCTACTGGGCTTTCCGTGTAGTTTTTATGCTCCTGTTCTCTGCACGTTGTACATGCCCTTCCACTCAGGTGAGCTTGATTAGCCTTTTGGCTTTCTGCTGCATCACCTTTGGTGAATGGAAAGTTTTCTCCACTATACTTGGGCTTTTTGAAAGCTGAATATGTTTGCTGCCTATGTGTTTGTGAGGTAAGCTCTTCCTCTTTTCCTATTAACATAGGCTCTGAGCTATCCATTTCCTCATATAACATAGGCTCTGTACTAGTTAACTCATCACATAACCCCCCCTCCCTTTAAGATATTACGGGCTGGGGGACTCCTGTCCTTACAGCATGCAATACCAGAGTGGCGTGAGAGCTTAACATCCGACTGGCTAAAAACGGCTGTCCGCTCTTGCCATGGTTTTAGAACATTAATATGATACACTTGAGATTGCCCTCTAGCAGTCTCTACCACGTACGAAACAGGCCCCTTTCACTCTACTATAGTGTAGGGTCCTCTCCACTGGGCTTCAAATTTCGGCCCTGGGTCTGCCACCATCACAACTACCTTCTCTCCTATAGCTAACTGACGTGCTTTCTTCCCCCGGTCATAATACCGCTTCTGATGCAGCTGGCTGTCTTGTAGGTGACGTTCAGCCGCCTGGGAAGTCCTCTGTAAATGTGACCGTAATTCTTGAAGAAACTGGGGTACCCCTATTTCCTCCTCTTTCGGTTCGGTCCACTGCTCTCTTAAAATGTCTAGGACTCCTCTTGGAGCCCGGACAAACATTAGCTCGAAAGGAGAGGCTCCTAACGAAGCTTGTATACGCTCCCTACTGGCGTATAACACAAACGGGAGTAAGATGTCCCAGTCGGCCATTCTCCCATCCAGCCCCTGCCTTAACATTTGTTTGAGGGTCTGATTAAAATGCTCCACCAATCCATTCGATTGGGGGTGGTAAGCTGCTGTCTTCACGTGGCGTATCCCGAAGGCGTCCCATACCTGCGCCAAGTAACGCGACAGGAAATTGCTTCCCCTGTCTGTCAACATTTCTTTCGGGAATCCTACCTCGCAGAATAATTTGATTAGTTCCGCTGCTATAGTTTTAGCGGAAATGTTCCTCAGTGGAATTGCCCATGGGAACCAGGTGGCCTGATCCAATATTACAAGAATATATTGGAATCCCCTAGAGGTTTTCACTAGGGGACCGACTATATCCATTGCCATCTGGCGCACAGGTTCGGATATAGTGGGTGTAGGTATCATGGGGACCCCTTTTGGTTTGATAGCCGAGACCCTCTGACAAGAAGGGCAGGCTTCACAAAAGCGTTTCGTCTCCCTAAACACCCCTGGCCAATAAAAACTGGCCAGGATCTGATCCAGTGTGCCCAAAACCCCTTTATGCCCACCCACCGGGTGATCATGGGCCAATCGGAGGACTACCGCCTTAAAGGTAGTCGGCACTACTAGCTGTTTTCTGACAGCTCCAGTCTGCGGATCACTGCTCTCCCTATATATTACATCTTCCTCTATCAGGAACCGGGGAAGAATGTCTCGGTCAGACCGGGCATACTCAAAGGCATGCTTTAATGCAGGATCTGCCTTTTGTTCCTTTGGGAATGATGGGAACTTTTTTACTAAATCCGCTGGGACCCAGGGAAAACCTAGCTCATCCCCCACTCCTGCTCTTAATTGAGCCCTATGGTGGCGCTCTCGGCGTTTTTCCCCTTTGCTCTTTCTAGTACTCTTGGAAGGTGGATTAACTAAATCCTCATGTTGGGGTAGCTCACTTAAAGTCTCATTTATGGGCCTCTCTTCCTGCTCTAGAGATTCTGCATCTTCTTCTACAGAACGAGCAGTGTCCTCCAGGGGTTCTGTTTGCTCTCCTGAGTCTCGGGCCTGTGACCTTGTGGATACCATTCCCCTCTTTTCTTGTATACGCTCTCCCATTCCCTTACTGAATGGGGGCCAATCTCAGCCTAGCACTATGTCATGAGGCAGCTGGGGTATCACCGCTACTAGGACATGTGTTCGGGTTCCTAAACCTTTTACCAATATCCTATAGAGGAGGTAATAGGTAGCTGACCCATGTACGCACCTTATCCGGGATCTGCCTTTGGGTTGGCTCGGGTTACTGGCCTGTAAAATGCACCAGAACTCTTTGGACACCATAAACTGGTCCGCGCCAGAGTCAAGCAAGGTTTGGGCAACCACCCCTTGTACTTCCACAGTGATGCTAAAGCCCTCTCGCTTGTTCCTTCCACATTCATCAGCGCTGTCCGCCACATACACTCATCTCTTCTATGACCCCTCTTCCCACATTTAAAACACTTAATGCGGGTGTCCACAACCTCACCTTTAGGCATACATTTTTTTACACACATTACAGGGTCATTAAGCATTTTTCTAGAATTGGCTACCTCACGTGTGTTGTCAGCGCCCCCCTGTGGTTTATGAGCAAGTTCCGCTTCCATAAACCTTTCAACAAGGTGAGCTGCCTCGCTTGAGGTCTGGCAATTCTGTAGCATTAGAAAAGATTTTATTTCGGCTGGAACAGCCTCCGCAAATTGTTCTAACACAATTAAATCAAGCACTGTTTCTAGGGTTTTCCCCTCTGGGGCAAGCCATTTCTCCACCAGGTTACTAATTCTTTGGCGAAGTGCCTTAGGAGTTTCGCCTGGCTGGAGTCTGGTTGCTCTTAACATGCGTCGGTATACCATCGGCGACAGGCCTAGCCTGTCCCTAATGGCAGCTTTAACTTCATCATACTTAGTAGCTTGGGTGGCGGGCATAGCCGGGATTGCCGCAAGGGCCTCTCCCGTCAGGGAGGTGGCTAGCCTCATCGCCCACTGCTCATAGGGCCATTTTGCACTATGTGCTACTCGCTCGAAAACTTCTAAAAAGTCATCTACATTATCTGCTTTCGTTAGCTGTCCAAAAGATAAGATCCCACAACTTTGTGGGCCTACCCCACAGAAATGTCCGGTAGGACTTTTCTCCTCGGCTGGTCTTGTCAGCAATGTCTGTATTAAGTCCGTCAGAGGCTTTTGCTGGGCCCTCATGGCCTCCAGCGCTCGCTCCTGGCTCAACTGGGCCATCTCCCTCTGCCTTTCGAACTGCAGTCCGATCCACTGCATCATATCCGGAGGGTTCTCCATGCTCACAGACTAAAATACAAACAAACACACAAAAATACCAAGTGTGGTATCTTTTTTTTTTTTTTTCAAAAAGGCAGCTATGCCTAGGTTCCTCCTTAGTATCCCTTCTCACCGGTGTCCTCCACCGTCTGTGCCCAGATATGTTTTACCTGAGTTAGGTGGTGCATCAAACTTTGAGAAGGTACGTTTCCTCTGGTTTCTGGAACTTTCTCGGGCGTGGTCAGTAGCAGTCTTTGTCTGCTCTTTGGTACAGTTAGCTCTGCCGTGCTCCCGCTGTACTCCTCTTCCAGAATCCTGCCAACAACGCCATATGTCACCAGCACCCCTTTTTGGCCCTGTTAGGCGCTCGCCTAGGGCCGTGAGGTGTGGGTTGCCTTATTAAAGAAATAGTCAGTAGCCGTGTAATTAAGGCAAAAGAAATAATTCGGGTTTTATTCCCCGTCCCACATAGGATTCTTTATGAACAGCACAAATGGAACACAAAAGAAAAAACTGTTTCTTCACAGTATAGAAAATAAACTCTACTCCAGCACAATGTATCACAGAACTCCTGCTTGCTTGGCTAACATAGGGATGTAATTTCATCAGACAGACAAAGCGTGCAATCCATGGAATCCGGTTCTATATCACACTCCTGGCTTTCCCATTGCATCTGCTCATAGTCTGTATTTGGAGGCACATAACAATCTTTACAACTGAAATCCTCACAGCTCTTCCCTTGAGTGACACTGGTTATTCTATTTGGTAAGTGCTCTATATCAACAGGGTTCAAGAGTCCTGTGCTAGGAACGGTCTCTCTCAGGTTCCTTCTCCAATAGGGATTTTCCTCCCAACTGCTGGGTTTTGCTTTGCGGGCAATGCCTGTTTTTTTCCCTCTAGCTACAACAGGGTACTTAGCTTTTGTCCCTGGGTAATGAGCTTCTCTCTCTGGGCTTTGCCTGGCTCCTCTCCAAGACTTCCACGTCTCTGTAGCCGGGTCCAAGCTGTAATCACTTTCTGAAGAGAGTCTGTGTCTGCTGCTTCTTGCTACCGGGACACTTCCTTTACTTCCTCGTTGAGAGGACTTCCTTCCTCTTGGTTACTCACTCTCCAGTGACCGAGGCCCCCTCTGGCTTGGGAGACTCCTCTGCAGCTACAGCCTGCTCCACCCTTTGGCTTCTGCTCCTGCCTTTGCTGCCTTGGCTCCAGCCCCTCCCTTTGCTCCTCTACTGGGCTTTCCCTGTAGTTTTTATGCTCCTGTTCTCTGCACGTTGTACGTGCCCTTCCACTCAGGTGAGCTTGATTAGCCTTTTGGCTTTCTGCTGCATCACCTTTGGTGAATGGAAAGTTTTCTCCACTATACTTGGGCTTTTTGAAAGCTGAATATGTTTGCTGCCTATGTGTTTGTGAGGTAAGCTCTTCCTCTTTTCCTATTAACATAGGCTCTGAGCTATCCATTTCCTCATATAACATAGGCTCTGTACTAGTTACCTCATCACAATGGATGTCCTTGTTATCGACTGTAAGGTTGTGTTGATAGTTTTGCTATGGCACATTAGATCTTATTAGTGTCTGACCTGTGGAGTTAGTTATCTGGTTCCTTTAAGGATTTATGAATGAAGACTAGTTTAGTTATGATTGCATTCCACCGGTGTGGTGTATTTTGCCGGCTTTAAAGCCTTCTCGCAGAGGGTAGCTATAAGCGAAACAATGTGTGTATCCCTCCAATTTATTTCTGGGCTATGCACTTCTAATATTGCCCCTTCTCATTCCTACAAATTGTTGCTTTATTTTATTTTATTTCTATATTGAATCGCAGAATTTAGGGAATTTTTTTGAGGTCTCAGACTCCACAGGGTGCTGGCTACAACGGACTACGTCCTTAGCCACAGCAGTCTTTTGCATCAATGACCTCTATTCTTTTATCCCTTCTTAGCTTACGATATAACGATGTATGCAATCTCTTTACACTTATTTAAATTTTGTGCTTATCTTAGCTCTTGAAAATACCCCGACGCCACCATCCGGTTCCGTTTGTGCATTTCACAGACGTGGGTTTCTTCAGGGTGAGTTAGATTTCTCAAGCACTCAATATAGTTTTATCTCAAATCCATCGGCATCATCATTAATCCAAGATTGCAGCACTGCCAATGAAATGGTTACAATTAATTCTGTTTGCATGCCGCTTACCAAAATAATTACTGAAAAAGTCATTGTTGTTTAAGGAATCATCCAGCCAGTTCATGCATAATTCAATTTCAATACCTTAACGTTCCTTACTGTTCTACGCTTCTCTCTGAGCCACTTTAAAGCCTGGCAAGAAAGAGCTCTGTGTTAGAAACCCAGCAGGAATGTTAGTTATGATATAAAATGGTTCTCTTTACTCCATATTGTAATGTAAGTTTTGCAACTTTGTTCTTTGTATGAAAATGGATGTTGGGTCTAGAATAAAGATGTTTTATGATATGGATAAATTTCACAATTCTTTGTTGGTTTACTAATAGCCTCTTTCATGCTTATTTTTATTTTTGATGTTTGGGTTATTAGAAGGAAGAGGCTGATTGGTTTGTATAATGTCTTTTGTTTTGTAGGATAATTGCAGCATTTGGTATCGAGTTATGGCTGTTCCCTGATGAAACTCTTGAGGGAATGAAATGCTTGGTCACTAGAATTAGCGTAGGATAGTGGGAGTTTTTTGACTACTGCCCCCATGTCACTGAGAAAATAAAGCCATAACGGAGAAGAGTAGGGATAATGAAATGTTGTATGTTTGAAAAAGTGTGCAATGAGAAGAATTGATGGTTAGAAAATATGTACGTCGTTTTTTTCAGAGTTTTTCCCCTCATTTTTTGAGTATTTGCTATATGCTTGAGTGGCATATCCTTACCAACATTCTGGGAAATTACAGACTCAAGGACAATATAACTTATAGACTGAACCTTAATCATGCATTTGCATGGAAATTTCAAGAAAAAAAGCCCACCTAGCTGTAACACCCCAGGTTTTAAGAGAAAAAAAACCTCCCTCCATCTCCTCTGATTTTCCCTGGATAAATCAGGAAAGATACAGACCAAATACTCTTTAAAGGAAATGGAGTGTTTTTTTTTAAATACATTTTTAACAACCAGACCCAATCAGATGGTAAAGCCAGGGTAATCAACAAAGTAGAGGGAGTAACAGACCCCACATCAGAAGACTCCAAAATAGCTGAGATATTTAAAATATCCATATGCTGTGTCTCCGTAGTGGATTGTTGAGTTGTCCAAGCACGCATCTTCTTACGACCAGGGATATTGTACACTTTAGATAGTGGTGGCTGGGATTCTGAAGGGACCCCAAGCACTTCTTCCATATACTGTTTGAACATATTCCTGGCTAATATCAAAGATGATCTGGGAAAGAAAGTTAGTTAAAATGAAGGGTTGGAAGACCGAGCTTGATTATCCAACATTTCTAGCTTGAACTTAGAAACAGTCAAATCCTGTATGAAAGCAAAATTACTGGCCTCCAAACTTTGTGACTTAGTCTTAAGGTTTTCCATAGACTCATTTAGTACTCCGATTTCATCCATATTCTATATAATCAAAGCGGAATTGCCTTGCACTTGAACAGATTACTGCTGAAACTGAGGAACCAAAGCTTTACCAAATTTAGAACTATCACTCCAGATAGATTCCAAAGTAAACTTCTCTGGTCACTCCAACACAAAGGGCTGATCAGAAAGTTTAGAGGACACCATTCCCAAAGGGAGGAGAAAGTTAGATTCTGAAGCCTGTGGCTGGACTTTTCAACGGCAGCATCTCCTATTCCAGATGTTGAGTGTCTCCTGCTGCCAGCGTTGATGCCTCCCACAGCATCTGCCTCATAGCTGCAGCTACATCAGACACTCTATCCACCCACCAGCACTGCTGATGAATCCTACATGGGATCTGGCAGTCCAGGAGCCTCCGTCCAAGCAATTGCAGCAGGGAGAGTAGGAAGACATCGCAACTCCGGTGAGAGGTCACAGCCCGATGATGACACCAAGCCTTCCAGCCCCAGCATCAAAACAGCCAGGAAACTGTCGGTCGATGTATTCTGGCACTTCGGCTGGAAGAGGAAAGTATCCAATGGACCCACCTGCGGGGTGAGCGAGTGCAAAGGGGTTCCCTCGGCAAGGGGGGGGGGGTTCTTGCCATGCTTCCCCTTACGCTTCAGCATAATCAAGGAACCAGTGCAGAGTAGATGCTGCCTAAAGTGCAATCTTGGATCCCCTCCTCCCAATGCCAACTTTTAAGAGTCTAAGGGGTATGTTTACTAAACGGCGCACTTGTGCGGGGCGCACTTGAGCGCCCTAAAATGATGCATTTAAGTGCTCTTAAGCGCCCCGTACGCATGCACGTCACATTAACGGGTCTCGCACGCGTGCGCCGAAAACGCGCACGTTTGCGGGGCGCTCATGTGCGATAGAGGCGTGTAAAGGCAAAATGAGGGCGGAGGAAGGCCCCCGAGGGGCGGAGAGATGGGGTCAGTGGGTGGAATGTGGGAGGGGAGAGACTCCCCGCACAGGAGCGTGCCCGAATTTACAAGGAAAAAATACCGCGAGTGAAACACTCGCGGTAGAGTGCATTTAAAGGGAAGAGAAACCATTTCCGTCAGCAATGTACAGCAAAATCGGGGAAACCAAAAACACGTGAGCAGTGTGATACATGTGCACAGAACAAAATAGCAAATATGATATGAAAATGACCACAACAAATTCTAAGAAAATTATAATCCAGCTGGGCAACAGTGATATTAATGGGCAACCATACAAAACACTCCCAGGAAAGCTCCAAAAAAAAGAAATGAGTTTTGGAAGGGTCTACGCTCCGTAGACTCATTCAAAAGCACTGCATTTTAATGGAGCTTTCCTGGGAGTGTTTTCCAGGTTGCCCATTGATATCACTGTTGCGCAGCTTGGTTATGGTTTTCCTCCCCTTTTGTGGAGGTCATTTGTGAGGTTTATTTGCACCTTTGTCCCCATAGAAGGTCAACGAGCCCACAGTAAAATTGTGAAGAGCAGGGTGTCTGACTCGTGCGGCCAGGTATCACATCTCCAGAGACGGCACTGTTTCTGTGGCCACAGTGTGGTGCAGCGGACACAGCCAGTACCTGTAGGACCAGAGGGCCACAGGTACAAAGCCCAACTGGGGCTCCTGCCAACCCAGTCCCCATCATGTTACCCACCACTAAACAGTGAGAATACAAACACTCTTTTATTGCAGAGAACATAAGCATGGTCCCAACACCTATATTTTACCCTACACCGCACACAAACCATAACAATGGGCATTGCCTACAGCCGAGTCCCCCAAAGTCAGTCCTGGAGTGCTACAACTCACTCAGGTCATATGTTTTTCCCAGATAGGAACATGTCTGCATGTTTGCGGAAGGGTACAGGTGGCGGAGGGGGCAGTGGCTGCAAACCACAGCAGACAGTGGCCTAGGCCTGTGCAGGCTGGCACCGTCCACCGCAACACAGGCTCTGTTGGATGTACAGTCATGTACTCCCCAGGGAACACAGCATATCTGTGGCAACACAGTGGTGCAGTGCACATAGACAGTGTGTGCAGGAACAGATGGTCACAGGTTCAAAGCCCAGCTGGGGCTACTGCCAATCCAGTCCACATATTTTTCCTACAACTAAACCGTGATAGTAAGGACAAAACTGTATAGCTAGGAACATATGCATGATTAATACGCCTATATTTTACCACAGCACTCACAGACACCATCAACAGGCGCATTACCTGGAGCAGAGTCTCCCAAATGCAGTCCTGGAGGACCCCACACCATTCAGGTTCCATGCTGCCTCTAACAAAGATGCCTGTGCTGCATAGCTATGCACCACCGCCATGGTATGCAGATGTAGCTCATGCATATTTATGAGGGATAGCATGAAAACCAGAACAGTGTGTGGAACACCAGGACTGGATTTGGGGAACTCTGCCGTAAAGCAGCAGCCAACAGGGCCAGATACCCCCCCCCCAGACCCCATTGGCCAATGCCTCCTGGAGAGGCAGGACATTGGGCCCTGCCTGTATCTCCCAATACTAACAGTTGCATACCTCAGCACTGCCACCCTACACCTGGGTATACGGTACACAGCTATCAAGCGTTTCCCATTATAACTGGCAGATCTCCCGTCCTACGTAAAGCACAGTTTGCTAATTCAGCTCCACCATAACACTCAAACAGATGTCTGCGGTGTGTGCTGCAGGTCTGGTCTCTGACAGTGTTTACCACCCTGGGATGTGACCCCCAACAGTAATGCGTACCATATCCATGCATGTACTGTGTCCAGGACTGGTGTGGTGGGTATGGCTGCTGAACCCCTCTATAGTAGCAAAATGCTGGCATAGGTGTGGGGGTGGCTGTCTGTCTATCCAGTGTGTGGTGGCTGCAAACACCTTCTACAGCCCACACTGCCAGCAATGTTGCCAGTATTGGGCTGGCAATGTGTATAATGAGGAGCAAGGTACCATGGGTATAGGCCGGACAGGGTGGCCTGGCCAGGGTGCATCTGCACAGGGCATAGGGCACTGACTGGGACATTGTAGTGCTCGGCCACCACCGACACAGACAGGGTGACCTCAGTATGTCCTGCTGAGAGATCACTCTCACCCTGACTGTGCAGTGACCACAGCATGGCTAGGCACCACCATAGTGCTATATAGTATTTCTCTCATGTGATAGATATGGGTTTCCATTTGGGGCCCAGTCACTGATTTATCTGCTTGCTGTGTATGCTGACAGCCCAGTTCTGGGTGTATGTATCTCCACTGGGAACATGCACTATGGACTAACTAGCAGACTGTTTGTAGCTGGTATGTGTCTTGCTGGAGTGGCTTGTTGCAGGGGAATATCATATGGTGGTGGGGTGCAGCTTACCATATCCTGGTCTTATGTCTGTCTGCTATTGTGGTATGGATGTGTATAGAGCTGCACTGACTGCCCTGTGGGGTGTGTGTTCCTCAGCAGGACTGGGGTTGATGTTGCCCTCTACTGCCACCTTTGCAGGGAGGTAGAGTGTGGATCTATTGATGGGAGACCATGTTTGCCACCCTTGGCAGGTGGGCTGCACTTGACTGAGGCAGACAGAGATATCCATGGTGTTTGTGCAGACACTACCTATCTTACTACATTAACACTGCTCTGGAAGGTGTTGTGGACCTGGTCCTGGGCACCTCATTGCACACTCAGGGTGAGCACAGTACCCGCACGATGTGACGGTGTGTAGCTACTCTGTGCCAGTAAACACCCGGTCAGTACCCCCCTACCAGGCCGAGGTGCTGTGTGGGTGCACCCGGTCGGTCACTTCCCCCAATCAGGCCGAGGTGCTGTGGGGGTGTATTCCCCATCTTGTGTCCCTCTGTGGACAGCTGATTTGCATGTGCAGTGCATCATGGGTACGGGTGGGCTAACCCTAACCTGGTGACCACAGCAGACTGTCTGTGTGGTGACGTGCAGGCTTTCTGCAGCCAGCCAGGGGCTTGCTAGCAGTTATAGAGTTGTAGCCTAATGGTTACATCCCTGCCTATGAAGCCAGAGGTCATGGGTTCAAACCCACTTTGGGGTTGTTTGTTAGGGTTGTCCAAAGCATTATTTGTCTTTAATGTACATATTTTGTTGCCAGCAAACAAACCCTCAGCGTACTGTACCCATAGGGTGCCGCTTTATATGGCGCCCTATCGGGCACCCTATGGTTTCCGTCCATATAAGGTGCACTATACATTATCCTGTGACACAACTTACAGGGTTCCCTATGGGGGACATATTAGGGTGCTGTGGCGGATAGTGCGCTTTATAATGTGCCCTATGGAGTGCCGTATAGGGTGCCTTATACGGCACGTGAGGGCATGTTTGCTGGCAGAAATTAATAAAATAAACATACGGTGCTGCAGGACAAAATATGTACATTGCAAACCTGCTGCCACAGCCAGCCTTCCGTATTAGGCACCATGGGGAGCAAACCCATGACCCCTGTATCAGCAGTCAGTGCCTTAACCATTGTGCTCCACTGCTGCTCTCCCTTGCATGTCAACGCACCTACCTATGCTTTTCATTCCTTAAACTGCACAGTGCTACCATCGAAAACAGTACTCTGACCTTGTGGTACCTCATACGACACCCTCTACAGCGCCCTGTGAGCAACATTCTAGGGTGCCGTGGCAGACAGTGCACTTTACAATGTGCCTTATGGGGCGCATTATGTTCACACGCTTTAAGGGTGCGTTTGCTAGTACTGTAAATTAAAATAAACATAAATTGACTCCTAAAGCAACCTTCCCCATAATACATAATGCTTCAGCTAGCCCTGTTCATTGGGCACTATGAAGAATTGAACCCTTGCTCCTTTGGTCAGTGTCATAACCATTGTGCTGTGGTTCTATTCCTGTGTTTGCACATCAGCGCGCCGCCTTATGCCTCCTATTATTAAATAGCCTCCATAAGCAATAGCCTAATGCCCATCTGCGCGCCGCCTTATGCCGCCCATTATTTGTATGCCTCCTAAAATATCACCTCACCAAGTCCTGTTCATTGAGCACAGTGGGGGATTGAACCCCTGATCCCTGCACCATTGGTAAGTGCCTTAACCATTGGGCTGTGGCTCTGTGTTTCTGTTTGCACATCAGTGCCCCACTTATACCTTCCAGTATGCGATTGCCGCTGAAACCGGCGTGCGACCTTATGCCGCCCAGTAGTAATATGCCGCCAGAAACATCAGCGTGCCGCTTTATGCCGCCCAGTATTAATATGCCGCATAAAAACATCAGCCTTATGCCGTCCAGTATTGATGTGCCGCCAGAAAAAATCAGTGTGCTGCTTTATTCGGCCCAGTATTTCTCTGCCTCATAAACTAACACCTCAGCAAGCCATTGAGCGGGTTCAAACCCCTGATCCCCGCACCATTGGTCGGTGCTTTAACCATTGTGCTGTGGCTCTGTTCTTCTGTTTGCAGATCAGCGCGACACATATGCCTCCCGTTCAGCTCTCAGTTGCGGTAAGGTGCGGGGCGCACATGGGCGCCGCGCACCTTAGCACATCTGTCAATCACGGCTTTTCTTCTTCAGGACGGAACGCCCACTCCTTATACGGCACACGCACTCTACCGCGGCCCGCACTTTACCGGGCTTTTAGTAAACATACCCCTAAGGGAAAAAAGCACAACCTCTTGAAGTTCTACATTACAATGGTATACCCTAAATAGGACCTTATGGTCACAGGGGCAGGGTTTACTTGTGGTTCAGAGTCTTTGGTTTTTGAGAAAGATGAATCACTGTGCGAGAACCTTTTGAATTCAAGCATCTGTTTCTTGAAATGCTCTTTTGGACTATCTGAAGAGTGATCAAGATTTGGAAGAATTTTTAAAAAAGAGATTAGAAAAAACAAGGGGGATATTCAGTGGCAGCAGCTAGCAGTCGCAGCTGAATTTTAACCCCAAATATTCAATTCCAGGACCATATCCGGCCCCAGCATTGAATATTCAAGTTCCTGGATTTGCAGGAAGCTAATTGGGCATTGGCAATATTCAGCCGCTGCCTGGTTAGCTTTTGTGGCGAAAGTAACATCAGCCATACTTTCACCATCTCGTCATAAATGCACTGTGGTTCAATATTATCGCTGCCCGATTATGGTCAGGTGATGCCCCCAGAATGCCTCGATACTAACTGGTCAGCATTGGGGCATGCAGGGGTGGCACCCAGGAATATTCAGTGCACTAACCATGTTCATGTCGCAGAATATCCCGGATAGAGGGATTAACGCGGTTGAATATCTACCCCCTCATGTTATTTATTAAAGCATTCAGGGGGGAAAGAGGGAGCTGTTTGTAAAACGTTTTATGTCTTGATAGTATTAGGTATTAATTTTTCTACTAGATACAATTGTAGTCAAAATTTTGGCACTCTTGCAGTTCAACCCCTTAATGTCCAATATCCCCTTAGAAAAAATGACCATAGCTTTGGACTATATATGCAAACATATTTGACAAATAAAATGATCAATTAAAACAAGACCAATTAAAAACGGAAATAATAGGAAATATTATAAAAATTGAGACAATGCCAGGTCATGATTATTGTGATCTAACACTGCGGCAATTGGTCAGCTCTCAGAAGGTCTGTCTTATCCTTCACGATAATCTTCCCTCTATTAATCTATAAGATTACGATTTCTCGGGTGGCGGAGCCTGATGTCCAGCGGGACAGTCGCATAGCGCAGAGGCTCCTGAGAGGCCTACTAGGAATCCTGACTGTAAACCGCACAAAACTCCCGAATTAATACTCCGGGTCTACCGCGGAAACTCAGAAGGATGGCGGCATCCAAACCGACACGCCTGGATTTTGGAAATCCGACTACTACCCATGGCAAACGTTCAAAGACAGAGCCTCCTTCTCCCCAGAAAATGGCCATGGCTCGGGAAGGGCCTGAAGGGCTGCAGGAAATACTGGCTGAGATTCGTGGGGTGAAAGATCTAGTGCAAACAAATGGAGAATCGCTTCGGGCGGTACGGGAGGACCTGGCCATAATGCAAAGCAAATTAGAAGAAATCTCGTTGCGACAAGATAAAGTGGAGGGAATCCTTGACTCGCATACTGCTCGCCTCGCAAAGCTGGATAAAGTAGAGCGGCAGCTGCGTGCCCTCCAGAGAGAGGTCGAGGAAGGGAATAACCGAGCCCGTCGAAATAACGTTCGAATTGTTGGCATTCCTGAGGGAGCGGAGAACACCGACATGAAGGCCTTTCTTTGCAAGCTGCTTCCCTCATTGCTGAAAATCACTTTTGAAAGAGACTTGGAAATTGATCGGGCTCACCGGGTACCTGCAAGCCTTGCACTCAATCGTAAGTCTCCGAGGCCTATCATCTTCCGGCTTCTCCGTTACCAGCAGGTAGAGCAGATTCTGAGCGCGGCACGCACGAGAGGCCCCATAGAATTTGAGAGCCACCGGATTTCCTTTTACCCAGACTTGGCCAAGCCTACGGTGGAACGTAGAAAGCGCTTCTTGGAATATCGCCCAAGGCTGCAGCAGTTGCAAGCCCGATATGGCCTGATGTACCCGGCCAAGCTCCGCGTAACGCTGCACAATCAGACCAGAACATTTGATGACCCCGAGATCTTGGCAGCGTATCTAGAGGCTAAAGAGGCCAAGCAGATGCGATGAGGAACAGTTAGTCAATTCTAAGTGACTGTGCATTACGCGGTCTTGACATTGTTTGCTGCCAAATTCAGGGTGCCATAGCCCGGGATTTGACTATCTTTGGAGGCTGTTTATTTGCATTTGATACACTGCCTAGCCTAATCCCGCTCCGGTGGGCCTCAGTGCCCTCAACAGAGGTGCAGGTTCATGTGTTTCAGATATGGCTCTCTCGGACCCACCCCGCTGGCGCAAGTTCACCATGGTTTATTGGGGTGTAGCTTCTCCTCTAGGGCACATTGGTGCTTATCTGGCTCGATGGGGTACATGGGCCATTATACCATACTTTTACAAGGTAGCTGTACAGATACGATATACTCTTGCTATTCATTGTGGAAGACTTATTACATTTGTGCGATTTTTCTCTGAATACCTAATTATGTGTCTATGGCCCTATGTAAGGTTTTGTCATTAAATGTAAAAGGGATCAATAACCCGATCAAGAGGAAAAAAATCCATACCTATTTATGTCATGAGAAAGCTGACCTGGTGTTGCTGCAAGAAACGCACCTAAATACAAATGAAACCCTGAAACTTGGTGTTAAACCTTACATGGTGGCCGCCTACTCTCCAACTGTTTCAAAAAAATGTGGGGTAGCTATCTTGATAAGGAAGTCTCTGAATGCCATTGTTATTGACAATAGCTCTGATGGGGAGGGTAGATGGTCTCGGGCTTTAATTCGGATTGGGAATATTGAAGTGACATGTATCTGCTTGTATGCTCCCAACATAGACAACCCCGCTTTCTTTGCTGCTATCGCCCAGGTGGCCCAAGCTTCGGCTAGTACTCCTCTGATTATCGGAGGGGACTTTAATCAGGTCATTGACCCATTACTTGATAGGCAACCGCCTCGAACTGCTGGTATACTCAAGAGTCAACTTATGCTTGCTTCCATGATTCAGGAACTTGCGTTAGTGGATCTCTGGAGGCTACTGCACCCCACAGAGCTAGAGTTCACCTTTTTTTCACCTCCTCACCAGTCTCAGTCGAGAATAGATTTTTTCCTTGTTTCAAAAACATTAGTATCTCAAGTGGAGGCGATGGTGATCCATCCCCTACATATTTCAGATCACGCTGCTATTTCTTTTACATTACGAGATAGTCCATCTGGTGGGAAACCAGGAGATTGGTTCTTTGACAGGACCATGTTAGATAATCAGGAATTTCAAGCTGAGATTCGGCTGGCCATACAGGACTACTTTCACTTTAATATACCTCAAGCCATGACGGGATGGGCCTGGTGGGAAGGATTTAAAGCTGCCATAAGAGCGACTATCACTAGTTTTCACATCCGATTGGGGAAACAACGTAAGCAGCAGTTGCTAGTCCTAGAACAACAAATTAAAGCAGGGGAGCGGGTTCTTACTTCCAGAACGGATCCCTATGTGCTGATCAGGTTGCAACGGCTACGATTTCAATATAATTCGATTCTTTCTACCGCAGCCTCGCAAAGCATTAAGGCGCAGCGAGGGACTTACTACCGGGAAAGCAATCGGGCTGGAAGGCTACTTGCCAATGCCCTGAAAGGCCAGAGAGAAGCCAAAAGAGTCGCGGCTCTCCGAGATCCACAGGGGCGAGGTGTAATAACGAAGGATACAGAAATAGTGGAACTTTTCCGGGATTTTTATGCCCAATTATATCAGTCTGAAGGCGCTCACGCTCAAGCGGACTTTGAACATCTGGTGTCCAGCATACAGCGCCCGACGCTATCCGATGAGGATAGGGAGGCCCTGGATGAACCCTTTTCTGATATTGAGATTGAGCAGGCGATAAAGCGAGTGGCTGCAGGTCGGGCGGCGGGCCCCGACGGCCTTCCGGCTGAGTTTTATAAAACCTTTTATTTGGATCTAGTCCCCCAATTACAACTTTATTATACTGCTCTCGTCATGGATAACTCTCATATCGGAGCCTTCTCGGCGGCGAACGTAGTAGTGTTTGAAAAGGAGGGGAGGGATCCTCTATTGACAGCTAATTACCGCCCAATCTCACTTCTCAATGTGGACTATAAAATATTTGCGACGGTTTTAGCCAATCGGCTGTCAGAGAGAATGTCCACCTTGATTCACCCAGACCAATGTGGCTTTATAGCCGGCAGATCTACTGCCGATAACGCCAGAACCTTATGTCACGTGCTTGCTGGCTCTGCACACTTAGATCAACCCCTAGTTGGCCTCTCCCTCGACGCCGAGAAGGCTTTTGATCGTCTGGAATGGCCTTTTCTATTTGCGACTCTTCAATGGTATGGCTTTGGGGATGGTTTTCTCCGGTACCTAGCAGTCATGTATACTCAGCCTACGGCCACAATCTGTGTCAATAATATCAAGTCCCGCCCGTTTAATCTTCAGCGGGGCATGCGCCAGGGATGTCCCTTATCCCCCCTGTTATTCAATTTAGCGCTCGAACCTTTAGCCCTTCTGATTCGACAGTCTGTAGATATCCACGGAATCCCTCTTAGTAACAGGGAGATTAAACTCTCTGCATACGCAGATGACCTAATGCTCTTCGTCTCCCCAACCTCGGTTCCAACTGTATTGGCAAAGATTGACTGCTACTCGCACCTGTCGGGCTACAAAATCAATTGGACTAAGTCAGTGGCTTTTCCACTGAACCATTGGGCCCACCGGGATGATCTGAAAGCTTTCCCCTTTGTCTGGCAACCCCGTATGGTGAAGTACTTAGGGGTCCATTATTGCTATCCCTTGGAAGACACTATTAGCTTTAATGCCAAGGAAATAGTCTCAAAAGTCCGTGCGCTGACTAACAAATGGTCCCCTCTCGCCTTATCGTGGTGGGGTCGGGTTGAGACCGTGAAAATGATGATTGTTCCTAAAGTGAACTATATTCTAGAAATGTTGCCGTGTCTATTGCCCCCACAAATATATAGGGAGATAGAGGGTCTCCTTAGTCATTATTTATGGCAAGGCAAACCACCGAGGCTAGCCAAACAAAAGTTGAAACAGGATAAAGGTTTGGGAGGGGTCAGATTCCCAGATTTTTTAACGTACCATAGAGCTTTCCTATTAAAACAGGGCTCTCGGTGGCTGGAGACCCCTGCAGATGGACGTCCAGTCTGGCTGGGAATAGAAGAAGCGCTTTGTGCCCCGATACCATTAGTGAACCTACCCGGTATGTGCTTTCAGTCGACTATACCTCCTCCACGAATGATCGTTGATACCCTTGCGGCGTTTAATACCTTTATTCATACTATGGGCCCACAGGCATGCCCCTCAAGCACGCTCCCGTTATGGCATAACCCGCTTTTCAAAATCCAGAATAAAACCATTGCCTGGAGCCACTGGCACTCTCGGGGGATCTGGAGGGCCAGCCAGCTGTTTGCGGGTAGTCGTTGGAAAGATTTCAGTGAGTTGCAAAGGGAGTTTGGTCTACTCCCTAAGCATTATTTCCAATGGTTGCAGCTCAAACATTGCCTTGAGAGTGCCCGGGTCGCACCGCGGCCAGACACTACTGAGTCAGGGTTATCAGAGATAGGCCGCTTGATCGGGGGTACGACGGGAGTGGCGTCCAACTTTTATAAAATATTATGCCAAAGTGCTGACATGGGGACACCCAAGATCCAGCAGGTATGGGAATGAGAATTGCAAGTTACCCTAACTGCTCAGCAATGGCGGAAGGTCTGGAGCAAGGTGGTCAGGGTATCTCGCTCCGCCTCTATTACCCAAACGCTCTTTTTCTTTACACACCGATGTTTATATACTCCAGATAAGATGTCCAAATGGAATACCACCATTAGTAACCGCTGTTGGACATGCCATACCGCCATCGGCACCTTAGCTCACATTGTTTATGAATGCCCCATGCTGCAGCTCTATTGGGAACAGGTATGGCGCTGTATACAATCTATTCTTCAATTTAATGAACCTCTCACTTGGAAGATTGTGGGGCTACGCTCAGTGGCGGGGCTCCCATCCCTCCCGAAAGCGGGTAGTTTTTTGTTTGATTTTATGATGGGCCTGGCTATATGTTTAGTTATACGGAACTGGAAAAATTGTGCCCACCTTAATGTGCATGAGTGTGCAATTCCAACATCCTTCACACTCCAACAGATATAAGATCTGCCAAAACTAACACCAGCCACAGGGCTTTCTCATATGTGGCGCCAACACTGTGGAACCAACTCCCACCAGAACTACGAGCTAGCAATGACCTTCTAGACTTCAGAAAGAAACTCAAAACGCACATTTTCCAATCACATTTCAACCTGAACTAAACCCACAGATGGAGCAGCCCCTGACCACTGTGTCCAAGAAGATTATCCTGTATATATGTATTTATGTATATCTGTAAATGAACTCCCCCATAGCTAAGAAGTGTTAACTCTGTATGATGTGCTTTTCTGACAATCTGTATGTAAGCAAAATTTGTACCTGCCTTGATTCGACAGTCCAAGAAGATTATCCTGTATATATGTATTTATGTATATATGTAAATGAACTCCCCCATAGCTAAGAAGTGTTAACTCTGTATGATGTGCTTTTCTGACAATCTGTATGTAAACAAAATTTGTACCTGCCTTGATTCGGCAGTTTCACAATAGTAATCCTACCCGCTTCTGATCGCTGGAAGGAGCGGGCTACAAATGCTTGCTAAATAAATAAAATAAATAAATAAACCTAGTTTGTACGTACAGTAAATATGAGCAGATGCCTCGTAGGGCTCTTTCTCATAATAGATCTCATATGCTTAAATGGAAAATGTTAAATGATTATGTACAGGTAGCCAAATGTTCCCATAGGGTCGCTCAGACTTGATTATTCATACTTATGAGTGCGGTCCTGTATCCCCATGGCTAGCAGCAAGCCTGCACCCATATAAGGGTACTGCTACTTACCCTAGAGGAGAAGCTGGGGGGGGGGTGGGGGGGATAGGGGGTGTTTCTCTCATTTTATGTTATCACTGTTCTTGTTTATTGTATGTTTTCTGTTTCAATAATGAAAATAAACGTTGGAAAAAAAAAAAAAAAAGATTACGATTTCTCTATTGCGTAAATTTCTCCCTCTATTAATCTATAAGATTACGATTTCTCTATTGCGCAAATTTCTCTGGTGTTTTTGGAAGTCGTTAGGCTCGGAGGAACGCATGAAAAGTAGAGTGTAACAGCACTAGTTGACATTATAACGAAGTGCTTAAATATAAAGAACCCCCTGAAGAAACTTATGAAAGTGAAACGCAGACACGGTGCCAGGGCAAGGCGTTGGGGAAAGAAGGACTACTAAGTTAAGCACTTTTTCAGTTTTGAAATGATTATTTGCTTAAAGGATTAGAGCAACCTGATAAATTATTGAAGACGTGTAAAAACCAAACTCGGGAGTCATTGATGCGAAAGAGGCACATTATTTTGAAGACTTGGGGGCTTGTTTACAAAGCCGCGGTAGTGGTTCGCGATCGCGATCGCAACCGCGGCCCCATTGAAATCAATGGGGCCGCGGCTCCGATTACGATCGCAAACCGCTACCGCGGCTTTGTAAACAAGCCCCTTGGTCTGGAATGTACTGCCTGATAAGTCTGAGACCCCGAGCTCATAGTAATATTCTAATTAATATAAGTTTAGGGTAATATATATAGAAAGACTTTTTAGACAGAGTGTTCATTTAATAAAATATTGGTTAAGAGAGAAATTTAAACAATAGAGAAATCGTAATCTTATAGATTAATAGAAGGAAGATTATCGTGAATGATAGGTCATGATTATTGACACCCTTTTAAAAAAATCAAATCAGTTTGAACAGAAAAATCACATTCCCATTTTAGTAAAATTAGCCACACCTGTGATCAATCGTCAGTACTCACATGATGTGAATCAATGAATGAATGACAGCTCTAATGTTTAAAATGGCCACATTCACTCTCTGTTTCATTTTCATAATGGTGAAGACAAGAGAGCAGCCTGAGACTGTCGGACAAGCCATTATCACCAAACATCAAAACTTCAAAGGGGTACAAGGCCATCTCCGAAAACCTTGGGATTCCTATGTCTACAGTTCGCAGTGTTAAGAGGTTTTCTACTCATAGAACTGTCAAGAACCTCCCAGGACACGGTGGGAAGAGGAAAATTGATCCAAGAAGAATTTCATCATCCATCTGTTCATTCTGGCCAGTTGGACAGTAGTATACCCCCATAGCCATTGCCTTCCCTTTTTACATGGAATTTCAATCCATAGAGATTCTACAGTGTATTTTGTTTCCTGCAAAAATTTAATTATTTGTGACTCAATGCCCTCTCTAACACAAAGTGTAACCCTTCCACCAATTTGGTCTACTCTATCATTATGATCTAGTTTGTACCCAGGTATCACAATGTACCATTGGTTGTCTTCCTTCCACCAGGTCTTCACCAGGTCTCTGAGATGCCAATATTATATAACCTTTCATTTAGTACTATATATTCTAATCCTCCCATCTTATTTTTTAGACTTCTAGCATTTGCATACAGACATTTTAGAGGTTTGTATTTTGTTCATATTAACAATATGGTTATCAGTTGACAGGGGTAATTTGGAATCTTACAGCTCCATCTACTCTGTACTTAAAGGCATCTAGGTTATTTTAATTTTTATTGGAAACTCTCTATTGGGATGCCCTAACCTCCCTGTTTTACTAATATTCTTCAAGGATCCATCCTTCTGAACCATGCACTCTTGTGTGCCTGTCGATTTTCCCCTATCTCCTTTTTAAAGGTTAGTGCCAGCAGCATGGTTCCACCACAGTTATGGTGGAGCCCATCCTTTTGGAAAAGCACCCCCCCCCCCTTATACAGAATGTTGCCCATTTCCTAACAAATCCAAAACTCTTTTTATTGCACTATAGTATCATCCACGTATTGGGAGTCTGGAGCTCTGCTTGCCTTTTCAGTCCTGCACATGGAACGAGAATCATTTCTGAGAATGATATACTGGAAGTTGTGGATTTCAATTTTGTATCTAAAAGCCTAAATTTGGCTTCCAGAACCTCCCTCCTACACTTTCCTATGCCATTGGTACCAACATGTACCAAGACAATAGGCTCCTTCTCAGCACTATCTAAAACCTTGTCTAGGTGGTGCGTACCTTTGCACTAGGCAGGTGTATTACCAGGTGATCCTGACATCCACCAGCCACCCATCTATCTACATGACTAATGATTGAATTGCCAACTATAATGGCCATCCTAACTCTTCCCTCATGGGCATATAGCCCTGGAGAAACCTCCTCAGTGCAAGATGGTTTTACATCACGTGGAGGACAGGTCCTAGCTATAGGATCACTTCCTGCCACACCAAGGTGATGCCCTCATTTCATGTGACCTCTCTCCTTCATAGCAACAGAGAGGCTGCCACTGGAGGTGGGACTTCAGTACTATGTCCCTGTAGGTCTCATCTATATACCTCTCTGTCTGCCTTTGCTCCTCCAAGTCTGATACTCTAGCTTCCAGAGATCAGACTCATCCCCCTAGGATCAAAGAGTTTATTGCACCTAGTGCACACGTAAGACCTCTCACCAACTCGGTGAAAATCATACATGTGTGCAAAAGACTAGCCCTGATCTCACTGCTGGACTGTTGTATGTATCTTAGTTGTTTTTTTTTAACTTTCAATTGTAATCATCTTGATTGAGAAAACAACATATTCCAAAAAAGAAGAAAACAAAGGAAAATACACACATTAATCGAATCACATATACATTAGGGTGGTCCAAACAAACTAACTAACGGATTTCAGTTCTCCACAAGGCTAGTTTTGTTCTTTATCATATTTATAACAAACATGTAAAATTTTAATGAAAATAAACAACATTTAGAGGTCACCCCATTTGGCAGTTATGTCATTTGAACTAAACAGCAGGAAACTGTAATGCCTGGTAATGGTGGCAGCTGAAGGTTCTGCACCATCTTTTTCTTTGTTTCTAATGAGACTCTGTCATCAAAAAGGGCTAAGCCTGCCAAAAGTTCAGACAAAAACGAGAGGTGCCTTGAAAATTTAACCACTTGGTTTGGGTAAGTCTTAAGAATTGATAAAAATTTGATGTCATTGAGAGGAGCTTGTATTGCAAATGGTGCTTCATTCCACTGTCTGACATAAACAAGACTAACAATCAGAGCTAAATCTGTGGTATTTTTGGACTCATGCACAGTCATCCTGAACTGAGCCTTAAAAAGGAATATTTTCAATACATAAATGCCTTTTCCCATCCATAAAATCTTCACAATGGGGCAACCTCTAAATGTTTTGCAATCAAGCTGAAATTTCACAGGTAAGCAAATAATCCCTAATGGACAAAAATAAGCCTTGTGGAGACAAGATTCTACAAATTTTAACTCTTTGCATTGGTTTGTGGACCACCACACAAAAAGAATATATTCATGTTGTATAGCCCACATTAAGGGGAAGAGAGAGCCAAACCACACCAGGACCCCTAAATCCATAATTAAAAGCAGCCATTGTCAGCATAAAATATAGAACAATTGCCATTCAAGAAAAAGAGAAAGCCACAGGAGGATTTGGCAAAGGTAAAATTAGTTTCCCAGGTCAAGAAGGCTTCTGATTTTAATAAATCTATAAACACGTGGAGGCCTATTCCAATGTCCATGTCCAGGGCCACTGTGCATCCAGTCAGAACTGGACGCACAGTGGTAGATGCGATTCTGATCCCGCAGGGCACATCTACCCCCCATGGGATCAGAATCACATTTAAGCCTGTACATGCAAGCCGGGATCCGATTCCTATCAGCCTGCATATACAGGCTGCTGCCCAGCTAACTCAGTCAGGCTCCTGAATGGAGCCACAGCTCCATGGTGTCTAGTTGCCATGGCACCACAGCTTCATTCAGGAGCCGCGATCCCCGGCCACTGACGACTTTGTTCATTCCCCGCAGCCCGACCTCTGATCTGGCATCTCAAAGCCACGGATGGGCTGCAGGGAATCTTCTGCAACCCCTCCTACCTTTACTGCTCCGCGGGCCTAAAGACCTCCGACATCTAGGAGACTTATTCCACCTCTGGAATAAGTCCATGGCAGTGTACATCCAGGGCCACAGACTACCCACTGCCCACCCCAACTCTGCCTCCACACCGCCCCTTTCCCGCCCCATCTAGCTTTCCCATACAAACTCCTTGTTCATATGGGGAGGCTTCGTCAGGGATGGGAAAGGGAGACGAATAGGTCTGTCTATACCCACTATTCATGTTACAGAAGAGACTCCATAGAGCCTCATTCCCTTAGGGGCACATCTGGGCCATCAGGACAGCCCTGAGCAGGACTGGCCCATTAGGACCCGATTCTGCACTGCAGTAGCCAGATGTTCCTCTTATTTATTTATTTATTTGTGTGCTTTTCTATACCGCCCCTTCCAGAGATCAGGGGCGGTTTACAGAGAACAAGTTAAAACCATTGAACATTGAATTACATAGAACATTTTGGCAAAAAAAATAACTATGATACATGGAACATGTTTAACTATTTAACAATTTAACTATTTACAGAGAACTATTTACAACAGTCATTTGCTATTTACAGAGAGCTATTTAAAAGCAGCATTGATGAATTGATTATCATATAATAGAACAACTGGGTTCAGAATTGGATCCTGAGATGGCCCGGCATGCCCCTGCATACCCATGGGGATGTCCTCCCTGCTTGACTCCCTGACTCCCACAGTGCTGACCCCCTGTTTTCCCGCCACCCAAGCCAAGGCTGGGCAGCCAGGGCCAGGATTGGATGGCAGGGAACTACCTTTCCCCGGCCACAGCCTTTGGGGGTGGGGGTTCCAGTCCTGATCGCCCCGGTCCAAGCTGCTTGTTCCAACTCCAAGGTGGAATAAGCAGCACATTCCCCCTGATCTGCAGGATGTATAGGGCCATGACTTGAATCGGCCCTGTACATCCTGTCATCTTGTCCCACCCCTACTCTGCCTATATTCCACCCCCTCCTGCCCCCCACTAGCTCTCATCATACTGCAGCTCTGGCCATACGGGGAGAGTCGGAGGAGGAATATTGCAGTTGACTTGCAGAATTGGGGCCATACTATTTCCCTTGATAAGTAACCAAAGACTTACAGGGGAAACGGTAGTACAAAGTAGCCCCTTTAGCCAGGACTCTAAGTGCTAGAAACAGTTTACATTGAGATTGTGTCAACTGAGCAGCATCTGGAAAAATAGTAATCCATTGACCACAAAAGGGCATCTCCTTATTTTGAAAGTATTTAGACATTACTATATTAAGATCTAATATATTTAAGAAGCTAACCACCAGTGTAGCATGGTTACTAATATCATCCTGAGCTGATTCTAAAAACTTAGAAAGGTCCAAACCAGGGGCCCTCCCAGTTTTGGTATATGCCACCCCCTCACCACCCTCTACAAGTGGACAAGACATTACATAATATATATTAGACAAATGAATGTCATCCACATTAATCAATGCCAAAACCTCCTTAAAGTATTTTCTAAGCAAAATGACCCCGGATAAATAATGGGTCCCGGGAAATTAAAGCAAACAAAGATTGTGTGAACGCACTGCACTCTCCATGGTTTCAGCCTGACAATGTAACAGCATCAGTTCCTTAACCATGGTCCCACTAACTTCCTGAAATGTTGATACAATATGATCACATTCCACAACTTTCAAACGCAACTCACCCACAGAACTATCTAAATGTTGAAACTTCACAGGAGATCTGGGTTTGATTCCCACTGGTACGACTTGGGCAAGTCACTTTACCCTCCATTGCCTTAGAAGAAAAGGCCTGGCAATCTACTTCCAGTCATACCTTGCCAAAAAAACCCAGGGGCTGCTGGTTGCCAGAAGTCAGCATTGGCTTGAAGGCACTTAAAAAAATCCATTTATAGCCCGCTTATACTGTACCTCAATGTTCTAGGCAGGTTACAGCAGTTAAACGGGACACTTCTTCCACTATACAGTACTTTTCAATTTGATTACATAATTTTAATCAGCACTACTATCAAACAAAGGCCTCCTAAATAGGTTTGCTTTAATTAATAGATGGAATCCCATACAGTATGGAGCTTTTTATTCTCCATTGGCAGACCATTCCATTCCATAAGCAATCTATCCTGTATCCTCTTAAACTTGTAATTCTTCACTGATGGAATAGCTAAAGAAAAACCTCTTCGATACTTAAGACATTCTGAAAGAAGTGTTAAACAATACAGGCCCAATATTGAGTTATTCTGGCTTTGAACCACTACGGCACATAGCTGTGTACAGCGACCCTTAAACCCAGATATTCAGTGCTGGGGTCATATGCGACCCCGGCATTGAATATCCGGGTTTGCCGCACAGTCTTCCAGATGCAATAAATAACCTTGTAGCAGCGATATTGCATGCTGCCCGGTTAGCTGTAGGGTTGCCAACCGGCCGGTTTTTCAGTGGCCAGGTTGGCTGCCGGCACAGATGTAAAACCGGCCCTTGAAAAGCCGGTTTTTTGCTCTGGCCATGAGATCGGGAGCGGCCAGAGCAAAAAAACGGCTTTCCTTCCGACTCCCGCGGCACGAATGCGAACACGATCGCAATTGATTCTCCGTGCAGCCGCTGCTTCTGCTTTTCACAGAGCAGCGGCTGCAATAAAGTTAATTTGAAAAGGAAGAAAGTGAAACCTGTGAGAAGCCCGCCCCCTCTGACATCACTTCCTCTGGGGCTGCAGAAGGACGACCGGAGGGCTGGGCTCCTCACAGGTTGTCTTTTCTTTTCAAATTAAGTTTATTGCAGCTGCTGCTCTGTGAAAAGCAGAAGCAGTGGCTGCATGGGGGGGGGTTTGAAGCAGCACTGGGGGGGGGGGGGGTTGAAGCAGCACAAAGGAGGGTGGTGAAGCAACACTAAGGGGGGGAGGGGTGAAGCAACACTAAGGGGGGTGAAGCAACACTAAGGGGGAGGGTGAAGCAACACTAAAGGGTGAAGCAGCACTAAGGGGGGTGGTGAAGCAACACTGTGAAGCAAGCACCACTAAAGGGGGTGAAGCAACACTAAGGGGGGGGGGTGAAGCAACACTAAGGGGGGGTGAAGCAGCACTAAGGGGGGGTGAAGCAACACTAAGGGGTGAAGCAGCACTAAGGGGTTGTGAAGCAACACAAGGGAAGCAGCACTAAGGGGGGGAGTGTAGCAGCACAAGGGAAGCAGCACTAAGGGGGGAAAGCAGCACTAAGTGGTGAAGCAGCACTAAGGGGCCGGAGAAGCAGCACTAAGGGGGGATGAAGCAACACTAAGGGGTGAAGCAGCACTAAGGGGGGGGAAGCAGCACTAAGGGAGGGGGGGAAGCAGCACTAAGGGGGGAAGCAGCACTAAGGGGGGGGTGAAGCAGCAGCAGCAGCGGCTGCAAGGGGAACGAGGTGGCAGAAGGAACTGACAGGTGGAAGGTGAGGGCTGGAAGAGAGCTGAAAGAGGGGGGAAGGAGGTGGCAGGAAGGAACTGACAGGGTGAAGGAGGTGGCTGGAAGAGAGCTAAAAGGGGGGAACGAGGTGGCTGGAAAGGAGCTGACAGAGGAGGTAAGGAGGGGGTTCAAAGGGAGCTGACACCTGGGAATGGTACTGGTAAGTGACTGGGAAATGGGGAGGGGGCACTGGGACTGAAAATAGGCTGATGGAAGGAAGTGAAGAAAAGAAAAGAAGAGACAAGAAATGGCAGATGGACTATAGACCATAGAAAATGAGCTAAGAGAAGATGGGAAAACGGAAGCCTCAGATTGGAACCAGCATGATCAGAGAATAAAATGGTCAGACAATAAAGGTAGAAAAAATAATTTTATTTTCAATTTAATGATTGGACCTTGTATTACCTTTATATTTTACACAGTATTGGGAACTGCATCTCTTATTTATCTGCTATTGCACTGCATGCAGAGTCTGTCTTCTTGGGGTTTCAGTTTAATTTTTGTCTATATATTTCTCTTTTTGTTTTGTGCTCATTTATTGATGAAGACCTGTCTGTATTGTGTGTGTGTTTGTGTGTGCGTGTGTACAACCAATGCTGCGTTTTCTGTCAGTATAGAATTTCTGCTTAAGAATTTGTTGAAGTCTTGCTTGTTCAGTTTGCACATTGCCCTCTCTGCAATTTTTTGGAGGACAGGAGATGGAGTAAGGGTGGGGGTGGGGCGGGGGTGGGGCAGGTGGTGGGGCAGGGGCGGAGCGTGACTAGCCACAGGTGACGGGTTTTTCTCTTTTAAAAAGTTGGCAACCCTAGTTAGCTGTCACAGCTAAAATATAAGCGAGGCAAAAGCTTGCTTATCTTTTAGCCGCAGTCGCTAACCGAGCAGCATGCAATATTGCCACTGCCCAGTTATCGACTGTCGCCACCTTCACTCCTAACCGGAACGCCCACGACGCACCCTGATGCTAAGTGATTAGTATCGGGGTGTGTAAGGGAGAAGATTGGGCATATTCAGCATTGAATATCCTGATTAAAGACATTTACACGATTTACAGGGCCGTAAACCCTGCAAATGCCTTTCGAGTATTGAGCCCTATGATATCACACATATAAGCCAGAACACAGCTATGTATACTCTTAAAAATAAAACATAACAATTTAAAATGATCCTGGCTGTTATAGGCAGCCAGGGGGTTATTCTGAGACATGAATAGCAGGGGGACGTCCATCTCCGCTATTCGTGCCGGCATGCCGGTTGTGTGGAGAATTTAGTCGCAGGCGGGGAATGGGTGGCCCGGGTGTGGAGAGTGGGTGGACAGTGGGTGGTCACCAGCCCTGGACGTACAGGGCCGATTCTAATGTCAGGGCTGGAGAAATGTCCGGGGAAGTTATTCCACCCCTGGGATGGAATAACTTCCCTGGACATTTCTTTTTAGTGATGCTGGGGCACAGATGGGGATGGGGGGGGGGGGGCTAGAGATTATTCCCCACAGCCTGACCTTTGCCTTAGAAAGCTGGATTGTGGGTCGGGCTGCAGGGGATAATCACTTTAACCCAGTGGCCGGCATCACGTTTTTTAAAGGGAGTCGCGGGCGTCGTGGCTCCATTTAACAACCCTGACTGAGTTAGCCAGGCTGTGTATGTACGTGCAGGCCAGGACTGATTCGCAGTCCCGGCCTGCACGTACATGCTTAGTTGCGATTCTGATGTTTAGCTCCGCGGGATCAGAATTGCGCTCCCCTTTATATGTTCAGCTCAGACCGGACATACAAAGGGGTTGTAAATGCGGGTCAGAATCGGGCCCCCAGTGTAACTGCCTAAGATAGGGTGTAGCCCTATCATATTATCTTCCTTTAAAAATGAGCTTGGCTATTGTATTCTGTAATACTTGTAACCACATTATATGTTTCTTAGCAATACCTAAATAAATTATATTACAATAATCCAATTGTGGCAAAATGGAAGCAAGTAGCAAAAGCTTCATGTAGTTGGTCTCAAAATTCAATCTAATTTGTCAAAGTTCACGCAATTGACAATAAAAGATATCTTTCTTGTAAAAGCTTTTATCTGTTGTTCCATGGACAAAGTTGAATCTAATCCAATACCCAGAATTTTTACTGACATCAATAAAGGAATTTCTATATTAGAAATTTTAGTAAAAGTGGTAGGAAAAAGGGTCATAGTATCCAAAGTAATATTGGTTTTTTTTTCTGGGTTAAATTTCATCAGCTATCTAGTCATCCAAAACTCAATTACTTGAAAGCATTCTGCTAATCTCTCACAAGCAACCCTTAGGTCACCTTGAACTGGAATAATAACAATAATATTGTCAGCATATATAAATACACGTAAACTAGTTTTTGTAAATGTATTGCTAAGGTACTCTTATAGACATTAAATAAGATTAGCAATAAAGGAGAACCCCGTGGCACCCCACATTCTGACCTCCATGGTGCTAATAATTCATTTTTTCAATTGACCTTTACAGATCGATTTTTCAGAAATCCCTTCTCTGATCCCAGACTTTATCCAAGATATCAATCTCACTCAATTGTTCTAATAAAATTTCATGATCCAACAAATCAAAAGCTGATGATAGATCAAATTGCATCAAAATAGCCTGACCATCCCTCCTTACTATCTGTTGTAGCTCCAACAATACAGTTATTAATACAGCCAGGAGGATGTTGGGCTGCATTCGAAGAGGAATTACCAGCAGAAAGGAAGGGGTACTAGTGCCACTGTATAAGTCTCTGGTGAGGCCTCACTTGGAATACTGTGTTCAGTTTTGGAGACCGTATCTTGCAAAGGATGTAAAAAGAATGGAAGCTGTTCAGAGGAAGGCGACCAAAATGATTTGGAGCCTGCGTCAGAAACCTTATGAGGAGAGACTTGAAGACCTAAATATGTACACTTTGGAGGAGAGGAGGGATAGGGGAGATATGATTCAGACCTTTAAATACTAAAAGAGAAATAATAAACAAACAAACCTCTTCCAGAAACGGGGAAGCTGTAAAACCAGAGGGCATGACATGAAGCTGCAAGGTGGTAAATTGAAAGGCAATGTCAGGAAATACTTTTTTACTGAAAGGGTGGTGGATGCTTGGAATGCCCTCCCGATGGAGGTGGTGGGGGCAAACACAGTGACGGAATTCAAAGTGGCCTGGGACAGACACAGTGGATCACTTTACAGCAACAAGATTAAATCAAAATTAACTGAACCATCTAATTTCTAAACAAATAGGGGTGTCCTACATGGAGCAATGGGGGGAGGAGTGGTGGGTTCACCCCTAAACAAAGAATCAAAGATATGGGGAGGGGTGCACCTGCTCCTGGTGGGTGCACCTCTAAGCAAAGACATGGGTAGGGGTGCACCTACTCCCTAAAAGACATGGGAAGGGGTGCACTTACTCCTGCCATATTGCTGGGCAGACTAGATGGGCCACACTGGTCTTTATCTGCCGTCATTTACTATGTTACTATGTTACTAAGTCTCTGTACTATGCTAACTACGAAAGGCTGATTGTGAACTATGTAAAACATTATAATTTTCTAGATATTTAGCCCCTTACATACTTTTGTAATAAGAGGCAAACTATCAATTGGTCTTTAATTTTCTGTAATATCTAAGTTGTATCCTATGCCAAAGACCTAAATTGTACATATGTTATAGCTATTAAGTTACACTGTACATAAGTTTAACCTGTTAACCCGCCCTGCCCTATTTGCCCCCATCCCTCATCCGTGTTCATTGTTTATTGTACACAGTGAAGTTACAATGTAAACTGCTTTGATTGAAGGATAAGGTGGTATAAAAAACTGGTTAAATAAATAAATCTCTCGTGGTTACTTTTGGAATTGGTGTCAAAATAATCATACCCAGCAATAAATATTGGGGAAAAATACCAATTTTCCAAAAGCAAACTGAAAGGCCCTACTACTAAAGTACACTAAGCAGTTAACACCCATTTTCACCCACAATTACTGTGTGCAAGGTCCCAGGATAACTGTTACTACAGGAGCATGATAGTTATCTCGTGCTGATTTCAACTGGAGAAAACTTCTCCTGTGAGCCTGAGTTACTCTAGATACATCAAGAAATACTACAACTTTTGGCCAGAAAGCAAAACCTTTTTATAATAGAAATATGTTTTCAGAATCAAAACCTTACCCATCTCAGTAAACAATAAAGAGGTTCTAGAAAAATGCAGCTGTTGTTGGGGCATATACTTGAATTATAGTTGTGATGATAGGCATTCCTCATAGACGAATAGAGATTAAGCGTTCGCTGACTGCATTGTATTTCAATACAGTTCTTGCAAGTTTCTTCTTTATTATAAATGCAACACCATTTCTTCTTTGTCTTTCATTGGTATAAAGATCTGTGTTTATACCAATACTAAAGAAAGGTGATCCAACTGACTGTGGAAATTATCGCACAATCGCTCTGATCCCATATGCCAGCAAGATTCTACTGAAGATTATTCAAAAGAGACTACAACCATACCTGGAACAAGAACTACCTGAAGTGCAAGCAGGGTTCAGGAAAGGGCGAGGAACGAGAGACATCATTGCGGATGTGAGATGGATCCTTGAAAAGACTAAAGAATACCAAAAGGATATCTATTTGTGTTTTATCGACTATAGCAAGGCTTTTGACTGTGTAAACCATGAGAAACTCTGGGCCACATTAAGAAGCATGGGTATACCAGAACACCTGATCGTACTCTTGCACAATCTGTACATTGATCAAGAAGCAGCAGTTCGAACGGAACAAGGAGAAACAGAATGGTTTAAAATAAGCAAAGGTGTAAGACAAGGCTGCATACTTTCCCCCTACCTGTTTTATTTATATGCAGAACAAATCATCAGAGAAGCAGGATTGTATGAAGACAACAGAAGTGTGAAGATTGGTGGAAGACTCATCAACAACCTTCGCTATGTTGATGATGCCACATTACTGGCTGAAAGTGAAGATGATCTGAAACATTTGCTTGTCACAATCAAAGAACGTAGTCTCAAAATGGGCCTGCACCTTAATGTTAAGAAGACAAAGATTATGACAACTGGCATAATCAACAGGTTCATCATTGAAGGAGAAGAAATTGAAATCGTGAACAACTTTAACCTACTTGGATCAACTATCAATAAAGAAGCAACAAGCAGTAAAGAAATCAGACGACACATTGCTCTTTGCAGAATGGCTATGAAAGACCTAGATAAGATCCTCAAGAGCAGAGATGTCTCTCTCCATACAAAGATTCGACTTGTTGGCAAGATAGAAGGTCAGCACAAAAGAAGAAGGCCAGCAATGAGATGGATCGATACAATAACAGCAGCTACGGGTACCAGTCTGTCAACAATGAGCCGACTGACTCAAGACCGAACACAATTTAGGATAGCTATCCAGAAGGTCACCATGAGTCGACTCCGACTCGACGGCACTTAACAACAACACAGAAAAATGTAAACATCTTAAATTCCTACTCCAAATTGCATTCTGTTCCTATGAAGGTACAATTTACATTTTCTAGCTGACACTCCAGGAGACTACAAAATTTCCAATTGTGACTCAGTTTTCTCAGATTTCTGCTCAATAACCTTGAGTCTATTTTTCTGTTCTGCAATTTCACTATAGTTTCCCATGTAAGCTAAGCTGATCGGTTATACCTCTTAGCAAACCATTTGAGCAACAGTTTTCCAAATATCTACTACTACTGTAACATTAGGAGGGACTTTTACAAACGGGCGCCAGCTGGCAGTGTGTGCTCTGGCATGCTGAATGTGTATTTGGAAACGCATTGCCTGCTAGCTCTGGGCCATGACAGTGTGGGATGATTTCCGCCCTAAATGTGTAATCTGTAGTAGGGTCATGAATGGGTGGGATGGGGCTGAGAGTAGGCATGGTGAGCTCAGTGCAGTTAGTGTTCATACCATGCACCACCTACATTAGAATGGGATCACCTAACGCCACCTCAATAGATAGAGTTAAGTGCACCCAAGCTAATGTGGTGTATGCTAAGAGAGAGGGTGCCACATTAACTGCAGGGTAAATGTTTTCACAGTAGTGTTGTGCCTAATGTGCCATAGTTTTAGAGCTTTTTCTGCGTTAGATGCGACACAGCACTCTTTAGTAAAAGAGCTTTTAGGTGTAGTTGCGTAGGCCAAATCAGAAGATATTCCCAGTTCAAAAACTTGAAAGCATTCTGCTTTTGCAATTGGTAAATAGCCAAGAAATGACCATCTTGAGAGGTGGCTGTTAAAAGAGTGCAAACCCCAGTATCTATGTGGTAGATAAGAAACCTTTATTTAGGGAAATCATCACCTGGGGTATTCTAAGTCACTCCCACCAGGGGAAACAACCAGCCAAACTTGACATGGCCATGTTTTGGCTATGCCTTCTTCAGGGGTTCTTTGGCGTGCATTAATGATAACCTCTCTGACAAGACCCTTTTGTTGTCTATTGGAACTTTGAGGAGTACCCCAGGTGATGATTGCCCTAAACAAAGGTTTTTATCTACCACGTGCAGACTTGGTCTCTTTGCTTGCTACACATGGTATAGTGCTTTATGGTTGGACCCAAACCCCAGTATCACCAGAAAATATTTGACATGAGGCATTCTCTGCCATAGAGTGATCCCGCTTTTCTCCAAGTGGCAGTGGTAGAATCCTGGTAATAGGACTCAAGGAGGCCCCAGAAAAAAGAGGAATGAGGTAATCTGGAAGGACCAGTCATAGCAACTGTTGGGTCAGATATGCTCTGGGTCAATAGTTTTAGGAGTAGAAGTCTCAGAAGTACTCTTTCCTTTCTCCTTTCTCTTCTCCCTTGTCCCCCTTTAGATATTCTTCCAAATAAAAATGAGCCCAATGGCCCCAAAGCAGCACTGGAAGAGTACCAAAGGGATGTTCCCCATTCATCATGTGGCTATATTGAAATTTATAGTTCCTGGCAACTTCTTACATCAATTATGGGGATGAAGTCTCACCCACAGCATCTCTCTCCTGAAACTGCTCTCACCAGTCAGATTACTCTAGAAGGGCTGCCATTGCCACAAATCACCACTAAATACTATAATACAGTTTCCTCTCCTCTCCTAAATATCCAGATTTTGCAGTCTGTACCAACACTATTCATATACCAGTGATATACAATTCCGCTATACATATAGCCAGGTAGGATAGCTTTTTGCTGTCCTATGCTATCCGAATAGCTATTCGTATAGTCATGCCAAAAATTACCGATATACAGAAAAATTCTGACTCTGCCTCGGGACTGCCCCGGCACTATCCAGATAGTGCCAAGGCAATCAGACAGAATGTTCAGCAACACTAACCAACCATATAATTCTAATGAATATTCCTTTCATGGGCACTTATAAGACAAGCCGATGCCACTAACAAGATAAGTGCTTTTGAAGATTAACCCCTTGTTTTTTGGCCCAGGCTTTTACCCTGGATTATTATTCCCATTCTTAACATGTTTATATGTTACTGAATATTTGTGTGCTTTTATTTTATATATATATATATATATATATCATTTAGATCTTTATATGTGCTGAGCATCAAGATTTACATAATTTCAGAAATAGACACACTGCACTTTTCTTTGTGCCATACTCCTTTGCCAATCTCCCTTCACTATACCTTCTCGTAGACTTCTTCATAGGGTATTAGATGGGTCCTAGCATTAGAATGCATTGGTACTGCAAATTCAGATTGGCATAAGAAATATGGCACAAAGATAAATATAGACAGGATGTCTGTTTCTGGAATGATTTAAAACTTGATGTTTTATGCACAGAAATTCCATGTGTGAAGGTAAAGAGAATAGTAGTGAGGGTATACTACCATCCACCTGAACAGAATAAACAGATAATGAAATGCTAATAAAATTAGGGAAGCTAACAAACTTGAAAGCACAGTATTAATGGGTGATTTTAAATGCCCCAAAATGGAGACAATGAAAAAAGAGAAAAGTGATTAGAAAAAAAACAAAAGAAGCAGCTGGAAAAGTTAAATATACATCAGACATGAATACTATTTAAAATGTCACCATAGAAACCCAGACTAGGTCTATTCCACATATTTAAGAATGCAAAAGGAAAGTCAAACTCTCCACCTAAACATGAAAAACAGATCCTAATGAAGACAATAGAAGCATTATAAGCCACTGGCAAGTTAGATGTAAGACATTGATAAGGATGGCAAAAAGAAAATTTGAAAGGAACTTACCATAGAGGCAAAACCTCATAATAAACATTTTTTCAGATACATTCAAAGCAAGAAGCTTGTGAGAGCATAGTTAGACCACGAGATAACTGGGTAGAAAGGAAGACAAGGCCATAGCAGAGAAATTAAATGAATTTTTTGTTTTGGTCTTTACCAAGGAAGATGTAAGGGAGCAAGTGAACTTAGAAGATGTAACCAACCTCAAATACATCAAAAAAAGTACCACACTATAACCAATTAATGGGACCTTACATAATAAAGATAAACAGGTATACTCAAATGCTTTAGAATTACAATTTTAATCCCCACCAAATTCTCCTTAATAACACAGTCATCCTAATGACTATAAAACAATGAATTATCAATTAACAGAACCCCTGAACTCAAACCATTGACTTTACAGACTTGAAAACTGTACCCTACTGACATACGCTTTATTCAAAAATTCATAAACATTAATACAAACTATCACAAGCATTTATATACAACTTCGCAAAAAAACCACTTTAAACACAACAGTCATGTAATATCTGCCGACCAGACTTGATGTCCAGAGAGGTATGCTGTCTGCCTGGTGCCAAAATCCAAGATGTTACGGAGAGTTTGCCGAGACACATCAAACCCACTGACTATTACCCAATGTTGCTAATCCATGTTGGAACAAATGATACTGGAACACAAGGTGAGCACCAAACTCGCAAGGAGACCAAACAAACCAAAGGGCGAGCAGGATATGGGTCACTAGCACTTTATTTATGAAACACCCCAACGCGTTTCGGCTTGTGCCTTCATCAGGGGGTAGAAAGGACTGCAAATAATTAGATAAAAACATAAAATCATACATGGATAAAAAATATATGGAGAACAAAGAAATAAACAATATATATATATATCTAAGATACATTTAAAAATATATAAAAAAATATAAACTTATAAATGTGCGACCACAAGGAGAAAATATCTAGAAAAAATAATAAAATAATAAAATATACTTACTTATAAAACTTCTAGTCATACATAAAAAAGCGCATAAGCAATATGTGACCAATAGTGCAAAAAATATAGCTGAAAAAGACATAATAAATACGTTAAATAACAGATAACTTTTAAATATACAATAAAGAACAAAGAAAATAGGAGACCCAGACCAAAAACATGTAACATAATGAATAATGCACCAAAACCAAAATACTAAGTAATCATTAATTGTCTAATAAATAAAGGTAATAAATATAAGAAATAAATAAATAATTAAAATACATCAATATGGAAGTGTACACGAAAATATGTCTATACGTGTAACCAATTAAAACATTATAAATACACAACAGTAAATATGAATAAATAATGATATAGGAGCACAAAAGATAAATACATATAAAAATATACATATAGAAATGTATATATAAAAAATGTGCATATGTAAACAATTAAAACGATCTAAATCCATAATTATATATATATTTATTTATTTATTTATTATTTATTTAACAGTTTTTATATACCGTCTTTCTACTAGTCAAGACGGTTTACATGAAACATTGGTACAGTGTATTACAACTGTTTACAAGGAACAATTAATAATATAGGATAATAGGGTTACAATTGAACTGTATAATAAAATTAATAGTAACAAGAACAAGTTAACAATGTATGTGCATTGTTAGTTAGAACATTAAATGGATAAAAAATCCCGCTAAAACAAGTGTGGTTGTGAACAAACAATGTGCATCAATGGCAAACTCTTGACAATAATCTCCAAAAAATGCTCAACTACCTAATTGGAAGAGGAGGATACTGAACCTTGAAAAGAAAACCAGTGGCTGTTCAAGAATACCATCCTTAAAACAGTGTAAATATAAGATGAACCATATGCATAAATTTTGTATTATAAATTTTTTTTATTATAAATTTTTTATTATAAATTTTAAATTATGATACTGCCAGGTATACCTCGGAATGTAACAAAAGTGACTAAATGGCTCTGGGACAGAGGGTGAAGCAGTTAGATGCACAGGTGGTGTTCTCTTCAATCCTCCCTGTTGAGGGTAAAGGCCAAGGCAGAGAGGCTCGCATCCTGGAGATGAATGCATGGCTGCGTGGATGGTGTCATCGAGAGCGTTCTGGTTTCCTAGACCATGGGATGCTGTTCCAAGGGTTGCAGAGCAGAGATGGCATCCATCTGTCCAAGAAAGGTCAACGCGTCTTCGGTAGTAGACTGGCTAATCTACTGAAGAGGGCTTTAAACTAGATTCGTTGGGGATGGGTGAAGAAAGCCCCCAGCTAGGTGAAAGCCTCCAGGTAGGTGATACATTAAATATCTTTATGGAAATGGGTAACAGGGATAACATATGGAAAGCAGTGTGTATAAATGCCCGTAGCATGGGAAATAAGATCCCTGATGTTGAAGCTTTGGTGGGAGTGGCTGACTTGGATTTAGTGGCAGTTACTGAAACATGGTTCACAGAAAACCATGATTGGGATGTAACTATACCTGGCTATACTTTATTCAGAAAGGACATGGTAGGAAGAAGGGGAGGAGGAGTGGCGCTATATGTAAACACTACTATTAAAGCTTTGGAATTACAGAGCTTAAAAGGGAGAGAGGAGGCATTATGGGTTAAACTAGAAAGAGGGAAAGAGAAATCTATTTGCATTAGTGTGATATACAGACCTCCCTCACAAGAGGAAGAGGTGGACAGAGAGTTAATTGAAGACATACGCAGCATTGCTAGGACAGGGGAAGTGCTACTGATAGGAGATTTCAATATGCCAGATGTTCATCTAGAAGTAAGGAGATCCTGGATTCTCTACAGGGAGAACTATTCAGGCAATTGGTAACAGACCCCACACGTGAAGGGGCCATACTGGACTTGGTGCTTACCAATGGTGAAAGTGTTTCTGATGTGGGAGATCATTTTGCATCCAGTGATCACCAGATGGTGTGGTTCAGTATTAGGACTAAGGCTGTTAGAATCCATTCAAAGGTGAGGATCTTAGACTTTAGGAAGACTAACTTTGCCAAGATGGGCCAATACCTCAGGGAGTCGTTAGCGGGATGGAAACAGCGGGGGGATGTAGAAAAACAGTGGGCAAAACTGAAAGGGGATATTTTAAGGGCAACCAACCTTTTTGTTAAAATGGTAAATAAAGGTAAAAGGAAAAGGAGATCATCATGTTTTTCGAAAGAAGTAGCTGAAAAAGTGAAGAAAAAGAGGGAGGCCTTCATGAAATACAAGAGATCACAGAGAGAGGAAGACAGGCATCTGTATTTGGAAAAAGAGAAGCTAGCAAAGTAATCAGGAAAGCAAAGATTCAAAAGGAGGAGGAAATAGCCAATGCAATAAAATTGGGGGATAAGACATTTTTCAGATATATTAGTGAGAAGAGGAAGGGCAAAAGTGGTATTGTCAGACTCAAGGGTGCAGGGGAGGAATATGAAGAAGCTGATAAGGATAAAGCAGAATTGCTTAATAAATATTTCTGTTATGTGTTCACAGATGAAGAACCAGGAGCAGGACCTCAGAAAACACCCACAAACAGGAACAGAAGCGAGGGACATCTTGAACAATTTTCAGAAGACTGTGTTTATGAGAAACTAGCTCAACTTAAAGTAGACAAAGCGATGGGACAGGATGGGATACACCCTAGAATACTGAGGGAACTTGGGGACGTTCTAGCAGCTCCACTGACTGACCTTTTTAATGCCTCGTTGGAGTCGGGAGTGGTGCCAAAGGACTGGAGAGAGGCTCATGTGGTGCCTTTACAAAAAAGCGGAAGTAAGGATGTGGTTGAAAACCACAGGCCGGTTAGTTTAACTTCGGTGGTGAGTAAATTATTGGAAACGCTGCTGAAAGAGAAAATAGTGAGGTTTCTGGAGTCCAGCAGATTACAGGATCCGAGGCAGCATGGATTCACCAGAGGCAGGTCTCGTCAGACAAATCTGATTGATTTCTTTGACTGGGTGACCAGGGAGTTGGACCGAGGGAGAGCCCTAGATGTGGTGTATTTAGATTTCAGTAAAGCCTTTGACACTGTTCCTCACAGGCGACTTATAAACAAACTGAGCACCCTAGGGATGGACCCTTAAGTTACTGTTTGGGTTAGAAATTGGTTGGGTGGGAGGCGACAAAGAGTACAAGTAAATGGAGCTCACTCTGAGGAGAAGGATGTTACCAGTGGTGTGCCCCAGGGATCTGTCTTTGGTCCGATTCTTTTTAGCATCTTTGTTAGTGATATAGCGGAAGGGCTGTCGGGTAAAATTTGCCTCTTTGCGGATGATACCAAAATCTTCAATAGAGTAGACACCCAGGAAGGTGTAGATAACATGAGGAGGGATCTAGCTAAGCTTGAAGAATGGTCTAGAATTTGGCAGCTTGGATTTAATGTTAAAAAATGTAAGGTCATGCATTTGGGCTGCAGCAATCCAAGGGAGCAATATAGTATAGGGGGTGAAGTACTTTTGTCCACTAAAGAAGAGCGGGGCCTAGGCATGGTTGTGTCTGATGATCTTAAAGTAGCTAAACAGGTAGAAAAGGTGACGGCAAAAGCTAGAAGGATGCTTGGGTGCATACGGAGAGGAATGGCTAGCAGAAAAAAGGAGGTGATAGTGCCTCTGTATGTCTTTGGTGCAACCTCATTTGGAGTATAGTGTGCAATTCTGTAGACCACAGCTTCAAAAGGATGTGAACAGGATGGAGTCGATGCAGAGGGTGGCTACTATAATGATTAGTGGTCTTCATTATAAAGCATATGAAGACAGACTGAAGGATCTTAATATGTACACCTTAGACGAAAGGCGGGATAGAGGTGATATGATTGAGATATTTAAATACCTCCGTGGCATAAATGTTCAGGGAGAGAGCCTCTTTCAATTGAAAGCAAGTTCTGCTACGAGGAGACATGGATTAGGGTGAAGGGAGATAGATTCAGGAGTGATATGCGGAAATATTTCTTTACGGAAAGAGTAGTGGATCCATGGAATAGTCTCCCAGTGGAGGTGGTAGAGATGAGGACAGTAACTGAATTCAAAAAAGCATGGGACAAACACATAGGATCTCTGAAGGTAAAAAAGGTACTGTTGTAGTTGTTGATATGGAAGGACAGACTAGATAGGCCATGTTGTCTTTTTCTGTCATCATATTTCTATGTTTCTATGTTTCTATTTTCACAGGTATTTGTATAAGTTAAACCATCAGACTCTCAGGAAGCAATACTAAGCCCACCACATGAACAAGAGGTAATCACAGAAAGCTTGTCCATTGTGTGAGAATGTTGCTCGCACAGGGCTCCGCGCTTCAGGGGTCCCCATGTGAACTCCATTCTTACACAATGGACAGCTTCAGAGGGATCCGGGGAAGCCCTTGCAAGGCCCTGGCTCCCTCTGCACAGCCGCCAGCATGAAGAGCGTTTTCCCTCACGCTGGTGGCTGTTTCAGTGAAGCGCATGAGTGCCAGGAAATGACGTTAACCTTTCCCAGCACTCAGCCCGCTTCACTGTAACAGCCACCAGCATGAGGGAAAACACTCTTCACGCTTGTGGCTGTGTAGAGGGAGCTGGGGCCTCACGCGGGCTTCCCTGGCTCTTTCTGTAGTCCTTTAGATGGCCACGGGGCTCTTCGGTGGGAGAGCAGGGGGGGGGTGCTAGGACTGGAAATAGCCTGTGATGGGGGGGGCGCTTGGACTGCATATGGGCTATGATGGGAGAGAAGCTTAGACTGCAAATGGGCTGTGATGGGGGGGAAGCTGGGACTGGAAATGGGCGGCAATGTGGGGGAAGCTGGGACTGGAAATGGGCTGTGATGGGAGGGTAAGCTTGGACTGGAAACGAGCAGATGGGGAGGGAAGGATTGGAAATGGGTTGAATGGGGGGCTAGGATTGGAAATTGGATGATGGGGGAACTTGGACTGGAAATGGGCTGATGGGGGTGGCTAGAATAGGACTGAAAATTGACTGATCGGTGCTAGGATTGGAAATTGGCTGGTGTGGGAGCTTGGACTGGAAATGGGCTGATGGGGGCTGGAATAGGACTGAAATGGGCTGAAGGGAGCTGAAATAAGACTGGAAATGGGCTGATATTGGGGGGGCTAGGATTGGAAATTGGCTGATGGGGGGGCTTGGACTGGATATGGGCTGATGGGGGCTCGAATAGGACTGGAAATGGGCTGATGGGGAGCTGAAATAGGACTGGAAAGGAGCATATTGGGTTTTAGGACTGGAAATGGGCTAATGTGGGGGCATGGGAGAATGGGACTAGAAGGGAGCAGATGCTGGGTGGATGTAGAACTAGAAGGGAGCTGATTTTGGGGGAGGACGAAGGAGATGGGGAATGAGGATGGAGAGAGGAAAATATATTTTGTGTGGGAGGGAAGTAAAAGCTACAATTGGCCGTGTAATGGGAGAGTAAGTGGGGATTGAGAATGGAAGAGTGAAATTTGAGTGGAAGATAAAGGAATAAAGAAAGAAATGGGAGAAAGAGCAAAAGGGGAAAGATCAGTATGTTTAAGCAGATATAGAGAGAAAATGGAAAATATCTAGAAGAGAGAAGAAAGAACAAATGGACAGCTTGCAGAAGACATGAAGAAATCAGCAGAAAGTGACTGGAGCAATTGTAACTGAAAAATAAAATGCCCAAACAAAAGGTAGAAAAATACTTTTTATTTTGAATTTATTAACTGTAATATGTCAGGTCTGGGAAATGTGCATTGCTAACATCTTTGCATTTTTGTTTAGTGCAAGAGGAAATTAATTTATAGTTTTATTTCTCCAGTGATGGTGTACATTTCATGTTTGGCTTTTGGGGTTCCCAATTTAATTATCTTCCTATTTCTAAATTGTGATCCCTTGTTCTTTGTGTGGTGACGGTCTATGTTCTGCATGTGTAACCGAGCTGAGGTATTTTGTTCATGTAGTTTCAATTTGACAGTCCCACTTGTTCTCTTTCCCCAGTAGGAGATGTATTGGTATTCTCTGAGTTGTACTGGTTTAATATTTGCCATGTTGTCTTTGTGATAGGTAGGGTTTGGTGCTTTGTGAGTCCTGGTAGTTCTGTTATGATACAGTGGGTTTGGTATGTGTTCTAAATTATCAGTATTTGTAGTACTTCCTAATGGGCCTGACGGTTGGCACTGGAATATAGTAATTTAGAAATCTGTTAGTCTTTCTTTATCCAGACACTCATTAAAAGGCATGTTTACTAAAAGTGCATGTTAACATTATGCAAATATTTATGCAAATTAGGCTCCTTATGCAAATGAGGACCCACAATGAATCTCCGCACATGTCTCTGCACTCCCAATGGGCCACCCTGGTTAGGAAGAAATACAGTCAAACCTCGGTTTTCGTATGCCCTAGTTTTCGTATGATTCGGTTTTCGTTGAGTTTTTTCGTCTAGATTTTGTCCCAGTTTTCGTACATTGTCTCGGTTTTCGTACAGTTGAAAATGGAGCACCATCTTGTGGCCAGAAGTGGGATTTTCTTTATTTTGATTCTCTTGCTGATTGACTGTCTTCCATATGCCAACAAGAGTCTTCAATAAAGGTAAAAGTGATGTTAAATGTTCATTTATCCATTTCATTAGTCGTTTATATTTCTCATTGTTTTCTGTATGTAAAAATATAGTTATCTATAAAATGTATTTTTTGTTAATATTTTGGGTGTCTGGAACAGATTAATTGGATTTACATTATTTCTTATGGGAAATATTGCTTCAGTTTTCATACATTTGGTTTTAGTCAGACTTTTTTGAACGGATTAATCATAAAAACAGAGGTTCCACTGTACACCCATTCTCAGGAAACAGTACTGAGCACACACCATAAACAAGAGGTAATCAGAGAAACCTACAGCCATAAGTTTTGCCGCTCTAAACATGGCTTTTTCAAAGGTTATCTTTCAGTCACACCTCAGTGCATAAAAAAACCTTTATGCAATATGATTCTGAAAGTATATTTTCAAGTCTCATCCCGGCCAAACCGGTCCCCTCCTCCTCCACAATGCTGACACCAGAAGATGTAGAACATAAGAATTTGCCATATTGGGTCAGACCAAAGGTCTATCGGTCTATCAAGCCCAGTATCCTATTTCCAACATTTTGTAATATTTCTTTTTTTTAATTTATATTTTTGAAAAGAACAGTATCACAAAACAAACTGAGTAACAGAACACATACTATACAGCATTACCCCCCCCCCAATTGAATAACAACGTTATAAACTGGACAAAGCCTACTTTCATCTCTTCCCACCTGTTAAGCATTGATAGTCCCCAGAGAAAACCACTGTCTATTATATTCCCCCATCCAATCTCAATTGTATTTCTAATGCTCTCCCTGCCAGTTCTGGAGCCCAATCACTCAGGAGGCCATGCCCTCCAATCTGCAGAGGCTCTCCATATTTTGGTGAATCATGGAATAGGCTCTACATACTTTGGTGGCGCATGGCAGTAAGCTGCATCATCTTATGCACCAGTTGCAGCTTATTCATCACCAACTCTATTGGAGGGGGAACCCTTTTCCTCCACCACTGAACTATAGTCAGTTTAGTAGCAATGTACATAAACCTAATCCAGTCCCTATCAGCATCTTGATTAGGTTCTTTTTGATAACTTAACAAGGCCAAAACAGGGGATGGAGAGATCTGTCGTCCCTGTATCTGGAAGGCCAGATCAAACACTTTCATCCATATAAACTGGGCCCCGGGGCAGTCCCATCACATATGGATGTACATCCCCACTTGCCTGAATTCCCTCCAACATAACCATCTCCTACCTAAGCCCATCCATAGTAAGCAGCTTGGGGTGCAATACCAACGGAAGTACACCTTAATTATTTTCAAGTAAATATGAAGCCTGGACCCCCTTGTATAGTCCCTGGATTACCTTATCCCATGTTTCTTGGCTCCAATGAACCCCTAGGTCCATTTCCCACTTGATATGGTGCACAGCTTTTGGCTTATTGGTTTCCCCCAGAATTTTATATAACCTAGAAAGGCTCCCTTTCATTGACTTTTTAGAAACTCCCTCTCCATTTCACCTTGTTTCAAATTCACTCCCCATTTATTATTTTCTCTCAGAAAGTGACATACCTGATAGAACTGAAATCTGTCTTGATCTCTTAACTGATACTTCTGCTTCAGTTCTTCAAAAGTATGAAATCACTTTCCATCCAGATTTGGCCCACTGCCCAGAGACCTCCGGCCTCCCATCTCCTGTAGCTATGGTCTAATAGGCCCAAAGTAAACAGGGGATTATATCTTAAGGGGGACAGCAAATACACTGCTTCTGCACTGCTCCTGAATACCTTCTGGCGCACAGACTCCCAAATTTGTATTCTCAGAGTGGTCCACTGATTTCCCACCTTAACGTGCCCTGTGTTACTTCCGCCACTCCAGAGTAGATAGCGTAGCAGGCATGCACCAACTCTCTCTTGCTCAATCCAAATCCATTCCTTCCAGGGACAAATTTGCTGCTTCACTGCCGCTTGAGTTTACGCTGCTAGATAGTATTTTGTAACATCCAGGGCACCCAGACCCCCTTCCCCCCATGGCCTCCTCATTATTCTGTCAGCCACTTGATGCTTCTTATTGGACAAGATGAAGTTGTCCACCCCCTTCTACCACTTCCTAAATGACTTCTCTGGTATCTTTATTGGTAAAGCATTAAATAAATACAAAAAAAATTGGTGCTACCATAATTTTTGAACTATTAATTCTTCACACACATGAGAGAGACATCTTCCTCCATTACATACATCATAGTTTATATTCCTCCAATAGAGTTCAAAATTCAAACTAAATTCCCGCCGAGCCGGGCTGCCTCTGCACGCTCCTGCTGCCCAATCGGGGCAGCCAACACCATTTAAAAAGGAGCGCGAGGCCTGCAGATCCTCCTCTTCGGCCTGGCAGACCTCCCAGGAGGGAGAGAGATTCCCGCCGAACCGGGCTGCCTCTGCACGCTCCTGCTGCCCAATCAGGGCAGCCGACACCATTTAAAAAGGAGCACGAGGCCTGCAGATCCTCCTCTTCGGCCCGGCAGACCTCACAGGAGGGAGAGAGATTCCCGCCGAGCCGGGCTGCCTCTGCACGCTCCTGCTGCCCAATCAGGGCAGCCGACACCATTTAAAAAGGAGCGCGAGGCCTGCAGATCCTCCTCTTCGGCCCGGCAGACCTCCCAGGAGGGAGAGAGATTCCCGCCGAGCCGGGCTGCCTCTGCACGCTCCTGCTGCCCAATCGGGGCAGCCAACACCATTTAAAAAGGAACGCGAGTAGGCGCACCCGCGCCTGTCGGGCCCGCGCCTGAGGGCCTCGCTAGAGGGCCCTTTGGCGTGGCCCTTAGGCGGAGGCCCTGCCAAATACAACCGATCCACAGAAGTACCACTACATTTGAATCCGCACCAAACGTGTCTTCCTTACCACTTTGTCACTGAACTGCTACAGAATCAAAGTAAGTGAGAGTTCGCCACCGAATCACAAGCGAACCTTTACCTAGAGAAGTCTGCCCTCCTGAAACAAAGTATCTAAATGAACATTTTAGACTCCCTGCAAACAAAGTAGCTAATGAACGCTGAAACCTATTTTGATCAATCACCTCAACCAGCACTCAGTGCTCTCTAGAGTGATTACTGTGAATTGCTATGCTGGGATTGCTATATTAATTGCTATACTGAATTACTATACTGAACTGCCATACCAATTGCTATACTGAAGTGCTATACTGAATTGCTATACCAATTGCTATACAAATTGCCATACTAATTGCTATACTGAATTACTATACTGAATTGCTATACTAATTGCTATACTGAAGTGCTATACTGAATTGCTATACCAATTGCTAAACACTCCTACTACCAAAAGGCAACACCAACAAACATCTCCAGAAAAACACATACAACGCCACAAAACAACACACATTAACGTAAACAGATCCCACATCACAAGCACAAATGAAATACCCATTATTTACTCTTGCCCTAATCTATACACTAGCCAGCACGTTCTATGATTCAGTTGTATTAGCAGATGGCTGCAATCCTATCCAACTACTAAAGAGCGCAAACGGTAAACAATACAACAACCAATACCACCGACAGCCAAACCCTTACCACAGAAGACAATCACACTTAATTTATGTATCTATAGAGACCTCAAACCCCACAAAACATAAAGATGCAAAACACCAGCAAGAACTTAGGTGTGCCCTTATCAATGCACGCTCGGTCCGTAATAAATGGCCAGTAATCACTGACCTAATCACTACTCACAATCTAGACATACTGATGGTCACAGAAACATGGATCTCTGAATCTGACAACGTTATACTGAACCACCTTACTCCACCCAACTTTTCGATCTACACCTGTAACAGGGAAAACAAAAGAGGTGGAGGTGTACTGATTCTTGCAAAATCAGTGTTACAATACCGGGCTAGTCTTACCAAGAGCACACAACACCTGAATACACTAACCATCACCAGTAAATTCAATACCATTAACCTCATTTACAGAGCACCAGGCACTGGATCAGATGAGCTCTCAGACATCATTGACTTAGCATGTAATCCGGAAGACCCCTTCAAACCTAACTGGTTACTAGGAGACCTTAATCTTGACTCTATGCAACCTGCCCTAGCCAAAGCCTTCCTAGAAGCAATGTCTAACCTCAACTACAAGCAAGTTATAGCTGATCCCACCCATCAGGGAGGGAACCTCCTTGACCCAATTTTCATCCCCCATACAGTTATGAGTATGTTAAACCAATTTGACCTTACCATCTCACCAGTCCCCTGGTCAGACCACAATCTGATAACATTTCAGATACCAATGCAACAAACTACATGCCACCACTCAAATTCATCGGCTACATCAAGAGTTGCACAATTCAAACAACTCAACATGGAAATAATCATTAGCGATGTTCTCCCAAAACTTGCCCAACCAGCAACCAACCTTAATGAAATGATGTCCAACTGGAACGGGACCCTCTCACATTATGCTCAACAGCCTGCCAATAGCAAAAAAGCTACACCTGACACAAGAGCCACTAAGAAGCAGACCGCCCCATGGTTTTCCTCTGAACTACAAGCTTCCCTACTCCAACTCAGAAAACTTGAAAGAAAATGGAGAGCTACTCATAATACCTCAGACCAAGCCATCTATTTACAATACCTGAAGACCCATCATGAATCAACCTGGGCCAAAAGGAAGCAATTCCATGCAAAAATCCTCAACTGCTCACTAAATAAGCCAAGAGACCTTTTCCACCTGGTGAAATCCCTTACCAACCAACCCTCCCCACCTCAACAAGAAGGTATTCAGCCTCAGGCTTACGCGAACTACATCCAATCCAAGGCAATAAAAATAACTACGACTACATCACCACCTCATAACAACCATACCACAAACCCAAAAACTACTCATATCCAGTCTACAATCACCAAACTTTCACCTCCATCAGCTAAGACCATCGAGGAAGTAATTGCCTCAATCAACGCCACAACTGCACCAACTGACCCCTGCCCAGCACACTGGATCAAAATGATGTGCACTGAGCTCAGCCCTATCATAGCCAACATTACCAAGTTGTCTTTTGAAACCGGAGTTTTCCCAGACGCACTCAAGCACACATCCATTCGTCCACTACTAAAGAACAATCAACTTGATCCAAAGAAAGAAGAATCTTACAGACCAATTTCTAGTATCCCATTACTAGCTAAAATTCTCGAGAAATTAACCCTGAGACAGATCCAGCAGCATGTTGACTCATCCTCACCATTAGATCCCTCTCAACATGGATTCAGGGAAGCCCATGGTATTGAAACTCTGTTAAGGACATTAACCAGTTCACTGATCAATGGAATGGACAGTATAAAGAAGGGCTTTGCACTAATTTTCCTCGATATAGCAGCAGCATTTGACTCCGTAGACCATCTACAGCTTCTTACACGGCTACATGAGAAGGGAATCCGGGATCAAGCATGGAACTGGTGCAAATCCTACCTCAAAGACAGATGGCAACAAGTCCGTATTGGAAATGCCACTTCTGAACCTTTCTAGTAGAAACAAGGTGTACCCCAAGGTTCCTCCCTCTCCGCTCTGCTCTTCAACATCTATATGCAGCCAATTTGCGACATCGCCCGTTCATTTGGCATATCTTGCCATATTTACACCCATAACCATCACTTGTCCTGACTATACAGTGCTAGTCAACTGTTTCAACGCAATAACGGACTGGCTACTAACTCAGAACCTCCGGATAAATTTCAAAAAAACAGAAGTCCTAATAATCACAAGGAATAAAGGTTATTCGCCTCCACCAACTCTTAAAGTCAAAGATGCGGAACTCCCAATCAAAGCCAACATACGATATCTTGGGGTCATACTCGATCAGCAACTGGACTTCAAGGAACATATCAAATGCACTGTCAAAACCATCTACTTCAAGATCAAAACCCTACGGCATTTGAGACCCATGATGGAACCCGACGACTTCCGCACCATCTTCCAAGCACTAATCACACCGCACTTCGATTACGCCAACATAATCCTACATGGTCTCCCAAAGAGTACCCTCAAACCTCTACAGTTAGCCATGAACGCGGCAGCCCGTGTGCTCTATGGAGCCGCAAGAGCCAACCACATCTCCCCCATTCTAAAGGAACTCCACTGGCTTCCCATAAGCAGTAGGATCCTTTACAAAACCCTCCTCATTACCTTCAAGGCCTTCAACAAGATATCCCCAGCATCCATTTCTGGCCTCATCACATACTCTCCAAACAACAGATCCAGGAGATCACTGGCCGTCGACATGCTACTAATACCAATTGAATCCACAAAACTCAACCAGATCACCATCAACAGGGCATTCTCAAACTATGCCCCCGTGTGCTGGAACAAACTCCCCCCATACATTAGAGCAATTAGGGACCTTAGTCAGTTCAGAAAAGCTCTCAAACACCACCTTTTTCTCTTGCATTATACTTATCCTGATATCCACCCCCTTATCTCTCCCACACCCCCACTATATCAAACAACCGCTATATGATGCAAAACTATACTGTGTATTCATCTTCAACATGTAATGCAGCTGAATTGTATATAGTTTCCCCAAGTTTATGTATATAGGCTTGGATTGTAAATAGTTTCCCCAAGTTTATCTCCAGGTTAAACCCCTGTTCTATGTAAACGATGGCCAAATGTATCTGACCAAGTATTATATTGTTTTAATGTAAACCGCGCTGATGACAAATAGTGAGGTATATAAGAAATGTTAAATAAATAAATAAATAAATAAAATAACTTAGTGGAGTCAGCCGGAAGATTCACCCTGAGGTCGCGGATATTCAAGTTAACCCACTTAAAGGGAAACTCCTTAAGCAGTGCTGTCTTATCCCCTAAGGGGAGAAACAGCTCCAACAGCTCAGACTTTCCTGCATTCATTTTAAATCCTGAGACTTTTCCAAAAGCACCCAGCTCTTCCTCAACCATTTCAGGGAAGCTAGGGGAGTAGCAACTGTAAAAATAAGGTCATTGGCAAATAGGGATATATTTATATTGTTTTTGTCCCATTTGAATTCCCATTATATCTTCCCGGGCATGTACTCTTTGTGCTAAAGGCTCTGTAGCAAGAGCAAAGAGAAGAGAGGACAGGGGGCAACCCTGCCGGGCTCCTCACTGTAACTCAAAGGTCACAAAGTAGGACCCATTAACCTGAACCTGGACTAGGGGATTAGAGTATAACACTTTTATCCATTATGAAAAAGAGTCCCCCATCCGCTCCAGCACCTGAAAGAGGTACGGCCAATAGACCCGGTCAGATGCCTTCTCGGTATCAACTGTTAGCATGATCACTGGAGTGCAAGTACGACGGGCCTGTTCTATCAAACTGAGCACCTTCTAAATATTATCTGCACATTGCCTCCCAGGAATAAACCCAGATTGATTAGGATGAATCAGCCCCGCCATCAGTGGCTGTAGATGATTGGCCAGAACCTGGGCCATAATCTTCTAGTCAATCCCCAACAGCAAGATCGGTCTATAAGATCCACATAATGTGGGATCTTTCCCCTCCTTTAGTATGATCATTATCCCCTCTTCTCTCATAGATGGGGAAGAGCGCGCTCCCCCAAGGAGCAATTGAAAACCCAGGCCAGTAGTTCACTAATCTGGAGATAAAATGTTTTGTAGAACAGATTTGTATATCCATCCAGCCCTGGAGCATTTGATTTGGGTAATGCTTTAATCGCTTGCTGAATCTCTAAAGCTGTTATAGGTCTGTTCAGGGAATCCCTCTCCTCCTCCTTCAATTGAGTAGGTAGTCATCTATCTGTTTTCCCTCAACCGTCCATTTGGGGGAATACAGATCCCGGTAGAATTCCCTAAACCTTGCCCTAATATCCTCCCACTCTAGCAAATCTTTACTTTGCTTGTTTTAATTTTCCATACTGAACTATGGGTACAAGCCTTGCAAAGGCAAAATGTTAGGAGTTGCCCGGCTTTGTTGCCGAATTCAAACAAATGTTGGCCTATTCTATCAAGATCCCTACGAATATCTTTTCATTGCCGCTTGTGAAGTTGCTTTCTAAATGAGGACAATTGTTACCTAGTGTTAATATTTTTATCACTCTTTTTTAGTTTCTGGTCTAACTCATTGATTTTTAAGTGGAGATCCTCAGTCTCCTTCTCCCCTTGTCTCTTTTTATAGGTGCCCATACTTATTAAATGCCCCTGTATAACCACCTTCAGGCAATCCCATACAATCCTCGGGGAGCAAGCCCTGTTATCATTTTCTTTCAGATAATGGCCAATCGCTTACCCCGTCCCAATTCAATATCTGCACATATAGTGGAATGATCCAGTTAAGTTTGGTTGGCTGTCCAATATAGACTTAACCCTTTTAGTAGATTCTGAGAGACCCACATATAATCCATTCTTGAATAAGATAGATAAACCAATGAAAAATAAGTATAATCCCTTTCATCTTTATGTAGTTCCCTCCAGCCATCTGCTAGGTTAAAATACTTGGCGCAGGCCCACAAGCTCTGGTGGTTGGCACCGTTACCTAAGCTGTCCCCCTTGGAGGTATCCACTCTGAGGTCCAGAGGCTGATTAAAATCTTCATTAATCACTAGGTCCCTTTCCACAAAGCTCCCCATCGCTAAGGCCAGTTTATCATAAAATTCCCCCTGCTTAGTGTTGGGTCCATAAATTATACTTATTGTAATTATCTGCCCTCCGAGAGAGATTTTTACTAACAGATAACATCCGTTCCGATAACGCAAGATGTCAAGAAATCTAAATGGTAGGTCATTAGCCAGGGCAATAGCACTCCCCCCACCCCTCTTTTTTTCTGGGCCTTGATGGAGGCAAACCATATTTGATTGTGCTTGGGGAGTGTGACCCACCTTTCATCCCTTGGTAGCAGATGAGTTTTCTGGATACAAGCAATCTGGGCTCTTAACCTTCACACTTTCTTAGCCAATAGACTACGTTTCAGTGGAGAATTTAAGCCTCTAACATTTAACGTGCATATTTTTATCAGTGGCATCTTATAGCCAGCATCTTTATATCACCTTTGACCTTGTCCATTCCCTCTCCTATCATAAACCCCCTAATCCACAGCCTTCCCACTCACAACACAGACTTCCATCTACATCTCACCCGGCTCCCCTCATTCCCTTAACATGTCCCCTCCCTTTTTTAGACTCATATGTACCACCCATTCCATCTATTATCCCCACAACCAGTGACAAAGGCCCTACAACCTCATATCAATAACTCTAATCAAGTCCTCAATGTTCTCAGGTGGCTGGAGTCCCCTCTCGGCCTGTCTTCTTTCCCTGGCACTGAAGACAATGCCCTCCTTTCTGTGATCGCTCCCATCTGGGTTGGGTTGCTCCAGGCTGCTTCACTGTTTCAGGTCTACCCAATGGGACCAGTGGGGAAAGCAGATTGTTCCATTCCAAATCCTTCAGTGCGTTTAGCGTCTCAGCCACTGTGGAAGCTTTAACGGATCGGCCTTCCACAGTAAATTATAGTCCACATGGGTAAAACCATCTATATCTGGTATTCCCATCCCACAGGCGCTAGGTCACTCTGCGGAACTCCCTCCTTCGCTGCATCGTCCCGACCAAGAGGTCAGCATAAAGTTCCAGTTCTGCATTTTCCCATGCAAATGAATGCACTTTTCGGGCAGCCTGAATTATTATGTAATTTGTTGCATATTTGTGAAAACATGCTAACACATCTCGTGGTTTCCCCCTGCAGGTTGTTCCATCACCCTAGGGGCTTGGTCAACCTTATAGCACAGCATTGGAGAGTCCATTTAAGCTACTTATACTACCGCTCTACAAAGTTGTTCGGATAGGGCCACATAGTCCACAGTTGCTGAGCTCTCTGGCAGGCCCTGTATCCTTACATTACAGTGTCAGGATCTGTTTTCTAGATACTCCGTTTTGAGCAACATTTCCTCATACTTTTCATTTAGTCCCAAGGCTAGTCACCCCAGTTCATTAACACTCTTCTTCTTCTCAGTGCACCGAAGGGGCACCAAAGGGGCGTATCTGCCCCTTGAGCCATACCCCTTAGGCCACGCCACGTGGGCCACGACACGCGGCCGCGTGGAACCCTCTGGGCTTTATGGGGCAGGGAAGGGTCCTCTGAGTCAGGGCACACCCTCCTCCTGCCTACACGCTGACACTCCAAGCCTCCATGGGGTCCTGCTGCACTGAACCGCAAAGATGGAATCACGGCGGCTCCCTCACACACAGTGCTCTCTCCAACAATTGCCAGGTACCTCTGGGCTTTATTTGGCAGGGAAGGGTCCTCTGAGTCAGGGCACACCCTCCTCCTGCCTGCACGCTGACACTCCAAGCCTCCACGGGGTCCTGCTGCACTGAACCGCAAAGATGGAATCGCGGCGGCTCCCTCACACACAGTGCTCTCTCCAACAATTGCCAGGTACCTCCGGGCTGTATGGTGAGATCAGCTTGGAATCCATGGGCAAACGTAAGACGAAGGTTGGTGCAAAGCCTGGAGAGGCTGTTGAGAGTGGGAAAGTGACGGGACCTATGGATAAACATGTGACCTCTCTGCTGCCTGAAGTTCAAACTTCGGATGGGGCCTCGCTAAGCCCTGTATTCCGGTCTCCTCCTCCTCTTCCTGTGCCTTCACTCTCATCTACTTTAATTACTTCTTCTTCTGTGAGTACAACTCCTGCATTGCGGCCAGTGTTTTTGGAAGCTGCAGATGTTGGAACGTTTCCTTCCCCTTCTGGGGATGTGACTCTCAAGGATATTTGGACAGCCATTCAGAAGATAGATAATCGTTTAACTTCTACTGTGTCCTCTTTGTGTACATTTTCCCAGGAGGTCGTGGGTAAATTGCAAAATGTTGATAAACAAATTGATAACTGTTTAAAGTCAGCTGCTCGGACTGATTCTCAGTTGCAGTCTAGTACTGATTTTGATGTTGCTATAGCTAAAGATGTTTTTTCTGTTTCTCAGAGGCTGGAAGCACTGGAAAATCAGTCGCAAGCCTGTAATTTGCGTTTCTTAAATTTCCCTTGTACGCATTTGTTATCTCCTGAAATATTACTGGGGAAATATGCTTCTGAAGTATTGCATTTAACAGGGGATTTGCAAGCTGTTCATATGTACTATCTTTTGGAAGTTTCTGCTCCTGCTAAACAAACTGAGGGAGCTTCGGCCCCCTCTGTTTGTTCTGTGGATCAGAATTTAACTGCCTTTTTGGAGGATACTTTGGATGTTATTTCTAAGCGTAATACCTTGGTGGTAAGGTTTGGGTCTGAATCCGCTAAATTGCGAGTTTTGAGAGCTTTCTTTAAGTATAAAGATGTTGCCTTTTGCGGATCCAAACTCCAGGTTTTTTCTGATGTCTGCCGAAGTACTCAGTCACGGCGCAAGCAGTTTTTGTCCTTGAAATCTCGTGTTGTGGCATTGGGAGCTACTTTTTTTTAAAGTTCCCTTGCCGCTGTATTGTTACTCTAGGGGGACATACATATGTATATACTGATGTGAAAGCTTTACAACTTTTACTTGGTGAGAGGGAGGTCGGTGAAGATCTTGAGGGGGAATTGACGTAAATTTTTGGCTCCCTAGTATGGGGTTTTGATACTCTTTAATTTCTTTCTCATTTCTATGCATTATATAGTTTTCTCTTCCTTAATGTGGTATTGTTGAAATTCTATCCATTTTGATTTCAAATATGTTTGTATTGTTATCATTTTCTTGTATGGTTATGTATTTGGAAAATGCTTAAATAAATAATAATAAAAAAAAAAAACACTCTTCTTCTTCTTCCAAATGGATCTCCGTGTCCTCGACATGCTGGCCATGTCATGTAGCTCGGAGCGCACATCCGCCATCCATGCTAAGACATCATTTTTTACCCCTTGGACATCTTCCTTGAGCTCCATGAACCACTGGCACATTTCTTGTTGGAGCAATGTGAGCTCTGCTGTATCAGTGCTTTCTCCTTTCTCTTTAGCCGCGCTAAGCTGTGATCCACTCCCTTTATCAGGGCCCACCATGTTCTGCCTTGCACCTCCTGCACTCACTGTAGTGCCGCTTTTGAATGCAAATGCCTTTAAGTCGGTCCCCCCTTTCTTTGTTGAGGTAGCCATGGGCCTAGCTGCTAGGCCGGGGCTTAGGTTCAGCTAATTTGGCATCTATTTCATCACTTCTTGGAGGGTACAGCTCGAGTTGGCCAGGAGCTCTTGACTTAAGCTGCCATCTCAGGGTGTGATGTCAACAGAAGCCTCCCTTTGTTTTATTTTTTAGTGTTTTAAAGTATCTTTCAGTGTTAATTTTGCTAATAGGCACTAAGGTGTTGTACCTAACATGCCAGTAGCACATAACCATGGTCCCATAGCACGTGCTGCATTAGCATGAGTGAAGCTAACAGCACCTATTAGGTTGCATAGTTAACGCAGGAATCATCCTGCACTGTCATGGACCTGCGCTAACTGGAAATGCGCATCCCAGTGCACCTTTAGCACACACCAGGACATGCATTGCCAGCTAGTTCATGTTAGTAAAAGACCTCCTAAGTTTATTAATTTTTTTGGATGGCTTGTTTTATTTTTTCTTCTGCATAATCTTAGTTTTTGTTAATTGAAGCAACTTTCTGTTTTATTATATTTGTATTTTGCATTTGGATTTAGTATTTGCATATTGTGCTGTTCTTCAGATTATTTATTTTTAGTTGGTAGCTTTTTAAATTATACTTATACATTGCCTTACTGTGTGGCATTCAAGAGGCTGTTAATCAAGCTAACAAACACAAACATAAACATGGTGTGATTGCACCTAGAGTATTCTGTTCAATTCTGGTTGCTGTATCTTAACAAACATACTGTAGAAGTAGAAAATGCAGAGAAGGATGACCAAAATGATAATAAGGATAGATCTGCTGCACCATGAGGAAAGGATAAACAAGCCCTCACCTTGGAGAGGAGATGGCTAAGGAGCAATATAATAGAAGTCTATATAATCATGAGTGGAATGGATGGATAAATGCAAATTGACTGTTTACTCTTTCAAAAGGTGAAAAGACTAGGGGACACTAAATGAAGTTATTTTGTAGCACATTTAAAACAAATCAGAGAATATATATATATATATATATATATATATATATATATTTTTTTTTTTTTTTTTTTTTTTTTTACTCCAAGCACAACTATAGCTCTAGAATTCATTGCCGGAAAATTTGACAGAAACAACGAGTATAAATGGGCTTTCAAAGGTCTCGACAGGTTTTTAGAGGAAAAGTGAGGCTTTGCTTTTGTTTCAAATTCTCTGCAAATCATGGTTATTTGCTTCAGCTTATGCATGATTGATTGTTTTATTTGTTGATTTAATTGTTATTTTAATGTGCATGTTTGATTGTGGAAGCCTGATAGCCTCATTGGGAGAAGCAGTCTATAAGATCAATAAAAAAAAAATAGCTTGATAAACTATTGTTAACAAGGGAAAGCCACTGCTTTTAACCGGGTAAGGCGGACACGTCGCCTCTCGCCCCTCCCAGCCACCCCCATTCATTTTTCTCCAAAGACTAATTCAGAACAAACACATAACAACAATCTTGGACTTAAACTGGTCGCAGCTTTAATAACCTTTTAACAAACCAACCAATACAACTCAACACATTATAACTCTCCCCCCCCCCCCAGCAGAGTGAGCCCTCACCAGCCATGTTAGTAGCAAGGTGACGACGCATCCGCTTCCCCCCGGGCACAGGCCCAACATTTTTCCACGCCCTCCCTCTTCCGGCTTTGCCATGTTATTAGCAAAAGCCTGAGGGATTAACCGGGTCGGGGGTACCCCACCCCCGCCCTCATGCTTGCCACTGGCTCCGGACCCCAGAAACCTCCGGGATCCCGCCAAAGCCCCCCCCCCCAGCTGCAACAACCCACTACCCCCCAACAACCAAGCATCCCCAAGCAAGGGTGGGCGGGCGGGATGTCTGGCGCCTCCAGCCTCACACCAGCAACGGCCAGAGCAGCGCCGAGTCCCCGCACCCCCCCCCCTGCTGACGAGGTCCCAGCCCTCTCATTGGCTCCCGCGCGTTTAAAAAGCCGACGGGAGCCAACGAGGCCGCCGGACCACGCGGTACACCACCAGAGCCGTGCGCCGCCGTAACACAGGGGCGCGAGCGGACTGCCGCCCCCCCGGTTAGAAGCGGCCACGCGGACGGGGGCCCGCGGCCTTACGATAACCGGGTAAGGCAGACATGTCGCCTCTCGCCCCTCCCAGCCATCCCCATTCATTTTTCTCCAAAGACTAATTCAGAACAAACACATGACAACAATCTTGGACTTAAACTGGTCGCAGCTTTATTTTTTATTTATTTTTTTATTATTTATTACATTCTCTTATATACCGCGCTATTCTGCATCAGTGCGGTTTACATTGAACAAACTGAAATTACATTGAACAGGGCTTTAATAACCTTTTAACAAACCAACCAATACAACTCAACACATTATAACTCTCCCCCCCCCCCCAGCAGAGTGAGCCCTCACCAGCCATGTTAGTAGCAAGGTGACGCCGCATCCGCTTCCCCCCGGACACAGGCCCGACATTTTTCCACGCCCTCCCTCTTCCGGCTTCGCCATGTTATTAGCAAAAGCCTGAGGGATTAACCGGGTCGGGGGTACCCCACCCCCGCCCTCATGCTTGCCACCGGCTCTGACCCCCGGAAACCTCCGGGATCCCGCCACCGGCTCAGGTCAGCCACGACCAGAGCCGCCACCCAAAGGTAAGCTGCGACCAGCCCTCGCCCCCAACCGAATACCTTCCAAGGCCTCCTGCCAATCGTTAAGCAGTAAATCCAACCCCACCGGGGACAAGTGCACCCCATCTGACCTGTAAAGGCCTGGGCACTCCATGTCCACCCAAGGGTGCAAAATTTGACAGCCCCCCTGCTGTCCCACCCACCTGCCAATTTGATGGTTAATCTTTGTCACACCCCGTGACCACCGTCGCTGAGCCCTACAGGACGGCCTTGGAATGATATCCGACCAAAGTAATAGTACACCTGGAAACATCCCCAATATCACCCCAAAGTCCTTTATAACTGCTCGAATCAACTGTCGGCAAGTCCAGGAAACCAGATCGTTGCCACCTAAGTGGAGCATCAAAATGTCCGGCGAGCCTCTGGAACGCTGGAGGTGCCGAAGCAAAGGCAAGAGTTGGATCCACCGGAGTCCGCGCTCGCCCAGCCATGTGACCATCACCGCCTGCTTGGAAAATCCCAAATTCGGCCCCATGGGGCGCGTCGCTGCTCGCCGACCAGCCCAGAACACAAAGGAGTGGCCAAGCACCCAACAGCAACACGATCTTTGCCCTGCATCTGCAACAAAAAGAATAGAACAGTTAGTGCCCCCTCCACGCCCCTACAAACGCACGTAGCTGTGGAAGGCTCTCGACCGCCATCTCCCAATGCGCTGTATCTCCTGATCGGGCAGTCCAGCCACCGCTGCACTGGTCGCCGCCCCAATCCGGAAGGAGTGAGGAGCGAACGCACCAGGATCTTCACCTATCAGCCGTAAAGACAGCCGTAGCACTGCGGTAAACTGAAAACGCGTAAGAACCCGCGCATCCTGATGTATAAAAAGGCTACCGCCGACATCCGGACGAACGCGTAAGTACGCTTGTAGTAAAGCAACAGGGCACGAGGGGGAACCCCGCACCGCTGCCAATTCCACCCACATACCTTTTCCCGCCTGATCCGTCTTTGAACGGGCAAGGCGGATACGAACCCCGCCCCCGAGCAAATGCACTTGATGGACCTGAACCTCCCTCCCATTGCGAATCCGACCCGACTTCGCAACCAACTCACCCACCCGAAACACGCTGAAAAAGGCTAACGAAAAAACAGCCCGAAGGAGCGTCCCCTCGTAGGAGGAGGAAACCACTTGAGGCAATGCACCGCATAAATGCCGCAGTAAGTCATGTGTGATAGGGCGCCGCCAATCACCCAGTGGGGGGCAGGACCGCTCCCAACCCCGCAACAGTGTCTGCGTTAAAAATCCCCCCACCGCCCCCCCCACCCGAGAGCTCGTGCAAAAAAGGAGAATCCTGCCAAGTTCCTCCGGACAGTGGTCCGCGACAGTCCTGCAGCCTTAGCTGCCGACACATACTGACCCAGAAGCTGATCCAATGCTGAGAAGTACCAAGAAGGACATCACACTGCAGCAGCCACGTTGATAAGCTAACCACGTTGCTGAAGAGACGGAATTCCGCAGCAGCTCCATCATGGCAGGAGGCCAATCCGCCATAAATGCTCCGGGACCGATGAGCCCTCGTCGTCCGCATCCGGCGCCAAGGTCCGAAACAGCTCCCACTTAAAACGGGAAAGAGCATCGGCAATCTGGTTATGACTTCCAGGAATATGATGAGCCTTAATCACTAGATTCAACTGCAAGCAAGTGAAAACCACCTGCCGCAGCAGGTCAGCTACAGGCCTGCATCTTGGGGAATAGTTATTGAGCACGGACACTACAGCTTCATTGTTGCACCACCAGAGCACCTTGAGATTGCGGAGTCTGTCCGGCCACAACGACATAACCACCAAAATGGGAAACAACTCGAGGAAGGTAATATTCTTCGTAAGCCCTACGTTCTGCCAGGACTGCGGCCAGCCCTCCGCGCACCACGAGCCCCCAAAATAAATCCCCAAAGCCAAGCCCCCAGCCGCATCAGTATACAACTGCAGATCCACAGAAGTCACCTTCTGATCTCTCAGCACTGTGGTACCATTGAAGTTATGCAGGAAATCGTCCCAGATCCGCAGGTCCGCCCGCAAGCTGCGTGACATCCGAATCCGATGATGAGGCCTAGAGACACCCGCAGTAGCCGCTGCCAACCTACGCAAGAACACTCTCCCCATCGGGATAACTCGGCAAGCGAAATTCAGTGACCCCACTAAGGACTGCATCTCCCGAAGCGTCAGCTTGCGTGAACCCAGGGCATTGGCGACCAACACCCGCAGCCTCGTAACTTTCTCTTCCGGCAGTCGGGCTACTAGTGCCACGGAATCCAACTCAACTCCCAAAAAGGTAAGAGTAGTCGCCGGACCCTCCGTCTTTCCTGAAGCTAAGGGAACACCCCACACCTGGGCTAAACAGACAAACCCATCCAACAATGCCTTGCACTGCCCCGTATGTGCCGGTCCAACAAAGAGGAAGTCATCTAAGTAATGCACCACTGAGCCGCACCCCACCCAGTCCACGAATGCCCAATGTAAAAATGAGCTAAACTGTTTGAAATAAGCACAGGAAATCGAACAGCCCATAAGCATGCTCTTATCGAAGTAAAAGTGACCTTCGAAGCAAAACCCCAACAAATGGAAAGCAGACGGGTGCACCGGCAATAAACGGAAGGCGGATTCAATATCCACTTTCGCCAGCAAGCACCCCGGCCCACAGGCTCTCACGAGCTCGACAGCCTCATCAAAGGAGGCGTACCGTACGGCGCACAAAGCCCTAGGAATGTGATCATTGACCGAAGAACCAATGGGAAATGAAAGATTATGTATTAAGCAATACTTTCCCGGCTCCTTCTTTGGAATGATACCCAAAGGAGATACCACAAAATCTGCGAACGGTTGCGCTCCGAAAGGGCCCGCTACCCTACCTAACTCAATCTCGGTTGCCAACTTATCACGTACCAGTTGCGCAAAACGCTGAACAGAAGGCGAATTCCGAGCCTTGTTTTCCCCTACTCTGCCTACCACCGGTATGGGAAACCCTTCCTTAAAACCATTCTCCAAGATACAGCTGACCTGTCGCTTAGGATATCTCTTAAGCCACGGACCTAAAACATCAATCGCAACCAGGGTGGGAGCCAAACTCCACAAGTTGCTACTACTTGTGGGAGGAAGCCGCAACTCCCCCGACACTCTTTTTGACACATTTGAGTGCTGAGTGGCCCCCATTACAGATGGAGCAGGCGTGCCGGAATTTGCAATCCGGAAAGGGGCATGAAGACTTGTTGAAGCGCCAGCACAAGTCCCCAGCTCCCCCCCCCCTGGAGTTCTCTGCAAAACAGGGGGCAAGCCCGATCGAAAGGGCCGATCCGCCCTCGTGGTGACGGATACTCCACCTTTTTGCCCACCCAAACCTCCCCCTACAGGTCTGATCGCCATCTGCGTCAGCCAAAGATTAATGTCCTGCGTTCCCCAGGACAGCATTTGATTCTCTTCCATCTTATCACGGAATTTCTCATCATAGTTGAGCCAAACCCAACCCTCATGAGTCTGTGAGGCCTCTAGGATGGAATCCGCGTAAGCCAGAAGCATACCGTACTTATCCGGATGCAAATGCCCCCATACACTAGCCAAGCGCAGGAATGACTGAGTCCAATTAACCACATTCCGCGCCACTCTCTTAACTCTACCAGCCTTCTCGTCCTCCTTACGCTTCCGCCGACTATCCCCCGACCGTTTTCGACCTTCAAGTAAACGGAAAATATCTAAACAGCGACGCTTCACAATCTTTTTCTGAAGATTCTTTGGCACTCCCTCCCATAACTCAGAGAAAACCGCTACCGAGGGCGCCGAACCAACCAGTCCGGCACGGCCCGCCCCACCATTGGCCACCTGACTCTGGCCCAAGCCGTCCGAAATAGAACCAGACGAAGACTCAGAGGTTGAAGAAGAGGAGGATCCCGAACGCCTACGCCGATGACATAAACGCCGCTTTCGCTTATTCGCCCGTTTCTTACCCCCATCTCCCACCGCCGTGCCATCCTCCCGCGCTGCAGCTCCAGCAGTGCCAGCAGCGCCAGAGTCCAACTCACCTGCTGCAGGTGAAGCTACCTCGGTAGCCATGCCTGTCTCCTGTGGAGTCGACGCTGAAGCTTCCGATCCTCCCCCGGTTCTGACAGGCATGGGGCCACCGCCTGCGCTCGCCCGCACGCCGTCCGTCTGTCCAGCAGGAGCCCCCCAAGGATGCCCCAAGTAGTGCCATCCGGTAGAAACCTGCGGAGAAAAAACAGGAAAAGCCGAAGGGACACCCGCCACAGGCCACGGTGGTTGCCACGCCCCTAGCCACACCGCACGGGAGGAGCCTTGACCCCCGCCTTGCCAATGCGCCCAAGCTGGTGAGTAAGCTACCCCAGCAGGAGCCGAGAAACCCTCGGGACTTGCCACGTCTAAAACCGCACTGCCCACCTGCGGGTTGGTACCCTCACTCCCCCCCACTAGAACTGGGGCCACACCCAGGCCACTCAAAGGGCCGAGCGCCTCTCCAAGCCCCGAGGCACCTCTTGCCGGTCCCTTAGACCTACCTCGCCTACCCCGAGCTAAAGGGCCAGCTGAAACCCCCCTCCACACTCGCCCCCCCTGCCCTGAACCTCCAACAGGGCTAGTGCTTCGTCCAGACGCCGGGCCATGGCTAGGAGCTCTGCCCCTGGCCCCCCCGCCCTAAATGAGCTGGGCGCCCTAAAGAAGCTGGCCCATCTCCCCGAGTACTGCCCGTGTTGGCCTTGCCAGACCCTTTTTTCTGTCTGGGACCCCCCTTTTTCCCTCCGCCAGACATGGCAAGCTTAAAGCTGGAGGAACTTTGGAAATTATTATCTTTTTTTTTTTTTTTTTTTAAATTGTGAGATATATAGATATCTGTTTTCTTCTGTTTTTTTTTTTTTGAAAGTGTCTGTAACTGAGGCACCCCCCCAAACAGCCTCATTAAAATGGCCAAATATGAAGCAACTTGCCTGCGGGAATAGCCACTGCTCCTCGGCCCGGGGCTGCAGTCAGCCAAGAACACCGCCAACAAGGACTCCGCCGTCCGACTCCCCCGCCGCTGACACGCTGCCCAACGGAGCTCCGATGACCGCCAAAACTTTTCTGTTCCGCCTCCCGCTGCTCCACAGGGCCGAAAACCCCCCACCAACAAAACACTGCTCCTGCAAACACGTCCGGCGCCTCCAGCCTCACACCAGCAACGGCCGGAGCAGCGCCGAGTCCCCGCACCACCCCCCCACGCTGCCGAGGTTCCAGCCCTCTCATTGGCTCCCGCGCATTTAAAACGCCGACGGGAGCCAATGAGGCTGCCGGACCACGCGGTACACCACCCGAGCCGCGCGCCGCCGTAACGCAGGGGTGCGAGCGGACTGCCGCCCCCCTGGTTAGAAGCAGCCACGCGGACGGGGGCCCGCGGCCTTATGATTCCTTGATGTAATCACTACTACTACTATCATTTATATAGTGCTACTAGTCATACACAGCACTGTACACATGCACATAAAAGACAATCCCTGTTCCACAGAGCTTACAAACAGCTAAAACAGACCAAAAGCAGCAAACAGGGAATTGGGGAGCTCTTAAGTGTAAACAATGAAAGAAGGGGGTCAGGATCCAAAAGCAACCTCAAAGAGAAGTGTCTTTAGCTTGGATTTGAATAGGACCAGAGAATGGAGACTGATGTACCAACTTAGGTAGTCTATTCCAGGCATACGGCGCAGCAAAGTGGAAAGAATGGAGTCTGGAGTTGGCAGTAGAAGAGAAAAGTGATGATCAGTGCTAGATGATCAGAGTTGTAGAGGAGGGGTGTAAGGAGAGATAAAAAAAGGTGTGATAGCGAGGAGCCACAGAATTACTGCATTTAGAGATAAGTTGAAGTTTGAATTGTATATGGAAATGGATAGGGAGCCGATGAAGTGAATTTTGAAAAGGGCTTAAGTGACCATAGTGACACTGGCAGAAAATTAGCTGTGCAGCCAAGTTCTGAACAGATTGAAGGGGAGATAGATGATCCAATAGGAGACCAGGGAGGAGCAAGTTGCAATAGAGAGGTGATGAGAGAATGGAAAAGGCTAGTAGTGTGTTCTGAGAGAAAGGGATGAATTTTGCTGATGTAATAAAGAAATGACAGGTTTTAGCTATCTATTGGATATGTGCAGAGAAAGAGAGTCAAAGATGACCCCAAGGTTGCAAGCCAAGGAGACAGGGAGGATGACAGTGTTATCCACAGAAATAGGGAAGGGAGGAAAGGGGGAGGTGGGTATAATGGGAAAGATGAGAAGCTCTGTCTTGGCCATGTTCAGTTTCAGACAGTAGTGGGAAATTCAGGCAATAACCTCAGACAAGAAGTCTGAGATTTGCACCTGGATTCCTGGAGAGCTGTCTAGGGTAGAGAAGTAAATCTGTGAGTCTTCAGCATAAAGATGGTACTGAGAACCATGGGAGGAGATCAGGGTAGAGAGAGTAAGAGAAGAGGTCCCAAGACAGAGCCCTGAGCTATACCGACAGAAAGCAGGATAGCAGTGAAGGAAGATACACCAGGACATACACTGAAAGTGTGATGAGAAGGATAAGAAGAAAGCCAAGACAGAACAGAGCCTGGAAATCCAAGTGAAAATAGGGTATTGAGATGAAGGTGGTAATCAAAAATGTCAAAAGCAGCAGATATGTTAAGAAGGATAATAATCCAGTAATGCTCCTTGGATTTGCCCAGAAACAGGCCACTGGATACTTTGGCAAGGGCTGTTTCAGTAGAATATAGAAAATGAAAGCTGGCTTGCAGTGGCTTGAGAGGAACAAAAGTCAAAACAGCAGTGGTGAACCACACATTCAAGTAGCTTGGATGCAAAAGGAAGGAGGGAAATGGGGTGATAATTGGAAGGGCAAGTAGGATCCAGTGAATGGTTTTTTTTAGGAGTGATATAACCACAGCGTGTTTGAAGACAGCAGGAACAATTGCAATGGAAAGCAAAAGATTGAGGATATGGCAGATGGAAGGGGTGACAAGGGGAGAAATGGGGCTAAGTAAATGGGTGAGAATAGGATCAGAGGAGCAAATCGTGTGTTTGGAGGAAAAGAGATGTGCAGTTTCCTCCTTGGTGATTTTAGTAAAGGAGGAAAGGATGATGAGTTGAAGGAGGGATCTGAGAGTAAAAAGGGGAAAAGGGAGATGGAAGTGACCCAGTGGAGAACTCAAGGCTAATCTTGTGAACCTCATCATGGAAATAGTCAGCCAAAGTCTAGGCAGAAAGCAAAGTAGGGAGAAGGCATGGACACACTTTGAGGAGAGAGTTGAGCATTGTGAGGTGATGGCAAAGTCAAAGGCAATAGAGATTGTCAGATGGACATAGTAGTCTTCATTGGTAAATGCTATGGCAGACTAGTGAAGTCTATGAAGTCAGCATGAGCACAGGATTTAAGCAGAATGGGCACAAGAACATAGGTAGCAGATTTTGGAGGTCGGTCAAGGCTGAGGTACAGTATGCCTCACAAGGCATGGAATGGGAGGAACAAGAGTACTGAAGGCAGAAGAGACTGCCTCATCAAGAGAATCAAATAGCATAGTGGTTGACAGCAGAGATTAGATAACAATGGAAAGAGCTGAATGTTCCTAAATATTAGATTAATTGACACAGTGATGGGGTGTGAATAAGAGTTTAGAATATGATGGTTAGATAGGGAAAGAACTGTGATGGAGAAACTTGAGGATGAGCAGGAGGAGAAAAAGATAAGGTCAAGCCAGTGGCCATGCTGATGATTTGTCAGGGGGTCAATAAATGACAGATACTCGGAGAGGTAGTGGAATAAATAAGTGAATAAGAACATACATACAGTAAGAAATGCCATCCAGGGTCAGACCAAGATCCATCAAGATCCAAAAGTGGCCAATCCCAAAAATGTACACAGATTCTACAATGCTTGTCCCAGTGTAAACAGTGGATTTCTCTGGTCTTCTTTAAAAATGATTTATGGATCTTTCCTCCAGGTACTTGTCCAAACTTTTTTAAACCCTATTACACTAACAGCTTTTACTACATCCTCTGGTAATGAATTCCAGAGTTTGATTGCACGTTGAGTGAAAAAACATTTTCTCATATTTGCCTTAAATGGGTTACATTGTAGCTTCATGTGGGCTTCAAAGCAGTGGTAGGATTCAAAGATCTTAGGAACCGATTCTGTATCAGATCAGTAGAAGTGGACTGCAGCACCCCGATCCCCCCACCCGACATTTTGATGGCTCCGGGGGGGGGGGGGGGTGTAATTGCGGCATTGGTAAAAACCCCAATGCCATCAAAATACTGTCAGGGGCTGGTGCCCTGACAGATAGTGAATCCATGTTGGCCTAGCAGTCCGGAACCCCCTCCCTTAAAAAGAAAATAGACCTGGTGGCCTAGTGGCCCCTGAACCCCCCCTGGTACCTTTCAAAATGAGCGGGAGTGCTGCCTACGCACCCCCTCCCTTGGTCCGCTATCTTAAAAAATGGCAGCGCCTGGCTCCGCATGGGGCCAGGTGCCACCATTTTTGAAGATGGCAGACAAGAAGCAGGGGTGTGTAGGCAGTGCTTCCACTCATTTGGAAAGGTACTGGGGTGGTGGTGATTCAGGGACCACCAGGTCTATTTAGTTGGGAGGGGGAGTTCAGGGGACCTCTAGGCCACCAGATCTATTTTCTTTCTAAGGGTGGAGAGGGGTCCGGACCACTAGGCCACTAGGGATTCACTATCTGTCGGGGCACTGGCCCTCAATAGTATTTTGATGGCATTGGGGGCTTTTCTTGATGCTGTGATTATCCCCGATTCCATCAAAATACTAGTGGGTGGGGGGATCGGAGCCGCTAGGCCACCAGGGATTCACTGTCTGTCAGTGCACCAGTTCAGTGAACTTGGGAAATTTTAGGAACGGGTTCAAACAAACTGGCTGAATCCCACCACTTTTTCAAAGGAAGAAAAAGAATGAGACTAAGGTGGACGAAGGGGATAAAACCACAATAAGAAGAGAGTAGCAACCCAGCACCACCAGCAACATGGAATCTATCTACTCTTTGGGATCCTGCTAGGTACTTGTGATCTGGTTTGGCCACTGTTGGAAACAGGATCCTGGGTTTGATGCAGTATGGCAGCTCTTGTGCTCTTATGTTTACTTATCCATATTGAATTTCATATTACATTTAGACACCACATTCCATAGTCTAGCAAAATCATTCTCGCCATTCCTCACAGTCTGTTTATCTTTTAACTACTTTGAATAATTTTCTGTCACATACAAATTTGATCACCTCATTCGTTGCTCCCTTTTTTTTTTAGTTTAATGTTTATTGAAGATATTCATACTTTAATTAAAGAAATAACAAACACATACATTTATGCAAAACCAGAGGTCAGTGTCAAAGGAGAGTGAAAGCAGCATATAGAGTAAGAAAGAAACCATAATGTAGCCCCGGAGATGTTTGATAAGTGCTACAACCCACTTTTGGAGCCATTACCATTGCTTCAGGTCCCTGGAGAGAGGTTGCAGTGGAAGCAATGGGCAGCACTCTGGGCAGCTCCCTAGTTTAGCTAATGGTAGCGCCGGCCCTAACTACTTCACCTCCCATCCTAGGCAACCTGTTATAAAAACACCCTTGCACTGCTACTTTTGCATAATGTATGTGTAAGTATGCCTGGAAGTGGAGAATAGGCAGAAAGTGGCGGGATTTGCACATAAGAACATCAGATATTCCATACTGGGTCAGACCAAAGGTTCATTGAACTCAGTATCCTGTTCCAACAGTGGCCTGTCGGATTCCCAAAAGGTAGATAGATTCCATGCTGTTTATCTCAGGAATAATCAATGGATTTCCCCCATCCACTTTAATAATGGTTTATGGACTTTTAAAAGCAGATACACTAATGCTTTTATTACATTTTCACCGCCCCTGACAGTTTGACATAAGTGGTATTGCACCAAGCATGTTATGGTTTGGGCATTATTGGTGTGTTAGGCAAAACACCATAACAGCCTTTAGTAAAAGCGCCACATAGTTTTTATTTTTAATGAACTTTGAAAAAAATATTCTTTAGTTTTTGCCTGTTTGGCAAGTTTATCCTTAAAATATCTCTTGGCCTGCCTTAATAATGTTTTGCATCAAATTTGTCAGTGCGTATGGTATTTCTTTCCTATTTTCCTCATGAGGACTTGTTTTTCATTTTTTAAAAGATACATTTTTGGCTTTAACGACCTCTTTCACAGCACTCTGGCCACTTTTGAAATGTTTTTCTTTTTTTAATCTGAGCTTCAAAGAATGTCTAAAAATACTATTTTAATGCTTTATGCAGACTTTTATCCTGCACAATTGTTTATTTTAGTTTCCTATAATTAATTTCCTCATTTTGTCATATTCTCCTTTTACAAAGCCAAATTTCACTACATACGCTGGATTTTTTAATATTCCTTCTGTTGTTATGTCAAAGTTAATTGCATAATGACCATTATTGCTATCCTATTCCACTAAAATTATCCCTTACAGGTCCTGGATCTCACTGAAAATGAGATCTAATTGCATTAGCCCCACGTCCTTTAACTAGTCCAAAAAGATCCTGTCAGTTCCCTCTAATTGCAACCTTCTTCAAACAATAAAATCCGAATAAGTTAGTACAACCTAACTGAAGGCATTTAGCCTCTCTAAATTGCTTCCCCCCTTTACCTCTCTTAATCTCATAGAGTTACAGACAATAAAAACAACTCTTCCATTCCTTTCTTCTCTTGCTTTTGAAATATACATAACCTTCAGGACATGTTTGCAACAATGCAACAAGATCACCCCCGATCCCTTACTCAAGTCTCTGTTATACAGAGAATATACAGCTGTAGTTCTTCACTAACATCTTCGCAAGATGTCCTTTGTTCCTACAAATCGCACATTAAGTAAAAACAGTCAGATTCTGGAAGAACTCAGGTGCTCCAGGATAAAACCTAATTCTAAGCTGCCCAAATAGCAGAGATGATCTAATCTCCTTATGGGCTGAAAATACAACCCCCCACCAAAATGAAATTGTCTGAAGACAAATGTGTCAAGACAAGAGATCTTGGTTTGATTCCCACTGGCATTCCTTGGACAGGTCAGTTTACTCTCCATTGCCTCAGAAGAAAAGGCCTGGCAATTTACTTCCTGTCATACCTTGCCAAGAAAACCCAGTGGCTGCTCAGATGCCAGGAGTCTGCATTGACTTGATGGCACTTAAAAAAAATTATATGTTTCTAGAGTGGAATATATTTTCATACAGTAACTTCTGCCACTCACTCTGTGATGCCTCAAAGTGCAAAGGTATCACCCTTTAAGGCCCCTAGCATGGCAGACTCTGCTTAGCAAAAAGAAGGAAAAAAATGCATTATGCAAAAAAAAAAAAAGTTCAAATCTCTTCTTTCTGTGCTTTTATATGGCAAGGCTAACAGACAACAGGCATAAGCCAAGCTTGAGGTTCTTTGTGTTTTCTGAGATTTAAAGTCCTGATATGTTTTTTATTTTTTTAATTCTCAATCCTCCCACAAAAAACTGCTATTTCTGCCTTAGAATCCTAAAACCTACATCAACCCAAACATCAAAGCAATAATAATGTTGTTTAAAGTTTGCTGAAAGATTGCTGATCTTTGGATTTACTATCGATGGATATGCTATTTGGATTCCCTGAAGCAGAACAGGATTTACAACCGAAGTTCGAAACACAGCGCTGAGTCAGAAATGGACATTGGATTTGGCATAATTTTCAGATAAATGGTCAGGTAATTTTTTGCATATTTACAAATAGATGAAGTATAAAGTATTTTTGATCCTTAGGATTAAAACAGTTGCTGCAGATGCCTCAATAAATGGAACCACTTGGATTTCCATGTCTTGGACAGTATGGGTTGGCATAGGGGAAAAGTTGGACCTATATATAGATCATTTTTTCAGCAATTTTTAGATACTACTTGGGGGTTTGATTCTGTTTGTGCCAGACATTCAAAGCAGAATTGGCCAAAGTGACTCGTGCTGGCTGCTGTTGACTGCTCTTCAACCTCCTCTCTTTCACGGATTGGCTCCACTGCAATGTGATTTTTGTCAATTTTACCATTTGGACAAAAATAAATGCACCTCCCCATTGTACACTATTGCTTGATAGTGTGCACTATTGTGCATTAGTGTATACTATTGCACAGTAGTGCACACCATTCTTTTATAGTGTACTTACTGATAAATAGTGCACAATAGTGTAAATTATTGAGGAAAAGGGCATACCTTTGAGCAATATTACACTATTTGAGCTATAGCGCACCATTAATGACACAAGAGAAAAAACACAACATTTTGGTGGGGGGGGGGGGCTGTTTTAGCTTAGAAACAATAAGAAACTAATAGGTGATGAGATTTAAAATGAATGCACATACCTAATTTGGAATTCTATGCATAATGCTGGAGACTGTATTTTGAAAAAGATATAAACAGAATGGAGTTAGTTCAGAGGACAGCTAGTAAAATGGACAGTGGTCTTTGACATAAAACATGTTGAGACAGACTTAAAGATCTAAATATTCATACTTTGGAAGAAAGGTGGGGTGAGGGGGGATAGCATAGAGACACTTAAATACTTCTGTGGTATAAATACATAGGAGGTGAGCCTCTTTTAATTGAATGAGAATGAGGGGTTATGCGATGAATGCACAGAATGGATACTCAGAAGCAATTAAAGGAAATATTTCTTTATGGAAAGGATGGTGGATGCATGGAAGAGTCTCCCAGTGAAAGGGATGGAGGACTGTATCTGATTACAATATGGCAATGGACAAGCACAGAGGATCTCTGAGGGAGAGGAAGAGACTGTATTGCTCAATAGCTGGAATGGATGGGCAGATTGCATAGGCCACATGGTCTTTATCTGCCATCCTTTTTCATGTTTCTAGGTTAAAACTGCACATGGAGACCAGGGCCGTCCCATCCAGTAGGTGGATGCCTAGAGCAACAGACCCTGATGATTTTTTAAACCAATGGCTTTGGGTCACTGCTTTGGTGCCTGTGGCAGGCCTGCAGCGCAAAAACCATGGCCTGCTGCTCCTGCCCCCTCTGATGCAACTTTCTGTCAGAGAGGAGAAGGGACAGCAGGCCATGTGAGCGCCGAAGCACATGGCCTGTCAGTGCATCGAAGCAGTGGTACAAAGCTGCCACTTTGAAAGCGATGAGTTATACCATTGCCATTGTACTGCCCTGTTGCACCCTCTCCCCCTCCTGCAGAAGATGGATTCAGGGCAGCATGGCAGGAAGGGTGTGATGGTTGGTGGGGGGGGGGGATATCGCGGTGGGGACTTCTGCCTGGGGTGGCAGAAATCCTTGGGCAGCCCTGACAGAGACCTTATAGGAATTGCCACCCTATTAACATGTATTTAGTTTTATATATATATATATATATATATATATATATATATATATATATATATATATATATATATATATATATATATATATATATATATATATATATATATATATATATATATATTGTTTCTTCAAAAGCTATCAGTTTACATTAAAATTGTAACAGTTATAATATCTCAGCTTTCAAATGCATCTATAAAAAGCCATGCTTTACACAGTAGACAGAAATGTAGAATATCATTAACCTCTTTAAACTCCATTGGGAGCTTGTTCCAGAGGACTGGAGCAACATTTTAAAATGCACATTTACAGTCTCTACCAACTGTACTCCACTCAGTTATGACTGCAAGATCCTAAGTGATCTTTACAGATGAATGTGAGTTTCTAAAAACTTAGGAGCAACATCATACAATATTTTAAAAACTAAAAACCAAAGTTTAAAATTAATCCTACATTCAACAGGAAGCCAGTGAAGTTCTTTCAGAACAGGTCGAACCTGATCGCATAATCTTGTATCAATAATCAATCGTGCAACAGCTGTATGTAATTTATACTTTGGAAATCCTATATAAATAGAATCACAAGAATCTTACCTTGTAGTGATCCAAGCATGTACAGTAGTCGCCAAATTTTCTTGAATAAAATATGGGTTCAAGTACCCTATATTCCAAAAATACTAGCCCTTTTTTACCACTGTTGCAATCTATCTTTCCATAGTAAGGGAAGAATCTAATATCATACCCAAAAATTTTAACTTGTCAACTGGTTGCAAAGCAACATCAACCAATTTAACTTGTGGGCAATCAAAGATGGTACATGGTCTATGCAACCAAAGCAGCTCAGTCTTAGAATGAATTTGTTCCAATTCATTACTCTGTAACCAATTAGCTATTTCACGGAGTCCTTCATTCAACTTACATAGTAACACAGTAAATGATGGCAGATAAACACCAGTATGGTCCATCTAGTCAGCCCAGTAAGATGGCAAGAGTAGTGTGAGGCCCTGTTACTCACAAGAGACCGATTACTAATTATCACTAATTTTTCTGTATAGTCCAGATCCAAAAGTCAGTACAGGTGCAATCAGAATCTCTGTTTATTAGATAACTGATGGACAAATACAGGCAGTAGGGAGGAGAATTTATGACAGTCATCAGACACCAGACAACTCCAGAATCCCTCCTCCCCTGAGTATAATAGTCATATCACTTATATACATTTTTTGCTTCCGTATATTACTTCCGCATATGCATACAGTCTCCACATTCATCCCTCTGTGAGGCCCCTCTGTGTCTTTTCTCCCCCTCCCTTCGTTTCCTGTCATTGACCTTTCTGACCCCTCTGTTCCTGTTTCAACATCCCTAAGGCCTCTGTCTTGGTTATACTCACCACCTGTCAACCGTCTACTGTCTTCAGGACTAACGGCCCAGCTTTGCATGGTTTCCTGTGTATGTGCCTTCTGCAAAAAGTCTCTGCATGGATCCTTCAATCCAAGCATACACTTTGCTAAGGCTTATAATATATATGATATTTCCTTATATGGTTCTTTATGCTGGCCTGTTTCTTCCTTTGTCCACTGTATAGTAGTTTGGTTGACATATTTTTATTAGAGCAGAACAGAATAAAGGCCATTGAGTGATTATGAACCAGGAACATATACCTAAACCTTATAATTCCTACAATTCTTCCTTTTTTTTTTTTTTTTATTGTGGAGGAGATAAGACCAAATCAGAGAATTCTGAAGTGGGGACTGCAGCATAAGAAATATTCACATGTGTATGGCATGTTTGAACAGGCATAAGGGAAGTGGACACTTTGGTACACTGTTTCTTACAACAGGAAATGGCAAGAGAAACAATACAACAAAAGGACAAGGCAAAAATTAAAAAGATGCCAGCAGAAATTAAAAGAATCCAAAATGTTACCCCCAAACGGTGATCAAAATAGATGTCACTAAACAAAGATACCGTTAAAATCCCCAAAGCAATTTTTTATTTGTTTTTTGTTGGACATAAATCACAAGGAGAAGGCACTTCAAACCTAACCCCAAACGTGATACATCTCCCTTTTATTCAACCACGTAGGTTCAAGCAACTTAGCTTTAAATAGTCAATGCTTCTCAGCTAATAAAAGCATACAGTACTTATCTTGTGAGCACACGCGATCCACCAAAACTGGATCGCGTGTGCTCACAAGATAAGTTCTGTATGCTTTTATTAGCTGAGAAGCATTGACTATTTAAAGCTAAGTTGCTTGAACCTACGTGGTTGAATAAAAGGGAGATGTATCACGTTTGGGGTTAGGTTTGAAGTGCCTTCTCCTTGTGATTTATGTCCAACAAAAAACAAATAAAAAATTGCTTTGGGGATTTTAACGGTATCTTTGTTTAGTGAGCAGAAATTAAAAGGCCTTTTAGGCCAGCACCGAGCGAGTGAAACCAGGAGGTAAGGGATGAAAACCAATTACCTACATTCAGTCCTCCCTTAAAGTCATCAATATGTAAATCTGATAGGTGGCGTATCTTATCCATAGCATTAAGCACAAACACTGAATGATTCGCTATGACCGTACAACAAATAGTGGTATTAGTAAAAGAACAAAGGCCTCCCTCAGAAGCAAGGAGCAAATCTAGCGCTTATCTATTTTGTAGGGTCATTTGGGTATTTTGCTCTAGGGACTCTGATAGCTTAGTTATAGAATCAGTAACAGCTTTCATTTGTACATGAAGCAAACATTGTAACCGGCATATAGCCATTCCTAATTCAGCAGTGAGGGCAGGGGTAGCAAAAGGAATCCATGCTGTCCATGATAAAGCATCTAATAGTGTTTTGGTCAAGGGGTAAATAGAATTAATATATTCAAAAGATGCCTGTATGGCCTCATCTTCAGAAACTTTCGCATCCCATGGACCTGATCCTACTAGAGAGTGTTTAACTCGCTGGAGGAGTGAATGAGTTTTGTGTGAAACATTTAAAGGAATAAGGGCAGAATAGAGAGATACACGGACAAGGGTACAGGGCAAGTGAGAAATATTAATTTTCTGTAATAAGGCTTCCCCACAAAGAAAATAGTGACCTGTTAAAGCAGAAATTTGTGTAGAAGAACGCCATTTTCTTGGAAATGTATTAATATTACCCCAATAAAGGTTAGATTGTAACTTCCCATGACTGTAGGTAGAGCGCTGAGACTGGGGAGTATAGCAGGAACTAAAAGGGACTTTACCTCCAAGCCAGTAATCATAATGACCAGAAGGTAAATAGGGACCCACAAGTAGGGCATCCTGCCAATAATTGGAATCCACTAGCAAAGGCACTAGGGTGATATTATCTGATGGGGACAGGGTGGAGGGGTTAGCAGTAAATTGTGACAAATACGTAGAATTACCATGGCGAGGAACAAAAGTTCCAGCAGCTATATGCCAAGAAGCATTTTGGACATTATAAGTAATATTGCAGCGAGAGGAAAATGAAAGAGATGCATTAGTCACAAGACAATAAGTAAATCGCATCTCTAAAGGAACATAAACAAAGAAAGGTTCACTGGAGGCATTCACAGACTCCCATGTGTCAGTACAGTCTATGGATTCAAAACATGGAGCAGTAAAGTTTTTGTTGTCCCAACAAGAGACCTTTCCCATTAATTCCGAGAGGGACAAAGGATAAACCGCTACGGGAGCATATTTTACAGCTTTAGGGATGGGGGTGCATATTAAACAATCAGAAACATTAGTTAAGCATAAAATATCCAGAACAGATGATTGCCATAAATTGGAGGCAGATGCTGTAGCTCTAGGATGACGGGAAAGGACAGAAGGACTTTGATTATTTAAAAACATAGCTAACTGACCATCAAGGACAGTTGATTTCCAGGAATTGGGAAGAGGGAGGGACCTAAGGGAATGATTCAGGGAGGAGGTGGTAGTGGTGGGGGGTGACTTAGGGGTAGGGGCACAAATGAAAAACAAAAGCCATGCTAGGAGAATCGCAAATAACATGAAACAATATAAAAAGGCATACTTAAGAGCAGGAGAGGCAGACATGTTATAGAAGATTAATCAAAGTCCAAAGCACAGTTCAAGGAACCCAAAGGTGGGCAATATGAGTCCAGGTTTGGCCAGAGTCCAACAGAACAGCAAAAGGAGCGGACGCAGAAACAATATGGGGTCCTGAATATGTTGGATCTTGCCAGGAACTCCGATGAGGATTTCTGCGATAAACTTTGGTCCCAACTGGAATCAGACTTTCCTTGGGAAGAGACGGATGTTGATCATGGATGGCACATCATCGGGAGATTTCTGCTAAGGCTAAATGCAGACCTGCAATGTAAGGAGATATAGAGTCTGGTAAGGAAACAGACATTTCAGACAGATTGTATAGCAACAATCGCCTGCCAGTACATATTTCATGTGGTGTTAGAGCAACATTCTTCAGTGGGCGATTCCTGAGCTGAAACAAAGCTAGAGGCAGGGCCTGTAACCAGGAAAAACTTTTGTCTGATTGAATCAAACGCAGGGCAGTCTTGAGCAGGCCATTGGTCCGTTCGACGAGACCATTGGAGGTGGGGCGATAGACTGAGACATACTTCCAGTGCAGGTTCACTGCTGTAGAGAAAAAATGCATTAATTGATTCCGGAAATGAGAACCATTATCAGAATAAACAGTTTGGGGAATGCCAAAACGGGGAAACAAATGTTGTGAAAAGCATTTGAAAACTTCAGCTGCAGTTTCCTGTTTACAGGGAAAAGCCTCCACCCATTTGGAGAATGAACAGACGCAGACGAGAAGGAAACTGTATCCATCTACACGGACCTGCATATCTGTGAAATCTACATACCAGGAAATGAATGGACCCTGAACAATGGGGAGATGACCTTGTAGCATTTGTTTGCCCTTCACAGGAGAATTCTCTAAACATTGGGGACACTGTTTGCACAATTCCTGCACCCTGGCCCTAAGACGGGGGTACCAGAAGAGCCCAGAAATTTGTGCACAAATGCTGGAGGCAGGGGCATGGGCTACAGAGTGTAACAAGAGACACAATTGTTGTAAAGACCAGAGTGAAATGCAAGCCTTTCCGGATGGGTGAACCCACAACTGTTTGTGCTCTGAACATCCTAACAATTTCCACTTCTGCACTTCATCTTGCAGAAGATTCTGCTGATAATCCCGGAGTGAAGGTAAAGGATAAGTCTTTGCTCGTGTAGTAACTAAAATGGGGACAGCATCTGTAACTTGTCTAGCTGCTTCATCAGCCAGAGCATTTCCGAAATTTAAGAAACCATCTGGAGTGGCCAGGGACCCAGTTACAAGAAGTTAGAATACCTTTCTGCTGGCGCTGCAGTAACAGGTCATACAAGTATAGAATCAATGATTTGTGTACAAGCTGACTACTAGATGAAGTAACAAATCCCTGCTGTAACCAAATCTGGAGGTACTCCCCACACAATTTTTTAACATACTGTGAGTCAGTGTAGAAAATCAGGGGCGTTTCCGGACGTTCCTCTAGGACAGCTAATATAGCACACAATTCAGCTGCCTGTGCTGAATATCCCTGATCCGAGTCCAGAGCATACTGTAAGCGATGCTCAGACACTCCATCAGGGGTCACCAGCACAGCAGCAAATCCCACAGCACCTTTCTGTTCTGATCCATCAGTAAACCAAATTTCACTATCTGGTGGCATGTCAGAGGGTGATACCATAATGGATAAAATTTCCTCATAGGGGGAGTCACATACTGGGGTATGAACATCTACCGCTGTCTGTAGCCAACTTAGTGGGCACGTGGAGGTAGTGAGAGGGCGGAAAATTACTCCACTGTTCAAGATAGATGCACAGGCTTGCTGTAATTTTGTCGGGGACAAATGTAACGTGTCTTTGTTTAGAATAGCCTTCAGTTCAATGGACTGATAGAGAATCAGGGTAGTGGGAGTGAAAATAGACAAAACTTTCTCTATTGCTGCTGCGACCGCAATGACTACTTTTTCAAGGTCAGGAAGGGGGAGTTCTGTACACCCAAAAGTACCAGACAAGAATGCCAAAGTAGAAACCCTGTCCTGAAATAGTATGGCTGCCCAAGCCTGAGAGCCTGTCACTACCATCAATTGAAAGGGTTTGTGATGATTCGGCAAATGTAAGGCTGGAAGACACTTTAAATCTTCCAAAATGGACTGGAGCATGCTTACAGCACAAGGGTCTAAAGTAATTTTGTCTGAATTTTTTACACCACCCTTTAAATAAGGGCGGAAACAAAGAGTCCGAGAACTAAAGGCTGGGATCCAATTTCTACAGAAATTCAGGGTACCCAAAATGGAATGAAGTTCTCTCACTGTACTGGGGACGGGTAACTGTAAGCCATATTGTACTGTCTTGTCTCTCACCTGAATAGATCCTTGGCTTAACTGAAACCCCAAAAAGGTAACTGTTGTCTGCACGAGTTGTGCTTTCTCTGAATTTAGTTTGTACCCTTTCTCATGCAGCTCCTGTATTAACTTCTGTGTGTACTTCTGCATTTGTGCATAGTCTGACCCAGACAGTAAAATGTCATCTACATATTGTAGCAAACACATCTCTCCAGGGAGATGTGAATTGAAATCCTGTAAATCTTGTGAGAGAATCTGGGAAAATATACTAGGACTATCGACATACCCCTGGGGTAGTCGTGTCCACTGGTAATGTACTTGATCAAAAATAAAAGCCAGTAAGTGTCTAGAATCAACATCAATTTCTACACTAAAAAAGGCATTTTTCAAATCTAATACTGTAAAATATTTGTACAGTTGTACTGTATTCAATGTGGTGGCTGGATTTGCAACTGCCGGAAATTGGGTTTCCACTACTTGGTTAAGTGCACGAAGGTCATGCACAATGCGCCACTTGCCATTAGGTTTACTAACTGGAAAAAGAGGGGTATTATATGCCGAAGTACTGTGTTCTATTATGCCGTGTAGTTTAAGCTGATTAATTTCCTCTCGTGCACCCTCTATAGCTGCCTGCTGCAAGGGGTACTGGGGCAATTTTGGACCCTCTTTCCCTTGTTTTAATCGTATGTGAACCGGTGTACCTCGTACACGCCCATATGGACTAAGGAGGTAAGTGCCAGTTTCACTTATCCCTGCGGATTGAAATGCTCCTGCCACTAAGGTGACTTGGGCTTTCACAATTAGATCTCGTCCCATCAAATTTATAGGACAGTGAGAGGCATACAAAAAACTATGGAAGATGGCAAATTGTGGCCCTTCCACTCAAATTGGATTAGTCACGGGGTTTTTTACTGGCTTACCATCGAACCCAGTAGTCATTACACTGTCTCTGCCAATGGTTCCACCTATGGGCATGGTGTTCAGAACAGAAAGTGTAGCTCCAGTATCAATTAGGAATTTCATTACTTGGTCATTCAAAGTTAATTCAATATGGAGCTCCTCTGTTCCCAGTATTACCTGCATATTATATATACCTAGTCATTGTCTATTTTCCCTATTGCCATAGCCTGTCCTATTTGGGGGCTGCCAGGTAGGGTATTGGCGGGGTCTTGCAGGTGGTGGGGGACCTTGGTCATATCGTCGCCACCCTCCCGGTAGTGGGGCACGGCAGACCCATTGCAGCTGACCCCTCTCACCACACCGCCAACAAGTGAAATCTCTCTCCCTGTCCTGCTCTTGTCTGGGGAAGGATCGTGGTTCCTGACCCGTGAGCTGACCATGCTTTTGAACATTCAAAACTCACATGAATTGTCTATACATGTCTTCAGAATCAATGTCTACACTACTGTCACTCTCACAATCGTCATTGATTTCATCAAGTTGTTTCTGCTGCTCTTTTACTTGTTGGCGTAAAGCCTTTATCAATTTTGTATCAGCCGCAGATCTGCTGACATATTCACCCTATTTCTTCTCCTGTTCTATTTCTTTCAATTGTAAATTGAATAAACGAGCTTGGGCAGCCTTTCTGTCCCTCTCTGGTTTATTCAATTCTTCTTCAGCTTGTCTGACAAAATGAAAAATATGTGCCTGTTGTTTCTGCCATGGTTCTGATTCTAATGCTACTATGTTTTTTAGCTTTAACTGGATAGGCAAAGGTAAGGTATTGCAGAGAGTCTGAAAAAACATGAGAGCCATGTTAGGGTCATTGTGGGGTACGCCCATCTGGGCCTCCCATAAATCTTGAAATTTAGCCAAATAAGCACTAATATCTTCCCCAACCTTAAACTGCATTAAGTAAGGGGTCCCATACTTCGTTGGGTGGGATAAATGTCCCTCAAGGAGTCCCATACCATATTACGATAAAGATTAAAAAGTGCCCCATCATACTGGGGATGATGTACCCTAACCCCTCTGATATGGGCATTTTGAAAAACTTGATTAGCCGCATCATTACCCAAAATTCGGGCTAGTAGGGCTTTTACATCTCCAATTGCTAAAGTATAACCTGCTGTTAATCGTTCAAATTTTTGTATCCACGCTCCCGCTCCCTGATTCAGGGGAGGGAGTTGCTCGGCCAGATTAGTCATATCGGTAAAACTCCAAGGAATATATATTTCTTGCCCGTGGGGAGTATGCCGCACGGGAAATATCAAATGATTAGGTGTTTTTGGGTTATTGGGATCTTGTCCCTCATACTTTTCCCATACCCTTAAACCTGCTTCCATATACTTATAGTCCCATTGTGGATCTCCCTCCCCTCCACGGATACATCTACGAGCTAGGTTTAAATCTGTAGTATTCAGTGACCCTTGTTCTGTCCAAATTCTCATTTGAGGGGCACAGGCTGTAGTCCACCCATGTAAGTTTGAACTCCAATGATATATATAAAAACCTTCACCTCCTTCTTCATTAAAAACAAAATCTACAGGGGTTTTCTTAGGTTGAACTGCTTCTTTAGAATTCTGCACGGGTAGGCAGTGATATTCATGGGCTCTGGTCATCCGGTTCCTAACATCCTGCCTACTCTCACATGGTTTTTTAGAAAAATAATCATGCTCCCATTGACCTTCTGGTAAATCAATACTACCAGGGAATTTGTCCGCTGACATTACGGGAAACTTATCGCAATTAATGGAGTCAAGGACAGAGGGAGTGGACTGTACTTGGGTTTGATCACCCCCTGTGGCCCCCAGCAATGACTGGTCACACACCGGGGGCTCAGGGATTGGATCAGGGGTCAAATGTAATTTACCTGCTACCTGGACCCATCCCGTATGCTGTTCCCGGCGGGGAGATGCAGACCGGGATCTTCTACGTGGTTGGGAGTTATTATTTCGCATTATGTCTTCCAATTCCCGATGGGGATATATTGGATTACATGGGGGAGTCTCAATAAGAGATGGTGTTTTTTTCTCATCCCAGTATCTAACTCTTTCCTTGTATATTTCTTCTGATCTTTTATCTTTAATTTTATCTTTAGGTCTGTCCTCTAATTCTGTCTCCTTGGGGTCTAAATCTATGGAAGGGTCTGCATAACCTATCGCTGCCATTGTACGACTCTCTGTCGTCCAATAGGGGGGTGGATCATCACTACTGAGGGTTTTTGGATCTACCTGTTTCATCCACATGGAAATGTACCTTAAGTGTTTCAGCTGACTAGCCCCAGTTTTATGAAATAAAACATAATCCCTAATTTTTACTAAACAACGACCATCAAAGGACCCCTCCGGTGGCCAGCCAAGAGGAGTTCCAGGAGCAGCGCTCAATTTTGCCCATTTAAGGCAAACTTTCAATATTTCCTTTCCTAATAAGGGATTATCTCTCATCATCCGTTCGACCGGAGTCACTGGGGAAACTTGGTTTACCATTATGTCCTGATTGCCATCTTTCTTTCTCCTAAACAGAGACATGATTCCTACGTGCAACCTTTTATTTAAGGGTCTCAATACCCACCCTCTTTATTTACAGAGGAAGGAAGTGCACGAAATGTCCAGGACACCTTTCAAACAAGAATTTGCTTCGTTCAAGCCCAGCCAATCTCCTCGCGGAGGTATGGAACCGTGAGCAAGAACACACACACGCTTCGTGTCAGACGACACGTACTGTCTCAATCACTTATCATTCAGTCCCAGTTTATAACAGCAAATTATTCTTACACTTTATTCATATAACAAAAACAAAAATTCATATAACAAAAACAAAAATTAAACAACACTTACCAAGCTTGGTTAAAAATACTTATACTCACGGCGCCGTCATCCCAGCCGCCGTCATCCTAGGGAATCCGTCACTCACTTCTTCTCCTCCGGTCTCTACTACTCACCGGGAACGTACCTCCCTCTTCTTTCTTGAGGGGAATCCAAATCTTTACGTACCTCCCTCTTTTTTCTTGAGGGGAATCCAAATCTTTAAATTTGTATCTTGGTCATAAAGACCCACCCGTACCCCAATCCCGGGTTTCGGCACAAATTGTGAGGCCCTGTTACTCACAAGAGACCGATTACTAATTATCACTAATTTTTCTGTATAGTCCAGATCCAAAAGTCAGTACAGGTGCAATCAGAATCTCTGTTTATTAGATAACTGATGGACAAATACAGGCAGTAGGGAGGAGAATTTATGACAGTCATCAGACACCAGACAACTCCAGAATCCCTCCTCCCCTGAGTATAATAGTCATATCACTTATATACATTTTTTGCTTCCGTATATTACTTCCGTATATGCATACAGTCTCCACATTCATCCCTCTGTGAGGCCCCTCTGTGTCTTTTCTCCCCCCTCCCTTCGTTTCCTGTCATTGACCTTTCTGACCCCTCTGTTCCTGTTTCAACATTCCTAAGGCCTCTGTCTTGGTTATACTCACCACCTGTCAACCATCTACTGTCTTCAGGACTAACGGCCCAGCTTTGCATGGTTTCCTGTGTATGTGCCTTCTGCAAAAAGTCTCTGCATGGATCCTTCAATCCAAGCATACACTTTGCTAAGGCTTATAATATATATGATATTTCCTTATATGGTTCTTTATGCTGGCCTCTTTCTTCCTTTGTCCACTGTATAGTAGTTTGGTTGACATATTTTTATTAGAGCAGAACAGAATAAAGGCCATTGAGTGATTATAAACCAGGAACATATACCTAAACCTTATAATTCCTACAGTAGGTGCACCTGCCACTCCGTGCAGGTCACCCCTCCCCATGTCTTTGTTTAAGGGTGAACTACCGCTCCGTGTAGGACACCCCTGTTTGTTGAGAAATTAGATAGTTAAGTTTATTTTGATTTTGTCCTGTTGCTGTAAAGGGGTTCACTGTGTCTGTCCCATGCCATTTTGAATTATGTCACTGTATTTGCCAGCACCACCTCTGTTGGGAGGGCATTCTAAGCATCCACCACCCTTTCAGTGAAAAAGTATTTCCTGACATTGCCTTTCAATTTACCCACTTGCAGCTTCATATTATGTCCTCTAGTTTTACAGCTTCCCTGTCTTTGGAAGAGATTTGTTTGTTCATTAATTCTCTTTAAGTATTTAAAGATCTGAATCATATCTCCCCTATCCCTCCTCTCCTCCAGAGTCTTTAGGTCCAAGTCTCTTCTCATAAGGCTTCTGACGCAGGCTACAAATCATTTTGGTCGCCTTCCTCTGAACCGTTTCCAGTCTTTTTACATCCTTTGTGAGATATGGTCTCCAAAACTGAACACAGTATTCCAAGTGAGGCCCTCAACAGTGACATACAGTGGCATTAGTACCTCTTCCTTTCTGCTGGTAATTCCTCTTTGTATGCAACCCAACATCCTCCTGGCTTTTGCCACTGTTTGTCGCACTGCTTTGCCACCTTGAGATCCTAATCACACCAAGGTCCTTCTCCTAGGCTGTGAACACCAACTTCTCGCCCCCTATCATGTATATTTCCCTTGGATTTCTGCTTCCCAAGTGCAAGACACTGCACTTCTTCACATTAAATCTTAACTGCCAAGCATTAGACCATTCTTCCAGCTTTTGTAGATCTTTCCTCATGCTATCCACTCCCTCAGGGTAGTCCACTCTGTTGCAAATTTTTGTGTCATCTGCAAAAAGACAGACTTTTCCATTCAGTCCTTCAGCAATATCACTCACAAATACAAAAACTTCACTACTACATCATCTCTATTTTGTGAAAACATAGTGAACATCTGCAGATTGTTTGTAGACCTTCCAATCAATGCTTCTAAAGTTGCATATGTAAATTGACTAATACTGGGAACAAGCTAGAACCCTGCAGGACTTCTGTTTTTACTAGCCTACTGGTGGAGAAGGCAGCTCCCAAATGCACTTGCTGAGTTTTACCCTCTAGGAAGGATTGAAACGATTACGATGGGGTCTGAACTATGCCTTTTGTTTTCTAATCTTTTTAATAAAATAGTATAATCTACTATATCAAAAGGTACAATAAGACCTTCCTTATCCTGATTAAACTTTTTCGCATCATATTCACCAAACCTATGGGGAATTCTTTGCCTGCAGAATTTTGTTTATTACTGGATACCTATGTTTATGATTTTAGAAGACATCTTATGTCTACGTATGTTTATGATTTTAGAAGACATCTTAAAGCCTTTTCTATTTCAGAAAGTGTTTGGAGAATGAGTCAATGGTAAATGTATTTAATTAATACTTGTTTGATGAATATGTTTATGATATATCTTATGTTTAATTGAAGTTTTGTGTTTGTGAATTGTAACCCGCCAAGGACTTGAGATTGGTGGAAAATAAATGTATTAAAATAAATAAACAGGCTGTTTCTGAGGAAGATGAACTATCTTTGATGCCAGATGTTTTTGAACATGCCTTTTTAATAAAATTACTTCTCCATGTATATGTGCAATCAAATACACATTTTTTTAGGGGGTGGGGTGGGGGTTGCACTATATATATTTTATAAAAGGCTCCATGTTCATCGAGGTTTTTATAAAATACTAGGGAGGGTTTCTGAAGGCATGGACCTATAAGCCCATTTTCTGACCTAGATATCCTATACAAAATTAGGCTCATAGAGCATAATTTTATAAGAGGACATCTAGATAAGATATCTATTTTAAGCCTGTTTTATAAAGGCACACAGGTAACATTGAAAAATACTAGCAAAAGTCTTGCAGAATTTATGCACCTGTAAATTGTAACTTTGCCAAAGCTCCACCCCAAATCCACACTATCTGGAAGCTTATTTTGAGTGTAAACAGGTATTTTATATATTCAAAATAGTTTAAATTACCTCCATACTCTTCTGTTCCTTGCATTGCTGCTTTAGTTAATACCAAACATTGAAACTGCTTATGTGCAAGTTAGCATATATTTCTGTTAATGTGCCTTGAATGTGTTTGAATGTGCCCAAGGGCCTCTTTTACTAAGGCTTAGTGTGCACTAAGGATAGCTGGATAGTTATGGATAGTTACAACAAAACAAATAGTTATGGATAGTTACAACAAAACAAATTGTGCTATAGTGCTGGAAGATGAGACCACCAGGTCGGAAGGCACTCAACTAGCTACTGGGGAAGAGCTGAAGACTTCTCAGAGTAAAGCCAGCATTTATGATGTGGTTGGATCAAAGCCCTCGGGACGTCTGACTGCTGATGTAGCTGCACATGAAATGAGAGTCAGAAGCTGTAAAGATGTCTTATGCATTGGAACATGGAACGTACAAAGCATGAACCAAGGGATGTTGGAGGTGGTCAAGAATGAAATGGAACGTGTACAACTTGATCTGTTGGGTGTCAGCGAACTAAAATGGACTGGCATCGGGCACTTTGCATCTGATGATCACATGGTCTACTATGCTGGAAATGAAAGACAAAGAAGAAATGGTGTTGCATTTATAATAAAGAAGAAACTTGCAAGAACTGTAATGAAATGCAATGCAGTCAGCGAACACTTAATCTCTATTCGTCTACGAGGAATGCCTATCAGCACAACTATAATTCAAGTATATGCCCCAACAACAGCTGCAGAAGAGAATGAAATTAAAGAGTTCTATGAACAAGTACAAGCTGAAATTGACAGAACATGCAAACAGGATTTCCTGATAGTCATGGGTAACTGGAACGCAAAGGTTGGCAATAAAGAAGAAGGCAAAGTAATTGGAAAATATGGACTTGGCAACATAAATGAAGCTGGAGAAAGACTGATAGAATTCTGCAAGACCAACGATCTATTCATCTCAAAAACCTCCTTCCATCAACACAAGCGGCGACTGTACACATGGACTTCACCCAATGGATTGTATAAAAATCAAATTGATTACATCTGTGGAAGTCAACGATGGAAAAGTTCTATAACATCAACAAAGACAAAACCTGGAGCTGACTGTGGTACAGATCATTAACTACTAGTATGCAAACTCAAGCTAAAGTTGAAAAAGAGCAAACCACTCATGAATGCAGCAAAATATGACCTTGAGAATATACCACTGGAATTTAAAGACTGCCTGCAAAATCGATTTGCTGCTTTAGATACAAATGACAGAGCTCCAGAAGAGTTATGGAATGACATCAAGAAGGTTGTGTTGGAAGAAAGCAAGAAGTCTCTACAAAAGGTGAAAAAGCAAAAACGGCCAAAATGGCTGACGGAAGAAACTCTGAAAATTGCCCAGACACGCAGAGAAGCTAAAGCCAGAGGAGAAAGAAAGACAATAACAGAATTCAACAGAGATTTCCAATGTGCAGTAAGACAGGACAAGGAAAAGTACTAAAACGATGCATGCAAGGAAATAGAAGCAGAAACTATTAGAGGAAGAACAAGATTGGCTTTCCTAAAGCTACGAGAGTTAAAGAAAAAGTTCCAGCCTTGGATTGGAATGTTACAAGATGCTCAAGGTTCTATGTTGAATGATGCTGAGAAGATCAAGAAAAGGTGGAAGGAATATACAGAGTTTTTATATGATAACGATCAAGTGGACCAACAGCCATTTCAACCTGTACCTTATGATCGGGAACCATTGGTGATGAAAGAAGAAGTTAAAGCAACATTGAAAGCCTTATCAAAGAACAAAGCACCAGGCATTGATAGCATTCTCATAGAAGTATTACAGCAATCTGATGCAGCTGTTACCGTACTTACAAGGCTCTGCCAAGAAATATGGAAGACAACATCATGGCCAACTGACTGGAAAAGATCTGTGTTTATACCAATACTAAAGAAAGGTGATCCAACTGACTATGGAAATTATCGCACAATCACTCTGATCCCACATGCCAGTAAGATTCTACTGAAGATTATTCAAAAGAGACTACAACCATACCTGGAACAAGAACTACTTGAAGTGCAAGCAGGGTTGAGGAAAGGGCGAGGAACGAGAGGCATCATTGCGGATGTGAGATGAATCCTTGAAAAGACTAAAGAATACCAAAATGATATCTATTTGTGCTTTATTGACTATAGCAAGGCTTTTGACTGTGTAAACCATGAGAAACTCTGGGCCACATTAAGAAGCATGGGTATACCAGAACACCTGATTGTACTCTTGCACAATCTTTACTTTGATCAAGAAGAAGCAGTTTGAACAGAACAAAGAGAAACAGAATGGTTTAAAATAAGCAAAGGTGTAAGATGAGGCTGCATACTTTCCCCCTACCTGTTTAATTTATATGCAGAACAAATCATCAGAGAAGCAGGATTGTATGAAGACAACAGAGGTGTGAAGATTGGTGGAAGACTCATCAACAGCCTTCGCTATGCTGATGATACAACATTACTGGCTGAAAGTGAAGATGATCTGAAACATTTGCTTCTCACAATTAAAGAACATAGTCTCAAAATGGGCAAGCACCTTAATTTAAAGAAGACAAAGATCATGACAGCTGGCATAATCAACAGGTTCATTGTTGAAGGAGAAGAAATTTAAATCGTGAACAACTTTAACCTACTTGGATCAACTATCAATAAAGAAGCAACAAGCAGTCAAGAAATCAGACAATGCATTGCTCTTGGCAGAATGGCTATGAAAGACCTAGATAAGATTCTCAAGAACAGAGATGTCTCTCTCCATACAAAGATTCGACTTGTTCAAGCCATGGTATTTTCAATAACATCATATGGATGTGAAAGCTGGACAGTGAAAAAGATAGACAGGAAGAAAATTGATGCCTTTGAATTATGGTGCTGGCGGCGAATACTGTGTATACCATGAACTGCCCAAAGAACAAATCAGTCGGTACTAGAGGAGATCAAACCTAAGCTTTCTTTAGAAGCTCAGATGACAAGACTTCGACTTTCATACTTTGAACACATCATGCGAAGACAGAGATCATTAGAGAAAGACATCATGCTTGGCAAGATAGAAGGTCAGCGCAAAAGAGGAAGGCCAGCAATGAGATGGATCGATACAATAACAGCAGCTATGGGTACCAGTCTGTCAACAATGAGCCGCCTGACTCAAGACTGAACTTTTTAATCTTCACACCTCTGTTGTCTTCATACAATCCTGCTTCTCTGATGATTTGTTCTGCATATAAATTAAACAGGTAGGGGGAAAGTATGCAGCCTTGTCTTACACCTTTGCTTATTTTAAACCATTCTGTTTCTCCTTGTTCCGTTCGAACTGTTGCTTCTTGATCAATGTACAGATTGTGCAAGAGAACGATCAGGTGTTCTGGTATACCCATGCTTCTTAATGTGGCCCAGAGTTTCTCATGGTTTACACAGTCAAAAGCCTTGCTATAGTCGATAAAGCACAAATAGATATCCTTTTGGTATTCTTTAGTCTTTTCAAGGATCCATTTCACATCCGCAATGATGTCTCTTGTTCCTCGCCCTTTCCTGAACCCTGCTTGCACTTCAGGTAGTTCTTGTTCCAGGTATGGTTGTAGTTTCTTCTTTATTATAAATGCAACACCATTTCTTCTTTGTCTTTCATTTCAAGAATAGTAGACCATGTGATCATCTGATGCAAAGTGCCCAATGCCAGTCCATTTCAGTTCGCTGTGTCACAGTGCTGACTCATCAGTGACCCCTATGGAGACAGAAGATAGTGCAGTTCAGGAAAATAATGACGTGCTGAGAAAGCACATGGTGGAAAGTTGCCAGGGGCAACGTAAACAGGTGAGGTCACAAGCCTGGAGGACACCCTCAGCCAATAGGGAAGCCAGGGGATTTCCACCTGACTCCAATCAGTTAGGGAGTGGTGCAGCTAGGAATCACCTTAATAAACCTAGCTCACAAACAGTTAGAGGCAAGGAGCCGAGGGAGTTGGAGTTCCAGAACGAGTTGCAGCTGGAGACCAGGGAGTTCCAGAACAGGACCGGAACAGCGTTCAGGAGCAAGCCCGTGCAGAAGCAGTTTATGAGCAAGGCTCAGAGCAAAGCAAAGAGCCAAGACAGGAACTGGAGGGAAACACAGGAAAGGAACTTGTTACAGGACGAGAGGAGCTGTGGAGAGGGCGTGTCAGAGTACCTCAGTGGAAGCCTGCCTGGACGTCTATATGAGTCTAAGGAGTGCTGGAGTAAAAGAGGTAGACAGCGTGACACAGCTAAGGAAAGTAAAAGTTTCTTACCTGAAAAAGAGACATCCTTTACAAGGTATGTGAAACCTAGAACTTCTCAAAGGCTATCATCAGGATTCCCAGCCGAGTATCAGTTCCTGCCTAAAGCAGAGCTCATAGCAGGGCCAACTTCCCCTAATAGAGAGGCAAAGCAATTCCTCCAACTGTTGCATAGAGGTCAGCAAGGGAGAGGCTCCAATTACCACAGACAGGGTGAATGTGGTAATTACAAACTGTTCTCATCTAGCCAGAGAGAATGACGTCACAGCCAGGACGAGCTGTTTTCTAAACCCATGCAGGGGGAGAGTACAGAAGGATTTATTCCTCACGTGGAGCACATGCAGTGTGATTTGCCAGTAGATGAAGATATTGTGGAAATGGACTGTAGCATTTCTATAGCAGATGATATCATATCTTTAAGATAAGAAAGAATAAGAAGCCTGACAAGGTACAGCAGAGCCTTATTCAGTGTGGCTACAAGCCCATGTTAAAAGTGTATTTTGGTTGCTGAAAGAAAGCTATTTTATGTTTATTTTTGCTTTCTGTTTTCACCCGAGAAGGGTTTTTCTTTGTGTTGCTGTAAATAAGTGAACATCCTATTTGGGAAGGGAAATAAAGCCCTATTTACCTTCACTCGTGTCCACAACAGTTTTTGGGTGTAATCTGGCAGCAGCTACAACTACAGGAGGCCAGTTACACTGGGGCCTAGTGCATTACCAGAGCTCACCAGTAGGTGCACCCCAGGCCTGATGACAGCTGACACCCAACAGATCAAGTTGTACACATTCCATTTCATTCTTGACCACCTCCAACTTCCCTTGGTTCATGCTTCGTACGTTCCATGTTCCAATGTGTAAGACATCTTTACAGCTTCTGACTCTCATTTCATGCACAGCTACATCAGCAGTCAGACTTCCCGAGGGCTTTGATCCAACCACATCATAAATGCTGGCTTTACTCTGAAAAGTCTTCAGCTCTTCCCCAGTAGCTAGTTGAGTGCCTTCCGACCTGGGGGTCTCATCTTCCAGCACCATAGCACAATTTGTTTTGTCCTTTGGGAGATATGGTCTCCAAAATTGAACACAATACTGCAAGTGAGGCCTCACCAGCAACTTGTACAGGGGCATTAATACCTCCTCCTTTCTGCTGGTTATTCCTCTCTGTATGCAGTCCAGCATCCTTCTAGCTTTGGCTACTGCCTTTTCCTATTGTTTCGCCACCTTGAAATCCTCAGACACTAGCACTCCGAGGTCCCTTTCCTGGTCCGTGCACACTGCTAGGATAGAAGAATTGTTCAGCAGGGAACATCGATCATTATAGACTGGGTTGGAGTGGGAATATAAATGAACACTAGAATAGCTGAAAACATGAGACATAGTATTAAGATGCTCTAATGGATAATATAAAAAAATAAGAATGAGAAAGAAAAATAGGGTCTGGCAGACCTGTAGAAAATAATCTTAAAGAATGCTTATGGGTGGTGAGAAAATGTGGGATCCAAGCATATATTAAACTTTGGATTCTACTGTCATATACTCAACTTAGTATGTAACTCTAGGTGGCAGTCAATGTCTTTTGACTGAGAGCATTTGATATCTGTTGATATATGCATGCCTCAGAGTCGCTTTCTGATTCTACCTGTCCTAGCAACACATGCAGGCCATATCTCTAGAATAAATCTGTGCTATTTATACTTCCACCTTTCTTCACTCATCTGGGTGATGCTGACAGCATGGTAAATGAAGCCCTCATGATGACACAACTTTGGGGGGGGGCTTTAAAATGCATAAGTGGAAGTAGCAGGATAAAAGAAACATATACAGATACATACACATGCACATATATACATATCCATACACACGCACAAGGCTTGGGGGTAAAAAGAGCAAAATTAATGTTCAAGCCCTTCCTCTTTGCCTCAGCATGCTACAACTCTTCCTGACACATTTGGATTATCTACCATGACAGTCAATCATTCTACTATTGAGCCAGTTATCATTAATCTAACATTTGTCATAGCTTTTAGTTGACAGTCTTCATCTCACTAGTTTTAGATCATGGTATGTATCCCTGAATTAGATTACAGAGGAGCTTATTGAAAAATAAAAACAACCCAAATTACCTTGCTCCAGGGTCACAAATCCTAGATTGCATACCACAAGGTCTGACTTGGCCCATTGCTAATAATGATATGTCATTCTTATTAGAAAGCATGTCATACAGTGGTGTGAAAAATCAATAGGTAGTGCCAAATTGGCAGTTTTTAGTTGTTTGGATCACAGAGACAAAATGCGTTACAATTTACAACTCCTTCTGCATACCATTTTATTCCCTTTTGTCTTTTGTACAAATCTGACAAATTTGCCATGACTTGAGCGTTCTTTGACTGTTTAATACCCATGTTTGTTTGGTTGTGAACCTGTATACAAAGATGCAATGTGTGCCCAAAACGTTGTGTTTTCTGTTCCATGTATATTGTCAGTGTGCATGCATTCTTCTTAATTTCATTAGGTAGCCTTGAAAAGGGCTGTCTTTTGTAGTACTTGATAGGCCAGCCCTTGCTCTCTTGTGGACTTCCTTGAAACCAACAGCTTGCATGATCTAAGGCAACATGGTTTGACCAAAGGATGATCTTTCAAAACAAATCTGATTGACTGGTTGACCAGAGAACTAGATCATGGGCATGCCATGGAGTGGAGGAGTGGCCTAGTGGTTGGGGCAAGATACTTCAGGCCGGAAGGTCGGGGGTTGAAATCCCACTAGAGGACAGCAACCTTGGGCCGGAAGGACTGGGGTTTCTAGTCTCACAGGTGCTCCTTGTGGTCTTCGGCAAGCCACTTAACCCTCCATAGCCCATGTTCCCTGTAAAATAGTTATCTCCAGGTTATAATGCCCTGTTCAATGTAATTTCAGTTTGTTCAATGTAAACCACACTGATGCAGAATAGCACGGTATATAATAGAATGTAAATAAATAAATGGATGTGATCTACCTAGATTTCAGCAAAGCCTTTGATACTATTCCTTATAGGAGGCTTATCAATAAACTCAACCCAAGGTGGTGAATTGGATTAGAAATTGGTCGACTGACAGACAACAGAAAGTGACAGTAAACGGAACTCACTCGGATGAAAAGAAGGTGATTAGTGGTGTGCTCCAGGGTTTGGTCCTGTGACTGGTACTGTTCAATATATTTGTGAGTGATATTGCTGAAGGGCTGAATGGAAAAGTCTGTCTCTTTGAAGTTGACACCAAAATTTGCAACAGATTGGACTCCCCTGAGGGAGTGGAGACTATGAGGAAAGATCTACAAAAACTGGAAGAATGGTCTAATGCTTGGCAGTTAAGATTTAATGTGAAGAAGTGCAGTGTCATGCACTTGGGAAGCAGAAATCCAAGGGAATTGTATGAGACAGGGGGCAAGAGATTGATGTGCACGGACCAGGAGAAGGACCTCGGTGTGATTGTTTCTGAGGATCTCAAGGTGGCCAAACAATGTGACAAGGCAGTGGCAAAAGCCAGAAGGATGCTAGGTTGCATACAGAGAGGAATTACTAGCAGAAAGGAAGAGGTACTAATGCCACTGTATAAGTCACTGGTGAGGACTCACTTGGAATATTGTGTTCAGTTTTGGAGTCCATATCTCGCAAAGGATATAAAAAGGCTGGAAACAATTCAGAGGAAGGAAACCAAAATGATTTGGAGAATGCATCAGAAGACTTATGAGAAGAGATTTGAAGACCTAAATATGTATACTCTGGAGGTGAGGAAGGACAGGGGAGATATGATTCAGACCTTTAAATACTTAAGAGTATTAATGAACAAACAAACCTCTTCCAAAGACGGGAAAGCTGTAAAACTAGAGGGTATAACATGATAGCAACAGGATAAAACCAAAATAAACATAACTATCTCTTATATCTTATATATAGTTTGCAATTGTTAATTGCTTGTTATACCCCAACTAACCTCCAAGTTGTATATCCCTGTTCTATGTAAAGCTTGTTGCTATAACTGTTCCATGTGAACCGCTTTGAATGTATGATGAGGTGGTATAGGAGACCTGTTAAATAAATAAATAGTTGTGACCTACATGGAGCGGTAGGTACACCCCTAAACAAAGGCATGGGGAGAGGTGACCTCCATGGAGCAGCAAATGCATCTACTCTTGCCTCCTTGTTGGGCAGACTAGATGGACCATACTGGTCTTTATCTGCCATCATATACTATGTTACTAGGGAGGAGTGGCTCAGTGGTTGGGACAGGTTACCTTAGGCCAGAAGGCCAGGGGTTCAATTCCCACATGGGGACAAGCAACTTCAGGCCGGAGGGACTGGGATCTCTAGTCCCATGTCCATTCCTTGTGGCCTTGGGCAAGCCACTTAACCCTCCATTGGCTCAGGTACACTTAGATTGTGAGCCCTTCAGGGACAAGGGAATAAAAAAAAGTACCTGTTAGTATACATGTAAACCGCACTGATTCTAAAGAGTGTGGTATAAAAAAAAAAATACTATATGGAGTGAACCAGTTTGACGAGGTGCTGCAATTCCAGGCTGCAATCAATTTATTTTATTTATTTATTTATTTTTTTATTTAGTATACATTTGTATACCGCTACTTCCAGCGATCAGCAGCGGTTTGATTACAGATTGGAAATTGTCAAATCATGACAGGAAATTTTTGAGGTATAAACACATTGATTAGACAGGAAAGCACAGCACACAGAGAACTATTTTACAGGGAACAATGACTCAATCAGTTCTCACTTGATCCACAGCTGCTTCTTGGTGATCTCAACTTATACCTTGTACCAGAGATTCTCAATTGGGTGGAGATCAGATGTTTGAGCTGGCCAGTCAGTGGTCTGAACTCTGTTTATTTTCTTTCAGTTGGCGATAGTGGCAAGGTGTGCATTGTCATCCTGGAAGAAATAGCTGCCAGGAAAAAGTTGCTCAGCTGATGGCAGCATATACTTCTGCAGAATTCCTATGTATTTCACTGCATTCACCATCCTGCCAATGATATAGAGTATTCCAGCACCACTGGTTGCCATGCATCCCCAGGTTATGACCTTGGTTGGATGCTTCATGGAGATATTCAAGCACTCTGATTTGTACACTTCATGAGGAAACTTCCTCACATACGTTTTGCCCTGGTCACCCAGAATACAGAATTTGCTTTTGTCACTGAAAAGAGCTTTCTCCCAGTCAGCCTTGCTCCATTTTGAGTACTTCGATGCCCACTCAATGCGCCTCTTCTTCTGTTCCACATTAGTAGCGGTTTCTTCCACACCTTACAGTTCCTAAACCCATACTCCAAGCATCGTCTCCTCACAGCTGAAGTGCAAACTGCAACAGAACACTTCTCCTTCCATTCCTGCAGAAGCTCAGGGGAGGTTAGCTTGTGATTGCCAAGAGATGTCCTTAATAAGACCCTGTCGACCCTCTTGGTTGACTTTCTAGGCTGACTGCTATAATGTCAGTCGTGTGTATTTCCCATCTGATTACAGTCAACCTTTGCTTCAATCTGGGGCTGGAATACCCCTTCTTGTGCAAAACATCATCTGGATCCTGTACTCCATTGATAGAAAATGCAACCTCTTCACCGTGCCAGGACATTGAGCATCAGATGCGATACACACCAGTTGTTCCACATTAAATTCAAACTCTGTGTGCCACCAAAATACTATGCACTGATTGACTATCAAATATGACTTCCTATTGGCTGAGGAAGTGCAGTATTCGATTGGGTCATTTCAATCCCATTTTGACACAGAATCCACTTGATCATACTGGGAGATCATTTCCTCATGGCAGCCATACAACCATACAAAAGTTTACAGACAAGTAATTTTGCATGCAGAAATGGCTGCCAAATTAAATTTGCAACAAAACAGTATATAATAAGCAAGGATTCTGCCACAGAATTTGGAATGATTGTCAAAATAAAGCTGAGAATAACTTGATCATGCAGCCTATGCAAGACTTTTGAGCATCACTGTACATATTTTCTTTGTTTAAGCAGATGCTTATAAAATTGCCCCATGGTACATGCACATGAAAGTTGCTGCTGGCAATACATAGTAGGTACTTTTAAGTGATAGGTATTCTTGGGGGAAGAGAAAGGACCAATTAGAAACAGAATAGACAGTCATGCATTTATTTTTATTCTTTCTAAGCCAATGGATATTGGAAAGAAATTATACTTAAGAGGCTGAGGATGTCTGTCTATCTGTCTGCTTGCCTGTCTGGGCCAAAATAACTCTAAAATTTTAATGGAATGGGGCCAAATTTGGTGATGGGGGAACAATTAAAAGAGACAACTAAGTTTGAAAATGGGCTGGATAAGATCAGGGTTTCTAGAAAAATAAAGTCCCTCCATAAAGTGGCCAAATGTATTTCTATGGGCAAAGCAGTTCTACTGTAATTTCTGTAGTATAGAAGCTTTGATACACTGAAACAGAACAAGTGGAGGCTGATTCAAATCTCTGCACGTCTAGGCCGCCCAGACGTGCAGAAAATGTACGACCCCCAGATATACCTGATTCTGCAACCGCGGGAGCTATACGTCTCACGGTTGCAGAATCAGGGCACTTGGACAAGCTGGCATGAGCAGCATACCATGCCAGTCTACATCCAAGTGCCTGCACATCTTCCCTTCACAGTGCTCCTGTTTGTGTGCCGGTGCTGTGGCATCCTGTTGCCATGGCACTGGGACCAACAGCAGGAGTGCAGAAGGCCCGACCTCACTGACAGCTTCCTTTCCCCACTGCCTGAACTTTGACGGGGGCAGCCAGGGCTGGGATTGGGCAGCAGGGGCTTACCTCTACCTTCTCTGTGACTTCGGGCTGTCTGCAAGCCCCAATCGCTGCAGCCCTGGGACTTATTCCACCTCCACCTCCATATCCATCCTGCCTCTAGTGGACGTACAGGGCCGTGGCATGAATAGGCCCTGTACATCCTGGTTATGCAGCCCGTCCCTGCTCCATCCACTTTCTGCTTCTGGCCCTTTGCCCCCTGCCCCTATCCAGCGCTCCTCGCACAAGCTCTCTGTGTTTGCGGGGAGACAGGAAGACAAAATATGCTCCCTGCGAATAGTGAGGGTTGCACATCCAACCCGGACATATATCCCCACTATTCACAGGTCAGAATGACCCCCTTAGAGAACTATTCCTTTCACAGTGCTTCTCCCCTCTTCTCTGCTATGCTTGTCACAGACACACATAGTCAACCCAGATATGTATATGCATAACCATACACATATCCCTACAAGGACATCCACAGACAGACACACAGACCTATAAATATATCTACACATACAACAGATATATATACTGAAAGGACAAATATATATACAAAATACAGATACACACAATACCCAAACAAAATGCATAAGCATACACACACATATAAATAAATGCAAACATATACAAAGAAACCCGAGGCACACAAATGCATACCACATACATACACGATCATGTTTACTAAAGCTTAACACAAGTTAAGTGCCACTGTACCCACAGAAATAAAAGGGCAGTGTGCACTTACACATAAATTTTATTAATGTTAAAACTTTTAGTAATCATGCCCCATAGATACACAGATACACAAATACACACCCAGAGTCTCAAACATACAGCTAAGAAATACCCAAAGATACACCCACAGACACCGAAAACACAGATAAAATGCACCTAGACACAAACTATACACACAAAAAGTAACCATATGCATATACACACATGCAAATACACAAATGAAACAGATAAAGGCACACTCATACAAACAAAACACACACAAATAGTGGATTGGAATTAATTCCAGGAGCCATTCTCCATATATTAGCCTCATCAAGCACCCCCCCTCCCCCACACCCAGTACTGCCACACTCATGTCCCTGCTGGCTGGCTTTTAGTGATTCAAATGTGTATTTCATTTTCATTTGGAAATTCTGCTATGAAGCCTAGTGACTGAACCGCATCACTTTCTTAATAGTTGCTACTACAGTTGCATCGAATGACTGAACCATGGTTGCTATGTGTATAGTCTCCTAGTGGTGGAGAACTATGACCTTTGGGCCATAATTCCCTGTGGTTATACTGTAAAATCCATCCTTTGAAATCTGTTGACAGTGATATCTAATAGTTAGATGCATTATCACACTTAGCTTCATTTTATTATTCTTTCTAAACCAACAGAATGTTTGCATACTAAACCATTCAAATCATGCAACCCTTCTCTTCTCCAAGAGAGAGGCACACACAGACAATGCATGCCCCCTCTGGCTCAATTTAAATCCAGGTTAAAAGCCCACCATTTTAACTCTGCTTTAAAATCTGAACCCTTATTTTCTCATTTATACCCATGTTGTTTTTAATCACTTACCATGATAATTGAAACTCCCCCATCTCTTATTTGTTCTGTTTGTTTTGAATAGATTGTAACCTTTGTGGAGCAGGGACCCTTTCTTATGTATATTTGTACAGTGCTGCATGCATCTAGTAGTGCTATAAAATAAATAATAGTAGTAATAGATACACACACACATAAAGGGGTAGAAAGAATTTCATGAACTATGCTGTGCATGCTTTCCCCTCTTGTTATAAAACTCGGGGCTGATATTCAATAGCGGCAGCCAAGCACAGTTATCACACTTGGCCATTGCTGCTTTAAATAAACCGGATATTTACTGAAGGAACTTGTCCAGTACTGAATATCCAATTTCACCAGACAGTGTGGTTGCTATTAGGTCAGTGGCAATATTCAGCTGCTAACTGGAAAACGAAAACTGGTTAAAGTTAGGGCAGACATTGACCTGTGCTAATTGTATCCAGTTTAGCTGTCCTTTTCTATTACTTGGTTTGCAGCTTGTCATGCTGTGAGGGCTTGCGTGCATCAGTGATGCTGAGAGCTAAACTATCGGTAGTTTATCTACTGGCAGGGTCTCCCAAGATGGACAGGTCTCAGCTGAGGTGCCAGACCAAGACAAACCACCCATCTGGGCAGCAGCAGAATGGGATAGTGTTGATGGCGGAGGATCACATTTTTGTGACAACAGCAGCAACACCAAACTTAAACTGCGCGGATGAAAGGCCCAGCAATCTACTTCTGTATCTTGCCATGAAAACCCAGTGGATAGTTACAACAAAACAAATTGTGCTATGGTGCTGGAAGATGAGACCCCCAGGTCGGAAGGCACTCAACTAGCTACTGGGGAAGAGCTGAAGACTTTTCAGAGTAAAGCCAGCATTTATGATGTGGTTGGATCAAAGCCCTCAGGAAGTCTGACTGCTGATGTAGCTGTGCATGAAATGAGAGTCAGAAGCTGTAAAGATGTCTTACACATTGGAACATGGAACGTACGAAGCATGAACCAAGGGAAGTTGGAGGTGGTCAAGAATGAAATGGAATGTGTACAACTTGATCTGTTGGGTGTCAGCGAACTGAAATGGACTGGCATTGGGCACTTTGCATCAGATGATCACATGGTCTACTATTCTGGAAATGAAAGACAAAGAAGAAATGGTGTTGCATTTATAATAAAGAAGAAACTTGCAAGAACTGTAATGAAATAAAATGCCGTCAGCGAAAGCTTAATCTCTATTCGTCTACGAGGATTGCCTATCAACACAACTATAATTCAAGTATGTGCCCCAACAACAGCTGCAGAAGAGAATGAAATTGAAGAGTTCTATGAACAAGTACAAGCTGAAATTGACAGAACATGCAAACAGGATATCCAGATAGTCATGGGTGACTGGAACGCAAAAGTTGGCAACAAAGAAGAAGGCAAAGTAGTTGGAAAATATGGACTTGGCAACCGAAATGAAGCTGGAGAAAGACTGATAGAATTCTGCAAGACCAATGATCTATTCATCTCAAACACCTTCTTCCAGCAACACAAGCGGCGAATGTACACATGGACGTCACCCAATGGATTGTATAAAAATCAAATTGACTACATCTGTGGAAGTCAACGATGGAAAAGTTCTATAACATCAACAAAGACAAAACCTGGAGCTGACTGTGGTACAGATCATCAACTACTAGTATGCAAACTCAAGCTAAAGTTGAAAAAGAGCAAACCACTCATGAATGCAGCAAAATATGACCTTGAGAATATACCACTGGAATTTAAAGACTGCCTGCAAAATCAATTTGCTGCTTTAGATACAAATGACAGAGCTCCGGAAGAGTTATGGAATGACATCAAGAAGGTTGTGTTGGAAGAAAGCGAGAAGTCTCTACAAAAGGTGAAAAAGCAAAAACAGCCAAAATGGATGATGGAAGAAACTCTGAAAATTGCCCAGAAACGCAGAGAAGCTAAAGCCAGAGGAGAAAGAAAGACAATCGCAGAACTAAATAGAGATTTCAAATGTGCAGCAAGACAGGACAAGGAAAAGTACTACAATGACACTTGCAAGGAAATAGAAGCAGAAACTATTAGAGGAAGAACAAGATCAGCTTTCCTAAAGCTGCGAGAGTTAAAGAAAAAGTTCCAGCCTCGAATTGGAATGTTACAAGAGGCCCAAGGTTCTATGTTGAATGATGCTGAGAAGATCAAGAAAAGGTGGAAGGAATATACAGAGTTTTTATATGATAAAGATCAAGTGGACCAACGGCTGTTTCAACCTGTATCTTATGATCGGGAACCATTGGTGATGAAAGAAGAAGTTGAAGCAGCATTGAAAGCCTTATCAAAGAACAAAGCACCAGGCATTGATAGCATTCCTATAGAAGTATTGCAGCAATCTGATGCAGCTGTTACCATACTTACAAGGCTCTGCCAAGAAATATGGAAGACAACATCATGGCCAACTGACTGGAAAAGATTTGTATTTATACCAATACTAAAGAAAGGTGATCCAACTGACTGTGGAAATTATCGAACAATCACTCTGATCCCACATGCCATCAAGATTCTACTAAAGATTATTCAAAAGAGACTACAACCATACCTGGAACAAGAACTACCTGAAGTACAAGCAGGGTTCAGGAACGGGCAAGGAACGAGAGACATCATTGCGGATGTGAGATGGATCCTTGAAAAGACTAAATAATACCAAAAGGATATCTATTTGTGCTTTATCGACTATAGCAAGGCTTTTGACTGTGTAAAACATGAGAAACTCTGGGCCACATTAAGAAGCATGGGTATACCAGAACACCTGATCGTTCTCATGCACAATCTGTACATTGATCAAGAAGCAACAGTTCGAACAGAACAAGGAGAAACAGAATGGTTTAAAATAAGCAAAGGTGTAAGACAAGGCTGCATACTTTCCCCCTACCTGTTTAATTTATATGCAGAACAAATCATCAGAGAAGCAGGATTGTATGAAGACAACAAAGGTGTGAAGATTGGTGGGAGACTCATCAACAACCTTTGCTATGCTGATGATACTACATTAGTGGCTGAAAGTGAAGATGATCTGAAACATTTGCTTCTCACAATCAAAGAACATAGTCTCAAAATGGGCCTGCACCTTAATGTAAAAAAGACAAAGATCATGACAACTGGCATAATCAACAGGTTCATCGTTGAAGGAGAAGAAATTGAAATTGTGAACAACTTTAACCTACTTGGATCAACTATCAATAAAGAAGCAACAAGCAGTCAAGAAATCAAATGACGCATTGCGCTTGGCAGAATGGCTATGAAAGACCTAGATAAGATTCTCAAAGCAGAGATGTCTCTCTCCATGCAAAGATTCGACTTGTTCAAGCCATGGTATTTTCAATAACATCATATGGATGTGAAAGCTGGACAGTGAAAAAGACAGACAGGAAGAAAATTGATGCCTTTGAATTATGGTGCTGGTGGCGAATACTGTGTATACCATGGACTGCCCGAAGAACAAACCAGTCGGTGCTAGAGGAGATCAAACCTAAGCTTTCTTTATAAGCTCAGATGACAAGACTTCAACTTTCATACTTTGGACACATCATGCGAAGAGAGAGATCACTAGAGAAAGACATCATGCTTGGCAAGATAGAAGGTCAACGCAAAAGTGGAAGGCCAGCAATGAGATGGATCGATACAATAACGCCGATGATGTTTTGCTATTTACCCCGTTCAAAGTCAAACACCCGGAATTCACCAACCTTGTCAACTGCTTCAACGCAATCACAGACTGGCTAACTACCCAAAACCTCCACATTAATTTCAAGAAAACAGAGGTACTCTTCATATCAAGGAACAAAAGCTTCTCTCCTCCCTCCATCCTAAGAGTAAGAGATGCGGAGCTTCCAAGCCGTAATGCCATATGCTATCTCGGCATTACTCTGGACCAGCATCTCGATTTCAAGGAACACATTAAAAACATCACCAGGTCCATCTACAACAAAATTAGAACACTGAGACATCTCAAACCAATGCTACCTGCTGACGACTTCCGAACCATCTTCCAGGCCCTCATACTACCACATTTAGATTACTCAAACTTAATCTTGTATGGCCTACCAAAGAACACTCTCAATCCTCTCCAACAAGCTATGAGATAATACTCCACATACCTTGGCTTAGAAGTGAGGTTCATGACTATCATGGTATGCGCAAAACTCATCCACACAATTGATTTGAATCATATGAAATAAAAACTGGGTTGATAGAGTACATTAAATTCACCATGAAAATCTGGCAAGCTGTATTGTTTTTGAAGAATAAGGATGGCTAGTTCATCATGCCTAACATCAAGATCAGGAAGATTCCCTGTTACCACTTCTGTTTTGTATGGCGTTCAATCCAATGAGTACTCTCATAAATTCTTTGGGACATGGAGTTAGCCTGAAATCTAAAGATGGCCATGGCCCAATGGTGACATCACACTGACTATTTGTAGATGACCTGAAGCTCTGCAGTTCTAATGACCAAGAATTAGTAGAATTCCATTTATTGAAAAGCTTCATGGGAGGAAGTGATGTCACCTAGCACGATGGGTACCTGAGCGCTCTGCTCTGGAGCCATTCCTGATCAACAGTGAAAAAACATCTTCCAAGCAGCACCTATAACGGCTTGTACATGGCCTCCGAGTACTCTGGCCAGTGGGAGCAAGATAACAAGGGGGAAATCCAGCGTACCTGCAGGAATAAGAATATGCTGGTGCAAGTGGGGACAGCGGAGAGAACAAAATGGTGACGAGTGGGCCACAGCAGCCCAAGGAGACAGAGCGCATGGAATGGGAGACACCTGCAACCAATTTAGAAAAAGGAGAAGGTACCATTCAGGGCATAACTCGAACCAAGATGCAGGGAATGTTTTTTTTTTTCCTCTTTACATAACATCTAGTAACATACATAAATACTCTTGCATGTAAACATCAACATTCAACTGGTGTACAGTTTTCCCACTATAGGCACTCAAATTCCACCTATTCCCCCACTACTACCAGGTCAGTCAGACACTGACCTAACCGCATCTCCTCCAATTCAACCACCTGTACTACAGGCCCTATTCACACCCAGAGCATAAAGCATACTGTATATATGTAAATAGTTCAGTTAACAATTCCCTATGTTAGCCAAGTTGTCGTACCTGTTCTCTGTAAAACCAAACAGTATTTTGTTCTGGTCTGTTGTTTTAATGTAAACCGCGCTGATGCTAAATAGTGCGGTATATAAGAGCTTGTAATAATAAAATAAAAAAATGAATGCCGCCGCCCATGTCCTCTGCGGTCTAGCCAGATCAGACCATATCACACCAATACTTAAGGATCTCCATTGGTTACCGATATACTCCAGGCTAACATATAAGATTCTGCTAATAACATTCAAGATTATCAACAACATCGCCCCCAATTCTCTGAAGGAACTTATCACACCTACTCCAAAAACTAGAGCCAGAAGGACAGCAACAGACAACACTTTGACTATCCCTAAAGACTCCATAAAGTGCTCACAAACAACCAGGAGAAGAACCTTTGCCCACTACACACCAAAATGTTGGAACGACCTCCCTCCAGAAATCAGAGCGATCCGAGACCTTCTACAATTCCGGAAAGCAATAAAACACCACCTCTTTCTGCTCCATTTCTCTCAAGCTGCCATCCCGACTCCAAGAAACCATCCCCCTTCCCCTACTAGAGCCCCCTACACAACATAACGCTCAAGCCCCAAGCATTCTCTCGCCAGCCCGGAAGCATCTTACGTACTTTCAGATCAAGTATCATCTATTATGCCATATCTTTATGTATATAGTTTCATGTATTCCGCATCTATCCTGATATATGTCAATATGTAAATAGTTACCCATGTTCTCCAAGTTCTATTCCCTGTTATAATGTAAACTCAATCATTCTTCTCTGATCTGAGTATTCTTTGTTAAATGTAAACCGCACTGATAACAAATAGTGCGGTATATAAGAATTGTTAAATAAATAAATAAAATAACAGCAGTTACAACACCAAACTTAAACTGCGCGGAAGAAAGGCCCAGCAATCTGTTCAAGACAGGTACCAGTCTGTCAACAATGAGCCGCCTGACTGAAGACCGAACACAATTTAGGATAGCTATCCAGAGGGTCGCCATGAGTCGACTCCGACTTGACGGCACTTAACAACAACAACAGCTGTCCTTTTAGCAGCTGAATATCACTGCTGGCCAGATAGCGACTGGTGCCTCTCCCCAATCTACCACAGACCACTTTGGTTTTAACAGGGCCTCTTTTGTGCACTCTGTGATGATATTCAATTGCATTATTTAGATAGTGCTGCTGAATATTGTGATTGCTGTGGTTTAGACAGTTAGCAGGTTCTATTAACTGGTTAAACCACTTTGAAGATGCGCTCTACATTTATATTCTCCATTTTCTACAAGCACATGCAGGGATAAAATTACTCCTGCCTCACAGAAGGTGCAACATTATGTGGTTGCCCTCAGGAAAGCTATTTTTATAAAGGCACATAGACACATATAGAGGATGATTTTATTATATGGCACCTAGCCAGAGTGCTTTTTATTGTTCCTAATTTATAAAGACAGGTAGTGTAAACGGCAGACAACATGCCTTAAAGAAATGTGCCCTAGAAGTAGTGTAAATGACCATGTCTGTTTTGCAAGTATCCACATAAATGGTTTTATAATCAATGTGGATTATAGGTGGAGCTGCACAGTACATGTGCTCTTTACAGAATACTTGCACTCACATTGATTTGTGTGCGCGTACATTTACACCATCTCTCTAGTTGATGTACATATCCGCAGCTTCAATTTAGCTGTCATTTCTGCTGGTTTACCCCTAGTATTTTATAAGGGCACATAGATGCCTATGGGCCCGATTCTGAGACGAGACTTGTGGGGGGGACGTGCAGCCCCACAAATCTACAAGGAGTAGAGGGAGATGGCCACACCACAAGTATAAGTGTAAAAAAAAAGTCTTTATTAAGAAACCTTCAAGGTTCATGACCCCGTCTTGGCCAAGTTTAGGCAATCAGCCTTCATCAGAGATCTGTAACATAAAAATGGTCCACTACAATGCTGGCTGACTACTGCTGGACACTCCCCAGAGAAGCTCCTGAACAGCTGTAAAAGACACAGGCGAGAAAATCTAAGAAGTAGTCTATGACTTGGTTTTTTACAGGTATTAACCGAAGGCCTATTATATTTACTATTGACATGCATTTTGTAATGTAAACATTAATTCTTGTAGATTACAAAAAGACTAGAGCCAAATTTGCAATTTCACTGTCATATTCTTGTTCAGCATATAAAAATTGATAAGAATTGACTGTTTTTATTTCAGTAACATGACTTTGTAAAAATTTGTTCACCAGTGTAACTTTTGCATTGTGTACTTTTTGCATGTGTATTGTTTGCACATTAGTGGTATGGTAATATAATTGTATCTAAAAGATATTAAAATATAAATAAGATTACATACACATGTGCATCAAAAGAAACTGCAAATAAATATCCATAAAAAATGAGTACATTTCATGTCATAAACCATCAACAAAGATATCCATTCCAAACACACCATAGCACAAAATAATTATGAAAAAAGTAGAAAGGATGGGTTGGAGACCCATAAAATATATAAACTATCTAATAAAAGGTGATATAATTTTTAAAAAGGGTTCCAAGGGTGATCCGGGAAACTACAGACCGGTGAGCCTGACGTCAGTACCAGGAAAAATGGTAGAAACCATCATAAAGAATAAAATTACTCAGCATGTAGATAGTCATGGCCTAATAGGAGACAGCCAACATGGCTTTAGACAAGGAAGATCTTGTCTTACTAATCTGTTATGTTTTTTTGAAGGTGTGAATAAACAGGTGAACAAAGGTGAGTCAGTTGATATAGTGTATCTGGACTTTCAGAAAGCCTTTGACAAGGTCCCTCATCAGAGACTTTTGGCAAATTTAAAGAGTCATGGGATAAGAGGCAGTGTACTACTGTGGATCAGGAACTGGTTAAAAGATAGAAAGCAGAGAGTAGGGCTAAATGGCCAATTTTCCCAATGGAGAAAGGTGAATAGTGGTGTACCCCAGGGATCTGTACTGGGTCCGCTGCTTTTTGACATATTCATAAATGACCTGGAAAGTGGAATAACGAGTAAGGTTATCAAATTTGCAGATGACACAAAACTATTTAAAGTTGTTAAAACCCAAGAGGTTTGTGGAAAATTGCAAGAGGATCTTGATAAATTGGAAGACTGGGCATCAAAATGGCAGATGAAATTTAATGTGGACAAGTGCAAAGTTATGCACCTAGGGAAGAACAGCCCAAACTATGGTTACACGATGCAAGGTTCCACATTAGGAACCACCACCCAGGAAAAAGATTTAGGCGTCATTGTGGATAACATGTTAAACCCCTCGGCCCAGTGTGCAGCGGCGGCCAAGATAGCAAATAGAATGCTAGGTATCATAAGGAAAGGAATGGAAAATAAAACAAAAGATATTATAATGCCTCTATATCGTTCCATGGTGCGACCGCACCTTGAATATTGTGTGCAATTCTGGTCACCGTATCTTAAAAAGGATATAGCGATTTTAGAAAAGGTTCAGAGAAGAGCCACCAAAATGGTAAAGGGGATGAAAGGATACTCCTATGAAGAAAGGCTAAAAAGGTTAGGACTCTTTAACCTGTAAAAGAGACGCCTGAGGGGAGATATGATAGAAGTCTATAGATTAATGAACGGAGTGGAACAGGTAAACGTAGATCTATTGTTTATCAGAATATAGAAAGACTAGGGGACATGCAATGAAGCTACAGGGTAAACTATTTAAGACTAATAAAAGAAAATAGTTTTTCACTTAACGTGTAATCAAACTCTGGAATTTGTTACCTGAGGATGTAGTAAAGGTTGTTAGTGTAGCTGGGTTTAAAAAAGGTTTGGACAAGTTCCTGGAGGAAAGGTCCATAAACCATTATTAAGAAGGGACCCAGGATATCAATGCTTGACCCAGTACAAGCATTGCAGAACCTGTGTCTTTTGGGGAAACTGCTAGGTACGTACGACCTAGATTGGCCACTGTTGGAAACAGGGATACTGGGCTTGATGGACCTTGGTCTGACCCAGTATGGCATATCTTATGTTCTTATGTTCTTATGTCTTACCCTCCTACGGTAAGCTAGCAACCTGCTATAAAGTTATCCACCTTATGCCTAGGCGATCCCTTATAATACTAAGGGCAACTTTCAAAGACATTTACTCGGGCAAATAGGGGTGCCTGAAAATTACCCTATTATGCCTGAATAAAAGTATATAGAGGCTTCTACAGTACATGTCATGTGTTTGCCATGTGAGATCTAAGGAGTAAAACAGTGCCGGGGGGGTGGGGGGGGGGATATTCTGATCTGCCAACTGGCTAAAAAAGCAGGCATTGGGATATTCAGTGGAACTAACATGACTAGTGCTGCTGAATATCCCCCTCCTAATCCAGTTAAATGCTCTGTGGTTAACCAGTTAGCGATAGCACATTCCAGGTGTGGAACTACAGTGGCACCAGTAACTAGCTAGTCAGCGGTGATATTGAACCACTAACTGGCCAGCTACAATGCCTAAAGCTAAGACAGGTGAAAAGCTGTCCTGACTGTAGGCCTTGAGACTCATCCACCATATTTCTTAACACCCAAATCCTCCAACCAATACACCAGAAACATACAATACAACAATAACTCAATAGTGAATAAAACCACACTGTAAATAGTTCAAAGTTAATACACTCCAGCCCAATCGGGGCTGTGGGAGGAGGAGCAGCAGCTCCTTTAACAAAGACCGCGGCCGGCGGGAAAGGCAGCCATCAGACTCCCGAGAGGGGCGACATCACCTGCCTGACTCCAGCCCAATCGGGGCTGTGGGAGGAGGAACAGCAGCTCCTTTAACAAAGACCGCCGCCAGGCGGGCCCGCGCCTATCGGGCCCGTGCCTGAGGGCCTCGCCAGAGGGCCCTTTGGTGTGGCCCTTAGGCGCAGGCCCCTATCGGAGGCAACAAGCATTGGAGGCCACAGCTAAGCAGCAACCACAGAAGCTACCAGAGAAGCAAACAGCAAGTGCATAGATTAAGTATTGACTCCCACCATATTAACCGAGCAAATGCTAACACCCTGGTTCCAGATGCTATGACATAATTTACCTCAAGATCTATTAGCAATCACTAGTATATATAATTCAATGTAGTTATCACCACCACATCACTGCACTGTTTACTATTGTAACGTTAACCTAATTAATCTATATGTTGCAAAGTAGCTCTTACAAAGTAACAGTTCCACAGCAGATACTCCGCTGTTACAAAGTAGAAGATACATTGCAACAATCTTATTTAGCTGTTGCAAAACAGCTGTTTAAAGATACTAGTCTGCTCCACCTGACCTGTAGTATACCGAAGTAATCTATATAGCTGCTGCATTATAGTATACTGAAATATCTTATATAGCTGCTGCAAAATAGTACTCAGAAATATAATAATATGCTTAAAGATACCACTCTGCTCTATATATGCGGATGACATTATGCTTGCCATCCCCATAAACTCTAACAACCCCAACTATGACAACCTACTCATATGCATGAATGAGACCACCATATGGCTCAAAGACAACCATCTAAGCATCAACCTTAAAAAGACAGAAGCAATGTTCGTAACAAGAAAGCCAGACGCCGATTACAATTACCCAGCAACAATCTCAATCAACAACGCACCTATACCTGTTAAAAAGGAGGTAAAGTACCTGGGACTAATATTAGACCACTCCCTCACCATACTTCCCCACATAAAACAGACAGTAAAAACGATATTCTATAAACTCAAGACAATACAACACCTAAGACCCCTACTTGACACACATGATTTTAGATCAGTAGTCAATACCCTCATCACCCCCCACTTTGACTATTGTAATAGTCTCCTAATTGGTTTACCGCTAAAGAGCATCTACCTACTACAAAGAGCCCAAAACATATGCGCCAAGATGATCACAAAAGCTAAAATAACAGAGCATGTCACCCCAATACTGTTAGACTTGCATTGGCTCCCAATAAGTAGCCGAATAAAATACAAAATCCTCCTAACTACCTTCAAACTCCTTAATAACATCTCTCCCTCACATTTGTCTACCCTAATACACCCCCCATCAGAAACTAGAATGCGCAGACAAAACGCAATCCATTCCCTCAACATAAAAAACAACCATCAGAAAAACTAAAGCAACTACAAGTGATAGGGCCTTCTCCTTCGCTGCCCCCTCTCTGGAACAATCGACCACTAACCATTCGCATGATAAAAGACCTTTACCAATTCAAAAAAGAACTTAAAACCTACCTTTTCACAAACCATTTTGAAATCCCCTATCAACAGAGAACCTCTCCCCAACAATCACAAAAACACATCCACAGCACCCAAGAGAGGACAAACGACTAACACAAGAAAACCTTACACTACATTACTTACACACTTTACCCAACACGCAAACGTCTTACCCAATCTGTTGTTTTTACTGCTCTTGTAAATAACCTTTTGTAATAGCAAGGCCGCGGAGCCATGTGCCCGGGGCCGGCACTAACCGGGGGGGCGGCCATGCGTTGCCCCGTCAGAGCGTGCCGTAGCGGGGGGGGGGGGTCAGGAAGCACTCCCATTGGCCCCGCGAGTTGTTATGGCGCGGGAGCCAATGGGAGGGAGAGCGGGCAGTCGCGGGGGGGGTTAAGGGTGGAGGTGCGGCGTGGCTCCGGCCTCTTTCGCCGGATTCCGGGACGTCGGACGGACGGGTGCACGAGAGCTGCGGACCGCGTTTAGGCCGGAGAGGACCCTGCAACGTGGTGGCGAGCAGCGGCATCGGGTGAGGAGCGCAAAACAAATAAAAAATAAAATAAAGTTGAAAAAAAAAAAAAAAGGTACGGGTGGCCGGTTGGAGTCTGCTGCGCTGATTAGGGTGCGAGCAGTGCGGTGCCGTGGTGGGGGAGGGCTAGAAGGTCCGCGGGGATTACAAGGGGCCGGGTGTGTGGTCTCCTCCGGTGCTGCAAAGGAGAAGGGAGAGCAAAGTGATTTAATTTTGGCTGCATTTTGCTCGCGGTTCTCCTTGCCTTCTTCCCCCCCTCATACTTGATACTCAGGGGTGGAGCTGGGGCATATCTAGGCAGTGCTTAAAAGTACAATACCGCCCTACCAGCTGTGGCCTTTCAATGGGAGGGTCACGGAGGGGTGCTGCCCGTAAGAGGGGTTCCCTTAATCACAAAAAGAAGGGGGCTGGGGGGAGCGGTGAGAGGCTGGGAACTGATCCTGTAGTGGAGCAGGGCAGTGGCATTGCCCGGGTGTCTGGGGTTAGTGCTCGGGGCTCTCCAGCACGTGGGGGGAGGGGACGTGCTAGGGCCTCCGCACGTGGCTCGGTGAGGCGGGGGAGGGGGAGTGGTGGGCCCCAGGCGGGCATAGGGGAGCAGAGGGCCGGTGGGGTGGGGGGAGAGCAGACCCAGGAGCCTCGGGAAGACCCTCGGGAAGACCCTCGGCCGGTGCCGGCTGCGGACCTGCAGAGTGGCGGTCTGTCCCCACTGGGTGCCCCGGGGGGTCGGGAAAGGGGCGGGGTTGATTCCCGAAATGAACGGCTGGCTGTCGCTGAGAGCTTGGGCCCTATGACAATTCCCGGGGGAGGGCAAGGGGTTTGGTTCGGACGTGGGGAGGGTGGGGGATTACCTAGCCCATATGTGTGGCAGGGGGCCATGGGCACGGGGTCGCCAGCCATGTGGGAGCATTGGCAAGGCGGGGGACAGGGCTCCTCCCGCGCGGATTGGCTAGGGGCGTGGCATGCTCCTGGGGTGCCGGCTGGTGTCCCTTCGCCTTTTTCTTTCTTCTCCCCACAGGGTCACCAAGCTTGGCAGTGTGCGGGGGGTCCGTGGATGGGTGCAGCTCAGCAAGTGGATGGTCCGGAGGCAAGTCAAGGTCTGCGGCGACCGGCTGGAGCGGGAGCGCCAGCGGCGCAGTCCGCGATGGAGCGACCAGTGGATTCTGGCGAGATCGAGGGCACACCAGGTGAGTTGGAGGTGGCTCAGACTGCGGGGGTGGTGGAGGGTACGGGTGTTGGTGGCAAGAGCAAGAAAAAACGCAGCCGGAAGCAGCGGCATTTGTGTCGTGGGCGTCGTCGATCGGAATCATCGTCTTCATCGTCTTCCCTATCGTCCACCAGTTCGGACTCAGAGAGGGGCGGTACCTCGGCACTCCGCGGAGCGGGGGCGGTAGGGCCCCCCGTAAGTGTAGCACAACCCACTGTAGCTGCATTCTCGGAGTTGTGGGAGGGCGTGCCTCGGAGGTTGAGACGGAAGATTCATAAACGCAGATATATAGACATTTTCAGGTTATTGGAGGGACGGAAGAGGTCGGGGGATAGCAGGAAGAAGAGGAAGGCGGATGAGAAGGCAGGGCGTGTGCGGAGAGTGGGGCGGAATATGGTGAATTGGACGCTCGCCTTCCTTCGTTTAGCTAGTGTGTGGGGGCAGATGCACCCAGAGCAGTACGGAATGTTGTTGGCTTACGCGGACTCCATTTTGGAAGCGTCGCAGACGCACGACGGTTGGGCTTGGCTCAACTATGATGAGCGATTTCGCGATAAGATGGAAGAGAATCAGGGGTTGTCCTGGGGGACTCAGGACATCAATCTGTGGCTGACACAGATGGCGGTTTGGCAGAAGGTTGGGGGGGTTGGTGGGTCGAAAGGGGGGCCGGTGGCGGCGTCAGCGGTCGTGGGGAAGCCCTTTCGTGGGAGCGTGCCTGCGGCAGGACAGAGAGTCGTTGGGGGGGGAGGCTTTGGGGATGTCTGTTGGCGATTCAATAAGTCCTCATGCCCCTTTCCGGATTGTAAATTCCGGCACGCTTGTTCTGTCTGTGGCGGAGGACATTCGGCCCTTAAGTGCGTGCGGAAGGGCGCGACCAGCACCACTCCCTCCCTGTCCAAGCAATAGGGATTTGGAGGGCATAGCCCCCACCCCTAACAGGTTACTTGCGTTGCTGCCTTGGTTGCGTCGTTATCCCAAGAAGCACGACAGTTTAGTGTTGGAAAAGGGGTTCAGATGCGGGTTTCACATACCGGTGGTGGGCAAGGTAGAGAAGGGGAAGGCTCGAAATTCGTCCTCGCTGAGACGGCTAGCGGATATTGTGCGGACTAAATTAGCTGGGGAGCTGCAATTGGGGCGGGTCGCTGGACCCTTCCTGGAGCCGCCGTTTGCGGGCTTTGTGGTCTCCCCTTTGGGTATAATTCCGAAGAAGGAGCCGGGTAAGTATCGCCTGATCCATAATCTGTCCTCCCCAGTGGGCGCGTCTGTTAACGACCATATTCCGCGGGACTTGTGTGCTGTGCGGTACGCATCCTTTGATGAGGCCGTGGCATTAGTCAAACTATGTGGCGCGGGGTGCTATATGGCGAAGGCTGATATGGAGTCTGCTTTCCGGTTATTACCGGTGCACCCGACGGCGTTTCCATTGCTGGGATTTCGCTTTGAAGGGCGTTTTTATTTTGATAAATGTATGCCCATGGGTTGCGCGATATCCTGTGCTTATTTCGAGAGGTTTAGTTCCTTCTTGCACTGGGCTATCGTGGAGCGGATGGGTTGTAGCCAGCTTGTCCACTATTTGGACGATTTCTTTTTCGTGGGGACGGCTGAGTCGGCACAGTGTCGCTTTTTGTTGGAAGGTTTCAGTCAGCTGGCGCGAGAGTTGGGTGTGCCGTTGGCGGCTGGAAAGACGGAAGGGCCTGCGACGCGTATTACCTTTCTAGGGATTGAGCTTGATTCTGAGTTAATGGTGGCCCGTCTGCCCGACAATAAGGTGACTCGACTGCGCATACTGGTAGCTAACGTGTTGGCCTCCTCGAAGATGACGTTGCGCGAGATGCAGTCCCTTATTGGGTCCCTGAATTTTGCTTGTAGGGTGATTCCCATGGGCAGGGTCTTCTTGCGGCGGTTGGCATCGGCGACGGCGGGGGTGCGCAAGCCGCATCATCGGATCAGGGTGTCTCGTAGCATGCAGGAGGACTTGGGAGTCTGGGATGAGTTTTTGAGCGGTTTCAACGGCGTCACGGTGCTGCGGGAAGCTGCGATCTCCAGTGCGGCTTTGCAGTTATATACGGATGCAGCGGGTGGGTCAGGTTTGGGGGTATACTTTGGGGGCGCCTGGTGTGCTGCAGAATGGCCGCAGACGTGGCGCGAGGCCGGTCTCACCATGAATATCACCTTTCTCGAGTTATTCCCGATTCTGGTGGTGTTGTCTTTGTGGCCGGATCGGGTACGGAATCGCCAGGTCCTCTGGTGGTGTGACAATGCAGCAGTGGTCAGTGTGCTTAATAATTATGCCCCCAGATGTAGACCGGTAGCCGATTTGCTGCGACAGGTTGTGTTAGCTTGTTTGCGCCTGAATGTGGTACTCAGAGCGCGTCACATCCCAGGGCATACTAACGTCATTGCTGATGCTCTTTCCCGTTTTAAGTGGGAGCGTTTTCGGGCATTGGCGCCAGAAGCGGAGGAGGACGGGGCTGTGATCCCAGAGCACCTATGGCGGATTGGCCTGGGGGCATCATCAACTTGCTGAGGAAGTCCGTATCGGCAGCAACCTGGGAGGCGTATCAGAGGGGCTGCAGCAGCGTGGTGACCTTCTTGCAGGAACAGGGATGGAGTCCGGGGCCCGTTTCAGAATTCCTTCTTGGTCAGTATGTTTGGGCTGCCAAAGAGGCGGGTCTCGCGAGGTCCACTGTGCGGCGCAACTTAGCGGGTTTTTCGTTTTTTATGCAGGCGGTAGGCTGGGGAGTCCTGGGGGGGGGGGCTTTTTGACTCGCAGGCTTTTACAGGGATGGGAGCGGTCCTGTCCCTCTGCGGGGGATGCCCGGCAGCTGATAACTCATGACCTGTTAGGTCGGTTATGCGGCGTGTTGTCTCAGGTGGTCACGTCTGGGTATGAAGGCCTGCTTTTCCGGGCGGTGTTTTCCGTGGCCTTTTTTGGTGCCTTCAGGGTGGGGGAATTGGTGGCGGACTCGGGTCGCCGCGGCAAGGGCGGCGGATTGCAAGTGCAACATGTTTCAATGGGGGAGGGATGGGTTCGCATATGGTTGGCGCGATCCAAGACGGATCAGAGGGGAAAGGGGGCCTGCGTAGTACTACGAGCGGTGCCGGGCTCTCCCACATGTCCGTTTACCTTGTTATCGCAGTACTTGCGAGTGAGGCCGGTTGGGGAAGGGGGTCTCTTTGTGCATGAGGATGCACGGGTACTTACCCGTTTTCAGTTTACGGCGGTGTTGCGGAGCTCGCTTCAGTGAGTAGGGGTGGACCCGCGTCGTTACGCCCCTCACTCCTTCCGGATTGGTGCAGCCACCAGTGCGGCAGCGGAAGGGTTATCAGAAGCTGCTATCCAGCGGATTGGCCGGTGGAGGTCCCAGGCCTTCCGCGGATATGTGCGGCTGTAAGATGGGGGGGGGTGACTAACTCTCTTTATTTCTTTTGCAGGTAGAGCAGCAGGAGGGTGTCGCTGTTGGGTGATCGGCCACTCATTTGTGTACTGGGCTGGTCGGCGAGCAGCAACACGACCGGTGGGCGTGAATCTTGGAGTGGATGTTTCTCGGGTGACCGTTTCATGGCTGGGTGAACGCGGGTTGCGGTGGTTTCAGCTCTTACCCTTGCTACGTCACCATGAAGGCCTGCTTCGGATGCCACCGGATATATTGTTAATTCATCTTGGAGGCAATGACCTGAGTTCCTGGACTTGCCGGCAGTTGATCCGGGCTGTTATCAAGGACTTGGGGGTGGTGGGGGCCATGTTCCCGGGTATTGTTGTGGTTTGGTCAGACATTATTTCCAGGCCTGCTTGCCGAGCACAGCGGCGTTGGTCCAGGGGGTTAGCCAAGATTAATCGGCAAATTGGCCGATGGGTGGAAGAGCATGGGGGGCGACAAGTTTTGCATCCTTGGGTGGATGTGGACTGTGCTGGCCTATTTCGTGCGGACGGAGTACATCTATCCCCGGTTGGGATGGATTTGCTCCTCAACGATTGGCAGGAGGCCCTGGAAGGTATGTTGAGTGGGGGGGGAACTGGTCGCAGCTTTTCCTCTTGGGGGCGGCTCAGATCCAAGGCGGTCTGAGCCGGTGGCGGGATCCCGGAGGTTTCCGGGGTCCGGAGCCAGATGCAAGCAGTAGGGCGGGGGTGGGGTACCCCCGACCCGGACAATCCCTCAGGCTTTTGCTAATAACATGGCGAAGCCGGAGGAGGGAGGGAGAAGCAAATTAGTCGGGACTTGTACCCGAGGGAGGCAGCCGTGACGTCACCTTGCTAATAATACGGCAGGTGATGGCTCGGGCTGCTGGGGGGGGGGGGTAAGTTCTGTTGTTGTATTTCTAATTGGTTAATTGTTCAAGAATAAAGCTGCGACCAGTTTTGATCCAAGAAGGTGTGATAGTCTGTTGTGTGGGAGGTGGTGTATTGGGGAGCTGGGGGGGGGGGGAGGAAAAGGGCAAGGACTCGGGCGAGGCATCGGTCCGCCTTACCCGGTTATAGCAAGGCCGCGGAGCCATGTGCCCGGGGCCGGCACTAACCGGGGGGGCGGCCATGCGTTGCCCCGTCAGAGCGTGCCGTAGCGGGGGGGGGGTCAGGAAGCACTCCCATTGGCCCCGCGAGTTGTTATGGCGCGGGAGCCAATGGGAGGGAGAGCGGGCAGTCGCGGGGGGGGGGTTAAGGGTGGAGGTGCGGCGTGGCTCCGGCCTCTTTCGCCGGATTCCGGGACGTCGGACGCCCACCCTCCCTCCCTCGCGGACTGGGGATTGCTTTTCCGGTAGTGGGGTGTTGCAGCTGGAGGGGGTGGCGGGATCCCGGAGGTTTCCGGGGTCCGGAGCCGGATGCAAGCAGTAGGGCGGGGGTGGGGTACCCCCGACCCGGACAATCCCTCAGGCTTTTGCTAATAACATGGCGAAGCCGGAGGAGGGAGGGAGAAGCAAATTAGTCGGGACTTGTACCCGAGGGAGGCAGCCGTGACGTCACCTTGCTAATAATACGGCAGGTGATGGCTCGGGCTGCTGGGGGGGGGGGGGTAAGTTCTGTTGTTGTATTTCTAATTGGTTAATTGTTCAAGAATAAAGCTGCGACCAGTTTTGATCCAAGAAGGTGTGATAGTCTGTTGTGTGGGAGTTGGTGTATTGGGGAGCTGGGGGGGGGGGGGAGGAAAAGGGCAAGGACTCGGGCGAGGCATCGGTCCGCCTTACCCGGTTATTTAGTTCTGTTATGTTTTATGTATTATTACCTGTATATAGTTAAAACCATCTTCCATATAGTTAATACCATGTTCCATGTAAAGTATACAAAAGTATACAAAATTTGTTAACTGTTCAATGTAAACCGCCATTGATCTCTGGAAGGGGCGGTATAGAAGAAACTATTAAATAAATAAATAAATAAATAAATACACACAATGTTATGTAGTTATACTGGAACCTTGTTATAATGCTGTTGTTATAATGTTCCAGTTCCTTGTACAACAGTGTACCTTAGGGTCCTGTTAATCAGTTGTTTCACTGTAAACTGCTTTGAATTGTAGAAAGGAGGTATAAAAATAAGTTTAAATAAATAAAATAAATATACATTTTTGCAATCTAGCCAGCAGCAGGATATTGCTACTGACTGGATTTCAGAAACACAATCTGGGCAAACTGGATATTCAGTGCCAATAGCTGAATATGGCCAGCCACTGACTCGCCACCCCTGCATGTGCATTTGATTTTTCAAATGTACGCATGATATTTTGCTCCCATTTACTTGTCCACACAAGCAGCAAGTGTAAAGTACATGATGATTTTCAGTGAATGTACTTCACAAGCTGCAAATTTTTTAAAGAGAATCAATAAATGTAGTTTCCTTTGAAAACGTATCACAACGAACATGAGTTAAAAATGCACATGCACATGTACATTGCAAACAAATAGGCTATTCGAAGCATCCTTCAAAGGGGTTAATAAAAGAAATCTATGAGGAAAGTCCAAAAAAATGCCTATTTTATAAAGAAAGATAGCTGCCTAGGTGCCTCTATAAGACAGGCTCCCAGAATCATCCTGGGCCAGGGCACAATTGCCCCCACACAAAGTTACATCTGTTTTGTAACAGGAATACATGTGTATACCAGAGTATTTTATAAAATACACATATATATTGTTACTCCACACTCATTCCACCCAAACTACACTCCTAGGAATTGCCTAGATGCAATTGCATAGAGGTTTGCGCTGTCTTGTCAGCATACATCCTTAGAGGTGCCTATACTGCTGCACAATTTTATAAAAGGCCTTTTCTGTATGCAAAACAGAAAAATGTTTAAAAAATTAGCCCCAAAATGTTATCAGAAAAAGTGATATGAATGGTCAAGAGATCAGTATTTTATATATATTTCATCCACATATGACTTAGACCTCATGACATCACAAATTATCAGACATTCTTAGCTGGGAATGTTGTCCAGTCATATATGACTGAATCCCTATGATGGCTAATGAAAACCCTCATAAAATATGTTCCATTAAAAGTAAAAAAAAAAAAAATGGAATGCACAGAAAAACTGCAGGAAGCAAATGTAGCAAAAGCAGTAGAGTACCAATACAGTTCAAGGATCTGACTTTCATCTCATTGCTTATTAACTACATCTGAAAAGTTTAATACTATGGAATTAAACATTATATCCTACATAAAAATCATAACAACATGCAGATCTCTAGTGTACTTGAGAAATGTTTCCTCTGACTATGATCAAAGAAATTCTTATTTAAACTAAAAGGAAGACTGGTTTGCAATAATGAACTCTCATAATAAAACAAAATGAAATCATCTGACAGCTGAATCAATGCAAACTGCATGCATAGACCCAGTCCTCCCATCAAAGAATTAATTGGGAAATTTGGAGCAAACATCAGAAAACTATTTAGAATTTTCATCACAGAAAAGTGGAACAGGATAGTTATCATAAAGCAAGCAAAATATCAGAACAATAGTTTTCATTTTGACTCTTCAAATAGAAGCAGGCCATTATTGCAGAATGCACACAATAATTGAAAAATATCATTAAAACCCCCATTTTTACAAATATTTTCAGGAAACTATGGGGTGTGTTTACTAAGCAGTGGTAGTGGCTGCCGTGCAGTATCGGATATTGATACCGTATGGCAGCCGGTTCCGCTGCTCGGTAAACATACCCCTGTGTTTAAATTGCCTTGAACCCGAAATGCAAATTTCCTAAAATGCATAAGCTTGAAAAGTCAAGGAGAGCCATCATGTCCAGGACAGATGAAACAGGGGTAATCGTGACACCATGTGCTTTTTCCACATGCCAAACCATGTTGGGGATTTTGCTCTAAACACCATTGAAGATATAAATTTGCAGGTCAATATTCAAATGCACTTATCTGGATAGAAGCACCAGCTATCTCAATGAATGCTGCTGCATATGCCACTGTATGGATTGTACCACTAAATATCCTTACAGGCCAGTTTGTCCCTAGCCAGATAATACTGGGGTGGTATGGCCAGTGCAGCAAATTATTTGGTTAGCAAAGATATTCAGTGTCATTAAACTGATAACTAGCCACATAACTTAGGACAGAAAAAAAATCTGTGCTAAGTTATCCAGGTAGCTATTTACAAAGCGGTGTTGAATATTGCCGTTATAGAGAACGAACTGGAACATACCATCCTGTTTAGGTATTCAGCTCTGACCACTATCCAGATACCAGTGCTGAATATTGAATCATCGGTTTATATACACAAGTTACAACGTATATATAATAAGAGGCCATTCTCTGGAAAATGATAAATCTAAAAAACAAGAGCAGAAGCCTATGCAGAATCACAAGAATGTTTCTGTGTAGGCCTCTGCTCTTGCTTAGTTATATAAATAGCCTATGGCAATTGAGACCTTAATGCCTCTCAGAAGGAAGATAAACAAGGTGTTTATTCAGTATTAAATAAGTCAGGGCTTAGTAGAAGCAGTTTAAGTTTAAATTTAAAACACATAAGAGAGCTTTCTGGTTAAATTTAGAACCTAGCAGAGAGCTTCAAGTTTAAATTTCATACTAAGTCAGAGCCTAGCAGCAGCAAAGAGCTTTAATTTAAATCAAATCAGAATATAACTTAGCATAAAAGGCAAAACAGGGTCAGTATTTACAGCAAACCTTAGTAAGTAAAGAACTTAAAGATCTAAACACAAGCTTAAAACTAAGATGCAGACAGCAGTCTAAGAGCGAGATAGGGGCTTTCTAGTCTTTTGCATTGAGTGTCACATGTATGATTTTCTCCCAGTTGGTGAGAGGTCTTACGTGTGCAATAGGTGCAAGGAGCTCTTTGCTCTCAGGGAACAAGTCTGTTCTCTAGAGGCTAGCGTAGCAGACTTGGAAGACATAAGAAAGACAGAGAAGTACATAGATGAGACCTACAGCGATATAGTCCTGAAGTCCCACCTCCAGTCTGGCAGCATCCCTGTTGCAATGGAGGAGAGAGGTCATGTGACAGGAGAGAATCACCCTGCTGGGCAGGAAATGATCCTGTAACTAGGGCCTGTCTTCCATGTGATGTAAAATCCTCTCGTACCGAGGAAGTTTCTCCAGGTCCATGTGCCCATGAGGGAAGGGTTAGGACAGCCATTATAGTTGGTGATTCGATCATTAGGCATGTAGATAGCTGGGTGGCTGGTGGACGTGAAGATCATCTGGTAATATGCCTGCCTGGTGCGAAGGTAGCAGACCTCACGCGCCACCTAGATAAGGTCTTAGATAGTGCTGCGGAGGAATCTGCTGTCTTGGTACATGTTGGTACCAATGCCATAGGAAAATGTGGTAGGGAGGTTCTGGAGGCTAAATTTAGGCTTTTAGGTAGAAAGTTGAAATCCAGAACTTCCAGGGTAGCATTCTCCGAAATGTTTCTTGTTCCACGTGCAGGACACAAAAGGCAGGCAGAGCTCCGGAGTCCCAATGCGTAGAAGAGACGATGGTGCAAGGACAAGGGTTTTGGATTTGTCAAGAACTGGGGAACATTCTGGGGAAAGGAGAGGCTCTTCCAAAGGGATGGGCTTCACCTTAACCGGGATGGAACCAGGCTGCTGGCATTAACCTTTAAAAAGGAGATAGAGCAGCTTTTAAACTAGATAATAGGGGAAAGTCGACAGTCGCCCAACAGCGTATGCTTCAGAACAATGTATCCTTAAAGGATACTACCAAAAGCAGAGAGGTTCCAAAAAAGAGTAAAGTAGCCCAAATGCCCTTGAGTATGGAGCAGACAGAGCTTAAAGATTCCAAATTACCCATGCCTACCGATAGCCAGATTAATATGAATAAAATAGAGTCTCTAAAATGCTTGTATGCAAATGCTAGAAGTCTAAAAAATCAGATGGGAGAGTTAGAATATATAGCACTAAATGAGAGGTTAGATATGATTGGAATCTCAGAGACATGGTTGAAGGAGGACAAACAGTGGGACACTTTGATACCTGGGTACAAACTATATCGTAATGATAGAGCTGATAAAATTGGTGGAGGGGTTGCACTCTATGTTAGAGAGGGCTTTGAGTCAGAAAGGATTAAAGTTTTGCAGGAAACAAAATTTGCTGTAGAATCTCTATGGATTGAAATTACATGTAAAAAGGGGAGGGCGATGCCAGTGGGGGTGTACTGTCGACCGCCTGGCCAGAATGAACAAATGGATGATGAAATGCTCAAAGAAATCAAGGAAGCTAACAAAAGTTACAGCACAGTAATAATAATGGGTAATTTCAATTACCCCGGTATCGACTGGGTCAGTTTCAAGGCAGGACAAACTAGGGAGTTAAAATTCCTAAACAAAATAAATGACTAATGAGCATCTGGTTCATGAGCCGACCAGAGGGGAAGCCATATTGGACCTAGTCCTTAGTGGAATACCAGATCTGGTGCAAGAGATAAGGGTGTTGGGGCTACTTGGCAATAGTGATCATAGAATGATCACATTTGATTTAATTAGTGGAGGATGGACGGTAAGGAAATCCACAGTACTACCTTTTAACATTCGAAAGGGAGACTATGATAAAATGAAGAAAATAGTTAAGAAAAAACTAAAAGGAGCAGTTGCAAAGTTTAAAGACTTGCATCAAGCTTGGGTCTTGTTTAAAAATACTATCTTGGAAGCCCAGACCAGCTGTATTCCAAGCTTTAAGAAAAGTGGAAGGAAGTCCAAAAAACTGCCAGCATGGTTTATAGGTGAAGTCAGGGAGGCTGTTGTTGCCAAAAAAGCATCTTTCAGGAAATGGAAAAAAAGAGCCAAATGAAGAAAACGGGAAACAGTACAAGCACTGGCAAGTTAAATGAAAGGCATTGATAAGGCAGGCAAAGGGAGAATTTGAGAAGAAGCTTGCTGCGGAAGTAAAAACACAAAATAAAGACTTTTTCAAGTACATTTGTAGCAAAAAACCTGTGAGAGGGTCAGTTGGTCCATTAGATGATAGAGGGGTTAAAGGGGCACTAAGAGGCGACAAGGCAATAGCAGAAAGACTGAATGAATTCTTTGCTTCGGTCTTTACTGAGGAAGATATAGGGATGTTACACATGACCGAAGTGGTATTTGAAGGTGCAGAAGAATTGAAGGAAATATCAATACATTGGGAAGAGGTATTACAACTATTTGATAAACTGAAGAGTAGCAAAGCACCTGGACTGGATGGTATACATCCAAGGGTGTTTAAAGAACTGAAATATGAGATTGCAAACCTGCTATTAGTAATCTGTGAACTATCATTAAAATCATCTGTAATACCTGAAGATTGGAGGATGGTCAACGTAACGCCAATTTTTAAAAAGGCTTCCAGGGGTGATCTGGGACACTACAGACCAGTGAGCCAAACGTCAGTACCGGGAGAAATTGTAGAAACCATTATAAAGAACTAAATTGCTGAACATGTAGATGTTGTTGTTAAGTGCCGTCGAGTCGGAGTCGACTCATGGCGACCCTCTGGATAGCTATCCTAAATTGTGTTCGGTCTTCAGTCAGGCGGCTCATTGTTGACAGGCTGGTACCCGTAGCTGCTGTTATTGTAGCGATCCATCTCATTGCTGGCCTTCCTCTTTTGCGTTGACCTTCTATCTTGCCAAGCATGATATCTTTCTCTAATGATCTCTCTCTTCGCATGATGTGTCCGAAGTATGAAAGTCGAAGTCTTGTCATCTGAGCTTCTAAAGAAAGCTTAGGTTTGATCTCCTCTAGTACCGACTGGTTTGTTCTTCGGGCAGTCCATGGTATACACAGTATTCGCCGCCAGCACCATAATTCAAAGGCATCAATTTTCTTCCTGTCTGTCTTTTTCACTGTCCAGCTTTCACATCCATATGATGTTATTGAAAATACCATGGCTTGAACAAGTCGAATCTTTGTATGGAGAGAGACATCTCTGCTCTTGAGAATCTTATCTAGGTCTTTCATAGCCATTCTGCCAAGAGCAATGCGTCGTCTGATTTCTTGACTGCTTGTTGCTTCTTTATTGATAGTTGATCCAAGTAGGTTAAAGTTGTTCACGATTTCAATTTCTTCTCCTTCAACGATGAACCTGTTGATTTTGCCAGTTGTCATGATCTTTGTCTTCTTTACATTAAGGTGCAGGCGGGCGAGGAACGAGAGACATCATTGCGGATGTGAGATGGATCCTTGAAAAGACTAAAGAATACCAAAAGGATATCTATTTGTGCTTTATCGACTATAGCAAGGCTTTTGACTGTGTAAACCATGAGAAACTCTGGACCACATTAAGAAGAATGGGTATACCAGAACACCTGATCGTTCTCTTGCGCAATCTGTACATTGATCAAGAAGCAATAGTTCGAACGGAACAAGGAGAAACAGAATGGTTTAAAATAAGCAAGGGTGTAAGACAAGGCTGCATACTTTCCCCCTGCCTGTTTAATTTATATGCAGAACAAATCATCAGAGAAGCAGGACTGTATGAAGACAACAGAGGTGTGAAGATTGGTGGAAGACTCATCAACAACCTTCGCTATGCTGATGATACCACATTACTAGCTGAAAGTGAAGATGATCTGAAACATTTGCTTCTTACAATCAAAGAACATAGTCTCAAAATGGGCCTGCACCTTAATGTAAAGAACATGTAGATAGTCATGGCTTAATGGGAGATAGTCAACATGGCTTTATAGAAGGAAAATCTTGTCTTACTAATCTGTTATGTTTTTTTGAAGGTGCGAATAAACAGGTAGACAAAGATGAGTCGGTTGATATAGTGTATTTGGACTTTCAGAAAGCCTTTGACAAGGTCCCTCATCAGAGACTTTTGGCAAAACTAAAGTGTCATGGGATAGGATGCAGTGTACTATAGTGGATCATGAACTGGTTAAAAGATAGAAAGCAGAGGGAAGGGCTAAATGGCCAATTTTCCCAATGGAGAAAGGTGAATAGTGGTGAACCCCAGGGATCTGTGCTGGGTCTGCTGCTTTTTGACATATTCATAAATGACCTGGAAAGTGGAATAACTAGTGAGGTTATCAAATTTGCAGATGACACAAAACTATTTAAAGTTGTTAAAACCCAAGAGGATTGTGGAAAATTGCAAGAGGATCTTGATAAATTGGAAGACTGGGTATCAAAATGGCAGATGAAATTTAATGTGGACAAGTGCAAAGTTATGCACCTAGGGAAGAACAACCCAAACTATGGTTACACGATGCAAGGTTCCACATTAGGAACCACCACCCAGGAAAAAGATTTAGGCGCCATTGTGGATACCATGTTGAAACCTCAGTGTGCACCGGTGGCCAAGAGAGCAAATAGAATGCTAGGTATGATAAGGAAAGGTATGGAAAATAAAACAAAGGATATTATAATGCCTCTGTAGCATTCCATGGTGAGACCGCACCTTGAATATTGTGTGCAATTCTGATCGTCTTATCTTAAAAAGGATATAGCATTATAACCGGAGTATCTGGATGCCCGGCTTTCGCTAGCCACATCATGAACACACCCCACTAAACCACCGATTAACACAACCCCCCCCCCCCCCCCCATTTCCTGACAAAACATGCACACCAAATTCTGGAACAACAATTTTGTTTGCAGCTTTATTGACCATACTCAAATACCGGCCCAACATGAGCCAAAACAACATTCTTATTTACCAAAGAAACTGCCCCCCCACCACCCCCATTCCGGATAATTCCCCCCACCAGCCATTTATTAACAAGGTGGTGCATCATCCTCCCCCCATTTTCCCCTGCCACCCGCCTCACCATATTATTAGCAAAGGCCGGCTCCATTTGCCTTCCACCAGGCAGAGACCCCAACGAAGATGTCTCTCCCACCCTGAAGAGCACTCCCCTCCCCTCAATGTGGCCTCAGTCGTATATGCCCTGCCATGTCGACAAGCGCTAGCTCAATAGCCCGCACACATACCCATATATTACCTCTTCCCCCGCCTCCTTACCCAGCTGCGACAACCCCCCCCTTCACTCCACAACATAATGGGTGGGTGGGATGGGACACCTTTTCCCCGAGCCGAGCAAGCAGGAAAGAGAGAGACCGCGCTCCACCGGTCCCCCACGCTTTTTGCTCGCCCTGCCCACAGACCGCTGTCCACCAATCCTATCGCCCCATGTGTCTGATGTGGGGTGATTTGAAGCACGCTTGCCATGCTCCTCTCACGCCTTCCACCCCCCACCCCCGCGCAACTGCTGGTGAAAGCCCCGGGCCCCGGGGACCCGGTTATTATACCGGCCTCAGGACCCGGCCCTACGGTGCGTCAGGATTTAAAACAGGTTTAGAGAAGAGCCACCACAATGGTAAAGGGGATGGAAGGATAGCCCTATGAAGAAAGGCTAAAAAGGTTAGGACTCTTTAACCTGGAAAAGAGACGGCTGAGGGGAGATATGATAGAAGTCTATAAATTAAAGAATGGAGTGGAACGGGTAAACATAGATCAATTGTTTATGTCATCAGAATATAGAAAGACTAGGGGACCTGCAATGATCTACAGGGTAAACTATATAAGACAAATACGAGAAAATATTTTTTCACTCAACGTGTAATGAAACTCTGGAGTTTGTTACCGTAGGATGTAATAAAAGCTGTGAGTGTAGCTGGGTTTAAAAAATGTTTGGACAAGTTCCTGGAGAAAAGGTCCATAAACCATTATTTAAAAGGGACCCAGGATATCACTGCTTCACCCAACACAAGCATTCTGGGAACCTGTGTCTTTTGGGGAAACTGCTAGATACGTATGACCTAGATTGGCCACTGTTGAAGGACCATGGTCTGACCCAGTATGGCATATCGTACGTTCTTATGTACTTATTCCCCTAGCAGGAGGGAATATGAATAGCTCAGAACAACAGGCCTGGAAGGAGGAGTCAGCGGCCTTAAACTGGTCCCACAATCAGGAGGGTGAAGGGTGAAGTTCCTCTGCAGTGAAAATCAAATCCACGAGTAAATGCTTAAAAACGTAAGTAATAAGGTTTGCTATACTGGGTCAGACCAAAAATCCATCAAGCCCAGTATCCTGTTTCAACAGTGGCTGATCTAGGTCATACGTATGTAGTAGAAGTCTCAGATACCATGATACCTATGCTGGGGATAAGCAGTGGATTTCCCAAGTCCACTCTAATAATAATTTATGGACTTTTCCTCCAAGAACTTGTCCAAACCTTTTTTAAATAAAGCTATACTAACAGCTTTTACTACATCCTCTGGTAACAAATTCCAGAACATAATTATGTGTTGAATGAAAAATATTTTCTTAGATTAGTCTTAGCTTCATTGCATGTCGCTTAGCTTTGTACTTTTTGAAGTAATAGACAATTCACATTTACACATTGTACTCCACTCATTATTTTATAGACCTCTATCATATCTCCCCTCAGTCGTCTTCTCCAAGCTGAAGAGTTAGAACATAAGAACATAAGATATGCCATACTGGGTCAGACCAAGGTCCATCAAGCCCAACATTCTGTTTTCAACAGTGGCCAATCTAGGTCATACATACCTAACAGTTTCCCCAAGGGACACAGGTTCCACAATGCTTGTACTGGTTCAAGCATTGATATCCTGGGTCCCTTCTTAATAATGGTTTATGGACCTTTCCTCCAGGAACTTGTCCAAACCTTTTTTAAACCCAGCTACACTAATCTTTTAAGACTTTTCTCATAGGGGTATTGTTCCATTGCATTTATCATATTGGTTGCACTTCTCTGTACCTTTTCTAATTTTTCTTTATCATTGTTTTCAGATGTGGGGAAAAGGACTGCCTGCAATACTCAAGGTGCAGTCACACCATGGAGCGAATCAAAGGCATTATGATATCTTCTGTTTTAGTCTCTCTTCCTATCTTTGTAATTCCTAGCATCCCATTAACCTTCTTATCTCCTGCTGCACACTAAGCAGAGGATTTCAATATATTATAAATGTTGACACCTAGATCCTTTCCCTGTGTTGTGACTCGCCATGTGGCATTGTGTAGCTGTAGTTTGGGTTGTTCTTCCCTAAGTGCATACCTTTGCACTTGTCCACATTAAATTTCATCTGCCATTTGAATACTCAGTCTCCCAATTTCTCAAAGTCATCTTGAAATTTTTTACAATCTTCTTGTAATTTAACAACTTTGAATAATTTTGTTTTGTCTGCAAATTCGATCACATCACTTGTTCTCATTTCCAGGTCTTTTATAAATATGTTAAAAAGCAGCAGCCTAGTACAGAGTCTTGGGGTACTCCACATTCCCCTTTCTCCAGTTAGCCCTACTTTCTGTTTTCTATCTTTTAACCAGTTTCTAGTCTGCGATGGGACACTGCCTCCTATCCCATGGCTTTTAAATTCCTGAAAAGTCTCTCATGAGGAAACTTTTCAAAAGCTTTCTGAAAACCCACATACACTATGGGGGTCATTTTAGAAGCCCTATTCATGCTTTGGATGTCTGAAAATGGGCATAGAGATGTCCAAAGCACAGAGACTACCTCTAGAGTCATTTTAGAAGACGGCTGTAGGGACGTCCCCAGCGTGAGGGCATCCAACTCTGAATGGGAGCATGGAGGAGGCATTGCTGGGGCATTCCCAGGGACCCGGAGGCTTGGCTAGGGTATTCCCAGGGACCAGGACATCCCCTCCTGATCACAGAAATATCATGGACATCCGGCATTACAGCTAACTTTAGACCTGCTTCGAGGCACACATAGCGATGAACAAGCATCTGAAAAGTGCTCATTTTACCTGAAAAACATCCAGCGGGTCTAGAGAAAAAAAGCACTCTATTATCCCCAGATGTTTTGCCCTGGAAGTCCCATATTGCTACTGGACACCCTTTCTAAAAAGGGACTTAATTAAAAAAAGCAAGTAAAAACTTGGAAATAGGAAAATTAAATCATAATAATAACAATAATATGATAAATGTCAGCACACTGCATATTAAAACACAGAAATAACAATAATATGATAAATGTCTGCACACTACACATTAAAACTACACAGAAATAAAAATGCATGTTTAGACATAGGAAAACAGTAATATAACCAGAGGTATTATGCTCATGATGCCAACATGATACACATGAAAGTATCTTAATAGACCAAGAAATGATATGCGGTGGTGGCACACACGAAAGGGTATAGCAAAGCAGTTGAAATAAAGAAAAGTGGGTGACTAAACTGAAGAAAGAAATTGCAGGTAGAGTCAGAAAAGGTGCATGCAACTGATCTCAGAGTGTGGATGTTATGGTATGTGCAGTAGATGCCAATATAGGTGTGCATGACTGGTTAGTCAATCGCCTCAGGCATTAAGGACTTGGGATAAGAGCCAGGCTTTAGTGGCTTCCTGAAATAGAGATAGTCTTGTGTTGGGCAAACATTTTGTGAATCAGTGCCAGAAAGTGGAGGCTATTCCTCAGAAGATTCACTGGGGGTAGTTTCTCCAAATGGGTTAGTTTTGCACATACTATGGCAGTCGTGAACCTCACTTCTAAGCCAGAGTATGTGGAGTAAGATCTTAGTCTCTCAAATTTACTGCTATTGCTCACCGTAATACTTGCATCATGCCAAAGAGAGCTTCCTTCTGGAGTTTGTAAGATGCAGCAGGTATGAGTAGTTTGTCAAGATGTGCTTGGAAATTCTTTTTTATCAAACCTGTCACTCCCAGTACAATGGGAAAGATTTATGTATCTTTCTGCCACATTTTCTTCATCTCTGACTGCATTTCTTGGTATTTCAGGATCTTCTGCCTCTCTACACGATTCACATAATAATCACTCAGAACTGACACTTGTATTATCAATGCGTTTCTGGTATTCTTCTCCTTTACCACTATGTCAGGTTTCTTAGCATCCAGTTTCTTATCCATCAGAATGGGAATGTCCCAGGTGATTATAACCTCTTCATTATTTGTTATTCTTTTTAGGGTCATGATCCCAGTGCTTTTCAGGGACAGTGATATTGTAGTGTTTACAGAGTTTCCAGTGGAGGAGGCAAGCTACTTTGTCGTGCCTTTTGGTATAGAAATTTTCTGCCATCAGAACTTCACAGCCAACTATGAGGTGAGTCACTGTTTCCAGCTCTTTCTTACAGAATCGACATATATCTGTTTTACCAGTTTTTTCAATACTCGCTGCAAATCATCTTGTCTGTAATCCACTCTCCTAGGCTGCAATTATCAATCTTTCATCCTTCGGTTTCAGTTCACCTCTCCTTAACCATTCATGTGTCCATTCTTGATAAACAAAAGGTTCCTGAGTAACACACTGTATTTTCCACTGTATTTGTGCATTTGCCACTTGTTTCTCCTCGCCTGCTGATCTAATTCTTTGAAGAGATTTTTCTCTTGTTTTGCAAATTCTGTTACTTCCTTTTCCATGCAAACCTGTGAATTCTCACTCATTCCTTCTAATCATCAGAACACTTGTCCAAGTTTGATGATAGAGACAGATTCTGGATTTCATATTTCAACATTTTTTGCATATTTGGATCTGATGATGCTGTCAGGTAGGCCTGGAAGCATAATGCTGTCAGATGATTTATTTGGTATGGATACACTGGGAAAATCTTAGAGACACCAAAGATACATAGAGGAAAAGCCTTTCCTTCAAATTTTCTGGCCCATTTCCTCTAAGGGCCTTAAAGATTGTATATAAATATTGAATAGTTCTGAAGATAAGTTCCATGTAAGCAAAGTTATGTTCACTGTAAACTGCCTTGAGAATCTGAAAGGCGGTATATAAAAAAACATGTTAAATAAATAAATAAATAAATAAAGATTGGAAATAGAGCTTTAAATTTGACATGTGGTGTATTGAAATATTTCAGGAATGGTGCAATATGGCCACATCACTAGCAACTTATCAGTCATTCTGTGGCATTTAACTAAACTTGGGGTAGCCCCCCTCCTTACTCCCATGAGTTTACCGTCAGAATCGCCAACCATACCAATGATGTTTAAATGTAATCAGATGGCCAAGTGTTCAGACTCTGGCAGTTTCTTCAGGTGGAAGCTGACAGATTTCACTAACCTGGTCTTATTCTCCCTTTATTATGAGGCAAGTAGAGGTCAAGGGGAAAATAAACTAAAGTGGATAAGCCACTATCAAGGCGATTTTACAGGTATTAATTGTAGCTAGGTAGTGATTTGTAATAATGGACTACATAGACGACATTTACTTTCAGGAAGTGCAATTTATTAAATACTACAATAGTGTAACCATCCAAAATATTCTTCTTAACTCACAATAACATTTTGCTCACAACAACATAACAGTAACTCAGGTAAGTGTATTGGAAGGAGGAGTGGCCTAATGGTTGGGGCAAGTTACCTCAGGCCAGAAGGTCAGGGGATTAAATCCCACTAGAGGACAGCAACCTTGGGCCAGAAGGACTGGTGTTTCTAATCCCACAGATGCTCCTTGTGGTCTTGGGCAAGCTACTTAACTCTCAATTGCCCATGTTCCCTGTAAGTATTAGTGTATGTGTCTCATATCCCCTTGTGTTAAAATGTATCCCCCAATTGTGTTGTGAACACTTTGATTGAAGGATAAGGCGGTATACAAAACTGTCTAAATAAATAAATATTCAGTCATATCTAGTAATAGGAAAGTCAAGTTATTATTTAGATCTGCAGGTCTGTTCCTACTAAAGAATTCTTATCTTCCTTTTCAGAACCTTCAAACTTTTCTCCCTCTAACAGGTAAGTTTTCCTTTTTGGAATCCCTAATGTTCCTTGTGGGTTGTTTTTTTTTATTTTTTTGCAGTGTCTGTTTTATGTTTTCCCTGTTTGTTTCTGTGTAGAGTGCACCACTACCTCTTTGAGTTCTCTTTCTTGTAAAGTGGCCCAGGGCTCTGGGTCCTTCTGCTACTGGATGGAAGATCTTCCCAGGTTCTTCAGATGTCCTCTTCTGCACTAAATCCTACTTCCTAACTTTAACAAATCAACAAAGGAAAACCCTGTCTATCCTATAAGTTGAGGCAAAATGTCTTTCTCTATAAGAAAGAATATTGTTTTTTTCAGCAACTATAGCGCTTTTCCTATCTAATTAACTAAAAGGATAATTGATACACCATCTCTTCCTTTGTTTCTTTGAATACATCTACTCCACACCTCCACATTCTGGACTGCGAGCCAACCACACCCACATGCCGCAGTCTCCCAACACTTCCCTTAAGTGAGCCAGCTAGGGACAGCTTTAGTCTCATTCCTGAATTGAAAGAATATCTTCTCAGGCCCATTAAGGGTCAATCTCAATTAACTAAGCACAGAGCCACGTAGAATGTTTAAACTCTGCAATCTGCTTCAATTGCACACAAATAGTTCAGTCACAGCTTAGATTTTAATTTCTCCTTCTTTTTTCAGTGTACTTGTCAGTCACTTCAGCTAGAAATTACCCAAGTCTAGAAATTCAGAGGGTTTTTTTCCTCTAGTCCAAGAGGATATTTCTTATAAAATCAGTCCTCTCATCCACTCTCAAGAGCTTAAAGTTAGATTCAGAATTACAGTTCCAGCTCTGAGTATAAATGGCTTCTTCAGACCTTACGATTCCAAGGAGAATTTAATTTCCTTTAATAGTCTTTACTCAGTAAGACTTCTCAACCTGTCAGTCAGTATTTCTCTCAGAATCACTCACCCAAAGTTCCAAATGACCACCAAATTCAGTTTCCAGAGAATTCCACAGTCATCAGTCACCAGTTCAACCCTTTTCTTTGCTCAGCACCCTTCAAAAACTCTCTTTTCAGCTCTCTCTTTTCACTCAATAATCTCTCAGACATTTTACCTTCTCAATGAGCAAGCCCAAGCTGCTGCTTTCAGTTTCAATTCCCTGCCTCATCTCCTGCAGTTTCCCTTCAGAAAGGCTGCTCACTCAAGAGATTCCTGCACCTTTCCCAGATAAACACACAGCTCTGGAGGTTGCAAAACTTCCCTGAAGGAGAAAGAAACATTTCTAGCTGCCACAGATAGCCCTGGGCAACACTTCTCCAGCCTAGCCAGGCAACCTTTATTTTATTTTAACTCTCAGGTTACACTGGGGGGCAAAACCTTTGTGGTTAGATAAATGTACAATGCTTTACAGTAGTCCATTCATAATGTTATGGTATGGACTACTATGACAAAACTTGCCTTTTTGATAGATGTACAGAAATTTTTATTTGTATATTTCCTTTCCTTCTCTGGCTTTGGCCAAAAAATTTTATGTATTTTATTATTGTACACCGCCTTGATTGTTACAGAAAGGTGGTTTTTATCAAATGATTAAACCTTAAACCTTAAATTCTGTATTTGCTAAAGGCGATAGAAGCATTTCTTGAAGGTTGCTCAGATTTTGGAAGATCAATGCAAATATCAAATCCAGGTGTATCCCAATGTTTCAGTGAATTTAGGTGGAATTTTAACTGCCAAAAGAGATTTTGATGGTAGGTATCTGATCACTTACATTAGCAACCCAAAGGAGCTCTGTTTACTTGGGTTCAGATAGTTGTTTTGGTTTTTTTTTCCATTCATGCGGTACTGTTAGACAGGCAGCCAATTTACTCAGAGCTGACAGTTAGTCCAGTTTGATAAGACTGAATGTTCATAGATGTAGAATTTTGTATCCATTGACCAAATCAGCTTAGCTAGTGGCTTTATGCAGATATTAAGCTACAACTCATACAGAATACAGTGATCTGTTTACTGGCAAATGCTTCAAGGTTTAACCATGTCTCCCCACTGTTTGCTCGTTACCATTGGCCACTCCTCCCATTCAGATTTCATATTAAGGTTCTCATATTAGCTCATAATGCCTTTTACACTGGCTTTCCTTTCTACCTAGCCACACTGTTGACCCCATATTGCCCATCACAAGCTCTTTGATATCAGAAGGTGAACTGTCTCATTATTCCTCCCATCTCCACTGCTCGCATGGAGCATGGAAGCCTCCAGACATATGACTTTCTACTTTCTGGCTCCATTTCTTTGGAATTCAATGCCCCCCCCCCCCATTTATTCATGCTTAGAAGCTTAGTCCTCTCTGAAGAAATTCGGGCAACCTTTGGGAACTGCCTGGCGATGAGTTGGGAGGAGGTCACGTATTATAATTATTGTACACCGCTTGGATGCTACCTGGCCAGAGTGGTATAGCAAGTTTTATTATAATAATAAAAATAAACAAGATAGATAAAATACACATTCCTGTGTTACTTTTCAGGATAATGCCCAAGGTGATAACGAAGTGCTACTATTGCCAGTCCAATAGACAGGACCTGAAGCAAGCAAATACTGTGTCACTGATGCCTGTTTCTGTGGTAAAACTGTTTTATCTGTGAAATGAGCTCTTTGATTATTGCCCAGCTGTTTAAAAAATGCTCACTGCTGGGTCTGAATACTGACACTGTATTTTTTAAACACTGACTGCAAGTCAAATATACATATATATATTCAGCAGCACTCTCCAGATACAACAGTGCTGAATCTATGTAGAAAGCTTGCTGTTAGTAGCTCTGCATAAAAGGGCTGATTTTATAAGGGCCACATGGGAAACTACATGCTATTTATACACATAAGTCCCCATTTTAAAGGACTTTTGTTTCTGAATGAGCATTTCTGTGTGCGCATATGAAATAGTGACTCCCCAAAGCTTAACTACCCCCAAAAATGATTTGTAAAAATGGAAAAGAGGCTATAAGAAGAACATTATCTAGAGCAGTGGTTCTCAACCCAGTCATCTAGGTCCCCCAGGCCAGTCAGGTTTTCAGGATATCCACAATGAATATGCATGAGATATATTTGCATATAATGGAAGCAGTGTATCACTGATCTAGAATTTTTCCATACAGCACAAATGAAGCCTGTTTTCTGGACTGCATGAATGCACCTCAGTGGGGAATGTTTTAGTCATCCCACTGGTCCGGCATGACCTCTTACATTGTCATTATCCTGCTATGGCGGCAGCAGCAGCAGCAGTGGTGTTGCCCCCATGCGGCAAAGTTACATTTGTTTGCCGTGGTGCCTCCATTCCAGGCCTGGAGGTGTTCCTGGGCCGAAGTCTCGCGGTACAGCTGTTATCATAAGACTTTGATCCGAGGACTAACAGCCAGCCTGGAACAGAGACAGTGCAAACAAATACAAGTAAGTTGTCATGCTACCATGTCGGCCCCCCTTCTTGCCCTGACCCCCCAAAAATGCCCTCCCCCTGTATTGCACAGGCTGCTTGGGCATAATTTATGCACATATATAGATCAAGAAAATGTATTTTTTTTTTTTATTTAACAGGTTTTATATACCGCTTTATCATTTCAATCAAAGCGGTTTACATTGAAACTTAAACTTGGTAATATACATTAAACAGAGACATTGATAACTGATTTTTCTGAAGCAATGGAGGGTTAAGTGACTTGCCCAAGGCCACAAGGAGTGCTAGTGGGAAATGAATCCTGGTCTCTGGGTTCCCAAGCCAGTGATCTTAACCATTAGGCTACTCCTCCACTCCAGATGGCCTTCTATAGGTTCTACTGTTGGGTGATGTGGGCTTCACAGCTTTACTAATTATTGTATTCCAGTCTGTTATTGTACAATCCAGATCATGTATATGTGTATTTAGCTTAGGGGTAACATCAGTCAGGAAGGCATTTTTGCCAAAATGTTTAAATAGCGGTTTGTGTTGAGGTGTCTTAATGGATGTCATAGGGCACCAAGGAAATGAGATGGCCATTTTCAGGATAAAGTGATCTGACCATGGCACTTGGGTTGTGGTTGGGTAGGAGAAGTTAGGGTGCATAGTTAGAGTTCTAGTGATGAATATCAGGTCTAATGTGTTCCCTTTTATATGAGTGGGATGTTTCATTATATACTTTATATACTATACTTTATTCAGAAAGGATAGGGTAGAAAGAAGGGGAGGAGGAGTGGCACTATATGTAAAAACTACTATCAAAGCTCCGGAATTTCAGAGCTCAAAAGGGAGAGAGGAGGCACCGTGGGCCAAACCAGAAAGAGGGAAAGAGAAATCCACCCACACCGGTGTGACATACAGACCTCCCCCACAAGAGGAAGAGGTAGACAGAGAGTTAATTGAAGACATACGCAGCATTGCTAGGAAAGGGGAAGTGCCACTGACAGGAGATTTCAACATGCCAGATGTTGACCAGCACATTCCTGCTGCAGTATCATCTAGAAACAAGGAGATCCTGGATTCTCTACAGGAAGAACTATTCAGGCAACTGGCAACAGACCCCACATGTGAAGGGTCCACATTGGACTTGGTGCCCACCAATGGTGAAAGCACTTCCGATGTTGTAGTGGGAGATCATTTTGCATCCAGTGATCACCAGATGGTGTGGTTCAGCACTAGGACCAGGGCTGTCAGAATCCATTCAAAGGCGAGGATCCTAGACTCCAGGGAAGACCAACCTTGCCAAGATGGGCCAATACCTCAGGGAGACGTTAGTGGGATGGGAACAGCCGGGGGATGCAGAAAAACAGCGGGCAAAACTGAAAAGGGACATTCCAGGGGCAACCAATCCCTTTGTTAAAATGGTAAATAAAGGTAAAAGGAAAAGGAGACCGCTATGGTTCTCGAAAGAAGCAGCTGAAAAAGTGAAGAAAAAGTGGGAGGTCTTCATGAAATACAAGAGATCACAGAGAGAGGAAGACAGGCATCTATAATTGGAAAAACTTAGAGAAGCCAGCAAAGTAGTCAGGAAGGCAAAGATTCAAAAGGAGGAGGAAATACCTAATGCAATAAAATGAGGGGATAAGACATTTTTCAGATATGTTAGTGAGAAGAGGAAGGGCAAAAGTGGTACTGTCAGACTCAAGGGTGCAGGGGAGGAATGTGTAGAAGTTGATAAGGATAAAGCGGAATTGCTTAACAAATATTTCTGTTCTGTGTTCACAGATGAAGAACAAGGAGCAGGACCTCAGAAAACACCCACAAACAGGAACAGAAGCGAGGGACATCTTGAACAATTTTCAGAAGACTGTGTTCGTGAGAAACTAGCTCATCTTAAAGTAGACAAAGCGATGAGACCAGATGGGATACACCTTAGAATACGGAGGGAACTTGGGGACATTCTAGCAGCTCCACTGACTGACCTTTTCAATACCTCATTGGAGTCGGGAGTGGTACCAAAGGACTGGAAAGAGGCTCATGTGGTGCCTTTACACAAAAGCGGAAGTCAGGATGTGGTTGAAAACTACAGGCCAGTTAGTTTATCTTCGGTGGTGAGTAAATTATTGGAAACGCTGCTGAAAGAGAAAATAGTGAGGTTTCTGGAGTCCAGCGGATTATAGGATCCGAGGCAGCATGGATTCACCAGAGCAAGGTCTTGTCAGACAAATCTGATTGATTTCTTTGACTGGGTGACCAGGGAGTTGGACCGAGGGAGAGCCCTAGATGTGGTGTATTTATATTTCAGTAAAGCCTTTGACACTGTTCCTCACATGTGACTTATAAACAAACTGAGCACCCTAGGGATGGACCCTAAAGTTACTGCTTGGGTTAGAAATTGGTTGGGTGGGAGGCGACAAAGAGTACAAGTAAATGGAGCTCACTCTGAGGAGAAGGATGTTACCAGTGGTGTCTGACATTTCCTGAAAATATGGTTCAAATTGGATACACAAAGTAATGGTGGGCTTTTACTAACGGGCACTAAGCTTTTGTACGTAATGCGCCAATAGTGCCAAAACCATGATGCATTACATGCAACAAGACTGTGTTAACTATTGGGCATGAGCTCTGTCCTCTTAGCACGTGCCTATGCAGCACATACTGAGGTGGCATGACTCTGAGGAGAAGGAGGCTACCAGTGGTGTGCCCCAGGGATCTGTCCTTGGTCCGATTCTTTTTAACATCTTTGTTAGTGATATAGTGGAAGGGCTGTCGGGTAAGGTTTGCCTCTTTTCGGATGATACCAAAATCTGCAATAGAGTAGACCCCCAGGAAGGTGTAGATAACATGAGGAGGGATCTAGCTAAGCTTGAAGAATGGTCTAGAATTTGGCAGCTGGGTTTTAATGTTAAAAAAGTAAGGTCATGCATTTGGGCTGCAGCAATCCAAGGGAGCAATATAGTATAGGGGGTGAAGTACTTTTGTCCACTAAAGAAGAGCGGAACCTAGGCATGGTTGTGTCTGATGATCTTAAAGTAGCTAAACAGGTAGAAAAGGTGTCGGCAAAAGCTAGAGGGATGTTTGGGTGCATACGGAGAGGAATGGCTAGCAGAAAAAAGGAGGTGATAGTGCCTCTGTATAGGTCTTTGGTGTGACCTCATTTGGAGTATTGTGTGCAATTCTGGAGACCGCACCTTCAAAAGGATGTGAACAGGATGGAGTCAGTACAGAGGGTGGCTACTAAAATGGTTAGTGGTCTTCATTATAAAGCATATGAGGACAGACTGAAGGATCTTAATATGTACACCTTAGAGGAAAGGCGGGATAGAGATGATATGACTGAGATGTTTAAATACTTCCATGGCATAAATGTGTAGGGGGAGAGCCTCTTTCAATTGAAAGCAAGCTCTGTTATGAGGGGACATGGGATGAGGGTGAAAGGGGATAGATTCAGGAGTGATATGCAGAAATATGTCTTTACGGAAAGAGTGGAGGATCCGTGGAATAGTCTCCCAGTGGACGTGGTAGAGATGAGGACAGTATCTGAATTCAAAAAAGCATGGGACAAACACAAAGGATCTCTAAAGGAAAAAAGGGGACTGTTGTAGTGGTTGATATGGAAGGACAGACTAGATAGGCCATGTGGTCTTTTTCTGTCATCATATTTCTATGTTTCTATGAGGTGCATCTGCACTAATGCAGTCAGTGCTTGATGTGAACATAGAGCTAACTGCGCTGAGCTCACCATGCCCACTCTCCATCACTAACCCACTCATTTATAACCCTAACGCGGGTTGCACAGTTAGTGGAAGAATCATCCTGTGCTAACTGTCGTGGCCCTGTACTAGCTGGTAACATGCATCCTGGCACGGCTTCAGCACGCTGCCTGCTAGTGCCCATTAGTAAAAGACCCCAGTGAGAATTAGGTGACATAATCGCATGAGTGTATTCATAGAAAATACCTATCTGGGAAAAAATACCCTTATACAACTCCTTTGGCCTCCTTATCTGCTCTGAAAAATTGATAATAGCACACTGAATAGGAAAGTGATTAGTGAAATATACACACATCTACACACAATGTGCCCACAAGTTGTCTGGACCCTATTCCCCCTCCTGCTCTCCCCTCATGGCTAGAGCCACAGGATGGGGATAGTGGGCGGGAGGGGGTAGTGGCAGGTTGAACCGGAAGGACGTACAGGACCGATTCAGGTCACGGCCCTGTACATCCTGCTGGGTCAGAGGGGACGTGCTGCTTATTCCACCTTGAAGATGGGGCCTGGGATCTCCACCAGGTGCAGGGGGTCTCCGCTGCCCAATTCAGGCCCCGGGTGGCCAGCCGTGGATCAGGCAACGGGGAAGAGGGGGGGTCTAGGCTGCAGGAGTTGGGAGAGCCTGCAGGGAAGACGTCCCCGCAAGTAGTTAAGGGCACGCTGGGCCATCATCAGTCCCGATTCTGTGTGCGGTGGGAACATTTTGTTTGTGCCATACTGAATCGGATTCTAACGGGCCCATCCAGAAGGTTGGATGTGCCCCTCTTGGTATCGGGTTCAATGTGATTACACAAACCTTCCTCCCTCCAGAAAGTGATATAAGTATGCAGATATGTTTAAAACTAGACAAAAATGAAAGGATAATGAGGAAATAAACCCAAAGATGAAGGAACGGAGGCATCAGAGGCATATTAATGGTCTGAAAAATCTATTAAGTACTGTTGATTTACCTTCTGTAAACAACTTCTCCTGAAGTACAAACATACGGAGGTAGAAAGGAACCATATGGCCCACATCTTAGAAACATGTGAAACGCTTTAGATAAGAATAACTGGGAATCTTGCTAAAAGTTTTACTTTTCTGTGAAAAAGCAAACTAATTGGGAAGATGCTTGGTATTTAATGAGTACAAAAGGCTTGCTTATTAGCACACTGGCCATTGTTCAGTGTTGAAAGTTACCAGAAGAAAAGAGTATTTTGACAACGAGTGCTCTTTCACTTTGAGGTGTTCTTATTTTACATAGTAGAACCCTGTCGGGTATAACACAATAACTTTCCTGTTAAAGCAGGTGTTCAAAAAAACCCTTTCCCTACCGTTGCTACAACAATATATGCACTAACATCCTGACATAAGATTCCCTCGGGAAGCAATTTCAAGTCTGATGTTAACTATTACTTACAAGAGAAATTGCAAATAATGAAAAGAAACCCTGCCCTTTGGCTACCCTTTAAGTATTTTATCCACCTTTCCATCAAATTCCTTCCATGAGATCAGTTTTTGTACATTTTATTTTACTAAAAGGTTTGCTTGATTGTAAGATAAATAGAGTTGGAAAGTCTCACTTATTTAACGTTCCCTCCCTTCCCATCCCTTTTGTGTTATATTTCATCTGCAGAATGCAATTGCTAATCTTATTGAGTTGCATGAAAAAGAATCCACGTTGAAAGTGCCCATAAACTGATACCCACATGTAGCAGCCAAAGTGTTTCAAATGCTATATTGACCTGTCATCATTCAACAAAATTGTGATGGAAAAGGTAAGAGATATTTTCAACAGGTTGAAGTGGAACAATGTGGTTTTATGGTAGATTTTAGTTATCAGCAGAATGTTGCATTCTTGGCAACATGCTGTTCTATTGGACATAAAACATGATCTATATCTTTATAAAATAAATCTTAGCAAAATGCATAGACATTTAGATCAGAGGATCTAAATGCATAGACATATAATTTAATCTGATCTGGAATCAGAACCACTGTGCATATTTAAATCCTCTCTCCTCTCATTGTTTCAGTCTGGTACATGCGAGCTCTTATGTAGACAAGATGTCAGAGAACATTTTCTAGAAAAACAGTTCTCAACTAAGTATGCATCTTGACACCCGAAAATGGCAGTCACCTTAACAAAGGATAAGGAAGCCCCTGCGGAAGTCACATTTTAGGTGACAGATAGAAGAAAAGGTAAGAGCTGATGGACATGTCAGATCCATATGTATCCTACTTGTCAGTCAGTAAGTGGGATGAGCATGTGGGAGGCACCTGTACTGTATCAGTGAGGGGTGCCCATGTAATATGCTAGAATGGCAATGTATGGCATGAGAATGGGAAGAAGTGTCCCTTGGCAAAGCCAGCATCGCCATGATGTTGGCATCAAAAAGATTACAAATGATTTTGTGGTCACAACTTTCACAGAGTAGATATCAATAATAAAGCCAGTAAAACTCTGTAATATAATTAGACAGACTGGTATGTTCACTCATAGACTAGAAACTTCTATGGATCGAGTGTTTGTACACCAACATTCTATAATGGTAGCTAACGTGGTCTCAGTATTTGTTGACAGGACAGAAATGCTTCTAATTCACTGTCACGGACTTCACATCAACGACCACTCTATCATAGCAACCAATTTTCAAATGTGTTACTTAAAAAATTCTCTGTCCATTTGCATGAAACAGTCCAAAAAATTATTCTAATTTTGCTTAGCTTATAGTGACCGGACTTCAACTTCGGTCCACTAACACAAATGTTAGATTTGCTTCCCAAGCTCTCGCCACTTGTTGTTCCCGACGCTAACCAGCGCTAGGCGTTTCGCCATTCAGGGTTCTTCAGGGGAATTGCTAAGCTGTTATAATAAAGAATATAGTTCACATTAATACCATTGTCTCCAATCAATAAAACATTGTATTGCCAACTGCCAGGAACTAGAGTTACTCACTTTTTCTGTATCCTGCTAGCGTTCTCATCACACGTTGCTGCTGAACTGCTAAAACAAGAGTGAGGGACGCCACACATTCGATTCATTAAATAGGCAGGAATTAGCATTGAATGGGAACAGCTGACCATCACGTCATAGACATGTAGACGGCTCGAAGCACCAATTGTAGAACACTGTCTAGCTCAACAACATCGTTTTGAAGATCTACGGTGTTTCTGTGTATTACAAATACAACGCGCACATGTTGGGAACACTAAGGACGAGACTTTGCTATACATGGAACAAAAATGGATTCATTCGTTGAATACAGTGATACCTCTGGGCCTGAATGCCCGGATTGAATGGGAAGCATGTCTATGACGTGATGGTCAGCTGTTCCCATTCAATGCTAATTCCTGCCTATTTAATGAATCGAATGTGCGGCGTCCCTCACTCTTGTGTTAGCAGTTCAGCAGCAACGTGTGATGAGAACGCTAGCAGGATACAGAAAAAGTGAGTAACTCTAGTTCCTGGCAGTTGGCAATACAATGTTTTATTGATTGGAGACAATGGTATTAATGTGAACTATATTCTTTATTATAACAGCTTAGCAATTCCCCTGAAGAACCCTGAATGGCGAAACGCCTAGCGCTGGTTAGCGTCGGGAACAACAAGTGACGAGAGCTTGGGAAGCAAATCTAACATTTGTGTTAGTGGACCGAAGTTGAAGTCCGGTCACCATAAGCTAAGGGAACAACAAGTGGCGAGAGCTTGGGAAGCAAATCTAACATTTGTGTTAGTGGACCGAAATTGAAGTCCGGTCACTATAAGCTAAGCAAAATTAGAATAATTTTTTGGACTGTTTCATGCAAATGGAGAGAGAATTTTTTAAGTAACACATTTGAAAATTGGTTGCTATGATAGAGTGGTCGTTGATGTGAAGTCCGTGACAGTGAATTAGAAGCATTTCTGTCCTGTCAACAAATACTGAGACCACGTTAGCTACCATTATAGAATGTTGGTGTACAAACACTCGATCCATAGAGGTTTCTAGTCTATGAGTGAACATACCAGTCTGTCTAATTATATTACAGAGTTTTACTGGCTTTATTATTGGCATCAAAAAGATGACTGAGCAGGAGTGGTGATGTGTAGATCATGCACAGAAGAGGTGTGAGTGATACATCCTAATGATAAACCTGTTCCTGTGTGGGCCATGGTGTAGCAGCTAGCAGGAGAAAACATGACTGTACATAATGGCCATATACTGATGGACGGGCTGAATGATGGATGGCAGTATATGAGAGTGCAGTATGGCCTTGCTGCCCCAATGTACTTGATATGACCGCACAAATACAATTGTTGTGTGTGTGAAAAAATTGTAGCTGTGCCATGGGAGAGTCCCAATACCAGCTATTTGGATATGACAGCTATGTCAGCTTTTCTAACCATCATACAACCCCTCTGACACATGTGCATGTAACAACTGAACAAGTGTCTCACCCAATGGCCATATGGAGCAAGTAATGATGTGTTATGATCTCTGCAGGTGGCCATCTCAGGAGTGAGATGTGCATGCATGTACTTCATACATGTGATGGAGCCAAAGATGTTCAGTCACAGTTATGATGAAATGCTCCAATCAAGTAGAACTCATATGTCATACATCTGCAGGGTGAACTTGTCTGACCCTTTTCAAAGGGCAACAGCAGAGACAATAAAGTTGTGCTGTCAGATTGGTATGATTGCAATGTGCATGTTTGCAGACCCAATGTGCTATCATAACACATAAAAATAGTGTAAGAATGTGTGTCCACTAGTCAATGCAGACCCTGGACCAATGTTCCCTCTAATTTTCTGTAGGCTGTGGGCGCATAAAATATCAGCTGTGCAGCTTCTGAAGGAAGGTTAAATTTTTGTGCGCCACATAACGACACTCGGTATTATATACTTTAAAATTTGACCACACGTCAGAATACAGTATGTACACCACATTGATTTTAATCAAATTAAATGAAAATAGACGATTACTAAATGAAGCAGAAAATTTCTAGTAATTACAATCACAACTTTTAAATTTTAAGACGTCTGTGTTGTTTTCTATCAGAATCAGAACCGTAATTTTTGTGCGCTCTGTTGTAAAGTATGTGCGCTCGCTCAGCGAGGTGTGTGCGCGCGCACACGCGCACAGCTTAGAGGGAACAGTGGCCTGGACTGTTTCTGGCAATATATTGAAATGAAGGAGGCCGCAGGGCCCTGTACCTGGCCGGCCGGTTGTAAATGGCCAGCGGCGCGTGGCATCCACTTCGGGCCACGGGGGCCGGAAGAATGCCGCGAGGCCGGGCGGCATTTTTTAAATTGATTGGCTCCCGCGGTTGAGTGGCAGCGGCGGGATTCAATCGGAGATGGCAATCGGGAAGGGGGGAGGTAAGTGACGGGAACTATTTGCCGGGGCTCGAATTCATGAATGCGGAGCCCGCGGCAACGGACGTCGTGTGCTGGTAGTGCTTAGTTTTTTCTTCTTCCTTTTGTGATTCAGGCTTGGCGGAGGTTGCGGTTGGGACGGCTAGTGCTCCGTGTGCGGAGGATTTCACAGTTGGCGGTGGTGCATTGCTTGAGCCAGTGCTGGAGCATTATCTTTTCCTTCTGGTCTCGTGAGTTTGTCTGGGGTGCAGAGTGAGTGCGTGAGATGCCTGCCCAGGCTGGGAAAAGCGGGAACAAAGGGAAGAGGAATGAGAGAGGTTCTCGGCGAGCTGCAGGAGGAACTTCACGGGGGGGGGGAGGACAAGGGGAGGACGAGGGAACAGTGGGGCTTTTGCGGCCTCTGGGGGGGTCTCTGTGGGAGAGGCTGTCAGGCCTGCGAGAGCTCGGGGACGGCGGGGTGCTGGTGTGGTTTCCCCAGAGAACCTTTCCTCCGCTGAGAACCGCAGGATGACAAGTCCTAATGAGACTGCGGTGGCCGGGAACAGGGGGGTGGCGGTTGAGTCCCCGGCTGGGGTGACGCACCCCAGGGATATGGCAGTGGCAGTGGGACAAGGGTCACAGTCTTGGTGGAGTGGTGGTGCTGCTGGGTACATGGGGGGTCCTCCGCCCCCTTTTCATGGGCAGTTTGGTCAGGTTGGGGGGATTGGCCAAGGGGGGTCACCTGCGGCCAGGGGGTCAGCGGCTTGGGACTTTTGGAGGGGTGGGGGGCAGGGAACCTCCAGGGCGGATTGGTTGGGTGCTTGGGCACCATCATGGTCGGGGGGCCCCCTTCTCCCTCCCCCTGTTTTCTCTTATCTTCCTTCACAGGCCCTGATGGCGTGGCATCCTCCGGCTGAAATGTCGGTGGGCAGTCCTGGAACGGTGGCAGGAGTGGCGGGGACAGCTCCGATGGCAGCGGGGGTCGAGCGTGCTGAAGACCCTCAGAGCGTGCGGGCCCCGGAGCTCTCTGCGGAGCAGCCGGCAGGTGCAACTGCTGTCAGCAATGCGGAATTACGCACAGGTGAGTTGTCGGTCGGGGGAGGAGAGGGCGGATCTCAGGTGGGGGGGTCAGGCATCGGTGTGGGGGGTAAGGCCCAGAGGAAGCGAAAGCATGCTTGTTGGAGGCATCATAGGGACGAATCATCATCCTCGTTTTCCAGTAGGTCGTCGACGGACTCTTCGGGTGGGGATTCGATGGAACAGCCGCAAGTTCACGTTACCCCGGGGGCGGAGGGGCGTGGGGCCGTTCCGACGCTTGCGTCCTTCTCTGAGCTGTGGGAGGGGGTTCCGCGGGCGCTGCGCAGGAAAATACGGAAGAGAAAGTATATTGATATTTTCTGTTTGTTGGAAGGGAGGCGGCGGTCGGGCGAGAGCCGTAAGAAGAGGAAGGAGGATGAAAAGGCAGGAAGGATCAAGCGCGTTTCTCGTAATGTTGTGAATTGGACAGGCTTTTCTAAGATTGGCCAGCGTTTGGGGCCATGAGTATCCGGAGCAGTATGGGATGTTGCTCGCGTATGCAGATTCGATTTTGGAAGCCGCACAGACACATGATGGTTGGGCTTGGCTGAACTATGATGAAAAATTCCGGGATAAGATGGAGGAAAATAAGTTGTTGTCGTGGGGAAATCAAGACATTAGTTTGTGGTTGACTCAAATGGCAGTGCGGTCTGGGGGAGCGGGGGGGTCCGGAGGTCTGAAAATTGCAGGGGCCAGCGGGGTGGAGCATCAGGGGCACCAAAGGCAGGGGGAGAGGGTTCAGGAGATCTCTGCTGGAGATTTAATAAGTCATCGTGCCCCTTTCCCGACTGTAAATTTCGGCACGCCTGTTCCCTGTGTGGAGCGGGGCATTCGGCCCTCAAATGCACAAGGCGGGTCCCCACCCCCGCTTCGGCTCCCAAGTAGTGCGGTTACGGGGGAGCGGGCCACCACGCCTATTAGTCTGGAGGCGATGCTCCCTTGGCTCCAGCGTTATCCACGGCGTAGGGTCTGGGAGGTCCTCGTGAGGGGTTTTCTGGATGTTTTTCCCATTCCGGTGATGGGCAAGGGGGGGGTGGGCAACGCGGCCTCAGTGCGACGATTGTCGCAGGTGGTCCGCGTTAAGTTGCAATCGGAGTGCGCCTTGGGTAGGATGGCCGGTCCTTTTTCCTGTCGGCCATTTCCAGATTTGGTCGTGTCTCCTTTGGGTGTTGTGCCAAAGAAGGAACCGGGTAAATATCGTCTAATTCACAACCTGTCCTTCCCGGTGGGATCGTCGGTCAATGATAGGATTCCCAAGCGCTGGTGTTCCGTCCGTTATGCATCCTTTGATGCGGCGATTGATTTGGTGCGTCGTTGCGGTGCGGGGAGTTTAATGGCCAAGGTGGATATCGAATCGGCTTTTCGGCTGTTGCCGGTTCACCCATCGGCGTTCCCTCTGTTGGGGTTTTCTTTTGAGGGGGGTTGGTACTTTGACAAATGTATGCCGATGGGTTGTTCGATTTCCTGTGCGTACTTTGAGATGTTTAGCACCTTTTTACATTGGGCGTTGATTAAAAGGGTGGGTTGCACGAATGTTGTGCACTATTTAGACAATTTTTTGTTCGTGGGGGAGGCGCAGTCCGTCCAGTGTAGGGCGTTGTTGGACGGGTTTGTGGCTTTAGCTCGGAAGTGGGGGGTGCCGCTGGCGGTGGAAAAAACGGAGGGTCCGAGTACATGCTTAACGTTTTTGGGTATACAGCTGGATACAGTGGCAATGGTGGCACGTTTGCCAGGGGCAAAGATTGTGCGTTTGCGTTTGCTGGTCGCCAACGTGCTGGGTGTGTGGAAGCTCACCTTGAAAGAGTTGCAGGCCTTAATAGGTTCCTTGAATTTTGCTTGTAGGGTCATTCCTATGGGTAGGGTGTTTCTGCGGAGACTGGCGGCAGCTATGGCGGGTGCGACGAAGTCTTATCATCGAATACGGGTAACTCGGAGTATCCGGGCTGATTTGGGAGTCTGGGACGTGTTCTTACAGGAATTTAACGGAACGTCCGTGTTGATGGGGGCTGCCATTTCTACTGAAGATTTAGAGCTCTTTACGGACACGGCTGGTAGTGGGGGATTGGGCATCTACTTTGGGGGGGCATGGTGCGCAGCGGCTTGGCCTCAGTCCTGGCGGGATGCGGGGCTTACGGCAAATATTACTTTTTTGGAGTTGTTCCCTATCTTGGTAGTTCTGGAGCTTTGGCCGGACAGGTTGCGTAATCGCAGGGTAGTATGGTACTGTGACAATGAGGCGGTGGTCAGCGTGATCAATAAGTATACCCCGCGTTGTTTGCAAGTTGCGTCCTTGATGCGGGCCATAGTACTAGCTTGCTTGCGGTTGAATGTAGTGGTTAGGGCGTGGCATATTCCGGGGTGCACTAACGGTATTGCCGATGCTCTTTCTCGTTTTAAGTGGGAGCAGTTCCGGATTTTGGCGCCAGCAGTGGACAGCTCCGGCGTGCAGGTCCCAGAGTTCTTATGGCAGCTTGGCCGGTGGAGATGCTAGCATTGCTGCAGCGTTCTGTAGCCCCGGGAACATGGAAGAAGTATCAGCGCGGAAGCGACGACGTGGTCAGTTTTCTGGTGACTCGAGGGTGGCGGGAGGGGCGCGTGCCCGAACATTTATTGGCGGAATACGTGGTCACGGCAAAGTCTATCGGGCGGTCGACAGTGACTGTGCGGGCAAACTTGACGGGGTTTTCCTTTTTCGCGCGGGCAGTGGGCTGGGGTGGCATGGGTGGGGGGTGCCTGGCCCGGCAATTATTGCAAGTGTGGGGGCGTTTTCAGCCGCCCCGGCGGGATGGTCATTGGCCCATTACGCACGGGTTGTTGGTTTGGATCTCGATGGCATTGCCGGGGGTTGCCTCTTCCGTTTATGAAACGTGGCTGTTTCGGGTGGTTTTCAGTTTGGCTTTTTTTGGGGCTTTCCGAGTCGGTGAGTTGGTGGCGGATTCCCGCCATGTAGCATGCAGCTTGAGTTGGCGGCACGTGTCTGTAGGAGACGCGGAGACTCGGTGTGACTTGCACGGTCTAAAACGGATCAGCAAGGTCGTGGTCAGTGGGTGATTTTACGAGCTATTGGACACCCCCTCACTTGCCCGGTGGCCTTGATACAGGAATATCTGGGGGTGCGCCCCGCTGGTGAGGGAAATTTTTCCTTGCATGAAAATGCTAGTCCGCTGACTCGTTTTCAGTTTTCGGCTGTGCTGCGTTTAGCTTTGGAAAGGGTTGGCGTGGAGCCGGCGGAGTTTGGCCCGCATTCGTTCCGGATCGGGGTGGCTACCAGTGCTGCGGTTGCGAGTCTGCCTCAGGGTAAGATTCAGAGGATTGGCCGCTGGACATCGTAGGCATTTCAGGGTTATGTGCGTTTGTGAGGGGGAGGTCGGGGTGTCGGGGGGGTACTAACTGTTGTTTTGTGTTTCAGGTGGGGGCCGGTGTCCTGGGACCTGTTGGTTGGTCGGCCACTCCTTTGTGCATTGGGCGGAGCGGAGAGCAGTAGTGCGGCCGATGGGGCCCAATCTCGGCATTGACCCGTGTGAGCTGGGGGTCCTATGGCTGGGCGTTCGAGGACTGCGTTGGGTGCAGTTCCTGCCTTTGCTGCGGCATCACAGGTGTTCCCAGGAGTGGCCGAAGTGGATGCTTATTCATCTGGGGGGCAACGATTTAGGGTCCTGGACCTGCAAGCAGCTGATCCGGGCTGCAAAACATGATTTTAGTGAAGTGTTGCTAATATTTCCTGGGGTACTGTTGTTATGGTCGGATATCATTCCACGGCCTGCCTGTTGGGTGCAGCGACGGTGGTCGTGGGGATTAACTAAGATTAATCGCCAGATTGGGCGGTGGGTGGTGGAGCATGGGGGTTTTCAGATACAGCATCCCTGGGTTGAGGTTTCTTGTGCAGGTCTTTACCGGGAGGATGGGGTGCATTTATCCCCTGTCGGCCTGGATTTGCTTCTTAATGATTGGCAGGAGGCCGTGGAAGGGGTGGTATCCGGGAGGTACATCGGTCGCAGCTTGGGGGGGGGGGTGGTTCAGGAGTTAGTGAGTGCCTGAACTGGTGGCAGGATCCCGGAGGTTTCCGGGGTCCGGAGCCATAGGTATTACTTGGGCGGGGTACCCCCGACCCGGATAACCCCGGTGAGGCTTTTGCTAGTAATATGGCAAAGCCAGAGAAAGGGGTGGTAGGATGAGCAGTAGCCTCGCTGCTGTGGCAACAGCATGACCTCACTTTGCTACCCACATGGCTGGTGAGTCATCACTGTTGAGGTGGAGGCGGAATGGTATTGTTTGAAATTGTTGTTGAAGTTGTTAAGGTTAATAAAGCTGCGACCGGTGTTTATGCCAGCAACGAAGTTGTGTGAGTTATTGTTGCAGTGGGGGGGGGGAAGGGGTTGGCGAAGGGGGCATGCACCGTGTCCACCGTGCCACGGTTATGAAGGAGGCCGCAGGGCCCTGTACCTGGCCGGCCGGTTGTAACCGGGCCGGCGGCGCATGGCATCCATTTCGGGCCACGGGGGCCGGAAGAATGCTGCGAGGCCAGGCGGCATTTTTAAAATTGATTGGCTCCTGCGGTTGAGTGGCAGCGGTGGGAGCCAATCGGAGACGGCAATCGGGAAGGGGGGAGGTAAGCGACGGGAACGATTTGCCGGGGCTCGCATTCGTGAATGCGGAGCCCGCGGCAATGGACGTCTCTCCCTCCCACCCAATTTTTTGGGAATGGGGTTGGGTTGTTGCAGCTGGGGGGGCGGCGGGATCCCGGAGGTTTCCGGGGTCCGGAGCCATAGGTATTACTTGGGCGGGGTTGGGGTACCCCCGACCCGGATAACCCCAGTGAGACTTTTGCTAGTAATATGGCGAAGCTGGAGAAAGGGGTGGTAGGATTAGCAGTAGCCTCGCTGCTGTGGCAACAGCATGACCTCACTTTGCTACCCACATGGCTGGTGAGTCATCACTGTTGAGGTGGAGGCGGAATGGTATTGTTTGAAACTGTTGTTGAAGTTGTTAAGGTTAATAAAGCTGCGACCGGTGTTTATGCCAGCAACGAAGTTGTGTGAGTTATTGTTGCAGTGGGGGGGGGGGGAAGGGGTTGGCGAAGGGGGGTTGCACCGTGTCCGCCGTGCCACGGTTAGGAGTTTCCAACAGCCACAAAGAAAACAAGTGTGATTCAAACCCAGGTCTGTTGCTTACTGGGCCAGTGCTCCAACCATTAGGCTATACCTTCACACTCTTCTCTAGAGCATTGTCTAAAATCAAAGAGACTGCAGATCCCTGCCTGCAATAAGTGAAGCCCAGGACATGTAAAAATGTGCCTATCACATTCTGTGACAGTGGTACACCTCATCTAGGTCCTGTCTACAGTGGTGTACATGCAGTACATACTGCAATGGACACTCAGTACTGTAACTGCATAGCAGACACACAGCTGCAGGATACATGTCTTGTCCAAAGACCAAGCTACATATGAGGTTAAGATGCCTGTCCCTCCACTGTACCTCCAATGCCAGTCGCATGCAGAGGGCTGCTGTACCACAGTGTGGCACTAACCCCTGAGGCAGCACATGTGCAGGGCGTGTGGTCCCTTGTGACCTGCTGCACACTGCGAGATAGGTACACCTGCACATATACCGAACTCAAACCACATGACCCATGCGATGCATCACAGACTATCCTATCCAGTGATCACAGTTGTCACTATGGCTGTGATTGGGGCTCCAGGTGCCGGTATTGTTAGCCCCTCCATAACCCATTGCACCACCAATCTGAGCAGATATATGCAACTGGCGACCAAATAGAGAATTCAGCAATCTATCACATCAGCACTGTAATATGCAAGGAAATTGTGTGCTTCCTGCACATAGCAGCTACCATATGTGTGAATGACCTGTTTCAGCAGTCACCCTGAATGTGAGGAAGAGCACACCACCTGGTCCTCATTCTCTTTTTTTCTAGTTTAACCCAAAGTGCCTCCTATATCCCCTGTAAGTCCTTTAATTTTGTAGCTTTAATATGATTTTTTACATATAGTGCTCCTACCCCTCCCCTTCTTCCTACCCTGCCCTTCCTGAATAAAGTATAGACTGGTATAATTACATCCCAGTCATGGTTGTCTGTGAACTGTTTGCGAAATACAAGTCAGCCTCCCATTAAAGCTTCAACATCTGGGATCTTACTGTATTTCCCATACTATGGGCATTAATGCACACTGCTTTCCAGACATTGCCCCTTTTACCCAATTCTATAGAGGTATTAAATGTTTTACTTACCTGAAGTCTTCTACTTACCTGGGAGCTTTCTTCACCCATCCCCAATGAATCTAGTTTAAAGCTCTCTTCAATAGGTTAGCCAATCTGCAGTGGAAGACACTTTGACCCTTTTTGGATAGGCGGACACCATCTCTGCTCAACAGCCTTTGGAGAATCATCCCATGGTCCAGGAAGCCAAAACTCTCTCAATGACACCATACTGCTTCTTCAGTTTGAGGACTAGAGGAATTGGATGGTTGATTCTGCAGGCTTTGGTGACTTTTGGTGTCCAACTATTTTTATTCTGTAGCATACCATCTTCACATCTGTTGGAGAGCTTGAATACCTCAAGAACCATCTCCTCAATGTACTTCTCGCTGTCCCAGCCTCACCACCTCTTCTCTGAGCTCCTTCAGTTTCATAAGAACTTCAGCTTGCAGGCATTGTGCACATGGAACTAGTCCCTCCTGGGATTGGGCTGTCTGTCTGGACTGAGGCAGATGTTGTAATGGGGACAACAGCTTTGGTAACAGATTCTTCCCAGCCATAATTCAGTTATTGGAGTTTTGGTACCTGTTGAAGGAAATGAGAAAGACCTACCAAAGTCCCTAACTTTTCCTCAGAGAAAAAGCATCCAGCCTCTTTTATGTGTGTTCTAACAGCTCTGTTCTATGTACCTGTGTGTAGTCCTGCTAGCTTGCTAAACAGCTGTTATTTTATGCTATTAGATTCTAATATTATGCTTCTGAGGTATATCTTTTAATGTGTTCCCTTTATAACATTACCTAATCAAAGCTCATTCAAGAATATCAAATTGTTTACTTTAAGTAGATATCCAAATGTGAAACTATTTACTTCCTAGATTTTCCCTACCAACCAACAAAAAAAATTTGTTTTCTTTGGTAACAAGCTAATTGGTGAGTTGCCCTGTATAGCAAGGATTCTCACAAGGGGTTGGTGGGAGCTGGAATTTATTTATTTAACATTTCTTATATACTGCCTTTCATGATATCAAGGCGGTTTACATTGAACAAACTGAAATTACAATGAACAGGGCATTATAACTTGGAAATAACTATTTTACAGGGAACATGGGCTATGGAGGGTTAAGTGGCTTGTCCAAGACCACAAGGAGCACCTGTGGGACTAGAAACCCCAGTCCTTCTGGCCCAAGGTTGCTGTCCTCTAGTGGGATTTGAACCCCTGACCTTCTGGTCTGAAGTATCTTGCCCCAACCACTAGACCACTAGGGAGGGATCTAACACCTAAGAAGGACAATGCCTTCAAAGAACTTGCTTTCTTCTTTGAACCTGAAGGCTAGAGGAGAAGCAAAAAACACCTATAACTGCATAAAAAAGCTTTGCCTAAGAAAACAAAAAAAAACCCTTTTACAATACAGCTACAATTTCCTAGGCAATGCAGTAGAAAAAGTTAGCAATTAAAAATGAAAAAAGCTCCCTTTAAGAGCTCTCAGGCAGAGAGTTTGTATTCAAGAGCCACAGAAATACCTTGCTTGCAATGGAGACCCTCTAGGGATGACAGTAAGTGCAAGGCATTGTACATCTTTATACAACACTCAGCTATTTGGCTCCTAAGCAAGCTAATTAAGAACACTAATGCCTGAGAAGGGCAATTACTTCAAAGGGTTTGCCTTCCTCTTTGAATCTGAAGGCTAGAAGAGAAGGAAAAAAACATGACTCCAGACATCCAGGACATTTCTGACATCAGGTAGAGATATCCAGGTTCCTGGGAACACCCCAGCCACACCTCCACTATGCCCCCCAATTCAGACATGGACATCCACAGACTCAGTTTCTAAAATGGCTCTGGAGATGACTCTGTGCTTGTGGTGAGTGTGGATAGGAGGAGGTGAATTTGGGAGGATGGTATGATTGAAAGGGGCTAGGGCAGAGTGGTAAGTATGGAAGAGGCAGTGAGGCTGAGGGATGAGTGTTATTTAAAGAGGACATGAGTGAGGTGTGGGAAACAAATCTGGGCATGGTGGAGAGTGTAAATAGGAAAAGCTGAGTCCCAGGGATGGGTGTGATTGAGGGGGGTATAAGCCTTGGGTAGAGTGGTGAGTTTGGAAGGGTGGTGTGATTGAGGGGCATGAGTAAAGCAGCAGCCTAGATAGGGTAGCAAGTGTGAAGGGGGCAGTGAGTCTGGAACGTGGTGTGATTGAAAGGGGCATGAGTAAGGTGTGTAAGTGTGACGCAGGCAGTGAGTTTGGGAGATGGACATGATTGAAGAGGACATGAGCCTGGGCGGGTTGTTGGTGAGTGTGGATAAACAGAGGTGAGTCTGGGAGGGTGGTGTGATTGAGAAAGGCATGAGTGAGGAATGAGCCTCTGAGAATAGGGAGAAATGAGTCTGCGAGGATGATATGATGTGCAATATATATTGACTACTTCAGATAATTACTTTAAAAAGCATTTATATATGTATATATTGTTTGAGTAATAATTAAATTTGATTGCTATTTGGAGCCATCTTACAAATCCTTCAAAAGCCAACTAAAAACCTACTTCTTTCAGATTGCTTTCAACTTATCTCCCTATGAGTTTTAGCACCTTCTTTCCTATCTCCTTTCCCTGCCTTATCCCTGTTGTATGAATGAAAGCTTTCCAATTTGAATCTGGGCATTTCTTTTCTTCCTTATTATTATTATTGTATTCTAATTGTACACTGCCCTGCTATCTGGTAAAAGAGCGGTGTATCAAGTTTTAATAAAACATAAAGATAAACATGTGCATTTTCATCCACTAAAATGGAGTCACATCAGGAAAACATTTGGGAACAATTTCCTAAGAATGAAGTAACTTGGGAGGGGAAAGTGGGACAGATGCAGAGGGAAGAATCAGAGATGGAGCGGGCAGATGCTAAAGAGGAAGGAAAGAGAAGAGGCAGATGCTGGAAAGAAAGGGCTGGGCAGAGGCAAGAAATAGGAGTAGGAGACAGGGGAATGGATACTAGGGAAGGATGCAAGGAGACAAAAGGGGATGGTGGGAAAGCAGGGACTCAGGCAGGATCTGAGTGGGGAAAGTAGAATACAGACTCCGAGACTGACTGTGGATTGGGATAAGCCTAGGAACTCAGGGCTTGGGTGGTGGGCTAAAGTTGGACCTCTGGGATTTAGGAATCCAATGGGATCTAAGCAATTGGGAGACACTATAAGTAGAGATATATTCTAAGGATGTAAGGTGTAAGACTGTGTGAAGAAAGATGGGGAGGGATGAAGACATAATATGAAGGACTAGAGGGGTTGATAGGCAGCAGAAAGAGACAGAGAGCTGTGAGAGACAGAGGAAAGGGTTTGGTCTTTGAAAGGTTTGAAGAGACCAAGAATGGAGAATATGAAAGGGAGAATGGGAGGCTGGTTAGAGAGTAAGAGATAGCAGAAAGAGACTGCAGGCAGGGGAGAGAATGAGTTATTGGGAAGGAACCCAGAGGCAGAGAAGAAAAGGATTCAGATGAATTGTGGGTGAGATGGGGGACTCAAGAGTGGGTGAAAGAGGGAAATGGAAATAGAATCCTGGCGAAACGTGAAAGACAAAGGGGGACATTAGAGATCTGAGAGTGTTTATGTTTATGTAATGTCTTGATATACAACCCAGGCTGAAGAGCATCAGAGCTATTTACAATCACTGCTGGATACATTCTCTTGTCCCCAAAGGGCTCACAATCTATGTACACATGAGACAATGGAAGGTTATGTGACTTATTTATTTATTTAGCTGCATTTATATCCTGCTTTTCACTGGGTCAAAGTGGTTGGGGGATACATTTAACATGAGGGGATATGAGACACATACACTAATACTTACAGGGAACATGGACAATGGAGGGTTAAGTGGCTTGCCCAAGACCACAAGGAGCACCTGCGGGACTAGAAACCCCAGTCCTTCCGGCCCAAGGTTACTGTCCTCTAGTGGGATTTGAACCACTGACCTTCTAGCCTGTAGTACATTGCCCCAACCACTAGGCCACTCCTCCCTCCCAAGATGTGCCTATAGGACTAAAAACCCCAGTCCCTCCAGCCTGAAATTGCTTTCCCCAGGTGGGAATTGAACCCCCAGCCCGAGATACCTTGTCCTAACCACCAGGCCACTCCAAGTAGGTAGGCAAGACATAAAAAGAAGGAAGCTGAAGACTGGAGAGTGAGAGATGGAGAGAAGGAATAGAATCTGCCGGGGACGGGGGTGGTGTTTATAAACATAGATGAAAGAATGAATTCTTGTCTCTGACATCTGGGAGACAGGGAACAAGAAAAAACAGAAAATGGAAAAGAGATCCTGGAAAAGGGCTTAGGAAAAGATTGAAAAGGGGAAAGAGAAAAAAAAAGAGTCCAGGACCAACACAATCAGAAAAATAAAATAATCAGACAACAAAGGTACATTCTAGAGTTTTAGGCATTGGGCTGTGTCAGCTTTGGTAATGTACATTTCTTTAGCTTTCTATATTAATCAATACAGGAGGAAATGTAATTCTGTTTTGTTTTATTTTTATTTCTCCAGTAGTACATTGCATGTGGAGCTTGGCTTCTTGGGGTTTTCAGCTCAGATTTTGGCTTGCATGTTTCTATTTCCCTTGCTCTATATCAGCTGAGGGTCTATCTGTCTTCTGCATGCATGACCGTGGTGTAGCATTTTTCTGTGTAGGGATCTGTTATAGTCTGACTTGTTCTGTTTTCCCAGTTGGAGGTGTATTGGTAGACTAGGGTCTGGTACAATATTTGTAGTACTCTGTGAATCCTGGAAGTTACTGCAGTTTTGGCAATACATATTTTCTACATATATGCTGTATTTTGCATGAGTTTTAATAACTGATTTAATTGTCAGCACCGTAGTGGATGTGAATATAGTATACTGTGATATTTTTACCTCAGAAGTGTATACGGGGTATGTGTATATGGGGAAGTGTCAAAGGGAGGTGGAAGAGTACAGAAGGAGGACAAGTCAAGAGGGAGGAAGGGTTTGTGTGCAGCCGGAAGGGAGCGAGCTGGGTATGTGTGTGCTGGAAGGGTGAAGGGGAAGAGAGAGAAAGCTGGGGAAATGTATAGAAGGTATATACCATGGAAGAGGGTGGTGAATGAGATAGGACAATGGGGGAGGGGGGTAATACTGTGGGGGGAGAATTGAAAGAGAGTTATGATGGAGTATATGGAGAGGGAAGTGTTTGAGAGAGAAAGAGCTATCATGGGGTGTGTGCAGGGTGGGCAAATTGAAACATAGAAACATAGAAATATGACGACAGAAAAAGACCACATGGCCTATCTTGTCTGTCCTTCCATAACAACTACAACAGTCCCCTTTTTACCTTTAGAGATCCTCTGTGTTTGTCCCATGCTTTTTTGAATTCAGTTACTGTCCTCACCTCTACCACCTCCACTGGGAGACTATTCCATGGATCCACTACTCTTTCCGTAAAGAAATATTTCCGCATATCACTCCTGAATCTATCTCCCTTCACCCTCATCCCATGTCCCCTCGTAGCAGAACTTGCTTTCAATTGAAAGAGGCTCTCTCCCTGAACATTTATGCCACGGAGGTATTTAAACATCTCAATCATATCACCTCTATCCCGCCTTTCCTCTAAGGTGTACATATTAAGATCCTTCAGTCTGTCCTCATATGCTTTATAATGAAGACCACTAATCATTTTAGTAGCCACCCTCTGCACCGACTCCATCCTATTCACATCTTTTGAAGGTGCGGTCTCCAGAATTGCACACTATACTCCAAATGAGGTCGCAGCAAAGACTTATACAGAGGCATTATCACCTCCTTTTTTCTGCTAGCCATTCCTCTCTGTCTGCACCCAAGCATCCTTCTAGCTTTTGCCGTTGCCTTTTCTACCTGTTTAGCTACTTTAAGATCATCAGACACAACCACGCCTAGGTCCCGCTCTTCTTTAGTGGAGAAAAGTACTTTACCCCCTATACTATATTGCTCCCTTGGATTGCTACATTAATTCCCAGCTGCCAAATTCTAGACCATTCTTCAAGCTTAGCTTGATCCCTCCTCATGTTATCTACACCTTCCTGGGTGTCTACTCTATTGCAGATTTTGGTATCATCCGCAAAGAGGCAAACCTTACCTGAAAGCCCTTCCGCTATATCACTAACAAAGATGTTAAAAAGAATCGGACCAAGGACAGATCCCCGGGGCACACCACTGATAACATCCTTCTCCTCAGAGTGAGCTCCATTTACTTGTACTCTTTGTCGCCTCCCACCCAACCAATTTCTAACCCAAGCAGTAACTTTAGGGTCCATCCCTAGGGTGCTCAGTTTGTTTATAAGTCACCTGTGAGGAACAGTGTCAAAGGCTTTACTGAAATCTAAATACACAACATCTAGGGCTCTCCCTCGGTCCAACTCCCTGGTCACCCAGTCAAAGAAATCAATCAGATTTGTCTGACAAGACCTGCCTCTGGTGAATCCATGCTGCCTCGGATCCTGTAATTCGCTGGACTCCAGAAACCTCACTATTTTCTCTTTCAGCAGCGTTTCCAATAATTTACTCTAATTTAAACTAACCGGCCTGTAGTTTTCAACCACATCCTTACTTCCGCTTTTGTGTAAATGCACCACATGAGCCTCTCTCCAGTCCTTTGGCACCACTCTCGACTCCAACGAGGCATTGAAAAGGTCAGTCAGTGGAGCTGCTAGAACGTCCCCAAGTTCCCTCAATATTCTCGGGTGAATCCCATCCGGTCCCATCATTTTGTCTACTTTAAGTTGAGATAGTTTCTCATGAACACAGTCTTTTGAAAATTGTTCAAGATGTCCTTTGCTTCTGTTCCTATTTGTCGGTGTTTTCTGAGGTCCTGCTCCTGGTTCTTCATCTGTGAACACAGAACAAAAATATTTGTTAAGCAATTCCACTTTATCCTTATCAGCTTCTACATATTCCTCCCCTGCACCCTTGAGTCTGACAATACCACTCTTGCCCTTCCTCTTCTCACTAATATATCTGAAAAATGTCTTATCCCCCATTTTATTGCATTGGCTATTTCCTCCTCCTTTTGAATCTTTGCCTTCTTGACTACTTTGCTAACTTCTCTAAGTTTTTCCAAATACAGATGCCTGTCTTCCTCTCTCTGTGAGCTCTTGTATTTCATGAAGGCCTCCCTCTTTTTCTTCACTTTTTCAGCTACTTCTTTCGAAAACCATAGCGGTCTCCTTTTCCTTTTACCTTTATTTACCATTTTAACAAAAAGGTTGGTTGCCCTTAAAATATCCCCTTTCAGTTTTTCCCACTGTTTTTCTACATCCCTCAGTTGTTCCCATCCAACTATAGAAACAATTGAATAGAAATTGAGAAAGGGCTATAATGTGTGTGCCGCGGGGTGTATTACAAAAGAACGTTAGGGGCATGTGTGAGTGTGTGCTGGAGGTTATAGGTGCAAAGCCTCATGATTATGCAAATATTTATGCACATGAGGCCCTGAAGTAAGTCTCTGTACATGGCCCCACATCCTTTTCAGGTCACCTCTGCTCCAAGCCTTGTAGTTTAATGAGCATGGCTGGAGAGCTCTGCCCTCTACTTTCAAGAAGGCCTGAGGCACGTGCAGAGAAATGTGGGACCATATGCAGAGAATGATTGCAAGACCTCATTTGCATAAGTCAGTAGGGGCTAAAACGTAGGGCTAAAAAATGGGGCCATGTGCAAGAAACACAGTTGTTCAATGGTAGGGCTGACCCTGCCCACATCTACACAATTCCTGAGCCTTTCAGCTCCTTAGCGAACACAAACCACATCCAGTTTCACAGCTTAGCTCAAACAAACATACTTCTACAATCTTCAACTCATATTTCGAGTCCAGTGTACGCAGTGCAGTGTCTTTTCAGTACAGATCTCGTGGCACTTAAAAACCATGGTAGACAACACACAGCTTCCTAATTATAATCACAAACTTTCAATAGTGTAAATAACACAGTATCTCAATAGGCTGTCTCAGCACCAGTTATCTCCCCAGGACTATGCCTTGGCTTCCTGCAGCTTCACCTGCCGCTTTCCAGACTTCCTTTGTTACTGCTTTACTCCTTTGGCTCTCCCTCTTACCCTGAGGTTGCAAGCCCCTTCCTCTTCCTGAGGATATTCCTATGGCATGTGCCTTAGGGGCTTCCTACTGCCTCGGCTAGCAGGGATCTGAAGGTTTCTGCTTGCTTTTTCCTAGTGCCTCCCAGAGCTTTTGCTGAGGGACAGAGTGCCTCTGCTCTCTGGGCTTTCCCATCCCCCTGCTTTAAGATGGCTCTTAGTAAAAGAGTCTTAAGGACCACCTGGCTACCCTCAGCCACTCCCTTACAAGACCTGGCTGCAAGCCACCTTGTGGAGCTTGCCCTGGTTTGCATCTTTGCACACCACCGATTGTAGTCAAAAAGCAATAGAATGTTGGTAATTATTCATAAAGGGATAGCGAGTAAAAAAGAGAATATTACAATTCCTCAGTAGCAATTCATGGTGTGTCCATCCTTGAGAACTGCATGCAGTTCTGTCACTCCTATCTCTAAATATATATAACATTAATAGAAAAGGTATAGACAAAGAAGACTAAAATGATAAATGAGATGGAATGGTATTCTTATGAAGAAAGGTTAAACTGGGCTGTTCAGTTTGGAGAACAGATAGCCCCAGTCCTCAAATCATTATTTTTTGTGCTTTGACAATTACATTTGGACAAATCAATCTTTAACCAACAAACTCTAAAAACCGTGTTGTCCATGGCATTCCTAGCCCCCTTCGGTCCCCACAGTGGGTGCCCTTACCATGATGCGCTGCTCCGCGGTGCAATACATCCTCTCCTGCCCCCGCCAGGCCCATACTTCCACGGCAGCACAGCAAGCTTACCTAAAAGCCAGGTGGCTTACCATACTGCCTCTAATCCGGGGCCATTGGCTCTCTCTCTCGAGACTTCATCCATGAGAGAGAGCCAATGGCCCTGGATTGGAACTAGTGGGCCTGGCAGGGGTGCACCTCCCTTCTGGCCTGCACCTGAGGTAGGATGCACTCACCGCCCCACCCTTGGTATGCCACTGCCTGGCTTTCACTCTCATGTTATATGAAGGCACATTTTACTGAGGACGCCACAGTGCAATCTGAGATGTCCAAGGCAGAAGGTCTGAAAAAGAAGCAGGTGCATTCAAGTTCAGGCTTGATTTCATAAACATGGATATGCCCAATATGGACATCTATGGGGATGTCTATATAAATGTTCCCAGAATAGCATGTCAGAACCGGAACGTCTAATAGCCTAATGGTTAAAGTAGTGACCTAAAGTAGCCAGGGTTCAAAGCCTAGTACAGCTCCTTGTGATCTTAAGCTAGTCACTTAACATTCCATCTTCTCTATGCCCTCTGAATGTTTTAGGGCCAAAACAAGCACTTTCCTGATGCTTATTTCTGCCTGGAGCAGATATAAATGTGGATTGGGTAACAGACGTCCCTGGCATTTCTGAAATCGAGCAGGGATGTCTAAGTTCATTGTCCCTCCACCATGCCCCCCCCCCCCTGCCTACTTAGACATCCCTGCACTGGAGGCATCTTTAAAAGTCATTTGTAAAATGGCTACAGTGAAATCTCCATGATTTGGACATCCATGTAGATGTCTTCAGATGTCCAAATCACAGCTTTTTTCTTTTTGAAGTGCCATCAAGTAATTGCTGACTCCTGGCAACTCCAGCAGTCCATGGGTTTTCTTGGAAAGGTATGACCAGAATTAGATTACAGGCCTTTCCTTCCAAGGCAAGGGAGGGTAAAGTGACTTGCCCAATGTCACAAGGAGTGCCAGAGGGAATCAAACCTCAATCTCCTGGCTGTTACGCTAACCACTAGGCTACTCCTCCAGTCCAAATCACAGCTAAGACTTTTAAAATGATCCCCATAGGATGGACTACAATAACTCCCTCTACAATAGCTGAACCTATTGTCCATCCACCCACTATAACTCAGGCGGAACATAGTTGTATGGCTTCTTGCAGGAAGGTCTACTCTTAGTGCACAGTCTTGCATGCTGGGATACCTTTGTATCTTTCCAATCCACTGAGTCCTTTTAACTCTTTTCATTCTATTCACTCACAATATTTAAATCAGTTAGCTCATTTTCCTATTTTGACTCCCACTATTAGAACTCTCTTCCCCACAAGCCTGAGAGAAGAATTAAACCATACCTACTTTAAGGCAATCCTAAAAAACATACCGGTACTCTAACATTTGGAGACTCATGAGATAAGGACGGTCTTAGGGGAATGGAATCAGGACCAACACTACCCATTTCTTTTTTGCTATCTACAGTACTTTTAATAAAATCTACATTTCCTTTTTCTACCCTCCCAATAAACAATGCAACATGTAAACTGCTTTGCTGTATTCTTGGTAAAGACTGAAAAGTGATCAACTCCACATCATATCTGGTGTCTAACTTGGAGAGGGGTTATACTTATAACAAGTGGTTAGCTAATAATTAACTAAGCAGTATATTTATTTATTTAACAGTTTTTTTAATACTGCTTTATCATTTCAATCAAAGTGGCTTATATTGCAACTTAAACTTGGTAATGTACATTAAACAGGGACATTGATAACTTGGATTCTTCTGAGGCAACAGAGGGTTAAGTGACTTGCCCAAGGCTACAAGGAGTGCTAGTGGGAATTGAACCTTGGGTTTCCAAGCCAGTACTCTAACAACTAGGCTACTCCTCCATGCCAAGCTAAGAATACCTCCAATATAGCTGAGTTAAGCAGCAATTTGTTTTTCAAAAGCTAAGCCCTGATCTCAGCAAGACAGCTATTTAAGTGAGAAATCCACTGCTTGTCCCAGTACAAGCACTGTGGAACCTGTGTCTTCTGGGGAAGCTGCTAGTTACTTGTGACCTAGATTGGCCACCGTTGAAAACAGAATACTAGACTTGATGGACCTTGGTCTGACCCAGTATGACATATCTTATGTTCTAATGTTCTTAAACTATAACAGTGTAATTTATAATTTGTCTACATGGAAATAAAACAAAGAACAACAACAAAACCCCCAAGTTCTGACTCCATGATAAGGATCAGCTAGTGATCTCATATAAATGTTAAAAGAATAGGCAAGATAACAGACTCCTAAGAGACACGGCAATCCAGAGGTCTCACCAAGGAGTAATAGTCTCCTTGGAAAATTTGTTGCCATTGTACCTTCAAAAATATTAAGCAAATCAGTATGGTTTTCCCTGACCAAATTATTTTAGATCAGTCCTCAGAATAGCAGGACCAAATGATGGACCAAACAGCACTAAAAGAGACCAATGTCCTTCGTAGACCACCATTTCAGGCAAAAACACTACCGGTATTTTTGAATTTGCATGATGACTGCCCTTTCTACTAATTCCCCTAAATATGGGATACGACAGCCTGGAATAAAGGTGCCAAAATTAACTGTATGTAGAGCATCTTTTTTGCCTACGCCCAAGATATACTCTTTCTGATGCAATGTCTTCTCTCATCATACCCATTTATTTATATCAAAGAGAGACCAGTTTAGGGGATTAGGGGCAAGTGTGTTAAAGTATCTGAACCAACTTTGCTGCAGGTCTTAACTTTTAAAGTCAAGAGCTTCTGGATATCAAGTTTATAATTTCCTTTCACAATAGCTTTGATAACCAAAATAGTCAGAAATTGGGATATAGACCTACATTCTCTACTGAAAAGGTATGAACTAAATTCAAATACCATTAAACATTATAGAATCTCTTTGTTCCTATTCTTTAAAAAACAACCAATGAGTGCCCTGCAATATGAGTGGGGTCCTGTATGCATTGCATAAGACCTATAACAGAAAAATACATAGAGAAAATCTCCAAATAGACTGGAATCAGTCTTCACTGTGCATATTAAAATTCACTATTACTACTAATAATCATTTGTTTAGTTCTATAAGGCCTATGCAGCACTGTACATATAGATATAAGACACAGTCTCTACTCATCAGAGCTTACAATCTAATCAAGATGAAAAAATATTGCAAAGCTGAGGACTTGAGTGTGGTAAGATTCACATAAGTAGTGGACAAGAGAGTGAGGAGCATCAGGATCCAAAAGCAGTCTCAAAGAGGTGGGGTTTTAGCCTGGATTTCAACAGGGCTAGAGAAGGAGCTCAAAGCACAAACTAGTAGGTTAGTAAAAATCCAATGCTAAAGTTCCTTCAGGGTGGAAGCAGGAGGTCCTGCCTGACAATGCAATAAAGATACTATACAATCACCCAAATGATATCCATAGAGGAACGCTCAATCTATATCGCTCTCACAGATCAAAATATATCAAGATATTCTCAAATAGTCATTTCAGAGAGAGCAGTTGTCCACATATAAAGATTTTTTTTTAATGAACCTGAGAGTAATCATCTATGAGATATATGAAAGTCCTTAGTTTAAGAGACCAACAATCTCCTCTTTACAACCTTGTAATGCTCATCTATCTCAATCATTGGTTCATAATTTTTACATCCATACAAACTTGTATAGTAATCTTATAACTGTTTCATAGCTTATTAGTACAGTAGTGACAACCTGTTTGTAATCCATAGGTATACCTTTCCATATAGTTTCCAAACATGAATTCATGTTTCATGTTTTTGATCTGTGAGATCGATATAGATCTAGCATGACAATATAATAAACGCATGCAAAGGTCTTCCTAATATAGGCAGTCGTACTTTGTCCTCTTATTCTAACAGCAAATAAATCTATCAACATGATCATGATGGCAAAACATAGCTCTAGCTTCATTCCTCTTCTTGTCATAAACACTTAACAGTAACAACAGTATTTAACCCTCCTCAATATCTCCCGGATCAGCCTTCTTCCTAATTCCGTCACCTGTCTCTTCCCTGCTGAACAAATTTTACTGCATGTTCTGCTTTCACAACCTCACTTGGCCACTCAGCTAGTCAGTGCCAATCCGGTCTAGCTATGGAAAGGTTCATAAGAACCTTGGGCCCAATTTTCGAAGGCATTTACACAGGTAACTTCCCTAGTTACCCATATAAATGCCTTAACAGAAAAATTCGAAAGTACTTACATGGGTAGTGCCTTTGAAAATTTCCTGGTTTGTCTCTTATGCAGTTAGCATCGGGGCATATCGGGAGTGTTCCAGGACAGAGCAGGGGAGGAGGAAAGGGCTAAGTGGGTAGCAGTGATTTCCAATGCTACACACTTAGCCCTCAGTTTCTTAAGGATAGGCTGCCAGCGTGTCAGGCTAAACCCGGATTTTCACTTCCGCTGCTGCAGAAGTGAAGATCTGGATTAAGGGGCTTGGGGGACAGGCTATGTGGACAGGCCACCTTCATGCCACCCAGTAATACCAAGCTATACCCTGAAGCTCATGGCACTGGCGTGCTAGCATCCATATCCTTCATTTCCCTCCCTTTAGTCCTGTTCCTTGCATCTGATACCAATTCTGGCAGTAACGTCTGGCCCTTCAACTCCCTGCCACAAGTAGTGACATCCTCAAGTTAGTCACTGCTTCCTCACACCTGCAGCTACAGCCCCTCTGTCACCATATCAGGGCTCCATATAATTCTGCACTGCACTTTACTCAAAATATACCAAAAATTATGTCTAAGAGGTGAACTCCATCAAAACGGTAGAGACTCAGACAGTCATTCTGAAGTTCATAAGATTGTATCAGATTCCCTAGCAAAAACATGAAATTGGCAATCTCAGCATTCACATTATGATGGAGCCTGCCTACTGCCTTATGCTGCCTGGCCTCCCTCCACACCATTCTGGAGATAATCTAGGACCACACCAGTCACACAGGGAAAATAACACCTTCCCTGAGTGAATGAAAAACAATTGAGGCATTGAGAAATATTTTGATTGCAACAGTGAAGAAAGAAGCTGGATCCAGCACATGCCCTGAATTCCAAGCCATCATATTCAGATATCCGAGGCTGCCAGTCCCAGATAATCTCCTAGTCAAGGTTCTGCAACCATTTACTGGACATAGAAGATGAAAGAATGTCCCCAAATCCATACACAGACTGTAGGCATTAGCAAGCCTGGGAAAAAACTGACACACAAGCAGCATGAGCAACCACATCGTTTAATGTGCGTAGTCCAAATACAGTACTTGTTGGACTGCCAGTGCCCTAATCACTGAATGAACATCATTGCGCCTCCTGATCAGCAACAAATATGGCTGCTCCAATACAAAATGAATACCATAATTCAAAGAATCAGACCTGGTGCTTGCCAAACTCTTCTTCAACATCTCAGATCCCAGTTAGTCACTGGAGGTGCTTGCCAAACACAGATCGTGTTAAATGAATCAAAAAATGAACCTCAGAAGCTCACGTTCTCTTTCATGATGCATGAAATATACACCAAGTGATGCTTCCAAGCTATCATGCACGTCAGCTATGTTGAGCAATGCATTACTGCTACTACTTCTACTGATCATTTGTATAACACCACAAGGCGTACGCAGTGCTGTACAAAGATATGTAAGAGACGGCCCTACTCATCAGAGCTTACAATCTAGTCAAGACAGACTGCTCAACAGAGTTTATAGTCTAGTCAAGACAGACAACACAACAGCTGAGGACTAGGATGTCTAGGGGAATGGTAAGCTAACACATACAGTAGCTGGAGAACAGGAGACTATGTAGATCAGGATCCAAGCACCTGAACCATTGGAATCACTTGGCAGATGAAATTAAAGTGCCTGTTAAGGGAACTTGATCAAACATGAGTTTTTTTATGCCCTTGACCCTCTGAGATCATAAGAAATGGATTTGATCAAAAGTCCATCAAGGCTGGTATCCTATTTACAACAGTGGTCAATCCAGGTTACAAGTATCTGTTGGTTTCCCAAAAGGTAGACAGATTTCATGCTGCTTATCCCAGGCGTAAACAGTGGATTTGCCCAGCCCATTTTAATAATGGTTTGTGGACTTTTCCTCCAGGAACCTATCCAAACTTTTTTAAGTCCAGCTACATTAACAGATTTTACTACATCCCCCAGCAACGAATTCCAGAGTTTGATTACGCATCTAGTGAATAATACTTTCTCTGATTAGTCTTAAATGTGCCCATATTGTAGCTTCATTGCATGTTCCCTAGCCTTTCTACGTTTGAAGGTATAAACAACTGATCTATGTTTATTTGTTCCACTCATTATTTTATAGATCTCTATCAAATCTCCCCTCAATCGTCTTTTTTCCAAATTGAAGAGCACTAACATTTTAAGCCTTTCTTCATAGGGACATCCTTCCATCCCCTATATAATTTTGGTTGCTCTTCTCTGTACATTTTCTATTTCTGCTATATGCTTTTTAAGATATGGCAATCAGAATTGCACACAGTATTCAAAGCGTGGTCACACCATGTAGTGATACAGAGAGATTACAATATCTTCAATTTTATTGTCAATCCCTTTCCTTATGATTCCTAGCATCACTGTACACCTAGCCATTGCTGTACATTAGGCAATGGTTTCAATATATTATCCATGATAATACCAAGATCCTTTTCATGGGTGGTGATTCATAATGTGGAACCTTGTATCATATAATTGTAATTTGGATTGTTCTTTAAGTACATACCTTAGCACTTGTTCATATTAAATTTCATCTTTCATTTGGATGTCTGGTCGCCTGATTTCTCAAGGTCCTCACAGTGCCACCATCTTGTCCATGGGAAACCTGAACTCCATGTGCTCTAGCTCAGTCCCTAGAATGGTGAGCTTTTTACAGTACATAGCTTGTCAGACATTTCTGCACACCACTGAGCAGCCCATCAACATGCATTTGTTGAAGTAAAAGTACCTGCCATCTGAAAACCAGCTAGTGCAATGAATTGGGGTTGACTGTCAGCAAGCAAAATGCCAACTCAGTATTGACTTTTGCCATCAACACCCCCAAGCCCAACCATTACAGAATGTCCCCTGTCAGGTGAACAAGGTATACTATGGTTAATAAATGTGATAACAGGAAGGCTTACCTGGGCGATTGTGGCTGCAGGGAAGATCATCCTGAGTTTGGGCTGCTGACATGGTAGCTGGTGGGGGTCACAGCTCCTTCCTCGTTTGCATTCTGGGAGGATCCAGACACAAGGCATCCCACAGGGCTCAGCGTTATCTGCACTACTCCAATATATATCTACAACCCATCTGTGATATTATTAGAGCACATAGTGTGGATTACAGGACATATGCAGATGACATCATGTTATTCACATCAATTGAAATGACAAATCCCAACTATCAGAAAATCATCAACTGCTTCAATGATATCTCACATTGGCTTGACACAGTTAATCTTTCAATCAACCTAAAAAAACTGAAGCCCTAATAATCACCAGAAACAAAACGTTCAATCCACCTCAACATCTACAAGTAAATAATGCCCTACTTGAGGTTAAAAAAGAAATAAAATACCTAGGGATCTTCTTGGACCAAAACCTCAATAAGACCAAGCACATTGATATGATGACAAGAACAATATACCACAAAACCAGAATGATACAGTCCTTATGACCTCTTCTCTCTCCAGAAGACTTCCGTACCATAGCACAAGCATTGATATGCCACCACTTTGATTATCCAAAAAAAACCCCAAAAATAATATTGTGATGACACATAAAAATCCCATACAAAAAGTCAAAACAAATGATTACCTGGATAAAGAACTAAATCCATTCAATGCAGCACCTTAATGCCATAAGATCATTTCTGTCGGAAGCCGCCGACCCGAGATGGAGAGGGGAAAAAGCCCTCCACTCTGTGTCGGCAGAGACCGTTTTTTACAATTTTTTACAATTTTTTCATTGACATAAAGTGCTTAAAAAGAAACTACTCATAGTGAAAACCACTTATCTGAGAGATGGGCAAACTGGGCAGCAGTTTTTGGATGTTTTGGTTAAACGTCAAGGGGAGGCTCTGACTACTACGCTCTTTCGGAAGCCTACTCAACGCAATAATTTGCTTCGTTATCATAGCCATCATCCATCTTCTCTACGACGGGGTCTCCCGGTGGGTCAATTTTTACGTTTAAGGCGCATTTGTTCTTCGTTGTCAGCATTTAAGATTCAAGCCCGAGATTTGCGTGAGCGTCTTCTGGCACGAGGCTACCCTACCTCAGTGGTTCGCCGAGCCTATGTTCGAGCTCGTTTTTTTCATCGGGAATGGTTTTTATACCCCCCGGGGTCTCCCCCTTCACGGCAGGAGGAGGACACCATCACCGGGGTGCTCCCTTATATGCAACACACGGCTCCGGTAACAGCCTTGTTGAGGAAGCACTGGGGGGTTTTACGGGTTCATCCTTGTTTTCGAAAACCCCTTCGTTTGGCATATTCTCGGGGCAAAAATCTCCACGACCGCTTGGTGCATGCGGCTTTGCCCAAGGCTTCGTCGGGGCTTTTGGTGGATCAATCTGGCCATCGACCCTGTGGTCGCTGTAAGTACTGTGCATACTCGGGGAAATCCTTTGTTTTTAAGGGTTCTTCTACCTGCTTATCCACGTTTGTCGTATACATGATAACCTGTCCTTGCAAATTATCCTACATCGGTAGGACCATACGCCCAGTCCGGGTCCGACTAGGGGAGCATGCTTCACGTTTGGCCCACAAACTTATATCGGCGCCCCTGGTGGAGCATTGTGTTCAACATCAGCACAGTTTTGCGGATCTTCGCTGGAGAGTTATAGACTCGGTCCCTCTGGATCCCCGGGGAGGTGATCGGGAACAGCTGCTTCAGTGTTGTGAGCAACGTTGGATTTTCCGGCTTCGGACTGTATTTCCTACAGGGTTGAACCTTGAATGTGATTGGTGGAGCTTGCTCTGACTGCTGGAAGTTATCTTTTCTTTTCATTTTTCAGAAATTTTGGACACTATTTATATTTGGATCATGTTTTTGTTTAATGTCGGAGACTGGACAAGATCAACTGCAGATTTTTGGGTTTTGTTTTGGTTAGTTTTGGATTTAATCTTCATTCCACTGATGGTTTTTTGAGTTGACAGACTTTGGGACGGAGTTTGCTGACGTCGTGATGACGTCTTCAGGTGATGCCTTCTTGCAGCCAATCAGAGAGCGTTTCACGGCCTTTTAAATATACCTGGAAGTAACTGGCATTCTTATGGGCGCGTTTTTTCATCTGAACAGCTTGAGACAGGGCCTCTTGTAGGCTCGAAACATGCATGTCGCTGTATTCGATCTTGCTGCCCAGTTTGCCCATCTCTCAGATAAGTGGTTTTCACTATGAGTAGTTTCTTTTTAAGCACTTTATGTCAATGAAAAAATTGTAAAAAACGGTCTCTGCCGACACAGAGTGGAGGGCTTTTTCCCCTCTCCATCTCGGGTCGGCGGCTTCCGACAGAAAAAAAAAAAAAAAAGCTGTATTCGATCTTGCTGCCCAGTTTGCCCATCTCTCAGATAAGTGGTTTTCACTATGAGTAGTTTCTTTTTAAGCACTTTATGTCAATGAAAAAATTGTAAAAAATGGTCTCTGCCGACACAGAGTGGAGGGCTTTTTCCCCTCTCCATCTCGGGTCGGCGGCTTCCGACAGAAAAAAAAAAAAAAAGCTGTATTCGATCTTGCTGCCCAGTTTGCCCATCTCTCAGATAAGTGGTTTTCACTATGAGTAGTTTCTTTTTAAGCACTTTATGTCAATGAAAAAATTGTAAAAAACGGTCTCTGCCGACACAGAGTGGAGGGCTTTTTCCCCTCTCCATCTCGGGTCGGCGGCTTCCGACAGAAATGATCTTATGGCATTAAGGTGCTGTATTGAATGGATTTAGTTCTTTATCCAGGTAATCATTTGTTTTGACTTTTTGTATGGGACCACTTTGATTATAGCAAACTCTGAAATCCCTCCAATTAGCACAGAACACAGTTGTAGTACAATAATGAAATCTTCCAGGTCAGACCACATAACCACCTATACTTTATCACCTCCATTGGCTCCCAGTAATTCAAAGAATTAAGTTCAAGGTGTTGATGACTACCTTCAAAACAATAAACAACATTGCACCTACACATCTGTGCACACTCATAAAGTTACAGCAAGACACAAGAACAAGAAGGGACAACCAGAAGAATAGATTAACCACACCAAGAATGTTCCACAATGCAACCCAACTAACAACCAACAGAGCATTCTCACTCTTCGCGCCAACATTATGGAGCAACCTACCCAACAACCTTAGGGAAATCAAGGACTTATCACTGTTCAAAAAACACCTAAAGACACTCCTTTTTACAGACTTCTACATGCATGAACAACATACCGGGAACCATGAAACATTACCTTCCCTCTCCACAACCAGTATTTCCTTGAAAGAACCTACACCATCTGATTAATGAATCAAGGAACCCATCACTCATAATTTTTCAGTACATACTCGCACACGATACAGCAACAACATAGCGCAATCCTTAGTAAATAGTTCTAAGTCAACATTTCAACCTGTATATAGTGGGGTAAAATAATTCTTGTAATTTGTTAACTGTAAATTTGTAAAATGTTCATTGTTACTGTAAATTTGTAAAATGTTCATTGTAACTGCCCTGTGCAGTGCTTGTAAGACAAAGCGGTATATACATCGGATAAATAAATACATGAAAAACCAGATGAATGCCATAGGACGTGACCATGGCTGTGTGCCTATTGGAATGTGAGCTAAGGCACAGGTCATGCCCTTAGGAGCCCCTTTGGAGCAACTTGGAGCACAACAGAACATAGATACTTGATTTTTGACAGTATGGCAAGAGGAAGACCAAGAGCATAGCTGCAGGAGGAGTGCAGTCTGTTAAAGATTCGATGGATCTGTTTATGTGATTAACTTGGGTAACATTTCAGATGTTAAATTGTTGCAGGATGTTTCATTAGTGCCAAATACATCTTTGATATGGGGGGCTTGTACCCCTCCACCCCCAACTACTTCTGCTTGTTCTTTGCCTCCAGGTACTGTTGGAAGTTCTTTGGAGGCAGTTCCTAGTTCAGTCCTTAAAAATACTTTCTCAGCCTCCTCTGTGATTCCAGAACTCTCTTTGTCTTGGAATCCTTGGTTGGTTTCACTCCTATTAGTGTCATCTGAGTCAAGTTTGTTGATGTCTGAAGCTGAAGAAATTTCCTTTTATCTTTATCTTTATTTAAAACGTATTATACCGCCTAGACCAAGAGGCATGCAGTGGTGTACAATAAAAACAAAGGAGACTACTGATGGAAACAGAAAAGAATGCCATTCATTTACAAAAAAGGGATAGCAAAGAGGAAAGAAACAGAGAGAATAGACTTATCGAGATTGGTGGGTAGAATGGAATGTATGCTTAAATGGACTTTGAGTCAATTATGTACTTTTTCAGATGAATCAGTTCAGAAATTAAAGTAGTGAGATGGGGAAATTGATGAGGTTGGAATGAGTTTCCCATGTTGAAGGCTCTCTCTTGAGCATTCAGTCTTTGGGGAATGCCTCTATTAAGGATAGTTTATCCATTCTAATTTAGAAATCTTTGCTTGTTGAATTTTTCTGTTCATCTTCTTTCCCTTTTTAGTTGCTCAAAAATATTTGAAGGACACCCTTGGTCCTTTGACTTCTAACTTTTCAGTTTTCAATATATATTACCTATCGAGAGGTGTTAAAGATGAAATTTTGGAAGGGGAAGGCTTTGATAGAATTGTTTCCCCGATAGCTTGGATCTAGCACAGTTTTTGGAAACTTCTCAGGATAATGCCCCTCAATGGGTTACATTGTTAGTTACTTTGAATTCAGAACAGGACAGGAGTCATCCTGAAGTTATATTTTTCTCATAAGTCTGTTCACTTTTTTGGTCAAGTTATTAATATATTTCCAGATATTTCAAGGGCTGCACAGCTTTGGTGCAAAGTCGTTTTGCAGCTCAAGACTAAGGTCTTTGCTCTTGGGGCTACATTCGATCTCAGGTTTCCCTGTAAATGCATTGTCTCCCTTTCTGGGAAATAATTTATGTTAACAGATACATTACAACTGGAGTCTTTTTTTGTCTGGGCAAATTATTAAGTAATTATTAAACATTGCTGGTTTGCTGGTTTCTGACTGGATTGTGATAGCTGGATGGGTTATTGCGGAATTAATTTTATTACACTATGGGAAGCCGTCCTTTGATGTGGGCTATGTAAATGCTTTTATTGATGCTGCTTGATATATGATTTTCTTCATTTACTTCTTGCACTTTAATTAGCATTTATTTATTTATTGTTGCAGATGTAGCATAATTAAGAGCATTATAAATAAAAAAAAAAATAATAAAAAAAGGAGATGAATTGCTACCCTCTGGGTATGAAATATTATGGATCAGGCTAAGATTGCCTCACTTCTTTTTGGGTACTAAAATGGCAAAATCATCAGATTTCTTTGACTCACCCCCCCCCCCTCCTTTTGTTCCCATGCTAATAGTGAAAAAATATCAATATGTTTACCTGGCAAGACCTTCGGTTCCATTGTCTAAGGTACTGTCCAGTCAGGAAATTGCTCTCAAGATGTGCCTTGCCAAGACAACTTTGACCCACAGAATCTGCTCTACATTCCCTTTTCAACTCCTCAACCCTTCCCTTAGATTAGCTCCTCATGAATATGGAAAAGACAATGATGACTCAGACAAGTCCCATGAATCCAATGACTCTCATACCTATATTGGATTTGTCCCCCACACCTGATGCTTGCACTTCTCTTGCTCCAACCACTTTATCATGCACCTCTAGTTCCATAGAAATGTATTGTCCTGTAGGAGCTGTCTCATGCCCTTGCCCTTGAGTTCTCTGCTCTCACGCATGAGCATCAGTGAGACCCTCCTACCCAATACGTTTTCCCTTGACAATCATCCAATTAGAGGATGACTGACAGGGAGTTTCTTAACTCGTTGTTTTCCCCTCCTGCCATGCTGTCTGCATCTGGGTACCTCTTTGTTCACTTTAGCCCTGAGGGGCTTGCTGGCTGCACTTGTACTCTATCTATTGACATCACTGTCCTTCTACTGATAGGGGCTGATGCTGAGATTGTACCACAGTTCTCCTCACACCCCAAGCCCTTTGCCACTGCTTATCTTTCCATCGCCCACTCTGTACCAAGGTGCTCTCAGCTTGCTCTATAAGATGGGCTGGCTTCTGAAGCACCCTCTTCTTGGGCACACAATTTCATAAGCCTTCTGTTGCCCAGGCACCATTACCTTTTGGAGTCATGTTTCTTCCACTCTAGCTATCCCCACCTTTCATTTCTCATGCCTTCTCTCCACTCTCTCTCACCCTCGCCTTCCTACCTCCTCCACAAGCTCCCCTCTATGTCTTCACAGCTACCACCCTATGCAAGCCTCCCCAAGTCTGCCCCCACTCTCTAATCAGTATTAATAACTGGGACTGCTGGAAATCATGTCCACCCACCCACCCAGCACTAGAACCTAATGGCTACCTGACAAACTAAGCAGGCACTACCATGGCTACCTCCCAATAAGTAGGACCCCCAGATCTGGAGCCCCAAAACCAGGCTGTGCTGGCACCTCAAACAGGTCTTGACAAACCTGCTGAAATCTCCTTGTGCAATAATGACCCCTACTTTCCTCTGCCAACAGCCTCTTAGAGCAGGCTGCACCTTCCATCTCTTGGTGCAATAGGCCTCACTTACCGCCCTCACATTAGCGTCTTCTCTGGACTGACGCTCATGGCCTCCAGCAGCAAGTTGCCTGAATCACTGCTCCTTGAGACTCCAACAGCAGTCCAGCTGGACATTCTAAGAGCACACTCTCCCCCACTGCCACCATCACCAAATCTGCCTGCCAAAACGTCAAGCCAATTTATACTACTCCACAGCCTCCAAATATGTCCTCTCACCTGACACACTCTACACAATATGCTGTTCCCTCAATCCCCTCTCCACAAGAAAAAACTTGCCTCTAGGGCTCAGCTTTTCCCCCAGGCTTCCTAAGTAAACATTCTCATCCTGGGGGTAGATTTACTGAAGTATTGCAAAGATTTAACTCATTAAAGATAATTACTACCTTCCCACTCTATTCTTTCCTAGAAGATGAATTAAAGAAAAACCCTGGAGTGCATAACTGTAAAGCTGTCATATTCTGTGAGCCATGTTTCAGTCAGGCAGAACAATTCTGTTTGTTCTGCTTCCAGCAAATAAAAAATATGTGAACTTTTCAAAGTGAGCCACAGCCTTCCTTATATAAATTAATAGGTAGCCCTAGTGTCGCCTACTACACAAAAATATGATGGTGTTCATTTTCAATGCAAGGAAACTGAATGAGAAGACTGCAATGGCATTAAAAAATGTGCTCACTTTCACTCTTATAAGACATAGAACTTCATTAGGATAAATCACTGTTCAAAATGAGAAACAGACCAAAAAGAGGCCAAAATGTGAAATTTATTGGATGGAAAGTAGTTCTCAAAATTGTGCAGTGGCATAAATGAACAGATTTCACCAATATTGAATTACTAAATGCATCTGAGAGGTTGACTTCCTCTGACTTATGAAAAAAAAATCTAAAATATTCATTGATAATTATAATTCAGTGAAACAGTTATTGTTTTTGTATTTTAGGGATCATGGGGTTATTTTAGAAGCCTTAATATTTGCAATTTTTACATGTAAAATCAAGCATTTACACATGGACATGGCATCCACATATAACTATTGTTTTCAGGGCTAAATATAAACACGGATGCCCTGACTACATAAAAATTGCAAGGGGGTATGTCAGGGGAATGGTTAGGGAGTAGTAGCCGGCAGAGATTAAAAATTGGCACACGTATTCCCCATTTCATAAAGGAAATACACTTATACTGTATGACCGCAATTGTCCACGATGGGATTTGCAGTTGCTCTCTAGCATATATAGGTTTTGAAAAAGTTCTTATTTTGGCAACCCTTTATAGGAGGGGTTAAGGGGGTTATCCTACTTAATCCTCCATTGTTTATGTCCTCCTCCAAACTGAAATTAGATAAAGCAAGCAGCATATAGCCGCTTTTACCTATGGACAAAACGGGCAGCTGCTCCAGACTCCTGCACAATGGGCGCCCAGCTGCCCCACTGCCTGTAGGTAAAACTGGCTCTGGAAAAGGTGCCTGTCCGGGCAGAAGATGGTGATCACAGAGTCATAGCTCATATCCAGGTGCCACCAGCGAACCCTTGAGCAGAAACAGGACCGGTGCAACTAATTGTTCAAACCGTGCACTCACATGGGGCAGCACAGTCTGTACAATGAGCCCTTCCCCCACAGACAGCCATCACCCAATGCATTTTTTTCATTCCCCTCTCCCCCTAGCCTCCCACAGCCAGCACCTGCCATCTTACCAGAGTTCTTTCCCGGCAGTGTGGCAGACAGGAAGCTAAACACAGTATGGGGCTTTGAACCCATGCATATGCTGTACTCAGACGTACAGTGCATGCATGGGCCCCAAAGCGTATTTTTAGGGGCATTTCAGCCTTCCATTCTGATTGGCTCAGCCCCTAAAAATCAATATGGGGTTTTGGAGCCCATGCACACACTACACGTTAGATGTGCAGCGTGCTCGTGGGCTTTAAAGCCCCATGCTATGTTTAACTTCCTGTCTGCCATGCCACCGGACAAGAACTCTGGTAATATGGTGGGTGCTGGTGATGGGAGGGGGGAATGAAAGAGAAAAAAAACATCAGATGATGGTTGCAGGGGGTTACGGGACCCATTCTTGAAAGTTTGTCCCAGACCCCAAAAGGAGTTGAAGCAACCCTACATATAGTTAAAGCTAGCAGCTATAGTTAATTGTCAGCATTTATATGTGTACATTTACAATATGGCCAACATACACTTGTAAGAGTCAGCATTTACACATCAGAGATGTGAAATGACAACATCCACCTGTAAGTACCAGTGCCTACATGTGGTAGTGGCACACTTTCCCATGTTAATTTTGCCCATGTATAAATTTGCAAAATAGGTCCTCATTTATCGGCAAATACACATGCACTCCTGTACTGTTTTAGAATGAGCTCCACATTAGCAGAACCTTTTCCAAAATGCTGCCAGAGCTGTCTGTCACGACCTCAATGTCGCAATTCTAATGTGCCTTCACACCTATTGTGTTTTACTGAAAAGGTCTCCAAAAGGACAATTTTAAATGAACTTTCCCAGAATGATGAAAATTAAGGGCCATGTTTACTAAACATTAGTGGGCACTAACTGGATGTAGAGGAATTACATGGTTGCAGTAGTTGCAGTAGCAGACAGAGTGTGCTAATGTGTTCTTAGCATGCTAACAGTTAGTTAACATGGCCCTAAATATTAGTGTGCATGGAGAATTATATTCATGTAGTAATAAAAATATGCTTCCAAAATGAAAAACAGAAGCTGTGCGAAATACACTATGATGCTCATCCTTGAATCCACCCGGCTTTAAAATCATCAAGACCCAAAAGGTAGGCAGAGCTCCGGAGTCTCAATACGTGGATGAGACAATGGTGCAATGATGAGAGTTTGGATTTGTTAGGAACTGGGGAACATTCTGGGGAAAGGAGGGGCTCTTCCGAAGGGATGGGCTTCACCTTAATGATGAGATGGATGGAACCAGGCTGCTGGCATTAACCTTTAAAAAGGAGATAGAGCAGCTTTTAAACTAAATAATAGGGCAAAGCCGACAGTCGCACAAGAGTGCATGGTTTGGAAGAATGTATCCTTGAAGGATACTACCAAAAGCAGAGAGGTTCCATAAAAGAGTAAAGTAGCCCAAATGCCCTTGAGTATGGAGCAGGCAAAGCATAAAGATGCCAAATTACCCATACCTACCAGTAGCCAAATTAATATGAAGAAAATACAGTCTCTAAAATGCTTGAATGCAAATGCTAGAAGTCTAAAAAATAAGATGGGAGAATTAGAATATATAGCAATAAATGAGAGGTTAGATATGATTGGAATCTCAGAGACATGGTGGAAAGAGGACAATCAGTGGGATACTGTGATACCTGCGTACAAACTATATTGTAATGATAGAGCTGATCAAATTGGTGGAGGGGTTGCACTCTATGTTAGAGAGGGCTTTGAGTCAGAAAGGATTAAAGTTTTGCAGGAAACAAAATTTGCTGTAGAATCTCTATGGATTGAAATTCCATGTAAAAAGGGGAAGGCGATAGCAGTGGGGGTGTACTATCGACCGCTTGGCCAGAATGAACAAATGGATGATGAAATGCTCAAAGAAATCAAGGAAGATAACAAACGTTACAGCACAGTAATAATAATGGGTGATTTCAATTACCCCGGTATCGACTGGGTCAGTCTCACTGCAGGATATGCTAGGGAGATAAAGTTCCTAGATGAAATAAATGACTGCTTCTTGGAGCAGCTGGTTCATGAACCGACCAGAGGGGAAGCCATAATGGACCGAGTCCTTAGTGGAACACCAGATCTTGTGCAAGAGATAAGGGTGTTGGGGCCACTTGGCAATAGTGATCATAGCATGATCGCGTTTGATTTAATTAGTGGAGGAGGGATGGTAAGGAAATCCACAGTACTACCTTTTAATTTTTGAAAGGGAGACTATGATAAATTGAGGAAAATAGTTAAGAAAAAACTAAAAGGAGCAGTTGCAAAGGTTAAAAACTTACATCAAGCTTGGGTGTTGTTGAAAAATACTATCTTGGAAGCCCAGACCAGCAGTATTCCACGCTTTAAGAAAAGTGGAAGGAAGTCCAAAAAACTGCCAGAATGGTTTAAAGGTGAGGTCAGAGAGGCTGTTGTTGCCAAAAAAGCATCTTTCAGGAAATGGAAAAAAGAGCCAAATGACGAAAACTGGAAATAGCACAAGCATTGGTAAGTTAAATGCAAGGCATTGATAAGGCAGGTAAAGGGAGAATCTGAGAAGAAGCTTGCTGCGGAAGCAAAAATGTGTAACAAAGACTTCTTCAAGTACATCGGTAGCAAAAAACCTGTGAGAGAGTCAGTTGGTCCATTAGATGATAGAGGGGTCAAAGGGGCACTAAGAGGCGACAAGGCGATAGTGGAGAGACTGAATGAATTCTTTGCTTTGGTCTTTACTGAGGAAGATGTAGGGATGTTACGCATGACTGACGTGGTATTTAAAGATGGGGAAGAAATGAAGGAAATATCGATACATCGGGAAGATGTATTAGAACTATTAGATAAACTGAAGAGTAGCAAATCACCTGGACTGGATGATATACATCCAAGGGTGTTGAAAGAACTGAAATATGAGATTGCAGACCTGCTATTAGTAATCTGTGAACTATCATTAAAATCATCTGTAATACCTGAAGACTGGAGGATGGCAAATGTAACACCAAATTTTAAAAAGGGTTCCAGGGGTGATCCGGGAAACTACAGACCGGTGAGTCTGACGTCAGTACTGGGAAAAATGGTAGAAACCATCATAAAGAACAAAATTGCTGAATATGTAGATAGTCATGGCTTAATGGGAGACAGCCAACATGGCTTTAGACAAGGAAGATCTTGTCTTACTAATCTGTTATGTTTTTTTGAAGGTGTGAATAAACAGGTAGACAAAGGTGAGTCAGTTGATATAGTGTATTTGGACTTTCAGAAGGCCTTTGACAAGGTCCCTCATCAGAGACTTTTGGTAAAACTAAAGAGTCATGGGATAGGAGGCAGTGTACTATTGTGGATCAGGAACTGGTTAAAAGATAGAAAGCAGAGGATAGGGCTAAATGGCCAATTTTCCCAATTGAGCAAGGTGATTAGTGGTGTACCCCAGGGATCTGTGCTGGGTCTGCTGCTTTTTGACAAATTCATAAATGACCTGGAAAAGGGAATAACGAGTGAGGTTATTAAATTTGCAGATGACACAAAACTATTTAAAGTTGTTAAAACCCAAGAGGATTGTGGAAAATTGCAAGAGGATCTTGATAAATTGGAAGACTGGGTATCAAAATGGCAGATGAAATTTAATGTGGACAAGTGCAAAGCTATGCACCTAGGGAAGAACAACCCAAACTATGGTTACACTATGCAAGGTTCCACATTAGGAACCACCACCCAGGAAAAAGATTTAGGCGTCATTGTGATTAACATTTTAAAACCCTCCACCCAGTATGCAGCTGTGGTCAAGAGAGCAAATAGAATGCTAGGTATCATAAGGAAAGGAATGAAAAATAAAACAAAAGATATTATAATGCCTCTATATCGTTCCATGGTGAGACCGCACCTTGAATATTGTGTGCAATTCTGGTCGCCATATCTTAAAAAGGATATACGTTATTAGAAAAGGTTCTGAGAAGAGCCACTAAAATGGTAAAGGGGATGGAAGGATACCCCTATGAAGAAAGGCTAAAAAGGTTAGGGCTCTTTAAGCTGGAAAAGAGAAGGCTGAGGGGAGATGTGATAGAAGTCTATAAATTAATGAACAGAGTGGAACGGGTAAACGCAGATTGATTGTTTACATTATCAGAATATAGAATGACTAGGGGACATGCAATGAAGCTACAGGATAAACTATTTAAAACTAATAAGAGAAAATAATTTTTCACTCAACATGTAATCAAACTCTGGAATTTGTTACCGGAGGATGTAGTAAAGACTGTTAGTGTAGCTGGGTTTAAAAAATGTTTAGACAAGTTCTTGGAGGAAAGGTTCATAAACCATTATTAAAAAGGGACCCAGGATATCAATGCTTGACCCAATTCAAGCATTGTGGAACCTGTGTCTTTTGGGGAAACTGCTAGGTACGTATGACCTAGATTGGCCATTGTTGGAAACAGGATACTGGGCTTGATGGACCTTGGTGTGACCTAGTATGGCATATTTTAGGATTGCCATCAGCTCAGCAGGTTAGAGCTAAATTATATTTTGCATAAATATGCATTTGGGTTTTACACAAAGACTGTTCCATGGTCTGATAATTCTTGCAGTATCATTTAAGATAAATGTACTCAACACATTTTTTCAAGAAAAAAGAAATGACATTTTAATACGTCAATACACTAGACATGAAAGCAAACCAGAGATACCAGAGGAAATCTTCCTCTTCCATGGATAACAGTTTGAAGTTACATTTATCAGTGTTCAAACAATCTTTCATTTCGAATCATTAAGAATCATATGCTTTTTATTTTGTTGATGAGTTCTGACAGTTTATCATGGAAACTAGTGCTGGTGACTAAAATATGTTTCAGCTGGAAGTTGTCATCCACAAAAATAATATTCATATCATTTAACACCAATATTTACTGACCTTTGGATGCAAAAGGTTATTTAACTATTTTCTGTTATTTCAAAGCATCTTCTTCATGCCATGGCTACATGTTATATTTGCGTTGCCTTTGAAGCTATTTGGCTCCTTGTATTCCTTGACTAACCTTTCCAAACAAAACTTTATTCTTAATAATTGGCAGAATGTTTTACAAATTTGTGAAATCACTGCTTCATTATTTATACTTCTATTGAAACCATGCTGATCTTTTTTTCCTTAAATCCTCAAAAGTATATTAAAAAATAAAGTGAAAATATGCCAGGCCTCCAATTTATTTGCATCACTAGAGCATGGCCCATTTTAAATGGCTCTGAAAAACAGTGGTGAAATGAAGTTGTAGAGTAGCCAAAATGCAACCCTTATATTTCTTTCCCAGATTTACTTTGATTGTAACTTAAAAAAATGTCCTGTTCTGCAGTCATATGGTTTGGAGGGCTACCAGTGCATTGAAATTGATGATTGGGAAACACAGACTTTCTCTTGTTTCCTGTTAACTTTTCTCTGTTCACATCTTCTATTCTTCTTCTTCCAACTGCTTTTGATCCCATCTATTTTTCGGTGACTCTGTTCTTTTATGTACTTCTGTAATATTGCTAAAATGTGTCTGTATCCTTCTTTTTATGACAGCGCATTTTAATGTTACAATTATCTGTAGGCTTGATTTACTGTATTCAACTTTCTTGCTGTCCCTCCTAATCTTTGAACTCCTCCTTTTGGTTAATACAAAACACAACTATCCAGCTTAACTTTTAAATACATTTGCCTTCTTATTTATCTCCCCTTTGTCTGAAATTTTGCCAACGCCATCTGAAATAATGCATTGAAGTAAAATAACTGCTTAATACTCATGCCAGTAAATTATTCCTCTACAACAGTAGATCATTCCTCCCCTGCCTTGCATATGTCATTCTACTCTTTTACCCTGCTGTTTTTTTGTCTTTCATTTCTCTTCCTTTATTCTTCTTCTTCATACTTGTGGTAAAATTCCTTTTTTTTTTCAGCACTTCCAGAACCCTTCTAAGGTTTGCTTTCATCCTTCCCCCTCACTAGAACTTGTGTTGAGGTGCCCTCTTAGCTTTCCTAGCTCTTGAATTGCACTAATGTTCTTCACTGTTCTTTAATTCCTCAGTTGCTGTGGGGGTCATTTTAAATCACTTAGATGCAATTTGAATATTCAAAAACGTACACATGGATGTCCAAATCACAGAGACATCCCTGGAGAAACTGCGGAAATGGGGTTTTTAGATGTCTCTGCTGCGGAGATTTTCAAATAGGCAGAGTGTGACAGAGGTATGTCCAGATGGGAGCTACAGATATAGACATCCCCAATTAATCTTAGAACTCTCAGAGATGTCTGGGCATGTGTCCAAACTTAGATCTGCACCAGACAAGAATAGGCATTGGAAAAGTGCTGGTTTTGGCACTAAAACCTCTGGAGTGTGTGGAAGTTGAAATTACACTACCCAGTAATTTTCACAATGACAATGCTATGTTCTATGTCTTTGGGAAATGTGTTTTGGGTTTATACCATTGCTGTATTTCTCATAGACATCCCTGGTATTAAATAATGTACTGGAGATGTCTATGTGGATAAGCTATGTGGATGTCTATGTGGATAAGCTAAACTAGTTCTATGTACCTCATTAAGTTATGTATGTTCCATGCAAGCCATCTTGCATTATTTATTTTGCAAAACATAGTACTTCTGTGGTTATTTCACATTAGTAAGTTTCCATGTGAAGCATACATCCCATGAAAATTTAGGTACATTCTCCATTAATGAACTGCTGTGTTGCAAAATCATGCAAAGTAGCCAATTAATGCACGAAAAGTCAAAATGATCACATACAAATTACTTCATGCACCCATTTTCACAGAAGAAACATAACTATAGCTCAAGAGCTTCTCAGATTTTTCCTAAGCTGGCCCACAAAATGCACCTTTGTGCAAAAAAAATAAATAAATAAATGGACCTCTGGCTCAAATTGAAGATCCCCCCTTGACCTCTTCCTCCAGGGGAAATCTCCCTGGTGGCCCACTAGACTTGACGCTTCCCCCTAGCCCTTTCTTGAAACAAAGATCGAGCTTGTTCCCTTTCCACTTGCTCAACTCCATCACCTTGCCTCATCACAAGGTACCTAGAGGGTGATGGGGCAGGAGCGACCCCCACTCATTCCTGCCCCAGCTGCTACCTATCTTAAAATGGCATGACTAACCATCAAGTACGCTCCACAAAAACGTCAGCACTTACTGTAATTAGTTTTATCTTTATTTTACCCTTACGGCTTTGTTCAGGTTCTTCCAAACCACAGAGCCCCAGTCCACTGCTGTTTCAATGCTAGACCCTGTTCACAATCTTAACATCACTCATGAAGAGTCTTCGGGGCCTTCTCCTCCTGCCACTAAAGCTGACCTCATGAAAATTCTGCAGGAGCTTCAGCTATTTCGGATGGACTTTTCCAAAGCTGTGAGTGATATCAAAGCTGACATTAAATCACTGGAAGACCAGGTCACACAGAACAAAATCAATATTGGAGAGCAGGTTGATATAATGGCCCTCTTCCAGTCCAAGCTCCATAAATTGGATCAGCTGGCAAAAGATCTAAAAGAATGGCAAGATGATTTTGAAAACCGTCAGTGACACAATAATATCCGTGTCCTTGGATCTCTGAACACCTTTGAGAATACTGAAGAACTCATCTAGGAGCTGTATACCTTCTGTGTTCCTGGGGCACCTGGCCTAGTCAAAATGGAGAGAGCTCACCAAAGCCTCAGGCCCAAAATGGGTTCTGGATCCAGACCTCGCCTGTTTCCACTCCTTCAAGGATAAAACACATCTTCTCCGCCGTCTCAGAGACAAGCGCTCCATCACATTTCAGGGTCATGAGATCCAGGTATACCAGGACCCTTTCAGTATACACTTGAGTGGAGGAAAAGCTTCAAACCCTTGACCCAGTTGCACCAGAAAAGATCCATCAAATATCGATGGGGATTCCCCTTCACCCTAATATTCAAATGGAACAAAGTACAACACAAAATATCAGAGCTTAAGGATTGTTTCGACTTGATGGACAACACAATGAGCAGATAGACTGGGATGTTTCCTCACCTAAGAGGCATATGATACCCGTGGCCTGGGGACAATGTTCCCTCTAATTTTCTGTAGGCTGTGTGCGCATAAAATATCAGCTGTGTGCAGCTTTTGAAGGAAGGTTAAATTTTTGTGCGCCACATAACGACGCTCGGAGTTATATACTTTAAAATTTGACTACACGTCAGAATACAGTATGTACACCACAATGATTTTAATCAAATTAAATGAAAATAGACGATTACTAAATGAAGCGGGAAATTTCTAGTAATTTACTATCATAACTTTTAAATTTTAAGACATCTGTGTTGTTTTCTATCAGAATCAGAGCCGTAATTTTTGTGCGCTCTGTTGTAAAATATGTGCGCTCGCTCGGCGAGGTGTGTGCGCGCGCACACGCGCACAGCTTAGAGGGAACAGTGCCTGGGGAGACACTCAGACACTGAATTAGAGGACTTTCAGAACTGAGATATGGACACAACTTTACACAATGATCTGCTGGAGAGGGTCTCTTTTGCAGGGGCGGCCCAAGGGAGATGCGGGGCCATGTGCGGAGAGTCATTGTGGGGCCTCATTTGCATAAGGAGTCTAATTTGCATAAATATTTTCATAATGTGCTTTTAATAAACATGCTTCTTAATGAGTGTCTGGATAAGAAAGACTATCAGATTTCTAAATTACTATAGTCCAGTGCCAACTGCCAGGCCCATTAGGAAGTATTATAAACACTGACCATTTAGAACCCATAGCAAACCCAACGTATCATAACAGCACTACCAAGCAATGTTCCCTCTAATTTTCTGTAGGCTGTGTGCGCATAAAATATCAGCTGTGTGCAGCTTTTGAAGGAAGGTTAAATTTTTGTGCGCCACATAACGACACTCGGAGTTATATACTTTAAAATTTGACTACACGTCAAAATACAGTATGTACACCACATTGATTTTAATCAAATTAAAAGAAAATAGATGATTACTAAATGAAGTGGGAAATTTCTAGTAATTACAATCATAACTTTTAAATTTTAAGACGTCTGTGTTGTTTTCTTTCAGAATCAGAGCCGTAATTTTTGTGCGCTCTGTTGTAAAGTACGTGCGCTCGCTCGGCGAGGTGTGTGCGCGCGCACACGCGCACAGCTTAGAGGGAACAGTGCTACCAAGACTCACAAAGCACCAAACCCTACCTATCAAAAAGGCAACACTGCACATATTAAACCAATACATCTCACTGGTGGAAAGAGAACAAGTGGGACTGTCAAATAGAAACTACATGAACAGAATACCTCAGCTTTGTTACACATGCAGAACATAGACCGTCACCACACAAAGAACAAGGGATCACAATTTAGAAATAGGAAGATAACAATTAAATTGGGAATCCCAAAAGCCAAACATGAAATGTACAACACTGAAGAAATAAAACTAAATTAATTTTGTCTTGCACTAAAAAATACCACAAAGATGTTAGCGATACCAATTTCCAAGACCTGACATATTCCAGTTAATAAATTAAAAATAAAAAGTATTTTTCTACCTTTTGTTTGAGCATTTTTTCAGTTGCAATTGCTCTAGCCACTTTCTTCTGGTTTCTTAGTGTCTTCTGCGAGCTGTCCGTTTGTCCTGTCTTCTCTCTTCTAGGTTTTTTCCATTCTCACTCTATATCTGCTTTAACATACTGATCTTTCCCCTTTTGCTCTTTCCCCCATTTCTTTCTTTATTCCTTTATCACCAACTCAAATTTCACCCTTCCATTCTCAATCCCCACTTACTCTCCCAATATCTGGCCAATCATAGATTTTTCTTCCCTCCCACACAAAAAATCTCCCCTCTCCATCCTCATTCCCCATCCTCTTCTAGTCCTCCCCCAAAATCAGATCCCTTCTAGTTCTAGATCCACCCAGCATCCGCTCCCTTCTAGTCCCATTCTCTCATGCCCTCACATCAGCGCATTTCCAGTCCTAGACCCCATATGCTCCTTTTCAGTCCAATTCCAGCCCCCCCCCCATCAGCCCATTTCCACTCCAAGCGCTCCCATCAGCCAATTTCCAATCCTAAGCCCCCCATCAGCCCATTTCCAGCCCTATTCCATCTCCCATCAGCCAATTTCCAGTCCTATTTCAGCCCCCATCAGCCCATTTCCAGTCCTATTCCAGTCCCCATCAGCCCATTTCCAGTCCTATTCTAGCTCCCCATCAGCCCATTTCCAGTCCATTTCCCCCATCATCCAATTTTCAATCCTTTTTTTATATATTTAAATTTTTATTGTATCAAAGGTCCACAGTACCATATGATGCATATAACAGATAGACGATAAGGTAAACCCCATACATAAATACTAACATCTATGGTGATCCCAACCCCCCTTATACCTCCTCTCTCTCCCTACAATGTATTTTGTTTAAACACAACCACCTGTAAAACTGTTTACAATAAAGATGTTAACCAAGTGACAAATGTGCAACATGCTTCCTTAATTATTGTACTTTACTTAACTTACAACTTTTCAAAGTTAGAACCCTAGAACCCCATCTCAACAGCCACCTCCTGTCCCACCGGTTAAGCTACAATGTAAACCGTCCACCTATCCCCCTTCAAAGTCCTCTAACCTCTACCCTCACCCTCACCCTCCCCTATTTTTCCTCCCCCCCATATCATACTTACCCAAATCTTTATCCATCCCTGGATTGAGAACTATATTAAAGTCCCCACCCATGATCAGATTCCCCTGAATTTCTTTGTCCAGCAGCTCTCTCATGTCCCTCCAAAATACCACCTGATTCCCATTCGGTCCATAAACCGACACTATTGTAAAGTCCTCTGTCCCCCTCATCCCTGTTATTCCTACAATCCTCCCTCCTGTATCCTTAAAACTACCCTTCACTTGAACCCCACTGCCTTTGCCCACCAAAATTGCCACACCTCCCTTTCTTACTCCCTCCGCGTTAAAGGAATATAACTGCTTTTGAAACCACCCATTTTTCATCCTCCCCACATCCTTTCTCCTTAGATGCGTCTCCTGCACTAATACCACATCCCACTGATTTTGCCGTGCCTCCCTAAACAACAATCTATGCTTAATGGGAAAATTGAGTCCTTTAACATTGAATGATCCTATCCACAACATTCCCCTCCTCCTTCCCCTCCTATCTCCCGTATTTCCCCCCCTCCTTTCCCCTCCCTCTTCCCTTTCCCCTCCCCCCTCCCTCCTCCCCCTCTATAAAATTGCCCCGTCCCTTTCCCCCCATTACCCTACCCCCTCCTTTTCCTCTACCTTCCGTGTGTGTCATATCCTATCCCATTGCCAATACATACCCCTTACCCATCCCCCATCTCTGAAGGTGTCAGACCCCGCTCCCCCTCCCCCCTCAATAACAGCATAACCTCCATACATAAAAACAAAAAAAAAATCATTTAAACCATGTAATCACCCCCCCACCACCACCACCACCACCACCAACATCAACAACATTCCCCCCCGCATGCCCTAAGAGTCCAGTGTCCCTTGGGCTCTACTGCCCTACAGCATCCGGTATCTCACGAGCTCCGCACCTTCACCTGGTGCTCATCAGGTTTCTTCTTCTGTTTGCACCTTTTTCTTCTCCTGCGACAGTCTCTTTAATCTCTTTCCTTTTTCTCCTATGCACTGCCATTGCGAGGAGACTTGCGCTCTGCTCCCCGTACCTTTGGTTGGTAGTCCCTGATCTCCTCCCGGTGCTCTCGGAAGATTCTCACAGCCCAATTCCTGTAAAACAGTCCATGCTTCCTCCGCCAGCTTCACTTTCCGTGACACCCCATTAACAGTCACTAGCAGCCCAAAAGGGAACATCCAGCGATATCTTATCCCTTTGCCCCTGAAATATGTTGTGAGTTCTTTCAAATTCCTTCGTCGCTCCAGGGTGCCCCGTGAGAGATCATTAAATATTTCTACCTCACAGCCTTCCCAGGAAATCCTGCCATACTTCCTGGCTACATTCAACAGCTTTTCTTTAAGGGGAAAGCTGTTCAGACATACTATGATATCTCGCCCTTGCTTCTCTCTCCGAGGGCCCAGACTATGGTGCGCTCTTTCCACCACCACCGATGCTTCTTGCCCTCTATTCCCCCCATCCAGTCTCATATGCATTCCCAACCGCTGAATAACCTGCTCACAGTTTTTAGAGGTGTTGGCCTCCGGAATCCCTCGCACTCTGAGATTATTGCGTCTCGCTCTGTCTTCGATTTCTTCCAGCTTTTCTTGCATCTCCTCTTGCTGGGCCTTGACTGTGCGCTGCTCCGCCATGATTTCCTGCAAGTCACCATCTTGATTCTCCACGTGCTCTTCCAATTCAGCCACCTGATGTCCCAGACTAGTCATCTCTTTTTGTGTAGTTAATAAAGTTTCTTTAACATCGTTGCGCATAGCTTTCATTTCCGCTGCCATTTCTTTCTTTAAGTTTTGCAGCCACCTTTGGATACTCGCTCCTTCTCGCTCATGCCATCCTCCTCCTCCGAACTCTCCATTTCCTCCGCTACCTCCAAATCACCACTACTCAGCCCCGCTTCCGTCACTGCTTTCGAAACATATGCAGACTGAAAACGAGCCAGTTTCTTTCGGGCTGACATCGCGTAGATAATTGCCTGACTCCCTTCCACCTTGCTCCGCTTGGGTAGCTATTTTTTGCTTTTATTACGGGAATTGGACAGAGTGCGGCTACTCTGCTGCCATCCGCTCCACAACGTCACCGGAAGTCTCCCAAATTTTCAATCCTAGTCCCCATCAGCCCATTTCCAGTCCTATTTCAGCCCCATCAGCCCATTTACAATCCTAGCCCCCCCCCCATCAGCCCATTTCCAGTCCAAGCTCCCTATCAGCCATTTCCAGTCCTATTCCAGCTCCCAATCAACCCATTTCCAGTCCAAGCAGCCCCTATCAGTCCATTTCCAGTCTAAGCTTCCCCCATCAGTCCATTTCCAGTCCAAGCTTGCCCTCCCATCACAGCCCATTTCCAGTTCTATTCCAGCCCCCATCAGCCCATTTACAGCCCAAGTTGCCCCCATTATCCAATTTCCAATCCTAGCCCCCACATCAGCCCATTTCCAGTCCTATTCCAGCCCCCATCAGCCCATTTCCAGTCCATGTCCCCCCCATCATCCAATTTTCAATCCTAGCCCCCATCAGCCTATTCCCAGTCCTATTTCAGTGCCATCAGCCCATTTCCAATCCTAGCCCCCCCATCAGCCTATTTCCAGTCCAAGCTCCCCATCAGCCATTTCCAGTCCTATTCCAGCTCCCCATCAACCCATTTGCAGACCAAGCAGCCTCCATAAGTCATTTCCAGTCTAAGCTCCCCCCCATCAACTCATTTCCAGTCCAAGCTTCCCCTCCCATCACAGCCCATTTCCAGTTCTATTCCAGCCCCCCATCCACCCATTTCCAATCCATGTTGCCCCATCATCCAATTTCCAATCCTAGCCCCCACACCAGCCCATTTCCAGTCCTATTCCAGCTCCCATCAGCCCATTTCCAATCCAAGCTCCCCCTCATCAGCCCATTTCCAGTCCTATCCCAGCTCTCCATCAACCCATTTGCAATCCTAGCCCTGAATCAGTCATTTCCAGTCCAAACTCCCCCTCCATCAGCTCATTTCCAGTCCTAGCCCCCCATCAGCCTATTTCCAGCCCAAGCTCCCCCTCATCAGCCCATTTCCAGTCCTATTCCAGCTCTCCATCAACCCATTTCCAATCCTAGCCCCCCAACAGTCATTTCCAGTCCAAGCTTCCCCATCAGCCCATTTCCAGTCCTAGCCCCCCCCATCACAGCCCATTTCCAGTCCCAGCTTACCATCCCATCACAGCCCATTTCCAGTCTTAGCCCCCCATCACAGCCCATTTCCATTCCTATCCTCCCCCATCACAGCCCATTTCCAATCCTAGCCCCCCATCACAGCCCATTTCCAATCACAGCTTACCCTCCCATCACAGCCCATTTCCAGGTCTTAGCCCCCACATCACAGCCCATTTCCAGTCCTATCCTAGCCCCCCATCAATTTCAAATACTAGCCCCCCCATCACAGCAATTTCCAGTCCCAGCTTACCCTCCCATCACAGCCCATTTCCAGTCCAAGCTTCCCCCATCACAGTCCATTTCCAGTCCTAGTGCCCCCCGCTGCAGAAGAGCCCTGCAGCCATCTAAGGGGCTTCAGAGGGAGCCAGGAAAGCCCGCACGAGGCCCCGGTTCCCTCTGCACAACTGCCAGCATGAAGAGTGTTTTCCCTCACGTTGGCGGCTGTTTCTGTGAAGTGCGCTGAATGCCGGGAAAGGTTAAAGGTCATTTCCCGGCACTCATGCGCTTCACAGAAACAGCCGCAAGCATGAAGGAAAACATTCTTCACGCCGGAGGCTATGCAGAGGGAGCCAGGGCCTTACACGGGCTTCCCCGGCTATCTCTGAAGCCATCCATTTGTGCATAAATGAAGTTCGCGTGGGGCTCCCAGAAGTGTGGGGCCCTGTGTGAACAACATTCTCACACAATGGATGGGCCGGCCTTGCTCTTTTGTACTCTGTGCTCATCTTTCTCTGCTACCTTGTTCTTCTCTTCATGTTTGAAAATTGTTGTTGCCCTTTGTTATCTTGGTGGTGCTCTGTTTTAACATGCTTTCCTTTTCCTATTTATCCTAACATCATGTATATTATACTCTGCTACTATGGTTGAAATCTATCTTGGAGAGGTTATGGCCAGGGGGCCTGAGAAATTAGACAGTGTATACAGTGCTATGCTAAGTTTGTTTTTCCCCTAGTTAGGGGGTGTCTTTCTAGTTATTAATGGGCCAGAATAAAGGGGTTTAGAGGGGAATGGTCAGGGTGCTTTAGTCAGGGGTCTGCATGGAGGTGGCCCTTATAGGAAGCGGGGTACATTTGGAGGCAGGTTGGATTGAAGGGGAGTTTCTGTCGCTGAACACCAGCTCTTACTAGAATGGCAATTCCCTTGCCACTTTGCTCACTGCAAGAATGTCTTTAAATATTTCTGTCTTTATCTAGTAGGACCATGGTTCTAGGGGGGAGGGGGAGGGGTAGAGGTTGGGTCTGGTAGGGAATGAAAAATGGAGGTACTGATTAGGAAAGTGATGTACACCATGAGGAGGCACTGGGCATTCTGTGTGCAATCTCACACATTTCCTGAGACCAGTGTGTGGGTTCTATTGCAGTACAACTCTTACAGGATTATGGTTAAGATTATTTCATGGAACATTTGTAGTCTCCAGAAACCCATTAAGCACAGGCAGGTGATGGATCAGTTGAAAAGAGAGAAAGCTGACATAGTTCTATTGCAGGAAACTCATCTCACTGGACAGGGTCACCTACGGCTCAAATCTCATATGTTCCCACAGCTCTATGTGGCTAACTTCTCTCATAAAAAGGAAGTGGTAACCCTCTTTTCCCAAAATAGTTCCTTCTTGTTTGCCGTGCAATATAGTGATCCCTAGGGGGTTGGTTCCTTATCCTTTCCGGAGACTTGAAAGATATTTCACTTATGAGATACTGATGGGAGGTGACTTCAATTGTGTTATATCTGTCATAGACAAAAGTGGGAGAAGGAGCCAGGCCTCCACAAAGCCCTGCCAGATTAGGAAACTCTTGTCAGATTTAAACTTTTGTGATGCCTAGAGGTTCTCCCATGTGGGAGAGAGAGAGATTATACGTACTATTCTTTTGCCCATCAGAGTCATTCTAGGATTGATCTTTGCTTGCATCATGGAACCTGTTCTCTGCTATAACCGTCACATCCATTGGTATGATGGGAGTCTCTGATCATGTACTTATCTCCCTAGAATTGACTGATCAAGCAGCAGAGACATCTCCTTGCACCTCAGCTCTTCATAGGGGCCTCCTTAAGAGTAAAGAATTCTTGTCAGCTGCCCAAAAGGGCTGGCAGGAATATCCCTCCAACAATGACACAAAGGATATCTTCATCTTTACAGTGTGGGAATCTGGCAAAGCAGTACTCAGAGGACATTTAATGTCTTTATCAAGTGCTTTTAAGAAAAGAGACCTGGCTCTGCAGGAGGATATTAGGAAGGACATTCTAGAGCTGGAATGATGTCACCATAGACGGAGTGATCGCAAAGTGTGGCAGTGCTTGGTTCACTTGAGAGGAAGGTACTACCATACGTCGGTCACAGGAGATAGCTGACACCTCTGCCCACTTTTATGATCTTTATTCCTCTGATGATCCGGGAGTGGCTGGAGGCTGCTGACCTGCCTCGTCTTATCCCTGAGGCCTGTGAGACACTAGAATGCCCCTTTTCTTTAGAAGAAGTGTGCATGGATCCAAGACAGCTGCTTAAACTGCTGTGCTGCCTGATGGACTTTTGTGTTATGCCGAAGAGGAAGGGAAAGACCCTCCAAAAGCCTCCTCAACTTGCGTGAACTTTTCCGTTGCCTCATACCTCTGGGTCTATGGATTTGTTTGTCTGCCTGGAGAGGCTGCAAAATTCAACTAGTGCTTTTCCGGGTCAGTAGACACCGGGGCCGGTGAGCTTGGCATCCTCTTCCGGGTGTGACCTTTTGCTGCAGCTGCATCTCCCTCCTGGTGTGCCTGCTTGAGCTATCCTCCCTGAGGCCTCTGGTGCCCTTGGTCCTGCATTGGGTTGTGGTGAGTCACTGGTAGGAGGCAGTACCTCGGAGTTGGACCTGGCATTGGGGTTGGCGTTAGGCATCATAACACCAGCACCGGGAGAGTCTCAAGCATTTGGAAGTCCAGGAGCAGCACCAGTAGAAGCAATACTGAGGGCTGTGTCAGCAGGTGCCCCTGTTTCCCTGGGGACCATGGAGGCTGGATTGGAATTTCTTACTTTTTCCTTTTCATTGGAGTGCCTGGCAGTTTTTTCATTGGAGGCAATTTGGACAGCCCTCTCATAACTTGATAATGTTATGGTACAGCAAATTAATAAGATTGCTTCTCAGGTATTGAGTAATTTGGCACAAGTGTTGAAAAATTCTGCAGAGTTGGTAAATGTTAAAAAAAATGTAAAGGTTCTGCAACCAGAGGTTCAGAAGCATGAAAATCATTTATCACTTGTAGTAAAGGATTTGTCTACTATCCAAGGTTAAAGCTGAGTTGTTGGAGAATCAAGCTTGATTTGTGAATCTACAGTTGAACTCTCTGATTTCCGCAAGGGACCTGTTGAAGCAATATGTGACTGAAATATTGGGCCTACTGTATCTAATGATATTTACCACCATTATCTAAGGTGTATTATGTTCCCATTAAGAAGAGAGATTTGGCTGGGTCACAGCAAATCTTCCTCTCTGGATGGCAGCATGTAGATATACTGAATATTTCAGAAGTTTTGGAATCTTCGGGGAATGGGTCAATTGTGCCTGCCACTTTATTGTTGTCTGTAGCATTATCTTCTGATCGGGATTGGCTTCTTAAGCTTTATTTCCACAAGTGCACCGTTCCCTTTAAGGGGCTAAATGTCCGTATTTATCCTGATCTCACCCGTGATACCCAAAAGAGGCGACGGGAGTTCTTGTTGTTTAAGCCCACAGTGCTATAGCTGGGGAGATAGTTTTTCTTAAAATTTCCTTGGAAATGTCTTGTTAAGTTTCAATCTCAAAGTTTTGGTTTCTTTGACCCCCTCCGTTAGGTGTCTTTATTAGTGCTCGTCTCCCAAGATCCTAGGATAGAGGTTGATTGTTATGGCTAGCATTTGTTTAATCTACAGTCTATGTGGTCTGATAAGTGATTTCCTTTCATGTTTGTATTGGGGTTTTCTTTTTCTTCTGTTCTTGGATCCTGTATTGATTGTTGGGCTAGTGGGATTGGGTATATTTGGTTTTTGAATAAGTTTCCTAAAATAGTTTTCTTTTTATTATGTTTTTTTCTCTTACCCCTCCCTTTACTGTTCACAAGTGTAAGCTTGGATTTTATTTGAAAATTCTAAAATTAAAAATTAAAAAAAAAAAGAAGAGGTGAGCATGGCTATTCGCCATTTAAAGAATGCTAAGGCATCCGGTCTTGATCTTCCAGCTGAAATTTACAAAGCCTTACCTGAGCTTTTTGCTCCCATTTTGATCAGTGTCTTCAATGACATTCTGCCTAGGAAGGTACAGCCAGCATCCTTTTATCAAGCTATGGTTATTGTATTTCCAAATGAAAGCAAGGACCAGCTTCTTTGCAGTAATTACAGGTCTTTCTCCTTGTTAAATATAGATTGCAAACTTTTTACCAATCCTGTGTGCCTGTTTAGAATTGAAACTTCAGGACCTTATTCATCCAGACCAGACAAGGTTTATGAAACAAAGATATGGATTAAAAAAATGTCCGCACTTAATTAATGTTTTAGGGCTCTGAAGCCAACGTGGGCACTATGCCATTCTCTTGCTAGACACCGAAAAGGCTTTTGATAAGGTGGAGTGGCTTTATCTGCTCGTGGTCTTGGAGCAATTCGGATTTGGTAATAGTTTGTGTGACTGGATAGTGTCTCTGTATGCTAATTCCATGGACTCTGTCCTAGTTAATGGCTTTCACGCCAAACCCTTCCCTCTCCATCGTAGAACTCGGCAAGAATGCCCTTTGTCTCTCCTTCTTTTTGCATTAGCCATAGAGCCACTTGCTTCTCATGTTCGCAAAAGTGCGGAGGATTGGGAATCAACCTAGGAAGGCATTCTCATGCAATCTTGCTATACTTAGATGACACGCTTATTTACCTTTGAGATCCGGCACCCAAGCTCCTGGAATAGTGGACACACTCAATTGCTTTTCTAGGGTCTCTGGCTTCACTGTAAACTGGCAAAAATCTCCTCTGCTCTAGTGAGTAACTGCAGCAACATAACCCCCTTCTGAGTTCCCCAGGAGCTTCCATAGGGTTGATCAGTTCCAATATCTGGGTATATATGTCCACCAGGACCTCTCCTGTCTTTTCTCGCTCAATTATAGTGTGTTTATAGAGGGTTTGAACAAGGACATTGTGTCCTGGAGAGTTGTCTCTGTTACTCGGTTTGATCACATCAACAGTGTCAAGATGCTTCTCCTCTCTAAACTAATATTTTTGTTCATGCAACTCCCTATTCAGATACCTCAGAGATTTTTTAGATTAGTATGCTGTGCTCTTACTGCCGTCATCTGGCAGGGTAAAAGGCCCTGGGTCATCTTGCCCACCATTGTTAGGCCCTGACACTCTGGAGGGCTTAGCGTCCCTGTTCCAGAACTGTATTACTGCTGTTCGTGTTTACAAGCCTTCTATTTCTGGATGATTAGCTCTAGTTTAGCTTGAGTAAGTCTGGAAGTGGCTTGGTTGTCCCCCGATTCCCCTTGTTGCCATTTTATTTTTGTGAGACTAACTCAAAAATTGTTTAGTGCTTTTCCATGCCTTTCTGGGACCCACCTAGAGAGCATGGAATGTTCTATGTAATTGCCACAATATGTCCCCCAGTTGTCCCTATACACGCCGATCTCTGCCTTTCCTTTTGTGAGAGACTTCGGTAGGAGAACCCTTAACCCTGGGAGTAATTTACGCCTATCTTCATTTGGAAGCTCTACTTTTATCACTAAGGCAAGATTGAAGAGGCTCTGGGGTATCACACTGACTCTTTTCCAATACTTGCAGCTCCAGCATTACTTCGGGATCTCCTCCCAACTCCTGGAGATCTTGCACCCTCCCAGACAATGGGGATGGGTTCTCTTTGAGTCCAAGCAACTGAAGTCATTTCTAGCTCGTCTATATAGAGCCTCCGCTATGGACCACTGTTCCCTCTAAGCTGTGCGCGTATGCACGCGCACACACCTCGCCAAGCGAGCGCACATACTTTACAACAGAGCGCACAAAAATTACGGCTCTGATTCTGATAGAAAACAACACAGCCGTCTTAAAATTTAAAAGTTATGATTGTAATTACTAGAAATTTCCCACTTCATTTAGTAATCGTCTATTTTCATTTAATTTGATTAAAATCAATGTGGTGTACATACTGTATTCTGACGTGTAGTCAAATTTTAAAGTATATAACTCCGAGTGTCGTTATGTGGCGCACAAAAATTTAACCTTCCTTCAAAAGCTGCACACAGCTGATATTTTATGCGCACACAGCCTACAGAAAATTAGAGGGAACATTGCTATGGACCCCCCTAACTCCTGTGCATATTACACCTAGAGTAGGCTGGAGCGCTACTGTGGGTGACATGGCAGAGGAGTTTTGGGAAAAGGTGTACCAATATTCTTATTTGTGTTCAATTTCCTTATCTCTGGTGAACACCCAGATTCACATTTTACTGTGAATGTCCATCATCCCGATTCACCTCTTCCACTGGGGGAGAAAAGATGATCCCCTATGCTGGAAACTGTGGGCAGCGTGGTGATTTGAACATATGTGGTGGTCTTGCCCTAAATTGTAGACATTCTGTTCCCAAGTATATGGGCATATCATTCAAACTCCTAGTGTGCAATTTCCCTTCTCAATTGAATCATGCGAGTTGGGATATCTACCCCTGGACCTTCTTCTGGAAGGATTATACCGGTTCTCAAATTGCCTGCTTTTGGCCGAAACATTATTGCACACTATTGGAAGTGAGTCTGGCTGCCCTTGCACGTAGAATGGATGGTTAAAGTATGGAACATCTATCGCATGGAGAAACCTATGGTGGACCTTCGAGATAAGCAGGAGACAATCCAGAATTTATGGTCCAGCTTTCTACACCTGGAGGCTTGATCCTCCACTGGTGATGATCATAATCAACCTGCGTTCAATTTTTTTTTTTTTTTTTTAAATTCTTTATTTTCGTTTTATAACAACAAAGGAAAAGGAAGACATACAGCTAAAAGACAGATACATAAAGTGTAATACATACACCAAAGTAAACCCCTGCCACCCCCCTCCCCCCTGCTTCTTCTCTAGAAAACTAATCATTCCCGAAGCGGGCGTGTACTTACATTATTGTGTTACAAAACCTAACGGTGATCTGAAACATGATGAGTGCATATTATACAGGCATGTTGGAGCAATGAGCAGATTGTACATAATCATTAAGCATCTGCCATTTAGACAAGCGAGAGTGAGTTTGGGCATGGGGAATAGCTCTCCGAGGTATCTGCTCATATTTACTATATAAGCAGACGAGGTTCCACCATTCATTGACAGTAAGTCGAGAGCTATCCTTCCAATTCCTCGTGATTAAGCATATGGCTATACCCAGCATGAAATCAAGGAGAAAGCGACCCTTCTTAGGAAGAGAGGGGACCTCCGCCACAGAGCGGAGTCCCACGATCTTCCAAGAGAGAGGTTCGTGAAGGTGTAAGATAAATTGAATACAACCCCAGACCCGCCCCCAATAAACCTGTAGTTGAGGACATTCATAAATAACATGAGCGAAGGTTCCCACAGCAGTATGGCAAGACCAACACTGGTCCCTAGCATTTGTGTTCCATTTGGCTATTTTTTCTGGGGTATAAAAGCATCTGTGTGCAAAAAAGAAGAGAGTTTGGGTAACAGAGGCAGACCGGGAAACCCGCACTACTTTGCTCCAGAAAACGCTCCATTGCACAGGGGTTAAAGTGGTTTGCAGTTCGCGCTCCCAGGCTTGTTGGGCTCTAAAAGTGGCCGTGTCTGTACCCTGACATAATATTTTATAAAAGTTAGAGGCTACCCCATGTGTACTACTAATAGAGTGAACTATCTCTAATAGCCCGTCCTCAGTAGGGGCAGAGGGCGGCATGATTCGAGCACTTTTGAGGCAGTGTTGAAGCTGCATCAATTGAAAGTAGTGTTTCGCTGGTAACGCAAATTCCTTTTGTAAATCAGAAAAGGTTTTCCAACGAGCTGCAGAGAAAAGCTGTTGGGGTGTCCAGATCCCCCTTGAGTACCAGGGTTTCCATGCTATCGTTCTAGTTAGGACTTGAATTCTGGGGTTATTCCATAGCGGGAGTCCGTCCAGAGGACATACGTTCGGGCCCAGTAATAGAATGAGAGTGTTAAAGGCCGCAAGAGTATCGACAATCATTGGTGGATGGCGGGTGTCTACTTGATAGGACATACCGGGGAGATGGGTCAACGGAATTGGGCTACTAAGCTCCTCTTCTATGTCAAGCCAAACTGGTCTGCTGTCTGTTGAGGCATCTAGCCATCGGGCACCTTGCTTAAGTAGGAAGGCTTGATGATATCTAAGAAAATCAGGAAATCTGGTACCCCCTCTTTCCTTTGCAGACTGTAGTTTTTGTTTAGCTATCCTTGGTGGCTTGCCCTGCCAGAGATAACGGACGAGAAGGCCCTCAATATCTTTATAAGTATGTAGCGGGAGTAAGCATGGCAGCATTTCTAAAATGTAGTTCACTTTGGGGACTATCATCATTTTCACAGTTTCTAAGCGGCCCCACCATGTAAGAGATAAGGGAGACCAACGATTTGTGAGCTCACGGACTTTGGAGACTACCTCTTTGGCATTAAAACTGATAGTGTCTTCTAAAGGAGAACAGTAATGGACCCCGAGATACTTCACCATGCGGGATTGCCAAAGGAAGGGAAAGGCCTGCATGTCAGCCTCATGTACCCAGCGGTTCAGTGGGAATGCTACAGATTTGGTCCAGCTAATTTTATAGCCCGATAATTGTGAGTATCCGTCAATCAGATCCAAGACAGCTGGAACCGAATCGAGGGATACGAAAAGCATAAGGTCATCTGCATATGCAGAGAGTTTAATCTCCCTATGACTGAAGGGGACACCTCGAATACGTGCGGACTGTCTAATAAGGAGGGCTAGGGGTTCAAGAACTAGATCAAAGAGCATTGGTGATAGGGGGCAACCTTGACGCGTGCCTCTTTGGAGATTAAATGGCTGAGACTTGATGGCATTTACACAAATACTGGCGACGGGTTGAGTATACATGACTTGGAGATATCGGAGGAAGCCCTCCCCAAAGCCATACCATCGGAGAACTGCAAATAAGAAGGGCCATTCTAGGCGATCAAAGGCTTTTTCGGCATCCAGGGAAAGACCCACCCATGGATGATCTAGATTGGCAGCACTGGATAGCACATGGCACAAGGTCCGAGCATTGTCAGCAGTTGATCTGCCTTGTATAAAACCGCATTGGTCGGGGTGAATTAGGGTGGCCATCCTGTCAGATAGCCGGGTGGCCAAGATCGTTGCGAAGATCTTATAATCGGCATTAAGTAGGGAGATTGGACGGTAGTTGGCGGTTAGTAGCGGGTCTCTGCCTTCTTTCTCAAATACTACCACATTAGCTGCAGAAAAGGATCCCAAAGAGGATGTATCTACCGCAAGGGCAGTAAAATAGAGTTTTAAATAGGGAACTAAATCTGCACTGAACGTTCTGTAGAATTCGGTCGGGAGACCATCGGGCCCTGCGGCACGGCCCGAGGCTGTTCGTTTTAGGGCAGATTGGATCTCTGAAGTAGAGAAGGGTTCATCCATCGCATCCCTATCATCTTCCGAGAGGGTCGGCCGCTGAATGCCAGAAAGCAATCGCTCGAATGTCTCTGACGAGAACTCACATTCAGATTGATATAGGCAGGTATAGAAATCCCGAAAGAGCTCTACAATGTCGGAGTCTGTGGTCACTATGCCCCCTCCCTGTGGAGCTCGAAGGGCCGCTACGCGTTTGGCTTCTTTTTGACCTTTCAAGGCGTTGGCTAAGAGTCGACCGGCTCGGTTATTTTCACGATAATATGTCCCTCGCTGAAGCTCAATACTCTTAGAAGCTGCAGTTGAGAGGATTGAATTATATTGAAAACGGAGACGCTGTAATCGAATTAATACACATGGATCAGTACGTGAAGTTAGAACTCGTTCGCCTGCTTTTATTTGTTGGTCTAGTATGAGTAGCTGCTGTTTGCGTTGTTTCCGCAGGCGGATTTGATAGCTAGTGATCGTTGCTCGAATGGCCGCTTTGAAGCCCTCCCACCAAGCCCAATTCGCAGTATCCTGGGGTAGATTAAAATGGAAGTAATCCTGTATGGCTGCTCGAATTTCTAACTGGAACTCTGGCTGAGTTAACAGGGCTCTATCAAAGAACCAGGCCCCCGAATTCCCTTGGGGTGCAGTAGTGTGTAATTGAAAGGAAATGGCAGCATGATCTGAAATATGTTGGGAGTGAATCTTTGCAGTGTCCACCTGAGGAACTAACAGTTTTGATATTAGAAAGAAGTCTATGCGAGACTGGGATTTATGAGGGGAAGAGAAGAAGGTGAAGTCAAGCTCAGTGGGGTGTAGTAACCTCCATAGATCAACTAAAGCAAGATCTTTGATCAGGGAGGTAAGCGTGGTGTGACTCTTGGGGGGACCACTTGTCCTAGGCGGCTGTTTGTCAATCAGGGGATCAAGGACTAGATTGAAATCCCCCCCAATTATCAATGAAGTATTAGCAGAGGCCTGCGCAACCTGAGCAATGGTAGCAAAAAAGGCAGGGTCATCCACATTAGGAGCGTAAAGGCATATACATGTAACTTCAAGGCTACCTATCTTGAGGTGAACTCTGGACCATCTACCTTCTGTATCTGAGCTAGTCGCAATAATAGTAGCATGCAAAGATTTCCTAACCAGTATGGCAACCCCACATTTCTTAGAAACGGCTGGGGAATAGGCGGCCACCATGTAAGGTTTAATATTGAGTTTAAGAGTTTCCTTCGAATTTAAATGCGTTTCTTGGAGAAAAATCAGATCCGCAGCTTCCTGACTTAGGTAGCTTAGGATTTTCTTCCGTTTTATCGGATTATTGATTCCTTTTACGTTCAATGAGAAAATCTTACATGGTGCCATCAATCGGTAATAGACATTTTAGGTAAGGGCGCTTGAAAACATACAACATAATCAGAGTCTGTGCAACAATGACATAATCACCGAGTATTCTGGCTAATACACCCCATATTGAAAAGTATGTACCAAAGTATCTTAGAGAAGAAGCAAAACCCCCAAAGAATATGGCGACCATATGTCTGCGGGAGGAGGCCCTAGAGAGGAAATAGAAAGACATGAAAAAAAAAGAAAAGAAACACCAGAGTCCATAATTAACACTGTCTCTGATACTCATCGAGGCTACTGTGGGTAGATGGAGTCGGGTCACAGATATCATCAAAAGTAAGGCAACAAACTGCCCTCGCCAGACTCTTTGCTGGGCTGCGGCAGATCCAATATGGCAGGTACAGCGGATATGAGAATACTTGCAGGAATATTCTGGAAGTCAGCGCATCAAGTCGGCTTCTTTGGAATCCAAAAACTCCGCTAGTAGATCAGGGTCCTCAAATGTTCTTGTCTGATTGTGAAGCGTGACTCGGAGCTTGGCCGGGTACATCAGGCCATAGCGTGCTTGTAGTTGTTGAAGCCTCGGCCGGAATTCCAGAAAGCGCTTTCGGCGGTCGACCGTGGGTTTAGCCATGTCGGGATAGAAGGAGATCTTGTGGCTCTCAAACTCCATATGGCCCTTTGCCCGAGAGGCACTTAGAATTTGCTCCACGTGTTGATATCTCAAAAGTCGAAAAATGATAGGCCGCGGGGTCTTCCTGTTGAGCGTTATGCTTGTGGGTACACGATGAGCGCGATCGATCTCCAAATCTTTGGTAAAGGTGATTTGGAGCAGGGAAGGGAGGATTTTGCATAAAAACTCTTTCATGTCTCCCGATTCCGCTCCCTCCGGTATGCCCACGAGTCGTATGTTGTTGCGGCGCGCTCTATTATTGCCATCTTCCACTTCTTTCTGCAAGGCCCGCACCTGACGTTCAACTTTGTCGAGTTTGGACAACCGGGCCGCATGGGAGTCCAATACGCTCTCCATTTTGTCCTGACGCGAAGAAAGCCCTTCTAGCTTGCTTTGCAGCACACCAAAATCTTCCCGCAGCGCTCGGAGTGCTTCACCGTTTGACTGCACGAGGTTTTTGACCCCTCTAATCTCTGCGAGGATTTCCTGCTGCATTTCGGGGCCCTCGCGCAAGGCCAGCCCCTTCTGCGGGGACGGAGGTTCAGTTTTGGAACGTTTGCCGTGAGAAGCCGCTGGAGATCCAAATTCCAGGCGCGTGGGTTTGGTCCCCGCCATCTCACCAATGTGCCCCGGCAAGATCAGAGTAGAAGTTCCAAGTATGTACGGTGTTAATTCAGGATTCTGAGTAGGCCTCTCGGGAGCCTCAGCGTTATGCGACCATCCCGCTGGACATCAGGCTCCGCCCCCCAACCTGCGTTCAATTTTAATCCTAGTCTTAATCGTAATCCTAGTCCTAGTCCTCACCTCTCTCAGAGGTGTTGTCCCTTATAAGGTCCATGGCTCAGTCTTTAGACCCACCCTAGGTTCAATGTTCGACCTTGTGCTTCCCCTTACGGTGTATTTCACATAAGCTTACTTGCTTTGGAGCTATTTCCAACCAGATTATGGGGTAGGTGAGATGATAAATTCCTTAGTTACATTCCCTGGGAAACCCTTTCCTTTACCCTCTCCAAGTTGCCTTACTTCATACTTGTATGATGAGTCCAGGTGCTGTGTGTGTGTGGGGGGGGGGGGGGGGTGGAGGGTGGGTGGGGGTAGTGGTGAGGGATGGGGGGGAGAGTGGGGTTTGGTGGGGCTTCAGGTGACTGAAGAAGGATGATATCTATTAGATTGTTGATCAGTCTATCTACTACAGTTTTGTCTCTTATCCCCTACTTTATGCTATATTAATGGATTGAGATGTACTGGTTGCTATACTATATAATGTACATTCTGACATGCAATGATTTTGTTGATATTTGGAGTTGTAATCCTTCTCATTTTGCTCAATAAAAATTATATATATACAGGGTGTCCCAAAAAAAAAAAAATGAGAACATCTCGTAGCATATAAGTTATTTAAAAATTCAAATAGACAGATGTAAACGATTGACAAATTTAAAAAACAAAGATGGTGACCAGAAATTGTCGAAATAAAGACGTTATATAGCTAAAAAAGGTAAATAAGTAAACTATTTAAGCTTTTAATTTACAAGATATTCTCACTTTTTTTGGGCCACGCTCTATGTATATATATATATATATATATTTTTTTTTTTTTTTTTTTTTTTAAACTGTGCCAAAGTATACCGCATCACCACTCTCCCCTGATAGAGCTCTCGGGTGATGATCTGATTCATCAGATAAGACGCACCTCTGGTGAAACCATGCTACCTCAGATTGTGTAATCCATTGGATTTCAGAAATAGTACTGCCATCTATTTAGTAATGACTCCACTAATTTACTCACCATTGAAGTCAGACTAACAAACCCGTACTTTCTAGCCTCCTCCTTACTTCCACTTTTGTGGAGAGGAACCACATCTGCCCATCTCCAATACCCCAGTTCTACTTCTGGATGTAAGGAAGCATATGGTAGAATCACTGGCCCTTTTAGAAGTTTCACCTTTTGAAGATTCGGCCATTTTGCCTTTGGGGATAGTGTGCAAGAAGGAGCATGTTAAATTTCATTGTATTCATTGGGTATAGGTGCATATGCTTTTATTGATTTTGCTTGTATGCTTTGTTAGAGCATGCTGTTTAGGAATTGCAGACCTATGGTGTTATTGGCAAAACTGGCAGGGAGTCAGCTCAATTTGGATTCTTTTAATTTGCTGGGCAAGTATATACCAGCGAGATATGCGGTGGTATGTAACCATCTTGATTCCTTGCAACATTTATTTTTTGGATGAGCAAGCCTCGATTGTGGGAATATAATTCACCAGTTAAATGAATTTATTTTTATGGGATTTGTTGGTACGTACATGTTTGTTATCACTTAGATACCACTTTTGAGCTGATGGATCAGATAAGGTTCCTACTTTTCTGGGAGTGGAGCTTGACTCAGGTTATGCAGTCCAGATTGCAGTTTGAGAAAGTATGTAACTTGGTGGCAGCTATGGATAGTACCTGTGAAATTTGTAAATTAATATCGTCGAAGGTGCAATCATTAATCAGTGCAATTTCACTTGTAGAGTAATTCCCATAGACAGGTTTCCATGAGAAAGTTGTCAAGTTTAACTGGAGGTGTAGTGGTAACATCATTAGAATACCACAACAGATAAATGTGGATTTGAGCTTTGGCGTTCTTTTTGCAGTATTTCAGTGGGATGGATGCATGACAAGATTCAGTGGTTACAAACATGTGTCAGGAACTTTTTAGATGCTTTTGGGGTTGCGTTTTAGCATATGCTATGCAGATTCCTAGTGTGCAGACCTGTGATCATGCAGCTAGCACTTAAAGGGTTGCATCAAGAATATACGCTTTTTGTAATTGTTCCCTGTCTTTTTTGCCCTTTAGGTGTGGAAAGATTGGTTAAGAGAAAAAAGGATGGCAATTTGGTCTGACAACATGACAGTAGTCCAAGTAATTAGTAGGCAATCAGCAAATTGTCCATTAAGAGGGTAATTTTACAGTATAACAGGGTGCCTGAGTTTAGAAATTGAGAAGGCACCTACAGTATAAAAACATACAGTACTGTTACCGTAAGCACTTATGTGTCTGTATGAAATACTAACATAAATCCTGCTGAAATCTTTCCTAGACTGAAAGTGCAGACAGTATGTTAGCGTGTACACACGTATTTTAAAAGACACTTGTAAATCACAACTCTACCCACACTCTGTACTATCTTCTTCCCTGGATGCAAGTGTCAGTTTTACATTGTTTACATTTAAATGTAATGCTTACTCAAAAATGTGCCAGAAATGAATAATGAAATTGTAAATGTTTTATCTCGCTTTCAATGGTTGCATTTCCAGTTGCTTGTGCCAGGGAGTAGATAGATCACCCTACAAAGATGCAGATGGTCTGTGGGGTATGATTTCAAGTTAGTTCAAACTTTCTTGGAATATTCTTTATCAGAGAACACTTGGAGAGCATGTTAGTGGAGGGTGGAGAAGCTTTGTTGAATTTTGGTTATTGTGGTGCCATTTTCTGGATGGGACTATTTCCTATAAAAATGTAAGGCATTTTATTTTGTTTCGCAAAAGAGCCGATTTATCAATGCATTTTGGGGGTAATGTTATAAGGGCATCTACTTATGCAGTAGAATGCATGCCTATTTTGCGAATAATTTAGTCGTTCACATGTATATGAGGCCACTTATGTCTATTAATGGTCTATCATAAAATACCAACCAGCATAAAATTATGTACATTCACATGACAGTGTGTACTCTGCTGGTGGCCATGTACATGCGGGAAATATGGTCATAGCACACTAGCACGTGCATAGATTATAAAAAACTATAATGTATGCCCATATTAGAGAATTATAAACACAAGCATTTACAGTACATCAGTTCTAGGGTTGGTGTAAATGTCTTTGTGTTTACTTAAGGTGCAATCTCCTACATATACGGGGGTACTTTAGAAGCCCTATCCTTGACTTGTATATCTGAAAATGGACAGTTAGATATGCAAAGCCTGGAGATGTCCCTAGGACCATTGTAGAAGCCAAGTAGATAGACATCCCCAGTGCGAGAACATCCATGTAGAACAGTGGTGTGGTGTAGGGGTGGCCTGGGTAGAGCAAGGGAGATGCACATTATAGTATCAGAATGGCACTAGCACATCTGGTTCTGGTTGGTGAGATGTCCATGCCTATACCTGCTCCTGACCATGGATAAGGTAATATAAAGTACATGTTTCATGGCTGTAATTCTTCCAGGGGAAAGCACACAATGCACTTTCATCGCCACAAGTATTATTTCCTGCCCAAAGAAACCTGTGTGTAAATATGCACTCCAGATATATTACTGGCCTGTTGCTGCATATCTATATATATGAAATGGCAAGCCAAGACATTCAAGTCACAAAGCATAGATGCCCCCCTTCTGCAATACCCCCGCTGGCACATCCACGTATTCAGATCTGAGGCTGTTAAATTCGGGGATGTCCATATTTGTAAAATGGTTTACACCAATGCACATACTTGGCCTTGCTATCTATGTGGGACCTATCATCAGTACTAGTTACTGGGATGTCATTTTTCAGGGTGGAGGCATAACTATTTCAATACGTTTTGGTTCAAGTAGCTCTATTCCCTTAGCAACCTTAAATAACTGAACAACTTTAAATAGCTAAATAAATCATTAATACTAAAATGCAGGTAGCAGTCCATCAGTGAGATAGGGGCTATCCAGTCTTTTGCACTGAGTGTCACATATATAATAATCTCCCAGTCTTATGTGTGCACTAGGTGCAAAGAGCTCCTTGCTCTCAGGGAATAAGTATGATCTCTGGAGGCTAGAGTAGCAGACTTGGAAGAGCTGAAGCAGACAGGGGAGACCTTCAAGGACATAGTAGAGAAGTCCCACCTCCAGGCTGGTGTAACCTCTCTGCTGCCATGGAGGAGAGAGATCATATAAAAAGAGAACATCACCTTGCTGTGATAGAAAGTGATCCTGTAGCTAGGTGGTGCAGTACCTTCTCACAAAGAGGAAGTGTCCTGATGACCATGTGCCCATGAGGGAAGTCTTAGGATGGCTGTTATAGTTGGTGATTGGATCATTAGACATGTAGAAAGCAGGGAGGCTGGTGGACGTGAGAATCATCTGGTAACTTGCTGCCTGGTGCAAAGGTGGCAGACTTCATGCACCATGTAGTTAAGGTTTTAGACAGTACTGGGGAGCGATTCAATAAAACTCTGGCCATGGATCTGGTAGGACCCTTGGAGCAAACCACCCAAGGCAACAAGTATATTTTAGTTATACTGGACTATGCTACCCAATACATGGAGGTCATTGCTCTAAGGAATATGAAAACTGCTATGATTGTGAATGCCCTCTGGGAAGTATTCTCACAGGTGGGAATACCCAATGAGATCCTCACAGATCAAGGAATACCCTTTGTATCCAAGGTGATGAAGCAAGTATGTGCCTTGGTGAAGGTCAATATGCTGTGAACATCGGTATATCACCCACAGATAGATGGCTTCATAGAGCTATTCAATAAAACTCTGAAACAGATGTTAAAAAGGTTTGTGCAGGAGGACGGGAAGAACTGGGACATTCTCCTATCCTATTTGATGTTTGCCATTCTCAAGGTACCTCAGAGTTCCACGGGTTTTCGACTTTTGAGTTGCTCTTCTGAAGATGGCCACAAAGCAATTTTAGACATGGTCAGGGAAACCTGGGAAGAAGAATTCCATGCCAGACGTAATTTGGTGGAGTAAATTATACAAATACAAGACCGGCTGAGGAAAGCCGGAGAGGTGGCCAAACTCAGTCTGGAAAAAGCCCAAGCTGAGCAGGCCAGGGGCTATAATCAAGCAGCCGTGCACTGCACCTTCCATCTGGGAGACAGAGTTTTGGTCTTGCTGCAAGAGCAATTTACTCTGTAAATAGCAGGGGCCTTTGAGGTGGAAGAAAAAACGGGGCCTGTTAACTACAGGATTGCCCAGTCAGATAAATGGAGGAAAGCCAAAATTTACCATATTAACCTATTGAAAAAGTGGACTCCAGTGGTGGTTATGGTAGTACAGGGAGATGATTTTGGGCTGGAAATTTCAGCCCCTTCTGATCCAGCTCAAGTCCCAATTGGAGACCAAATCTTTTCTGCCCAGAGAAGAGATTTTGAAGGTTTGATCCACCAGAACCTAAAAATGTTCTCCACTTGCCTGGGACAACCCCACCTCATTTGTCATGATACTGTTATTGACTCTGAGGTTGTTATCCTTCAATGACCCTACCAGATTCCAGAGGCCCTCTGACAGGCTGTCACTAAGGAGCTGGAAGAGATGGTTAACCTAGGAGTTATAGAAGAGTTTATGAGTGTTTATGATGAACTCTGATTTCTCTATGCCATCTATTGTGCAAATTGATGTCACAGAGATAGGCCTAGGAGCCATTCTGGCAAAAGAGGTGAGGCAGAGGTGAAGACTATCCCATAGCATTCATTAGCAAGAACCTGCTTCCTTGGGAACAACATTATTTGGTGATCGAGAAGGAAGCCCTGTCTGTCCAGTAGGTGTTTGAGACCTTCAAATATTATCTTCTTGCCCATCTGTTTACACTGGTAATGGACCACCAACCCCTCAAGTGGCTGACTCAACATAAGGAGTCCAACAACCGTATTATGCAGTGGTTTTTGAGCCTCCAACCCTACCAGTTTCAGAACTGCCATAAGGATGGTCGGACTCTCCTTTCCCAGGTGGGTATCCTGGATGAGGCAGGCACTCAACGGGGCATGGTTGAGCTGATGGGTAGGGTGTGAGATGGAGTCTGTAGAATGTTAGCTGTCGCTTTCCAAAGGGAGTATCAACAGTCCCCTTTAAGAGGGTCTGCAGCCCAGAATTCAGGGCTGGGGAGTCATGGCTCACAGGGAGAGGTTAAGAACCCAGCAGGCTGCAGGAGGGAGAGAGGCCCATGGAGCCAGAAGCCCTTCCAAGGCAAGCCATGCAAAAGAGTTCTGAGATAGGAACTTTAAATGGGGCTGGAGGAAGGTCAGAAGAACCAGCTTATGAAGGTTTCACAAGCTGGGAGAGAAGTACAGTTGCTTTTGTTTTCCCTGAACTACAGTCTGTTCTGGGTTTTGTTTTGTGGAGGTTTAACATGCAGGAATAGAATACAAACTACTTTTGTTTTCCCTGAGCTGCTGTGTTTTAAAGAAAACCCCTTCCCACTGCTTACCACACTTCCCTAATTTCTCTTAGCATTTCAACACAGTAATAATGGATGATTTCAATTATGCTGGTGGGTCAATGACATGTCAGGACATGCATGGGTGGTGTTTAAAAATACAGTCTTGAAAGCCCAGACCAGATATATTCCACACTTTAAGAAAGTTGGAAGAAAGGCCAAACGACTGCTGGCAAGGTTTAAAGGTGATGTCAGAGAGGCTGTTTTAGCCAAAAATGCATCTTTCAGAAAATAGTAAAATGAGCCAAATGGCAAAAACAGGAAACAACACAAGCTCTAGCAATTTAGAAGAAAGCATTGATAAGGCAGGCAAAGAGAGAATTTGAAAAGAACCTTGCTATGGAAGCAAAAACTCATAATAAAATCTTTTTCAAGTACATTCATAACAAAAAACCTGTAAGAAAGTCAATTGTACCATTAGATGATAGAGAGATAAAAGGGGTAGTAAGGAAGGATAAGGCTATATCAGACACACCAACTTCATTTTTGTGGTTTTGTCTTTACTGAAGATGATGTAGGGAAGTTACCCATGCCAGAAATATTTAAAGGTGATGTAGCAGAAAACTGAAACAAATCTCGTTAAACCAGGAAGATGCAATACAACAATTTGATAAAGAATAGCAATCACCTGGACTGGATGGTATATATCCCAACAGTGACCAACATAACACCAACTTTTAAAAAGGGTTTCAGGAGTAATCCAGAGAACTAAAGACTGGTGAGCCTGATGTCAGTACTAGGCAATATGATAGAAATCATTATAAAGAACAACATTTCTGAAGATAGCCAAAATGGATTTAGCCAAGGAAAGCCTTGTCTCACTAATCTACTATATGTTTTTGAAGGTATGAATAAATAGATAGATAAAAGTGAGCTTGTTGATATAGAGCCTGATTCCCTTAGAGCATGTCCAGGCTGTCTGGATGACTCCCAAGAAGGATGGATCCATTAGGACCTGATTCTGCATTGCGGGAGCCAGACGTTCCTGCGGGTGCAGGTTCAGGCCCTGAGATGGCCTGGCGTGCCCCTGCATATCCGTGGGGATGTCCTCCCTACCTTTCCCTCTGACTCCGCAGCACCGACCCCATTTTCCCACCGCCTGACCCAAGGCTGGGCAGCAACGGTGAGGATTGGGCGGTGGGGACCTACCTATCCTCGGCCCCGGTCTTTGACCCCTATCACCCCGGTTCTGGCCCCTATCACCCTGGTCCAAGCTGCTTATTCCACTTCCAAGGTGGAATAAGCAGCACATTCCTCCCAACCCGCAGGATGTAGACGGCCAAACTGGTTCCCGTTTTGGCCTGCATTCACCAAATCAAACCGAACACTCTGTTGCAATGCCGGCTCTGCGAAGTCGGGATCCCTCACCTGACAGTAGATTGACGGTATCAGAGGGAATCATTGCATTGTGAGAAGCCCCTGATGCCATCAATCTACTGTGGGGAGGATGGAAGCGGTCTGGATGTGTGGCTCCTGCAATGCTATGACGTGCAGTGCTGCTAGCCACGTGTCCCGACCACTGACGGAATGGCCTGAACTGGTTCCCAGCTAGTTTGAGTCCTGCCACTGGCCATGATCTGAATCAGCCCTATACATCCTGCCGCCTCAGCCCCCCCCCCCCCACTCCTTTAAAAGTCATGGGATAGGAGGTAGGATAACACTGTGGATTGGGAATTGGTTAAAAGATAGAAAACAGAGCTAAATGGCCAATTCTCTCAATGGAGAAAAGTGGAGTACCCCAGGGATTTTTTTTACTGGGCCCGCTGCTTTTTAACATATTCATGAATGACCTGTAAATAGAAACTTAGAAACATAACAGCAGAAAAAGACCATATGGCCTATCTAGTCTGCCTTTGGAACAATGAGTGAAGTGATCCAATTTGCAGATGACACAAAATTATTCAAGTTGTGAAAAATTTCAAGAGGACCTTGAGAAATTGGAAGACTGGATGTCCAAATGGCAGATGAAATTTGATGTGGAAAAGGGCAAATGCATTTAGGAACAACCAAAACTACAGTTACACGATGCAAGGTTCCACATTTGGAATAACCACCCAGAAAAATGATTTGGGTGTCATCATAGATAATATGTTGAAGCTCTCTGCTCAGTGTGCAGCATAACCCGGATGCAGCTTCAGAGGGGGGTGGAAACAGCACATAGGGAGAGAAGGAAATTGTGCATCATGTTTGGGGCCATTGCTGCTGCTGCAGGCCCTGGAGAAGGTTGACAGTAGTGACAATGAGTGCCCCTGGAGGGCTGGTGCTATAGGCAACCGCCTAGTTCACCTTATGATAGCCCTATCCTTGCTGCACCTAATACAACCCATAGAGGTATCACTACGTACACCTGCACTAATTGCCACATTGACAGCATGGGATATGCACCCCCCCATACCATCTGCAATGTGCCCTCCATGCATATATTCCACCCATACCCTACACCAGTGGTTCCCAACCCAGGCCTCGGGGAACCTCAGGCCAGTCAGGATTTCAGAGTATCCACAATGAATATGCATGAGATAGATCTGCATGCACTGATTCCATTGTATGCAGATCTATCTTTATTGTGGGTACTCTGAAAACCTGACTGGCCTGGATTTCCCAGAGGGCCGACGTTGGGAATTTCTGCCCTACACATTCCCTGCTCCTTCATGTGATAGGCAACTAATGTGATTTTAGTAGCTCTCATGCCTGTATGTTAACTGCTACTGTGGGCCATTACTACCCATTAAAACGTGATAACCACTTAGCAGACTTTAGTAAAAGGGCCCCATAATTACCTTGTGGAGTTCACTCATTTCAAAAAGTATTTAGACAAAATAGCTGGACAAATATGATGGTGAATGCAGAACCCTACAAATGCCCTATTTCCTATGGCCGTCAGACTCCCTGCTGTTGAGTACTGGCTTGGATGGATCATGAGGTAGTCCTGTTTGGGCATTCTTGTGTCTTAGCCCTGTAGAACAGCAACTGCCACTTGTGAAATTGTACTGTTCAGTCTCCGCCCTTAATTATTTTTAGTATTCAAAAGGGTTACATTTTTTTATGAGCTCATCTCTTCCAATTTCTTCTTTTTCCACCCACTCACTCCTTAGGCAATCCAACATTCCCTAGATTTGTCAGGCAGCCAATTCTGCTTTTCTTCCCCCAGCAACAGAGCTGTCAGCTAGGATCCTAGTTATCCAAAGTAAAGTAGATGCATAGCTCCTTTCTTAAGAAACTTGCACTAAGTTAGTTCTCTGTTAGCATGAAAGTATGCATATACATGGATACTATGGATACCACCTTGTTGAATACTTCTCTTTTATTCATTTTAGATATAAGCATATTTCAATATGATCGAGAAATGTAAACGAAGTTATACTGCATACATTCCTATGCATAACTCAGATGCCCAGTCTTTTTATTATGCTAAGAGCTCAAATGTATGTTTATTTTCTTGTTCGACTGTTTTTCCCATTTTTCTTACTTCCTGGCATGTCTCAGAAATCGCAGCTGTCACAAATTGTGCAAATCTTTCTGCATGAGACAACATTGTATATATAATGTGACATGGTGTTTGTTCAGTTCAGTAAGCTAACATTTGGATCTCAGCTATGGGTTTTTAGATTTGATTACTTGCCGTTCCTAATGCGAGCTGTTGGTATTATGGCATGTATCACTCGGCATGTGAACATTGCTAATAATCAAGCTCATTTTTGGTGTATCCAGTTTACATGGAGGTACAGTAAGCACTGAAGATAGTGTTTAAATGCCTCCTTTAAAATCTGTCTTAGAACTGTTGAAACTGGATAACGGAAACCTTGGATGAACATCTGACCTCTGACCTTTGCTTTTCTTGCTACAACCCTGAATTATAGCAAATGGTGCCTAGCCCAAAAGTTCATTCTAATTGTAAACTGGATACACTTTAAGTAAAATATGGAAAATATGGAAAATATAAACACAAAAATACAAAACCCAACTATGTAAATGTAAAACTGCGTAAAGGTGTAAATGTTCAATAGTAGCCAGCAATATGTAAATACGTATGTATAAATGTAAATATGTATATTTTCCCCCTAGACACTCAACATGTGTGCTGTGACTTCCCTCCAATCCCATGTAATCACTGTACCCTCCCAGTCCTGATTTGACACCCCAAATAGATGAATCAAACCGCTGCTGATCGCTGGAAGCGGCGGTATATAAGTGTGTATTAAATAAATAAATAAATAAAATTACAGATTTCAGGTGTTTCCAAATGTGAGCTTCATAAAGTTCGCATACATAAAAGAGAGCTGTAAAATAGTTTTTCAGCTGCTGTTAACCTAGTCGGTTGCTAAAATGATTCTTAATATAGTGCAGATGTTGCAGTTGTGTCCATACAACATGTTTTCAAAATCCCATATGGAAAATCACAATGAAATCCTAAAAAAGGGCTATTGTAAACTGGTTCAAATATGTGTTTAATTACTAAGATTGACCTCTGAGCAGCTGTGTTCAGATGCCAGAAACCCTGTTCTTGCTCTTAATCCCAAACAATTAATTGTTTAGCATGTTTACACAGATTGATGAAATGTGCTTAATGTAATCAAAGAAACAAGACCTAGTCAAGGAAGAATGCAACAGCGTGTAACTTCAGTACAGTACTTTTTCTAGCACTTTGATGTACACGAATAAAATAATTCACTATTTAAATTCACTTTGCCTGGTCCTACCTTTATTATGGTATTGTGAAATGCCCTCAAAGCTTATTTTGCAAATTCAGGACTGTCAACAAGCTATTAATATATTGGGAGTATTTTTTCACAGTGTATGCAAAATAGTATATTACTTCAGAGGGATGTTTCCTTTGATTCTCCCATCTATAATATATCATTATAAAATATATTTATGCTAGAATAGTGCGCTTCGAGGAGCCAAGGAAGACAGAGAGGTATATAGACGATACCTATGTCATTTCCTATGTCATTGGTACCAACATGTACCAAAACAGCAGGTTTCTCCTCAGCACTATCTAAAATCTTGTTTAGGTGGCACATGAGATCCTTTACCTTCTCACCAGGCAGGCATGTTACCAGACGATCCTTACTTCCACCAGCTACTCAGCTAACTACATGCCTAATGATCAAATCACAACTATAACAGCCATCCTTACAGACTGGAGGTATGTAGTAGAGAAGTTCTACCTCCAATCTGGCAGCCTCTCTGCTGCCAAGGAGAAGAGAGGTCGTGTGAAAAGCATCACCTTGGTATTGCAGGAAGTGATCCTGCAGCTAGGATCTGTCCTCTAGATGATGTCACACCAAGGATGTGTCTCCAGGGCCATGTGCCCATGAGGTAAGGGTTAGGTTGGCTGTTATAGTTGTGATTTGATAATTAGGCATGTAGATAGCTGAGTAGCTGGTGGAAGTAAGGATCATCTGGTAACATGCCTGCCTGGGGTGAAGGTAGCCACCTAGACAAGGTTTTAGATAGTGCTGGGGAGGAGCCTGCTGTCTTGGTACATGTTGGTACCAATGACATAGGAAAATGTGGGAGGGAGGTTCTGGAAGTCAAATTTAGGGTTTTAGATAGAAAGTTGAAATCTAGAACTTCCAGGGTAGCATTCTCAGAAATGTATCTTTGAAGGATACTAGCAAAACAGGGAAGTCCCGATAGAAAGGTTCCAATAAAGGTAAAAGTAACCAAGGTGCCTTTAAGTAAAAATCAGAGTTGAAAGATTTCAAACTAACCCTGTCGTGAAATATCTAGACTAGTAATATTAGCAAAATACAAACTTTGAAGTACCTCTATGCAAATTCTAGAAGTCTAAAAAAAAGATGGGAGAGTTAGAATACATAGCAATGAATGAAAGGTTAGATGTAATTTGCATCTCGGAGACTTGTTTGAAGGAGGATATCCAATGGGACACTGTGATAGCAAGCTACAGAGTATATCGCAATGATGGGGTAGATCACATTGATGGAGGGGTGGTCTATATGTTAAAGAGGGCATTGAGTCAAACAGGAAACAAAATACACTGTATAATCTCTAAATATAGAAATTAGATGTAAAAGGGGATATTAACAGAAATTAGGGAAGCTAAACACACAGACACAGCCTCTCCAGTATATCCTCGCCGCTTCAGATCCCTTGACAAGGAGGAGTTCACCAAAAGTGTTCTCCCAACACTTGATCAACCTGCACGAAACCTCGAAGATATGAACTCCAGATGGAATACTACCCTGAAAACATTGTCGCAGTTACCTTCCTCAGTTAAACCTTTAACATCCTACAAATTGACAAGGAAAAGAAAAACAGCCCCATGGTATTCAGCTGAACTGTGGTCTTCTCTCCTTCTCCTAAGGAAGCATGAAAGAAAATGGGGATGCTCTCGTTCAACAGTGGACCAAGCAATATACATAGACCACCTAAAACTCCATTGCGAGTCAATATCTGACAAAATGAGAGCTTACCACACCAATCTCCTTCTCCATTCTCTAAATAAACCCTGTGACCTCTTCAGCATCGCAAAATCCTTAATCAAGGAACCATCCTCTCTCCAGCATGAACCAATTCAACCCCAGCTATATGCTGACTACCTCCAATCCAAAATCCTCAAAATAATTTCACCAAGACCCACTCCCAGTCATTCTCTCTTTCTACATCCACCGTTGATGGAGTTCACACCCCCAGCAGAGAAATACATCGTTGACCTTATCGCCACCATCAACACCACCACAGCACCAAATGACCCATGCCCACCGTACTGGATCAGAGTGATGCGCTTTGAACTCAGCCCAGCACTAGCCAACATCATGAAACTTTCCTTCTCAACAGGAATATTCCTGGCAGTTCTTAAACAGATGTCAATACGTCCTCTTCTGAAAAACAGCCGTCTGGACCCGACTAAAGTTGACTCTTACCGCCCGATTTCGAGTATACCCCTTCTAGCCAAAATAATTGAGAAGGTTGTCCAGAGACAGATCCAGCAACACATCGACATATCAGCCCCCCTCGATCCCTGCCAGCACGGGTTTCGAGAATCCCATGGAGTAGAGACACTACTCACCACACTAGCCAACACCTTAATCAGGGGAATAGACAAAACTGAAAATGGTTCGCACTTGTCTTCCTTGACATTGCTGCGGCATTCGACTCTGTCAACCATGATCAACTCCTTACCCAACTCCAGGAGAAGGGAATCCAGGGCATGGCTTGGGAATGGTGTAAGTCCTATCTAGCCAACCTATGGCAACATGTACGGATGGGGGCCACAACATCTGATCCTTTCCATCAACACCAGGGCGTACACCAAGGCTCCTCCCTGTCAGCGTTACTCTTTAACATATACATGCAACCTATATTCGAAATCATCCGCTCATTCAATATCCACAGCCTGATATACACAGATGATGTCTTGCTGTTTGCACCACTCAAAGTCATGCATCCTGACCTTACCCCCTTAATCGATTGCTTCAATGCAATCACTGACTGGCTTCAAGCTCAGAACCTACGCATTAACTTCAAGAAGACTGAGATCCTATTTATCACAAAGAACAAAGAGTTCTCACCTCCAACTATCTTAAAGGTGAGAGATGCAGAACTCCCATGCAAATCCATTATACGCTACTTGGGAATTACACTTGACCAACAGCTTGACTTCAAAGAATACATAAAGAACACCACCAGGGCTATATACAATAAAATCAAAAAGGTAGAAGGAAGGCCAAATGACAACCAGAAGGGCTTTAAGGTGAGGTCAGAGAGGCTAGTACAGCTAAGAGAGAATCTTTCAGTAAATGGAAAAAAGAGCCAAATGAAAACAGGAAACAACATAAATACTGCCAAGATAAATGCAAGGCATTGATAAGGCAGACAAAGAAAAAATTTGAAAAGAAGCTTGCTGTGGAAGCAAAAACACATAATAAAACCCTTTTCAAGTATATTCATAGCAAAGCACTGGTGAGGGAGTCAGACCATTAGAAGACTAAGAATACCTGCTACAACCAACAAGCTCAAAATATCACAATCTAAAACAAAGTTGCTGAAGAGCATTTGAACTCTCTATGCCATATCTTGAGAACTCCTTGCCAGACACAAAAAGGAACATCACTGAACTTCCCTCCTTCCACAAACACCTGAAAACCTACTTATTCTTCGATCTCTTTGGACCCACCACCTAACCCATCCTCTGACATGACTTCAATGAGACAATCACACATATGACAGAACATATATCTGTATATAATTAAAGCAGATACCGCCAGGTATAGCTATCTTAATTGTATATAGTTCATTGATGAAAATAGCTAGCCATTACACATATTATGTAATTAATGAGTTAATTGTTATGGAAACCTGTTATCTGTTAACTAAGATGGTCCTACTGTTCTATGTACTAAAATGTTTATATGCTCCATGTAACAAATGTTTTGTTTGATGTAAACCTCTTTGACCCAGTTAAAAGCGATAACTAAGCCTAGTTAAATAAAAAAAATATAGATGATGAAGGGATAAAAGATGCACTGAGAGAGGATAAGGCCATAGTGGAGAGACTGAATGAATTTTTTGCTTCAGTCTTTACTGAAGAAGACATAGGAAACTTACCCATGCCAGAAATGATATTTAAAGTGATATATCAGAAGACTTGAAACAAATCTTGATAAATTGGGAAGATGTAATTCATAAACTAAAAAGCAGAAAATCACCTGGACTAGATGGCATATCTAGCACTCCTTGTGGCCTTGGGCAAGTCACTTAACCCTCCACTGCCTCGGAAGAAAGGCCTGGCAATCTACTAACCGGGTAAGGCGGACACGTCACCCTCCGCCCCTCATCACCCCCCTTCCATTTACTCTACCGATAGATGTTAGCAATCACACAACAACATTATTGGATTTCAACACTGGTCGCAGCTTTAATAACCTTTTAACAAACCAATTAATACAAATACAAACATTATAACTCCCCCCCCCCCAGCAGAGCGAGCCATCACCCGCCATGTTATTAGCAAGGTGACGCTGCTTCCGCTTCCCCCGGGCACAGGCCCAATAATTTTCCACGCCCTCCCTCTTCCGGCTTCGCCATATTATTAGCAAAACCCTGAGGGATTAACCGGGTCGGGGGTACCCCACCCCCGCCCTCCTGCTTGCCTCCGGCTCCGGACCCCGGAAACCTCCGGGATCCCGCCAACCCCCCCCCCCCAAGCTGCAACAACCCATACCCCCCACACCCTCGCGCGTCCATATAAAGGGCGGGTGGGTGGGACGTCCGGCGCCTCCAGCCTCAACAACCGAGTGACTGGAGCAGCGCCGGGTCCCCGCATTCCCCCCCCCTCCGTGGCCCGCAGACCTCGGACTCCCATTGGCTCCCGCGCGCTTGAAAAACCCGCGGGAGCCAATGAGACCGCCGGACAGCGCGGCCTTCTCTGTGCCCGTGCGCCGCCGAATCCCGAGGGGGAGGGCAGCCTGCCGCCCCCCCGGTTAGCGGCGGCCACGGGGACGCGGACCCGAGGCCTTCCAATAACCGGGTAAGGCGGACACGTCACCCTCCGCCCCTCATCACCCCCCCCTTCCATTTACTCTACCGATAGATGTTAGCAATCACACAACAACATTATTGGATTTCAACACTGGTCGCAGCTTTAATAACCTTTTAACAAACCAATTAATACAAATACAAACATTATAACTCCCCCCCCCCCAGCAGAGCGAGCCATCACCCGCCATGTTATTAGCAAGGTGACGCTGCTTCCGCTTCCCCCGGGCACAGGCCCAATAATTTTCCACGCCCTCCCTCTTCCGGCTTCGCCATATTATTAGCAAAAACCTGAGGGATTAACCGGGTCGGGGGTACCCCACCCCCGCCCTCCTGCTTGCCTCCGGCTCCATACCCCGGAAACCTCCGGGATCCCGCCACCGGCTCCGGTCAGCCACGACTGGAGCCGCCCCCCAAAGGTAAGCTGCGACCAGCCCGCACCCTGAACCTAATACCTTCCAAGGCCTCCTGCCAATCGTTGAAAAGTAAATCTAACCCTATCGGGGACAAGTGCACGCCGTCTGGCCTATAAAGGCCCGAGCACTCCACGTCAACCCAAGGGTGCAAAATTTGCACGCCCCCTTGCTCACCCACCCATCTGCCAATTTGACGGTTAATCTTTGTCACACCCCGTGACCACCGCCGTTGAGCCCAACAGGATGGCCTTGGAATGATATCAGACCACAGCAATAACACTCCCGGAAACATCCCGAACACCACCCCAAAGTCCTTTTTGACAGCCCGAATCAACTGTCGACAAGTCCAGGACACTAAATCGTTGCCACCCAAATGTATTAGCAAAATGTCCGGTGCCCCTCTGGAACGCTGGTGATGCCGCAGCAAAGGCAAAAACTGGATCCACCGGAGTCCGCGCTCGCCCAGCCATGAGACGGTCACCTCGAGCTCAGTAAGTCCCAAATCCGACCCGATTGGCCGTGTCGCTGCTCGCCGACCAGCCCAGAACACAAAGGAGTGGCCAATCACTCAACAGCAACATGATCCTCTGCCTGTATCTGCAAAGAAAGAACAACACAACAGTTAGTAACCCCCCCCCAGGTCCTACGGGCGCACATAGCTCCGGAAAGCCCGCGACCGCCATCTCCCAATCCGTTGTATCTCTTGATCGGACAGTCCAGCAACTGCGGCGCTGGTCGCCGCCCCAATCCGGAAGGAGTGAGGGGCAAACGCACCTGGGTCCTCACCTAACCTCCGTAACGACAGTCGCAGAACCGCCGAAAATTGGAAACGCATAAGAACCCGCGCATCCCGATGCATAAATAGGCTACCGCCGGTGGCCGGACGAACGCGTAAGTACGCTTGCAATAAAGCCACGGGACACGAGGAGGAGCCTTGCACCGCAGACAAGGCCACCCACGCACCTCGCCCTGCCTGATCCGTCTTAGAGCGGGCAAGGCGGAAACGAACCCCTCCCCCGAGGAAGTGCACATGATGTATCTGCACCTCCCTCCCGTTGCAAATCTTACTCGACTCCGCCACTAACTCGCCCACCCTAAAAGCGCCGAAAAAAGCCACTGAAAAAACTGCGCGGAAAAGCGCCCCTTCATAGGAGGATGAAACCATGTGAGGCAAAACACCGCATAACCGCTCGAGCAGTTCGTGCGTGATAGGGCGCCGCCAATCACCCGACGAAGGACTGGATCGCTCCCAACCACGCAGCAGCATACGCGTTAGAAATCCCCCACCCGCTGCCCCCAGCCTATAGCGCGTGCAAAAAAGGAAAACCCCGCCAGATTCCGCCGAACGGTAGCCTGCGACATTCCCGCCGCTTTTGACGCCAGTACATACTGACCCACAAGCTGATCGGACGCTGGACCACCTTGCCACCCTTGCAGGACCAGGAAGGACACCACGCTGCTGCAGTCTCGCTGATAAGCTACCCACGTCGCCGGAGAGACTGAATTCCGCAGCAGCTCCATCATGTCACTAGGCCAATTCGCCAAAGGTGATCCAGGACCGATGCTCCCTCCTCGTCCGCCTCTGGGGCCAAGGTTCGAAACAGCTCCCACTTAAAACGAGAAAGAGCATCAGCAATCGTGTTATGACTGCCTGGAATATGCCGAGCCCTAATCACCAAGTTCAACCGCAAACAAGCGAGCACAACCTGCCGCATTAAGTCGGCGACAGGCCGACATCGTGGGGAATAAGTATTGATCACGGACACCACTGCTGCATTGTCGCACCACCACAGAACCCTATGATTGCGAAGTCTGTCCGGCCATAATGACATCACCACCAACACCGGGAACAACTCAAGGAAGGTAACATTATTCGTAAGGCCGGCATCGTGCCAGGACTGTGGCCACCCCGCCGCACACCAAGATCTCCCAAAATAAATTCCCAGGCCCACACCCCCAGCCGCATCAGTAAACAATTGCAGCTCCGCAGACGTCTCCTCCCGACCCCGCAGCACCGTGATGCCATTGAAGTTACTTAAAAACTCATTCCAAATCCCGAGGTCTGCCCGCAGGCTGCGAGACATCCTAATCCTGTGATGGGGCTTCACCACACCCGCCGTAACCGCTGCTAGCCGACGCAAGAAAACTCGCCCCATCGGGATAACTCTACAAGCAAAAGTAAGCGAACCTATCAAGGACTGCAGCTCACGCAATGTTAGCTTGCTTGAAACCATCGCATTCGCAACTAACACTCGTAACTTCATGACTTTCTCATTTGGCAGGCGAGCCACCCGCGCTACGGAATCCAACTCTACACCCAAAAAGGTAAGGGTAGTCGCAGGACCCTCAGTTTTCCCTGCCGCTAAGGGAACCCCCCATATCTGGGCTAATTGCACAAAACCGTCCAGCAACGCCCTACACTGCTCTGTATGCGCCGGTCCAACGAACAGGAAGTCGTCTAAATAATGCACGACCGCATCGCACCCCATCCAGTCAACAAATGCCCAATGCAAAAAGGAGCTAAACTGTTCGAAATAAGCACAAGAAATCGAACAACCCATAGGCATGCATTTGTCGAAATAAAATTGGTCTTCGAAGCAGAACCCCAACAAAGGAAATGACGACGGATGCACGGGCAATAACCGGAAGGCTGATTCAATATCCACTTTTGCCAACAAACATCCGGCCCCACAGGTTCTCACGAGTTCGACCGCCTCATCAAAGGATGCATAGCGTACCGCGCACAATTCCTTGGGGATGTGATCATTGACCGAGGAACCAATGGAAAGAAGGACAGATTATGTATCAAGCGATACTTGCCCGGCTCCTTCTTTGGGATAATACCCAGCGGAGATACGACAAATTCATCAAAAGGCTGCTCGCTGAAAGGGCCCGCTACCCTACCCAAGGCAATCTCAGATGCCAACTTATCCTTGACCAATTGCGCAAAACGCCGAATTGAAGGCGAATTGCGGGCCCTGGCTACCTCCACGCTGCCGACCACCGGAATAGGAAAACCATCCCGAAAGCCATGCTCTAAAATGCTGCTTACCCGTCTCTTAGGCTAGTTCCTAAGCCAAGGACCCAAAAAATCAATCGCAATCAGAGTGGGAGCCAAACTCAACAGGCGTCTATTGCCGGTGAGGGGGGGGGGCGCGGCGCCTCCACCACTCTTTTTGACACATTTGATTGCTGAGTGGCTGCCGTTACAGAGAGAGCTGGCGTGCCGGAATTTGCAATCCAGAAAGGGGCAGGAAGACTTGCTGAACCGCCAGCACAAGTCACCCGCACCGCACCCCCCCCCCCCGGGGTCCTCTGCAAAACCGGGGGCACGCCAGATCGAAAGGGCCTGTCCACCCTCACCGGGCCAGACTGTCCCCCCTTTTGCCCACCCGAACTCCCTCCACTAGGTCTGATCGCCATCTGCGTCAGCCAGAGATTGATGTCTTGCGTCCCCCAGGAAAGCAGCTGATTCTCCTCCATCTTATCGCGGAATTTTTCATCATAGTTGAGCCAAGCCCAACCTTCATGAGTCTGTGACGCCTCTAAGATGGAATCTATATACGCCAGTAGCATCCCATACTGATCCGGATGCGCATGACCCCATACACTAGCTAAACGCAGGAAGGAATGCGTCCAATTGACGACGTTCCGCGCTACTCTCCGAACCCTACCCGCCTTTTCGTCCTCTTTTCTCTTCCTCCGACTATCCCCCGACCGTTTTCGCCCTTCCAACAAACGGAAGATATCTAAGTAGCGACGCTTAACAATTCTCCTCTGAAGATTCTTTGGCACTCCCTCCCACAACTCCGAGAAAGCCACGACCGAAGGCGCTGCTCCAACCGGTACGACCTTTTCTGAATCTCCCTGACCCGCACGACCCCGCCCCCCGCCATCGGAGATGGAGCTGGATGAAAACTCAGAGGTTGACGAAGAGGAGGATCCCGAACGCCGTAGCCGATGACATGAATGCCGCCCACCCCTCCACGACTGCTTCTTACCTTTTCCGGCCGCCCTAGTATCACTCCCCGCTGTGGCACCCGCTTCACCCATCGCTGCGCCAGCATCCAACTCACCTGCAGCCATTGACACAACCTCGGTAGCAGCTCCAGTCTCCCGTTGCGTCGAAGCAGAAGCGGCAGTTCCTCCAACTGCCCCACCAGGCAAGGGACTACGCCCAGCAGTCACCGTCCCGCCATCCATCTGCCCAGCAGCTGCCGTCCAAGGAGGCCCGGCGTAGTGCCATCCAGTAGGTACATGTGGAGAGAAAACAGGAAAGGGGGAAGGAACACCTGCCATAGACCACGGAGGCTGCCACGCCCCTAGCCACTCTGCACGCGAAGAGCCTTGCCCCCCACTCTGCCAATGCTCCCAAGCAGGCGGGTAACCCCCTCCCGAAGCGGGCGATAAACTCCCCTGACTCGATGACCCAACCAGGGTAACGCCCCCTTGCTGGCAGGACCCGGCACCACTGAGTACGGGAGCCGGGGCCACACCAGTGCTACCCAAAGACCCGTGATCCTCACGCAACCCCAGCCCACCTCTCGCTAACCCCCTAGACTGCCCTCGACCACCCCGCTCAACCGGGGCCCCAGAACTCCCCCTCTGCCCGAGCCTACCCCGGCCGGAGCCGCCTACAGAGCCTGAGCCTCGTTTGGCAGCGCTGCTCCGGCTAGGGGCTCTGCCCCTGACTTCCCCTGCCCCCGGGTGACAGGAGAAGGCAGCTCCTGAGGCCCTCCAGAAGCGCTGAACCCGCCCCTCCCCCCTGGGCCGGTTGTTGGGCAGGCCCTACAGAAGAAGCCCGACGAGCTCCTGCCTCACCCGGGGCAGCCGGAACAGACCTTTTTGTCTGCCGGGAGCCCCCTTTTCTCCCTTTAGCTGACATAGGAGTAGGCTGGAACCGCTCCTCAGGCTGTCCAACAAATTCGTGTAATTTAAGAAATTATTCCTGGGTTTTTTTGTTTTTTTTTAATTACCCAGCCAACCAACGGAACACTTGCCTGCAAATCGCACCACGTGCCTGCCGCTGCGGTCCTTCTCCACCCGGGCCCCCAGCCAACAAACAAGTTGTGTTCCGCAGCAGCAGCGCTAGGAGAACGCTGCCGCACCGACTCTCCAGTCGCCTGCCACACCACCTGAATTCTCCGCTCCCAGCTGCCGCAAGCAATCGTCGGGCCCAGCACAAGGTGATCAAAGCACGTCCGGCGCCTCCAGCCTCAACAACCGAGAGACTGGAGCAGCGCCGGGTCCCCGCATTCCCCCCCCCCTCCGCGGCCCGCAGACCTCGGACTCCCATTGGCTCCCGCGCACTTGAAAAACCCGCGGGAGCCAATGAGACCGCCGGACAGCATGGCCTTCTCTGTGCCCGCGCGCCGCCGAATCCCGAGGGGGAGGGCAGCCTGCCGCCCCCCCGGTTAGCGGCGGCCACGGGGACGCGGACCCGAGGCCTTCCAATTCCGGTGACACTGCCAAGAAAACCCAGGAGCTTCTGGGTCGCCAGGAGTCAGGACTGACTCGAAGGCACACATTGCATTTTTTGGATGGCATATAACCCAGAGTGCTGAAAGACCTCAAATATGAGATTGCATAACTACTATTAGTAATCTATGATTTATCATTAAAATCATCCATAGTACCTGAAGATTGGAGAGTGGTCAATGTAATGCAATTCTTAAAATGTATTCCAGGGGAGATCCAGGAAACTACAGACCAGTGAACCTGACATCAGTACCAGGTAAAATGGTAGAAACCATTATAAAAAACAAAATGACTGAACGTGTAGATAGTCTTGATTTAAGGGCAGAAAGCCAACATAGATTTAGCCAAGGAAAGTCTTGTATCACCAATCTCTTACAATTTTTTAAAGATGTAATAAACAGGTAGATAAGGTGAGCCAGTTGATATAATGTTTCTCAATTTTCAGAAAGCCTTTGACAAACTGCCTCATGAAAGACTCGTGGAGAAATTAAAAAAGCCATGGGATATGAGGCAATGTATTACTGTGGATTAGGAAGTGGTTGAAAGATAGAAAACAAAGAGTAGGGCTAAATGGCCAACTTTCTCAATGGAGAAAGGTGAATCCAGGGATCTGTGCTGAGACCACTGCTTTTTAACATATTTATAAATGATCTGGAAATGAGAATGAGTGAGGTGATCAAATTTGCAGATGACAGAAAATTATTCAAAGTTGTTAAAACACAAGAGGATTGTAAAATATTGCAAGAGGATCTTGATAAATTGGGAGACTGGGCATCCAAATGACAAATGACATTTAATGTGGACAAGTGCAAAGTTATGCACTTAAGGAAGAGCAACCCAAACTACAGTTACATGATGCAAAGTTCCACATTAGGAACCCAGGAAAAAGATTTAGGTGTCATAATGGATAATACGTTGAAACCCTCTGCCCAGTGTGCAGCGGTGGCCAAGAAAGCAAATAGAATGCTTCGAATCAAAGAAAGGAATGGAGAATAAAACAAATAATATTATAATGCCTCTGTATCACTCCATGGTGCAACAAATCCTAAATATTGTGTGCAATTCCGGTCATCATATCTTAAAAATTAGAAAAGATACCGAGAAGAGCAACAAAAATGGTAAAAGGGATGGAAAGATATCCATAAGCTGAAAGGCTTAAAAGATTAGGGCTTTTCAACTCGGAAAAGAGGCGACTGAGGGGAGATATGACAAGTCTATAAAATAATGAATGGAGTAGAACGGATAAATATAAATCGGTTGCTTACTCTTTTAAAAAGTAGACCGACTAGGGGACATGCAATGAAGCTATAATGTAGCACATTTAAGACTAGATGGAGAAAATACTTTTTCACTCAATGCATAATCAAACTCTTGAATTCGTTACCGGAGGATGTAGTAAAAGCTGTTAGTGTAGCTGGATTTAAAAGAGGTACGGACACGTTTCTGGAGGACATGTCCATAAACCATTATTAAAGAGGACTGGAATAATCCACTGCTTTACCCATTGGACAAGCAGCATGGAATTGGTGTATCTTTGGAAACCTGACAGGTACTTGTGACTTGGATTGTCCACTGCTGGACACAGGATATTGGGCTTGATGGACTTTGGTCTGACTGTGATGGGGTCTATAGAATCTCCAAAGGGATTATCAACAGTTGCCTTTAAGAGAGTCTGCAACCCAGAGTTCAGGGTTGGGAGGGCATTGCTCACAGTGAGACGATAAGCACCTAGCAGGCTACAGGAGTGAGAGAGGCCCATGGAGCCAGAAGTCCTTCCAAGGCAAGCCAAGCAGATGAGTTCTGTGGTAGGAACTTTAACTGGGGCTAGAGGAAGGGCCAGGAGAACCAGCTTGTGAAGATTTAACAAGCTGAGAAGAAATAAAGCTGCTTTTGTTTTCCCAGAATTGCCATCTGTTCTGGGTTTTGCATTTTGAGGTTTAACAAGCTGGGATAAAAACTGCTTTTGTTTTCCTTTAACTGCTGTCAGGCCTGTGCTGTACAGAAAACCCCTTCCCACCAAGTGCCACACTACCACATATGGTGGCAGATTGGGGATTTCCTTTAACCACATGATTAAGAACAAATCCATGTCCCTCCAGGACTGGGCATCTACATCAGGATTTATTTTTGTTTGTTTGTATGGGTTAAGAAGGTTAGCCTCACCCTAGTTAGGGAGCTTGAAGAAGGTATAGTCAGTGCCAGTCAGGCAGGCTTTGTTTTGGCCACCAGAGGCCACTAAAAGTTTGTTGGAGCTGGAATACTGCAGGGTTAACTCAACTGCAGAAGAGGAAGCTCTGGTAGTGTTACAAGAGAACAATGACAAGCCAGGATGGAGAGGCTCCTCCAGATTCTGGCAGAAGGTGAGAAGCAACTGCAACAATATCAGCAGCAACAGCAGCAATGTCAGCAGCAGCAGTTTCAACACACGCTGCTGGAAAGATAGCAACAAGAGCAGCAGCAGATACAGGATCTTATTGAGCACAGGGGGAGCTGCAGAAGAGTTTCTTAACTCAGTTAACCCAGGCCCTTCAGAGATCGCAGTTCCACCCTTCAGCGCACTTCTTAACATGACGGCAGAAGATAAACCGGACCACTTTTTAGTGAACTTTGAATGAACCTCCAACTTAGCTGGGTGGCCAGAGGTGACATGGATTACCTATTTGGGCAATCTGCTGATGGGCAGCAGTCAGGCTGCATTCCAGGATGCCAACCCAGATGGTTGAGCTACGTATGCAACTGTTAGGGCCACAATTCTGGAACAGGTCAGCTGTACCCTAGAGGCCTACTCCAGTGATTCAGAAAGGCGGGGCTCCAGATAAAAGAGAGCCCTCAGAGGTTCTTCTATTGATTGAAGGATCTCACATGGAAGTGGCTGCAACTGGAGGAAAAGACTAGACCCTAGATAGCAAGATTGTGCTATTGGAACAGTTTTTGGAGGGCTTGACCACCCCAATAAAACAATGGGTATGTCAACACCCCAAGCTTTCACTGGAGAATGCACTGGAAATAGCTGAGAGGTATCATGAAGCCCAGCCAGCTATTGAAACTGACAGTGAAAAAGGGAAGAAGTCACCCGTCAGCCTGGAAGACAGAAAGGGAAGCTGGAACGGATGTTGGCTCCCATTTTCCAATCTACAAAGCCATCTCCTAGGTGAGGGCATGGACTCAGCCATGATCCCTTCAACTGTTTTAGGTGTGGAGTCCAGGGACACTTTGCTGGGGAATGTCCACTAGATATAGAAGAACTCATGGATGTCATCCTAGCCACCCCTCACACTTACACATTTGTGGACACTTCCCATCCAGGTGCACATAATTTTGTGAGTCCAGTGGAGCTCAAGGGAAATTGCCTCCAGGCCATTACAGACTCTAGGAGTGTGCTGACCCTTATTTGTCAGGAAATCGTAACGCGATTTCAAATTGACTATGCAAAGATGGGAACACTGGCCTGTGTACATGGAGACCAGAGGAAGTATGCAATGGTTTCACTTAAGACTCCAACAGGGTAAGCAACATTTGAGGTCATGGTGCTGCCCTGACTCTCATAACCAGTGGTGATTGGCCAAGATTACTCACATTTCGGAGCAATATGGTCCCGGCTAACTGACAGCTCTGCAAAATCAGACCAGAAAGATTTCCCAGAGATTTTCCCACTGGAAGACCTGGATCTGTATGTCGAGAATCTCAAGCCTGCTAAATCCTGGAGTTGGGATTGCTGGGGAAAGCTATGCTACCAACAGAATCTGGGGGCAGCTGTGGGGGAGGGATCCAAGGAGGGAGAGCCTAGGGAAAAATCTCCTGGGAATAGCTCAGGGCTCAACAGTAGTGATTCAAATACAATTGTCCCCTTCCCAGAGTGGGGGCTGGGGGAAGACCTAGGAAGCTTCAGGAGTGCCTAGAGGGGGAAGAGGTAGAACAACTGATGATTTTCGAGCACTATCATGAGCAGGTGTTATTGTTAGCCCATAGCCATTTATTAGGGGGAAACTAGAATGTGTTTCAGCCTGATTTTTCTGGCCCAGGGTCCATAAGCAGATGCAGTTATATTGCCGGTCACGTCCCAACTACCAGCTTCATAACCCTGCCAGAGTTTGATCGTTCCCTCTAATGCCTTTGACAATCATTGAAACCTCATTTGAAAGAGTGGCTATGGATCTGGTAGGACCCTTGGAGTGACCACATGAGGCAACAAGTATATTTTAGTCAAACTGGACTACACTACCTGATACCCTGAGGCCATTGCAGTAAGGAATATGAAGACCACTACAATCAAGAATGCTCTCTGGGTAGTTTAGCGACCTGCGGCGAAAAGATAGGTGAAGCAAAAGCTAACTGGGCAGCATGCAATATTGCTGCTGCCTGGCTAGCTACTGCAGCTGGAAGGCTGTGTGGCAAACCCAGATATTCAACGCTGGGGTCACATATGACCCAGGTATTGAATATTCGGGGTTAAGGATCAGCGCATAGCTGACCTAGATGAATATCAAGTCCTATATTCTTATTTCACATACTAACATAGAGTTAATTTTTAAAGAAAGCTAGATGTTTACTAGAAGCCAATAAACATATAATTTTCCTGTAGTATTAGGCTGAAAATATGTCTAACGGCCCTGATGCTATTTGTATAGTGGGGAGGTGGAGCAAGGGTGGCAGCCAAAGATTATCCATATAATGATGAATATCGATAAGCTATATGTTTTGTTTAGGCCTGATGAATATCATATGGTGGTGTAGGAGGTCACCACACTATGGAGGTAATTTTGTAAGGAATTTCATAAAATTACACACCATCAACGTGTGTAAATAAGAAATGGTCTGTGACTACATGCATGGATGGGCCTTTACATATATGTTTTAGCCAGTTGCTATTCTATAAGTATGTGTGTCGGGCCGCTGATGTGTACTTTTACTTTGGGCATGCACAGGGGTGGAGCTTTGATGGGGCCTAGATGGGGGTCTGTCTTTTCCCTCTCAGATTAACATTTTTCATGTTGCTGTTTTTTTTTTTAGTTTTAGATTATAATTGTTTTAGGTTGGTCCTCCAGTTTTTGGTAACTCCCAACATTGATTATTATAATGTAGTATACTTTGGTCTGTGTGAAGTGTCCATTCATTTGCTACAGTTGACACAGAATGCTGTGGCATGGATTTTGGAGGTCTTGGTCGGTGTCACCATGTTACCTCACGTGTGAACTCATCTCCAGTGGTTACCAGTAAAACATTGCATCATTATTAAATGTTTGTACTTGGTTTACAAAATTTATCATGACTATGGGAACTTGGAGTTAAAAATATTGATTTACTGATGTCACTCCAAGAGACTGTTCTATTTATCTCAGCAGGAACTTTTGATTGTACCATCCGTGACAGAACTACGTAAAGCACAAATTCATACCAAATTGCAGTACAAGCTCCTCCATAGTGGAACTCTACCACTGATTTTACGAGAAGAGCAGGACTTATTGGAATTTCAAAAAATGGTTAAAGCTCACATATTTAGGCAGAATTTTAATATTTTTGTTTAAATAGGTTCTAATTTATTTAAGTTTTTGCAGTTTGTTTTATTTTATATATGGTGTGTGTTTTATGGGAAACCGCTTAGGAGTGTAATGTTTAGCAGGTATAAATTAATTAGAAGACACATTTTCAATAAAAATATCAGACTTGAGATGTGGAGACCATCACATCTACAGTTCGGATGGTATTTTAGAAAAAGCTCTGCTGAAGGTGTAGCCATTTACCACACCTTAGTAAAAGGGTCCCTTTGCAGTATGTTTACTAAAGTGCACTTTTTGTCCTATATCCCTCTTTCCTCTTTTTCATCCTTGTCATAAATACAGACACTATTAGTAGTATATATTTTGAATATATACTGTGGTAATTGATGTGCCTTTTATAGCTTGATTAACTTTCTGGATTTAAAATGCTAAAGGCCTCTTTGACCTTCAAATATAGGTTTGGGGCAAGATGGTAAATGAAAGTGGAAGAGGCAAGAACTTCAGAATTTACCAATTTAAAAAGACCACTGCTATCTCCACAATATGTCTAATCCCCCTGCTATCTGTTGAAGCTGAATGCAGGTCATTCAACCCTACCCATCACTCTCCCCCCACCCCCCACAACTCCAATCTCTAGTTCTGCATTATTGATTGGTTTTGGAACACAGTCATGATTTTTTGAAGCTCTCCTAAATGACATTAAGTGGTTCCTGCCCTCAAGCAAACCCCACATAATAGTTTTTTTCTAAATTGTCACCCATCCCACTAGCAGAAACCTCATTCTTTGAAATGTCACACATTTTAAATTATCCCTACAGTACCTTGATGAACCCTACCTCTAAACCACTTGGTTTAGTTCTTCTTAATTAGATTTCCTATTTTATACTATGCCCTTTATTTTCTCAGAGGGTCATTTTCAAAGATTTAGTCATGATTTGGACATACATTTGAATGCCAAAATCATGGACAGGTCTCCGTAGCCATTCCAGAAATAACATTCACAGACACTCTGGTGCAGGGGTGTCCAAGCAGGCATGGGGATGTGGCGGAGGCGTGTCCAAGGAGGAACCATAAACTTGCATGTCCCCATTCAAGCTCAGAAACATCCACAACACCTCCATGTTTATACCTGTTCCAGGCACAAACAGACACCAGGAAAGTGCTTGTTTTCACCTTAAAGCATCCAGAGAATTAAGTGACTAGCCTTAGATCACAAAGGCTCACACTGGGGTTTGAACCCAGACCATATAACGCTTAAGTCACTAATGCTAACCATTATGCTATTAAACATCTCGGTTCAGAAATACTATCCTGGGGATGTCTACATAGATATTTAATATATGTGCATATCGGGCATGTTCACATTTACGAAATTGTGCCTGAACTTGCACGTGTTTGCTTTTTTTCAGACGTTCTGGCTTTGACATCCCTGATTGCACTTGGATGATCCACTGTGAAATGTGCCTCTGATTGTCTGTATATCTTATTAGCCTGTCTTGACTACACTGTAAGCTCTAAGAGGCAGGGACTGACTTTATGTGTGTCTGTAAAGCAGTGGCGTAGCGTGAGTTGTCAGCACCCAGGGCAAGGCAAGTAATTTGCGCCCCCTAACCCGTGGATTTTAGCCGCCGGAGAGCTTCTTTGTGCGGGGGAGCCGACCGTGATCCTACCCCGGGAGGGAGCGATCGTCAGCACTGACCTCGCTGAGCCGGAGTCCAGGGAAACGAACAGCACAGCAGCAAGAGCCCGACAAGCATGGTTAAACGCCCAACAGCAGGGAAGAGGAGGAGATCCGGAACCAGAAACTCGCGATGCGCCCTGCAGCTCCGCCTTCTCGAGCGCACAGGGCGATCCGACCCCAACCCCAGCTTTACATTGAGATCGAGGGGCGACGACGCAATAAACAGTCCCCCTCCCACCCCGCCCCGGCAGCTTGTGTGAAATAGCTACCTAGAGGGGGTCAATCGCATCGCCTGCGCTTTGTTGCCGAGGGTTTGCCAAGAACAATGCGACTCCCAGGACTGCGGGCTCAAGGGCTATAGCGCAAACCTCTTTGCAGTGCCACCACCAGATGGCGTACGCACCAACATGTATCATAGGGACCTGCCTTTCCCCCTCATCGGCAACAGAGAGCTGCGAGTGCGAGCGCGCCCCCCCCCATGTTGCGCCCGGTGCGGCCGGCCCCCCCTGCACCCCCCACGCTACGCCTCTGCTGTAAAGCATTGTGTTTATGTGGTGGTAGCAGTATACATATCATAGGACAAAGTCAACACAAATTTAGCCAATGGAAGTGTTGTTTCACCAATCTGCTGAATTTCTTTGAAGGTGTAAATAAACGTATGGATAAAAGTGAGCCAGTTGATGTGAAGGTAAATTTTATAAAAGCCTTTAGGTAGTGGCATGGATGTATAAAGCAAAACAGGTGAAAATCAATGGTGATTTTAGAAAAGGTGCTGTGTACTTGCATGGGCTTTCTAAAATCAGCACATCCCAACCCCAATTATACAGTTTAAAAAAAAAAGAGGTGGAGATTTACACATGCATACAACAGAAAAAGGGCTGCCACACACACGCATAGTCCCCATAGAGAGCAGTGGCAGTGGCAATGTGCATCTGCATACTAAAATAAAGTTGCACATGTAGATTTTTTGGTTATGATCTGCATATGTGCAGTCATCATTGGCAGCATACATGTTGTGCATAGCAAATGTACCTTCCCTCTCAGAGCATATAGACATGCTTCCTGATCCATATGGAACAGCACAGGAAAGCATAATGGCAGCTACAAGCCAGCCAGCTTTTCTAGAACAGAGACAAACATATTGTGCAGGCCAAGTATCACAAATAAAGAGGTTTTGTACCCAACAGGATAGTGCAGGCTACCACACGCTACAGTAGGGAGGGTCTGGGAGACATCCACGTGTCCCCTATTCCATTGAGTCAACCATTGCACACCAGTAGGCACATCTCACAGGGGAACACCTAGCTGCTGACAGGCAACCAATGTGTACCAACCGGACAGGGCTGACACGTGGCCAGGGTACAAAGATGTGCAGGTTGTAGCACATGTAGATCTGTACGAATGTCATGAGCCATGACCACACAGTGACAAGTGTATGTTTACAGGCATGCAATCCACCTTGAAAAGCCTGACTCCCCCCCCCCCCAGGTCAAGGTGCATGGAGATATGGAGATCACAATGATCACTTAGGTGCAGGTAGTGCAGGCACATAGAGTCACACCAGAGGGAACCTATCCATACTGTGCCTGCATAGCACACAACTACAGATACACAGGGTAGGAGGGCCACTAGGACATCAGATGATAGGCAGCAGATATATCCAGGGGTCCAATAGTATAGCACCCCTAATGCCCACATAACACAGCTCCCTCACATCAGAGAAGATCAGACCCCCAAGACAAAGGCCTGTTACCTCATGTCCTTCAAAGAAAGGTTGGCAGGATGTCAGAGTATCAACTGGTGAACCAGCATATGTATATCTCCCCTTCCTTAAAGGAGATTCCACTAAATCTGAAATATAGAGTCTCTGAAAATGCAGTTTGTGGCCATATGTCACACCAGGCCCCTCTTTCTGGTGAAATTCTCTATTGAGCTGGAGATGCAGTAAGATACAGAATGGTACATGTGGCATATATGTAGCATATAGGGAGAGAACCATGGAAGGGAAGCAGGGGAGTGCCACTAGCAAGGACCTGAGACCCCCAAGATAGGTCATGGGGATTGAGAGAATCAGTTTAGGGGTGCTGTCCAGGTCAGCATGCACATATATAGTGGATAGTGATACCACAAGAAGGTGGAACACAGGAGAACTGTTTAGGTGTCAATATCTGCACCTAGCACATGTGTAGGGTACAACCATCAGTGAGATACTGATGGTAGTTGTCAAAAGGCAACACAGATGTGATGTACTGTATATTGCCTCCTCTGACATACATGCACCAGATGTCTTGATGATAGCAGGTGCAGTGGATCCTCTACCCTGGGCCCATGCGCATAGTTCTCATGGTGTCCAGCAGCCAAATATTGAACAATGATAGCAGCAGGGAGGCAATCAAGTGCATGGTCCAAGTATAGTTGCAAAGGACAATACCATACAGGTAGTGCTGTAGCAACCATGGGAACCACATACCAACATGGAGATATAGCAGTTTAAGGGGACCAATCAATGGCCATCAGTGTTTTGCTTCTGAGACATCCACTCTACCACACATTCATTATTTATTTATTTAATCAGATTTGTATGCCACTTTATCCTTCAATCAAAGTGGTTAACGATACAATTGTTGATTTACATAGAACAGAAGGGAAGGGGTGACAAGACATACATATAGACATAGATTAATTAGTTCTTTGCTCTATCTCGTATATCAGTGCAGCATGAGTTCTTTATGTCCCACAACCATAGACTTCTGTGAATAATGGGGTCTTGAGGGATTTGCGGAAATCCTTGATGTCTTTTATGGCTCTTAATTTATCCGGAAGAGAATTCCAGAGTGCAGGCGCTGAGAGTGATAAGGCTCTGTTGGAGGTAGCCTGTTTAGTTTTATGGTGCCCTGAAGGTAGGTGAAGCTTGTTCATACCCTTGGATCTAATTATGCTGATTAGCAGAGAAGTAGCAACCATCTAATAGACCTATATACCTACAGATCAAACCTGTAAAGGTTTGGGTTAGGACAAACACATGGCAATGTGTGCGGGGGGGGGGGGGGGAGGAAGGGGGTGGCAGGGAGAACACACCTGTAATATGTATATATATAATCCTATGAGACACCTGCTTGCATTTATAGCACTAAACATGAGCCATTTATTTTGCAGAGGCAGCACCAGCTGATGCACCACCACTGCTACTATTTCTACAACCAATAGCCATCATTCCACCACCATCAATCTGCTGCAACAGCACCCAGACAAGAGGCTGTGGAGGAGCTATCCACCACCCAACATCACCACTACCAGGGCAGCTACAGGGGAGCAGGCCACAATATATAGGGGAAGAAGGCAAAGGAGAAAAACCCCCATAATGATTCTCACCCTGTATGAGGAGCAGTGGGAGGATGGCAGGCAGCAGGATCCATACCCTGATGCTGCATGTGGCAATGAGGTGACAGTGGTTGGTCCAGTACTACTCCTTCCAGTCATGACTGTCTCTATATGCCACCAGAGCCTGGAGAGGGAAGGGAATGACACCAGGGACTCCCATTCTGTGTGGAATGGGATGCTGCAGGGCTAGGAGGGGGAGGAAAAGAGAGGGAGATAGGGTGGGGAGTGGGGAGGAGGCAGGTAGAGATCCACTGCCAACCTAGGACACCCAGCAGGTACAACCTGTCTCACCACTGATCTAGGTGCATCCCTATGAAGTCCCAAGAGCATTGGAGGACCACAAAAATACTATTGCACCTCATGTCCCTGTAACAAGATGTGAGGCAGGGCTTCACTGAGGTCACCAGATCATAAGACCTCATTGTAATGCACCTAAAAAACCTGAGAGCAGAGATACATGCACCTCATGGCATGTTACTACATTTTTGCATTCTAGTCGGGGGAGGAGGCAAGGATGAGACCATGGTGTATATGTCAACTGGACGTTTGGTGCCCATCTGGGCCATGAATAAAAAAACAATTTTCTGACTATATTTGTCTGCTATTGTGTGATGATGTGTTCATCTTCACCATTCTAGATATGTAGCACTCCACTGCCTGAAGCTAAACACATGTGCCATAGAGCCCTGCTCTGTTACATGGGAACACCTGTTTGTCTATGATGGGAACACAGTCTGTGATAGGATCACTGTCTACCCCAGTGGCTCAGAAATGCAGAGCAAGTGACCAACCTATGCATACCCCTCATTGCTCAAGGCACACATTCATTAGTGTACAGGGTAACTGCCAGCATCTACTGACCCATGGCACTAACACAGGTAGGCAGACCCAGATCAGGAGAAGGGTCACTTACCCAGACACTAGTATGCACACAAGAAGATATGAGGCTAGATCCCAATTGCCAGTGTAGGAAATATTACAGGTGTGCGTACAGTGGAACCACATCACAGTATACAGCCATGTGTATATGACAATGGCAGATATGAATGCACAGCATATATGGATAATGTACAGGCAAGTGTCCTGAAACACCGGCCCTCTGCCCCTATGTGCATGGTAAAATGGGTTCTGGGGGCTCTGACAAGCATATATTTACAGACATAAAACACAGCTGAAGGGAGAGTTATTTGGAGAGAGACTTGTGCTTTTGCTGCTTTACCATCTCTAGCAATTGCACCCCTGTGGAGACCAGCTGTAAGATTGCTGCCCCCCCCCCCCTCCCGTGATCAGCATCAGAGGTAAAAGCTCAGTTCTCCTGCAGTGTTTGGAGAGTTGTTTGGAGAGAGACTTATGCTTTTGCTGCTTTACCATATCTAGAAATTGCACCACTGTGGAGACCAGCTGTAAGACTGCTCCTCCCCCCTGTGATCAGCATCGGAGGTAAAAGTTCAGTTTTCCCGTGGGACGTGGCTGCAGGTGTGACCAAAGGAGTGTGACTAAAAGGGCATGTTCTGCCCCTTTGGACCATGAAGGAGCACGGAAGAAGATCTGAATTGTTATGGATAAGCGGAAGGCGAAGAACAAGGCATTGGGAAGTGCTGGAAGAGCAGGCCCATTCAAGGGGCCTATGGACCTCCATGTGCAGCCTGTTGCTTTGCCTCTTTCTACACCCGTGAGTAATACTTTGGATATTGAAACTGTCTTGAGTTCTGGTTGCCCTACACCTCCACTGCAGCCTCCTTCTATGATAGGCTTGTCTGTTCCGGACGCTAGTAGTGGTTCTCAGAGATCCACTTCTTCTCCGCCTGCAAGCAAGCACTTTCTGGGATCCCCCTCCCTCTCGGGCCCACTGGCTGGTGTTTGGTACCCAAGGCAGTTTCTCTTGCATCACCAACTTCAAGTTTGATTTTGCCATTGGACCCCTCCACTGAGGTATCCTTGAGGAATGTTTGGGGTAAGCTGTCGAGTGTGGAATCAATATTGATTGGGACTATGGGTCAATTGTGCAAGTTTTCCTGGAGTCTGTGGACAAATTTAAACAGCAGGACTCTTTACTTTCCTCTTTAGAATGAACTTGAGGGCTCTCAGCCCTCACTGCAGTCTCTAGTGGGAGCAGTAGTTAAGGATAGTTTGGTAATTCATACCAAACTAGAGGCAATGGAGAATCAATTAAGGGCAAGGAATTTGCAATTCCTGAATTTTCCTGTGATGTGGCTTCTGTCCCCCCTCAAGCTGCTGAAAAAGTATTTGAAAGAAATCTTGTTGTTTCATAATGTTGATGTGCTAGTTATTTCTAAGTTATTTTATGTTTCCAAGGGGACTTAAGTAGAAGTGGCCAAAGAAGAGTGGTTGGATTCCATCGCCTCTCTGGACAGCCTTGATTTGACTGTTTTTCTTGAGACCTCTCAGGACATTGGCTCTGAGAGGGCGACTCTGCTGGTCACTTTTGCATCAGAGGCTGATAAGATTGCTGTTTTGAAATTATACTTCTCTAAAAAGTCTCTTCCCTTTTGTGGCCAGCTGATAAACATTTTTCCTGATGTTGCCAGGCCTACACAAATGCATAGGGAGGCTTTCTTGCAGTTGCGGTCTAGTCTTGGCTATTGGAGCCACGTTCTATCTCTATTTCCCCTGTAAGTGTGTGATTACCTATGCTAGAAATAAGTTTGTTTTCACAGATGTTTCCCATTTGGAAAATTTTCTTCGGGATAAATCAGTGGGTTAGTATGGGTACTTGGGGATTTGTGTATACTCTTGACTCTTGTCCTGTTTTTGATTGGGGCAGTTCTAGGTATTAATACATTTGTTCTCTTCTGCTTCTCTTCCATGATGGGGGCTAGAGCATCTTTTGCTATTGAGTTTGTTTTTGTTTTTATGCATATTTTTCTAATTTCTAAAGGTAGCAGGTTATGGTTAAAATCTTAATTAAAAAAAAAAAAAACCACAACCGAAAGTTCTTCCTCACCCCTCCGTTAGGTCCCACTCACATCTGTTGCAGCTAGGCACCTAGAGGGGAAGCAGAGAAACCATTGTTAGCATCTAGCATCTGACATTGCAACCCACCAACTCATCCTCCTCACCCACCAACTCAACCTCCTCCCACAACACACAGCCACCTCTTGAGAGGGGGCAGCCTCCTCTGGATACATGCAGGTATGGCATATTTAAGTAACAAACTAGCCCACGACAAATAGTGCACTCCTCATACATATGAGCCCTTGCCAGAGTCTGTGCCCTGCACCCAAATCCCATAGCTAGATTGGAAGCAGCTGAGACATTTATTTATTTATTTAGTTAACTGTATTTATATACCGCTTTTCACCGGGTCTAAGCAGTTTCCATAGAACAAAACATTTTACGTTGAACGTTTGTTGTACAAGAAACATTGTAACATTTGAACATTCTAACATTTTTCTATTATAACCTTTTAAACATTTAATTAATATAAATAATATAAATAACTATTAACAATTTTAACTGATATATACATACTATTTACATTCATGGTATAAGAGGTAGCATGCTACTTGCTATCCATGAGCTGGCAATTTTGCAATGGGAAATGTGCAGGGTAGCTACACAGATTTTCTCATTTTCTAAAATAGTTACCGCACACATTTATTTCTCATTTCAGAAAGACACATGTGTAAATTGGGGACATGCAGGTCCTGTCATTATGCATATTTATAAAACCAGCACATACACAAGTACAACCCCATTTTAGAAATGCTGTGATTAGTGTTGTTTCTCAATAAGTCATGACACCCACATGAAAATTGCTAACCTGAAAAGCAGCATGTCAGGATGAGATGGAACTCATTTTGTGGGAAGTCCTCAAGCATCAGAGAGTACTCCTAGGCCACAAACAAAAACTCTGGGTGGGCATCTTTCAGCACCTGAATGCCATCTATCACTGCAACTGGGATGCAGAGGACCTGAAATGCGAGTACAGGGAAGTAAAAAAGGAAGACCAAGAAGAAGGCAATGGAGAGGGTCAACCTCAACCCCTCACCAACCTGGAGCAACAAGTGGGTGAGAAGAAAGTGTGGAGAGTTGGTGATCTGGATGCATCAAAAGCCTCCCAGAAACACAATAGGTATCTGTAGCACACATTCCTACAGGTATCCTCCCTTTCCCTACATGCTCTTCCACCTCTTGTTGCTATCTCACCTCCACTTAGGTTCAATGTGTACATACAGCTATCAACCTCACCATACCAATGTCACCCACTGTGGCAACGTATGCCTCATGTGAGTTCCAACAGGTGCATTAAGTGGTGAATCTTGGGTCACAGTTTCCAATTGTGTCTTACAGGTATGCAGTTAAGTTGTCCCCGCTCCCTGAGCCTGGCATGCTGCACAGGCAGGCTGCTACTATGGTAACTTCTCCTCCAGTTCACTCTGCGAGTTCAGAGGTTGTGCCCCACACAACCTGGCTGCAGTGGTCAGATACCTCTTCTACCAGCACCCTACTACTGCTAAAGGTGTATCAAAGAGTCTAAAAAGGAGCCTCCAAGCAACACATAGGCCACTCCCCAAACCTTCTTCCATAGAGGTGCATAAGCAGTATCAACCTTAATCCTTAGTATTTGGGCCCTGTCCCCTAGCCTTGCACCAAGCTCATTGTCACCATCTTGGCTAACAGCTGTTTCCCCACTTGCCTATCCTCCTACAGGTTTCTACATCTACCTTGAGTTGAGGACAGCACACATCTATGGGCATTTGGGATTTTTGGTGTGTGCGCATTGCTGTGGATATGGTAAGCTCCGCCTCACTGGCAGTGTCATCAAGTCTGCATGATCTACTAATTTTAAATTAGCAGTGCTGCCAAGAACTCCTTTTACATTCCGGTCGCATCAAGGGCATCAGGGCAATTTGTGAACCACACAGCCAGCCTCAGGACTCACAAAGCTGCTCTTGGACGCATCAAGGCACAGCCCAATCCAGTAAGGAATCCCGCTGCACACTGGCAGTGTCATCAAGCCTGCATGATACACTAACTTTAAATTAGCTGTGCTGCAGGTTCATCCGCACTGGCAGGCTCGCACCTAAGGGCCATGTCAAAGGGCCCTTAGGTATGGTCCTTGTGTGTGGTCTGGTATGTGCTCTAGCCCTCCTTGCGCTCCATGGTGTATACACCAGGCTATCAGACTACTGCAGTCTAACTGGGTAAGATTCCTACCTAATACTGATTAGTGAGAGCCAATCTACTGCATATCTGAATAGTAACAAAAAGGGATTTGAACTGTATAACCATGCTGTTTATGCTACATGTTCCTTTATGTGCCATGCCTTCAATCCATCCCAACAATATTATAACATCCCTATTATTCAATACCAGTACCATACAAAAGAATCAACAACAAGATATAAATCGTCGGGCCATCAGAGAGTACAAACGAGAGGCTCTTCCATATCACAACAACCTGCCACAATTCAGGTATTAGGACAGCCGATGTCCCCAGTCCTACAGCTCTGTTGCTTTCTAATTAATGCTAGATCGGTTAAAAAGAAAATCCCTATCCTTATAGACTACATTCACGATAATGACCCAGATATCAGGTTAATCACGGAGACATGGCTTGCAGACACTGACACACTGTTTTGCAATCAAATTAAGTAACCTAACTTTGAGATCGTCCACACTCCCAGAAAAGACAGGTGCAGAGGTAGAGTCCTAATCCTAACAAAGAAGCAGCTAAAGGCCTCCCTATCAGCTACCATTAGTAATGAACTGTTAGTTGAAACTAAGCACGTCACATTTTGCCTTGTATGCAGATCGCCATCTCAGGACTCCAATGCTTTAAGTACAATCCTAGAAACTGTATGCTCTCATACACCCACTAACAAATAATTAATTCTTCTAGGTGACGTTAATCTTGTCTCACTCCATAATTTGCAGGCATATTCCTTCCTTAAAGCTATGAGTGTTATGGACTACACCCAAATTGTAAATTGACCAACACATAACAAGGGAAACCCACTGGACCTAATATTCCTTCCAAATTGCCTACTCGATGATTATGTTCCCTCCTCCTACCAAACCCAAATTGCCCCTTGGTCTGACCATTACAGCATCACCTTTACAGCATCACACAAACAAACATGGCTCTTAGTCAAAGCACCAATCCAACTACAAATCCATGCTTTAAGCCATACAATAAAGACTTATTCATCCAAGAAATACTTTCTCAGCTTAATCAGGATACCTCTAATATGAATATCCTACTGGATAACTGGAACTCTGTAATATACCAAGCTGCAGCTGCCCCCACGAATACATGCAAAAGACATACAAAGAGATCTAACATATGGTACAACAATGAGCTTAGAACGCTAAAGAAAAATCTGCATAAGTTGGAGCATAAATGGAGGATATCCAAGCTCCCAGATGACAGGATACAATATATGAACTTGCTGCAATCCTGCTGAGACTCCATAAATAACCTTAAGAGAGAAAATCACACTAAGTTGCTTATGAAATCTCTGAATTGGCCAAGAGAACTTTTTGAGATTGTGAAATCATTAATCCAATCACCAAGCTTAGAAGATCCCTCTACCTCCATCAGCCCACAGATGCTAGCCAACTTCTACAACACAAAATTGGGACTTCATGCCTGCAATCCAGCAACATATAGACCAAACCCTTTACCTAACATACCAGCTTGGCAATCCCTCACCACAATCAATTTGGAATACTTGGATCAAATAATTACAGCAATAAATACTACTATATCCCTGGGTGATCCATGCCTAATCAGCTGGTTAAAAATGTCCCATGAGGAATTAGTACCGGCTATGTTTAAATAGGTAACCTATCATTATCCCAGGGCTACTTGCCTAAAACCTTAAAGAAAGCCTCCATTTGCCCAATTCTAAAAAGTAAGACCTTGGACAAACTGCAGCCTAACTCATACCGCCCAATATCGAGCCTCCCCTACATGGAAAAAGTTATAGAAAAGATAGTCCAAAACCAGCTCCAAGACCACTTAGATGCTAATGCCCCGCTGGACGCACGCGAGTATGGATTCAGATTATACCATGGGGTAGAAACCCTCATCATAGCCCTCTTTGATAAACTGATTAAAGGAATCAAAGCTCCTAAGCAAGCATTCATTATGATATTCCTTGATATCGTGTCAGCATTTGACTCGATCAGTCACAACATAATATTAGCTAGATTGCAGCAAATCATAGCTAGCGGAACTGCCCTCGGCTATTCTGTTTTCTATTTGCAGGACCATAATCATTAGATAAAAATTGGCCAAGCCACATCTAATGCATACAGTCAGCATCAGGGAATTCCACAAGGCTCTGCTTTTTCAACGTTATTGTTCAATATATACCTCAAGCCAATCTGTAATATTTTTTGGAAGCATAAATTGAATTATCACATTTATTCTGACGTTATTTACCAATCAATACCACAAAAGTCAACCTCCAGAAAATTGTAACGTGCTTTAATGAAGCCTTTCACTGTCTCTCACAATCTAAGAATAAATCTCAATAAAATGGAAGCGATTTTCATTACTAGGGACAAAGAATTCACACCCTCCCTCCCCCCACACCTACAACTTAAAGAAGCTGCAATAGAAATAAAAGATGAAGTCAAATATCTAGGCATAATCCTAGATCAAACTTTGAGCCTTTATTCACACATCAACAGGACAATACAGACAATATACAGAGATCTCTACTGGCCCTATCCGATTTTAAATCAGTCTTGCAGACTATGATTCACCCTCACATCTGCTATTGCAATAGTATATTGCAGGATCTACCCAAACAGGCATTAATACAGCTGCAGATGGTGCAACCTACAGCAGCTCGTGTAATCATGAAAGCATCGAGGTCTGAGTATATGACTCCCATACTATACCAGCTGCATTGGCTGCCTATCCCAATTAGGATCAAATATAAAAATCTAGTCATTACATTCAAACTACTGCATAACAAATTGCCATCTCAACTTAACACTCTAATTAAGAGAATCCCAGACACAGGGGTGGCCCAAGGGGGGTGCGGGGCCATGTGCGGAGACTCGGTGTGGGGCCTCATTTGCATAACGGTCCTAATTTGCATAAATATTTGCATAATGCTACCATACACTAACTTTTAGTAAACATGCCTCTTAATGAGCGTATGGATAAAGAAAGACTAAAAGATTTCTACATTACTATAATCCAGTGCCAACCGCCAGGCACATTAGGAACTACTACAAACACTGCCCATTTAGAATCAATAGCAAAGCCACCGAATCATAACAGCACTACCAGGACTCATAAAGCACCAGACCTACCTATCAAAAGGCAACACTGCAAATATTAAACCAATACATTTCAGAGAATAACAATACATGACCTACTGGGGAAAGAGAACAAGTGGCAATGTCAAATAGGAATTACATAAACAGAATACCTCTGCTCAGTTACACATGCAGAACATGGACTATCACCAAACAAGGAATCACAATTTAGAAACAGGAAGACAATAATAAAACTGGGAACTCCAAAAGCCAAACTTGGAATGTACAACAACACTGTAGAAATAAAAGTATAAATTAATTTCCTCTTGTGCTAAATAAAGCACAGATGCTAATGATTCACATTTCCCAGAGCTGACATATTCCAGTTAATAAATTCAAAATTAAGAGATATTTTTCTAACTTTTGTGCATTTTTTTTTCAGTTGCAATTGCTACAGTCACTTTTTTCTGGTTTCTTTGTGTCTTCTGCTAACTCTCCATCATCTGTTGTCCATTTGTCCTTTCTTCTCTCTTCTAGATTTTTTCCATTCTCTCTCTACATCTGCTTTAACATACTAATCTTTCTCCTTTTGCTCTTTCCTCATTCCTATTTCATCCACTCAAATTATACCCCTCCATCCTCAATCCCCACTTACTCTCCCAATACCTGGCCAATTGAAGATTTTTCCTCCCTCCCACACAAAATATCTTTCTCCTCTCCATTTCACTCTCCAAGCCCCATCCCATTCTAATCCTCCCCCAACATCAGCTCCCTTCTAGTTCCAGCCCCAACCAGCATCCGCACCCTTCTAGTCCCTGCATCAGCCCATTTCCAGTCCTATCCTAGCCCCACCATCAGCCTATTTCCAGTCCTAGCTCCCCCATCTATTCCCAGTCCTATCTGAGTCCCTCCATCAGCTCATTTACAATCCCAGCCCCCCATCAGCCAATTTCCAGTCCTTTCCTAGCCCCACCATCAGCCCATGTCAAATCCTAGCTCCCCTCCACTCAGCCCATTTCCAATCCAAGCCCCCAATGAGCCTACTTCCAGTTCTAGCCCCTCCATGAGTCCATTTCATTCCAAGCCCCCACCACAGCCCATTTCCAATCTCAGCACCCCTGAACAGCCCATTTACAGTCCTATCCTAGCACCTCCATCAGCCCATTTCCAGTCCTAGCTCCCCCTCACAGCCCATTTCCATTCCACCTCCCCATCAGCTATTTGCAGTTCACCCCCTTCCACTCAGCCCATTTCCATTCCAAGCCCCCGTCCCCATCCCCATCAGCTATTTGCAGTTTAAGTCCCCCCTTCCACTCAGCCCATTACCAGTCCTAGCCCCTCCATAGCCCATTACCAGTCCTAAGTCCCCCATCAGCCCACTTCCAGTTCTAATCCCCCATCACCCCATTTTCAGTCTTAGCCCCCCATAGCCCATTACCATTCCTAACCCCCCCATCAGCCCATTTCCAGTCCTAGCTCCCTCCCCTCACAGCCCATTTTCAATCTCAGCACCTCCCAACAGCCCATTTCCAGTCCTATCCTAGCACCTCCATCAGCCCATTTCCAGTCCTAGCCTCCCCATCATCCCATTTCCAGTCTTAGCCCCCCATAGCCCATTACCAGTCCTAAGCCCCCATTAACCCATTTCCAGTCCTAGCCCCCCCATTGTCCATTACACTGGTCAACAAATTTTTACAAAAGTCATGTTACTGAAATAAAAATAGTCATTTCTTATCAATATGCTGAACACGAATATGACAGTGAAATTTCAAAGTTGGCTCTAGGTTTTTTGTAATCTACAAGAATTAATGTTTACATCACGAAATGCATGTCAATAGTAAATATAATAGGCCTTCAGTTAATACCTGTAAAAAAACAAGTCATAGACTACTTCTTCAATTTTTTCGCCTGTCTCTTGTACAGCTGTTCGGGAGCTTCTCTGGGGAGTGTCCAGCAGTAGTCAGCCAGCATTATAGTGGACCATTTTCCCTGGTATCTGTGCTCCATCATTGCAATATCCTGGTGAAAACGTTCGCCCTGTTCATCACTAACCATACCACAGTTGTCAGGAAAGAAATCGAAATGGGAATCAAGGAAATGGATTTTTAGAGGCATATTGCAGCCAGGTTTCTGATACTGCATCAGCATGTCTTCTACTAGTTCCTTGTAGTTTTCTGCCCTAACATTCCTGAGAAAGTTTGTTGACATTAGGCAAAAAGCATTCCATGCTTGTTTCGCATCACCCTGCAGCAAGTTGTTGAACCAGTCATCTTTGAAGAGCTCTCGAATCTGAGGACCAAAAAAACTCCCTCTTTAATCTTTGCTTCGCTGAGTCGAGGGAATTTTTCATGCAGGTATCGGAAAGCTGGCGAAGTGTGGTCCATGGCTTTCACAAAGTTTTGCATCAAACCTAGTTTGATGTGAAGGGATGGTAGCAGGATTTTGTGAGCCTCAACCAGAGCTGGGTGCTGGATATTCTACTCTCCAACTGTTACATTTTGTCTGCGATTCCATTCCTTCCGCAAGTAGTGCCAATCCCTTGCTCGGCTATCCCACTCACATAAGAAACACATGTATTTTATATATCCCTGCTGCAGTCCCATTAAAATGGCAACTACCTTCAAGTCACCACAGAGGTGCCAGCTGTACTTGTTGTAGTTAATGGAAGTCAGTGGATGCTTTAAGGTATCGTATATCTCTATCATGTGGATGGCATGCGCTACTGGAATAGATGAAAGACGGTTTCCATTGTTCAAAAGCACAGCCTTCAGACTCAGTTTCGAAGAGTCTATAAATAGTCTCCAGTCTTATGGGTCATGAGTGATTTTTAAGGCATTCATGAGGTTTTCAATATCGGAACAGAATATCAGATTACTTTCCTTTCTGAAGAAAGGCTCCAATTGCTGGTGGCGCTTTCGATATGAAGTAATGTTGACATCTTCTTCTAGAAGATTCCATTGTTGGAGTCTTGATCCTAGGTCTTGATCCGTGCTTACGTCAGTATCCAGGTACACTGCTTCCTTTAAAAACCAACTTGGCGGCGTCCTGAAAGTGCTGCTTGTAAACTGTGTGATAATGTGCTTTGCTATTTACCTCTATGCTACTTGCATATTGCTTATTTGTTTTCCAGACCCTCTGCCATTGTTGTCTGTGTCTGCCTGCTTCCTGTTGCCAGCTCCGCCTCCCTGCGGTGACGTGGGCACGTGAAACGTGCTTACGTCAGTATCCAGGTACACTGCTCCCTTTAAAAACCAACTCGGCGGCGTCCTGAAAGTGCTGCTTGTAAACTGTGTGATACTGTGCTTTGCTATTTACCTCTATGCTACTTGCATATTGCTTATTTGTTTTCCAGATCCTCTGCCATTGTTGTCTGTGTCTACCTGCTTCCCGTTGCCAGCTCCGCCTCCCTGCGGTGACGTGGGCACGTGAAACGTGCTTACGTCAGTATCCAGGTACACTGCTCCCTTTAAAAACCAACTCGGCGGCGTCCTGAAAGTGCTGCTTGTAAACTGTGTGATACTGTGCTTTGCTATTTACCTCTATGCTACTTGCTACTTGCATATTGCTTATTTGTTTTCCAGACCCTCTACCATTGTTGTCTGTGTCTGCCTGCTTCCCGTTGCCAGCTCCGCCTCCCTGCGGTGACGTGGGCACGTGAAACGTGCTTACGTCAGTATCCAGGTACACTGCTCCCTTTAAAAACCAACTCGGCGGCGTCCTGAAAGTGCTGCTTGTAAACTGTGTGATACTGTGCTTTGCTATTTACCTCTATGCTACTTGCATATTGCTTATTTGTTTTCCAGACCCTCTGCCATTGTTGTCTGTGTCTGCCTGCTTCCCGTTGCCAGCTCCGCCTCCCTGCGGTGATGTGGGCACGTGAAATGTGCTTACGTCAGTATCCAGGTACACTGCTCCCTTTAAAAACCAACTCGGCGGCGTCCTGAAAGTGCTGCTTGTAAACTGTGTGATACTGTGCTTTGCTATTTACCTCTATGCTACTTGCATATTGCTTATTTGTTTTCCAGACCCTCTGCCATTGTTGTCTGTGTCTGCCTGCTTCCCGTTGCCAGCTCCGCCTCCCTGCGGTGACGTGGGCACGTGAAACGTGCTTAAGTCAGTATCCAGGTACACTGCTCCCTTTAAAAACCAACTCGGCTGCGTCCTGAAAGTGCTGCTTGTAAACTGTGTGATACTGTGCTTTGCTATTTACCTCTATGCTACTTGCATATTGCTTATTTGTTTTCCAGACCCTCTGCCATTGTTGTCTGTGTCTGCCTGCTTCCCGTTGCCAGCTCCGCCTCCCTGCGGTGACGTGGGCACGTGAAACATGCTTACGTCAGTATCCAGGTACACTGCTCCCTTTAAAAACCAACTCGGCGGCGTCCCGCGCCACCGGGGCGCGCGCCGAAGGAGCGCGCACAAGGAGCAGGCCCTGCTCCTTGGGCGAGCTCCTTGGGGTGACGACGGGGGTTTGTCACGCTCAACCGACCTCCCACATTGTTCTAGCCCCGGCTGTCTTACCGGTCGTGTGGTCCTTCATCCATTGATTGCTCTGTCACTTCTCACCTGCTCTGTACTATCGTTACTGTCTTGCTCTATTGGTGCTACTAACCCTCCTGCATATTACCGCCCACCGGACCCCATTTTGTCCTCCCTTTTGCTGTCCGCACCAAACTCGATGACGGCCATACCTGTCTGGTGGGGCCATCGCCCTTCGGTCTCCATACCCCCGGTAAATGGTGTGCTCTCACGTATCCCTCAGAATCTTCTCTCCTGTAATGCTAACTACTCCGTCTCTCACCACTCTGCTCCTGCTTCGCCATGCTTGCCATTGCTAACAGTCTCTCTCGCTCTGTTAAACTGCCGTTCTTTGCGCTCTAAGACGCCCCTGATTCATGACCTTCTTGTGCAGCATTCACTTGATGCCCTCTTCCTCACGGAGCCCTGGCTCCAGCCGGGGGAAAATGGTCTTCTCCATCAGTGCCTCCCTCCTGGATACTCGGCTTTTCATGCTCCACGCCTCCGCCGTGTAGGAGGAGGGGTGGCGGTTATCCATCGCACGTCTTTTCCCCTCTCCCTCGTCTCACCTCCTCCCTCATACCCTGAGTCTCTTCTCTTCTGCACCGTCTCCCCAACACCTACTTATTTTCTCCTGCTCTATGTGCCCCCTTCTTTAAATACAGAAATTTGGGATTCCCTTCTCCTCACCCTATCTGAGGCCGCTTTGCTACCTTCTCCTCTGGTTGTTTTGGGGGATTTTAACGCTCATCTACACGCCCAAACGTGACTTCGCGACAAAACACTTGCTTCTTTGTTTGATGATCTCTCTTTTACCCAACATGTGCTCTGCCCGACACATACTTCCGGACATACCCTCGATCTGATTCTGACCTCGGACTCATTTCCCCTTCCACCGACCCATATCGCCTCCCTCCCCTTACCTTGGTCTGATCATTATTGCCTACTCTTCTCCCTCTCCCTTCCTCCCGCCTCAGGGTCCTTCTCGAAAACCTCCCCTCCCCCTCGCCTATCCCGGCGTCTTACCCCCGCGACGTTGCAACTGTTTCCCCCTGCGGAGTCACTTTTTCCTTCCAACTTTCCCTCCCTTCCTCTGGATAGTGAGACTGACCTATGGACTTCCACCCTATCTTCCACCCTTGATTTCATTGCTCCTTTACGGCCTGTCTCCTCTCGCCCCTCTTCACATCATCCCTGGTTCCATCCCGGTCTTTTCTTGCACCGCTCCTATCTCAGCCGTGCAACCCGGCGGTGGCAAAAGCACTCCTCTGCTGCTTCTCTTGCCATTTTTCATTGTGCTCGTAAATCATACCGCTCATTGTTGACATCTGCTAAAAAATCTTATTACTCAAACCTCATTACCACCTCTTCAAATTCATCTCGCCAGCTGTATCGTGTTCTCGATTCTCTTTCATCAGCCTCCACCGTACCCTCCTCATCCCTTCCGTCCAATGCTCCTAGCCCCACGGCTCTTGCTTCTTTCTTTTCGACCAAGATCTCGACCCTTCGCTCCACTTTTGTTCCTTGTCCTCTTCCTCCCTCACCTCCGCCTTCCTCCCCAACCCCTGTCCCGCCTCATTCCTTTTCCTCTGCTCCTATATTTTCTCATACCTGGTCCGAATTCCGTCCTATTACCATAGCTGAACTGACCACAGTTATTTCACTCTCCCATAAGACTACTTGTCCCCTTGACCCCTTACCGTCCCCTTGGCTTTTGGACCCCTCTCTCGCTCTTCTTCCCTTTGTTCTCTGCATCATGAACACTAGCCTCTCTTCTGGAAACTTCCCCTCTGCATGGAAACATGCATTGGTCCGCCCTCTGTTAAAGAAGGCAACCCTCGACCCTGCTATTCCATCTAACTGGCGCCCGGTATCCAACTTGTCTTTCTTGTCCAAAATCCTTGAGAAATTTGCCTTTCAACAACTCACGGCACATTTAAATTCTATTATTTCTTTGCACCCTCGTCAGTCCGGTTTCAGAGCCGGTCACAGCACCGAAACAATCCTCTTGGCACTCCTCAATGAACTGCACCGGTCCCACGATAGAGGAAATATCTCAATTGCCGTCTCCTTAGACCTCACTGCTGCCTTCGATGTCATTGACCATCGCACTCTGCTTTCACGCTTGTCTGATCTTGGGATTCAAGGTACAGTCCTCCGATGGTTTCACTCTTTCCTCTCTTCCCGCTCCTTCACTGTACACTCCGGCTCCTCCTCTTCTACTCCCATTCCTCTTTGCTGTGGCGTACCCCAAGGGTCTATCCTTGCCCCACTTCTCTTCAATGTTTTTCTTGCACCACTTGCACTACTTATACAGCAAGCCGGTTTGTCCTCTTATTTCTTTGCCGATGACATACTTCTGGTTCATCACACCTCTTCCTCTGCTCCCGATCTCTCCCCCCTGAACAACTGCCTAACGTCTATCGCCCAATGGTTCTCCGATAACTACCTCATTGTTAATCCATCTAAGTCCGCGGCCATATGGTTCACTTTCAGTGCCCCTTCTCCCACCCTGTCGCCCTTGATGTCAAACTCACCTATTCCGTTAGCTCCCACCCTCCACTATCTTGGAGTAACTTTAGACTCATCACTATCTTTCCACCAACACATATCGGGGGTAGTGCGTAGCTCCTTCTTTCAGCTCCGGAAAATCCGGGCTGTCCGTTCCCTTCTGCCACTTACATCCCTTACCACATTGGTTGTCTCCCTGGTGATTAGTCATCTTGATTACTGCAACTCCCTTCTCGCTGGTGTTCCCCTCTACCAGCTTCATAGGTTACAGTTGATTCAAAATACGGCCACCCTTCTTCTCACCTTTTCTTCCCCCCGGGATCATATCACCCCCTGCTTGCTCTCCCTTCACTGGCTCCCTATCAAAGTACGTTACGTCTATAAGTTTCTTACTATCACTCACAAAGTCCTTTACACTAACACTCCTCAGTACTTAGCTGACCTTATCTTTTTCCAACCCACCTCCCGATTATTACGTTCTATCCACAATAACCGCCTTTTTCTCCCTTCCCCAACTCAGGCTCACCTTGAATCAACCTGTCACGCTGCCTTCTTCTTTGCCAGCCCCGCGCTATGGAACTCCCTCCAACATACTATCCGCACTGAACTCTCCTTCCCCCACTTTAAGGCTATGCTAAGGACTTATCTTTTTGCTCAAGCCTTCGATCTTCCCTCCCCCCCTTCACTTCCTCCCAGTCAAGCACACTCCCCCGCTCACAGTCTACTTAGGAGCTATAACACTTTGCATCTACCTGGTATTTCTCTAAGCCCTCCAAATCAGCCTTCCCCTCTTTTATGTTCCCTCATATGGTTTGTTTACCTGCTGTGTGGCTTGCTTGTCTATTTCACCAACCCTGTCCTAGTTGTTTGTTTTGTAACTTACACCCCCCTTTATTGTTGTCACTGGTGGTCTGTCTGTTGTCTGTCTTTGTTTGGTTCGTCCTGTCTCGTCTACCACGCTGTTTTTCACAGCCTACTTTTACTATTCTCTTGTTCTTCTTCTATCCCTTTTGCTCCCTAAATGGCGTTCTCTTTCATGTTTCTTTTTCCCGCAGCCAAGCTTACTTGTATTGTAAACCGCCTTATATTATTGTTAAAGGCGGTATATCAAATTCGCTAAATAAAGAAAGAAAGAATAAAGAAAGCAATTCTGCCTTGTTCTTGGATAAGTCCAAATTACGAACCAGGTCATTTAGTTCTTCCTGTGTTATTCTGTATGGAGTTGATAATGCATCTCAGTGAAAATCTGGGTCACTGCATGCTGACGGTCCAGGAGAAGAACAGGTCGGCTCGCCCTTGTCCTCATCAGATGAATCAAGAGAATATTCTGATGGAGGTTCTGGAATAGGAAGTCCCTCACCATGTGGAACTGGTCTCAATGCAGACGGAATGTTTGGGTAGACTATGTTTGACTTCTTTTGCTTCGTTATTCCGCTGGAAAGAGGAGGAACCAAGCAGAAGTAACAGTCATTTATGTGGTTGCTTGGCTCTCTCCACACCATAGGGACTACAAACGGCATTGATGGTCTTTTGCAATTCAACCACTGTGAAAGCTGTGTTGTACATGTAGCACAGCATATATGCGGGGCCCAAGGCTTGTCTTGGTCACCAATCTTGCATTCAAAGTAAAGATGATATACCTTTTTCAGTTGAAAAGGGATACTTTTCTTCTGGTTGGCAAATGCCACAAATGCCACTTCCCCACAAATGTAGCAGAAATTGTCAACGGTATTAACGCACTTTCGCGGCATTACTGTTCTGTATTGTACCTAAATGGCTAAAATTATATGATTAATAAAAGTTACATGTAACAGTAGCTTAAACTGTCTTGTACACAGTCTGAAATATTTTAAATGCTCAACCTTTCCGACTGTGTATAGTACACTGCTGACGTCAGATGGCTTCAGCAGCCGTCTGGCAGTAGTATTGCATTGCATCAGAAAATGATGCAATCAACTCTGGATGATGTGTGCATGCTGGTATTATGCAATGTGATGCAATATTACATCATTCAAGGCTTATTCGGGATGTTGTTGATGTCCTACTGGATAAGGATTTACACCGTGAAACGTCAAAAATCAACTACATGCAATATCTTCAAAACGAGAGCCAATATATTTTTTTTAATAGTATATTCGTGTTCAGCTCACCAAGATACTACAGATTAGGGCCTTTTAAAGTAAGTAACGATTTCATTGTTGACCAGTGTTACCAGTACTAACCCCCCATCAGCCCATTTCCAGTCCTAGCCCCCCCCATAGCCCATTACCAGTCCTAATCCCCCCATCAGCCCATTTCCAGTCCTAGCCCCCCCATAGCCCATTACCAGTCCTAACCCCCCCATCAGCTCATTTCCAGTCCTAGCCCCCCATCAGCCCATTTTCAGTCCTAGCTCCCTCCCTTCACAGCCCATTTCCATTCTCAGCACCCCCAACAGCCCATTTCCAGTCCTATCCTAGCACCTCCATCAGCCCATTACCAGTCCTAATCCCCCCATCAGCCCATTTCCAGTTTTAGCCTCCCCCTTAGCCCATTACCAGTCCTAACCCCCCATCAGCCCATTCCAGTCTTAGCCTCCCCCATAGCCCATTGCCAGTTAAACCCCCATCAGCCCATTTCCAGTCCTAGCCCCCCCCCCCATAGCCCATTGCCAGTCCTAAACTCCTCCCCCCCATCAGCCCAGGGAAACTTTAAAAGAAAAAACTAACTTGCTGCTGCTGCTGACGCCCTGGCAGTGGCAGAATCAAGTGTCTCCCGCGGGGCCCCCGCCCACCGAACAGAGCCCTCCCTCCTGTCCGGCAGAGCCCTCCCTCGATCATTCTCCTCTGCACAGCTTTCAGAGCCACAAAGGGAGGGTTTCCCTCTTGTGGTTCTGTTAAGCCGGACGGGGCTGATGGGAAACAGGAAATGCCTGTTCCCATCAGCCCCAGCAGGCTTAACAGAGCCGCGAGAGGGAAAAAATCCCCTTTGTAGCTCTGAAAACCGCGCCGAGGAGAGTGATCGAGGGAGGGCTCTGCCGGACAGGAGGGAGGGCTCTGTTGGGGGGGCGGGGGCCCTGCGCAAGACACTTGATACTGCCTCTGCCAGGGCAGCGGCAGCAGCAGCAGCAGCAAGTTAGTTTTTTCTTTTAAAGTTTTCCTGGGCTAATGGGCAGAATGTTGTTTACGCGGGGCCCCCTGAAACGCGGGGCCCTGTTCAAACAACATTCTTGCTCAATGGACGGGACGGCCCTGCCCAGACAATAAGCAGAGGAGAGAATGCACTCAAAATTCTCTAGTTCTCCCAGCTGACCTTCCGCAAGACCAACAAATAAATGAGCAATAGAGCTTTTGCTTATTATGCCCGGATCCTATGGAACTCTTTCCCAGTGAAAATAAGAGATATAAGGGACCTCGCTGACTTCTGAAAAAGCATCAAGACCCTACTCTTTACAGAGTACTATGGAATACAAGTAGATTCAGATACCTACCCATCATAAGGGACCCTTGCACTTGACACTTCCTATATTATGCTGACCTGTTATCCACAATGTAGATATTCACCCTCACAATTAAATGTAAATAGTTCATTGAATGTTAGCAAGTTCAGCTGGTTACACTATATATAGTTGATTACTGTTTTGATGTAAATATAGTGTTATTTGTAAACCGCTTTGATTGCCTGATAAGGCAGTATACAAAACTCTTAATTAAATAAATGTGATGATGGGATATGTACATGCAACACCTCCAGACACTGCACCCTGACAACACCCACTCCCAATTTGCACTATTGAACATATGGTGTATATCTACTGTATGGAAAGAGCATGTACCACTCACATGACCCTAAGTGGGTAGACACCTGGAACATGATAAATAACATAGTAACATAGTATATGATGGCAGATAAAGACCAGTATGGTCCATCTAGTCTACTCAACAAGGCGGCAAGAGTAGGTGCACTTGCCGCTCCGTGCAGGCCACCCCTCCCCATGCCTTTGTTTAGGGGTGTACCCATTGCTCTGTGTAGGTCACCCTATAAGATATAAGAGATAACTATGCTTATCTTGATTGTATCCTGCTATAAGGAGATCCACTGTATCTGAGTGCATTTCATTTCATGTCCTATTTACAGGAGATGAGGAATCTGGAGATGTACTGAAGTGCATCAGCATGAACTCAAGCAGCCAGACCTCTGAAGAGGGACAACACCACAGGCTGTCACAACCAAGGAGGTACAGTGGCAGCCCAGCCAAGGTGCAAGAGCTTGAGTTCAGAGCTGAGAAACGTCAGGGCACGGAGAGTAAAGACCATGCCAATGCTCAATTGGAGAAGGAGAAGGATGTCACTGAGGGGGCCAATCGTTAGAGGGATGGGAATAGCTGGGGGATGTAGAAAAACAGTACGCAAAAATGAAAGGGGATATTTTAAGGGCAACCAACCTTTTTGTTAAAATGGTAAATAAAGGTAAAAGGAAAAGGAGACCGCTATGGTTTTTGAAAGAAGTAGCTGAAAAGGTAAAGAAAAAGATGGAGGCCTTCATGCAATACAAGAGATCACAGAGAGAAGACAAGCATCTATATTTGGAAAAACTTAGAGAAGCTAGCAAAGTAGTCAGGAAAATAAAGATTCAAAAAGAGAAGGAAATAGCCAATACAATAAAATGGGGAGATAAGACATTTTTCATATATGTTAGTGAGAAGAGGAAGGGCAAAGGTGGTATTGTCAGACTCAAGGGTGAAGGGGAGGAATATGTAGAAGCTGATGAGGATAAAGCAGAATTGCTTAACAAATATTTCTGTTCTGGGTTCACAGATGAAGAACCAGGAGCAGGACCTCAGAAAACACCCACAAACAGGAACAGAAGTGAGGGGTATCTTGAACAATTTTCAGAAGACTGTTTGTGAGAAGCTAGCTAAAATTAAAGTAGATAAAGCAATGGGTCTGGATGGGATAAACCCTAGAATAAAGAAGGAACTTAGGAACATTCTAGCAGCTCCACTGACAGACCTTTTTAATGCCTCATTGGAGTCGGGAGTAGTGGCAAAGGACCGGAGAGAGGCAAATGTGGTCCCTTTTCATAAAAGCAGAAGTAAGGATGTGGTTGAAAACTATAGGCCGGTTAGTTTAACTTCGGTGGTGAGTAAATTATTGGAAGCACTGCTGGAAGAGAAAGTAGTGATATTTCTGGAGTCCAGCAGATTACAGGATCTGAGACAGCATGGATTCACCAGAGGCAGGTCTTGTAAGACAAATCTGATTGATTTCTTTGACTAGGTAACCAGGGAGTTGGATTGAGGGAGAGCCCTAGATGCAGTGTATTTAGATTTCAGTAAAGCCTTTGACATCGTTCCTCACAGGCAACTTATAAACAATCTGAGCACCCTAGGAATGGACCCTAAAGTTACTGCTTGGGTAAGAAATTGGTTGGGTGGGAGGCAACAAAGAGTACAGGTAAATGGAGCTCACTCTGATGATAAAGAGGTTACCAGTGATGTGCCCCAGGGATCTGTCCCAGGTCCGATTCTTTTTAATATCTTTGTTAGTGACATAACAGAAGGGCTCTTGGGTAAGATTTGCCTCTTTGCGGATGATACCAAAATCTGTAATAGAGTAGACACCCAGGAAGATGTAGATAACATGAGAAGAGATCTAGCTAAACTTGAAGAATGGTCTAGAATTTGGCAGCTGAGATTTAATGTTAAAAAATGCAAGGTTATGCATTTGGGCTGCAGCAATCCAAGGGAGCAATATAGTATAAGGGGTGAAGTACTTCTGTCCACTAAAGAAGAGCAGGACTTAGGCATGATTGTGTCTGATGATCTTACAATAGCTAAGCAAGTAGAAAAGGTGACAGCAAAAGCTAAAAGAATGCTTGGGTGTATAGGGAGAGGAATGGCCAGCAGAAGAAAGGAGGTGATAGTGTCTCTGTATAAGTCTTTGGTGTGACCTTATTTGGAGTATTGTGTGCAATTCTGAAGACTGTACCTTCAAAAGGATATAAACAGGCTGGAGTCAGTACAGAGAGCAGCTACTAAAATGGTTAGTGGTTTTCATTATAAAGCATATGAGGCCAGACTTAAGGATCTTAATAAGTACACCTTAGAGGAAAGGCGAGATAGAGGTGATATGATTGAGACGTTTAAATACCTCCGTGGCATAAATGCACAGGAGAGCCTCTTTCAATTGAAAGCAAGCTCTGCTACGAGAGGACATGGGATGAGGGTGAAAGGGGATAGATTCAGGAGTGATATGTGGAAATATTTCTTTATGGAAAGAGTGGTGGATCCATTGAATAGTCTCCCAGTGGAGGTGGTAGAGATGAGGAGAGTATCTGAATTCAAAGAAGCATGGGACAAACACAGAGGATCTCTAAAGAAAAAAGGGTACTGTTGTAGTGGTTAATATGGAAGGGCAGACTAGATAGGCCATGTGGTCTTTTTCCAATGTCATGTTTCTATGTTTCTATCTATAGCTTCTACTTCCATCTCCCTTTGACGATGCTCAGGCTTCTAGGGAGGGCATGAAGCAGATTACCTAGGCCATCAATGAAGCCATCAACTTTTATGCTGTGCCAAATGTCTACTGCATCAATGTTCATTAGGTACAGCAAGCTGAGAAGATTGAGCTGCTGAGATAGTCATTCATCCTCCAGAAACACCACAGTACCTAGAGGACAGACAGCTTAAAGCAACAGATGCCCTTAATGAGACCATCACAGACTGCATTGAGACTTGCAGAAATCCATGGGGAAATGGATTTCTGCACGTTCACCTCTGGAAGCCACCATAGTGCCATCTGTGCTCCTGTTGTCCACGTTTGCATGTCTATCAAAGAGGATGATACCTCCACTGTCCAGGACCACCATCAGTTCTGGCACATTGGTGTTGCTAGCCACTGCCCCCCTCTTCTCACATATTGGGACCCATGTCTTGTGAAAGGGGAGCTCTTTTGCTTTCCCCCTTTCCATGAGACCTCTCATTGGTTTCATTCACTGAATGATGTCTCCAACAGCTCCTCAGAGGCCAGTGAGACATCATCCAGCACACCTTCATGCCAACATAGACAGGGTCAGGAGAAGAGAGCGGGGGTACGGTGTTGAGAGGCATGGTTAAGGGAGGGGACTCAGGAAGAAATAACCTTGTCTTTCTATTGGAATCCTTGGGGGGGGGGGGATAACAGAGGGCTATTTTTTGAGAGATTGGGTAAGGTCAGAGAGCTTCCTCATGGGGGGAGGATAGAGGTGGTAAGGATGATGGATGCTTGGTGAATGTGTTAGTGGTACTGCTATTGGGTTGCTGGGGAGACAGGATAGTACAGTGCTAGTGCTGAAGAATGGGGGTGGTGGTGGTGATATGAGCAGGGATAGCCATGAAGGTGGAAGGGGGATGGTGAGGATGGTTAAGTACACTGTACATATTTTGTGTGTTAGCTAATAAATACCTACCTTCACATGAAGTGACTGTGCATGAGGTTGTTTCTTGCAGCCATAACAAGTTATAGTTGGACAGTATCCTTCTATCTTGGCCCTTCTGCATTTGCATCATAGTTCGAATCTGTGGTATCCTTTTGTTCAGGATGAGTTGTCAGTGCTTCAGTGCCAGATTGTTGAGCAGACAGCAGGCCTGTCAACAGTGAAGGGGAGGACTGCTGATCACTGACAAGATTTATCAGCTGTGACTATTCAAGTTCCCTGCACTTTTAAACAGCGTTGGCAGGTGCACCCGCGCCTGAGGGCCTCACCAGAGGGCCCTTCGGCGTGGCCCTTAGATGGGGATCTAAATACACAACCAAGAGAATTTGCCTCACAGCATTAGAATTATAAGCACACTCCTGGTTTGTGCCACATAGTTTGTGCTGGTTACTTGTGTCACTCTACCCTACTTCTATTAATATACTGGCTGTGTGTCTGACTGAGTTTTGTGTTTCCCATAGATCTGATGTCTGCTGCTTTTCCAGTCAAGACGCAGTTTTGCCTCTTCTATATGGGGTGTTCTGACTTCTTTTCATTGTGGTCCTCACATTGTTGCTTGATGCGACCCCTTTTTGGATTCTTATGGTGCCAATTCCAGTCTATTGGTCCCACTGACCTGAAACCACGCCCATAGCTTTCAGGTATGTCGACAATTCTTGTTCTTTCAGGCACCTTATTACCTGTGAATTGCATATAGTTCTTTCAGGTCTCCAAACAGGCAGTAATATCCCATGCATCCCATAGAGGCAGGTGCAACCACTCCGTATTGCTCTCTTGAATTGTTGGTCGCTTAAAGCAAAATCCCCACTTACAACAGATACAGTTCTGTTGGACTTATTAGATATTCTCTGCCTCACAGAAACATAGCTTCAGGAGGGGGAGGAGGCGTATTTGTTCCACTGTCTCCCACCTGGCTACCTGGTGGCTTCTGCCCCTCAATCCTCCCATAAGGGAGGAGTGGCCAGGGCCGTACTGAGCCAGAATCACGCCCTATGAGACTTGCACATCGGGCACGCACCTCCCCCCCACACCTCCATCCAGCCACTTTCTGATCTTACCTTGCTGCTGCTGCCCTCTGGTTTCTCCACAGTGGTACCGGCAGCAGGGCAAGAGCAGAAAGTGGCTGGACGGAGGTAGGAGAGGGGAGGCTTGCCTAATATGCAAGTTGCCGGCACTTTAACAGATCTGTCCCTCCCTCCTCTGACGTGACGTCAGAGGAGGGAAGGACCAGACCTGCTTAAAGTGCCATGAAAAGGCTTAAGGGGCGCATTTCGGCTGCCCGCTGTTGCCCTGCCACCGCTGAGAGAAGACAAAGTGGTGGTGGCAGGGCAAAAGTAGGCAGCTGAAATGCGCCCTCTAAGCCTTTGTGCCCTGTGCGGCCGCACCACTCGCACAAGGCTAGGTACAGTACTGGGAGTGGCCATAATTTACAAATCCACCTTGACATTGTCTGAACTGCTTATACCATTACCTTTGACAGCTGAGCTTTTATTGGTGTTTCCTTACTACTCCCGTATTGCCCACCCTCCCTATAGCAAGCTGATTGGGAGGACATTCCATAGCTCATACTTGATTTGATTATGTCTTGCCCAGAGCTTATTATATTAGGAGATTTTAATATCCATTATGATGACCCACTGCGATCATGTGATCAAGTCTTTCTTGCGCTTCTTTCTGACCATGATATCCTACAACATGTCCATCTGTCAACCCACTCTGTGGGGCATACATAATCTTATACTCACTCCTTTAAATGCACAGTCATCGGTCGATCCCTGTGCCATTGTCTGATCATACCTTTATGCTTTTTGATTTGATTTACCTAAGAGCATCCCAATCCGCTGGTTCGACCATCTCTCCTGTGACTTTTTCCTATAGACCCATCACCCCGGCTACTCTTGCAGCTTTTTCGGCTGCTGGCACCTTATTTCCTGCAAATTTATATGTGACACGCCACGTTCTTAATAGAATTAAATTAGCTAGCACCGCTGCAGACTAAGACTTGCACTCCTAGAGTATCACACAAATGGTATCATGCAGGTCTCCAATTGCTCAAACGAGAAACCCAAGCTGCAGAAAGATCTTGGAGGAAGGCTAAATTTACTCAAACCCTAAAGAGGCCTGCCAGCTTTTCTATCGTCATAAGATATTTGAGGCAAAGAAAGATTACTTTTCTATGCTTATCACCATCTACAATAAAAGCTATATTTTCATTTGTCTCTCGGTCTTCTACACTCCTGGTCACATTTTACATCTGTGTCCCTCACCCAATTAGAGAGGGTATCGCAGTCCATTCATAAACTACTTCCTCTTTAGACCCAATTCCATCAACATGGCTAAATGAGCCCAGTTTGGGACTTCTCCCAATTTTGCTTTCACTGGTCAAATAAAGTCTAGCTTCAGGAGCAGTACCTGAGGCCTGTAAAAAAAGCTATACTCCATCCTTTACTAAAGGATCAGCATGGGGATTGGTCTGATCCTCAAAATTACCGCTCTATCTCAAACTTAGCTGTCATGTCGAAGATAGTTAAGAAAATTGTCTTCCTTCAGCTTGCAGATCATGTGGACCAAATTCATTTTCTTCATCCTTGTCAATCAGGGTTTCGCCCATGCCACAGTATGGAAACAGTCCTGGCAGCAGTCCTTAATGATATTTATAGGTCACTTGACCGTGGGACTTACAGTTTTGCTGGACTTATCTGCAGCCTTTGATCTGGTGGATCAAAACCTACTTTTGGCTTGCCTACATGAAGCAGGGATCTGAGGTACAGTGCTTGGCTGGTTTTGTTCCTTCCTATATCATAGATCTTTCCAGGTTAATTTTCAAAGAGAGGTCTCTACCTCCCAAACTTTTGTGTGGTGTCCCATGGGTTCTATTTTATCGCCTTTATTATTTAACATTTTCCTCAGCCCATTAATTACTCAAATACAGGAATTATGTGTTTCCTCTTACATTTATGCGGATGACATCTTACTATTATACTCTACTGATAATTTGGTAATAGATTTGGCCCCTCTAAACAACTGTTTAATAACAATATCCTCCTGGTTATTTGAACACTCTCTTAAACTGAACCCTACTAAGTCGACAGCCATATGGTTTACCGATTTGAATTTTCAGCTTATTACATACCTCCCTTTGATATCTTGGAGTTGTGTTAGATTTGGCCCTTACTTTCTCTCCTCAACTGGCCCAAATCAGCTTTCTTGGCCTTATGGTGTTTTCACAGCATCCGTTCATTTTTTGGATCACCTGGCTCAGATAACCGTGCTTTTACACACTGTGATACAGAGACTTGACTATTGCAGTATTATTTATCTAGGCCTTCCACAGGTCCATCTCCATCGCCTTTAGACCTTCCAAAATACGGCTGTTCATGTACTAGCTCACGCATGCAAATTTGATCCTATTACATTACTATTCGTCAAATATCATTGATTAAATTCTCAGATCATTTTCAAGCTTCTTACCCTGACACACAAAATTATTCATGACACAGTTCTGGATTACTTGTCTGCTATTGTCTCCCTATAAACCCCAGCAAGATTTCTTCGCTCATGCCATGATTTTCGTTTACACCTCCCCTCCTCACAGGAAATAAAGTATGAATCTAAAAGAAAATTAGCTTTTTCTGCTGCAGCTCCAGCACATTGTAATGGCTTGCTGGGCTACCTCCGAACAGAATTAAATTTCAAGTGTTTCAAAAAATCTCTGAAAACCTTCCTCTTAAGAACTGCTTTTAAGTTACCTGAGTAGCTATTCTGGTATGTTGGTACCCTTTTGGGCACAGTAAGGACAGCCCTATAGTCTAAGGGAATTGTGTGTATTATCTTTATTTCTTATTCCATTTGCCTATCTTTTCTATGCTGTTCCTATGTCTCCTGTACTGTACTGTCTACACTATGGAGTTCCTTTCACTTCTTTTCAAGTATTGTACACCACATAGACTGCTATGCAATGTTGCGGTGTATCAAATAAAATATAAACATAACCATAATCATGAGGATCTGACACACCCTGGCAGGGCTAAACAGCAGTTCACCTCCAGATCTGTCAAGGCACCAGAAATGACTTTTGAGATGGCCAGATAATCTCTTAATAATGGCATGCATATACCTATGGGCCCTGTTGTACCACTTCTCTATCTTTGTGTACAGCACCATGATGGGGGTCAGAAGCCACTACCTCAATGGGTAAACTCTGTCACCTGCATATGTAAAGGGAGGGTGGACACATAGTAGGCTGTGCACAGGATATTTCATGTGCTGGGTGGGCTGAACACTGCAGCTCCCAGGGTATAGTGCAACCTCCAAGCATATGCAAGTCTAGGTGATGGAAACATCTGGTGTGGGGCTTACCTAGTAGCTACCTACCATTGATTTCTCTGTTTTCAATCTCTTGTAGATTACAGAGTGAGTGAGGATGTATGAGCCATGGCAGGAAACTAGAAACTTTGGAAATACATCAGTTATCTCCTTCTGTGCATCACAGACCACCTTAATGTTGAGTGAGTAGAATGCTTTCCTGTTGTGACAGGTGGCCTTCCTCCTTCATGTTTATCTTGCGTCTCCTCTCCCTATTGATCCCTTATTCCCCCTGTATTGTATTGTCTGTCTTAACTAGATCATAAGCTCTTCAAGAAGGGACTGACTTCTTATGTGTTTGTGCAGCGCTGTGTATGCTTTGTAGCACTTTTATAAGTGATAAATAGTAGTAGTGGTAGTAATTAATGATCCCCATACTGATGGAAATTGAGCCACCTCATAGAACTGGATCATGGTTTGCTGCCTCTGCTGTATGGTCTGAAGGAAGGCTACATATAGTATAATGTATGTTAGAAAGGCCCTCAGGAACTGTGAGATTCACTGAGACAGCTGATTGGCTCAGACCTGCAGTAGCAGCCAACACAGACTGGAAACTCTCAGTGGCAGTGACGGTCTAAAGACAGATGGGCATGGGCAGGCCCCTCTGTGTGGTGAAGTGGAGGAATGACTCTAGTTTCTGACAGAGATAGTGGATTTATTTACATTCTCTTGTATACCATGCTATTCTGCATCAGTGCAGTTTACATTGAACAAACTGAAATTACATTGAACAGGGCATTATAACTTGGAGATAACTATTTTACAGTGAACATGGGCTATAGAGGGTTAAGTGGCTTGCCCAAGACCACAAGGAGCACCTGTGGGACTAGAAACCCCAGTCCTTCCAGCCCAAGGTTGCTGTCCTCTGGTGGGATTTGAACCCCTGACCTTCTGGCCTGAAGTACCTTGCCCCAACCACTAGGCCACTCCTCCACTGGCTGCTTAATCAAAGTGGAACCTGGTGAGTCACTGCTCATCCATGAGAGCTACGAATTGGGTTCTGGGATTGTAAATCCTCTGATATGGGGGTCTCCTTGTGGCTCTCCTGTGCTCCTTGTGGGCCTCATAGCGCATGACCAGTGCAAACCATGTGTTCATCTCATCCAAGGCTTCTACCTCCCACCACCAATGCCCTGTGACTTCCACCTCCAGCACCCAGTAACTCTTATGACTAACAGAGGCAGATTTCATAGTGGCCTCCAGCCCCTACACAGAGGCAGATCTGATTCTGATCCTATGGGAGCCAGACATGCCCATAGGATCAGAATTGGGTCTACGACCTGAATGTGCAGGCTGGACCCCAATTCTGATCAGCTACACTCCCACCCCACATACCAGGCTAACACAGCCAGGATCCTGAATGGAGCTGCAGTACCATAGCATTCCATCGCTGTTGGCCCGACAGCTCCATTCAGGAACCATGATCCCCAGCCAACAGCGACACTTTCCTTTTCCCACAGCCTGACCCCCGATCTGGCCTCCCATGGCCAGAGTCGGGCTGCGGGGATTCCCCTGCACCCCCTCACCTTCCATCTCTACCTGGCACCGCAGTCCTCTAATGTCCAGATCAGACGTCCAGACCCACTAAACGGAGTACAGAATGATCACTTAGTGACTCCCACCACTAAAACCCATAGCCCCAGGGAACTGGGCAACAGGGAGACAAACACATCAAGGGCCAGGATGTGGGCCACTGGGTTTTTGGATTGACACAACTGGGGGAAGGAGATGATGAGGGGCTTGGAAAGCTGGAGGACAATAATTTTGAGAAAGGCACAGGATACACTGTAGAGAAACAAACGGTAGCTCAAAAGATACCTAGGTGGACACAGACATCACTCAAGCCAAAAATGTGCAACTAAGCTCCTCTAATCACCATCACCACATGTAGTTCTAAAAAATTCCCATTCTTAATCGTGATTTATAGCAGGTGTAGATTTGCATGTTTAAAAAACTGTCCTGCATATCATCAGTCTATGGATGTGTACAGTAGGTGCCGGTGTTACTCTGGCTACACCCAGAAACACCCCTGGAATGCTTCCAGTGGAGATGTGCAAAGATTGACATGAATGGGATGGAACAGCTCTCCAATGAGGAAGGGCCGAAGAGGGTAGGATGACTCCAGCTTGGGGAAGGCTGAGGGGAGACATGATAGAAGTCTATACAATTCTGAGTGGAGTGGAAGGGGTAAAAACAAATCAACTATTTTACTCTTTCAAAAAATTATGAAGATTAGAGAACACACCATGAAGTTACAAAGTGGTACATTTAAAAAAAACTAGGTGTAGGAGAAAATATTTTTTAGCTCTGGAACTGATGGCTGGAGAATATGGTAAAAGCAGTTGTCATAGCTGGTTTTACGAAAGGTTTGGACAAGTTTCTGGAGAAGACATTAAAAGACTGCTATTATGTCTTGTCCCTAAGAGTAAGCAACATGGAATCTGTCTTCCTTTTGTGATCCTGTAGGGTACTTGTGACTGGATTGGCCATTGTTTTAAATAGGATAATGGGCTTGCTGGATCTTTGGCCTGACCCAGTATGGCAAGTCCTATGTTCTTAACAATAATAATAATAATAATAATTTGTATAATTCAGAGATTGTGAATATACTCATAAAAGGCTTTTAATCTATCATACACACTGCGGATGAGTAGTGGAGGAATAGTCTAGTGCAGTGGTTCTGAACCAGTCCTCCTTGAACCCCTAGGCCAGTCGGGTGTTCAGGATAGCCCTAATGAATATGCATGAGATATATATGCATTAGAGATATCCTGCCAACCTGACTGGTTCGTGGCCCTCTAGGGCTGGATTTGGAGACCCCTGCCTTACACCTCTGTCATTTAAGATTGTGAGTGGGCAAGGTGCAGATCTCCAAGACATCAAAAAGGTTAGATAGAATTTGTCACATGCCTCTTTGCTTCTCACCACCACCAAAATATTGTCTATTAGACAACTTTTTAGTGGTGGTGAGAACTGAGGAGGCTTGTGGCACATTCTATCTACCCTTTTGATGTCTAGGACATCTGCACCTTGCCCACTCACAATCTTAAATGACAGAGGTTGTAAGGCAGGGGTCTCCAAATCCAGCCCTAGAGGGCCACGAACCAGTCAGGTTGGCAGGATATCTCTAATGCATATATATCTCATGCATATTCATTAGGGCTATCCTGAACACCCGACTGGCCTAGGGGTTCAAGGAGGACTGGTTCAGAACCACTGGTCTAGTGGTTAGAGCAACTACCTTGGGTAAGTCACTTTAACCTCCATTGCTTCAGAAGCAAAGGCTGGCAATCTACTTCTGGTGATACATTACCCAGAGGTAGTTAGATCGCCAGGAGACAGCACTAAAAAACAAACAAACAAAAAAAAACCCCTCACTGGGGATATGCAGGGCCAAAATAAAATTAGGTTAGTTTACATTTAAATGAAGTTATAGCGAGTTTTGCACATATTCTTAACCGTCTGCCATTTATATGTTACAGTTTTTCTGTACAAACTGATTTTATGTGCATTAATTCATAGGTATGTGCCCACACAAGCATTTTATGAGCATTTTTAATCTTCCGTGTCCAAACAAGCCCAAAATGCACATCCCTAAAACACACACACATCAAATATAGTATCACATGTATAATTTCAGTACATAGAAACTCAACATAATTTATACATGTAGGCTATTGTTTCTCAACCCTGATAGTCCTGGTCTGCAAACAGGTCTAGTAATCAGGATATCAAGAATATTCAAATGAATCTGGCTGCTGGGGAAAATGTGCACAAATGTGCCTGACCTAAAATCATACATATGTAATGTTCATGACAAGCATTTGTAAACTGGATTGCACTCTTTTTTGGAATAGGGAGTCTCATGTTCCTTCAGACATTAATATAAGAAAGGAGCAGACGTGCAGAAGATCTCCCTCATATGACTGCTCCCTTGATTAGTACCATATGCTTATTCTTTTGGTATTGCTATAAGCCTCATGCTGATTCAAATCAGCATGAGAGCATTACAGCTGGAGGAAATCTGTAGTTTACATAAGACGTTTCTCCCTAGTGTGCCTGATCTGTGCTTATAAACTGGCTTTTGCTCTCTATAGCTCCTTTCCTAGATAAGACTTCCTGATGTTTGGTCAGACCATGGCTATGCAGACCATGTACATCTTTTTGGCACAAGGGGGGTGGGCCATACCTTCTCTCAGACGGATTCAGAATGCTTTGTGCCTCATCCACAAAGCTTTTCTTCCCCATAGATACAGAATGAAGGAAAAGCCTCAGTGAATCACTATTTAGCAGTTCCTGCACAGTAAGGGGTGTTCATTTCTTCTGTACACTGTTAACGGCTAATAAGTGAAGGGTGTTTGTGGGTGCACTGTGGTGCCCATGTATTCCCGCAGATGCCTGACACTTAGTGGAGGTCAATGTGACATTGTGGCAAAAGCCAACCCTAGAACAAAGAATTCTAATCACATGGAAACTGAACTAGTGTATGGAGAAATCCCAGATTTCCAAAATATATCCTATTTTGTGTTCATTACAGATCCTCTTGGATCATATAAAAATCTGTTTTTGTTATTTGTCCACTACGCCATGTTTCCTAATGTAATGTGAACCTTTCTTTTTTACATAGGGAAAAGATATAGTGCATGCAGTTTTAGGAGGTTGGGGGTTTGTATGTCTGGACCACCCTGCACATTTTTATAAAATGTTTAAATAAGCCTTCATTTTGAAAAACTATACACTGCATCTGTTTTCCATTTTCAGTTTGCAGATGGTATCTTATTTGCTAAGCAATTTAGCGAAATAGAACAATGTTGACAACAAAGATGGAAAACTGTTCTATATTCTTATAAAGCAGTCGTTATTAAAAGAATATAAAACTATTCATCTGTACTATATCACACAGCTAAAATCAAGAACCCAGTGGTCAAGAATTAATGTATCCCTAGAGCCGCAGTTGGCAACCCCAGGCAATATGCTAGAATGTAGCATGCAAAAGCATCTGGCTTGTATACTCAGTCCACAGATGTATGTATTCACACATCTTTTTTTTTTTATCTCTAATCATCATCTTTTTCCAGCTCTCTTTACTTCCCAATAGCTGCACAAAGGCAACACTGACAATGCAAGCTGAGAGCTCTGCAGGGAAAACAATTTCTCAGAATCTCTACTTCAGCCACCCACTGAGTAGCCTTCAGCCCTTGGCTCCACCCCATTCCTTCCAGCTGTTTTCCTTCCTCAGTCTTTTCCCATCCCTTTGCATCCAAATGCTGTACAGTCCAGTGACTCAAGCCTTCACCTCCTGGTTCTGCTATTTTCCCTAAATGCAATTAGGATGGCAGGCTCCTGCTGTTCTGAACCAGAGATCTTGGCATGAATACCCTTGGCATGAATGTCTTAAGGAAGCTCCAACATGGTTCTGTCCCTGTTCTGCCCTGCAATAACACTGCTATCCTTTGCAGTGCTGCCTGAGATAGGATAGCACGTGGGGTCCGGGGCCTGCTTTTTTGGCAAGATTAAATTTCCAGCTTCAAGATGCCGGACTGTTTCAGTGCTCCCTTTACATTAGTCTTCCACCCTATGGACAGAGAAAGAAGGTAGGTGAGTTGACAGTCCTAGAAAGAAAGCAAGAGAGAGAGAGGGAGAGGAGAAAGACTGCCATGAGTCCCCCAGTCTAAGAGAGATTATCATATAGTCCCCCTTCCAGCCTGTGAAAAACTGTCAGATTTATCTCTTCTTATGTCTGTCATACCATCCTATGGGGTTATTGCCCAACTCATCAAATCAAAGCACTCCGTTACACAACACGTGTCTCCACGAATCTCCACTCCTGCATACCAACTCACAGCCCCTTGTTTAAAGTTACACCTCCTACCCCTTTACATTGTCTCCTGCTTGGCCTAGTAAATTGTCTTTCATTGCGGACACAAACGCAGCTAGTTCAGACCTTATACTGCAAGAATCCTTGGATATTCTCCTTTTCTCAGAAACTTGTCTCAACCGATGCCTCACATTAGATTTCTCAACCTTTTCCATCCCCCATATTGGGGGTGGGGTCGCTGCCATTTATCGCTCGTCGCTCCCACTGACCCAAATCTCCTCTCCTTCTCTGTATTATCCTGAATCTCTTCTCCTTTGCCTGAATATGTCCCCTGCAGTCCACTTCCTGATGATTTATTCCCCTCCTTCACTCCACCCACACCTCTGGGATGCTTTACTTTTAACAATCTCTGATCTCTCTTTGCAATTTCCTCACCTATTATTCCTACAATTCTCCATCATCTCTTAAAGAACATTCATTTGTCACCCTGCTGCATGATCTCTCCCTTTCACAGCACGTAGGCCTACCCAACCATGTGGCAGGGCCCATTTTTGACCTTGTCATCACTCCCTCCAGCTCTATTCTTCAGCCATCTTGTCTGGCCACCAAGGCTTTACTCTGGACTGATCATTTTTGTATCACATTCTCCTTATAGCTCCCCTCACCTTCTGTTAACTCCTCAAGGTTTCAGACTAATTACATTTTACCCCGGCATGTCTCTCCCACCGCATTACCCCTCTCACTCTTCAGCGTTTCCCTGCTGCTGATCAGTTTCTTCCCTCTAATCTTTCCTCTCTCTCACCTACTTTGCAAGTCTCCTCCTGGAACACCAGTCTCTGTGCTGCTCTGGACCAGATAGCTCCATTACAGCTTGACCCCCTTTTTTGTGCGCCTCGTCAGCCCTGGTTTCATCCTGGGCTTCATCAGCAACGCTCCTATCTTCGTCGGGCAGAGTGTTTGTGGAGGAAATCATGCACACCCGCTGCCCTCCATTAGTTCAAGGCCTGCCACCAACAATATCGCTTCAGTGCGCATCAGGCTAAATGCACTTATTGCGCGAAAGCTATCTCCTCCGCTCCAAACATGACCCATCAACTCTACTCTGTGCTCAGGTCTCTCTCCAATTCACAACCCAATTCATCCTCTGCCAGTCATTACCCTATCCCTAGTCCCTTTCGGCTGGCCTCCTTCTCCACTAAAATCCATGATCTTCGATCATGTCCTCCTCCACTATCCTCCCCACCTCCTCCCTCACCTTCTCCAACTTCTTCTTTTTCTCATGTATGGGCAACCTTTCACCCTCTGACAGCGGCAGAACTCATAAAAGCAATATCCACAACACATAAGACCAACTGCTCCCTCGACCGACTGCCATCTTCCTGGGTTAGAACCGTCCCTTGCTCTCCTGCCTTCAATACTCACAATAATTAACACAAGTCTTGCCTCCGGAATCTTTCCTGCACCCTGAAAGCATGCTTTGATCCACCCTCTCTTGAAAAAACCATCTCTTGATCCTCATGATCTCGCACATTACCACCCAGTCTCTAATATTCCTTTTCTATCAAAGATTCTTGAAAAAGCAGTTTTCTCCCAACTCTCCCACCATCTTGACTCGGTACACTTCCTTCACCTTCGCCAATCCGGTTTTCACTCAGGTCACAGTGTGAAAACGATCATGTCAGCCTTTCTCAATAAGATTCATTCCTCACACGCCTATAGTGACATCACGGTGGCGGTGTCCCTGGATCTCTCTGCAGCATTTGATCTCATAGACCATTCACTCCTTCTGTCTAGATTACAGGATTCTGGTCTGCGGGGCCTGGTATTTCACTGGTTCCACTCTTTCCTCTTTGCCAGGTCTCTCTCTTAACCATGGGAGTACCGATGGGGTCAAAAGTGACCCCATTGCAAGTTTCACAATGCGTATTTCAGAAACTAGTTGTTCAAGAATGCAATCTTTTTATGACTTTTCACATGTCAATATTCTCTTTATATTGCACCATGAGAGGAATAATTTTCATCTGCTAGGTGACGCTAGTGATGAATTGCAGCACAGAGTACCAGTGGGGTCATTTTTACCCCAGTTGCTTACGTCCGGTTTGGATCGTGATACAATTTGCAGTTTTGTGAATTTTTTGATCTGACAAAGGTATTTATCATTAATTATGTATCATTTATTGTTTTCACTCTTATTTTATGAAAATTACACATTTTCTGTAATTGATATCATATGTTCTCTCATTATTTCCGATGAAATCTAAAGGCTTTCAGCTTGTTCATCACGATTATTGTACACCTATAGTAAAAATGCTTTGCGTTTTATTCAACTTTATCTTTGTTTATTTATTTTAGGTTATTGTTTATGATGTCAAAAGGAAAGTATTCAGCTGCCCAAGTAAGAGAAATATTGCAACGAGATGCTGACAGTGATGGCTCTGAGTCGTCTGATGATGCAGCATATTCAGCAAGCGAAGAAGCATATCAGCCAAGTTCGGGCGATAAATCTGATGATGACAGTCATGATTCAGATGGCAACAGCAGTTGGTCGCCAAGTGAATGTGAGACTGATGTTGAGCCAGTAACATCGACTGCAGCAAAAAGTCAAGTTACAGGTCGAGGCAAAGGTTGAGGCTGTGCTGGACGGGGAAGAAGGCAGGAGTCCTCGGTGTCAGTATCATCTGTGAGGAATCTTAGTCGTGGTCATAGAGGAGCTAAGAGGTCTTCAACTATAAGCACAAATGTTGCCATTGAAGCCTATGTATCTAAGGATGCCACATCATGGAACAGGAAACCTATAAAGCAAGCTGCTGGAAGATAAGCCAGAGCTAATGTCATGCCCGTACAACAAGGTCCTACAAGGTATGCTGTACGGAATGTTGATGGCCCTCTCGCAGCATTCCACTGGTTCATGAGGAAGAACTTATTGAATGAAATCATGATGTGGACGAGCAAACAAGGAAGACACGTTTATGACGACACATGGAAAGATTTGACAGATAGAGAATTTCAATATTTTCTTGGACTTCTGATCCTCTCAGGCGTGTACAAGTCACAAAATGAATCCATAGTTCAGTTGTGGAACCTTGAAGATGGTCGTTCTGTTTTCTGCAAAAATATGGCCCGTAACCATTTTCAGCAAATTTATTGTGCTCTCAGATTTGATGATGCAACCAACAGATGTGAACAACGAGGCGTGGATAAGCTTGCTCCAATCAGACACATTTTTGATACCTGGGAAGCAGCTCTAAGTGACGCCTTTGTTCCTGGTGAAAATTTTACCGTGGATGAGCAACTGCTTACATTTCGTGACTGTGTTCCATTCAGACAATATATTCCCAGCAAACCTGGGAAATATGACATAAAGCTATGGATGTTGTGTGACAGTGCAACGTCATATGTTCTGCGTCTTCAAGTATATACAGGAAGGGAACTCGGACAAAACAGGGAACAGAATCAGGGTGAAAGGGTTGTGCTGCAACTCACTGAAGGATTGACGTGATCTGACAGAAATGTTACTGTTGACAATTTCTTCTGCAGTTTATCCCTGTCATGGAAATTGCTAGAAAAACAAATGACACTTTTGGGGACAATTCGAAAGAACAGAAAAGAATTGTCTCCAGAATTGCCTCCTAACAGCAAAGGGCTGAGAGGTATTCACTTCACTGTTTGCCTTTCGCGATGACGCCACTCTGGTTTCCTATTCCCCGAAGAAAGGAAAAGCAGTTGTTCTTCTGAGCAGTTTGCATGATCAAGAAAAAGTAGATAACACACGTCCAGACAAAAAAACACACATGATCTTGGACTATAATTCTAGTAAAGGTGGAGTAGATAGAGCAGATCAAATGTTGCGCACGTATACCACAAAACAAATGACAAGACGCTGGCCAGTGACAATCTTCTACAACATGTTGGACATCAGTGCTTTGAACGTCTTCATTGTTTGGATGTCACTAAATCTAGAATGGCAGTCCAAGTCAAAGCACAGACGTTTATTTATTTTTTATTTATTTTATTTAACAGTATTTCTATACCGCCTTATCCTACAATCAAGGCGGTGTCACAGCAATACAATCAAAAGTGGTGGGAGGGAATTTCATGCAGTGAAAGAGATGTCATGATTTGCGTGTAAGAGGTTAGTGTATTAGATTAGGTTGAGCTATGTACATTGTGTGCTATTGTACAGCATGAGCTATAATACATTGTTCTATACAATTTGGGTTTAAGATATATCTTGTGCCGTTGTACAATTTCTTATCAGGGTTGGGTGGGGTAGGTTGGTGGTTCCTATTAGTACGATTAAGTGACATGTCCGTAGTGTTCTATGAACAGCGTTGTCTTCAGTTGTTTGCGAAAGTCTTTGAGGTCCATTGTCGATCTCAGTTCGTCTGGGAGGGAGTTCCATATTGTTGGGGCAGCCAGGGAGAGAGCTCTCTCTGTGGTGTCCTTGCGTGTTTTTCTGAAGTCACTCGGGGTGTTGACTCTGTTGGAGGTTCCTTTTCTTCTTGGGCGAGTGCTGGTGTCTGGTTGTATGACGGTGTGTAGGCTGTTGGCTGAAGTGTGGTGTTTGATCTTGAATATGTTTATGATGTTTTGTATTTGATGTGTGAACTGATTGGGAGCCAATGTAGGTCTTTCAGAACAGGGGTAATGTGTTCATGTCTTGTTGAACCAGGTATTATGCGGGCGGCAGTGTTTTGTGCTAGTTGTAGTGGTTTGAGTGTTTGTTTTGCTAGCCCAAGATAGATGGGGTTGCAGAAGTCCAATAAGGGAGTAATTAGAGCTTGGCATACGGTACGGAAGTGTTCTGTGGCAAGGAGGGGTTTAAGTCTTCTGATGATTCTCATCATGTGGTATGCGTTTTTGATTGTTTTGTTTACGTGTGTCTTGAGATTCAGTTCGTAGTCCAGGGTCACTCCGAGGTATTTTACTTCCGATTTCATTGGCATGGTTGTGTTTTGTACTCTGATGTCCGGTGGGTGGATGAAGTCTGGGTTGCGAGTGATTATTAGTGCCTCCGTCTTGCTGTAGTTGATTGCGAGGTTGTTGTCTTTACACCATCTTGTCATTTGAGTTAGGCAGTCTGTTATTTTAGAGTAGTTTGGGTTGTCAATTGAGATAGGCGTGTATATCATAATATCATCTGCATAGATTGTGTATTGAATGCTGTTCGCTTTCAGGATGTCGCATATTGGCTGGATGTATATGTTGAACAGAAGTGCCGAGAGGGCGGACCCTTGAGGCACTCCTTGGAGGACTTTTATGGGTTGAGAGGTGTTGTGGCCTACCTTGACCTGTATCTGCCTGTCTGTTAGGTATGATTGGAACCATTTTAATGTGGTACCATGAAGCCCAATTTTCTTTAGTCTTTCCAGGAGAGTTTGGTGGTCTACTGTGTCGAATGCTGAAGAGATGTCAATGAAGATCATTAGGATACCTTTTTTGGTGTTGTCTATGATTTGGAGGATGTTGTCGAAGAGGTAGATCAGCAGTGTTTCGACTCCATGGTTGGGGCGAAAGCCGTGTTTGTTATCATCTAGAGGAGCGTGGTTGTCGATGTGTTCCTGTAGTTGTTGTTGTACTGATTTTTCTATGATTTTTGCTAGAAAGGGTATGTTGGATATTGGTCGGTATGCCGCTGGGTTGCTCTTGTCGAGGGTTGTTTTCTTTGGTATTGGTCGCACAGTAGCTAGCTTTAGTTGATCTGGCATGAGTCCTTGGGTGAGGGAGTTGTGCACCATGTTGTGTATGAAGTGGATGAAGCTTGATTTGGTGGCTTTGATCCATGACACTGGGCAAGGGTCCATAGGAGCGGTGCTTGTTTTGATTGCTGAGATGATGTGGGAGAGCTGTTCTGTTGAGGGTGAGCGGAATGAGTCCCAGGTCTTAGGGTGTGTGTCGTGCTGAGTTGATGTGCTGGGCGTTGTTGGTTCTGCGGAGTGAAATTTTTCCTTGATATGATCAGCACATTTTTGTGGGTCTATTTGTACTTCCTCCTCTGTCCTTTGCTCCTTTGTGAGGATTTTCACTATTTCGAATAGCTCTCTGGGTTTGTTTATGGAGGTATTTATCATGTTTGTATGGTATTCTTTCTTTGATTGGTTGATGTGATGCTTTTAATAGATGTTGTCTATTTCTCTTGGAATTAGGAAAGCAGCTGCTTCAGAGTAATTGCAGCAAGACTTCTTCCAGCATTGAAGAAGCCACTGATGCTGTTTGCAATGTCGGGATCCCAAAGAAAAGGGCAAGGTGTCACTGCTGTTCCAGAGAAAAAGACAAGAAAAACAACATAGTTTGCACCTCCTGCAAGTGCAATGTTTGCAAAGAACATTCAGAAATTGTCTGTGTCTCATGCAAATGACTGTAGTACTTTACTGTGTTCATCAAGTGCATGCAAAAACTGCTTTCATGGCAACTCTTCTTCATGTAATTTTATGATAAAGCATTACAATTTCAAAACATTTAACCTTCATATAATAAATAATTAATTTGGAATAATATTTTGTCTGTTTAGTTTAAATTTTTCATGGTTAACAATTAAAATTAATCGTGGGGTCATTTATGACCCCAACAGTATTCAGTGTGTGCAAAAAATCTCGGTAATTCCAGGGTTAACTGTGGTGTCCTTCAAGGTTCGGTCTTGGTGCCTCTTCTATTCAACATTTTCCTTGCACCTCTGGCTTTACTTATCCAGCAATCAGGAATGTCAGTATATTATTATGCCAACGATATTATTATTCTTTAACACACAAATCCTTCTCAGCCTGATCTTTCCCCTTTCCCAAGTGTCTGACCAGCTTACCACCAATTATCTACACCTTAGTCTTTCAAAAATATCAGCCATATGGTTTGTTCAAGGTAGCACATGCCCCTCCATAGCTCCAGTCCTGTTCTGCACCCCTATTCCGTTAGTCTCTTCCATCCGATATTAGGAGTAGTTCTTGACACTGACCTTACTTTACATAATCACATCTCTCAGTTAACTCGGCGCTCATTCTATTATCTTCATCATATCTGTGCCATTCGTTCATTCCTCTCATCACAAGTACTGACCACTCTCCTCCTATCACTAGTTATATCCCGGCTAGATTTTGTAATCTCACACTTGCCGGTGTTCCACAGTATCAGCTTCATCGTCAGCAACTAATTCAGAATAGAGCAGCCAGGCTCATCATGCACACCACTTACTGCGACCACATAACTCCCCTTCTCTGTCAACTACACTGGCTCCCAATAAAATATCATATCCGGTACAAACTCCTTACACCAAGTCCACTCTCTCCCGTAGCCTTCGCTCCTTACATATTAACTGCCTGTAACTTCCATCTCCCTCTTGTGCACATCTTCAATCCATGCGCCACTCGGCCTTTTTCTTTCTCAGTCCATCCCTGTGGAACTTACTTTGCACTGCCCTCCGATTAGAACAGACATTCAAAATTCAGGTTCCGTCTAAAAACTCATCTTTTCTCTTCTGCTTTCAATCTCCAAACTCCTACTTCCTAATCTTATCAATGTTCCTATTGTCTGATCTCTATCTCTATGTCCTGAATGTTGGAGCCTATTCTTTCCTGTCTTATATTTGTAGTTCCTTTCTTCTTTCCTAGCCCTTGGCCTTACTTTCCTTGTTTAGAAAATTGTACACTGCATTGAAGTTTGAAAGGCGGTATATCAAGCAACATAATAAACATAAATATCAACTAACCAGCTGTGCGTGTTTGGGAAAATGTCATGACCTGCCATTCTATGGCTGAATTTTCAGGCATTGCTAGACACACTGGAGCCAATATGGGAGGGGGAGAAGTTCAAGGAGGGATGACCAGCAGTCAGCACGAGGCATTTGAGCCAATTGTATTGCAAAGCCTTTGCAGGCAGCCAGAGAAACCTAACCATGCCTAAGCTCTACAAATCCCATGGACAATAAGGTCACTATAAGACTGGAATACACAACCCCAGAGGACCATTTTGTCTCTGACTTTCAGAGAGTGAGGACGAAGGAGTGCTGGGAATTAGGACGGGAGAGAAAATAATGAATGAAAAAAACAGCAGCTTTGAGTTTGTCTTTGAGGAAGTGGAAGGGCTCCTTGGGACTTAGGACTTAAAAGTAGAAAAAAGCAGTTTCAAATGTGACTTTGAGATACCGAGGAGAGGGTACTGACTGGTACTTGTTTCTTGAAAACACAAAAAAAAAGCCTGGGAAACACCTTCAAGAGAGCAGATCGTTCTTTAGTGCTGCTGCTGCTGTGTCTGCTTTTAAAACTAGGTGGTTGAAAGTTTTGTCAGGCTTGCCTTTCTCCTCCTATCTGCTTCTCCAGGGAGTGTCTCTTTGGGATGGGGGAAGAGATCAGGAAGGTCAGAGAGAGACTAGAAAAAAATCTGCCCTTACAGTTTCCCAATTGGAAATTGTTTTACTATTCTAAGTATAGGTGGAAGGTGTTTGATTTGTACAACACAGCCATTGGCAAAGGCGGAAGGACAAATTACTGAATTTCATTGTACAACAAGAAGATAGAGTGAAATAGTTTTGGTAACAATCTTGTTCATCTATTTCTGTAACAGCAGTTGTGGGAGTGGGAGGGCACCTTACCTTACTGTAACTATCTATTCTGTCTCATGTTAATAGAACACAATTAAATAAATCTGAAAGTTAAATAAGAAGTTTACTAAAAGCTAAAAGAGCTTGAAATCAGTCCACTAGAAGCACTAATCAGACAGACACATTACCCCTCTCCCCAGTCCTTTGAAGAGTGTGAGCAAGCAGTCAGGGCATCTGTGCAATGTAGAGCTTAGTCCCAGGCAGGGCAGGGGACCCTGAGCACAATACCTGAGGCAGAACACTTGGGGTAACAATACCCCAGGGATTCATAGGCCTGCTAGTTATGCAGGATGCTAAAAGACAGGAAGTCTCTGCTCCTCAGAGCAGGGAATCCAGTCCGATAAATATCATAGTTCTTGGGAAGGGTACATTTGGGAAATTAAATATTGGTAGAAGGAAAGAAGGGATGGAAGGCAAGAGTTGTACTGACACAATTGCTCAGAAAGCGACAGGTCTTTCTCAGGGTATGCTTATGGGCTCCTCTAATCTGCCAACAAAGCAGTAGGTACGCTGATGACAAGTGTATGGAGAAGGTCTTGGCAGATACAGCATCTGAGGAATCTACATGCGTAGGATTTACATCAGACTCATCAGGTAGTGAAACTATACTGACTGAAGAGGGTATTGAAGAGGTTGTTTTACGCATTCTATAACTGGTGAGGTAGTGGGAAGACCAAGGCCAAGAGCACCACACAAGTAGGAGGACAATAGAGAGTGGAAAGGATGTTGCTATCCTTTCATACTGTTGTTCATCACCAGCCACAAGTGTTGCTGCAGAACCAAGAGCAGCAGCAGCAACACCCTCCCTCTCCCCCCCCCCCCCCAAACGTACAGCAAACCTCAGAGGGGTGGAAGTACAACATTTTAGAGAGTGCTTAACAACCCACAGTAAACATAATGCAGTTTCTATAGGAAACACATTAGTAGAGGGAAGCTGCATGGAGCATGGTGACACGGTACATCAGGGAAACGATAGCCCTGTATAATCATCTCATGAACATGGTTGAGAAGATGGGGTTTAAGAGGCTGCTGCATTTCTTAGCTCTTGATTACCAAGTGCCCTGCATGACATCACTAGCTGCAAGCAGAGATGGCAAATACAAAGGCTGATAGTACCTTGCATTTCACTACCGACATCTGGACTTGTCAGAATGTTAGACATAGCCACTTCTCCCTGACAGCACACTGGTTGCAGCCAGACGAGACAGGAACAGGCTGTAGATCTAATGGAGGTGCAACAGGAGAAAGCTACGCATGGATTATGCTTCACAGCCAGGTAATGGATGACAGCCATATTTGCACCCATATCTTAGCAGAAATAAAGGCAATGTTGCAGGGCTTTTTCTGTACTCACGGTTTCTATGCCGGGACCAAGATTCACAGAGTCAGAATTCTAACTTATGGGCACACAGCTTAGCTGAACTCACCCCACTCATGTGACCTGAGCTTGTGCCTCTTGGTAAGTTGAAGAAGCTGCAGACAATATGGATGCTGTGCTACTCCTTCTGGCATAATTTAAGGCCTTGCAATCTATCTGATGCTGTGCTGATCTTGCCATTTTACTCTTCTCAAAGCACCTTAATATTCCTTCCACCAATTGTGGTGCTGGTTTTCTCTCTTCCGCTATCTTCGGGTGTTCACTGCTTGCTTTATACTGCTTTGGCCCTTCTGATGGTGACTTCTGGTATTCATCCTGCCACTGTACATACTCATTGCCCTTCTAATGTTTCCTTCTTGGTGTCTTGTTCTGTTCCTGCCATCACGTTTCAAGCAGGTTAGATTGAAAATAGATGGCCAGCCTCCCTGTTCCATTGCAAAATACCTTCCCCCATAGACTATAAATTGGAAAATTTGACGAATATCTGAATGGTTTGGTTCCTGAAGACTAACCAAATGTGTATAATGTGATGAACAAAAACAAGCCTGAAAATCTTAGGTGCACACAACTCTACTGGACGCAGTGCTTCCTTTTCTCCGTACCATGTATTTGCGTACCTTGTGCCTCTCCCTGCATCCCAGTCAGTGCCTGGGACAGCTGCTGTATCCAGCACCCTTGTAGTAAATAAAGTAAGCAGATGTTGATTTGTCTCTTGCTGCTTCCACATCCTCCCACATGTCAGGCAACATGTCCACCCTGGTACAGATGCTCCTTCCATGAAGTGCTCATTCTCTTGTTGTTTGGAGCATGATATATGCAGGAAAACTTGAGCTAAACTTGCAATGCTGTAATCCAGAGGCATTAATACAGAGGAATAAGAGAGTGTTGCTTAAAATATGGGCATCCATGGCAGCAGGGAGAGGAATTGGGCACTGTCTTACCTGTTAAGAGACATAGGTACGGGACTGAGGAGGCAAAAGCTTTGATTTATTTGAGAAAATAAATTATTTGCTGAATTTTTGTGGGCTTAATATTCAGAGCATAGGATATTTAAACACATAGTAACATAGTATATGACGGCAGATAAAGACCACTATGGTCCATCTAGTCTGCCCAGCAAGGCGGCAAGAGCAGGTGCACCTGCTGCTCCATGCAGACACCCCTCCCTATGCCTTTGTTTAGGGGTGTACCCACCGCTCCGTGTAGGTCACCCCTATTTACTGAAATATAAGAGATAGTTATGTTTGTTTTGATTTTATCCTGTTGCTATAAAGGGATCCACTGTGTCTGTCCCATGCCATTTTGAATTCTGTCACTGTATTTGCCCCTACCACTTCCGTCGGGAGGGCATTCCAAGCATTTACAACCCTTTTCAGTGAAAAAGTATTTCTTGACATTGTTTTTCAGTTTACCCCCTTGCAGCTTCATGTTATGCCCTCCAGTTTTACACCTTCCTCGTTTTTGGAAGAGGTTTGTTTGTTCATTAATATTCTTTAAGTATTTAAAGGTCTGAATAATATCTCCCCTATCCCTGCTCTCCTCCAGAGTATACATATCTAGGTCTTCAAGTCTCTTCTCATAAGGCTTCTGACGCAGGCTCAAAATCATTTTGGTTGCCTTCTTCTGAACTGTTTCCAGCCTTTTTATGTGCTTTGCGAGATATGGTCTCAAAAATTGAACACAATATTCCAAGAGAGGCCTCACCAGTGACTTGTACAGTGGCATTAGTACCTCTTCCTTTCTACTGGTATTTCCTCTCTGTATGCAACCCAGCATCCTTCTGGCTTTTGCCACTGCCTTGTCACACTATTTTACCACCTTGAGATCCTCAGAAACAATCACCCCAAGGTCCTTCTCCTGGTCCATGTACACCAACCTCTTGACCCCTATCGCATATATTTCCCTTGTATTTCTGCTTCCCAAGCGCATGACACTGCACTCCTTCGCATTAAATCTTAACTGCCAAGCATTAGACTATTATTCCAGCTTTTATAGATCTTTCCTCATGTTATCCACTCCCTCAGGGGAGTCCACTCTTGCAAATTTTCATGTCATTGGCAAAAAGACAGACTTTTTCATTCAGTCCTTCAGCAATATCACTCACAAATACATTGAACAGTACAGGTCCCAGGATCAAATCATGGGGCACACCACTAATTACCTTCCTTTCATCCGAGTTCCGTTTCCCATCACCTTCTGTCATCTGTCAGCCAACCAATTTCTGATCCAGTTTACCACCTTGGGACCCATACCCAAACTGTTGAGTTTATTGATAAGCCTCCTATGAGGAACAGTATCAAAAGCTTTGCTGAAATCGAGATAGTGCACATCCATTGCATGTCCTTGAACTAGTTCTCTGGTCACTCAGTCAAAAAACTCAGTCAGATTTGTTTGGCAAGATCATCCTTTGGTAAAAACATGTTGCTTTGGATCATGCAATCTGTTGGTTTTGAGGAAGTCCACTATTCACTCTTTCAGGAGTGCCTCCATTACTTTTCCCGCCACCGAGAGAAGGCTTACTGGCCTGTAGTTTGTCACTTCTTCCCTACTGCCACTTTTGTGAAGAGGTACCACATCAGCCCTTCTTCAGTCCTGTGGAACTTCTCCTATCTCCAAAGATCTATTAAAAACATCTTTTAATGGCCCTGCAAGAATCTTTCTGAGCTCTTTCAGTATCCTGGGATGTATCCCATCTGGTCACATGGCCTTGACCACTTTCAATTTTGCAAGCTGCTCAAACACATCATCTTCTATGAATGGTGTGGTATCTACTCCATTCCTATTTGTATATTTGTCAATCACAGCTAGTTCTTCTCCAGGATTTTCTCTTGTAAAAACAGAGCAGAAGTATTTGTTTAGTACTTTCGCTTTTTCAATGTCAATTTCCACAAATCTGTTCTCAGCATTTTTGAGTCCTGCAATTCCACTTCTGATTTTCCTCCTCTCCCAAATATACCTGAAAAAAGTTTTGTCGTCACACTTCACATCTTTAGCCATCTTTTCTTCTGCCTTTGATTTTGCTATCCTTATTTCTTTTTGTCTCTTTTAGTTTGATCCTGTATTCTTTTCTGTGTTCCTCTTTTTGCAAACTTTTGAATTTTATGAAAGCTGTGTTTTTTGCCTTTATTTGTGCAATCACTTCTTTGGAGAACCAAAAAGGTTTCCTTTTCCCCTTGTTTTTATTTACTTTTCTTACATACGTATCTGTTGCCCTTTTTATTGCCTTCTTTAGTTTAGCACATTGAAATTCCCCTTCCCTTTATCCCCTCCAACCCTGCCAACTCCTCCTTCAGGTACTTGGCCATTTTACTGAAGTCAGTGTTTTTGAAGCTTCAGCTTTTGAGCTTCCTGTTATTATTTATTTATTTATTTTCTCTTATATACCGCGCTATTCTGCATCAGTGTGGTTTACATTGAACAAACTGAAATTACATTGAACAGAGCATTATAACTTGGAGATAACTATTTTACAGGAAACATGGGCTATGGAGGGTTAAGTGGCTTGCCCAAGACCACAAGGAGCTCCTGTGGGACTAGAAACCCCAGTCCTTCCGGCCCAAGGTTGCTGTCCTCTAGTGGGATTTGAACCCCTGACCTGAAGTACCTTGCCCCAACCACTAGGCCACTCCTCCACTCCACTTCTCAGTGTGGTCTGAGATAACAGCCAAGGTGAAGTCTCCACTATTAGACTTCACCTTGGCTGTTATCTCAGACCACACTGTGTGATGATCCCTGCTGCTCACATGGGCACCCACCCAGATATTTGACACGCTATCTCCATTGGTGAGCACTAAATCCAGCACCGAGCACTCTCTGGTCAGTTCCATCACCGTTTGTTTAAGTAATGCATCTTGGAAGGCATCCATAATTTTTTTACTTCTTTCCAGATTTGCAGAAGGAACACTCCAATCCACATCGGTTAGATTAAAGTCACCCAATATGATCACTTCCCCCTTCATGGCTATCTTTGCAATATCAGCAGTCAATTCGCTATCTATTTCTTCGGTTTGAGATGGAGGCCCGTAGACTACACCAGTATGGATGACAGTGCCATCTCCTCTTTCCAATACAATCCACAGCACTTCTTCTTTTCCACACATCCCCTACATTTCAGAAACTTTAATATTTCTTTTGACATATAGGGTTACTCCTCTTCCTTTTCTATGCTCTCTATCTCTTCTAAATAGATTATAGCCAGCTATGGCTATATCCCATTCATGCAACTCGTTAAACCATGTTTCTGTAATAGCCACAATGTCCAAATCCATTTCCATCATTAGGGCTTCCAGACCAGGAACTTTGTTGGCTAGGCTTTGAGCATTTGTGCTCAATGCTTTCCAGTAGTTGTTGCCTGTGTTTTGCATGGGTTTTGTTCTACACGCCCCTTCCCATTTGCCATTGATGTGTGGTTTAAAAGTGTAGCTGTTTCCAATGTAATTTTGCTTTTGCTGGGAGTGACTTCCTGAACTTGTCCTTCTCCACCCATCACCCCATCTCTCGTTTAAATGCAGTGAGTCACAGCATTTAAATAACATCTGGATATTAAGTGCCAGATAGTGACTGGTGCTGAATATCTGGCTACTGCAATCAGTACTGATATCTAGTGGGATAATGGTGATATTCAGTCTTTATTTGGATAGCCTATCCAGATAGCACTTTGGACATCTTTTTTGTGGTCTTAGGTTATGCAGATAGACTAGCCACATAAGGGTGAAAATTATCTGGATAGCAGTTTAATTTCGCTGCTCTTCAGATAGTCACTGGTACTGCCCCTCGCTCCACCCATAGATTGTGCTGGCACTATCCAGAGAATGCCACTGAATATCTTTCACCCCCACGGTTATCCACATATGGACTTCTGAATATCGGCCCCTGTATTTTCAGAAGTACAATATTCACTGTAAAATGATTCTGCATTTATATTTTATTTGTAATTGCAGTATTATAAAGTATGTTGTTATGTGCTTTTTCCCCTATTGGTTGCTCTGATAGCTCAACATTTCACAAGCAGATGTTGCGTTATTTTTGATACTATGCCCAAGTAAAATTTTCACCTTTTCCTTAGAGCATTTTACTATGTACTTGAAATTCTGGATCTGATTCTAACATAGAAACACATGGATACATTTCCAATAGCATCATAAGGAGATTGATGTTGTGTTTTACAGAATGGGGAATTAAATGGGCACCATCTATATAATGCAGAGTTTATGGTTAGGTTCTCTTAAAGAGCTTTTACCCCATCATGCACACAAAAGTGAAATATAGAATCAGTCTTTTGTACAGTAGATTTAAATAATTCATATATGTAAATACATATCATATTTCATATACTGCATTAGGATATAGAGTTAACACTCTTATTTGTTTGTTTAGATCACAAATTTCAAGTGCTGTGGATAATTTTATCTGTGAGCTTTGTAGCACTTCTTAAAGGGAAGGTATACATATATTTTCCCTTTGAAAATTACCTTGGCAAAAAAGTACGCTTGACGATTTTCACCTGTTTTTTTTCTTTCTGAGCAATACTGGCATCTTCAAATCTCCAAACTACAAATGCCTTTGCATCTGTAGTCCTAACCTTACATCTAAGCCCGCCTACTTCTCACATGGATAAAAATATGTACATTGCTGATCCCACAGGCACTTGCTCTCGGTGAAAGGGTGGGCAGTTTGGAGAAAGCCAGTTTATCTAGTTAAAAGGCTTTTGAAAATTGCCCTTCATAAACCATAGCCATTTGCACAAATCATAATACCTCAGAAGGTATTGCGGGGACAGTTTTCAAAACGTGCTAGGAGTTTCGGTGGTCCTGCAAGCTCATTTTCAGAGGAAATCCATCAGTAGAACTTCCACACCGAAAAATCCAGGTTGGAAGGGACTAGGAGTGCGTCTGTATCTACACACTTTGAACTCATTTTGAAAAAGATTCAGGGTATATATGCTAAAGTACATGCGGAGATTTCAAAATGAAATCCTCGTGCATGTTCCTCCTTTCCCACTGGTGCAGGAACCCATACCAGTACCAGTTGACCTGAGACCATGCCAGTTTGAAGTACAGTAGCAATTAAAAATGATGACACCTTGGATTACTGAACATTTTGATCTCATAGATGGAGTCAAAGACTTGGAATGAAGTTGGGGAATGGAATGGAGATGCAGGGGAAAGGAATAGAGAAGGGATTTAGAGGAAGTTTTAAATGTATTTTGATTATGTGGCTTTTCAGTAGGGGAGTTGGCTGCTATGCTTTTATGCATCTTGAACATGAAATTAAGTGAAAAACAAGCACAATCAATTATGTTTTTCTTTAGTTTTTAATATGAAAGGACATTTCACTGAGATTTCTAGTTTTGTTGCAAGTGGAAGTGCATCCCTACTGTTTAACAAGCAATGACCAATAAAGCTAACCTTTTGGAACTGAGGTATGTGGAGGAGATAAAAGGAATTTGCTGGCATGTGTGAAGAATGCAGATGGGCATGCCAAATTTTGGTAATGCAAGATCAATGATAGCTGCTCTAACTAACCCGAAGAATGGGGTTTTAAATCCCAAAGTTAGTCCAATAAAAAGGCATTGCTTTATATTCTTGTTTTGGTTTTTATTTATTAACTTTTATTTCTGTAGACCACTAGATGAAAAATGGCCATGCCCTCATTTCTCTTTTCTTCAGATTTTTCTATTAATGGACTTTGTCCAGCTGTAAAAGAAAATCGTGTTGCATAAATGTACACCATTTTAATCAGAACATTTCTTTGTCAGTGCTGTGCTCTTAGTTATATAAGAGTGCCCGAAGACGACTAGGGGAATGGTACAGGGAGGATCTGCTTTCTTAAGTAGGTAGTGGTACTATGGTTATCCATTGTGGATGATATTAAAACGTTCTCTCCTCTATCGTGGAGCCATCACTGCTGGTGACATTAATGTTCCTCTTAATTTTTTTTCCATGGCAGGAAACAGCAAGTTGGCTGCATTGATTGCTGTTCCGAAAGATGCAGATGACTTTAGGATGGTTACTTGGGAATTGATTGCAGCCAAGATGACATTACTATTCATGCAAGCAGCTGTGAATGATATACCTGCAGGTGTTGTATCAGGCTCAGACATGGACAGAGAGGGAGGGGGGGGGTTGGATTTAGTTTTGCTCATTTAGGCTTTCGTGTCTTTCCCCATTAAAGGGCACTAAGTTGTTAGCACAGGTGAACCGTGGTAACTGTTCATTCATTGAGGTAGTAAGTGAGCAGGTTAGGAGTGGAGAGTGGACAGGGTGAGCGCCTTGCATTCAGAATAACCTGTGTTAACTGCAAGGTGTGCGATTAGCATGGGTATTCTTATTGCCACCTCCATAGGTGGATCCACACTACTTTTAGGCAATGTTAGAGTAGGGTACATTGAATTAACTGCCAGGAATATGTTTCCATGGCCCAAAACGTTAATGCATAAAAAGTAGGCGGCAATTTGTGTGGATTTAGGGTGGAGGAAGAATTTCAGCTGAAAACCTAGGGGGTTATTTTGGAAGTCCTATTGGAAGTCTTGTTTGTGCTTTGGATGTCTGAAAATGGGTATAGAGATGTCTAAAGCACAGCGCCATTTTAGAAGCCAGGTCTGTGGATGTCCCCAGCATGAGTATCTCTAAGTCTGAATGGGGGCATGGTGAGGGCATTCCCAGGAACCTGAACATCACTGCTTGATCTCAGAAATGTCCCGGGCATATGGAGTCATGTCTAAATTTAGACCTGCTCCAGGCATGAATAACCATCAGGAAAGTGATAGCTTTGGCTGAAAAACATCTAGAGGGTGTAGAGAAGATAGTACTTCATCATCTCCAGTACTCAGCACAATCACAATGATAGCAGCAGTGGGATTTGAACTCTGCCTTCCCTGGTCTTAGCCCACTACTCTAACCATTAGGATATTCCTAGACATCCAGACTTTGCAATACTATTCTGGGGATGTCAATGTAGACTCTCTTGCAGACGTCCATATCGGGCATGTCCATGTTTGTGAAATCATGTCTGTACCTTGACATGCTTGCTTTTTTTTCAGATGTTCTGGCTTAAATATCCTTTCTAAAATGTCCCTCTTAAGTTTCTAAGTGTGGCTGAAAATAGGGTATTAATTTAGGAGCCCAACGTAGGAGCCTAAATTTAGGAGCTCAGCATTTTTTTAATATTGGGTCCATGGGTGTCTATGTTGCCTTTATAAAGAACCTGCTGGACCTGATCCCTCAGGACCTGCCTGTGCCTCATGATTCTAATCGTGATCGCAATGCACCACTCCCACTGGCATGAACACCGGCTGAGGATTCCCACACAGTTCCATGCAGCTTAGCAGGAACATTGACATTGCTGGACTCTCTTTAGGGGCCAAATTTCTCAAGCTTGGATAGAGCAGTTGTACACCTATCCCAAAAGGCTCCAAGTTAGATCAGTCTGATCCAGTTAACTACCATCCCATATACAACTTGCCATTTCTGTCTAAACACACAGAACATGTAATCTCACAGCTTAGAGAACACATTGAGCACACTCTCTCCCTATATCCTCAGCAAGCTGGATTTTGGATATATCACAGCACTGAGACTATAATTACCTCTATTCTGAATGAGGTTCATAGTACACTTGATCAAGGCCAGATAGCATTAACTATCTCATTAGATCTCACCACAGTATTCAATCTAGTTAATCATAACATTCTCCTTTCTCATTTCCATAGTTAATGTTTATGTTTATTTGAGACTTGCTATACTGCCCCAGAACCAAGGGTTATCTGGATGGTGTATGTAAGTCAAAATTAAAAGATAAGGAAAGGAATGTCATGTAATAAAGAAAGGTGATAGAGGAGTAAACTGCTAAGATCTAGCAAGAAGAGTCGGGGTTCAAAATGGCACCAATTGTGGTAGGGGATCAAACTAGAGGTCAAGCTGCATCATTTGTTTTTCAAACAAGAGATTAAACCAAATGTTTTTTAAAAATGAAGAAGAGCAAACTCCCTCAACCAATGAAATACATCAAACTAAACAAAAAATGCATAACCTAGTAATAAATACAAACAGAAAAGTTTTGATCTTGATGGCGAAAAAACAATTGTTTCAGTCCTGAATCAGTGCTTAATGAACTTAATATGTCTGTAGTCTTAGATTAGGTGCAGGAGAAATAGGTCAAATCCATATTCAGAACACAACACCAGACGTCTGTGGCATGAAGCTGGGCAATCTTCAAATTGCTGAAATATTTTGACTTTTTACAGCAACTTCTTTTCATTGGTCTTCCAACCTGTGTTCCCTCTGAGATATGTGAGAGTTCTCTACCAATGTTCCCACTATGCCAGGTGTACATCAAAATCATGGTTTCCATTACAAGGGGCAGGCAAGTTCTGCAAGATTCTGTACCACTTCCATGCTAGGAATATGGATAGAAGACTCTCACACACCTTAGAGGGAACATTGCCTCTAACCTATTCTAATTATTTGGGGACTTGTTTTCAGAGGCTGTCCTGGAGGCTTTCTCCCAGATATTTGATCTTTTCCTTTGTTCACATGTTAATCTATCAATCAGGGCATTCATCCTCCTACTTAAGCTGTCCCCAGTTCAAGTCCTGGGGTAACCAGCCCTCATATATAGTATTTATCATGAGTCCTAACAATCTGTTGGAACTGCAGTAAAAGCTTAATATTTAAAAATCTGCAATGTCTGGCAAATTGGGATTTACTAATAGCCTAATAGGGTCATTCCAAAAGCCGAATAAGTGTTTGGACTTGCACCAGGGATGTTTATGTACAGAAAATTTCTACAAACGTATTCCGGTACATGGCACCTGTGCACATATATCTCACTTGAATGGGAATGTCTGCACATGTCCCTGAAGGGGTGGAATGGGGACATGGCCAGACACAGAAATGTGTATACCGTATTCTCAAAAGCTCCATGTACATTTATGGCCTTTTTAAGAGATGTGTCTGTTATTCCTGCTGGAGACATGGAATAAGGCCAGGACTTAGAAAGTTTTCTGCTGTGTTCTACAATTCATCCCTGCAAATGAGTTTGTGTGTGTGTGTGTGTGTGTATGGTTTGAGGGTTGCATGAGACAATTTGGTGTGCTTATCTGCATTTCAGGGATGACATGAATGCCTGGCCAGTACCCGGACCTTACGGATGACTGCAGTGTCATCATTTTCCACTGTGATAGGGCAGCTATACATCAGCTGTACCAGGCACTGGGAGACATGACTGATGCCAACATTCCCCAGATTGTGCCATGAGGCCTACATCTTTACCTAATCTAATGCAAGCTGAGAGAGTGGTAATAGATCTGGAGGCTGGCTACCTGGTGTGATGGCACAGGGACCCCTCTTCCAATGCCCACACAGGCCTGACCAGGGGACCATTGCCACAAATAAGATGTGGGAAGGCAGGCAGGGTTGCCACACAGATAGCAGATGTTTACAGACCGAAATAAGCCAAGCCAAAGAGTGGATATTGTATGGGGACAGGTGTAGCCATATGTAGGGAGCTGCTGTGAGAAATGCCAGTACCCAGATATATGGGAAACAGACACCAGAGCCAGAAAGCCATAGTAATTAAAACAGTATACGTTTGTAGCTCAGCAATATCATGCATCCTTTGGGGAATTGCAAAGTTAATTTTGGCTGTTGTAAACCTGGTAAACGTCCATACTTAGCATTTTAAAGAATGTTTTTAGAGATGATCAATGCAACAATAACTGAGGCATTTTTATACTGCCAAATAATTTGTGATGCAAGGTATGTCATGACAAACATGTTAATGTTTACTTTATCTTTTAATAAATTAGAGTGCACTGAGATTACTTGGCACTTTTCTGGGCATGGAAAAGCTAGTATATATAGTCTAGTTTGCCTCAGCATTTATTTATCATCGGTATTTATGTCTAGTTTGCATCAGCAAAATACTGTCAGTGAGAACAGCAGCTTAGGAGATGCACCTTTTAACTGAGGATGAGTGGCCATCAGAGCCATCCATGTATCATGGAGATGGGCATGATTGGAAACAGGCAACTATCCAGAATATGGTGAACTCAGGGACATCCAAAAACATTTTGGCATTTACTCGTGTCCCGTAATATTATCAGGTGATGCGTTTTGCTGCTTCACTGCATGGTCCATGTCTGCACTTGTGCATGGTTCTCACTGTGAATATGTGCACAGGCCAGCTCAACAGCATGTTGGACATGCCACGGTGGACATATCTATGAGCTGATACCCAGAAACATAGGTGCGTCGATCCCAAGGATACAGAATTAGCATGGAATCGTGCCCATGCCCAATTTAAACATGTCTACCAGAGATAACTGGCCTATATGGAATCTACCTCTTACTGATTAGTTATTTATCAGAGTTGTGTTTGTCTTGTTTGCTACTCAAGTGGAACTGTTTAAAGTTCATCCCATAATTTAGAAAGAATCTTCATTTCATGACATTCTCCTGTAGGTGGTGACAAAAATGTTGAGGCCACTCTTCCTGTGAGTACCCTGATTCTCTCTGATATACATTAGGTAGGATAAACACACGAGATAGACACTCCACAAATGTGTTTATTGAAATTGATCAGAAACTAGGCTTATTGGCCATATGAAGAGTATTGCCATTTTCTTGTGAAAGTTTCTTTAAAAATTGTCATTGTCCAGATAGAGGAGATAAGTTCTAAACCTTTTCTGCATCTAAAATGGTGATTTATGTGCATAAAAGGGGTCTTCTAAAATTAGGCTGTATGTAAAAGTATGGCACTGCAAGAAGGCACCTACTTGAACATTGACTTTAGAGTAGGAGTGTTCCGGGGCAGCGTTGGGCACAACACCACAGGTGGAGTCGTGATTTACATGGGCATTTTATGTGTTGACATTGATGGCTGCTTCCAAGGAGGCATAAACATAGGTACCCTCAATCTAGCTGCAATTTCTGCTAGTATTTTATAAAGACACGTAGGAGCCTATGTGTCATTATAAAATAGACTTAAAATGGGCACCTTCTCCATCCTCAATTATAAGTCGAATGAAAGAAAAGTTTGTTGCCACTACAAGTACATTTTGCTCCTATCTTCAAAACAGAATAGAGGTGCCAGTCTGTCCGAACAACTCCATTTCCTCATCCCCATTTTTTGTGATCTTCTTTGTTTTCAGTTTTCGCTTTTAATGTTCTCTTCAATCTGCGTATGTTACTTCACTTCGGATTTCTTACACTAATTTTACCTTTCCATCTTGCTCCCAGACCCGACATACTTTTTTAGAAAAAGGGGGCCCTTTTACTAAAGTGTGTTAAGCAATTAATGTGTGTTGTATCACATAGTAACCATTGCTGTGGGCCCACAGTGATGGCTACTGTTCAGTAAAAGCAGCCAGTGTGGTAAAAAGTCTGCTCAATATGGACTACATATTACTGTTAGTACAGGTGCACTTAAAACCACCTCAACAGGAAGCATTAAGTGCATCCTCACTAATTGCGAATGAACTTAATAAGGGACTTTTCCATGTGGAGAGTGCAGGGGACATACTGGGCATACCTTCAATAGTTACCACATGGTAACTTAGCATGTGTTAGATTTTGCTGGTAAAGCAAGGTAAATGCAAACCTTATTGCACTTCAGTAAAAAGGCCCCTTGAAGTGTTAAATGCACCCACATCAATATAAGCTTCTCTGAACTAATAGTGGTCATGGATAGAACAAGAGCTGAAAGCTCAGAAGTAAAAACCAAATACAATATTAAATCTTGTAACATTTGTATCAATGAGATGGAATTATGATCCAAAGCACAGCAGCAATTTACTATTCATATTTCAGGTAGTCCATCCATCTCAGCTCTTTCCCAGATCAGTAATTAGTAATGTGTGTTAAAGGAATAATGCATGATTTTTGCTTCTTAACATGTATTATTTTATCATCATGCATATTAGTTTATCGCAATGTGAGTGGCTTAATAATGACATGCAAACCATAAAAAAACCTACTGTCAGAGGGCTGGTGCCCCTGACACAAAGCAAATCCCTGGTTGCCCAGTGGCCCTGATCCAACCTACCGCCCAACTAAAAATAACCCTGGTAGCCCAGCAGCCCTGAACTACCCACCCATCTAATTAAATGAAATCCTGGTGGCGCAATAGCCCTGAACCTCCAACCCCACTCCCGCCCGAGTCAAGTACCACCATTTTTCAAGGTGGTGGTGCAGGAGCAAGAGTGTGTTGGCAAGGCTCCTACTCCTTTATAAAAGTACCAGGAGAGGGGTGGGGGGGGGGGGTTCAGGGTCGCTGGGCCACCAGGGTTATTTTTAGTTGGGTGGGTGAGGGATTGGGGCTGCTGGGCCAAAGGGGATTTGCTTTCTGTCGGGGGCACCAGCCCCCCAAAGTTTTTTTGATAGTATTGGGATCATCTGAGGGGAAGTTTGACACTTCACCTCAGATGATCCAGGCATTGGGGAACGTTCCTGATGCCATCAATATAATGTCAGGGGCAACCACAACATGTTTAAGTCACCTCCAAGCCAGGCATAGAGAACTGGCACTTCGGCTGGTTATGAAATCCTCTACGTGTTTCTCTGCATTGGGCACAGGTCAAAGCAGCTCATTATTTAAATACGCTTGCGTTACTGTGTGCATTTGCTTTTCCTTTGCTGTTTATCGCGCATCTGTCTCTTTTCTGCATTTGGCCCACATTTGTCCTGCTGCCGTTTGTGTAAAGGGTACATTGTTCTTTCTGCATCAGCCCCATAGCCTGTGATGCTGATCGCAAGTTGCATTATTAACTTATCATAGGATTCACAAATACGTAATACTGCATAACACCTTATTAGTGACTCCTGCGGTAAACTAAAACATGCTTACTTTAAACTGGTCCGAACAGGCTCCAACTGTCCCTTCTCAGTCAAGCAATTAAGGCAAAATATTAAAGCAAGCTTAGGTGCCTGGTTACTAAAGTGTGGCACTTAGCAGATGTTGAAGGCAAAATAAATGTTCAGTAGTTGCAAAAGCCTGTGAGGTAAGTGCTGGGAGCCTGGCCAGCATGTACCCTACAGTTATTACACAGGGCAGTCATTTACTGCATGGTAAGTGTATTGCCAATAATACGGATGCCCTTATCAGAAGGCGATTAGGGCACCCACTCTAACTACATGAGTGACAGCTTACAGTAAAGTACAACATGCAGGGCCAGCCCAGAGTTGGTTCAAGGTGTTGGCACCCTAGGCAAACCTTAAGCCTTATTTCCCCCCCCCCCAGCTGTCAGAATCTATTGTTTAGTTTTTAATGCCCAGCTGTTTGCCACTCCCCAGAAGCTCTTGCCTAGTTTGCCTGATGGTTGGACCGCTCTGACCATGTGCTAACTGCAGTGTGTAGTCCATACCCATTTTCCACCCAAATCCTAGTCAGTTTTCACCCCCTAACATGACATGCTCTTACCATGTGAATCTGTGTGCCCTGTCAGGACAACACGGTATGTTAGCGCTCTTGTGTGCTACTTTACACACTGCCTATTCAGCACATTTTAATAAACAGGCGTCTTAGTTGGACGCAGTCTTTTGCCAAAGGCAAAACTGACCAAATGTACACGTTCTGCTTATTGGGGAAAACTATTTAGACAAGTTTTATAAAGTGTAGATGGCTGCAACATAAAGAGCAGAATGAAAAATAAGAAACCCACTAGACTGATTTTGTTTTCATTTCTCAAGGAGAAGCATAGTAAGATCTCTTTAGCGTGCATTTCTTTTGTAATCTATTGCGCTGTCAGAAACAGCGTTTAGCTGCTAACCCACAGACCAAGGGGGTGGGTGGAAACCTACTTACAGTTTTCTCTTACTAGTAGCCTCTGAAAGCATGTACCACAGCAAAATTGCCAAGTATAAAAAAAAGTTTATTTTTCTGGAAGATTCTCAGACATATGAGTCATCAGAAACATACCTACTACTGAAAATAATCAGTTTTTTGAGGTTGAGTGCATTTACCTTGACTCCAAAATATTTGAAACCATTTGAAAACAGCATTGCAACTGTAGAATATGTATTTAAGTATTTAGTTCATGCCTTTTTTCAGTAGAGGTCCAAGGCAAGTTACATTCAGGGACAGTAGTTATTTCAGTATATCAGAGTAAATTTGTATATTTAAGATTTTGCTAGCTATAATCAAAGAACCATGTATATAGTGCAAGGCATTACATGTGTGTGTTATACATCTCTTTGCATAATAATGAATCTCGATATATTATTTTAGTACAATACCTGAAGATGTCACAATTCTGATTATATGCATAATTCTTAAATCTCTTTTTTTACATTTACATTTTTTGAGCGTCTGACATTCTGAGATAAAAATGCCTATAGAAATTTGAGTAGGAAAGATGTATGAATGCATATGTAAGAAAAAAATAAATGGAAATTTATGTGAGCCTAATAATAGTGAAAAGTCAAGTATTTGTAATGGGTGTCATTCCGTCCCGTTGGGGACATCCATCCCTGCTATTCACGCTCCCTGCCGGCCCCAGCAAAAGCCTCCCCGTATGAACAGCAGGTTTGTACGGGGAAGCCTAGAAAGGGGTGGGAGGGGCATTTCAGAGGTGGAGTGAGGGTGGGGCATGGGCGGGCCACTATCCCAGACTTACAGGGGCAATTCAGAGGTCTGCCTGTACATCCAGGGCCTCAGAGGTGGAATAAGTCCCCCTGGATGTGGCGTTCCTTCAGTGGCTGGCGGAGACAGGTGAAGCAGGGGTAGAGGAAGTTCCCTGCAGCTGGACTCTGGCCATGGGAGGCCAATTTGAGGGTCCAGCTGCAGGGAAAGGAATAGCACCTGATTGCACTAGATGGGTAGTCGCCGGGTCATACAGCCAGGCAGAATCAGGTCCTGGCCTGCACGCCCAGGTGCTATACCCAATTCTGATCCTATGGGGGCTGTGGGATCAGAATCGGGTCTAGCTCTTCATGGCTTGATTCTGCCCAGGCGTACAGGGGCTGGACAGCCTGATTGGAATAGGCCTCCAGGTTAACAACAACAAATCACTCAAAATAAAGACATAGTAGGGACAGCCTTCAAACTCTTCGCAGATTTTACACCAATGGGCCCTTTTACTAAAGGGCACTGTGGTGTTGTACCTAATGAACTCATAAGGCACCAAGCCATAGTGCATTAGGGCAACACCACACCGTTAACTGCCGGGAGCATGGAAAGCATGTTCCAGGCATTACCACAGTGTATGTCTCCCTGCTATGAAGCTATGGAGCTAGTGGTGAGTGTATTTGTGCAGGTGGCACAAGTGTGCTGCCTGTCTGGCACTCAACCCACCCACTCTCTGTCCCTAACTTTCCCACTGTAATCCTAATGCACCTTGGACATTTACGCTTAATCCAGCAGCACTATCTGTCATGGCCCCATGCTAGCTGTCAATATGGGTCCAACATGTGTCTTCAGTGTCAGACCTGCATTGACAGCTAGCGTCCTTTAGTAAAAGACCCCCCCCCCCCCAAGCTTCACAGTTTGCACTTGCTTTTGTGTAGAGTTTCTGTGTTAAAAAAGGACACGGCAGGACTACAAAATACAATCTGTACACAATATTTTACCATTCACCCTGAGAATATCAACCCCAAGAATACTTCCCTTGAATGCAGATAAAAGTATATGTAGTTACTATCAGTCTGCTGTAACAGAGGCAGCTCTATTCTGGAGGCACACCTAACTGGTTTGGTTTTCAAGATATTTATAATGAATATGCATGGGGCATATTTACATACTTTAGGGCCCTGATATATGCAGGTCTACCTGTTGCATATTCATTATGGCAATTCTAAAAATGTGGCTAGATAGGTATGCCTTTAGGGGAGGGTTGGGAAACAAAGGGGCATCTTTATTAAACCATGCTAACTGCTAGAGTGGGGTTAACACAGGACCCCATGGTAAAAATCCCACACTAACTGGATATCACACAACTGGGGACTGGGCAGGTTAGGTGCATAATGTAGGCGATGACAATGCATGGCATTTAGTGTGGACTTTATGGTCATGTGCTAAATTTGAATGTTGCCATTAGCTTGGGTGCTCTTAACACCACCGGTAAATACACCCGTATGCCAGTTAGTATGATCTGGTACATTACAAAGCACTAACAGCAGGGGGATGGGCACACAGGTTAGCATGGGCTTCTGTGTATTCTGCAGCTGAAATGCATGCTAATAGCATGCCCTTTAGTAAACATTACAAAATCTCCAGTTCCCTTATTTAGCAGACGGACCTCTAATGGTATTAACCATGAGACTACCACTAGATGCTCAGACAACCATTCTGGATGAAGGATCCATTGTGGAAGGAGTGCCTGGGGCTCATTTCTGCCCAACCAGACTCCAAGTATAACTGATATGTGGTGGAAGGATTTGTGTGTGTGTGTAATGATGGTAGGAGAGAATATTTGGAAATTGGAAAAAAAGGATTGGTGGTATGGGCAGAGTTGGTACATGTTGAAAAAAGGATTGGGGTACAGGGACCTCTACGGGGCCCGTGCCTAAGGGCCACACCAAAGGGCCCTTAGATGTGGCCCTTGGAGTGGCATGAAGAGGCAGAACAACCCCGTGAGTCTAACATAATCCAAGTGGAAGCACATTCACCAGTATGCAAAAACTGCCTCAGGCATGGAGCTAAGCTCCCACCCAAGATACCACCTTACTCTAAGCTGGAAAAAGAACACCCACTCTGCATTGGACCCTAGAGAGAACAATAAGCCCATTATAAAACACTATCACAGTAGAAAAGGAGAGCATAAACACCACACACATTTTAAGGCAGCGAAAAGAGAGAATTCCTCTGAAGAGGCCTACATGACATCCAGTACCAGAGCAAACACCCACAAAACAGATCAACCTATTCCACAACATGCAAATCTATCATACCACAGCCAAACCATGGCACCACTAGCCACACTACTTAGCCTGCTCTATCTTACTACCTTCTAGCTCACATCACACTACAGGCACTTACCTACACTCATATACCAATCCTTCAACCATACCCTTACCACATCTTAATCTCCCCATTCACCAGATCAAGACCCAAACCATACCAGTACCTCATTCAAATCAAACCACAATACACATCCCCTATCTCCCCACACATGGACACTACAACCAACACACTCCAACTAAAATGTGCTTTAATGCACGATCCACACGTAACAAGATACAGATCCTCACCGACTACCTTACTGACAATTGCCTGGACATTATGAGCCCAATTCTGTGTCCCGGCCATCCGGACGTGTAGAAAATGTACGGGCCGGAGTTAGACTCTTTTCTGCAACCGCGGGAGCTAAATGTTACCATGGTTGCAGAATCTAGGCACTTGGACAGGCCATATGATCAGTATTCTGGCTGGCCAACGTCCAAGTGCCTGCCCACCCTCCCCCCACATGGCACTTGCGTGTGTGCCGGTGTTGTGGCATCCTAGTGCCATGTCACCAGGTCATACAGCAGGAGTTTGCAAGGCTCGCCAGCAATGAGACTCATTGTTCCCCACCGCCTGACACTCGTGGGGTCTACCAGAGTTGGGATCAGGCAGCAGGGGCCTTCCTGCAGCTGCTCCTCCTTTGTTTTGGGGCTGCCCAGCCCAATAGTCTTCATTCATGGGACATTCCACCTCCAAAGTGGAATAAATCCCATGTCTAACCTGCTCCCTCGAGATGTATAGGGCCATGACCTGAATCGGCCCTGTACGTCTGGATGCAGCAGCCCGCTCACTCTCCTCCTCCGGCCCTCCCCTCCCAGCCCTGTACAGTGCTCCCCGCACATACCATTTATTTATTTATTTATTTAATTTATTTATTTATTTGTGATTTCTTCTATACTGCACTATTTATCATCAGCGCGGTTTACATGTAACCTAAAATTGTACAATGTATTACAGTCTAACATTGACATTTACAGAGAACAGGGAAAATTAAACAAGGAGAACGGGGTGAACTATATACACTATGTACAAATTCGAATAATAGTCAATACATTTATCTTTAGGACAGGTTGAACGTGTGGATAGTTAAAACGCAGTAATTATGGCAAGTAGGTCATTACTCTGAGGGAGTCAAAATGGCTCAGGATAGGAGGGTTAGGTGATGTTATCAATTATGGAGAAATATTGTATGAAGAGATAGTGTTTGATTGCCTTCCTGAACTGGGGGAGGTTGGTTATGGCACGGATATCTGCGGGGAGGGAGTTCCAGTAGGACGGTGCATAAAGAGCAAAAGCACGCTTACTTGTTGTCTTTGAGCACTTGGTGATGGCTTTTGGTAGCAGTAAGGTGTTGCAGGCTATTGATCTTCTCGCTCTATTGGGGGGGGGGGGGTAGGGTGTATAAGAGATGGAGGTTGAAATGCATCTGTTGACTGATTTAAATGTCATTGTTAGAGCCTTGAAAGTGATCCTGCAGTGGACAGGGAGCCAATGCAGATCCTTCAAGATGGGGGTGATATGGTCTCCTCTTGATGCTCCATAGAGGGTTCTAGCGGCAGTATTCATCGCGAGCTGTAGGGGTTTGACAGAGCTCTTTGGGAGGCCGGTAAGAGTGGAGTTGGCATAATCAAAATGGGGTAATATTAAGGCTTGAAAGACAGTTCTGAAGTCATTTGGTTCAAGAATCCTTTTCATCTGTTGTAGGATCCGGACTTTGTGGTAGATGGCTTTAGTGGTATTGCTTATCTGGGCGTGCATGTCAAGGCGCTGGTCGAGTGTTATACCCAGGTATCGAATCGTCGTCTTGGAGGTGAGTTCAGTATTGCGGACCTTAAATGATGAGGGTGGGGAGAACTTCTGGTCTCTGCTGATAAAGAGAACCTCCGTCTTCTTAAAATTTATTTTGAGTTCTTGGGATTGTAGCCAGTCTGTGACAGCGTCGAAACATGCAGAGAGTTAGGAGAGGTCTGGTTGATCCGTGGATATTGGGGTGAACATTAGGACATCATCGGCATATACTAGACAATTGATATTGAAAGACCGTATAAGATTGCAGATTGGTTGCATATAGATATTGAACAATAGGGCTGAAAGGGATGAACCTTGCGGAACCCCTTTCTCTTGTGGGAAAGGAGTGGATATAGATGGACCAGAGCGTACATATTGCAGTCTATTGTTGAGATACGAGGTGCACCAGGCGAGTGCATTTCCGTGGACGCCCTTATCTGCAAGGCGGTATAGTAGTAGCTTGTGGCTGACCGAGTCAAAGGCGGCCGCTATGTCAAGAAAGATGAGCGCAAAGCCTTGTCTGATGTTGTCGAGCCCTGTGGTTAGTGTGTTAAATAGAGTTGTCAGCAATGTTTCCACTCCGTGAGACTCTCTGAATCCGTGCTGGCAAGAGTCAAGGGGAGCGTTTGACTCTATGTGATGAGTCAACTGCTGTTGGACTATTTTTTCCATGATCTTGGCGAGGATAGGGATGCTCGAGATAGGCCTGTAGGATTCCATCTTTGCGGGGTCTAGCTTATTGTTTTTTAGCAGAGGTCTTATTGATGTTTGCTTTAGCTCCTGTGGGAAAGTTCTGGAGATAAATGATGAACCTATTAGTTTGGCCAAGAAAGGACTAAGTTCAGTCCGAAGAGATTTTATCCAGTGCGCAGAGCATGGGTCGTCTGGTGCCGTAATGGTGTTTATATTTGTGATGGTGTTTAGGATATCCTTCGCAGTTGGGGGAGAGAAGGAGGTAATGGTATGTTGAATGTCTGCTGAGCTTGATGGGAGGGAGGGGGTGGAAGTGTGTTGTGTATCTAGGGTAGCTGGTGAGGAAGATGAGAGTAGGTTTGATGGGGAGGTGGATGATAGAGGGGATATAAATGATTGGCCCGGGAGCAAGGGTCTTGCAGGGGTGGTTGAATAACTTGTTTTGGTTCGTAGATAATCTGCATATTCCTGTGGGTGTGGAAGGTTAGGTTGGCAGGGAGTTGGTTCTTTGGATAAGGTTTTGACAATATTGAAAAGCTCATGTGGTTTGTTTATTAAGCGTTGTAGGATCTCTGCATAGTATTGTTTCATTTTTGTGGACACCGCCGTTCTGTGGGTATCCAGATGAGTGGAGTATGCGTCATAAGTTTCAGTTGTTCGGGAACAACGCCAACATTTTTCAAGCTGTCGAAGTCGGCGAAGGGATGCCGTCAGATCAGATGAGTACCAGGGAGCCTTCTTTCTTTTGCTAGGAGATTTGTTGCGAGATGGTGTGACAACTACAGCATTAAGACATTGGTTCCACAAGGACAGCATGTCACTCAGGTTTTGTTCAGGTGGTTCTAGGAGAGGTTGTATTCTTTCAAGGATCTCTTCTTTGATGAAAGGGAGGTAGCACTTAGAGGTAGTAGTGAGTGGCTAGTCTGGGCTAGTAGGGTTATTGGTCATGGAGTGAGAAGGTAATGTGAATATAATTAGACTGTGGTCAGACCATGGCACCGAGTTTATGGAAAGCTTGAACTTGTGTGTGGAGTGGGTGGCTACTTGTGGTGAAAATATAAGATCAAGCATGTTCCCCTTGATATGGGTGGGGGAGTCAACCATTTGGGTATAGCCTAGTGCTTTAAGGGCATCAAGGAAGGCATCGGATTGGGCAGCTTGAAGGGAAGGGAGGTTGAAATCCCCCAACAACCAGTTTGCAGTATGTGGATTGCTTGGGTTACATGCAAGGTCAATGATTAAGGAGAGGTCATCTGGTACAGGGGAAGGGGCTCTGTATATCAGGTTGATGGTACAGTGTGTATTAGCTATGGAAATGTAGTCCAGGAGGGGGGTGCTATTGGAAGTAACTAGTTGAAATCACAGGTTGTCTTTGGTCAGGATAAGTGTTCCTCCACCTCTTCGGTCAGATCTGTAACATGAGTGAATAGAGTAGTTAGGGGGCACGTGTTGATGAAAGAGAACAGCATCTGAGGCTGACATACAAGTTTCCGGAAGGTGGGGTGAGTGTCTCCTGCTGGGGGTAGGATTGCTGAAGGGTGACATAAATGAGGTGAGAATACAGCATATGTTGTGATCTTACTGTCTGGTGGAGAGGGGGTGCATGATATCTTCTCCATGAGCCTTGTAGGATTGGGATGGAGTTATAGGAGGGGGTAAGGGCCAGAGCACTGTGTATCAGCGTAAGTATCATGCAGCAGCAAGCAAGGGTGTATGAGAGTGTGGTTACAGTGGGAGGGAGCATTTTGGCTGAGTGTTGCCTGTGATCTGTTACTGTTGGGTGGGGCTGGTTAGGTTAGGCCAGAGCTACTCAATTCCAGTCCTGGTGGCCCGCAACCCTGCAGGTTTTTGGGATATCCCTAATGATATGCATGAGATATATATGCATTAGAGATAGCCTGCCAACCTGACTGGTGTTTGGCCCTCCAGGGCTGGATTTGGAGACCCCTGCCTTACACCTCTGTCATTTAAGATTCTAAGTGGGCAAGGTGCAGATGTCCAAGACATCAAAGAGGTTAGAATTTGTCACATTCCTCCTTGCTTCTCACCACTACCAAAATATTGTCTATTAGACAACCTTTTGGTGGTGTTGAGAATCTAGGAGGAATGTGACACATTCTATCTACCCTTTTGATGTCTAGAACATCTGTACCTTGCCCACTCACAATCTTAAATGACAGAGGTGTAAGGCAGGGGTCTCCAAATCCAGCCCTGGAGGGCCAAACACCAGTCAGGTTGGCAGGCTATCTCTAATGCATATATATCTCATGCATATCATTAGGGATATCCCAAAAACCTGCAGGGTTGCGGGCCACCAGGACTGGAATTGAGTAGCTCTGGGTTAGGCCAATGCTATAAGTTGAAGGTTGTTTGTGGGGTATAATAGTTGGTCTTTTAGAAGTATGAGATCACGGCTTGACAGTGTGAAGAGTGGTTAAGCATAACACTAACAGATACTAGAGACAATGTAGCAGTGGTTAAGCAGAAACAATTATCTGTAACATCTATACATGTGGGAAATGCTGTGCCTGGAATCATGTCCGGGGCCTGTATAGGGGTTGGACGTCCATCCCAGACATCCAACCTTGCTATTCATTTTCCTGGATGCCGGCATATGTGTATCACAGAAACCTGGTTTGCAGAATAGGAGAACGTGCTAATTAACCAACTGGTAACACTCAATTACAAATATTTAGTTGCACAAGAAGTGATTGCCGAAGCGGTGGAGTATTAATTCTAACCAAAAAACACCTCAAATTCAACACTCACAACAACAGCATAGACAAGGGACTAGACATGTTGACCATCACCAACAATGCATTGACCCTATGCCTAGCATACAGAACCCCAAGCACCTGCCCAGATGATCTCGCCACCCTACTAGAATTGGTATGCAGACACTAAACATGCCACAATCAACTGCTTCTCCTTGGTGACCTCAACCTCTTCTCCCTTCCCCCCAAGACCTCTAGTCCTTCCTAGAGGCAATAGATGCTCTCAAATACACCTAAATCTTCAATGAACCAAACCACAACAAAGGAAACATACTCAAGATGATATCTGGCTCGCAACGAATGATCATGACCAACAACTTACATCCACCCACAACAACCGTAATCCTATGGTCAGACCATAAAGCAATCTACTTCCAACTACCATCCATACAACACAGCCAATCTCTCACACTCAAATTACAGCTCGAAGATACCACCACCTTGAAAAAAATGACTTCCTAGAGAAAATCTTACCACAAATCAACTGCAACTCTGTTAACTTGACACACTCATTCAGACTTTGAAACAGTCAATAGGTGAAATAGCAGTCAAACCACACTCACCAGTAAGCCTCCAAAGACAAAACACCGCAACATGGTACACCAAACAGCTAAAAAACAGGAAGCGCAACCTCAGACTATTTGAAAGATGGTGACATAGCAAATCTTCTGACAACCTTAACAAATACATAGCTAAAATACAAGAGTACCAAATGACCACTTACAAAGCAAAAAAGGATTACCATGCCAAGCTCATCAAACAAACCCAGAGAACCCTCAACAAACCCAGAGAGCTATTTGATCTCATAAAAATGCTAGTAAGAAACCCCATGCAACTTGAAGAGAAAAAATTATCACCACAGCTCAAAATGATGCAACACTCAAGACAACAACAACACAAGCAATGCAAAATCACAAGCAAGACAATAATGTATGGGACATATTCAATACCATCTCACCTGAGCAACTGGAAAAAATCATCAACAACATCAATACCACTACATCCCTGCTAGACTCCTGTTCAGTGAGCTGGATCAAGATTGCTAGAGCAGAACTGACCCCTACAATCCTCAAAATAGTATCACTATCACTCTGCCAAGGATACCTGCCACCGGAACTAAAAAGTGCATCCATCCGTCCAATAATAAAGGATCTATGCTGGACAAAACACAACCAGGCTCATATAGACCAATTGCCAGCCTACCCTTCCTGACAAAAATAATAAAAAAAATTGTACAAACTCAGCTTCAGGATCACATTGACTCCCACTATCCACTTGACTAGCAACAATATGGATTTAGACCAATACATGGGGTTGAAATGTTACTTACTGCCCTCACTGAGAACCTAATAAAAGGCCTGGACAAACCTAACAAAAGGTTTATCCTATTCTTCCTCAATATCAAGGCAGCATTCGACTCTGTCCCACATAACATCATCCTCCAAAGACTCCAACAAATATGATTGGTTGCAGCCATACTATCATGGTTCAGATCTTACCTCATGCAACGACAACTCCAGGTGAAAATTGGAAACTCCAAATCTACACCCTTCACCCTGAATCAAGAAGTCCCACAAGGATCTGCACTCTCATCCTTGCTATTTAACATCTTTCTACAACCACTATGCACAATCATGCAAGCACGTGACATACTATGTCACATATATGCCAATGATGTCATGATCTACACCCCATTCTACACAAGCAAATCGGCACTCTCAACCATCAAGAAATGTTTCACAGCTATAACAAGCTGGCTTACACAACACAACATGACCATAAACCACAAGAAAGCAGAAGTGTTATACATCACCAAGGACAGCAACTTTACTCCACCCCCTACTATAACCATCGATGATATTCAGCTCCATGTAAAATCTCAAGTCCGCTACCTAGGAATAATAATTGATCAAAACCTAACCTTCTCCCACCATATCAGCAACATCACCAAAACCATATATCACAAGCTAAAGACAATCCAGCATCTCAAATCACTACTGGAAGCCCCTGACGTTTGTACAGTTGTCCAAGCAGTCATCTCCCTGCACTTGGACTTTTGCAATATTATTCTCCAGGGCCTGCCTAAATGTGCAATACATCTACTCCAACTAGCCCAAAATACAGCTGCAAGAATAATTTTCGATGCCTCCAGAATGGAACGTATTACCCTAGCCCTCAAAAAAAAACTACATTGGCTACCCATCACACAGAGAATAAAATACAAATCCTTGTTCATTGTCTTCAAGACAATTCACAACCTATCAGCAAACAACCTACAATCGCTCATACAGAAAACACCCAGCACCAGATCCAGAAGAAAGCATGCCACCAACACACTTCAAACTCCCCCAATAATTACCAAGACAAATCATACCACCTCAAGGAGGGCTTTCTCTCTATTTACCCCAAATCTCTGGAACACATTACCAGATTGACTTTGTGCTATCAATAATATGGCAAGCTTCAGAAAAAAGCTGAAAATGCAGCTCTTCCTTGAGCACTTCACAGACTCAACTTAAGGTTCCTCATGAAGGGGACAACTACAATGGACATATACACCTCCCAGATGCTCTCTATCTTGCCTACCCCAACCCCTCTCCTCCCCCACAACACCCAACTCTGTAAATAGCAGATGCAAAAAGTTACACTAAATATTTCTTGGTTATTGTTAAAATAATAGTTACAAGTATTGTAATGTTTCAGTGTTCATTGTAAAGCCACGTAGGCCATCTTGTTCTAAAGTAAACCGCTTAGACTTGTAAATTAAGCGGTATATAAAAAAAGCTAAATAAATAATCACCAAATCACTCCTTTCATAGATAGTGTTCAGACCTGCTATCTTTGCCTTGCTGAAGCTGGGACTGTGATGTCATAAAAGCCCTTCTTATAGAAAAAAAAACATTCTTTTTTATCTAAATAATTTAGATATACAGGGTGGCCCAAGAAATTGAGAACATCTCGTAAATTAAAAGCTTAAATAGTTTACTTATTTACCTTTTTTAGCTATATAATGGCTTTATTTTGATAATTTCCGGTCGCCATCTTTTTTTTAAAATTTGTCAATCGTTTATGTCTGTCTTTTTGAATTTTAAATAACTTATATGCTACGAGATGTTCTCACTTTTTTTGGGCCACCCTCTATATATAGCACTTTAGAAATACAAGTCACATGCAAACCTATTTTGGCACTAAAATTCTGTAAATTGGCCATAGTTCCTGTGTGCTGAATAATGTCTGAAAGTCTAAGAAACTGTTAGATTCTTCTCATTTAAGTACATTGAGACACAAGGAGGCGGACTGCATTTGTTGTTATAATGTGCTGAGTATTTTTTTTTAGTTCTTTACTTTTTACTACTGTACCTTACCTTGACCTCTAAGGAAAAATAGATAAAAAGTAGAATGAATAATTATATAGATAAATAAATATGTTTTCCATTCTCAGATATTCAATGGTTGAACTCGGAGCTAATTTGAGACCATAGGTAGCACTGAATAAGTTGTGATGTGGTCAGTGTACTAAACAGAGCTGGTGCAAGCAGATGAGGTGCCCTAGTTGAACTTTATCCCTTGCTCCCCCCCCCCCTCTTCCTCACTCTAGTCCCCATTGCCACTGCTGCCACACCTCTCTGGGACCTGCAGCAGCAGAAATGGCCACAAACAGCCCCATAGCACTTATCTTAAAACTTCAGCACCACAGGACTGTTTGCTTCTGCCCCTCCAAAACCTGATGCTGACTTCCTATTTGTATGGGGGCAGAAGCCTAGTTTTCCTAATAGTCACATCGGCCCAGATACTAAAGAATGTTAATGCAATTGAAAGTGTTAATAAATGGCAAATGCTTTTGTAAGCGATTAATATCTGCTAATCTATGCTTTTATGATAGTGTTAATGTGAAGTCTGTGCTATGTGGTAATGGATGCATAAATATGTAAAATAGCTCATTACTTCTTAGCACAATGAAAAAGTATACATATTAAAATGTGCAATGTGCATTGCAGACACATTAATAGAGAGTAATTTTAGAAGATTGCCTAGGTGGGGAGACCTATGTGTCTTAATAAAATATTAGCGCAAATCTTGTAGAAATCATAGCTATTAATGAACCTGGCTGATGTAAATGTTTGCGTATCTGTGCATATTGTATAGAGAATGCATGCAAATCACAACTTTGTGAGTGCTCTGCTCAAACACCACCCCTGAATATGTCTGCACCAGCACTGCAGACAGGTTGTTGCAATCACATGTATGTGTATGCATGGGGCAATTTTATAAGTGGCATTTTTATAGTGTGTGCAAAAAAGACTTTAGAAAATTATCCCCTTAATACTTAAATACATCTCAGAGAAGCAGAACTGTATGAAGACAAACAAGGAGTGAAGAATGGTGGAAGGCTCTTCAACTACCTTTGCTATGCTGATGGTACCACATTACTGGCTGAAAGCGAAGACAATTTGAAACATTTGCGTCTCAAGATCAAGGAACATAGTCTTAAAATGGGCCTGCATCTTAACGTAAAGAAGACAAAGATCCTGACAACTGGCAAAATCAATAAGTTCATCATTGATGGAGAAGAAATTGAAATAGTTGATAACTTTAACTTACTTGGATCAACAATCAATAAAGAAAGGACTAGCAGTCAAGAAATCTGACGGCGTATTGCTCTTGGTAGAATGGCTATGAAGGGCCTAGACAAGATTCTCAAGAGCAGAGATGTCTCTCTTCATACAAAGATTTGACTTGTTGAAGCCATGGCTTTTTCGATAACATCATAGGGATGTGAAAGTTGGACAGTGAAAAAGATAGGAAGAAAATTGATGCCTTTGAATTATGGTGCTGGCAACGAATACTATGTATATGATGGACTGCCCGAAGATCAAACCAGTCAGTAGTAGAGGAGATCAAACCCAAGCTTTCCTTAGAAGCTCAGATGACAAGATTTTGACTTTCATACTCTGGACTTATCATGAAAAACAGAGAGATCATTGGAGAAAAACATGTTTGGCAAGGTAGAAGGATGGCAATGAGATGGATCAATACAATAACAGCAGCTATGGATACTACTCTATCACCAATGAGCCCCTTGACTGAAGACCCGAGTTTAGGTCAATTATCCAGAGGATCGCCATGAGTCGACACTGACTCAATGGCACTTAACAACAACACATCTCAGAAAGAATAATTCTAGTTTTCACTTTCTCATCTGCATGTAATGTATAAGCCAGCTAGGTTTTTCTGTAAAAATTGTATACTTTTATGCTAGGAACATAGCAGAAAAAAGTAACCTCTTTCCACAATGTAGCTAAATGTGGGTATACATTTATTACATATTATTTTTTTTCAGAAAGTACTTAGATCACATCGACAATTGCAGCCAAAGATGGGTAAAGTCAAATGGATTATCAAATTATAAGCTTCTAGGTAGCTATGAACAGGTTCAAGTTGGTTCTACCCAAGGGATAGATGAAGGCATACGTTGTAAGATAGGGATATGCATTTGCTGGCACGTATTCAGTTTGGATACCCAAAAATAAAAAGTGCATGCAGATCAATTGTATGTGCATAAACCTATAAAGCTGCATGTGTGCAATTGATTTGCATGAGTAAAAAAGTTTTACATGTTTAATATTTTTGTGATCTAGCATGCTCAATCAATCTCAAGAAAAGATCACATTAAGACAGTTTCCAATACTAACAAAACCACAAACAAAAACAATCAGGGTCTCTTTTACTAATACTTAGCATGCACTATCTGCTGCATAGCCCATTTTATTCCTATGGGCTGTGAAGCAGGCAACACATACTTAAGCGTTTGTAAAAGGGATCCATAGTTACCAACTGATAGAAATGCATTCATGGAGAGGGAGGAGTAACTGCATGCAACAACGTCAAGGAGACCACCACGGTATTCAAGCCCCAAAGACTTGCTGGAAGACCCGCATCCTTAGCCCAAATTCAGATTTTATTTGGGAGACTTTTGCTTGTAGGGAGCATGGTAGTTGATTCCACAAAATTTGAGCCAGGGTTGTAAAAAAAAAGCTTGATAGAGTAGTATCCATAGCTGCTCAAAGAAATCAAGGAAGCTAACAAAAGCCACAACAGAGTAGTAATAATGGGTGATTTCAATTACCCCGGTATCGACTGGGACAGTGTCACAGCAGGACAAGCTAAAGAGATAAAGTTTCTAGATGAAATAAATGACTGCTTCTTGGAGCAGCTGGTTCATGAACCGACCAGAGGGGAAGCCATACTGGACCTAGTCCTTAGTGGAACGCCAGATCTGGTGCAAGAAATAAGGGTGTTGGGACCACTTGGCAATAGTGATCATAGTATGATCATGTTTGATTTAATCAGTGGAGGACAGATAGTAAAGGAATCCACAGTACTACCTTTTAACTTTCAAAAGGGTGACTATGATAGAATGAGGAATATAGTTCGGAAAAAACTAAAAGGAGCGGTTCCAAAGGTTAAAGACTTACAGCAAGCTTGGGTGTTATTTAAAAATACTATCCTCGAAGCCCAGACCAGCTGTATTCCACGCATTAAGAAAAGTGGAAGAAAGTCCAAAAAACTGCCAGCATGGTTTAAAGGTGAGGTCAGAGAGGCTGTTGCTGCCAAAAGAGCAACCTTCAGAAAATGGAAAAAAGAGCCAAATGATGAAAACTGGAAGCAGCACAAGCACTGGCAAGTTAAATGCAAAGCATTGATAAGGCAGGCAAAGCGGGAATTTGAGAAGAAACTTGCTACGGAAGCAAAAACACGAAATAAAGACTTCTTCAAGTACATTCGTAGCAAAAGGCCTGTGAGAGAGTCAATTGGACCATTAGATGATAGAGGGGTAAAAGGGGCAGTAAGAGGAGACAAGGCTATAGCAGAGAGACTGAATGAATTCTTTGCTTCGGTCTTTACTGAGGAAGATGTAGGGGTGTTACCCAAGACTGAAGTGGTATTTAAAGGTGATACTGCAGAGGAATTGAGAGAAATATCGCTACACCGGGAAGATATATTACAACTATTTGATAAACTGAATAGTAGCAAATCACCTGGACCGGATGGTATACATCCCAGAGTGTTGAAAGAACTGAAATATGAGATTGCAGACCTGTTATTGGTAATCTGTGAACTTTCATTAAAATCATCTGTAATACCTGAAGATTGGAGGGTCGCCAACGTAACACCAATTTTTAAAAAGGGTTCCAGGGGTGACCCGGGAAATTACAGACCGGTGAGCCTGACGTCAGTACCAGGGAAAATGGTAGAAGCCATCATAAAGAACAAAATTACACGGCATGTAGATAGTCATGGCCTAATGGGAGACAGCCAACATGGCTTTAGACAAGGCAGATCTTGTCTTACTAATCTGATCTGTTTTTTTGAAGGTGTGCATAAACAGGTAGACAAAGGTGAGTCGGTTGATATAGTGTATCTGGACTTTCAGAAAGCTTTTGACAAGGTCCCCCATCAGAGACTTTTGGCGAAGCTAAAAAGTCATGGGATAGGAGGCAGTGTACTATTGTGGATCGGGAACTGGTTAAAAGATAGAAAGCAGAGGGTAGGGCTAAATGGCCAATATTCCCAATGGAAAAAGGTGAATAGTGGAGTACCCCAGGGATCTGTACTGGGTCCGCTACTTTTTGACATATTCATAAATGACCTGGAAAAGGGAATAACTAGTGAGGTAATCAAATTTGCAGATGACACAAAACTGTTTAAAGTTGTTAAAACCCAAGAGGATTGTGGAAAACTGCAGGAGGATCTGGATAAATTGGAAGACTGGGCATCCAAATGGCAGATGAAATTTAATGTGGACAAGTGCAAAGTTATGCACCTAGGAAAGAACAACCCACACTATAGTTACAAGATGCAAGGCTCCACATTAGAAACCACCACCCAGGAAAAAGATTTAGGAGTCATCGTGGATAACATGTTAAAACCCTCCGCCCAGTGTGCAGCGGCGGCCAAGAAAGCAAATAGAATGCTAGGTATCCTAAGGAAAGGGATGGAGAATAAAACAAAGGATATTATAATGCCTCTGTATCGCTCCATGGTACGACCGCACCTTGAATATTGTGTGCAATTCTGGTCACCGTATCTTAAAAAGGACATAGAGTTATTAGAAAAAGTACAGAGAAGAGCCACCAAATTGGTGAAGGGGATGGAAGGCTACTCCTATGAAGAGAGGCTAAAAAGTTTAGGGCTCTTTAACCTAGAAAAGAGGCGGCTGAGGGGAGATATGATAGAGGTGTATAAATTAATGAATGGAGTGGAACGGATAAACGTGGATAAATTGTTTACGCTATCAGAATATAGAAGGACTAGGGGGCATGTAATGAAGCTACAGGGTAAACTATTTAAGACAAATAGGAGAAAATATTTCTTCTCTCAACGTGTAATCAAACTCTGCAATCTGTTACCGGAGGATGTAGTAAGGGCTGTTAGTATAGCTGGGTTTAAAAAAAGGTTTGGACAAGTTCCTGGAGGAAAGGTCCATAAACCACTATTAAAAAGGGACCCAGGATATCAATGCTTGGCCTAGTACAAGCACTGCAGAACCTGTGTCTTTTGGGGAAACTGCTAGGTACGTATGACCTAGATTGGCCACTGTTGGAAACAGGATACTGGGCTTGATGGACCTCGGTCTGACCCAGTATGGCATTTCTTATGTTCTTATGTTCTTATGTTCTTATACTCTAAATGCATAGACTGATATGATGGTATTGACAGGAGGTATGATTGAGGTGAGACAAGAGACTCAATGGGACTGTTGGGAACCAGCCAGTTCATCAATAATTTGGCTGATTCGTATGCAGTGCATCTGAAGGGTAGTTTGATAATCCAGCAACTAGGTTAAGGCAGTGAAAATACACCCTTTTTTTTGTTTTTATATTTGTATTGAACTGAAAACAAGATGTGCCTATTTTGAGCCTATTTTACAAAGACAAGTAGATGCCTACTTGTCTTTTTAAAAAATTAGCATAAGTGGAAGAGATTGCACCTTAAATTCAGATGCAGACATCAACACTTGCTCTATTGCAGGTGTAAATTAATGTGTATAAAGGGATCATTTTAAAAGCCTTAGACATGCTTTGGAGATCTGAAATCATGCAGGTGGATGTGTAAATCATGGAGAAGTCTCCAGAGACATTTACAGATGGCTTTTAAAGATGTCTTGATATTTGGAAGAGGCGGGGCGAACGTAATATGGCCGCTGAGTAGTTTCTTTCTACCTGATGCCCAAACATAAAGGGAAGGAGAGGGTTTTTCCCTCAGAGCCCCAGTCTTCAGTTAGCAGTCCGATGGATCATTTTGTTGATTTATCCCAGGCGAAGAAGCAGGAGATTTGGTCTGGCTTGGCAGTGGCTGAGAAGGAGGTTTTGTCGCTATTTTTAGATGTTGGCATCTCTCTATCTTCTGGGGAAGTTCTGGGGAGCTCCGAGATATTGTGTGGCAGGCAGATGCATTGGCAGTCAGCGGCTTGGATGGTGAAGGGAGTTTGTTCCAGTCTCCTTCTGTTGCAACCTCCATGCCGTTGACATTGTTTCCTGGCAAACCAAAGGAAATTACCTTGGAAGTAATTTGGAAGGCTCTTACTTCACTTTCTGAAGCTCTGACAAAGCAAACTTTGGCCTTTTCTACCAGAATCCAGCAGAATTCGGACAGGATTGACTTTATTGTGAGTACTATGGATGTTTTTAAATTGCAAGTAGAAGATCATGGAAGTCAACTGGCAAGATTTTTGGATCTGAATTCTGTTTTAGCTAAAGACAATCTGGCTCTACGGTATAAGTTAGAGGTTTTGGAGAACTCTGCTCATGCAATGAATTTGAGGGTCTTGAATTTCCTCACATCTAGGGGGGTTTCGGCCCATGATATGTTTAAGCGATATCTGGTGGAAGTTTTAAGACTTCCGCAAGAACTTATACCACCCCTAACTAAAGTTTATTATCTTCCAATGGGGAAGAAGGAGCTGGATGCTTTGAAAGGGGACTCTAATCTAGAGGTTTTAAATGTGTCCAAGCTACTGGATGTTTCTGGTTCTGAAGTTTATAAACCTTCTACTTTGTTAGTATCTTGTGCTTTGGTTTCAGACAAAGAATGGCTACTTAAAATGTTCTTTAAAAAGAAATTGGAAACATTCTGTGGCTATACTATTTCTATGTTTCCTGATATCGCTAAAGAAACACAAAGGAGGAGGAAACAATTTCTCCTTCATAAATCAGGAGTTATGCAACTTGGGGGTTCTTTTTATTTAAGATTTCCCTGTAAATGTTTGGTGATTTACAAGTCTGTTAGATATGGATTTTTTTCAGCCTGATGATTTAACTACTTTTATAAATGCCCAGTTGCCAGCTTTATCTCTTTTGGAGCCACACTAATGCTATTTAATAACTTCTCAAATGTTAGTTAATGTTTGGGGTTCCTCAGCAGCTGTCTTGATTTCTTTAGGGTGGTATCATTTCTTTTGAGTTGCCTGAGGGTTTCTCCTACCTTAGGTTTACTTCTCTCACCCTCCTTTACCTTTTTGTGGACTACAAGAGATTTTTAGGTGGTTTTCTTTTTTTTTCTGTATTCTTAAAATGTTTACCCTTTTCTGTATGGGACATTTTGTCTTGATGGTTTGTATAAAATTCAATAAATAAAAAAAAAGACGTCTCTGGTGCAGGGATGTCCAAGTAGGCAGGGGGCACAATGGAAGCATATCTGGAGTGGTGCAATTGTCTTAGACACCCCATGTCAGGGACTTCTGCAACCCTGCCCAAGTTTAGGCCTGCTCCAGGCATGAATAAGTATTGAGAAAGTGCTTGTTTTGGCCATAAAACATCCAGAGTGCAGAGAAAATGGAGAGATAAGTGACTTGCCCATGATTACAAGGAGCAGCAGTGAGATCAGAACCCTGGCCATGCTGGTCCACTACTCTACCCATTAGGCATTCCCGTTCCAGACTGCTCTTCCGGGAAATCTATGTAGACATCCGTATAGACACCCATATTGGGTATGTCAACATTTGTGAAATCATGCCTGAGCTTGGACATGCCTGCTTTTTATTTGGATGTTCTGGCTTTGACATGCCAGATTGTACCTGAACATTCTTTATAAAATGTGCCTTTATTTTGTATGTAAGCACGTTGAGTAAGGTGTTTTATAATCAATGTGCATACTTGTGAGCTCCGCCCATGCTCCGCCCAGACTGCATCCCCAGCTATGCCTATCATCAAAGTGCAACATTCATACCAAAGCGCGTACTCCAACATGTGAACAGCAGGAGCTTAAAGTGAAGTCTGGCAGTCAATAGGAACCAGTGCTCTATTATAAGAGATGGGGTAACATGACTATCTCTAAGTAAATTATCTAGCATTTTAAAGGCCACACTCGGTACAATCTGGAGATGCTCACAGATTTTTTTTTAATGAAAACAAATATGTGAAACAAACAAAAAAACACTCAAAAACTGGGTATATTTGGGAAAATCTGAAAATGTCTTGCCCATGAACCTTCCTATTGTAAGCTGAAAAAGTATGATGACACACAGATACCTCAAGATCCATCTAGTCTGCTCATTTTCTCCTTTTGTTGCCATATCAAAGACTGTAAAGAAAAATAAAATAAGGAATAAGTTGCACTCTGGGTTATGTTGAAAGCAGACCAGAAGACCATCAAGTTCAACTGTGGTTTGCTTGCCTAACAGCTATGTCTATGTGGTAATTCAGGGGAAGAGAAACCAATTCTGAAACAGTCAAAAAAATTCTCATAGTAATCTGCTCGTCATTGCTGGAATTACATTTTTCATCAGTGAGTATCATACCCACAATATCTTTTTTTTCCTCAGTAAAAAGACTTCAGAAAGTGGTTCTTTCTCCATTCTGATCAGTAGACAATGACATGTAAGATATCAGACAATAAAAATGAGTTGCATCATATTTTATTCTCTTAAAGTGATAATATAGCTATTGTGCTTAGAGCATAAACAATATAAATATATTCTTTTATCTTCTAGTATTTCACAGTGTGTCCTGACACAAATTTTAAGCTTATGGGGAGATATACAAAGCAATTGTGTTAATAGCAGTGAGCTGGATATTCAGCAGCACATAACAGGTTTTGGCTGCTGAATATCTCCTCCTAACCACTGAACGCCCCAATGCTAACTGGGTAGTATTGAGGCATTCCTGGGATGTTTAGGGAGTGACACTAAAGATAACTAGTCAGCAACAATATTCAGTCACTAGCCAGTTTCCTTAAAGTGGCTAAAGTTAGGAACTTTAAAGGCTGTCCTAACTTTAGCCGCTTCTACTAATCAGTCAGAAGTTGAATATCATCACTGCACTGTTAGCTTAATCGCTATCTGGTCAACTCAGATATTCAATGACTGTGGCCAGATATAACCCCGACATTGACAACCTGTGTCTTAGCGATGGCCAGCTGCTTTAACAGTGCTGGCTGCTGCCACTGCTTATCGGTCCCTTATTTCATTATTTTACTAATGACAAACAAGATAACTATGACTGTGGTCAAAGAGGGAAAGGTCAGACAGTGCTCCATTCTGAGAAAATGAAAATACGAAATCATTTGGACTGAAGGTCATTTACCTGACTTGCTGCTGATTGGAAACAGCCATTCGGTCCTGCGGGTGCTTTAGTGCTGATAAATTATGTCAGCAGTATCCTATAAGATCACAGCCCCCTTCTGGAATTCATTACCGGAGGATGTAGTAAAAGCTATTAGTGTAGCTTGGAAAAGTTCCTGGAGGAAAGGTCCATAAACCATTGTTAAAGAGGACCCAGGAAATCCACTGCTTACCCCAGGACAAGCATTGTGGAACCTGTGTGCCTTTTTGGGACCCCGTTAGGTACTTGTGATCGGGATTGGCCAATGTTGGAAACAGGATGCTATGCTTGATGGACCATGGTCTGACCCAGTATGGCATATCTTATGTTTTTATGTTCATTGCAGGAGACCGGGAGGACTGCTCTTTTAAATGACTTTCTGCCAATTGGAAACTGCAGGCTGGGTCTGCAGGGCACTTTGGTGCTGATAAGTGACATCAGCAGAGGCCTTTAAGATTGCAGCTCCCACTGCAGGACACTGCCATGGGGGCATACCCATAGATGTCTGCCCCAAGGGGCAGAGTCATAGCCTTAGACTACTCTTTCTGCTCAGGAGATTAATGTAGGTTCCACAGGGGTGAGGGAGCCTTCTGTCTCTCCAGTTTTGTTTGAAGGGGAAGCAATTAATTCATTGCAACTGTGTCTGATGGTTGATGTTCCTCTGTCCAAAGTGCTGTAGCACTCTTTTGTAAAGGCTGTCCCTGAGCCTCGAACTTCACCTGATCAGGGAAATAAAACTGTCATTGAAGGGTATTTGGGACATTGTTTTTTGAACTGAGGCTTCTTTGATAGGAACTCCACAGCTATTTTCAGAGTTTACAAAGGAGATCAGTTACTAAGTTTTTCCAGCTTGATTTAAAGTTTAGCTAGCACGGATTCTTGTCCTGCTAGAGTTGGGTCTCAAGTGTCTTACCATTCAAGCAGTTATGTCATCATCTGTAAAGAACAATTTTTCACCTCATTTCAGCTGAAAGTATTGGAAAGTGCCTGTAGCGCAAAAATGTGTGTTTTGAAAATTTTCCTTTTACTAAGAGGCATCAGAAAGGGGTGGGCCACACGGGTCCTGGCCCCACCAAAACCTTGCTGTCCACAGAGATCCAATCTCCCGTGGGCAGACAGAAGGGGGTCTTTACCACAATCGCAACCCGGCAGGCAGTGGACTGCCCGCAGCGATCCCATTACCCACGTGCAGAAGAATGTCATGACTCCTCCTGTTTTCCCGCAGGACATTGGATCCCTGCAGGTAGACAAAAAGGAATGGCCAGCGATCGCAGCCTCACTCAGTTTGGCTGGCCGAGGGGTGGAGCTTGACCCCCCCCCCCACCTCCCAACAAAAATGGCATTCTGCCATCCCTGCTTTTACTCGTTATTTATCTCCTTTAATTTTATTTCAAAAATATTTAAATGAGTTTTTGGGTTATTCCAGTGTTAGATGATTACATTTAGCTAATATATATTTTTTTATATAGCGGTATGTGGTATAGCTTGGCACAGATGGCAAGGGGGCATTTAAAATATCAGGCACACAACAGTTCAACAGTTCAGGACCACACAAAAAGCACTTTTATTTCCCTTTAGTGGTTCAGCAATCACTCCCAGCTTGTTACCTTCACAAGGCTGGTTCTCGGTGCCCTTCCTCCGACCCACAATTTAAAGCACAGAATTCAGTTCAGCACAAAATCCAGTCAGTCACTTGGACTTCAGTGTCTGTAACTATGATTCCCACTTCTAGAATCACTTATCTTAAGCCAAACTCCTCTCTCAGCCCCACTTGGAAGGAGCTTTCTGTTTATATGGGCCTCTCTCTTCCCTTGTGCACACAGCTGGCTTCCCTCCGAGCCCTGAGTTCTGAGCTGTAGACCCTTTCAAGGTAGACTGCTGATGATCCCTTTGGAGAGGGATGGGTAACTTCCTATATACCCTATCACAAAGTATTTTTTAAAAAGTGGAAGGGGAAGAGAGGATTGATCAAATTTCCTCTGTGGACAGTTTAGACTTGTCAGCTTTTTTAAAGCTAGATAGTATTATTATCTATCTCAGAATTAAAGAATTAACAGTCATGAAATTGTACTTTCAAAAGAAGAATCAAATGCTCTGTAATCAAAGAATTAGCATTTTCCCTGACATCTCCATGCCTACACAATTGAAATGTAGAGTTTTATTGGTGTTAAAATCTGGGGATTTGGCTCAGGGGGCTACATTTTTCTTGAAAGTCCCTTGCAGGTGTCTGGTAACATTTCAGGGCAACAGCTATTCTTGATGCAGTTCAATTAAAAGATTTTTTGAAGAGCAGTAATTCTTGATTCTTATCCATTTAGGTTGAATTAGAAAAAAAAAGGGTCTAAATATTTGTTCCGGATGGCTACCGATCTTTTTTTTTCTTTATTTTTGAGCCCTCTCCATAACATGGGCTAGATTGTATTATTTGTTGGAGTTTTTTAAAAAGTTTTGTTTTTTTAGTATCTTTCTTCTTATTCATATGTCTAATGCTATTTCAATTGTATATGTCAAAATGCTTAATAAAAAAAAGAAAAAGAAAAATACAGAGTAGAGAATACTGAACAGATATGAAACAAATAAGAAAGAGAGAGACTGAAAACCCCCCCAAGAAAAGTCATGTGTGCAAATACTTGGAATCCATTCAACAAAGTCTGGAATATCTGAAATTTCCATGGTGGAAGAAGACCTTGATGTGGTTACAGTCACTGACTTATTGTTCACTGGTCATCATGACTGGGAAATTGGCATAAGAAAACACACAAGAGGAAGAGGAAAAGTAACTCTGTATGTTAGCAATCAAATAATTAATTGAAGTAGAGAGGCAGACAGAATGAGCTTGAGAAAATAGTTTTTGACTGAGAGGTGATGATGAGAGTCAAACCAGTGAGAAAACTCAGGTATGCCTGCAGCAAACATAAAAAGGCCTTGAAGGCCTGTATACTAAAGCACAGTAACAATGGCGTACCAAGGGTGGGGCAGTAGGTGCGGCCCTCCCCAGGTGCCGGTCATGAGGGGAGTGCACCCCCGTAGGCCCCTCATGGCAGAGCCAGCACAGTAAACGTAACTTAATGCCATGGGTGGCTTTCTGCACTGACTCTACTCCAGGCCCCGGCAGCTTTTCCTGAGACTTCGGCCCAAGAGAGAAGATCTGGAGCAGAGGTAGTGTGGGAAACCACCTGAGTCTTTAAGTTCCATATCATCATGCTAGACCTGTCCAGACAAGTGGGTTGTGTTCCCCTACTAGCAGATTGGTGGAGACAAAAAGCCAATGAAAAGCCCAGGTTTCAATGACATCCCTCCCATGCTTCTATCCGCCTCAGCCACCAGAGGTCTCCAGTATTTGTTTCTAGAAGATGGTAGATGGATTGTCTCCTCTCTGAAGAAAATCTGAAGATTGAGAGGAAAAGATTAATTGAACGCTTGTGAACGATCACCTTGAGGGTGACTTTCTCACTTGAGCATGACATGGGAGGTTCCACTAGACTGCAGTCTTTTTGGTAGTCATAGGAGGAGGGAAAATTGATTCAGCTCCATGCGCTTATCATGATAAGAGCCTGTTGAGCAGCCAGAAATTGGAAGGATTTGGAAGGATCTAGAAGAGGCAGCAGCTTTACATAACCTCAATGTCCCCTCTCTCCTCTCTGTCCCCCCTGCTCTCTCACAAATATTGCAGAAGGCTCTCAGAGAGATCTGCCTGCCAATGACCCTAAACACAGTGCTTCAAAGCCAGTGAAACAGTTTCAGTGGAAAAGAACTGAACACAGCATGGATCTTCTGCCTGGGGCTTTCAGGGGGTGAGTACCAAGGCTTGAGCTCATCATTGTCCTTGTTGGGAGCTCCTGATTCCATCTGCCTGGGACACCATTCGGATGGACTGCTGGCAACCGTTGGCATGGTATGGAGGTTTCCCACTGTTTTTTGCATACGTTAGTAACGTTTTTACCTATTGTGCACCTGGCCGTCACACAGACCTAGTGCGCATTCTTCCCACGTGGCTCCAAAGCACATTTCTACTCTAGTGCTTCTAACACATGTTGCAATAAAAGCGCAGTTAATGCACGTCCTTTAGGCTGCCATGGTCTTAGCACGTGCTGTTGTGATACTTGCCTTAACTCTCTGTGTCTTCTTCGAGGACTCTGCTTTTCTTGCATGGCAGCTTCTGAGTCATCTCTGGAAGGCCTGCTCCCCTCCCATCTTAAATAGGGAATACAGTTAGTCTGACGCTGCCTGCCTTAGGCCAGGAGGTGATGGATGGCACTATGGGTAAGGATACAAGGCACAAACAAGAAGCAGGACACAAAAAAACATGGAAGGACCAATTTATTTAGCAACCGTGAGGTCAGCCCGACACATGTTTTTCCAGGGGCCTTCTTCAGGGGACTAGGACCTCGATAAAAATGAAATTTGAGTACTGGATGGTGGAGGTTTTCTGGTTATGAATCCCGCAATTAGGGAGTTTACTTCTATTATTTTCTAAGTTTCATTTCTATTGAGGTCCTAGTCCCCTGAAGAAGGCCCCTGGCTGAAACACTTATTGGGCTGAGCTCAGGTTTACTGAATAAATTGGTATTTCCATGGTCTTTTGTGTTCTGCTTCTTGTTTGTGCCTGGTGACACTGCAGGAGGGGTGTTCCTTTTGGCTATGGGTAAGGACAGTACAAAGTAAGACAAGGGGCAGGGGTCAGGAGGGAAACTAGGAGGCAGTAGGCGAGAAATCAAAAGCTTTGTGAAAGAGGTGCGTCTTGAGCAGAGATTTGAACTTTACAAAAGATTATCAATGCCAGGGTAATTGAAATCACCCATTATTACTGTGTTGTATCTTTTGTTAGCTTCCCTGATTTCTTTCAGCATTTCATTATTCATCTGTTTATTCTGGCCAGGTGGTCAGTAGTACTCTCCCACCGCCATCGCCTTCTCCTTTTTACATGGAATTTCTATCCATAGAGATTCTACAGTGAATTTTGTCTCCTGTAAAACTTTGTACACCTTCTAAACCCTGGGATTAGAATTCCATGGACTTCATTACAGACTTACATATGTCATAAGGAACTTCCATCATCCTGGTAATGGTTGATTCTTTCTCCAAGATGGCCTACTTCGTTGCTGCTGCTAGCCTTCCATCCTCATGATAAACAGCAGACATGCTGATCCAGGAGGTGTTCTGTCTTCACAGACTGCCTTCCTGCATAGTCTCTAATGGAGGTACCCAGTTCACTTCATGATTCTGGAGAGACGTCCATCTCCGCTATTTGCTCCCCTGCCAGCCCCAACAAAAGCATCCCCGTATGAACAATGGATTTGTATGGGGATGCTTAGATGGGGGCGGGAGGGGGCATTCCAAAGGCAGAGTAAGGGCGGAGCATGGGCGGTCCACAACCCCAGACGCACAGGGCTGATTCTGAGATCGGCCCTGTACATCGGGGGCCATAGCAGAGGTGGAATAAGTCCCCCTGGACATCGGAGGATCAAGCTGCTGGGTCCGGAAAAAGAGGTAGGGGGGTGCAGGAAGTTCTCCGCAGCCAGATCCTGGCCATGGGAGGCAGGATCGAGGCTATGACTCCAGGGAATGAAGAAAATTGGCTACGGCTGGCATTTACAGCTCCTGAATGGAGCCACGGTACCATGCTGACGGAGCGCCATGTCACTGCGGTTCCATTCAGGAGTCTGACTGAGGTAGCCGGGATCTGCTGGGCATGCAGGCCGATTGGAATCAGGGCCCGGCCTACACGTCAGGCCCTAGACCCAATTCTGATCCCGTGGGCACATTTAGCCCCCCCCGGGATCAGAATTGGGTCTACCTCTGGACATCCTACTTCTGATTGGCTGCACAGGTTCCTGGACGCCCACATTGGAATGTGCTTCTATGAATATGGTGTTTCCGAATATGAATGGCCATCATGTATTGCTTTTATTTTTGTGTTTCACTTTTGCATTGGCTCTTTAGAATTATGAGTATCGTGTCTTTTAATCTTAATGGCCCTCACTAATTGTATTCATCATATTGTGAATTTATTGTCTTTTTATTCATCTTGTAGTAGACAAATGGCTCTGGAGGATATTGTCGTTTGCCACAATAGTGTTGTTTTCTTCACTCAACTCGTTCCTCTGCTTTTGAATCATGCCTCCCATCCCCTGCTTCCTGATGTCTGCTCTGTGTGTTGAATCCCTTCCAGCTTTCCTAGTTTTGTTTTATAGCTCCTTTCTCTTCTCAAGGCTTAGCCTTATCTTTTTTGTTTATATGAATTGTAAGCCGCCTCCATGTTACAAAAGGCGGTATATCAAATGTCTAAATAAACATAACATAATAGCATTCTAGTGGATTTAGACATCCCATTGTGGCTTGATTGCCACTCTGATCTGGTGGCTAGCATAGCATCTTTTCATGCACATCACTATCTCTCACCATATGTTTCTATTTTATTTATGTCTCATGATATCATTCTTTTGTTTGGTATTTATTTCATGTGGCTACATGATGCTTCATTGTTTCACTTTGTTTTGAAAGTGCTTCAGTGGCATAATGTGTTTCTTTTATAATACAGGCTGGACAACTCTCCTGCTACAGCACCTAGGGTTTATCATCAACTACCCCAAATCTCATCTCACTCCAGCCCAGAGTCTGGAATGTGCATGCCCTTTTAGGTATGTGGGGAGTACCACACGGGTTATTAAGGTGCGATTGGGGGAACACGCCTCAAGATTTCGCCAAGCGGTGCTTACCGCTCCAATGGTACACCATTGTATGGAACTCAATCACACTTTTGATCAACTGCGGTGGACTGTTATAGATCATGTTCCGCTGGATCCAAGGGGTGGCGATTGGGTTGCTAAGCTGCGTAGACTCGAGCAACGATGGACTCGAGGAAACTATACTTCATACCCAGGTCCATCACAAAGCTCCTCAGCTTTTCATTTCCTATGACCCCAGCAGACTGGGGCTTTCTGTGACTAAGCGAACACTCTCTACTTGGGTGGTGGACTGTATTGACCTCACCTATGAGTGAGTGGGGCTCTCCCTGGACCACCAGATCACAGCGCATCGCGTGAGACAGTACTCTGTAATCTATTTGGGGTGCAGGCAATTCTTAACCTTCGACCTTTTTGTGTTCACGCTACCAGAGTGATGGTGTTGCTGGATGCTAGAGTCTTGCAGAGCCTCTCAGCTGGGACCTCACCTTCTACAACTCACGACTACCTGACTTGGCCACCATTGGTACTGTTGGCAGCCTGGAGTTAGGGAGTCCCATATGTGAGGACTGACTTCCTGCTTTGTTTCTGGAGAAAGCGTAGTTACTCACCTGTAATAATTGTTCTCCATGGACAGCGTGAATCAGTTCTCACAACCCTCCCTCCTCCCCTTGGAGTTGCTGTACAATTTTTGCCATCTTCTTTTGTCGGCATTAGCTATGTCATCTGATTGAGCAAGATGGAACCCTTGGACAGGAAGGAGACCATGCATGCATGGTGACATCTTCCAAAGGCTTTCTTTGAAAGCTGGGGAGATGCTTCCATGTGAGTTCTGTTGGCGCCAATGTCACCAATATGTGAGGACTGATTCCTGTTGTCCCTGGAGAACACCCATTACAGTTGAGTAACTACACTTTTGACACAATATGCCATGATGTCCTCCTACAACAACTTCATAGCATTGGTATGCAAAGGACTGCACTCAACTGGTCCTGTTCATTCCTGACAGGTCATCTATAACATGTACATTTTGGATCCAACACATTCCCACTTTATACTCAAAAACAAGAAGTTTTCTAGGGCTCTGCCCTATCTGCTTTACTGTTCAACATATATATAGTGACATCATCAGAAACCATAATGTCTTCTACCATCTTTACGCAGATGATATTATGATCTACACTCCATTCTCCACAGTACAAACAACCTTCAGTACTATTACCAACTGTTTTAATGCCATTGACCATTGGCTGCTGGATCACAACTTACCATCAACTTGAGAAAAACTGAAGCTACCTTCATAACCAGAGATCAGGCCTTTTCCCCACCATCAACAGTCACAGTCAATAATGCTATCCGTAAAAACTGAAGTACGCTATTTAGGTATTACTCTTGACCACCATCTCTCCCTCCAACCACATATTAAAAAAGTAACACAAGTCTTCTACAATAAAATCAGAATCACTTAGCATTTTTGACTGCTCCTGCAACCACACGACTTCAGGACAGTCTTTCAAGCCTTAATATTCCCCCACTTTGATTTTTGCAATGCCATCATTTTAGGATTACCCAAAGTCTCTCTTAACCCCCTCTCTTTCCCCGCTGCTTGGATATTCTCAAGTACACCCAGATCTAGCCATGTTACCCCAATACTGAAAGATCTACTTTGGCTTCCTTTTCTATCCAGAATCACATACAAGTCCCTTGTAATCACCTACAAACTCCTCCACAGCTCTGGCCCACAATACCTTCAGAACGTCCTGCAAAGACCACTGGAAAATCATCCCAGAAGAAGCGCTGCAAAAAACATGCTTGCTCTTCCCCAGGAGTTAACCACAAGAACTCAAACAACATGTGCATGCGCCTTTTCTCTGTATGCATCCAGCATCTGGAACTCACTCCCACAGGACCTTTGCATCTCTTCCGACCTGACAGCCTTCCTTAAGTCCTTAAAAACCTTCATGTTTAAAGAACACTTTGCATATATAACTTGACCTAGGCCTCCTATCACCCCCCCCCCCCCTCAGATGCTCCCAACTCTCCTTACTGCTTGGCATCTCATACCACTTGACCTTTCCCTGTCCACAATCCCTTATCAACCCACCCTCCCCAGCTCTTTATCTCCCTCCCTCTCTGCCCCACAACAGGTTAATGCTACCTTAAAGCTATTTATAGCTCCATGCACATACCTATTTTAAATTAAGTTATGATGTTCTATGTTATGTTTCTAGTTCCTAATTGTTCCATGTATCCAAGTTCTATGTAATGCTGAGCTCAGTTCCATGTAAACCGCCTTATATAAAACCTTCTAAATAAATAAATAAAATAAAATAATTGTCAATGTTAAAATTAGCATGAGAGGATTTAATGCCACCTAAAGTGCACCCACTTTAATAGCAAATGACCTTAATAAGCGGTAAAGGATCTTCACGTGCAGTAAGTGCTGGGCACACTCCTGAAAGTTTCTGCATAGCTTTGCACTTACCGCATGATGGGCTTTTCTCCTAACATGCAGTCAGTACATAAACTTTCTGCTGTTTTGTAAAAGGACCCCTAATGTGGATTAGTAAATAGCCCCTTAGTTCATATTATTTGCAAGCAGCCCACCCTAAAAACAAAAAATGACATAAAAACAAAATAAAACTAAATAAGAAACAAGCAAGAAATAAAATGGAAACAAAGTGAAATGTTTTGAATGCACACCCGCAATCTGCCTTCATATTCTGAAAACTGAAAAAGAGAAAAAGAAATGGACATATCTGTGTGCCATGCAATTAAGAACAAAAAGATCATTGTGCATCAACAGTAAAATCAAATTCTGAATGTCTCAAAGCAGTAGAAGGAACAAAGCCTTTTTATTATATGTTCTGTAAAATGGAAGACATTCAAGCAGTGGAGAGCGCCTTAACAAAATATTGCGTAAAGAACTTTTCTGAATATTGTGTGTATTCTGGGCATTCGATTTTAGAAAGGATATTGCTCAAAATGTGCCATGAAAGACAAGCAAAATATTTTAGAGATTTGTGGGGTTTGAAATTTGAAGAGATGAAAGAAAGTCATCACAAACACATAAGGAAAGAATGCATTAATTGCGGGAACAAGTCAACATAGGCGCTTATTTGTAAAAAGAAAAGGCATATTGTGGTGATCTGGCTGAGATTTTGTGTTGGAGTGTTGTGGGAGTATAGAGAAATACTTACATACAATTCAGAGTTCCTTTAGGGAAATGCTGGGAGAAATAGAGAATACATTTTAAAAATGTGTGATGTATTAAACAGGAGCAGCATGTCTGCGTCAGAAAGTGCTGGAATTCTGTAGCATACTTGTTCACTGTGCTTCTTCATGCTGTTCTTCACCAGCTGGAGAATACACAGGCCACGCTTTAAGAAAGTCAGGGAATACAGAGAGCCATCAGTGCGCTATTACACATTTGAAACTTTAAATGTAATTCCCCTTACATGACCATATTGACTTCCAGATACATAAAAGTACTTCAGAATATTGAATGCATGGGTATTTTTACATTTAAAAATGAATGGGGCAATATTTAAACTCTACAGTTGTCATTTTGTTTTAAACACTTGCAATGACATTTAAATACAATTTGGATATTTGGCACCTGTGCCTGGATAGAGACTAATGCTGAATATTTGGATTCAGCACCTATTAACCGGATAGTGGCAGTTTTCAGTCTGATATCTGAATAGCTTATCCGAACAGCTTAGGAAAGCTTCTTTTGCTATCCTAAGCTATCTGGATAGCAGTACTGAAAATTACCGCTACGCAAATAATTTCCTGCTCCACCAAGACATCTCTCCTGGACCATCCAAGCACTATCCTGATAGTACAGAGCTGGTCATGGTGATTTTCAGTGGCATTATCTGAATTCGTGTTGCTGAATATCAGGCTGAATGTATCCCTTTAAGTGCATGAGTAACTAACTAAGAAAGCCAGCCTAATCTTCAAACACAAAGTACTGTAACCATAGGGTTTATATTTGAAAATAAGGTGATCATGTCGATAAAAAGAAGGGGCTCGAAATTCAGTCAGTGGCGGTCTGCTGAATAACCGGCGTGGCTATCCGGAGAGTAACAATACTTGTCAGTTCTCCGGATAGCTCAACTAAATAACGTTAAGACTACTTATTTATTGACCTAACTTTACGTGCTCACATATTTGGTTAACAGACTGAAAATCACTGCTAACCAGATAAGTGCTGAGACCACCCTCACTGCTTACAGTCTGCCCCAGTGCTCTTCTCACTGTGCCTTGGCAGTTACGAGGGATATACAGCAGCGATGTCCAGTTAGTGCCAGTGGGGTTTATCTGGTTAACAGGTCTTGCTAACTGTATAATCTATTTTATTTATTTATTTAAGATTTCTTATATACCGCGCTATTTGTCATCAGTGCGGTTTACATTGAAACAATATAACACTGGTCAGATATATCAGACCTATTTTACAAATAACAGGAATATTAACATGGAAGTAAACAGGGAAATCATATACATTTCTAGAAAAATATATGTAGGTAATTTTGAATATTGGGCCTAAATGCATATTTTAGGCAATCTCCAAAAGGAGCATAAATTCTTTGTCTTGCCCAGGCTGTGGCCTAGGATGCTTTACAGCATGCTCTCACTGAACTAATGGTTGCCCACTCCCACTTACTAATTATAAGAGACTTTAATATTCACAGTGATGTACCGGCTAGGGCTTGTGACAAAGCCTTCACTACTTCCTTATTGTTTTGTACAATACTTCCATACTCCTATTCACATGGCAGCCCATACCCTTGATCATCTATTAGGGTGGAATTGTCTTACACCAAATTTAAAGCTGCCTTAAAAACTTTCTATTTTGAATAAGCTTTTGGGAATGCTTGAAGCGCCGGGGTTGGATTTTGATGGGGGGCTGTGAACTAGTGACAGAGTATGAATACCATTTCTATCCTTTAGTTTTCAGGGAATCCTTCTCCAAACAGAATTGAAATGTTATTTCTTTTTTTTCCATTCATTTTATACTTTTCTTAATAGTAAACCTCTCTGGTGTTATTAATGAAGAGAGGTATAGCAAATACAACTGAACAAATAAAATAACTCATCAGGACTCACTCTTATTGCCTACTAATTTTCAAGTGAACTCTTCTTCTGCCTTGGACTGACCATTTCCTTCCCTATTTTGATCTTCAAACTCATCTTAAACATACCTTTACTGCCCCTTTCACTACTACTACTTCTGCTACTCTCTGTCAGAAAATAACATCCAATACTTTTGCGTCTTTACTGTCTGCAGACACTCTGTTCCCCACCAACTTTAGTACATTCTCACTTAACACTCAAGCAGAAACCTGGTTTAAGACACTATCAGTCTCTAGATACACTAGCCTCTGGCCTTACATACCCATCATGTGAGGAAATCTCACCCGTGGTTTCACCCTGGATTTCACCTTCTTAAGCAGTAGACTAGGGCAGGCCAGGTTCCCTCTTGCCTTTCTCTGTTTAGAGAATGTTGCCTACTCTATCAGACCCAGGTTCACCTCTTTTCTTCGTAGCTGAGGATTCTAGGTAACTGTTCATAATTTCTTTATAATACACAATCCTTGCCTTGTGGAGTCCCAAAAAGCTCAGTTCTCTGTCCCTTGCTTTCCAATATCTTTCTAGGCTTACTGATAACCTTGAACTAGGGTTCCAGTATCTCACTATATGTATACACTGATGACATACTGTTTTTTGCATATACTAATACTCTCTTCCCAGATTTTTACTTAGCAAACTCTTGCTTGAATAAAATTGCAAAATGTCTCTGTGCCAAATCACTCAAGTTAAACCCCATGAAAACTAGTGCAACTTGGGTTACAGAAACTCTCATTCCCCTACAGTGATTCCCACACTAGAAGGCCTCCGAATAGCATTGAAATCCTCTTTCACTTATCTAGGGATTATACTTGACTCCAATCTCTCTTTTTCTGCACATATCGATAAGGTAGTGAAATCTTCTTTTATAGCTCTCTGTTGTTTTTACACTATTCGTCCTTTTCTTGACTCCCCTGCAAGAACAGTGTACTACTTACTACAGTGGTCACCTGTCTGAACTATTGCAATGTCATTTATTCTGGCCTAGCTTCATATGAATTAAAATGCTTACAATCAGTCCATAACATCATTGTATGCATACTATCTCATGCTCACAGATATGATCATGACACTCTGTTAATGATATTCTACCGTTAATGATATTCTACTGTATATACTACAAGATCCTGACATTGACAAGAAGCTTCTGACCATTTTTTGTCACTTTTTACCTTATATGCTCCTGCTTGCACTCTACTTTCAGTGCATAGTAATCAATTACTTATTTCTCCTCTATCCAAAGCAAAATATGAATCTACCCATAATTCTGAATTCTTCTTCACAGCCCTATCGCTATGGAACAGTTTGCCATCCAGTCTACAGCTTGAACCCATCTTCGAGTGTTTCAAGTATCTACTGAAAACATATCTCTTTGAAGCAGTTTGTCAGGTTCCTGGCTAAGTCCCTTGAATGCTGGCACTGACCTCTTTCCCCTAAATCCTCTCCCATCCCAACAGACTTTACTTCCTTCCTTACCATGTACTCCTCTTCCACTCTCTATTCTCAGTTGTTTCTTTGACTGGGTGACCAGAGAGTTGGAGCGATAGAGAGCTTTAGATGTGGTGTACTTAGATTTCAGTAAAGCCATTGACACTATTCCACACAGATTACTTATAAATATATTGTGTGCCCTAGGGATGGATCCTAAAGTGATTGACTGGGTTAGAAATTGGTTGAGTGGAACGTAACAGAGAGTACCGATAAATGCCGCTCAATTTGAGGAGAAGGATGTTATCAGTGATGTGCTGCAGGGATTTGTCCTTGGTCTGATTATTTTTAACAGATTTGTAAGTGATATTGCAGAAGGGCTATTGGGAAAGGTTTACTTATTTGTGGATGATACCAAAATCTGCAATAGAGTAGACACCCAGGAAGATGTAGGTAACATGAGGAGGTATCTAGCAAAGTTGCAGAATGGTTCAAGAATTTGACATCTGAGATTTAACACTAACAAATGCAGGGTCATGCATTTGGGCTGCAAAATACAAGGGAGTAGTACAGTATAGGAGGCAAAGTGCTAATGCCCATGAAAGAGCAGGACCCGGGCTTGGGTGCATAGAGAAAGGAATGGCCAGCAGGAAGAAGGAGATGATAATGCCTCTGTATAAGTTTTTGGTTTGACCTAATTTAGAGTATTGTGTGCAATTCTGGAGACCACACCTTCAAAAGTTTATAAACAGAATGGAGTCGGTGCAGAGAGTGGTTACCAAAATGGTCAGTGGGCTTGACCATAAGGCATATGGGGACAGACTTAAGGATCTCAATATGTATCCCTTGGAAGAAAGATGGGAGAAGGGAGATATGACAGACATGTTTAAATACCTTCATGGCATAAAAGCAGAGGAGGAGACCTCTTTCAATTGACAGAAAACTCTGCAATGAGGGAGCATAGGATAAAGGTAAAAGGTGATAGACTCAGGAGTAATTTGTGAAAATATTTGTTTACGGAAAGAATAGTAGATGCATGGAATAATCTCCCAATGGAGGTAGTAGAGACAAAAACTGTATCTGAATTGTGGTTGGGGCAAGGTACTTCAGGCCGGAAGGTCGGGGGTTCAAATCCCACTAGAGGACAGCAACCTTGGGCTGGAAGGACTGGGGTTTCTAGTCCCACAGGTGCTCCTTGTGGTCTTGGGCAAGCCACTTAACCCTCCAATGCCCATGTTCCCTGTGAAATAGTTATCGCCAAGTTATAATGCCCTGTTCAATGTAATTCCAGTTTGTTCAATGTAAACCGCACTGATGCAGAATAGCGCGGTATATAAGAGAATGTAAATAAATAAATCAATAAATAAGAAAGCATGGGATATACACAGAAGATCTCTGAAAGAAAATAGGGACTGTAGAGCTTAGTGGTTGGTATGGAAGAGCAGACTGGATAGACCATATGGCCTTATTGGCTGTTTCTCTGTTTCAAGGTTTGTGGCTTTTGACTCTGGAGACAGTCTTTTATCACAATTATTCTGCACATTTTTATCTATATTTTCAACAATAACAGGGGGCCATATTCACTGGAGGTGGCCAGCACTGATAAAATAGCTGACTAATGCTGCTTTAAATTATACCTGGATAGTCAATGCTGGAGCCATATCTGGCCATTTCTACTTCGAAACACGATAGTGTGGTCCACAGAAATCGTAGTCGGCAAGATATATTAATTACAAGAAGGCTTACGTTACAAAAGCTTTTTTAGTTTTTAAATGCTTAATAATAAAATGGACTGATAAATGGATGGCAGCTGATCTTAATAGTAGCTCTCTTGACAGTAAAGTCTGACAAATAAAAAATAGTATTTTCATAGTGGAACAAGATAGAGTATCAAGGAATTTAACTGGCAAGAGGAGATATTCAGTGGCACTAAGCACTTCACTGATGCTGAATATCCCACTGAGTGAAGTTTAGCACATCTGCTAACTAACCCAACTGCTTTGAATATGCCCACCATAAGTAATAAAATAGGCATTATTTAAATACATGGCTGATATATTTTTTAAAATGCCAGCTGCAGCATTTAGATATAATCAGGTTTTTCAGCATCGGTTTCGAAATTGTGACTGACGCTGAATATCCAGATAGAATGGCGAGTGTTGCCACTCTCTGGGTAACGGTGATATTCCGACCACTGTGTTGCATTTTTGCTGTCCTAAAGTTTAGTTAACCAGTAGTGGTCTGAAATCACTGCTCTCTGGATAACTTCCAGCTTCACCCATGCTCTGCCCACGCACTACCCTGGCACTATCTGGATAATGTCGAGGCAGTCTGTAAGATAGTGATGCTGAATATTTATGAAAAGTGGCAGCCTACCAGCCTACTTTTTGGGAGCCTACCAGGTATTTGTGATCCAGATTTGCCTCTGTTGGAAACAGGATAGCAAGTTTGATAGGACCATCTGTCTGATCCATTATGACAATTCTTATATTCTTATGGTGGGAAATAAACTCAGAATAGTTCGTTCTGGTTATTTTGTTTCATGTAAACCGCGCTGATACCAATAACGCAGTATATAAAAGATTGTAATAAATAAATAAATAAATAAATATCTGGATATTTATCTTTGAATGTTGATCTGAAAGGGTTGATGTACTAACCTGTGATACATGGTAATGCACCTTCAGACATGTTTTTAGCGATTGTGCTTTATTGCTAATAACAGGAGCCACATTAAATAACATGCATTATCAAACAAAGATTATCAAATCGGTCTCCCAAATGATTGAGAAGAGATAAATAGATGTCATAAAAATCTATATTGGCCATAACCAAAAAGTGATGGTGCCAATTAATGTGTTGAATAAGAACCCTTTCATTTTAGAACTTTGTGGTACGGTGAGCTAGTAGCACTGTGGTAAGTAATATTGCCATAGGTCCTAAAATATGTGCATGCTACACATACTGGATATAGTCTATGAAAAAGTAGAATAAGACTAACAGTTCTGATAGCAATCAAATTAATAAAGAAGGTACAGTGATAGCAAAATATACTAGCGTGGACTGTATAAATCTGAAGTTCAGATAGATTCATGTCAGCTACAGTATATCTGCATTGTAGAAGCATCTATAGAAAACAACCTCCTTCACCAATAGCATAAGTATGGAATTGCACAAAAAAATAAATGTTTACTGCAAGGTTTGAAGAATGTGTGTGTTGGATACAAATATATGGAGCTGTCTCTTACTGCCATTTCTCTTAAATCTCAATTACTGGAAAATGGAACTCTGTCTCAATAAAGCAAAGCACTGAACTTTGCATCTAAATTCTCAAAACTACTAAATAACACAAACTACCTTTGTTCAAAAGAATGCACTAGAACAGTCATGGCTAAATTTGTTCTCTGTAGCTATTAGATCTCTAATGCTTACTGAATTTCCGTTGTTTACTGGAGCAGATCTGTATCTTTGTATTATATGAAACAGTCTATATATTTTATTACTAAAAGGAAGAAAATGTTAATGTGATCTGGCAGATAATTTAAACCTCATAAAAATATACATGGTTATGAATACTGTACAGTCTGAAATTAAATGAATCTGTCCAAACAAACTGTAGCTTGCAGACTTGCTATGTGCAAAATTGTAAGTGGTGCTTGTTATCAAACATCTCTTAATATGTGACTGGGAGCTTTCTGAGTTGGTTTACAGATTACCAAATCAGTAGGGTAACCACATCCTTTAGAAGATCAAGAAAAAACAGTTGGACCATGCAACTAACCTGAAAACAGTGAATTCTCATAACCTGTAATAACACGAATAAATGTGAGCTGAACAGGATGCTCTGCTTTAGAAAAGTTAAGTTAATGACAAAGGGATCAATTTACCCATTTTGAGGCCAGAAAAGGGATGAAGATGAATAGCTACTGGTGAAAAAAAAATGAGCCTCTATTTATAAATCTGGATTGTGACAACTAAGGTGAAAATTGGAATATATTGAAGCCCTACTATTTTCTAAATCATGAAGTGCATAATTTGCTCGTTTACCTAAGCATGAGTCTCAATGTCTCGTTTTGGACATGCAGATTCAGTATGGTAATGATGGTTTCTGATGAAGAAAAACTGTGAAACCAAAACAGGCATGCTTAGATCTGTGGGGAAAATAATTGCTACATAGGGAAGACTCCAGTATTTACAAACATGAAAAAACAGGTCTGTGGCAGACAACTGAAAATGATGATGCTGGTGAATTGCTGTGGATTTCTAAAGGGAAGAAAAAAATTGCCCTTGCCAAGTCTTGATGAGTACCTTCAGGTGGAGACCTTGTTGTACAACATCTAGGCCAAATCTCATCCAAGAGACTTACTATTGAATTATGAAACAAAGGGAAGAAGACAAATGCATATTGGCTGCAAATCATCCAGGATAAAAAAGGTGCCAACCCTTATCTTAATTACTAGGGATAATCATGCTGGTAATAATTGTTCAGATCCTTTAGATGAAGATACTACCATAGTCGTCCATCATCCTACATCCTGGATGTTCCAAAAGGGCCCAGGTTGAGTTAGGAGAAAGACAAATTCTTACTTCCTACCAGACTTGTGTCTAGTGATGATCTAAGGCACCTTGGACTTTGAACCATATGCATACAGTAAAGATCTAAGGCAGTGCTAAGCAATACCATATTCATTCTGGATAATGAATTAGTAGAAGGTAAGAATGTGTCTTCCTTCTGGATCTTCATAGAGGAATGGAAGGAGTCATTTTGAGGGACCCAGGAGTAGAAAGAGGGAATATAGTGAGTAATTTATTTTTCCCTTTGCATGAAAGAGGGCTGGGAGGAGGGGGGGGGGAGCATTTTATCTTGATCCTTATTATCCTTCTAATTATCGAAGGCTTCATTTCTAAACTTCTTGAGCGTGCAGTTTTCCACCGGTTTTGAATTTCTTTCCTCTCAAGCCCTGCTGGATCCACTTCAATCTGGTTTTTGTCCCTTATATTCTACTGGGATGGCACTTGCCAAAGTCTCCAGCAACTTATTCCTGGCTAAATCCAAGGGCCTTTACTCTGTCCTCATCCTTCTTGACCTTTCTGCTGTTTTTGAAACTGTTGATCACCATCTTCTCTATGATACATTGTCCTCACTTAACTTTGGGGCTCTGTACTGCCCTGGTTCTCTTCTTATCTCTCTCATCACTTTTTCAGTGTTTGTTCTGGCGGTTCCTCTTTTACTGCTATCTCTTTCTCAGTTGGGGTACCACAAGGGTCTGTTCTGGGCCCTCTCCTTTTCTTTCTCTACACCCAGTCCCTTGGTGATCTCATCTCCTCCCATGGACTTCAGAATAATTGTTATGCTGTGATTCTCAGATCTATCTTTCTACATCTGACATTTCTCTGTCACTCCAGGTCCACATCTCTTCCTGTCTGTCTGACATTGCCACCTGGATGTCTCACCGCCATTTGAAATTAAACATGGCCCAAACCAAACTTTTTATTTTTCTCCCTAAACCTTCCTTCCCCCTTCCTTCCCCTCTTGCTGGTGTCCATCTGAGTCACTTGTCTCCCCTTCAATCTATTCAGAACTCTGCTGCGCGATTTAATCTTTCGCTAGCCATGATGTTGTTGTTGTTGTTAAGTGCCGTCGAGTCGATGTATCGATCCATCTCATTGCTGGCCTTCCTCTTTTGCGTTGACCTTCGATCTTGCCAAGCATGATGTCTTTCTCTAGTGATCTCTCTCTTCGCATGATGTGTCCAAAGTATGAAAGTCGAAGTCTTGATATACTCATATTATTCCTCTTCTCAAATCACTTCACTGGCTTCCCTTCCATTTCTGTATCCATTTCAGACTTCCATTTCCATATCCTCCTTCTGACCTTTAAATGCATTCATTCTTCTGCCCCTCGCTACTTTTCCTCTTTCCTCTCTTTCTATCATCTTTCCCTCATCGTGAACTCTGCTCTTCTAATGGCTTGCTTCTCTCTTTGCCCTTTTCTTTCACCTTCAACTCCAGACTTTGATCCTTTCACCTTGCTGCTTCTTATGCATGGAACAAACTACTGGAATCTGTACATCAGGCCTCATCTCTGCCCCTTTTCAAATCCATGCTAAAGGCTCACCTCTTTGAGGCTGCTTTTGCATCCTGATCCTTTATTTCCTTGTGTCTCCCTTATTCTACCCTAATTCTTATCTTTTTTCTTGTCTGTCTTAATTAGATTGTAAGCTTTGATGAGCACGGACCGTCTTTATATGTTTATGTACAGCGCTGTGTATGCCTTGTAGTTCTGTATAAATGAGTAGTAGTAGTAGTATTTAGGGATCTAGGGGATGGGAGCTGAGATTGAGTGGCAACTTTTTATTGGGGTATATTATGCTGAAATGGCAGCAGGATCCTCAGAATAATTAGCATACTTATAAAAAAACCTGAATACAATGAACACAAGGTCATTTTGCAGTCTGGATCCCAGACTGCTCTATTACAAACCAAGTCCAAGCAATTTTGCACTGGAAAATATGAACTGCATTTAAGTAGTGAGACTACTTTTCCATAAAATCAACATATTTGTGATGCTGTCTGGTTATATTCAGCAGTTAAAAATTACTTATTCTTACCATGAAAATAACTCACATGTATTTTTCTGGTCAAATGCATAAGTGCTACTTTATTCCTAGGAAAAACTTACAGTGTCTTATTAGCACTAGTTAGTTGCCCAAAAGAACTATGAGTTCTGCCAAGACAGTACTTGGTAAGTAATATAAACTAGCTCTTTTTTCTATATAATGTTTGCCATTATATATTGGAATGATACCCTGTCACCAATATTAGGAAATATGGTTGTACCAAACTATCAGTTTCTAGTTTAATTGCTTTCATGACTCTCATCAGTTTTCACATAATTATATCCAATGAAAACAAAAAATTATATCCAATGAAAACAAAAGTGATTCCATCTGTACAGTTTATATGCAAAATGGTTTTAAATAACCTAATTATATTGGGTCTCTCTCTCTCTCTTTCTTCTCTCTATTGTGGGCAAGCAGGCCATCAACTGAATTTCTTTCCTACTAAACCTGGAAACTAGAGGAAGGGGAAGACTGGGAGGTCTGACAAGAAATCCCTGAAGCCCAGAATTGTTGCTTGACACTCGGCCTTCATCTTCTGTACCTTGGGTCATTTATTTCTAACACTCAAAAATCACATTTTCAAAATCTCAATGCAACCAAATAATACAGATATATTATAATCAGACATGATAAATAAATATTCAGAAACATATTATAAATCCGCCTGTCCTGAGAAAATAGTTGAATCAGGAGAGCATGACTGACTCTGGGGGCTTCCATTAACTTCATGAGATACTACTTCTGTACAGCAGCATTGGAACTCCCATTGTCAGTACAGATGATGGATCAGCTCATCATACTAAAAGTGGCCATGTTTGGTATGGACATTATTCAGGGATGTCCAGAAGCAATACAGTTGGATTTCATTCATGTAGCTCGCTGTCTAGTTAATAACTATGCTATGTCAAGTGCCAGTTTGAGCTTTACAGCTTGAATGGTTGCTTCATCTCTTGCAAGAAATGTATTTTTTGAATAGCTATCTCACTCAGCCTGAAGAATTGTGTGTAGTTACTGCAAAAGCTAATTCTGAATTGCATGCCAAATAGACATTTTGTAATATCTTTGACAAAACGGCAGCTAACATCCTCCTGTTTCACCAGGATTTTGATTGCACAATTGACCACCAGCCTGAAGAATAAATATATACATCTATGCTTAAGAAAGATGGCTCATTATGCCCCACTGTGAACTATGAAGCCCTGAATGTCATCACAATCTATAACCAATGCTCTTTGCTACAGTATTTGAACACTTCAAATCTGTACAGCTGAATCCAGGAGAAGGCTAAAATCTGACTTAAGTCTTTTCCCTTTCAGATTTTAGACATCTCTTGATGAATCAGGAAGATGTTAGCAGCAGTTCTGTCAAAGAATTGGCATGCAATTCAGAAACAGCTTTTGTTGTAACTATACAAAATTCTTCAGGTTGAGAGAACAGCAGTCCAAGAGAGAGAAGACTGCTTAGTCAATATCTTTAGACTCCATAATATTAACCCTTCCCACTCAAATATGCAGTTCAGCACCTTCTCTACGGTATATTTTGGGAAATGGAAGAATAGATTACCATACATTTCCTGAATGACATTTTGTTTTTCTTGAAATACTCTTTAAAGCGGGACTAACATGTATGATTTGTTCTGGCTTTTCTCAGACAATATGATGGCAATCTGATAAAGTCCTTAGTGTGCATATGTAGTATTTTATGCCTATTAATAGTCTCATATAAAATACCAACCAGGTAGATGTAGCAGGAGTGCGGTCTTGATGGAGCACAAGCAGAGTTCACAAGTACAGGTATCGATTATAAAATACCTTAATTAATTAATTTATTTATTTAACATTTCTTCTATACCACGCTATTATAATCAGTGCGGTGTACATCGAACAAAAACATACTACAATGCATACAGGCAACATTGAGTTTACAGTGAAACAGGATATTAAACATGGAGAAAACCGGGAAAACTATTTACAAGCTAACTTTATACTATGTACACTTCTCTAACTCATCTAGTTGTTACATGTGCATTTGTGGGTGGACAGTACACGTGTGATGGTTAACGGTGGGACTTATGTGTAGGCTAACCATTTTCTGTTTGTGTTAGGGTGTTAGGGCGGCTGGGACATGCAGGTAGGTTGCTGATTGAGTGTTTACCTCGGATTGTTTCCGGGTAGAATTTTGTGAACAGGTGGTGTTTCAAGGCTTTTCTGAATGGGGCTAGACTTTTGATGCCTCGGATTTCATGGGGAAGGGCATTCCAGTTTAAAGGAGCAAATATGGAGAAGGCCCTGTTGGAGGTTGTCTTTGTGCATTTTGTCGTCATCTTGGGGACTACTAAGGTGTTCATTGTTGTAGGTCTCCTGTTTCTATTTTCTGGGGAACTGTGGATTAGCTTGCTGATTGGCATAGAGGGGTGGTTATTTAGGGCTTTGAATGTAAGGACTATTGACTTGTATTGGAGTCTGGCATGTAATGGTAGCCAATGCAGTTCTTTCATGATTGGCGTTATGTGGTCAGATCTTGACGATCCAGAAAGGACTCTTGCAGCTGCGTTCATAGCTAGGCGGAGCGGATTTAATGTTGATTGTGAGAGTCAGTGGAGGATGATGTTAGCGAAGTCCAGATGTGGGAGGACTAATGCCTGGAAGGTTGTCCGGTAGTCGGTAAAATCCAGTAGGGGGCGAAGGTGACGCAGCATTCTAATTTTATGATATATTGCCTTTGTGACGTTTTTTACATGTGTTGTCATATCAAGGTGCTGATCGAGCGTGATGCCTAGATAACGGATAGTGGATTTGGATTTCAACTCTGCATTGTTGGCCTGTAGTGATGGGGGAGGTATGAACTTCCGGTTCCTTCATGTACCTATGCGCTTTATGAACTTTAATTTGTATCTTCTATAGATGAGCTGTAAATGTCTGCACCTGAATTTAAGGTGGGATCACTGCCACTGACACTAGTATTTTATAAAGACACATAGGCGTCTACTTGTTATAAAATAGGCTTAAAATAGGCACATTTTGGCTACTTTAACTCAAATTATAAAACTAACCTCTATCAATTCTTAAAAAGAATTAAACTACTACTACTCCTTGTCATTTGTATACAAGGCATATGCAGCACTTTACAGACACATGTAAAAGACAGTCCCTGTTCATCAGAGCTTATAATCTATTCAAGTCAGACAACACAACAGCTGAGGACAAGGACACATCCAGGGGAGTGTGAATTTGTCAAACTTACTGTTGAGATTTTTGGTTATATTTTATTACTAAATAGATTATTTATAGACCTGCAGAAGACTAGGGCAATAACAAACTAGTCCCAGCTATGGAAGTTAAAAAACATACACTTCCAGGGACTTGCATACTTCTACCATTGATTCATCAAGAAATTCTCATAATTGGCACTACCCTTGATTTTACTGCTAAAGAAATATTCAATGAGGCAAACAATTCAGATGTCCTGTAATACTCGTCATCCCTTCATATCTGCTTCTGAAAGACCCAGCACTGATAATTTTGGTATATTATTCTGCTGCCTTTTACTGTTTTTTTCCCCTATTTAAGGTGACAGGTATCCCCTAAAAAAAAGTTTTGTGCAGCACCTCTGGGGCTTCCCTCATTTCCTTACTGAGAGGCCGGCTACAAATGGAAAAATTACATAGACAAAAGCAATATGGTTACTTTGTAATCCTTATGGGGGTTATTTTGGAAGCCCTATTTGTGCTTTGGACGTCTGAGAGTGGGCATAGAGATATCCAAAGCACAGGGATGTCTCCAGAGCCATTTTAGAAGCTGGGTCTGTGGACTTCCTCGTCTGAATGGGAGGTTTGACTGGATCATTCCCAGGAACCTGGACATCCTGATCTCAGAAGCATCACATCTGTTTTGACCTGGTATTGGGTGAAAAACATCTAGAGGGAGTAGAGAAGATAACATCCATCATTCCCAGTGCTCAGCACAATCACAATGATAGTAGCAGTGGCATGTGAACACTGGCTTTCTTGGTCCCAGCCCAATACTCTAACCGGTAGGCTATCCTCAGACATCCAGGTTCTGCAAAACTATTCTAGGGATGTCTATGTAGATGCCCCTGTGGATGCCCACATTTGTGAAATCGTGTCTGCACCTGGACGAGTCGGCTTTTTGTCAGATGTTCTGACTTGGACATCCCAGATTGTACTTAGATGTCCTTTCTAAAATGCTTTTCCATATGTTTTAAAGGGACACTATTTAAGTGAAAGATTTTTGAAAGTTGGTATAAAGTATGTGAGTAAAAGGTGCCTGAGGACTTTGTCCCAATATAGACAATTTGAAAATCACACTATAAAGGATTAAAATGATCCAATGGAGATTTTATCTCTCAGCTTAGTGCTCAAAGCTAAACATAATAGAGACAGCTTGTTCAGAACTGATCACAATTATGAGAGAAGCAGCATCTGTGCCCAATAATTATGTGGTCTAGAAGGTTTGGCAACTTTCATATTCTAAGCAGCAGAGTCTTCTGATCTGACTTGATAATTGCCTATACTTCATGGGCTGTTGTGTTCCAGAAGGTCCCATAATATTGGTTGTTCTGTATTTATGGCAGGGTTCTCCATTGGCTGGTAATCTTGGGATCTCGATGGTAACATAAATCAGCCTTCCTGGTGGTAAGCTTTAGGATCAAAAATTAAGAGGTATGCTTTGGCTTATACAGTTTATGGTCTAAGACCAAGAGATCATTGATGCCATTATCAGTCATATCTTAATCTTTGGAAATGGTCTCAATGCATTTCTTTTTATATTTTTCTTGATAAAAGGAGATTTTACAATTTTAGTCATTATGGATCATATTGTAATGTGCTAAAAACAAGACATCTAATATGGCAGAATATAAACACTTCTAAAATATTTAAAAAAAAAAATTCATACGTAGAAGGCATATTTTATTCCAGTCTGGAGACTTTCTTTGGCTGAGGTTATGACTTCGATCTTCACAAATGAAGACAACTAGACATGGTCTCAAATCAAAGATATAGAAACATAAAGACGTATCTGACAAGTTCATAAGGCCCATCTTGTTTGCTCAATTTCATTTCTGCTGCATTACCTTCTTATCTTCATAACTAGGGATGCTTTGTGCTTATCCCATGCTTTTATTGGTATGTTTCACTGCAACAAGTGCCTATTAGAGAAGGACAGTCTGTCTGTTCATCTGAATGTTTGTTTGTCCATGCACAAAGAGAACCTATGCATAAAGCCAAACAGGAGTCAACATAAGACGGTGCTGTGGCAGGGAGGTCTGGCTCCACCACAGGGAAGAAATCTTCTGCTGCAAAGAGGTGGTTAAAACCATGGGAAGAATGGGAGAGCCCAGTCTTATGGCATAAAAAGAAGTGACTGCCTGCTGCCTCTGCTGTAGTCAGAGTGAAGAAGGGGACAGTGTGCCACAGTGAGACCAAACCTCCTGGCACAAAAAGAGGTATCCTCTCATGATCGGAACTCCAGGAAGAATGGAGCAGTGTTCCACAGGGTGCCCAAACCTTGGTGCACATGTAGAAGTGGACTGCCGCAGCTGAGGCCATGGCAAACTATGAAATAGTGTGCTGTGGGAGGCCAGCTCATATCAACATAACAAGATACTGGTCAGCCCCAGACAAAAAGTGAAGGGCTGCTTGGGGCAGGAAGAAGGGGTATGAGAGAAGGAGTGACTGCGTTGATGAGGAGGACAGTGGAATGGTGTGGGAGACTGGGGAGAATGCAAAGGGGAAGGGGAATAAGGAGAATATGGTAGAGTGCTGTGGAGGAAGGGGATGGAAAGGGAGGGGATGGAGTGGAGTGGAGTAAGAGGATTCTAAGGGAAGGGAATGGAAGAAATATTGTGGGAGGAGGAAGAGGAGTGAGAATACCTGAAAACACATATTCATATTCCAGCACCCCTACCAGCGTTTTTTTTGTAAATTGCTTTTATACTTAGTGCAAAGATAGTATATTAAGTCAGTAAAATTAATCAATCACATACCCACCAACACCCCGACACCCCAAAGATGCACTGCATAAGACACTCTCATGCAACACCTTTGCACACATACTCCCCCACTCCACTCTCTCCAGCAACCATCCCACCTCACCTCATTCCAACCCAACCCTCCCCAACTCATATACAGTACAACTGCCAGACAGCCCCCACAGACACATACCTGCAGCCTCCACAATTCACATAGTACCCAAGTCATGAAACATACCACATATACTTCCACTCACTCACCCACCCAGTTCCCAGGACTCTATCAAGGCATACGTTACTATGTGATGTCTCTCTCCAATGAGTCCTTCATGAAGACATAACTGACACTGCAAGTAGAGAAAGGAGAAACATGCTACTGGGTCAACCTTTTGAATTGAGTTACTATTATTTTAATCACAACCTTCACTGGGAAACTATTCCTTGTACCCACTGCCCTGTGAAGAAATATTTTCTCATATTACTCCTATCTCCTTTGAGCCTCATATTATGATCTCTGGTTCTAGAATTTACTTTTCCCTGGAAAAGGTTTGCTTTGTGTATATTATTTATTATTGAAGTATTTGAATGCCTTTATCATATCCTCCTTGCTATTCTTCTTTTCTATGGAAATACATATTACAGTCTTTAAATTTTAGCAATGACATACAAATAATCTAATAGAGGGGATTAGTCATATTCTACCACTACTTCTGATAATTTAGTTGCTTTCATAAGGATGACTTCAGCTGAGTTCATCTGCAAAATTGTTACACTAAATACAGAAATAATACTATAAATTCCATTGTTTCCCTACTGTGATTTTCATTTTTATTTTTATTCAGTGACTGCAATAATCTGAGATTCTTTTGCCACATGTAGGGTAATTTTATATCTGGGCACCTAGCGTGTTTTAATGTACCTAAGATAAGCTTATTTTCTAAAAGCAATTAGGCACCTAATAGCATTAAGTTACAGACAATCCTCATTAAATTAAGGCACAATCACATACATCAGCTCCAGAAGTGGTGTGAATGACTGTGCCTTCATTTTGCAAGTATGCACAAAACGTATCATATTTTATGATTATAGAGACTGCTTGGATGTTGCTAAGTGAGTAATTGCACCATCCAAAGTCCCTACGAAATTGATACAGTGTAGGCTGGGGAAAAGCCTAGCATTTTCTAGAAAAAGGGAGATTTCTGCTGCCCAGTAACATCATTCTGAAAGAGAGAGACTCCTCTGGGAGGGAACATGCAATTTAAACCACTCCTAAAAGATAGAACTCTGCTTAGGCTTACAGCCACTGCACTATGCTGGAGTAAGACATCTAATCCTTGGGGGGGAGGGGGGGAGGGGGAAACTGAGGGTGGTTAAACCCTCCTTCCTCATCCCTATTAGGAGGAGCCACAGGCATAGAAGCAAAGGAGTAAAGAATAAGGGAAAAAAGACGGACTATACAAGACCTACCATCATCCCCCTTAGCTTAGCAAGAGTGACATTCTGACTTTGTAAATAACTTAAAGGCAATACAGTCAAGGAAAATCTGAGTTAGGTGTACTTGTAGAGCAGCACCAGAGACCTGCAACTACAGAGGCCACCAGCTCTAAAAAAAGGAGGAATCCAGGAGCTCTTCATTAAGTAGTGATATCAGAGCCAGAAGTGACCTCAAAACAGTTCTGGGGACCTGTATCTGCCACACCACCAGCTTCAGGTACACTGGCAAAGAAAATCATATAGGGAAAGTGGTTCCCATTCAAGGAGTCACCATAAGTATGAGAGAATGCAGAGACTTGGCTTTAATTTCCAGCATCTGACACAGAATATTCTAAGTAGTATTGTATTACCTAAAAGTAATTTAGTTGTAATAACTGGAGAAAAGAGGAGTAAATTGCTTGTAATATAGTTATATTTTTGTCCTTTCCAGTTGTTTTCTTTTATTGTATCAGTGACTATAAATTTTAAGTAAATCCTTGGTTCAGAACAAAATCTCAGTTATTTGAGAAGGGAATGGGTGTGAGTGCAGTTAAATACTGAGGGCCTCCCAGCACATGCTGGTCCCCATTCAAAGAATCCTAAAATTTAATTCCAAGAGTACAGACTGAAAGACTGCCAATTGACCTTGGCAAATTAAAGATCAATTGCAGTTAGTATTTCTGGAACATCTTTTCCAAAAAATCACATATCAGTTCTAACATTGAGAGCTACAGTCAGGCCTAAAACCAAATTGTCCTTGATCTAATAGGTCATAATCCTCCAAATAAGAACCTCAACCACCAATTTATTGTCAATTAGTTCTGTAATAAAAGAGACGTTCGAGATAGGTCTGTATCCCATACATCCCCCTTTTCTGTAGCATTCTTTTTCAATATAGGGGATACTGTCACCTCTCTCAGAAAGTCTCAAAGGAAACCTTGTACAGTTTCGGAGATGCATTAAAAATGTCTCAATCAATTCAACATACACTCTGAATATAATTTAAAGAAGAAGGAACAAGATCATATACTGAAAAAGCTTATCTTGCTAATGGTTAGAGCACTGGCTTAGTAGGGTGTGTCAATTTTGGAGATGTTATAATTTTAAAAAGCACTAGTGAAAAAATGGTACAGTTTCACATGGCAAATCAACAACTAGCTTTAAATTTTCTGTTGTTTACCTATCTGTAATATATGAAAGAGGCCATAGGACTAGGGTCCCAGGGGCCGATTAGTAAGCTCTTGCGGCATGGTGCTGAGTGCAGGCCATAGGCAGAAAGGGGGGATGGAGGGTTACTGGGTGACAGGATGCATGGTAAGTTTTGAAATTGCCCTGCAATATTACGTAGGGTGATTTCATTGGAGGTGTGAGGGTGCACTGGCTGGGTGAGAGGAGGGTTAGAAGGGTTTGAGTTTGGGTTTCACATTCCCTTTACGGGGTGTGTGCAGGATACTTCAGCCCCTATGCCACGTCAGCACGATGCCTCATGGAGGTAGTGAAGAGGAAGATTGCGGCTGATTGTGAACTGGGCAGGGTAATGGGACCTTTTAGGGAACCTCCTTTTAGTCCGTTTGTTATCTCTCCCTTGTGGGTGGTACCAAAGAAAGACCTAGGTCAGTTCAGACTCATTCACAACCTATCCTGCCCGGTCAGGGACTCAGTGAATGATCACATTCCTCATGAGCTTTCCACCATTAGTTATGCGGCATTTGACAGTGCGATGGTGCTAGTCTGGCAATGTGGAGTGGGGCCTGTATGGCAAAGGTGGACATAGAGTCCACTTTTCTCCTCCTTACGGTGCACCCTTCCGCGTTTCTGTTATTGGGTTTTCAGTTTGATGACACATATTATTTTCTTAAGTGCATGCCCAAGAGTTGTGCTATTTCGTGCGCATACTTTGAGTTGTTTGGCAATTTTTTGCACTGGGTGATAGATCTGAAAATGGGGTGGACAAGCTTAGTGCACTATTTGGATGACTTTTTGTTTGTGGACCCAGCCCATTTGGATACTTATGCGACGCTGCTCAGGACCTTTTTGGAGATGGATACCGATTTTAGGGTCCCGCTGGTGGTGGACAAGACAGTAGGCCCGGTCTCATACTTAACCTTTCTAGGGATAGAAATCGACTCCATGGTATGGAGGTACGGTTGCCACGTGAGAAAGTGGATGACTTCCAAAGTTTGGTGGCACAGGTGGGCTCGGTGCATAAAGTGGCGTTGCGTGTCTTGCAATCTCCAGTGGGCCATCTGAATTTTGTGTGTCGGGTTATGCTGATGGGGCCCCCCTTTTCCAGGCATTTGGCATTGTCTATGGCGGGGATATGTAAGCCTCACCATTACATATGGATTTCGCAGGGCATGCAGGAAGACTTGCATGTCTGGGATGCTTTTTTGGCTGATTATAACGGCCTCTCTGTCTTACAATTTGAAGAAGTCTCTAATGCAGATTTACAGTTGCTTTCTGATGCGTCTTGGAGTCAAGATTTCGGACTTTATTGCCAGGGGGCTTGTTGTGCTGAGGCTTGGCCAGAGGCCTGGTGTGTTTCAGGATTGACACGCAACATCGCCTTTTTGGAATTGTTTCCCATTGTCGATGCCTTGGCAGTGTGGCCACAGCAGTTGGTGAGTTACTGTCAACTTTGGGTTGGTCGGGGGGCAGGGTTCCCGATGAACTGCTAGGGATGTTTGTCATGCAGGCCAAGGCTGAGGACTGGTCCAGAACAGTTGTAAGTTCATCCTTATTCGTTTTCTCCTTTTTCAGCAAGGTAGTTTGGTGTGGTAATTCGCGAGCCTCATTTGTGGTCAGGCGTTTGTTGATGGGTTGGGAGAGAGGGGCACGGTTAATAGGGATTGGCAGCACCTGGTGTCTCAAGATATATTAGCCCACATGTTGGAGGCTTTGCCCGAGGTCACAGCCTCTGCATACGAGACACTGTTGTTTCAGGCAGCCTTTTCGCTTGCCTTCGTTGGAGTGTTCAGAGTGAGTGAGCTGGTTCTACGCTTGGGGAAGGTGGGTGCAGCTGGGGGTTTAGACAGGAAATATGTAACAATGGGTCAGTCACAGGTCCACATCTTAATACACCGAGCTAAGATGGATCAGACTAGTAGGGGCGAGTGGGTGGTGTTATGCAGGGTGGAGCGGCTTCCTACCTGTCCGGTACAGAACCTGCAGGCCTATATCACCGGTGGCTGTGGGTCAGATGGCTGGTTGCTGCAGCATGAGGATTTGTGTCCACTGATGCAGTTCCAATTCACGGCTGTGATGTGTTTGGTATTGCAGCACAAAGGCTGTGACGAGCATCAATTTGTGTTGCATTCATTCTGAATAGGGGACGCCACCAGTGCAGCTGCAGCCAGCTTGGGTGAAACTGTAATCCGGCAAATAGGCTGATGGCAGTCTGGGGCATTTGCAGGATATGTGCTCCCTCAAGAGAGAGGTGACTGAGCCGGGGCTAAGTGAAAGCGGGCTGAGGGGGTGGGGGGAATATTTTTAATGGATGCATTCTTTTGGAGATGGCAGCCGGATTTCTTCTCTTGCAGATGGCAGTCCTTGCTCTGGGATATGGTGGATGCTGGGCCACTCATATGTACTGTGCCAGTCAACGGACCATGGCACGACCTTTGGGCCAACATCTCGGGATGGTGCCTGCTGGTATCCAGCTGGTGTGGATGGGAGTCGCTTGTTAACATTAATCAGTGCCCTAGCCAGGCATGGGTGACGGCCCACCGGACTTATATATTTGGAAGGCAACAACCTTTCAACTTGGACTTGCAAGCTGCTCATTCGAATGGCACAGTGGGACTTTACTGCCATTTATGTGTTATTAGCGGAGGTTACCATCATATGGTTAGATATTATCACAAGGCCTGTTTGCCAGTCTCAGCGTCGATGGTCCTGAGGCCCTGTGAAGGTGAACCACCAGATAGGGCGGTAGGTTCAACAGATGGGTAGAGTTCATGTGCAGCACCCATGGGTGATAGTGGATTGTGTGGGTTTGTACCTTGCAGATGGGGTACATTTGTCTCCAGTGGGGCAAGATCTTCTGTTGAATGACTGACAGGAGGCCTTGGAGGCAGCTACTCAGGGGGGCTCGGAAGGTCTCAGCTGACTTCATTATGGGGTGGGGAGCACAAGGATTGCAGAAACTACTTTATGCCGGTGGGGAGTCCCGAGCCAACGGGCACTATGACAGCAGGGCCTAATGGCCAATGGGAATAGCTAAAGGATTGCAGCTCCTGGTGGTGGTGGGGGGTATGGGCAGAGGTCTCAGTGGGGATCTTCGCCTGGAGGTGGGAGGTAAGGGGCCAGCCTCTGCTAATAATATGGCGAGGTTGGCGGTGGTGGAAAAGGAGGGGGGGGGGGGCATGGTTCAAGAGTGGATGATGCACAACTTTACTAATAATATGGCTGGTGGAGGATTGGCATCATCCGGTTGTGGACGAGAAATGAATATGTTGGATAGGAGTTATTATTGTTGGCTTGGGTCAGTTAACAAAGTGTTTGTTAATAAAACTGCAACCATGTTTGTTTACCAATAATGTGTTGCTGTCTTTTGTGAGGGAGGGTCGGGGATGAGGCCTGGGTAGGGAGGGGAGGTCGAAAGTTAGGGGAGCGCTTGGGCAGAGCAGGTGTCTGGGCTACCCAAGGTTAATAGGAAATTACACAAAAATGCACAAATATGAAATATGTTTAAGTGCTCTGATAATAGTTTTTATTCTGTTGCTTTGCATATTAATGCCTTTTGTGCCTCAATTATCACTTTATCTTACTTATTTACCCATATTGACACTAACACATTAGTTTCATTTTCTCATTCACAGGTTTTCAACATAGCATCATTACAGCCATAATCTTATGTTGAAAATGCCCAATACAAAAACAAGACTGCAAGTTTGGACTCATTTACATCATTTGGTGGGATCAGGCAGAGAACTACCTTTAGCTGAACTACCAATGATCAGGGATTTCATTAGATATGAGTTATATTTGAGAGACCTCAGTGGTCAAGACAGATAAAATTACAGCACTGATAAACTGGTCAATGATCTAACAACTGGATTACTTGCTCAGTGGTACAAAGCAAATCCAGTATTCAGTGGTCCTGTTATAAACAGCCACGTTAGGAATAAAGCAAATTTGAAATCCATGTGGGAACAAGCCAACAAAGCAAAACTGGAGGAGAAAGACAGATTTATGGAGAAGCTCGACAGACTGATGGACATACTTACCTGCAAATGTGAGATGAAGAGTTGTACTGATGTGGGATGCAATTCTGCCTGTGTCAGTGGAATACACATACTTTGTGACTGCAGCAGAGAAAAGAAGATTCCTGTGATTCAGTTAGCCTTTCATATAAAATGTCAAAGAGTTAAAGTTGGGAGTGTTGGACCTCATCAGATGGGATCAGTGGATCTCCCTGATACCAGAAGACTAGAAGGAAAGATAGGCAAAAAGGAAGGACAATGAAGAAAAGCAGAGAAAGAAGAGTGAAAACAGAACAACAGAAGACCAAGAGATGATGGAGAGATCTGTGCTTGAAGTAGAACAGGGAGATTTGGATGACATGGCAGAAGATCCAATGGAGGAACATCCTGTTGTTCTAGAGAAAGCTAGGAAGAAGCCAAACTATAATACTGAGGATATAACCAACAGAGTCCTTGCCAGTTTAAGACCCCATACTGGACTGAGAGAGACAGCAGAGATTGCTGCTGCAGCCAGGACTCATCACTCACTTAGATACAGCTTTGGTGATTGGTGAAAAGGGTGCAGGCGAAAATCATGAAAAAAATGGAGGTACAGTTTGAGGAGGAACTTCAGTAGAATGGCATCAGTTGCATTATTTTTTTGATGGTCGCCATGATGATACCAACTCATGTGAAAGGCAGAAGAGAATGGAAAAATGTATTCAAGTATGGTGAAAAAGGAACATTACACAGTTTGTATGGAGTCAGCAAGAGTAACTAAAGCAAACATTACACAGTTGTATGGTTCCTGCAAGTGCAACTAAAGAGAAGACTCATGCAGAAATAATTGCTGATAATTTGGTTGCATGACTGAGAGAAAGAGGAGCAGACAAAACTCTTCAAGCTATTGGAGGTGATTCCTGTAAACACTGGCTGGGAGAGAGGAGTGATGCCTTATGTTGAGGAGAAGCTACAAAAGAAGCTGGTGTGGATTGTCTGTAACCTGCACACAGACAAATTATCATTGAGGCATTTGGTGACTGCTTTAGATGGCAAGACATTAAGCAACAACAAATGGGCAGATCCCATAGGAAAAAATGAGGATTCTGCTACTGAACTGTAAATAAATCCTGATTTTACTAAGATCTCTGTTGGCCCTGATCTTCCTTAGTTCTGCAATGAAATGATCAAAGACTTAAGCACAGATCAAAGCTATGGGTATAGAATTGTAACTGCCATTAGAACAGGTGTCTTGCCAAAGTATCTGGCTCTGTTGGAAATAGGACCTGTGTCACATAGCAGATGGCTTAGAACATGGACTCAGATTGGAGACAACAGTGTGAGACCCAGGAAAACACCATCCATCAGCATTGAGGCAACTACACTCACCCGATTACTTGACTGGAGCTCCGGAGTCTCTGAGCCACCTCTTACTTGTACCATGATAACAGCAGAGATCAAGGCATTTATGAGCAAACCCATGGTGGTTCCAGACTGGCCATCACACATCCAGTCTATAGAAAGGAGACTGCTGGTCATATGTAGAATCAGGAGATGAGGGAACATTATATTAGGGATCAAATGGTCAGCAGGGAGCTCATGAACCGAAACAGAGCAAAGAAGATATAGTTTCTTTGCTAGATTTTGTTAAATAACATTAAATTATGTGGCTACAGGTGTTGTTCAGACTATTTGTACATTCAAATAAATATTACTTAATTTCCACATATTTCAACTGTGATTTGATGTAGGTAAGACTCACTTTAAGCAGTTTCTGAAGATAGCTTTAGATTCAGCATGCAAAACTGCATAATTTGGTCACTAGTAATTTGTAAAGTTTGGAAAAATAAAAATCTTCCCCTAAAATTGACATGCCCTATTGCTTGGGAACAAAGAGACCAGGGTTCGATTCCCACTATTATTCCTTGTGGCCTTGAGCAATTCACTTAACCTTCCATTGCCTCAGAAGAATCCAAATTATCAATGTCCCTGTTTAATGTACATTACCAAGTTTAAGTTACAATATAAACCCGCTTTGACTAAAATGATAAAGCAGTATAAAAAAAAACCTGTTAAATAAATAAATAAAACAAATTTTACTAAGAGCTTTATTCTATCTAACAAAATAATGTGAAACTCCTCCCGTACAGGAACAGATGACTCCAAAGCTGGAAAGGTATCCTGAAAAGCTTCTCTACCCAATTCCATTTTTATTTTCACATAAATATTAATTAGTCCCTTTTCACATAAATATTGATTAGTCCCTTTTCTCCAAGTTCTTATATCTAATTCTAAACCAGTTTTCCTCTAACCACTCTAAACCAGATAATCCCTTCATAATTTTGAGGTCTTGAAATACCACCGCTTACTATGATTAGATCTAAACACAACTGATTTCTCTGGAGCTATCATATCCAGAGCATTGTGGTCTTGGGCAAGCCACTTAACCCTCCATAGCCCATGTTCCCTGTAAAATAGTTATCTCCGAGTTATAATGCCCTGTTCAATGTAATTTCAGTTTGTTCAATGTAAACCGCACTGATGCAGAATAGCGTGGTATATAAGAGAATGTAAATAAATAAAATAAATAAAATGATGAACTCTTTATTCCAGTCATTCACCATAAATCCACATCATCCTCCACAGTCCTTGTCCTCCTCCACTCCAAAGCTATTCTTTCCCAAGCTCTATATCAGTCTTGCCCTAATTCTCTTTTCCTGCCAGTTATCACCAGTACCTATTTCCAATCTGTTTTCTCAACTGAAAATAATCAACCAAGGCACAGATCTATAATCTCAGACTTCCAAGCCTTCCTAAACTGTTTGGAAATAAAGATTAAGTCCAAAATATGTTCACCTTGATGGGTCGAAGAATTAATTGTTCCAATCCTGCCATTTTTAAAGATGTCATTAATATTTGAGCGTTATCATCTGTCCCTAAATCAACATATGTGTTAAAGGCTCCCAATATTATTAAATCCCCAAACCTCAAACACATTTAAGATCACTCAGTAAGAGCATCCCTAGTTGCCTTATCTGAGCCTGGAGGACAATAAAACAATTGAATTCCTAGCTTATTAGAGCCATTCTATTTCAATCCCAAACACTCAGAATTCCCTGGACTATCCACTGAACATTCCGCAAAAAGCATCTGTTTCTTAAAAAATAAAAGCCACTCTTTTACCATTGCACGGTGCATGCAAATATTGATATCCTGATGGACGTAAACTTTGTTAAGCAAGTTTTGGTTAGAATGATGCATCTGCCCTCAGCACCTCATGATATGAGAGCCATGGAATTTGAGACAGAGGTGAAGCCCTGCTATTACAAGGACATTGGGTGCAGCAGGACTTCAGGATCCTTAAATTCCATGAATACCTTATGGTGGCACATCTGGTCAAGCAAGGAGACAGACTGGTAAGCTTTATGACCAGAACCTCAATCAGGTCCCCAGCCTGCCTATCTGCTTCCTCCCTATTCTCTCTTCCTGCCCTTCCACTTACCATTCTGTCCCCTCCTGCCTTTGCTGTACCTTACTTTTGCCGTTTTGCCATGATTCGGCAACAGATCAATTTTGCTGCTACTGCATACTGCTCCTGGAAGGCCCCAGTGCCAACTGGTTTGCATTGTGGCATGCAGCTGTGGCACTTGGGGGTATTCAGTGGGATTAACATGGTTAGCAGGACTCCTAACTGTGTTAATCCCTTTGACTATCGGGTCCTGTCAGTGTATCTGGTGAATAAATCATTGTTCCCATATATCAAAATAGCTAAAAACAAAATTAAGGCTTTATAAAATAAGATTTTTGTTGCCAGCATATGCATTCAGATATTAATTAGGACAATTTTGCAATCTAAGAACTCAGTTTACATGCCTTACATGTAAATGCACATCTATGAAACTTGCTGTCAAAGAGTATCTACATCACTTGCAACATGGCTACTCCGCAACTTTCTGCCAACAGTACATGGAGATCTTGGACAAGGGGATATTGGGGGGTGAAGGAGGAAACTACTGTAATTCAAGAAAGCGTTAAAGAAGCCTAAATGATTCTTCATACTGGGTAAGTGAAATATTGCATTAGAGTTCGGACTACTTAAAGCACATCTGTTTGCAAACGTCTTGTGAAACATAAAACTTTCTAATAGGAATGTTAGACAACATCAGCATAATTATGTTCTTTTACACTTCCTGTTGTATTAAAATTCTTCTTCAAGGTAATTTATATGCCCATATGTGATTTTCCAGTAACCTCAAATATTTCCTATGTGTAAGATTCCATAGGGTTAGCTTTATTTCTCACAACAAGCTTTAACTAATTTCAAGTGTATCATTTTCATTTACAGCTGATTAGATATGTGATCTGCATAAACAGAGTTGCCAAGTTTCGCATTTGCAGGAGTGAGACTTCTTCTGGTCTTAAATTTGTATTGCAATGCAGTATGGAATTTTTTTAATTTCTTGATTTTACCCATTGAAATTTGTCCTGCAGGTTCCATAATGCATTAGAAGGAGATTATTAGGAGATTAAAATCTCACTCCTGGAACTGGGTAACTTGGCAACTCACTATAAATAATCCTCTTTCAACTGAGGTAGGCCAGAAGAACAGATCACAAGGCAAGAACAGTGAATTTGTTTATGTTTTCTATGATTTGAAGATCCTTCCATCTAAACCAGTTGCTCTCAACCCAGTCCTCTGGAACCCCCAGGCCAGTCAGGTTTTCAGGATATCCACAATGAATATGCATGAGATAGATCTGCATGCATTGCTTCCATTGCATGCAGATCTATCTCATGCTTATTCATTGTGGGTATCCTGAAAACCTGACTGGCCTGGGCGTTCCAGAGGACTGATCTAAACACTAAGGCTGGCATTCTAAGATGCAAACAGTGAGGTTGGATGTCTGGGTTGGACATCCAACCCCAGAACAGGGCTGGGACCATATGCTGATCCTCCTGCTCCCATGCGGCACAGGGCAGCCCCCTATACGTCCGGAGGGAGGAGGATAGACGTCAGACTTTTTCCACCTTGGAGGTGGAATAAATCCCAGCCGAGGCAGCAATTGAGGCAGGCAACCTCCTCAAACCCTCAGGCTAGTCCCCACTGCCCTATCCCGGCCCTGACTGACTCAAACAAGGGTCACTGTCAGGTCATGAGGGCATCTCCTGAGCATCCTGGTGCCATGGCGTCGGCACCGGAACACCAGCAGGAGCACTGAGTGGTGGGGATGGGGAGCATGCTGTACGTCTCTCCGCTCAGCATGCCGCGCGCTTCAGCCCATCCAGGTGACTTGATTCTATAGCCACAGTTGCAGAATCAGGTACAACTATGCTCCATCCATGTTTTGGACGTCCAGACGGGCCGGACATGCACAGTATGGAATTAGCCTCCATGAAGGAAATTTTAATGTTGGTTTGTCTGCTTACAGCTGGTGTGAGTAGGAGGTGACATGGGGAAGAGCCTGTGAAGTTTTTCTGGAGACAGTTTATCCCTGATACAGATAAGTTTGAAACACAATATTGTGTCAGATATGTTTAAGTTAATGTGTTTGTGGATGTGTTTCAGAGCTATTGTGCTTTTCACCAACTTTTGACAGTTTGATTGAATGAAAAAAGAAAAAAAAGAAGAAGTACTTGTTTAAAAATATTGTATTGCCCAAATAAAAGGTACTGGGCTTTTTTTAAGTTATTTGGTGGAGCGATGATGATCTAAGAGCAATTCTGGCATTGTAGCCTTAAGTATCTTTTGGCTCTCTTGCCAGAAACAATAGTTGCTCTTATCATTTGAGGTCCTTCACTGGTATTTAACATTATCTCAGGATTTTTCTGTTTTGTGTTTTGAAAAAAAATGCTGGTGCGGATGTGATTTCACAAACCTGGACGTGCCTAATATGGATGTCTGCGGGTAAGAAAGAGCATGTATGTCTAGGATATCCTAATGGAACAGGAAAACCAGGGTTCATTTCCTGCTGCTGATGTCGTCATTGTGCTGAGCAGGGCTGTGTGAGTAGTGCAGCTGCACAGGGTGCAGGGACAGAAAGGACACTGATATCGCTGAGCTGGAAAAGAGTGAGTTACTGCATGTGGCTGGAGGGAGGGGGCACCACATTTGTTAGTTGCACAGGACAATTTCTAGCTTGGTATGGTACTGAGGGTGATTGAGTGCATTATTCTTTACACCCCTCTGGATGTTTTTCAGCTAAAATGAGCACTTTTCAGATGCTTGTTTGCTGTTCGTACCTTGCAGCAGGTCTAAGCTGGACATATCCGTGATCGTCTCTGTTCCTGGGAATGCTCTGGCCACACCTCCAGCTTCTTAGGAATGCCCTAGACATGCCTCTGTTCCGATTTGGACGTCCTCAGAGCCGTCTTCTAAAATGAGATGTTTCTGTGCCCATTTTCAGACATTCAATGCACAAATAGGGCTTCTAAAAGTGGAGTGCAGGAGTGGCCTAGTGGTTGGGGCAAGGTACTTCAGGCCGGAAGGTCGGGGGTTCAAATCCCACTAGAGGACAGCAACCTTGGGCCGGAAGGACTGGGGTTTCTAGTCCCACAGGTGCTCCTTGTGGTCTTGGGCAAGCCACTTAACCCTCCATTGCCCATGTTCCCTGTAAAATAGTTATCTCCAAGTTATAGTTGCCCTGTTCAATGTAATTTCAGTTTGTTCAATGTAAACCGCACTGATGCAGAATAGCGCGGTATATAAGAGAATGTAAATAAATAAAATAAAAATGACCCCCTATAAGGGCTTCAACCAGGCCCATAGACATTCTTTTTATAATCTTATTTTATTTTGGATTAAATTGTTTGAATTTATGAATCCGAGCTGAAGGCAAGCTATAGCTGTCAGCACTTGCCTGGTTAACACCCTGAGCCCAGATATTCAGCTGCAGCTCCAAGCCATCTGCCCATGGTGTTTAAAATTTGCTCTTCTAAAATCAGTCCCAAGAGTTTAAAAGGGGTTCTGTATGCTTTCTTTCAAGGTGGTTAATGGGGCACTCAAGTTTCTCTCAAGCTGCAGGGGTGCCAAGATTCCAACTGCAAATACAGAGGTTAAAGTTCTCAGTACCTGAATGCAAACAATTTACATAGTTTGAATCCTTAAGTAGTGGTCTGCTTTATGAAGAGGTCAATGAAATGGGCAGCAATTTCTGCAACCTGTCACAGGGTTTTTTTTCTCTACTAATCATTCATGGTCCACTCATTTTTTCTTTGGTAGTCATCTGACTGAATAAAAGCTTAAATCACCTTAGTGAAAGGTTATAGATCTTAAGGCATGCTAGCGATGTTTGAAGAATCTTATCATGAAGAATGTGAGCTGGATTATTAGCAGCTTTAAATGTGCTGCCCTTGTTGCAGATAATGAGCTGGAATGCCTATGAAAATGTGCTAATCATGAACTGGTGTTGGATCTATGCCGTCCCTTGTCATACAAAAGGCAGAATTCATATTTATATGCAACTTTGATGTATGTGCATACGTACTCCAGGCAGACATGTAATAGTCAATTGGTATATATAGATACACTGGGCAGAGGTGTACAGTATAAAGTAGAAAAATCTGTTCCCTATAGGGCTCATTCCATTCTGGACATAGATCCTCTCTGTATGTCCAGTCTGAGCTGGACGTACAGAGGGGATTGCGATTCTGATCCCACAGGGCATGTCTAGCCCCGGGGGATCAAAATCGTGAACAGTCCTGTATGTGCAGGCCGGGACTGCGATTCAGTCCAGCCTGCATGTATAGGACTGTCCCTGACTAACTCAGTCAAGGCTCTTCTATGGAGCCGCGGCACCATGGCGTCATGTTGCCATGGCACTGTGGCTCCATTGAAGAGCCACGATTCTGGCCACTGCAAAAAAAAAGCTTATTCCCAGCAGCCCGACCCCCGATCTGGCCTCTTAAGGCCAGGGTTAGGCTGCAGGGAATGTCATCTGGTTGCCCCTGCCCCATCCGCACCCCAGCATTGACAAAATAACAGATCCAGGGAAGTTATTCCACCTCGAAGGTGGAATACTTCCCCGCACATGTCGCCAGCTCTGGATATACAGGGCCGACATTAGAATCAGTCATGTACATCCAGGGCCAGCGACCGCCCACTGCCCGCACAAACTCCACTCCTGAGCTGCCTCTTCCCCACCTCCATCTAACTTCCCCGCACAACCGGTGAGGAAGTTAGATGCGGCAGGGGAAGGCACAGAATTGGGCCCTATTTGATTGGAGCTGCAACTTGTCCAGTAGCACCATCAATGTGATGATGCAAAGTAAGAATTCTGCCTTTATAATGTTATTCCCAAGCAAGCAGGGATACTGAAAAATGAAAGGAGAATGGTGAGTAGCTTTTTTCCCTGTTGGTCAATTCAAAGACTGAGGAGATGGTTTTCTTGGTAATTACAGGTGATCAAACTACATACAGCTGGTTGACAACATGTTTCAAGCATACAAAACTATGAAGTACAACATATCGCTGCACTTTTCGGCATTCAAACTTGACTTCTTCCCTGATACTCTTGGTGCAGTCAGCAATTAACATAGTGAAAGGTTTCACCAGGACATTGCAATGATGGAAAAGTGGTTTCAGGGTAACTGGAACCCATCAATGCTAGCTGACTATTGTTGTACACTGAGATGAGAAACATCAGATGCTGCTTCCATTGTTTGAATTGTCTGTTGTAAGACTGCTCACAGGGCGGGGCTAATTAAATTATCTTACAGCCTTTCCACAAGTACATGATCAACTCGTCTTCACAGCTTCTAGAGCCTCCACACAGCCAAGCTTTCAGCCTTCTATATTTTGCCTGTTTTGTTGCTAATATAGAATTTAACTATTGGTTATACATTCATTTTTGGGAATATTCTGACTGCCTACATTCCTTGTGTAGCCCTTAAATCAGATATCTAAGTGTGCCCTCAGTTCCTGTAAGGCCTACTGGCCAGGGACACTTAGGTTCCCACCCATCCTACCCCTCACCCCACCCAGCCCAGGGCTGCATTGCCTATATAGTGGTCATATAAATTGACATCTATCCTTTTAATTTGTTGTTAAGTCCATCTTTTCTTCTTCTCCTCCTAGGGCTGCTTAATCAACATGTTGTGTATTCAGTGGTGCTTTCATTCTGAGAAGAATAATTTGTAACCTAAGAGCTTGTCCTATATGCCTCAATAGCTGCCATGCATACAGAATTGACTCTACTAAGGAAAGAACTAGCTACAATAAAACACACCTCTTCTAGGATACAAACCAAACAAAGTCCACCACTGCTCCCACAAAGAATCAAACATCCCATGAACAAATGGATCACAGTGGGCTCTGGTAGATTGCAACCTGTAACACAGAGACACCCTATACATCAAGAGATATCCCTGCATAGTGCCTTCCCTGCTTTGGTTAATGATGCCCAATCCATGGGAACTGAAGAGCCTTTCCATGAGACAGTCCATGCCCAATCTCCTGCTAAAGCACCAAATATGAAGAAAAACTCACCAAACAGAAAATTACTACTACTTGGAGATTCCATCATCAGAGGCACCAACTTGGAAACACAGTTCAAAGGAGAGAAGATAGTCAAATGCCTCCCTGGCTCTTCAAATTGTTGATGTACTTAGCGCAGAAAGTGAGCACTCCCAAAATGATGTTGTCATCCACTTGGGTACAAATGACCTGGCTAGAAACAGTGCCTCTGCAGTTCAAAGGGACTTCTAAACTCTGGGAGAGAAACTCAAGCCCATTGTTAACACTGTAGCATTCTCAGAAGTTCTACCTGTTCTCGGTAAGGGGGCAGAAAGGCTGCATCGCATAAACAGCTTTAATACATGGCTCCAGACCTGGTGCAAACAAGAAGGATTCAGATTTATGGGCGATTGGGGAAACAGATGGACCAACAAGAGACTATACTGTGCTGATGGACTACATCTCTCTGTCACAGGGAAAAGAATCCTAAGTGAAAAATTCAGGCAGTATGTGGATATGCATTTAAACTAGAAAAAGGGGGTGATGGATGGGGAAGGACAAGTTCAGGACGTCACTCCCGGCTAAAGGAGAATAACATCATAAACAGACACACTTTTAAACCACACATCAACGACAAGTGGGAAGAAATGGGCAGAACAAAATCCATGCAAAATCCATGCAAGCCAGTTAAATGCTAGAAAGCAATGAGCAATGAAATACTCAATGCTTAGCCAACAAAGTTCCAGACCTGGAAGCCCTAATGGTGGAAATGGATTTGGACATTGTGGCCATTACAGAAACATGGTTTAATGAATCACATGAATGGGATATAGCCATAGCTGGCTGTAATCTATTCAAAAGACACAGAGAAAGTGGAAAAGGAGGAGGAGTAGCCTTGTATGTCAAAAGCAATATTAAAGCTACTGAAATGCAGGGGGCATGGAGAAAAGAAGAAGCACTTTGGATTGTGTTAGAAAGAGGAGTTGTCACTGTCATCCATACTGCTGTAGTCTACAGGCCTCCAACTCAAATCGAAGAAATAGATAACAAATTGATTATAGATATTGCCAAGATAGCCACAGAGGGGGAAGTGATCATATTGGATGACTTTAATCTACCCGATGTGGATTGGATTACTCCTTCTACAAATCTGGAAAGAAGCAAAAAAATTGTGGATGCTTTCCAAGATATGTTACTTAGACAAATGGTGATGGAACCAACCAGGGAAAGCTCAATGCTGGATTTAATGCTCACCAACCATGATAGTGTGTTGAATGTCCGGGTGGGTGCCCCTGTGAGCAGCAGCGATCATCACACGGTGTGGTTTGAGATAAAAGCCATGGTGCAGTCCAATCAGCAAGCTCAAAGTCCTAAACTTCAAAAACACTGACTTCAGTAAAATGGCCAAGCACCTGAAGGAGGAGTTGGCAGGGTGGGAGGGGATAAGGGAAGTGGAATTGCAATGGGCTAAACTAAAGGTAGCAATAAAAGGGGCAATAGATAAATATGTAAGGAAAGTAAATAAAAACAAGAGGAGAAGGAAACCTATTTGGTTCTCCAAAGAAGTGGCTGCTCAAATAATGGCAAAAAACACAGCTTTCACAAAATTCAAAAGCTTGCAAACAGAGGAACACAGAAAGGAATACAGGATCAAACTAAAAGAGACAAAAAGAGAAATAAGGAAAGCAGAATCAAAGGCAGAGGAAAAGATGGCTAAAGATGTGAAGTGTGGCGACAAAGCTTTCTTCAGGTATATTCGGGAGAAGAGGAAAATCAGAGATGGAATTGCAGGACTCAGAAGTGCTGGGAACGGACTTGTGGAAAGTGACATTGAAAAAGCAAAATTGCTAAACAAATCTGCTCTGTTTTTACTAAAGAAAATCTTGGAGAAGGACCACCTGTGACTCCCAAATATAAAAATGGGAATGAAGTAGATACCATACCATTCACAGAAGATGATGTGTTAGAACAACTTGCAAAACTGAAAGTGGACAAGGTCATGGGACCAGGATACTGAAAGAGCTCAGAGAGGTTCTTGCAGGGCTATTAAAGGATGTTTTCAACAGATCCTTGGAAACAGGAGAGGTTCCTCAGGACTGGAGAAGGGCTGATGTGGTACCTCGTCACAAAAGTGGTAACAGGGAAGAAGTGACTAACTACAGGCCTGTGATCCTTATCTCGGTGGCGGGAAAAGTAATGGAGGCGCTCCTGAAAGAGTGAATAGTGGACTTTCTCAAAAACCAACAGGTTGCATGATCTGAGGCAACATGGTTTTACCAAAGGACAATCTTGCAAATAAATCTGATTGAGTTCTTTGACTGGGTCACCAGAAAACTAGATCAGGGGCATGAGATGGATATCATCTACCTGGATTTCAGCAAAGCCTTTGACACTGTTCCTCATAGGAGGCTTATTAGTAGTTTGGGCATGGGATGGGTCCCAAGGTGGTGAACTGGATCAGAAATTGGTTGACTGACAGACGACAGAAGGTGATGGTAAATGGAGCTCACTTGGATGAAAGGAGGGTGATTAGCGGGGTGCCCCAGGGTTCGGTCCTGGGCCCGGCACTGTTCAATGTATTTGTGTGATATTGCTGAAGGACTGAATGGAAAAGTCTGTCTTTTTGCAGATGACATGAAAATTTGCAACAGAGGGGCCTCCCGTGAGGGAGTGGATAACATGAGGAAAGATCTACAAAAGCTGGAAGAATGGTCTAATGCTTGGCAGTTAAGATTTAATGCGAAGAAGTGCAGTGTCAAGCACTTGGGAAGCAGAAATCCAAGGGAAATGTACGCGATAGTGGGCAAGAGGTTGGTGTGCACGGACCAGAAGAAGGACCTTGGTGTGATTGTTTCTGAGGATCTCTAGGTGGCAAAACAGTGCGAGAAGGCAGTGGCAAAAGACAGGAGGATGTTGGGTTGCATACAAAGAGGAATTACCAGCAGAAAGGAAAGGTACTATTGCCACTGTATAAGTCACTGGTGAGGCCTCACTTGGAATACTGTGTTCAGTTTTGGAAACCATATCTTGCAAAGGATGTAAAAAGACTGGAAACTGTTCAGAGGAAGGCGACCAAAATGATTTGGCGCCTGCAACAGAAGCCTTATGAGAAGAGAAGACCTAAATATGTACACTCTGGAGGAGAGGAGGGATAGAGGAGATATGATTCAGACCTTTGAATGCTTAAAGAGAAATAATGAACAAACAAACCTCTTCCAAAGAAGGGAAGCTGTAAAACTAGAGGGCATAACATGAAGCTGCAAGGGGGTAAATTTAAAGGCAATGTCAGGAAATACCTTTTCACTGAAAGGGTGGTGGATGCTTGGAATGCCCTCCCGATAGAAGTGGTGGGAGCAGAGGGGGGGAGGAGTTTCTTCAAGATGGCTGCGGTGTGTTTCTGATCGTTCTAATGCCTAAGAGAAAGGGGAAACCGAGGGCTGTTCCCTCTGCAGCCCAGTTACCCACTTCTGGTCCCATGGACCATTTTGTTACACTACCTGTGGATAGAATTCAGGAGATTCGAGCCGGCTTGGTTTCACCTAATGCAGAGACTCAGGTGTCTCCGATGGACATAGAACGTCTCTCTCTCCTGCCTCGAGGACTCCTCCGCCACGCCCAGCTGCTTTGGATCGGTCTCCAGCGTCTACAGCGTCGACTACCCCCAGAGTGGAGGCGCCGGCTGCAGAGAGGGTGTTGGCTGAGCAATCGGTCTCTCTGTCCCCCGATAGTCTCGAGGAGGCTTCGGGCGGCTTTCCGGTGGGGACAACTCCGGTACAGCCTTCCTTGTTGGGGAGTTCTTTCCCTCAATTGGTCTCAACTCCTTTGGTCTTGAATTTTCCTCCTTTGTTTCGCCCTAAGGTATTTACTTTAGAGTCGATTTGGGAAGCGATTTCTACTCTCTTTACTATGCTGTATTCCCAATCAGCAATAGTTGCCTCCCGGGTCCAAGAGAATTGTGCCAACACACAGAAAAATACTGAGAATATTGAGATGGTAATGTCTACACAAGCACAAATGAAGGTACAGAGCAAAACCTTTGGGTCTCAGTTGGAGAATGTTACTGACATGCAAGCTGCATTAACTAAGGAAAATGGGATTTTACGATATAAACTGGAGGTGTTGGAAAACGCCTCCAGGGCAGTGAATCTCCGAATTTTGAATTTCCCACGTCTTCCTGGTATTGCAGCTGTTGACATGTTTAAACGGTATATGTTGGAGATTCTGAAAATTCCTGCTGAATTAACTCCACCCTTAAGTAAGGTGTATTATCTACCTCGAGGAAAAAAGAGTTCTGAGACTCCTGTGGCAGTGTCTACAGTGAACTTTAACGTTCTGGATGTGTCAGGACTGCTCGAAGACTCTGGGGGTGAACTTTCCGTACCAATTTCTTCAACCCTAATGGTTCAATGTGCTCTTGTTACAGATAAAGATCGGCTTCTCAAGATGTTCTTTAAAAAAAGATTGCAAACCTTTTTGGGCTGCAAAATATCTCTGTTTCCTGACTTAGTTAAGGAAACCCAGAGGAGGAGAAAGCAATTTTTGCTTTATAAGGCGGGGGTTTTGAAAATTGGAGGATCTTTCTTCCTTAGATTTCCATGCAGGTGCTTGGTTATTATTGAGGATGTTAAGTATGCCTTTTCTGATCCAAGTGATCTGAATGTTTTCATTAATGCCAGACTTCCTGCTAATACTATGCCTATTTCTGCACCAGAGTGACTTGTAACATCTTGTATATCCTCGTTTTGGTTAAGTGTCCTGGGTCCTCCGCAGTCACTGATATCTTTGGGAATTTCTATATTGTACTTATCCAAAGTCTCTGCTTTGGTTAGATGTATTCTTCTTTTCCTCCCTTCATATTTGGATTATAATGGAGTACATTTATTTGTTTTTCCGGAATTTGTATTTTCCTTGAATGATATTCATTTATACTCTGTTTTTCCCTGTAAGGAATGTTGTAAATTTCTTGCTGGATTTGTAAAAATTTCAATAAACAGATAATTAAAAAAAAAAAAAAAAAGAAGTGGTGGGGGCAAATACAGTGATAGAATTCAAAATGGCATGGGACAGACACAGTGAACCCCTTTACAGCAACAGGATAAAATCAAAATAAACTTAACTATCTAATTTCTCAACAAACAGGGGTGTCCTACACAGAGCGGTGGGTTCACCCCTAAACAAAGACATGGGGAGGGGTGGCCTGCATGAAGCGGCAGGTGCACCTACTCTTGCCATCTTACTGGGCAGACTGGATGGACCATACTGGTTTTTATCTGCTGTCATTTACTATGTTACTATGAGCACAAATGAAAATCAGGAGCAAAACATTTTTAGCTTGGGTGAGCTAGTGCAATATGTCAGCATCATTGTGTGATTAAACATGCTAAATTCAGTCAAAATTTAATAACATGTTTCTTCAAATTCCTATGCGATAATGTCAATCTGAAATTATATTTGTGTTCAGTTTGAAGCCGTCTATCATAATCACCACAAATGTTTCAGGAAGCAAAACTTTTGAATAAATTTGTTGTCCAGTGACATTGCTGCAAATCCTCAAATGAATTACTAGTATGGGTAATAGCCATGTCATTGGCATGTGTAAATTTTCATGCCTAAAGGTTGTGGAAGATCAGTATTATAAATGCTGAAAATTACAGAAGCCAACTAATCCTAGTGGAGCATTGTTTAAGGGTCCTAATTTTGCCAGGGTCTGTTATGTGAAAATTGGAAGCAGTGAATAGTGATGGTTTCTCAAGTTAATCTTATAATAAATAGGAATGAACTTTTGTTTGAAATGAAACCAGAGTTTTAATTAAATTTTGTTTCATTTCATTTTGAGAATTAATAAAAAAAGAAAAACTAATGAAGTTTTCTTTATTTTGTTGAAAAAAAAAAAAGCAGTAGCAGCCAACCCTGGGGCTCCTCTCCCTGAATGAAGAACGCACTCTAAAAGGTGCACCTTATTTATTTATTTATTTATTTATTTAACAGTTCTTCTATACCGCGCTTTTCAGATCAGTGCGGTTTACATTCAACGTCAACTATACAGCACAAGCATTCTGAGTTGTAAACTTTACAATAAACAGGGAAATCAACATGGAAACAACTGGGGAAACTATCTACATTGTATTTACACTATTACCTTTTTCAAGCAGGGTCTATCTACATCTTATTACTTACCCCTATCCTCATGGGTGGCTCTATCATTAGGCAGGGTGAGGTGGCTCCCTCAGGTGGCAATTTTTTGAGAGCAGAAAAATACATCCTCAAAACACGCCAATGGTGACTGCCTCACTCTGTCTCTTTTTCCCCTGTGTCACTTCCCCTGGGTCTGCAGAGGCAGCGATGGATCACTGGCATAAAAAAAAAAAAAAAAAAAGTGTGGGGTCTTTCTGACTCCTGTGAGCTTGCAAGGCCCTCCCCACCAGCATGCAGAAGTGAGAAGTACCAGCACTTTGGGGATTTCCAATGACACACACCACAGATGTTTGGAAAGTGTGATGACTGTGGCAGCTTTAGGTTTGGGGAGAATGGAAAGAAAGGAGACCAGAGAAATGAACACAAAGAGGGAAAGCAGATGGCAGACATGGATAGGGGTGAAAGCAGATGATGGACAGAGGATGGAGGATGAGATAAGATTCTGGACATGGAATGGAGGGCATAGGAGGCATAGAGTCGATGGTGAAGATGCTGCACACAGAGTACTGGTGAAGGGCAGGTGGTGGACATGGGATGCAGCAGAGGGCAGTTGCTGGACATGGGGTGAAGGACATTGGAGAATGGAGGGAAGATGGAGGGTATGGGGTAGGGGGTTGAGACAGATGCTGGACAAGGGGTGGGGTGGAAAACAGATGATGATCTTCCAAAGATGATGAAATATAGTAAGCCTTAACCAAAGGCGGGAGGTTGACAGGAGGAAATTGCAAAACCTCCCTCAAGTACTTCCTAACCACATCCGATGGACCAATCAAGGGACACTTAGGAAGCTTTAGAAAATGCAAGTTATTCTTTCAAGACCGGTTTTCCAAAAGTCAATCTTCAGCTTTCTAAAAACAGCCTGCTCTTTAGGAAGTTTCTGCTTGATCTATGACCCTATACAACTTAAGATTAATTGTTCCATGAATTGAAATAAATTGGCAGAAGGGAAGTAGCTCTTTGACTTGCTGATTGGCCTATTTATTATGTTTGAGAAAATGATGTGGATGGTTCTTTATTGCACTCAGATCTCCTTCTATCTTTGTGACAACTTTTGATATTACCATAAGGAATGATTTTAAAGGGCAAAGTGGAAAATGCAAGAAAAGAGATGCATTGTAAAGAGTTTACATTTTTAGGTAGGAATAATATCAGAAAGAGGGGAAATGTCAAAGGCATTTACCTGATATAGGTATTTTCTTAGATAAAGGGGGTCATTTTATAAATGGGTGCCCATGTGAAAGTTACAAAAAGGTGCCTATTTGATAAAGGCTAAACAAAACAAATCCAAAGAATCCCGACTCTATAACTCATAGACTCTTTAGAAAGTCACGGAGGGATGGTGAACACAGTGATTACACATTTTACCACAAAATCTTCAAAACACACTCAATGGAGCCATACAATGCTACCATGAAGAATAAATATACAGCTCTCATGAACTTCCATTAGAACTCCAGTAATTCTTACCAAAGATCCAATGGGCCCAATATTCAAAAGGCATTTACACGGTTTACAGACATGTAAACCGTGTAAATGCCTCTAACTGGGATATTCAATGGCACTAACATGGTAAGGGCCACTGAATATCCCCAATCTTCTCCCTTACATGCCCTGATGCCAACCATTTAGCATCGGGGCGTGTCATGGGTGTTCCAGGGAGGAGCGGAGGCAATGACAGTCGATAACGAGGCAGTTACATGTGTCTCTTATGTATATAGTTACCCTGTTACTTCCAAGTTAATATCCCTGTTTAATGTAAGCAAAAGATTTTGTTCTATTGCAAATGTTGTTACAATGTAAACCGCGCTGATTCTAAATAGCGCGGTATATAAGAATTTGTAATAAATAAATAAATAAATAAATTGCATGATGCCTGGTTAGCGACCTGTAGCTAAATGTTAGGCAAGACAAAAGCTTGCCTATCTTTTAGCCACAGCAGCTAACCGGGCAGCATGCAATATTGCACTGCCCATTATCTATTTATTTTTATTTTTATTTAAACAGTTTTTCTATACCGCCCCTTCCATCGATCAGGGAAAGTTTACATCAAATAAGAAACTCTGTTATAGGGAACATGATGTTAAACTTTGTTACAAAAAACTATTTACATACCAGTTAATCTACTGCATCTGGGAGGCTGTGCGGCAAACCTGGATATTTAATGCCAGGGCTGCATATGATCCCAGTATTGCATATCTTGGGTTAAGGGTCAGTGCACACGGCTAGGTGCCATAGTGGTGCATAGCTGGCATAACTCAATAGTGGGCCTGACGTGGCTAGTACATGAAACATATTTCGATCTCTCTTTTTCAAGAGTACTGAAGTCTCAAATTAGCATTATGTTCAATGAAAATTCTCATCTTTATTCTCTTCACAGCTTGAGCTCATAGTATTTTATGGCGTTTTGAGACAGTCCCACCCATTCTCAAAGCCTCATACGTTTTGTATGGTTACTATCCTGGCACTCAAACTTTTTGAGGTGGAGGGATTGTCCATATTTTATAAAGGTAACATAATTGCCTATGGGGGTTATTTTAGAAGCCCTACTCTTCAGGTGGACATCTGAAAAATAGCATTCAGATGTGCAAATCATAGAGGCATCCCTTAAGTCATTTTAGAAAGCCAGGTATATAGACATCCACCTGTGTCCATGTAGCACAGTGGCGTGGTGTAGGTGGTCCTTGGAGCTGCAAAGAAGATGCACATCATGGTTCAATTTCAGATAGGCACAAGCACAACTGATCCTGACTGCTGAGATGTCCATGCCTATACCTGCTCCTGACAATGAATAAGAAGCAAAATAGCACTCATTTGATAGTTACAAACCCATCCAGGGGAAGAGCAAAAGGCTCTTTCATCGCCACAGTTAATATTTCCTGCCCAAAGAAACTTGCATATAAACATATACTCCAAACATGTACAGGACTGATGCTGCATGTTTTATTATCTGAAATAGCCAACCAGGATGTACTAGTCTCATAACATAGTCGCCCTTCTTCTGAATTACCCCAGCCTGGATGTCCAAATACCAAGTTCTGCAGGTGTGCGATTCAGAAATGTCCATATTGTGAAATGACCTACACCCATACAGGCTTTGCTATCTGCATGGGGCCCATCACCAGAACAGGTTATTCTGGATGTTAATCTATCAGAGAGGAGACAGAGCAATAGCAGACAGCACTTATTCGTACCTCCCTTCACTGCTGTAACTCCCCTGTATTTTTGGATGTTGTGCTCTGGATGTCCCATATTCTTCTGATATATCCCCTCTAAAATGCCATCTTATGTGTCTTTATAAAATTAGTACCCAAAACCTTTCCCAATAGGTCATGAATATTGTCAGACGGCTGCCTGGGTGAGAATCTTCACAGTCTTGGCAAGTGCATATATCTATATGATTTGCAAGGGATTGTGGGCAATGCAGTTCATTCACACCAGACACAGCTGCTCACAATAATTAGTTGTGCTTTTGGGTAAAGCCAATAAGATATTTATTTATGGGGTTATTTCTCCCAACACAGATATGCTTGGTAGCACATAAATCAGGTTACTTGCTTTCAGTGTTAAACTTGAAAAAAACAAAATCAGGAAAACAACATTTGAACTGTCAGGCAATCAAAGCAAAAGGAAATAAGACCTGGTTGGTAACCAACTGGTCTTTTCTGTAGGCTTTAGCTAATATTCTCTTAGCATGTATCAAACAACAAACCAAAAGCCACAAAGAAGAGAAAAACTGTTCTTTTCAGGTAAACGTCTTATATCTTCCCACATAGATTCAGAAGTGATTCTCACAGAGCTCACAAGCAATTAGGTAAGGCTCAATTGCTAGCAGTTATCCAGCTGAAACCCCTTAGCTGGCTTGCTTTCTACTGCGTGGCTAAAATACTACTCAGGAGCTTTTCTGAGTAGATTAAAGAACAAGTTTGTATTTCTTTGTGATGGTTGCTGTACTTTACAACAGAAAATCACCAAAGGAGTTTAGACAGAGAGCAGTCCATGTAAACAGATTCTTCATCTGCTATCACCCCCTCTTCTTCAACAAGCATGGGTTCAATATCATGGATTGGCACAGATGAATCTCCCAATGGAGCACTTTCAGGAGAATACTTGTTTCCCTGCTGTCTTTCAAGGTTATAGCTAGGGCATAGATCAGTGTTCATACCTGAGCTTCCATTGCTGTTAGAGTTCCTCTCTATATAGCCTGGCCAGTATGTAGTCCAGTTCTTATGTCCAGCCTTCCAATCCAGATCCCTGGACACTGGATCTCTCTTCACATACCTTCTGGCACGGGTCTTAGGGTCCCTTCCACGTGCAGCCGTCTCCCTCACAGGTACCGTCTGGAGATTCCTAGCTCTGCAGCACCATTTCTCTGGCTTTCCCCAGTCCAATGGTGTATGCTGGCCCTTGGAATGCCTCCTAGTATACGTACTGCTCTGGACTCTTCTAGACCTCTCAAAGGCTTTTCTCCTCCTTCTTCCAAAGGGTTTCTTTCCCTCTCTGTCCGTCCGGTTTGGCTTCTGCTTCTGATGATGAAGATGATCAAGCTCAAGCTGATTCTCTGTAGAATAAACTCTACCTTTATTCTGCTTAGATGAGTGCTCCTCCCTAACACAGCGCAGCTGTGCTGAATCAGGCCCTGCCCTTTGAGATGTGTGCTTAGGGATTACCTCATAGCCCTCCTGATTGAACACACGTTTCCCCACTTCAGCTCCTCTAATGGCTGTTGGAAACCTGGTGCATTCTGGGACTGGTAGTCTTTTATGGGAAAATTCTGTTTTCTTATTTCTACCAGAACTGACAGGTTGCTTGTTCAGAGTCACTTCACCTTTTCTATAGCTCCTTCCTGAGCTATGATAAGCTTCCTTATCACATACCCCCCTGCTTAAGTTATTACGGACTGGTGTCACTGGTGAAACTTCTTCTCTACAGTCCGTAATACGGGAAAGGGCATCCGCATTCTTGTGTAACTTCCCAGCACGATGTTCAACTTCAAAATTAAATGCCTGTAAGGCCATGTACCAGCGTGTCAACCTGGCATTGTGGTTCTTCATTTGCTGCAACCACTTAAGTGGGGCATGGTCTGTGACAAACTGGAACTTTCTCCCTGTAAGGTAAAACCTTAACGCCTCCACTGACCACTTGATAGCTAAACATTATTTTTCTATTGTGGAATACTTTTGTTCAGCCAGTGACAACTTCCTGCTCAGGTACATCACAGGATGCTCTTCCCCTTCATGACACTGGGATAGAACCGCTCCTAGCCCTACATCCGATGCATTTGTTTGAACCAGAAAGGGTTTCTTGAAGTCCACCCCTTTCAGTACCGGTCCTGTACACAATTTTCCTTTTAGGACTGAAAAAGCTTTTTCAGCTTCAGGTGTCCACTTTAGCTGGTTTGGACAATTCTTCCGCAGCATATCCGTGAAAATTGCACTTTTCTCTGCAAATTGCGGTATAAATCTGCGGTAGTATCCAATTAGTCCCAAGAAACTTCTTAGTTGTTTCTTTGTTGTTGGAGGAGGAAAATTCCTGATGCTATCTACTTTACTCATTAGAGGTTTAATTTTTCCTCTTCCCACTAGGTGGCCCAGGTATTTTACCTCCCTATTTGCAAAGGCACACTTCTTTGGGTTTAAAGTGATTCCCGCTTGCTTCATGGAGCACAAGACTGCCCTGATCCTCTTTAGATGCTCCGCCCAGGTGTTACTATGGATTATGACATCATCCATATATGCAAAAGCATAATTTTGGTGGGGTCGAAGTACCTGATCCACTAACCTTTGGCAGGTAGCCGCTGCTCCATGCAGTCCGAAAGGCATCCTCTTGAACTGGAAAAGTCCAACGGGGGTGCTGAACGCAGTCTTCGGCTTCGACTCCCTGGTGAGAGGGATTTGCCAATATCCTTTTGTCATATCAAGGGTGGTTAAGTATTGAGCCTGTCCCAGCTGGTCCAACAGCTCTTCAATTCTTGGCATTGGATATGCATCAAAAACTGATATGGCGTTTACCTGCCGTAAGTCAATACAAAATCTTAAAGATCCATCAGGCTTCGGCACCAGGACTATGGGGCTATTCCAGGGACTCTTTGACTCCTCTATTACTCCCATGTCCAACATCTCCTGGACTTGTGCCACTACTTCCTGTCTCTTGGCTTCAGGCAAGCGGTATGGCCTTTGACGAACTAATTTCCCAGGTGGAGTTATTATTTCATGGGCAACCAAATGTGTCTCCCCAGGTATGGGTGTCAACACATCTGGGAATTCTTTAAGCAATTTCCTAATTTCTTCCTGTTGTACCACTGTCAGGTCCTCACCTATTTGGGGCTCTGATTTTTCTTTACAATCAGATACCTGGGGTCCCAAATCTTCCTCTTCATTCGCCTCCCTCTCTCGGGCACAGGTGGCAGCTAGGCTTTTAAACCCCTTTGACGTCAGTAGAACCAAAGCCTTTGGTTCCACGCTCAGAATTTTCCAGGGATGTGACCTCCTCCACAGGTGGAAAACCCAGCCTCTCACAGATCAATTGGGCAATCCTGTCTCCTGTCTTCACGTGATAATCATTCTGTCCAAAATTAAATAACAGAACTTTAATATTGCCCCTGTAATCGGGATCAATTACTCCCGCACCCACATCGATGAAATATTTAAGGGCTAATCCGGACCTTGGGGCTACTCTCCCATAGCATCCAATAGGTATTTCCACTTGGAGACCGGTGTCAACCAGGGCTCTCCCTTGGCTAGGTACAGTCACATTTTCTATGCTGCATAGGTCAAACCCAGCAGCTTGAGGGGTTGCCCGCTTAGGAGCTTGGGCCTTCTCTGTGACCCTATGGTACTTTAGGATGAATGTCTGCTTTGGGGTAGCTTGGTCTTCTGGACGCTTAACCATCTTTTTAGCTGGGGTCTGAGGACTTCCAAATAAAGGCCCGGGAGCTATTACCATTAAACCTTCTCCCTCCTTCTTTCCTAGTCCTTCCACTAGACCCTGCTTAAATCTTGGCCAGTCTCTTCCTAGAACCAAATCAAAGGGTAGCCTAGGCACCACTGCTAATAGGACTTCCTCTTGTTCCCCCAGGCACTTAACCTTTAGACTATAGGTGGGATATGATGTTGCAGCACCATGAATGCATCTGATGTGAACTTGGCTTTCAGGGGTTTTAGGCACAAATCCTTCTTGGGCCTCTATCCTCTTCCAAAGCCTTTTTGACATCATACTCTGGTCTGCCCCAGAGTCTAACAAAGCATTTGTGGTAATTCCTTGCACATCAACCATCAAAAGAAATCCTTCTTTGGGCTGTTTTAAATCCACACCCATTAAGCTAGTGTGTGTCTGGCATCTCTTTTCTAAATGTCCCCATTTTCCACACTTGAAACATTTCTTTCTATTCCACTGTGTCATCTGGTTTGATACAGTACATTCATTTTCAGAAACATTTTTAATTATTTTCTTTTCTGATACAGCACATCTTGCCTCAGCACCAATCTTCAGAGGGCCACCCATTCTATGGCAAGCCTGCGTGGCTTCCAAGAATCTCTCTGCTAGCATGGTTGCCTCTCCAAGATTTTGGCAATTTTGCTGTATAAGGAAAGTGTGCAAATCTTTAGGGACCGCAGACATAAATTGTTCAAGCATTATAATGTCTAATAACATTTCTACCGTCTTTTGCTCAGGCTCCAACCATTTTACAGCTAAACCTCTGATTCTCTGACTCAGAGCCCTGGGTGTTTCACCCACTCTCAATGTAGTAGCTCTAAACATTCGCCTATACTCTGAAATAGACAACCCTAGGCGATCTCTAATAGCAGCCTTTACATCCTTATAATTCAAAGCCTGGGCTGCTGGCATTGCTCTGTAAGCTGCAAGCGCCTCTCCAGTTAATGAGGCTGCCAGCCTTACTGCCCACTGGGTCTCTGGCCATGCTAATGCTTGTGCCACTCTTTCAAAAGACTCTAGAAAATCATCAACATTATCATCTGGAGTTAACTTCCCAAAACTAAATGCCCCAATCCCCTGATTGAGTCCCACACTGTCCACATGTGGTGTACCAGTATTTACTGCTGGTCTTGCATCTGTTCCACTTTGGTTCTGCAGCTTAACTAGGGCTTGCACCAGATCAAGCACTGGCCTCTGCTGGTCCATTAAGGCTTTCATAGCAGTGTCCTGAGCTTGCTGCGATAGCTCCTGTTGCCTGCTAAACTGGGCTGCCATCCACTGAGGTAGTTCCTTTGGATCCATCTTGATCCCTGCAAGAAACAAAGAAAAAAAACAAAGTGCACCACCTTCCAAACAGGTGTTTTTTTTTTCTACTTTTTTTTTTCCAATTACCCCTGTGCCTTACTCCCATCCACCACTAGACATGCCAGGGTACTTGTTACCTTATGCCAGTGATGAATCCAGCTCTGCACAGGGTCTTTTCCTCCTGGGACAGCTTCCTGGAACATCCACTTCTCCTCCAAAGTGCAGTTGAGGGAAAATCCTTTTTTCCAGCTTTAAACTTGAACTTTAGTTGTAATCCTCAGCAAGTAAATCCCTTTGTGCAACAGCAATCCGAAAAACTACGCCATTTGTCAGACGGCTGCCTGGGTGAGAATCTTCACAGTCTTGGCAAGTGCATATATCTATATGATTTGCAAGGGATTGTGGGCAATGCAGTTCATTCACACCAGACACAGCTGCTCACAATAATTAGTTCTGCTTTTGGGTAAAGCCAATAAGATATTTATTTATGGGGTTATTTCTCCCAACACAGATATGCTTGGTAGCACATAAATCAGGTTACTTGCTTTCAGTGTTAAACTTGAAAAAAACAAAATCAGGAAAACAACATTTGAACTGTCAGGCAATCAAAGCAAAAGGAAATAAGATCTGGTTGGTAACCAACTGGTCTTTTCTGTAGGCTTTAGCTAATATTCTCTTAGCATGTATCAAACAACAAACCAAAAGCCACAAAGAAGAGAAAAACTGTTCTTTTCAGGTAAACTTCTTATATCTTCCCACATAGATTCAGAAGTGATTCTCACAGAGCTCACAAGCAATTAGGTAAGGCTCAATTGCTAGCAGTTATCCAGCTGAAACCCCTTAGCTGGCTTGCTTTCTACTGCGTGGCTAAAAATACTACTCAGAAGCTTTTCTGAGTAGATTAAAGAACAAGTTTGTATTTCTTTGTGATGGTTGCTGTACTTTACAACAGAAAATCACCAAAGGAGTTTAGACAGAGAGCAGTCCATGTAAACAGATTCTTCATCTGCTATCACCCCCTCTTCTTCAACAAGCATGGGTTCAATATCATGGATTGGCACAGATGAATCTCCCAATGGAGCACTTTCAGGAGAATACTTGTTTCCCTGCTGTCTTTCAAGGTTATAGCTAGGGCATAGATCAGTGTTCATACCTGAGCTTCCATTGCTGTTAGAGTTCCTCTCTATATAGCCTGGCAAGTATGTAGTCCAGTTCTTATGTCCAGCCTTCCAATCCAGATCCCTGGACACTGGATCTCTCTTCACATACCTTCTGGCACGGGTCTTTGGGTCCCTTCCACGTGCAGCCGTCTCCCTCACAGGTACCGTCTGGAGATTCCTAGCTCTGCAGCACCATTTCTCTGGCTTTCCCCAGTCCAATGGTATATGCTGGCCCTTGGAATGCCTCCTAGTATACATACTGCTCTGGACTCTTCTAGACCTCTCAAAGGCTTTTCTCCTCCTTCTTCCAAAGGGTTTCTTTCCCTCTCTGTCCGTCCGGTTTGGCTTCTGCTTCTGATGATCCTCCTGATGATGAAGATGATCAAGCTCAAGCTGATTCTCTGTAGAATAAACTCTACCTTTATTCTGCTTAGATGAGTGCTCCTCCCTAACACAGCGCAGCTGTGCTGAATCAGGCCCTGCCCTTTGAGATGAGTGCTTAGGGATTACCTCATTGCCCTCCTGATTGAACACACGTTTCCCCACTTCAGCTCCTCTAATGGCTGTTGGAAACCTGGTGCATTCTGGGACTGGTAGTCTTTTATGGGAAAATTCTGTTTTCTTATTTCTACCAGAACTGACAGGTTGCTTGTTCAGAGTCACTTCACCTTTTCTATAGCTCCTTCCTGAGCTATGATAAGCTTCCTTATCACAATATACACCTATTGCAAAGAAGATATTAATGTTTGCAAATACCTATATTTCATAAAATGCACATGTGCATCACAATTCCTCTCCAACGCTGCCTACCCCTCCTCCAGAAGTCCCAACCCCTGATCCATAAATAAGTACATGCCATCTTGGCATGCATCCATATATGCATGAATTTGCCTGCTCAATTTTATAACAGACATTTTCCACATATAAAACATGCTTTACACGTGAGACGTGTTCTGTAAAATTTCCCTCCCTACAATGACCAAAATTGTCCACAAATGCAATCAAAAATATTTATTATATTTTTTGGTTTTTCATGTAACTGTACATAGTTAAACTTTTTTTGTTTGTAATAATTGTTCTCTGTAACTGGTTTGTTTATTGTAAACCATCCCTGATCTCTGGAAGGGGTGGTATATAAAAACTGCTTAAATAATAAATAAATGAATAAATAAAATACATTTGTGGGGGAGCAGGAGGCCCTGTGTGCTGGGAGTGTGGCTGTGTCCAGCACTGTGCAAGAGGCTACCCATTACCTGTGAGTATTCTGTGGGTCTGACTGGGAGAACATGTCAATCCTCCCATTGACATCATCGTGGCACTTTGCAAAAATAGTTAAGAAAAAACTAAAAGGAGCAGCTGCAAAGGTTAAAGATTTACATCAAGCATAGGCGTTTTTTAAAAATACTATCTTGGAAGCCCAGGCCAGATGTATTCCATGCTTTAAGAAAAGTGAAAGGAAGTCCAAAATCTGCCAGCATGGTTTAAAGGCAAGGTCAGAGAGACTGCTGTAGCCAAAAAGGCATCTTTCAGGAAATGGAAAAGGAGCCAGGTGATGAAAATGGGAAACAACATAAGCACTGGCAAGTTAAGATGCAAGGCACTGATAAGGCAGGCACAAAGAAAATTTGAAAAAAAGCTTGCCGTGGAAGCAGAAATTCATATTAAAAACTTTTTCAAGCATTTTGTAGCAAAAAAAACCTATAAATCAGTTGGGCCATTGGATGATAGAGGAGTAAAAGGAGCATGAATGGAGGATAAGGCCATGGAAGACTAATGGAGAGACTGAATGAATTCTTTGCTTCATTGTTTACTGAAGAAGATGTAGGGAAGTAACCCATGCTTGAAATGACATTTAAAGGTTCTATATTGGAAGAACTGAAAGAAATATTGATAAACTGGGAAGATGTATTACAAGTATTAGATAAACTGAAGACTAGTAAATTACCTGGACTAGATGGTATACATCCAAGGGTGTTGAAAGAACTGAAATATGAGATTGCAGATCTACTGTTAATAATCTGTGAACTATCATTAAAATCATCTTTAGTTCCTTAAGATTGGCAAATAGACAATGTAATGCCGATATTTAAAAAGGGTTCCAGGGGTGATCCGGGCAACTACAGATCAGTGAGCCTGACGTCAGTATCGGGAAAAATGATAGGAACCATATTAAAGAACAAAATTACTGAACATGTAGATAGTTGTGGCTTAATGAGAGACAGCCAACATGGCTTTAGACAAGGAAGATCTTGTCTTAATATTCTGTTATGTTTTTTTGAAGGTGTGAATAAACAGGTAGAAAAAGGTGAGTCGGTTGATATAGTCTATCTGGACTTTCAGAAAGCCTTTGACATGGTCCCTCATCAGAGACTTTTGGCAAAACTAAAAAGTCATGGGATAGGAGGTAGTGTACTATTGTGTATCAGGACCTGGTTAAAAGATAGAAAGCGGAAGGTAGGGCTAAATGGCCAATTTTCCCAATGGAGAAAGGTGAATAGTAGAGTAGCCTAGGGATCTGTGCTGGGTCCGCTGCTTTTTGACATATTCATAAATGACCTTGAAAAGGGAATAATGAGTGAGGTTATCAGTTTTACAGAGAACACTAAACTATTTAAAGTTGTTAAAACCCATGAGGATTGTGGAAAATTGCAAGAGGATCTTGATAAATTAGAAGACTGGGCTTCCAAATGGTAGATGAAATTTAATGTGGACAAGTGCAAAGTCATGCACCCAGGAAAGAACAACCCAAAGTATGGTTACACGATGCAAGGTTCCACATTAAGAACCACCACTCAGGAAAAAGATTTAGGTGTTATCGTGGGAAGAGGAATATCAAGGAGAAAAATACATCATCTGCTCTTGCAACCTCTATGGTAACTGTGGGAACTATGGATCGGCATTTGTTAGCTGGGATGAGGGATAAGGGAAGGGCTGGGGTTTTATCTTTGGACCTCCCCCTGTCTTCTTTGTCCAGGGCATCCTTTAGCCTGATTGTTAGGACTTCCTACCCTCCACCTGGTATTCTGGACTCAATAGAAGTGGATAGTTCTTACCCTTACTGTGGTCTGAGGAGGCAAAAAGATCTGCCTCTGCTCAGACTACACTGCAAGTCCTGTTAGAGGACATTGCTTTTGGTGCCAAATGAGGTTCCTGGGCCTGCTATTTCCACTTCTACATCAGGAGTGTAAGCTTCTTAGGTAACTTTATTAGACATATGGAAAGTGGTATCCCAGACCAATTTGTAGTTATAAAATTTTATGGATCAAACAATGACGTTCTGTTTTCAGACTGTAAAATAATTTCAAACTTACGATTCTAGGATAAAAAAAAGGGCGCGGGGAGGGTCCCGGCACCCGCGAGTAACTGGGCACACGGCCCGGTGTGGGACCCTGCCCATGGCCGAAGAAGAGAGAGGGGGGTATGAGGGGAGGGGGACGCTCCAGCTGTCATTTAAAATGATTGGCTCCGCCACGGGGATGTGCGTGGCGGGAGCCAATCAAGGCGGCGCATCTCTGTGCTTGGACGAGGGAGACGGTGCCCGAGCACATGAGGAAAGGCTCTGCAGCTGGCAGGGTGTTGTCATGGAGCCGGGATTGGGGCCTAGGCACAAAGGGTGGACCTCGTGGCAGAGTGGGGGGCCCCGAAGAACGCGGATCCCAGCAGCTCGAGGCAGTAGGAGGGGAGACAACGCGGTTGGTGCGGTAGGACCCAGAGGATTTGAGCAGCAGAGGGGACCTGTGACGGCTTGGTGGAGAGGCCCGACTGAGGAGCCCGGTGCGGTGTGGCAGCTTTTAGAGGCAAGTATTATATTAAAAAAAAAGAAGGGGGGGGGGAATAGAGCAGCGGTCCTCACGTGGAGCAGGCTGTGTAAGAGTAGCCTTTCTGGAGGGGGGCAGTTCGAGGGCTGGCTTAAAAAAAAAAAACTCAGCCAAGCATTTAAAGTCGCAGGCTCCAGTTCGGATAGGGCATAGGTTCCATTTTGGTGAGAGGATGGCAGGGGGGAGGGGTAGGCAGCGTGGGAGGCGGGTAGCGAGCAGGGCGAGGTGGTGCAGCGTGTGGGAGGGCAGAGCGGCAGGGGGGTAGACAAGGGGAGGCAAGAGGGTCATACAGAGCAGTCAAGGAGCTCGGCCTCCGACCGGGGGGCGGGTAGCCGGGGCCGAGCGACAATGGGGCGCAGAGGGTCATCAGCTTCGGTGAGGGGAGTGGGGGGTGGCTGCAGAGCTCGGGGGCGGAGATTGGGGGTCATAAGAACATAAGAACATAAGATATGCCATACTGGGTCAGACCAAGGTCAATCAAGCCCAGTATTCTGTTTCCAACAGTGGCCAATCTAGGTCATATGTACCTAGCAGTTTCCCCAAGGGACACAGGTTCCACAATGCTTGTATTGGTTCAAGCATTGATATCCTGGGTCCCTTCTTAATAATGGTTTATGGACCTTTCCTCAGGAACTTGTCCAAACCTTTTTTAAGCCCAGCTACATTAACAGCCTTTATTACATCCTCCGGTAACAAATTCCAGAGTTTGATTACACGTTGAGTGAAAAAATATTTTCTTTTATTAGTCTTAAATAGTTTACCCTGTAGCTTCATTGCATGTCCCCTAGGTTTTCTATATTCTGATAAGGTAAACAGTCGATCTACGTTTACCCATTCCACTCCGTTCATTAATTTATAGACTTCTATCATATCTCCCCTCAGCCGTCTCTTTTCCAGGTTAAAGAGCCCTAAGCTTTTTAGCCTTTCTTCATAGGAGTATCCTTCCATCCCCTTTACCATTTTGGTGGCTCTTCTCTGAACCTTTTCTAAAATCGCTATATCCTTTTAAGATACGGCGACCAGAATTGCACACAATATTCAAGGTGCGGTCTCACCATGGAACGATATAGAGGCATTATAATATCTTTTGTTTTATTTTCCATTCCTTTCCTTATCATACCTAGCATTCTATTTGCTCTCTTGGCCACTGCTGCAAACTGGGCCGAGGGTTTTAACATGGTATCCAAAATGACGCCTAAATCTTTTTCCTGGGTGGTAGTTCCTAATATGGAACCTTGCATCGTGTAACCATAGTTTGGGTTTTTCTTCCCTAGGTGCATAACCTTGCACTAGTCCACATTAAATTTCATCTACCATTTGGATGCCCAGTCTTCTAATTTATTAAGATCCTCTTGCAATTTTCCACAATCCTCTTGGGTTTTAACAACTTTAAATAGTTTTGTGTCTTCTGGCTCTTTTTTCCATTTCCTGAAAGATGCTTTTTTGGCAACAACAGCCTCTCTGACCTCACCTTTAAACCATGCTGGCAGTTTTTTGGACTTCCTTCCACTTTTCTTAAAGTGTGGAATACAGCTGGTCTGGGCTTCCAAGATAGTATTTTTCAACAACAGCCAAGCCTAATGTACGTCTTTAACCTTTGCAACTGCTCCTTTTAGTTTTTTCTTAACTGTTTCCCTCATTTTATCATAGTCTCCCTTTCAAAAGTTATAAGGTAGTACTGTGGATTTCCTTACCATCCCTCCTCCACTAATTAAATCAAAGGCAATCATGCTATGATCACTATTGCCAAGTGGCCCCCAACAACCTTATCTCTTGCACTAGATCTGCTGTTCCACTAAGGACTAGGTATAATATGGCTTCCCCTCTGGTCGGTTCATGAACCAGCTGCTCCAAGAAGCAGTCATTTATTTCATCTAGGAACTTTATCTCCCTAGCATGTCCTGACGTGACACTGACCCAGTCGATACTGGGGTAGTTGAAATCACCCATTATTATTACTGCGCTGTAACTTTTGTTAGCTTCCTTGATTTCTTTGAAAATTTCATCATCCATTTGGTCATTCTGGCCAGGCGGTCGATAGTACACCCCCACTGCCATCGCCTTCCCCCTTTTACATGGAATTTCAATCCATATAGATTCTACAGCAGATTTTGTTTCCTGCAAAACTTTAATCCTTTCTGACTCAATGCCCTATCTAACATAGAGAGCAACCCCTCCACCAATTTGATCAGCTCTATCATTACGATATAGTTTTTACCCAGGTATCACAGTGTCCCACTTGTTGTCCTCCTTCCACCATGTCTCTGATATTCCAATCATATATAACCTTTCATTTAGTGCTATATATTCTAACTCTCCCATCTTATTTTTTAGACTTCTAGCATTTGCATACAAGCATTTTAGAGAATGTATTTTATTCATATTAATTTGGCTATTGTTAGACATGGGTAATTTGGGATCTTTAAGCTCTGTCTGCTCCATACTTGAGGGCATATGGGCTAGTTTACTCTTTTGTGGAACCTCTCTGCTTTTGGTAGTATCCTTCAAAGATACATTCTTCCGAACTATCCGCTCTTGGGCGACTGTCGGCTTTACCCTAATATCTAGTTTAAAAGCTGCTCTATCTCCTTTTTAAAGGTTAATGCCAGCAGCCTGGTTCCATCCCGGTTAAGGTGCAGCCCATCCCTTCGGAAGAGCCCCTCCTTTCCCCAGAATGTTCCCCAGTTCCTAACAAATCCAAAACCCTCATCTCTGCACCATTGTCTCATCCACGAATTGAGACTCCGGAGCTCTGCCTGCCTTTTGGGTCCTGCACGTGGAACAGGAAGCATTTCGGAGAACGCTACCCTGGAAGTTCTGGATTTCAACTTCCTACCTAAAAGCCTAAATTTAGCCTCCAGAACCTCCCTACCACATTTTCCTATGTCATTGGTACCGACATGTACCAAGACAGCAGACTCCTCCCCAGCACTATCTAAGACCTTATCTAGGTGGCGCGTGAGGTCTGCTACCTTGGCACCAGGCAGTCATGTTACCAGAGGATCCTCACATCCAGCAGCCACCCAGCTATCTACATGCCTAATGATCGAATCACCAACTATAACGGCTGTTCTAACCCTTCCCTCATGGGCACATGGCCCTGGAGAAACTTCCTCAGTGCGAGAGGGTTTTACATCACCTGGAGGACAGGTCCTAGTTACAGGATCACTTCCTGCCACACCAGGGTGATGCTCTCCTGTCACGTGACCTCTCTCCTCCATGGCAACAGGGAGGCTGCCAGGATGGAGGTGGGACTTCTGGACTATATCCCTGTAGGCCTCGTCTATGTACCTCTCTGTCTGTCTTATGCTTTCCAAGTCTGCTACTTTAGCCTCTAGAGAATGGACTCGTTCCCTGAGAGCAAAGAACTCCTTGCACCTAGTGCACACGTAAGACCTCTCGCCAACTGGGAGAAAATCGTACATGTGACACTCAATGCAAAAGACTGGAAAGCCCCCATCCCACTGCTGGACTGCTGTTTGCATCTTAATTTTAAGCTTGTGTTTAGATCTAAGTTCTTTACTTACTAAGGGTTGCTATGGATATTTATACTAATAAAACTGTACCTAATATGTGTAATATACCTTGTTCACCTGAAGCTTAACTAATCTCAGGTCCTTAGTATGATTGATTTGGGTAACGAGCTTCACCTGAGAGCACCTCCTGCCTTTTAAGATGTGTAAGTACCTATAAAGCTACGATTATCCCAGGGGTGGGAGGGAGGGAAATAACACTTATTAAAAGAGGGCTGCTACACAGTACTCTGTCTTGTGCTGCTGAGGTAAGCTATATTTTGATTTGATTTAAATTATAGCTCTTAGATGCTGCTAGGCTCTAACTTCTTATGAAATTTAAACTACAAGCTCTCTGCTGGGTTCTAAATTTAACCAGAAAGCTCTCTTCTGTGTTTTAAATTTAAGCTAAAAGTACTTTGCTGATGCTAGGCCCTGAGTGACTATTACATTTAAACTACAAGCTCTCTGCTGGGTATGAAATGTAACCAGAAAGTTCTCCTCTGTGTTTTAAAACTAAAAGTACTTTTCTGATGCTAGGCCCTGAGTGACTATTGTTTATTAAATGTAAACTACAAGCTCTCTGCTTGGTTCCAAATGTAACCAGAATGCTTTCTTCTGTGTTTTAAATTTAAACTAAAAGTACTTTGCTGTTACTAGGCCCTGAGTGACTATTAAACTTCAAGCTCTCTGCTGGGTATGAAATGTAACCAGAAAGTCCTCCTCTGTGTTTTAAATTTAAACTTAAACTGCTGCTACTAGGCCCTGACTGATTTAACAAAAAATAGTGGGTTCACAGATTAATTAGCTTTAATACAAAGAATTCCTTTTAGAAAATTACCAGAAGTATATACTCACAGTTGCAGATCTCTCTCCAGAAGTAACAGTCCCTTTTTCTAGTCCTTCAAGAAGGGTCAGAGGTTGATGGGGGGTCCAAGGGAGGCAGAGCCCATTACAGCGGCTGAGAGGGACGGTTTGGGGGCAGGGATGATGTCTGTGGGGCAGCTACAGTGGGGTGAGGATATGGCGGGGGGGATTGGGGTAGATTCAGATGGGGGGCGGGGGTAGATGCGGCGGGGGGGGGAATTTCACAGGTGCGGGCTCGGGACCCCTTCACGCAGTGGGAATGAGGGGAATTGGTGCGGGGTTCACTTCCCCAGCTATAGGGGCATGGTTGGGTGGGGTAAGGGAGCGTTTTCCCATGGGGAAGGGCATGCTGTTCAGATGGGCTATGGGCCTGGGGGCTACCAGACAGCATGGGATCAATGGATCGGGGGAGGGCAAGGCCCATCTAGGGCTGAGTGGGCGGGGGCTTGGCAACCAGCATAGTCCTCTGTTTCCCCCCACCCCCGGGTCTTTCCTTTTGTGTCTCCACAGGTTCCCTTCATTGCATCACCCAGCGGAGTGCAAGGGATGAATGGTCACTCGCGTGGGGTGAATATGGATGGAGGAGTCGCTGTCGGGGGCTCGTCTGAGCAGGGAGCCGGTGCCCAGCAGGTGGTGGTGGACTGTCAGCAGGAGATGCTCCACACGATTGGAATAAAGACGGTGGATATGGCCAAGACGGGTGAGTAGCAGGGGGAGCAGGCTGTGGGGGAAGAAGGGATTGGCACGAGAGCTAAACGGTTAGGAAAAGTGAGCCAAAAAAAGAGGCATGCGTTTAGGCGGCGACGTAGCTCGGAGTCGTCCTCCTTTTCCTCTTCAACAAGTTCGTCAGTGGTGTCTTTGAGAGATGAAGGAGGAAGGGCGGGGGTGCCGGGCAGTGCGACTGCCGAGTGCAAGGCCAGGGGCGGGACTACAGCGTCGACAACTTTGTCAGAATTGTGGGAAGGAGTTCCAAAGAAGTTGCGAACAAAGATTAGGAAGCAGAGATATATCGATATTTTCCGCTTGCTGGAGGGTCGGAATCTTTTGGGGGAAAGTAAGAAAAAGCGCAAGGAGTATGAGAAGGCTGGGAGGCTTTGTAAGGTTTCTCGGAATGTGGTAAACTGGGTGCAGGCTTTTTTACGTTTGGTGAGTGTGTGGAGTCAGAAATATCCGGAGCAGTACGGGATGTTGTTAGCATACGCGGACTCGATCCCTGAGGCGTCGCAAACACACGAGGGATGGTAGTAGTTAAATTACGATGAAAAATTCTGGGACAAAATGGAAGAGAACAAGATGTTAACCTGGGGCATGCAGGATATTAACTTGTGGCTCACGCAGATGTCAGTCAGAGTGAATGTTGGAGGCGGGGGTGGGGGTGGAGGAAAGGCAGGGCCAGTGGCCGCTGCAGGGGGGGGGAACCGTTCCTTTCGCAGTGGAAGGGGTCTTGTTACAGCCCAAGCAGGTGGCAACTGGGGGGAGGGGAGACATGTTTTTTTATTTTTTATTTTACATTCTCTTATATACTGCGCTATTCTGCATCAGTGCGGTTTACATTGAACAAACTGAAATTACATTGAACAGGGCATTATAACTTGGAGATAACTATTTTTACAGGGAACATGGGCTATGGAGGGTTAAGTGGCTTGCCCAAGACCACAAGGAGCACCTGTGGGACTAGAAACCCCAGTCCTTCTGGCCCAAGGTTGCTGTCCTCTAGTGGGATTTGAACTCCCGACCTTCCGGCCTGAAGTACCTTGCCCCAACCACTAGGCCACTCCTCCTCTCATGTGTTGAAGGTTCAACAAGACCTCCTGCCCCTTCCCAGATTGCAAGTTTCAGCATGCGTGTTCAGTCTGCGGCGGGACACACGCGGAAATCAAATGTATTAAAAAAGGCGCCCAGCCGGCCCCTGTGCTGGCCCACAAGCTGTAGGTTGGCTTGGGGCTTGGCCCTTTCGCCAAACCTGATAGAGGTGTTAAGTACGTTGCTGCGCCACTACCCAAATAAAAGGGATAGGGACGTGTTGAAAATGGGGTTCCAGTTGGATTTTGTTATCCCCGTCCAAGGTGTTGTTGCGGTTGCGACGACTAGGAATTCCCCATCGGTGCGATGTTTCGAGTCAGTAGCACGGGAGAAGTTGGCTGTTGAGTTGAGCAAGGGGAGGATTGCGGATCCATTTGCTGAGCAGCCCTTCCAGAATTTCATGGTGTCCCCGTTGGGTATGATACCTAAGAAAGAACCAGGGAAGTATAGGTTGATACATAATTTGTCGTTTCCGTTAGGGGCTTTGGTTAATGACCACATCCCGTGAGTGCTGCACAGTTCGGTATGCCTCGTTTGATAGGGCAGTGGCACTGGTCAAGAAAGCAGGTCGAGGGGCGTGGATGGCAAAAGTGGATATTGAATCCGCATTTCGCTTGTTGCCGGTGCACCCTTCGTCCTTTCATTTGTTAGGTTTCCAGTTTGCAGGGGAATTTTATTTTGATAAATGCATGCCCATGGGTTGTGCGGTTTCGTGTGCCTACTTTGAGAAGTTCAGTACCTTCCTCCGGTGGGCAGTGGTACAGAGAGTAGGTAGAGCGGATGTGGTGCATTACCTCGGGTGAGATCCCAGAGGTTTCCGGGGTCCGGAGTCTTAGAGTACTTGGGGCGGAGGGGGGTACCATGGCAGGTGCGGACGTGAGGTCACCTTGCTAATTGCATGGCGGGTGAGGTATCGCTCCACGATGGCTGGTTTGATGATGGTATGTTAAAAATGTTAATATGTTAATTGGCAATAAAGCTGCGACCTGTTGCTTCCAAGATCGGTTGTGTGTGAATTTAAAACACAGAAGAGAGCTTTCTGGTTACATTTGGAACCCAGCAGAGAGCTTGTAGTTTACATTTAATAGTCACTCAGAGCCTAGCATCAGCAAAGTTCTTTTAGCTTAAATTTACAACACAGAAAAGAGCTTTCTGGTTAAATTTAGAACCCAGCAGAGAGCTTGTACTTTAAATTTCATAAGAAGTTAGAGCCTAGCAGCAGCTAAGAGCTATAATTTAAATCAAATCAGAATATAGCTTACCTCAGCAGCACAAGACAGGGTACTGTGTAGCAGCCCTCTTTTAATAAGTGTTAATTCACACCCACCCACCCCTGGGATAATCGTAGCTTTATAGGTACTTACACATCTTAAGACAGGAGGTGCTCTCAGGTGAAGCTCATTACCCAAATCAGTCATACACTAAGGACCTGAGATTAGTTAAGCTTCAGGTGAACAAGGTATATTACACGTATTAGGTTCAGTTTTATTAGTATAAATATCCATAGCAACCCTTAGTAAGTAAAGAACTTAGATCTAAACACAAACTTAAAACTAAGATGCAGACAGCAGTCCAGCAGCGGGATGGGGCTTTCCAGGCTTTTGCATTGAGTGTCACATGTATGATTTTCTCCCAGTTGGTGAGAGGTCTTACGTGTGCACTAGGTGCAAGGAGCTCTTTGCTCTCAGGGAACGAGTCCGTTCTCTAGAGGCTAAAGTAGCAGACATGGAAAGCATAAGACAGACAGAGAGGTACATAGACGAGACCTACAGGGATATAGTCCTGAAGTCCCACCTCCAGTCTGGCAGCATCCCTGTTGCCATGGAGGAGAGAGGTCACGTGACAGGAGAGCATCACCCTGGTGTGGCAGGAAGTGATCCTGTAACTAGGACCTGTCCTCCAGGTGATGAAAAACCCTCTCGCACCAAGGACGTTTCTCCAGGGCCATGTGCCCATGAGGGAAGGGTTAGGACAGCCGTTAAAGTTGGTGATTCGATCATTAGGCATGTAGATAGCTGGGTGGCTGATGGAAGTGAGGATCGCCTGGTAACATGCCTGCCTGGTGCGAAGGTAGCGGACCTCACGCGCCACCTAGATAAGGTCTTAGATAGTGCTGGGGAGGAGTCTGCTGTCTTGGTACATGTCGGTACCAATGACATAGGAAAATGTGGTAGGGAGGTTCTGGAGGCTAAATTTAGGCTTTTAGGTAGGAAGTTGAAATCCAGAACTTCCAGGGTAGCATTCTCCGAATTGCTTCCTGTTCCACGCGCAGGACCCAAAAGGCAGACAGAGCTCCGGAGTCTCAATGCGTGGATGAGACAATGGTGCAGAGATGAGGGGTTTGGATTTGTTAGGAACTGGGGAACATTCTGGGGAAAGGAGGGGCTCTTCCGAATGGATGGGCTTCACCTTAACCGGGATGGAACCAGGCTGCTGGCATTAACCTTTAAAAAGGAGATAGAGCAGCTTTTAAACTAGATATTAGGGGAAAGCCGACAGTCGCCCAAGAGCAGATGGTTCGGAAGAATGTATCTTTGAAGGATACTACCAAAAGCAGAGAGGTTCCACAAAAGAGTAAACTAGCCCAAATGCCCTCAAGTATGGAGCAGACAGAGCTTAAAGATCCCAAATTACTCATGTCTAACAGACAAATTAATATGGATAAAATACATTCTCTAAAATGCTTGTATGCAAATGCTAGAAGTCTAAAAAATAAGATGGGAGAGTTAGAATATATAGCACTAAATGAAAGGTTAGATATGATTGGAATATCAGAGACATGGTGGAAGGACGACAACCAGTGGGACACTGTGATACCTGGGTACAAACTATATCGTAATGATAGAGCTGATCAAATTGGTGGAGGGGTTGCTCTCTATATTAGAGAGGGCATTAAGTCAGAAAGGATTAAAGTTTTGCAGGAAACAAAATCTGCTGTAGAATCTATATGGATTGAAATTCCATGTAAAAGGGGGAAGGCAATGGCAGTGGGGGTGTACTATCGAGCGCCTGGCCAGAATGACCAAATGGATGATGAAATGCTCAAAGAAATCAAGGAAGCTAACAAATGTTACAGCACAGTAATAATAATGGGTGATTTCAACTACCCCGGTATCGACTGGGTCAGTGTCACGTCAGGACATGCTAGGGAGATAAAGTTCCTAGATGAAATAAATGACTGCTTTTTGGAGCAGCTGGTTCATGAACCGACCAGAGGGGAAGCCATATTAGACCTAATCCTTAGTGGAACACCAGATCTAGTGCAAGAGATAAGGTTGTTGGGGCCACTTGGCAATAGTGATCATAGCATGATCGCCTTTGATTTAATTAGTGGAGGAGGGATAGTAAGGAAATCCACAGTACTACCTTTTAACTTTCGAAAGCGAGACTATGATAAAATGAGGAAAACAGTCAAGAAAAAACTAAAAGGAGCAGTTGCAAAGGTTAAAGACGTACATCAGGCTTGGCTGTTGTTGAAAAATACTATCTTGGAAGCCCAGGCCAGCTGTATTCCACGCTTTAAGAAAAGTGGAAAGAAGTCCAAAAAACTGCCAGCATGATTTAAAGTTGAGGTCAGAGAGGCTGTTGTTGCCAAAAAAGCATCTTTCAGGAAATGGAAAAAAGAGCCAAACGACGAAACCTGGAAACAGCACAAGCACTGGCAAGTCAAATGCAAGGCATTGATAAGGCAGGCAAAGGGAGAATTTGAGAAGAAGCTTGCTGCAGAAGCAAAAACGCGAAGTAAAGACCTTTTCAAGTACATTCGTAGCAAAAAACCTGTGAGAGAGTCAGTTGGTCCATTAGATGATAAAGGGGTTAAAGGAGCACTAAGAGGCGACAAGGCGATAGCGGAGAGACTGAACAAATTCTTTGCTTCAGTCTTTACTGAGGAAGATGTAGGGATGTTACCCATGACTGAAGTATTTAAAGGTGCAGAAGAATTGAAGGAAATATCGATACATCGAGAAGATGTATTACAACTATTAGATAAGCTGAAGAGTAGCAAATCACCTGGGCTGGATGGTATACATCCAAGGGTATTGAAAGAACTGAAATATGAGATTGCTGACCTGCTATTAGTAATCTGTGAACTATCATTAAAATCATCTCTAATACCTGAAGATTGGAGGATCGCCAATGTAACACCAATTTTTAAAAAGGGTTCCAGGGGTGATCCGTGAAATTACAGACCGGTGAGCCTGACGTCAATACCGGGAAAAATGATAGAAACCATCATAAAGAATAAAATTACTCAGCATGTAGATAGTCATGAACTAATGAGAGACAGCCAGCATGGCTTTAGACAAGGAAGATCTTGTCTTACTAATCTGTTATGTTTTTTTGAAGGAGTGAATAATCAGGTGGACAAAGGTGAGTCGGTTGATATTGTGTATCTGGACTTTCAGAAAGCCTTTGACAAGGTCCCTCATGAGAGACTTTTGGCAAAACTAAAGAGTCATGGGATAGGAGGCAGTGTACTATTGTGGATCAGGAACTGGTTAAAAGATAGAAAGCAGAGGGTAGTGCTAAATGGCCAATTTTCCCAATGGAGAAAGGTGAATAGTGGTGTACCCCAGGGATCTGTGCTGGGTACGCTGCTTTTTGACATATTCATAAATGACCTGGAAAGTGGAATAACGAGTGAGGTTATCAAATTTGCAGATGACACAAAATTATTTAAAGTTGTTAAAACCCAAGAGGATTGTGGAAAATTGCAGGAGGATCTTGATAAATTGGAAGACTGTGCATCAAAATGGCAGATGAAATTTAATGTGGACAAGTGCAAGGTTATGCACCTAGGGAAGAACAACCCAAACTATGGTTACACGATGCAAGGTTCCACATTAGGAACCACCACCCAGGAAAAAGATTTAGGCGTCATTGTGGATACCATGTTAAAACCCTCGGCCCAGTGTGCAGCGGCAGCCAAGAGAGTAAATAGAATGCTAGGTATGATAAGGAAAGGAATGGAAAATAAAACAAAGGATATTATAATGCCTCTATATCGTTCCATGGTGAGACCGCACCTTGAATATTGTGTGCAATTCTGGTCGCCGTATCTTAAAAAGGATATAGAGTTATTAGAAAAGGTTCAGAGAAGAGCCACCAAAATGGTAAAGGGGATGGAAGGATACTCCTATGAAGAAAGGCTAAAAAGGTTAGGGCTCTTTAACCTGGAAAAGAGACGGCTGAGGGGAGATATGATAGAAGTCTATAAATTAATGAGCGGAGTGGAACGGGTAAACGTAGATCGATTGTTTACCTTATCAGAATATAGAAAGACTAGGGGACATGCAATGAAGCTACAGGGTAAACTTTTTAAGACTAATAAAAGAAAATATTTTTTCACTCAACGTGTAATCAAACTCTGGAATTTGTTACCGGAGGATGTAGTAAAGGCTGTTAGTGTAGCTGGGTTTAAAAAAGGTTTGGACAAGTTCCTGGAGGAAAGGTCCATAAGCCATTATTAAGAAGGGACCCAGGATATCAATGCTTGAACCAATACAAGCATTGTGGAACCTGTGTCCCTTGGGGAAACTGCTAGGTACATATGACCTAGATTGGCCACTGTTGGAAACAGAATACTGGGCTTGATGGACCTTGGTCTGACCCAGTATGGCATATCTTATGTTCTTATGTCCTTATAAGTTTGTGGGAATGAAGGTATAGTTGTGAGGGTGAGGGGTGTGCGAAATGGAAGGGCAGAGCACCGGGTCCCGCTGCACGGTTACTGTTTTAATTCAAAGATTAGATAAAACTGAGGGTCAGATGGCCTCTTTACAATCAGCTGGGTTTTTAAATATTAAAGACAGTTTAAATCTCCATTGACAATTTGAGTCTTTGGAGAATTCTTGAACTTTCTAAAGACACAATTGCTATCTCCTTGTTATTATTGAAGAAATACTCTAGAGATTTTGCTATGACCAGATTTGGATAATTTGGTAGCATCTAATATGCATTATCTGTCAAGAAGAGAACTTTGACTCAAGTTGGGGAAGATACTAAGTGCTTTAACTTCAGAGCCACCTTAATTGTCTCACTTCTTTCAGATTTAGATAAGGTTACTATTTTGAAAGCATATTTTTGTAAAAAGGATACATTGTTTTATCTTTCCTGATATCTCTAGATTTACTCAGACTAGGAGAAAATCTTTCCTCCAGCATAAGTCACATGTTATGGCCATTGGAGGGACTTTTTTTTCTCCGCTTTCCCTGTCAAGGGATGTGTTATGTATTTGAGGAACCTTTGCAACTTGAAACATTTCTTAATGGCAAATGAGGACTTGATGTCTATAACCTTCTCTCTGTTTCCTTTTGTTAGAAATATGATTCATTTTGTATTGGGGATGGTGCATTTCTAACGTCCTTTTGTTGATATCCCAAAACACTAGGGTTAATTCTGCTTCTCAGAATGGAGGCTAGCAAAGTGTTAGTGCTACTGAATATCCCACTTAGTAGCATTTACATGGACTGCACATCTGCAAATTGTGTAAATGCTTTTGGATATTGGGCTCTTGGTTCTTTACTAGGACTTTCTCCTAATTTTTTCTGCCTCAGCACAGTATGGTTTGATTTAATGTAACCTTATTCCTGGTGTTTCTCTGCTAGTCCCATGTTTACTTCCTCAGGGTCTTTGGCTCCTCTTGCTACCCCCTTATTTTATTGATTGTATATGTTTTTAACTTTTTTACATATTTTCATTTTTTAAATTTTTTTATTATTATTTATTATATTTTTAATAAAACCTTTTATTATTTTTATACATTTTTTTAATTTGCATGTTTGCAATTTATGGTTTCCCATATCCTTTCTATCCCTGTATGATTTGTTGTTGTGCTTTTTTTGTTGATGGTTTGCTTTGTTTAAGCTTGTCTTTACTTGCTTCCCTTTTACCCAGCTGCTGTATATGTTGGATCCTTTTATACTCCTCTATAAGAATATCTTTTTATTTATGGTGAACTATTTTTTGGCCAGGTTTGGTCAATTGTGAGACTCTTCTCCCTTTTATATATATAGGCTATTGATTTTGAATGTTTTTTGCTTACCCATTGCCCTTTGTGGTTTGAATTTATGGTGGTTTTAGACTGATAAATTGTTTGCATGCATAATTATTCCTTTTGATCTTCTGACATCACATCCTTTAAAATATTTAATGGCTTCCTTTTCCTTCATGGCTCCTTTTGACAGAATTACAGTGTTGTGAAAGGTATGGTGTTTTATGTACTATTTTTCTGCTTTCTCTTTCTCTTGGAAACCCTTATGCCGGATAGTTTTTTATAGCCTCTGGAACTACAATGCAGTATAGTTTCCTGTTTGTTCCCACAATACATTTTATTCAATCTCTTCAAAAGTTATATTAGCTGGTCCAATTAGAAAGTGTTTGCAGGAGCCAGTTTTATTTGTTTTTGAATTGGTAGAACCTTTTTTGCTTTTCATGCCCTGGGTGACTTCTATACTACATTTATCTATTACATTACATTTTAACCACTTATGCTTTAATCTGATTTTGTTGTGTGAAATAAAGCTTTTTATGGATGATTTTTTTTGTGTATGATGGATCCTTATATACTCCTCTATAAGAATATCTTTTTATTTATGGTGAACTGTATTTTTAGCCAGGTTTGGCCATCTGTGAGACCCTTCTCCCTTTTATATGTACAGGCCATTGATTTTGAATGACTTTTGTTCTCACATTGCCTTTTTTTGGTTTGAATATATGGCATTTTAGACTGTGATAAATTGTTTGAATGCATACTTAATCATCTCATCTTTCTGATGTTCTTTGCGTTTCCTGTTAAAATTCACATTCCGAAAGTAGGTCATCATTTTTTTTTTCTCTCGGTGGATGATCTCCTCTCATTTATTGTTTTAATGATGTATTTATTTATGTTTTTTCTTTGTCTTTTTCACAGTACTCCACTTGGATGATTCCTTAGGTGTATTAGTAAGTTACGCTTTACCAGTGTCTTACTAGTAGTGAGTGGTTTATATTATTTCAATATTATCTATCTATACACTCACACACTATCGTGGCTAACTACATAACTCTTGTGGTATCACTTTTTTGTTTTTTAGTCATTATATGTGTAAGAGTATTTATAATTATTAACCCATTAATTTTAGTCTGGTTTTATATATATGTATGGTTTTAGACAAAAGAACCGTTTTATCATTTGGTTCCTTTGGGTTAGGTGATTGTCATATAGTACTATGTATTTTAAACTTTTTAAGTTTTTATTTGGAATGTTATAATTTTAATTTAACTTTTATTTTATACTTTATATCTTAATTGTATAATTTGTCTATTTTTTTGTCAAGGTCTTAGTCCCCTGAAGAAGACTTTGGCCGAAACATGTGTCGGGCAGACCCTGTTATTAACAAATCACATTCCTCCAGTGGAGTGGCTCTCCTGCTCCTTTGTGCTTGCTAGTTTGATGTTTAAAGAAACCTATTTGCAAGGTTTCTTATCTGAGTGCTAACAGCTGAGCTAGAGCCCACCCCTAGGATTATTTTGGTGTGATTCTTCCCATGCGCTTTCCTTGGCAGTTTTCTGAGTTGAAACTCATTTGCCACTTTATTGTTCCCTCTCCCAGTTTTATCAAACCCCTTTGGAGTTCATCGCCATCCATATGCTTTCTGAAATAATGAATAGCTAGAGTTACTACCATGTGTTACCACATTTAACACACGCTAATGTTGTTGATGTTCATTATTAGTAAAGATCATTAGGTTCCATGGCATAAAATGGGACCTGTGGTAAAAGTGCATTCATAGCATTAATGTGAGCTAATGTGGTGGCACATGTTAGTAACTCCAGCTGTTGTTGTCGTCTGTAAACGTTGCTACCACATGGTTCGCGTTCCTTTGCAGGCTGTTCATGAATATACTGAATAGCACTATTCCCAGCACAGATCCTTGAGACTTGTAGCTTCTTCCACTGTGAAGAATTACTTTTCAGTCTACTTTGTTTCTTAATGCCATTACAACCATCTTCTAACCTATTAAAGGGTTTCTTCTCTTAAGTTGAAAATATGTGCCTTTGTTCCATCCTACACTGCTGTAGAATTCTTCTTGAAACTATCACTTTATCTACATGCGGTAACATTTTTTTTTATCCTCGCTTAAAATCATGCAACTGCTGCTAACAATAGGCCATCTGGGAAGGTTAGATGAAAATTATTTTCCAAGACCAAATTCAGGTGCAGGGTGCAGCTTCTATTAGCTGGATAAGCCATTGCTGCACACGAACACATGAGTGCTTTGCCTTATCGCAAAACCCATATGCAGCATCCCAGTGACCCTCCTGTTTTCAATTACTGAAATTAATGTTACTCTGTACTATAACTTTAAAGCATATGTTGTATCGTGCTCGAACTTATGGCTACAGAGGTCTCAGAAACTGTAGGCTGCCATTGTTCAGGGTTTTATCAATGGACTAATGCCTAAATGTACATCAACGACCTCATTCTTAAACATCTAGCCATTTAGGCATTAGTCCATTGATAAAACCCTGAACAATGGCAGCCTACAGTTTCTGAGACCTCTGTAGCCATAAGTTCGAGCACGATACAACATATGCTTTAAAGTTATAGTACAGAGTAACATTAATGACAGTATTTTCACTCTGGCAAAAGTGACCATTCCTATTTTGTTCAATTACTGAAAGCCAAATGGGTAGAGCAGCCTCAGAAAATACAATGAAGGTAAAACTGAATCCCTGGAGAATGTTTGACCCTGAAAGTTCATAAGCCTGTTTTCTGCAGGAAACAAAAACGTCTAAGATGCATTCTGGTTCATATTAAACATAGATCATATTAATTATTATTTCTCACCATGTTTTATAGTTTCAGATCAGATGTAGACCTTCTTCAATCTCCTATATACAATATTTTAACATAATCTGTGATATATCAGTTTTAGTGTTTTCATTATTTGCTGTACTTCTGCACCTGACAGTTCAAAACTTTCTTCATGCTTTTCCTTAGTTGTAGTGGGTCAACCTCCAAATGTGTTCACTCTGAAATATATTATTTGGGAAATCTAAATGAGGGCAAATAGCACGGCTCTAGTCAGACGTGAACATGCACCACTTGACAGCCTTCAAATTCCATAGCTAAGAAAGAAATTTGGAATCAGTAAATGAGATGCAGAAAGTCTTTGGACTATAATCACTCTCAGAGGTCACATTCTTTTACAATGAAAACATAATGTCTGGGGGCAGAGGAAGGGGGAAATCTGTCTGCAGTGAGTCCAGGAAACCTTGCTTGAGAAGTTCAAAGGAAAAATGTATAGGAAGATACTTATTGACACAACTAGAATATATACACACATACTGGAGATAACTAGTAGAAAGACTTAAGTGAAGCTTACATGAAGCTGTAGCATACTGACATGTTTCTTGTTAACCTGCTGTATCAGCAAAGTTTGTACAATATGGCTCTCGCGTAAGATTAGAGCAGAGGTTCTCAACCCAATCCTTGGGCACACCCATCTAGTCAGGTTTTCAGGATGTCCACAATGAAAATGCATGAGACAGATTTCTATACCAAAGAGGCAGAGCATGCAAATCTACAGTGTCTCATGCACATTCTTTGAAGATATCCTGAAAACCCAATTGGATGGGTGTGCCTCGAGGACCATGTTGAGAACCACTGGATTGGACGGTTTATGCAAACCTCAGTGAATGGTGCCGATGTACGTTTTCATAGAAGAAAATAAAATGTTGCATAACGATCCCAGGTTGCCTGAAATCTCGCTGTTGATGTTTATGAAGCAAAAGGAAACTTGTCTACTGTAAACATTTGAATTCTAGTTTCTTCATTAACTGTGCTATCAAACTGTATGAACTTTCACTGGTGAAAGTCTTTCCTAGACATTGAGTTCTAAAAGAGTGATTTTGCAAAAAGCTTCTGTTTGCTATTTAGCTGGTAAAAATAGAGGGGGATATTCAGACCTGCAAACCGTGTAAATGTTCCTCAGTGGGATATTCAGCAGCACTAGAACGGTTTGTGGTGCCAGTTAGCATCAAGGTGCTCTGGGGTGACACCCATCGATAACAGAGCGAAAGTCACCACAGAACCAGGCAGTGGCTAAATATCGTTGCTGCCTGGTTAGCTTCCCGGCAATCCGGCCAGCCTGGTTATTCAATGTCAGGGCCTGGATATGGTCCCGGCATTGAATATCCTTTTGTATATTAGTTAGCCACTGCTGTTGAATATCAGGCCCAGATTGTATTGCTAATTGGCTAACACTGAGATCTCACATCTGTGTGGACTATAATCCATGCTTGCAAATCAACCAGTTTCTTTGTCTCCACAGTTGTTTCTGATTTTTAATCAGGGACACTGTCATCAAATGGGTTAGTTTTGTTCATAGCGTAAGAGTAATGAACTTCATTCCTTAGGGTATGTGGAGTATGATCTCGGTCTCAAACATACTGTCAATGTTCATTGTAGTACTTGCATTGTGCTAAAGAAAGCTTCCTTGTGGAGTTCATAAGATTTCACATGTACACAGCAAGTTACTAAGGTGTGTTTGGAAACTGCTTTTGATCAGCCCTACGGCACCCAGTATGATGGGAAATACTCTGTATCTCTCCTCATTTTCTTTGTCTCTGTATTGCTTTGTACTTAAGGATCTTTTCCCTCTCCACCCAATGCACAGAATAATCACTTTGTACTGCCCTTCTGTTATCACTGCCATTCTTGGGTTTTTCTTCTTTATCAACATGTCAGTTTTCTTGCATTGAACGTCTTAGTTAGAATGGGAATGTTCTAGGTGATCATAATCGCTTTTATCTCCACAATTCTCTTGACATGTTTTTCTGGTACGTATCATCTAACAAAAGTTTTACCGCTCCACTCCTAACCTACAGAGGTATAATGATTTCTATTAATGGCAACCAGATCTCAGACTGTACAAGAGTGGGATGTCAAGTTTAGGATAAAATCCTGAACTCTTGCTCTCAGATTGCATCAACAATCCATTACGTTGCCTTATGTTACTGTTCTTATTGATTCATTAGCTGAGTATTATCTTTAAGTAAAGCAAATGTACTGACGCTGTTCAGCCCAAACCAGATTTCATGTATAGCCATTATTAATACACTTTTAAATAGTGGCACCAGAGTACTTATCTGGTTCGGTCAGCTTCCCCCAACGCCAACCAATGCGCCGTTGCGTTTCACTGGAATGTTTTATCAAGGGGTCACGTCCGTACTCAGCTTTCACACCAATTCTAAAAATATAGAACATATATACTAATAAATCTACCTCCTACACACTATCCATTTCTCATAAATTAGTATTTCATACGTAAATCATGTTACTCAGCATAGTTCACTCACTGTTAAGTCAACCGTGGCTGTCGTCTTTCATGTGTTATTCTTCACAGTTTGCTACTGAGACGCCGCACATACTCATTGTGTGACTGAGTCCTTTTATAAACCTGAATCAGCGATAATGATTCCCAGGTTGATCTTACTAGTCAATCAGACTTAAAAGAACATCTTTAGTAAGGAGAATATATATGGGAAAACCCCAAAATATAACTAAATTAGTACACCGTATTTATGGCCGCATCAGATGTTTGCTTATTGCGATCCCAATGGTAGTTCACTCTATTGTTCATAAACAGGCTTTCCATTCGATTTGAAGATTAAGCCCTAAAGGTATTACAGATTGCAGGGTAAAAATCCATTTCTGTTCTTTATAGAGTAGCAGTTGTTCTCGGGATTTTCTCCCACTACCCTGCAAAACTTGCTCAATGCAGAAACATTTCAAATCCTCAAAAGAATGTCGGAGATCAAGACAATGAGCCACAATTGGCGCTTCCAAACGTTTGCATTTCAGTCTACTACGATGTTCACGGATCCGCACCTGAAGCGAACGTGTAGTTTGTCCTACATTGTAGTAGCTGATAAGAATGCAATAAATAATACCCAGAGTCAGGCAAAGATTCAAGCCAATTTAATGTGCACAGACTCAGATTGCAGTAGCATTCAAAATGGTCTGAGCACAGAGCTCAGAAAAATGACAGTTTATATACTTTTCTTCTCCAGTCTAATACAGGCAAAACTCCTCATTGGCCACAGTGGCCCACTTACTCTCATCCAATAGACATCTCTGACCGGGCCCAGGACTCGCTCCCCCTGCTTGGGTCTTACTAGCCACGGGTCAGCAATTAGACATAACACTAAACATAATATTTCTGCTAAAGTATACAGTATATTTCGCTACTCTTGCAAGGTCAGTGAGCCACAAAGATAGTGGAAGGCATATCAGAAGCATTCTTAACAAAAGCAAAACAAAGCGAGGCCAAACATAGCAAGGCTAAGATGTATCTCTAGCCCTGGCTCAAAACACTAAACAATCTTCATAATGCTAGACAAAATATTCTTACACTGTTCAGTTTCTCTGCTATATTTTCATCCTAATTACGAGGTCAGTGCACAATCAACAAAGATACAGTGGAGGACATTCCTACTAAAGCAGACATCTGGCTTACCTAAACAATAAACAGTAAAAGTTTTAATTCTCTTATCTCCAGGAGAGCAGAACATGTTATCAAACCAGAATAGAACAGTATTTCTTTCTAACAGCTAACAGCATTCTGTAATTTTCCAAAATCAGCAATAACATTTTAAAGCAGGAAAAAGGGCTTCAGACCTAGCTCTGCTACATACTAGGCCATCGCCTATCACATTCCCTCCTTTTGATTATTCTCACCCGTAAGTGAGGAAGGGTGAGAATCTAATCACACAAATAGCAAAAATACTTCAGACCATAGTAGAGGGATCACTGTGTGGTATAGGGTAGTAGCCCTACGTTGCTAGGATTCGTGTAGCTGCCTTACGTTAAGTTTAATATACGTAAGCATAAGGGGAGGAAACATGGGATACATAATCAAACAGCCACAATCAATAATACATTTGATACAAGTATCTTTGTCAAATCATATAGCATGCCTAGTGTATAAGCGGAGGGGCAGATGACATAGGAGGAACAAATGACATATATACTGTTCATCATAGCAATAGGCCCATTCTCATTGTTCCATCGCAGTTCCCATAACAGGAGAGGAAAGATTCTGGCGGGGGGTTGAGACAAGTCCGGGTATTCCCTGTTGTGCAAATACTAGGTTTGCAGGCTGCACAGGGAAGTAGGGCAAGAGTCAATTCAAAGCACCCCAAGGCTGCCGCCAGAACGAAGCAATAATAAGAATTCATAATGGGCATAGTCTCTGGAAAATTGGTGGAACTGTCGGCATCCACAACAGGTAGCAGACGTAGAGTTGATTGTAGGTCCTCAAGCTTCTGCCGTACGCAGACCTACCAGCTTTGTGGCAGGAGTAGGGCTGTAGATTCCAAAGTATCACTGTCCTCTGGGATGTCTCAGGTTCTTAAAATATCATAGTACAGTCTCTCAGGCTATTATTGCCTCCTTAGAGCAGTTCACTTTTTAGGAGATCAAAACTGTTTTTTTCTTTTTTTCTTTTTTTGTAGAGCATTTGAACACAGTCTCGTAGAAGACTCAATTTCTTAACACAACACAGTCTATTTCTGATGATTTCAGCTTTCTCCAGATGCGAGGCTTACCTTCGGATAAACAAACAGTCTTGAAATAGTGCAGTTTCCGAGGGACCAATAAGTCTTAGGTCCGTGGCTGTCGTAGGGTGAGGCGCAATGGAGTCATTTATGGAAGTCCATGACCAAGTTCAGAAGCGGCTGCTGGAATGCAAAACTGGAGGACGTCTGTTCTCTTGACGTCCAGGAGCAGGTTGGTAAAGTTCTTAAAATGACGGATCTTTTCTTCGCAGCGTGAGTTGCAATGGTGCTGCAGGATTGGCGATCGAAGTCCAGGGACGACTCTCAGGTACTGTGGCTGGTTTCACTCGACTGTGGTGGATCGGACTCTCCTATCACACCTTTTTGATATTGGTTTACGGGATGTGGTGTTACATTGGTTCCATTCCTTTCTCACTGCTCGTTCTTATGTTGTACATGCTAATCACCAAACCTTGTCCTCCATTCCTTTGCTCTGCGGTGTCCCCCAGGGGTCGGTTCTGTCCCCTCTGCTCTTTAATATTTTTCTAGCCCCACTTCCCCTATTGGCCCAACAATTCCCAGTTTCCATTTACATTTACGCTGATGATATTGTCCTTCTTTTCCACACTCCTCCAACTACGATTGACATTTCTCCCCTCAATGACTGCCTCTCTCATATTGCCTCCTGGCTCTCATCCAATTTCTTGCACTTGAATCCCGCCAAATCTTCTGCGATGTGGGTGTCTTTGAGCTCTTCTTGCCCTGACATTGCACCTCATATAAATTCCACCCCTATTCCGCTTACCACTTCCCTCCGGTACTTGGGGGTAATCTTAGATTCCTCACTATCCTTTCACGAGCACATATCTAACCTATCTCGTCGCTCTTTCTTTACGCTTCGACAGATACGCTCAGTCCGTTCAATCCTGCCCCCTGATTCACTTACCACTTTGGTGCTTGCTCTAGTTATGTCCAGACTGGACTACTGTAACGTAGTTTATGCCAATCTCCCCGCTTACCAACTCAAACGTCTTCAACTCCTGCAAAATACAGCCGCTCGTCTTGTCACTTTTGTCCGGAAATCGGATCATGTTACTCCCCTTCTGCTTCACCTTCATTGGCTTCCACTGCACTTTCGGTTTAAATACAAAGTTCTTATTTTATTGCATAAAGTCATTCACACTTCTAATCTGCAGTATCTGGCAAATCTAGTTTCTCTTCACACCCCTTATCGGCAACTCCGGTCACTGCATGCTAACCGTATGTTTCTCCCCCCACCCTCACGAGCCCACCTTGAACAGACACGTCATGCTGCTTTCTTTTTCTTGGGTCCCTCACTTTGGAACTTTCTTCCTGCCCCTCTTCGCCTAGAGCCTTCCTATCAACTCTTCAAAAGCTTACTGAAAACTCACTTGTTCAAACAGGCATTCGATCTCCCCTCCTAGTAGTCCTGTCTAATTGTTTTGTTTTGTTTGTTTTTGCTTACCCATGGTCTGTCTGATTGTTTATTGTTTGCTCTGTTCTGTGACCTCTTTGGTCTATCTTCTCTTTATTTTAATGGATTTCTTTTCCTTTTAACCCTTTTATTGTATTATTTTATTGTAAACCGCCCTCACATTTCGACAAGGGTGGTATATTAAATGTAAATAAAGATAAAGATAAAGATCCAGGAGTCGATCTCGGCCACTTTAACTGCTGTTGGGGTTGATAACAAGACAACATATGGCCCTTTCCAATACGGCGCCAGCGGTGTCTTCTTCTACTCTGTCACCCACACCGAGGCTCCAGGCTTGAAAGGATGCAGGGGTTTGGATGGGCTGATCTCGTACTCACGCATGAAGACCCTGCAAAACAGAACTTAAAACCAATAGTGCTTATCTAGTAATTTCAGATCCTATCTGTCACACATCTCCTTTTACTCTCTATACAATAGGCTACAGAATCTCAGAATCTCAAAAGGGGAAACTCCTAAAGACTTAGCAGGGGCTAAGTATATCCTATGAAGGGCTATAGGAAGAACCTGGGGCCAGGGCTGAGGGCTTAACTACTAGATCAAGGGTCACCACTGCATATTTAACACAACTATGTCCATTACTTCCAAGCAATCATGGTCAGGAGGGCCTGGACCGACGGGCAATTAGGGTGGCTGGGTTTAGAGTTTGGCTGATACTTAATTGTAATCGAGAATTTTCACATAGCATACTTTGATATTTCAGCATTCGGGCATTAGTGAGCCAATGACTTCCTTTGTGTTCCATCAGGGTTAAATCAGAGTGTGGTACAGTAACTTGAAGGTTTTGTCCTAAGGTGAGCTTATCTGCTTCGCTCACTAAGAGGGCTGTGGCTGCTACAGCTCTCAGGCAAGGTGGCCAGCCTTTGGCAACAGGATCCAATTGTTTCATCAGGTAGGCCACAGGTTGCTGCCAAGACCCAAGAGGCTGGGTCAAGACTCCTAATGCATTTCCATTTGATTCATGGACATACAGACAAAATGGTTTCTGCACATCCGGTAGGCCCAAGGCTTGGGATGACATCAATGCTGTTTTCAGTGATTTGAATGCTTTATCTTGTTCTGAGCCCCATTCCAGGGGAGATCGTTCCATTCCCTGTGTGACTTGGTACAAGGGTTTCGCCATGAGCGCAAAATTTGGTATCCATATTCGGCAGTAGCCTGCAGCTCCCAAGAAAGCTCGCACCTGTTTCCTAGTAGTGGGGGTTGGGATGCGGCATACTGCTTCTTTTCGCTCAAGTCCTAATTTCCGGGTTCCTTTGGACAGGTGGAACCCTAAGTATTTCACGTCTGTCTGGCACAGCTGCGCCTTGGCTCTGGAAACCTTGTATCCAGCTTCATTCAAATGGTGCAAGAGGTCACTTGTAGCTTGAATACAATCAGATTTGTTATTGGTGGCTACATATTGGAGCAAAATTCTTTTTCCCAGAATCACAGAGTAGCTTGACAAATCTTGACTGAGGGCTGCACTGAAGATAGTGGGTGAGTTCTTAAATCCTTGTGGTAATCGAGTCCAAGTAAGTTGCCCTCGCCGTCCTGTGGTAGGGTTTTCCCATTCAAATGCAAACAAAAGCTGACTGGCCTCTGTCAGGGGTATACAGAAAAAAAGGCATCTTTTAAGTCCAAAACAGTAAAGTGAGTGGCTTCTGCTGGAATCAGTCCCAGGAGGGTGTAAGGATTTGGTACTACTGGATGTATGGTTTCAACTGCACTGTTCACTCGACATAGATCCTGCACTGGGCGGTAGTCACCTGTCCCCAGGCTTCTTGATTGGGAGAAGGGGGGTGTTCCAGGGTGACTGGCAGTCTCTGAGAAGTCCATACTGCAATAAGTTCTTCAAATGGCGATGAATGCCTTCAATTGCTGGTCTCGGGAGGGGATACTGACGCACATGCACTGGTTCTGCTCCTGGCTTAAGGGTAACAAGTACAGGAGCTATATTCTTTGCTAGGCCAGATGGATTATTCTCTGCTCATACTCCAGGTGGGACTGCAATACTGGTAAGTATACAGGAACTTTGCTAGCCTGATTGGAGATGCACTATAGAACCGCTACTCTTCTTCTCGGGGAACAGTCAGCACTATCAATCCAGCTCCTTCGATTAGGAAAACTTCCTCCACATCATTCAACTTAAGTATCGGCAAGAAGAACTGTATCGTGCTGTATTCATGCCCGCAAATCCATCCCGTTTCTGCAAGTTCTGTTTTATATCTCCCTGGGACTGACTTGACAAAAACTGCATTTACCATGCACAAATTCTCCTGGGCTGCTGGATTTCATGGGGCATATAGTGAGGGCTGCCTGCACTATTTGGATTCCACTTCATGTTCTCAGGCGCTGACTGTGGGTGACTCTGAACTGGTAAAATGAATCCCTGCCTGCAGTGTCAGCGGTGGACTGTAGCCCCCACATGTGCTTGTCAACAGACAGAGGAACAATCTAGATAGAGTCCTTACAATAGAAAACTACACTTTTGCAACATGTTATAATAACAAATCCTAACAGAAAGAACTATAGTTCATAACATGAAGACTACATAGCTGTTACATATAACTGGAATAAAATTACTTGGCAAAAAAACTAACTGTCAGCCGTAATCAGCTTGGCTTTACAAAAGAAATTACTTTCAATTTTATATTTTTTTAGGAAGCAGAGATTCAAAAAGACAGTCATTCTGGATGCTTTTTCCATAAAGCGGGTGGGCATCTAAAATACATATACACATTTTCCTTCCTAGTTCGTAGGCTTCGTAGGGCAAAGGGAAAATATAAGCATCCTTTCCTATTGAAACCTGAGCCCTACAAGATTTCTGCTCACTTGATCTGCACAGGAATTCGAGTAGGAATGTAACCCTTTCCAGGCTAAGTACAATACTATCGAGATCCACAATTCTGACTAAACATTCTTATTAAATGATATATAATACATGTCCATAGCAGAAGGCACATCACTTTTACAAAATATTGAATAAAAACAGGTATAATTCCCTAAAATAAGCACCCATTAGCCCAGCAGCAGAATGTTGAAAACATGCCTTCATAGGGTTAAAACATTCCTCTGCACAAACACGTCTCCTGTCAGTTTCACTCTGTGCTGCAGCTGAATGAGGGAGACAGCTTCTTGCTTTTACAGTGACTCTTTTTAACTATACTTTTACTATTTCATATGCGGTAAAGTGTCATAAATTACCCAACGGAATATAATCCTACCCTTATACTAGAAGGGAAACTCGTGGTTTCAACAGATAACAAAGACAAACTCCCAACGCTTCCTCCTTTTCACAAGCATTCTTCACACAGACAAACATGCTAGCATTTTCCAAATTCCGAATTCCTGGGCTGACTGACAAACCAGAATTACTGAAACCGAAAGGGCTGATGGTTTCGCCCCGCGCACTACTTGCAGGGGTACTAGGATCGCCCATGGATGTTGATCAGACTTCCTTTACCTGTTACTGTACCAGAGATGTCTCGAGACTTTCCTAGAGTTATCTAAGAACCAGAAAAATCAATACTCACCGGATCCGGTAGCTAATGCGCTGCGCAACCAATCCCTCCTTGGGTTGAATCCTGGACTCCCCTCGGGTTCGAGGTGTTGGCCGGCCAGAAGCAGCAACCTGCGGAGGCAAGGAGGAGTCCCCTCTGATTCAAAAGGACCAGGGGCGCCAGAGACCCTCCTGCAGTCAGTCAGGCTCAGCTCCAGCCGGACCAAACCTGTGAGGCGAGATGTCGGGGCATATTCACTTGCATACCATCCCCCACTCGCACATTCCCGGCCAATGCACCAGAAATATGTAGTAGCTGATAAGAATGCAATAAATAATACCCAGAGTCAGGCAAAGATTCAAGCCAATTTAATGTGCACAGACTCAGATTGCAGTAGCATTCAAAATGGTCTGAGCACAGAGCTCAGAAAAATGACAGTTTATATACTTTTCTTCTCCAGTCTAATACAGGCAAAACTCCTCATTGGCCACAGTGGCCCACTTACTCTCATCCAATAGACATCTCTGACCGGGCCCAGGACTCGCTCCCCCTGCTTGGGTCTTACTAGCCACGGGTCAGCAATTAGACATAACACTAAACATAATATTTCTGCTAAAGTATACAGTATATTTCACTACTCTTGCAAGGTCAGTGAGCCACAAAGATAGTGGAAGGCATATCATAAGCATTCTTAACAAAAGCAAAACAAAGCGAGGCCAAACATAGCAAGGCTAAGATGTATCTCTAGCCCTGGCTCAAAACACTAAACAATCTTCATAATGCTAGACAAAATATTCTTACACTGTTCAGTTTCTCTGCTATATTTTCATCCTAATTACAAGGTCAGTGCACAATCAGCAAAGATACAGTGGAGGACATTCCTACTAAAGCAGACATCTGGCTTACCTAAACAATAAACAGTAAAAGTTTTAATTCTCTTATCTCCAGGAGAGCAGAACATGTTATCAAACCAGAATAGAACAGTATTTCTTTCTAACAGCTAACAGCATTCTGTAATTTTCCAAAATCAGCAATAACATTTTAAAGCAGGAAAAAGGGCTTCAGACCTAGCTCTGCTACATACTAGGCCATCACCTATCACAGCATAAATCAGATTACACGGACATCAGATACAATAAACCACATATGTTGAAGTGCAAGACGTCTTGCATCGCAAAGCATATTTTCGATCTCGATATTCAAAATGAGTACATTCTTCTGTAATTGGGCAGATATTACACTCTCCACATTTGTAATGGCCTGTTCCTTGTATTCCCGCTATAGGATTCACTGGTCTCAATACAGCTGGGCTCAGAAACTCTTTCAGGTTTTTCTGTCTAGTCCATACACATCGTATGCTTTTATTTTCGAGACCCTTTGTGCTGTGAAGTACGTTCTCATATTTCCGAATAATACGTTGTATCTGAACACTATAGGGTGAATGACTGGTGATCAAATTGATCTTCTCTTCATCCTCTGCCTGTCGGGGGATTGGAGTCAATAAGGATTCCCTATTACATAGTGCTCTCTTGTACGCTTGTTCTACAATCCTTAAGGGATAACCTCGTTCTTGAAATCGATGTTTCAATCGAACTGCTTGTCTCTTAAAATCTTTAACATCAGAACAGTTTCTTCTGAACCTCAAAAATTGGGAAAACGGGAGGCCTTCTTTAAGTTTTTTAGGGTGCGCACTATGGTAGTGTAATAGAGTGTTCCTATCTGTAGGTTTACAATATTCCATTGTGTGCCACCCTCTCGTTTGTTTTGTAATCAACAAGTCGAGGAAGTGTAAACTTCGAGTACTATTCAGTGATGTAAATTTTAAATTTTTATCTCTATCGTTCAGCCACTTCAAAAACATTTTTAACTCTTCTTTTTGTCCCCCCCACAACATAAAGACGTCGTCTATGTAACGTCGCCACAAAATAACATTCGGATTCAATGGATCTTGTACAGTCTGAGATCTGGTTGCCATTAATAATAGAAATCATTATACCTCTGTAGGTTAGGAGTGGAGCGGTAAAAATTTTGTTAGATGATACCTGCTAGTATAATTCGCTCTGGAAGGTGATCAATTTTATGTTTTTCTGGTACAACAATGTGATAATGTTTACAAACAAATGTGATGTCTCCTTATCACGTCTCTGTATAAATGTTTTCTCACATTAGAACTTTGTAGTCATCTTTGAGAGAGTAACTTTTATAATTTTCTGCACAGAATCTATATTTGCTAGGTTTTTGAATACTACTTGTGAACCATCTCATCTGCAATCCATTTTCCTTAAGTTTAAGTTCAACGATTTGGGGCATGTTTACTAATCTGTGCTGCCTGCTATCATGGCTGATAGCATGCGCTATTGGTCCTCATTAACAGTGCAGGGAAAATGTAGATAGAGCAGTGATTTTCATGCCATCTGCATTTTCCATGATGTCTGCAGGAGTGGGCAGGATGTGGGTGGAGAGTGGGCGTGTCTGCAACATGTGTTTACCTTGAGCATTAACAATGTGTGGTAACCATCAGAGTTGCAGACAGCATAGGTGCATCTATCGGCACCTTAATGGGTAGATTTAGCTGCAAACAGGATGCTGCTGGGCCATGGTCTTTGCATTTTTGTTGCAGTATCTGCTGGGGAAGAGCTTGGGCTGCTGTAAATGCCTGCATCAAGATTTATAAAGAACATGTATAAATTCTAAGATTTAGGAACTTGTGTGTACTTGTGCGCTCCATCCATGTGCATGCCCACAGTGAAAGTACATGCCATTGGATCTATGTCAAGTATACAAGAAGTCATTAACATGCATAAGTTCCTAAAATACCAAGATTTAGGGGCATTCTTGCTGCCTAAATTGAAACAGATCCTTATAAAATTACTCTTTGTGTTAAATAGATCTGGAGATTTATGATAGTAGTTTTGTATGTATGTTTTACTTTCTTTCATAGCTGTTATCATCAATCGCAAATCGGTATCCTTTTCCTGAAATATTTGTCACACTTCTCTTGAATAGCTTAATGACTCAGAAAAGAATTTTGTATTTTCTAGCCCCTATCATTTGAACCACATGGGTTGCTTTGTTCCAAAGGTAGGTTTGTAGTTCTGGACATTCTACGAGTAATCCTTGAATGATTAGAAAAACGTTTTTACTGAGCTTCTTTTTCAGGTTCCTTTGAACCAGCAATGTGGACAGAGCATCAAAGTATCTTGTCTACTTTGTTTTATTTATTTATTTTTAATGTCATCAAGTCAGTGCAGACTCCTGGTGACCCAGCTGCCTCAGGGTTTTCTTGGCAATGTATCACCGGAAGTAGATTGCCAGGCCCTTTCTTCTGAGGCAATGGAGGGTAAAGTTATTTGCCCAAGGTCTCGAGGTTTATAGCATATTTCAAATGTCAGTTGTGATAACGTTACTATCCAGCTTTGTTTTACTTCCCACACATTGGCCAATCCTAAATATTTGGGTGGATTATACTCTGTACAAACAGTAAACTTCTTAGGCATTGGATAGTCATTATTTTATTTATTTATTTATTTATTGTTTTTATATAACGCGCTCTTTAAAATCAGAGCGGTTTACAAGTAACATTCAAGCATCTCAGATATCTGTTATGCCTTTACATCGAACAGGAGCGAAAACTTGGATTTCAACTAGGGTAACTATTTACATTATCTACAATTCTGTACATTAATACCATGAGTTGTCTCATTATGTTTTTCATTAGCTACCCATTATAATAAAAACAGTTCTAATGTAAATGCATTGTAGTTCTTTTCATTATATTCTGATTTTCTGAGTCCATGATGTGTAGAGGTGGCCACCTTCATTGCCCATCCTGAAGTTGACTCATTATAGCTTTTGAATCTGAAAGCTTGCATCAGTTATTAAAATAAAGGGCAAATCAAAAATTGGGCATGCTAGCACTGGAGCAAAGGTCAATTTCTTCTAAATGACTGAAAAGTGTTCTGGCATTCTTGTGTTCACTGAAATGGTGGCGTTCTGCAGTTCTTCATTTTACCTGTCAAATTTCTGTAAGGGTGCAGCTCTTTGCATGAAAACAGGTACAAATCTAAGATAAGGACTTGTGAATCCCAGGAACTGCCTAACTTTGGTTACTATGTTCAGCACTTTCCATGTTTTGAGTACATTAGTCTTTTCAGCATCCATAGATGCTCATTTTCTGAAAATGTGCTCTAAAAAATTAACTTCTCTGAAAGGGAATTTAGGCTTTGTAGGTTTCAAATTTAGGACTCATTCTACAAGCCTTTAGAAACTTTGAGGTCCATGTCACAATGGGATATCCAAGTGCAATCTGGGATGTCAAAGCCAGAATGTCTGGGGGAAAAAAAGAAGGCACATTCAAGCATGATCTCAGAAATGCGGATGTGCCCAATATGCGCACGTATCAAATGTCTATACAGACGTCCCCAGGATAGCATTTCAGAACCAAGATGTCTAATAGAATGGAGGTCAATTCTAAAACATGCACGGACACATCCAAATCAAAAATGGGCCAGATGTCACCCTGATTCTACAGCCGCAGGTATAGATGCACCCACCATTCCAGAATTGGGGATATAGACATTTCTGGCATGGCATAAACAAACCACTATGGAGAAACAAGGGCCCCGCTGTTATGATGAGACACAGGTATACACAGCAAATGGTTTGGATGTGCCCGTGCTCACTGTATTCTGAAAAGATGGACGTTTCTGATCCCGCCTGGCTCCGCCATATACCCTCAGACGTCTCAGACAGCTGCACCTCCTCTGTTAAAATGTGCATCTCCTAAGTTGCTCCTCTCACTGTCAGTGTTGTGCTGATGTAAACTGCACATAAATACTGATACATAAATTTTGGTGCAAACTAGACTACATATGCTAGTCTGTTGCATGCCCAGAACAATGAAAGGTAATCTCCGTGCACTCAGATATAATAACAGGTAGAACGTGATGTTTGTCATGACATACCTAGCATCAAAACACACATGGCACTAGAAGAAATCTGTAGTTATTCTTTCATTGGTCATCTCTAAAAACAATCCCTATAATGCTAAGTTTGAACTCTTACCAATCTCACACAAAATGATGCTTTTGGGCATGTTTCAGTCTGTTTGCACTGTTAACTGCTCTTATCCTGAGGGCCTCTTACAGTATTATTGAAAGAGATATGTTTTGACACTTAGCTATCACAAACGTTTTGTGATTTTTTTTTTCCTGCCCTATCACACTGGTACCTGCTGTCATTCATATGATCCAGGTACTGGCCAGGCATTCATGTCCTCCCTGAATTGCAGATGAGCACACCAGATCCTCTCATGCAACCCTCAAACCACACACACACTCTCCCTCACTTCCAGTCACAAAAACCCTAAATCTGCTAAAAAGATGCCCTGAACCTAGAAATAACAGCTGGTATAACAGAATAGAATGGAGTCCTAGGATTAACAATATGACCTCCGTTTTTTACCCAAACAAGAATCCTTTCTAAACTCAGTTGCATACTATTCCTACATCAATAGTCTCATTTTTCAGGATACAGGAATTGTTGGGGTCCCCTAGATTAACTCCTTTAGCACAAACAGCAAATGTCAACATGGCCAGAATAATCACTATTGCTCTTCTTAATATTTCTGTCAGGGTAGTTATTAATGCTTCTTTAGCTTACAAGATTCCCACACCTCTGATTTTCTGTTCTTTATAAATGCATCTTGTGATGTTTTTCCATACTGCAGTCCACCATTTCAGAACAAACTAGACACCACCTTTATACCAGCACAGCATACTGGTATATACTTCTCCGCGGCAAATCACGCCCCTGTTCTGCCCCTCCTGGACACATTCTGAGATAAACGTCTGCAGGTGCTATGTATTGAAATACACTCATAGACGTTTTCAGGAGAAAAATGTCCCTGGTGTATCTTTAAAGCCTTAGTCGCTTTCTGGAATGACCTCCACTGTGTTTAGGAAACTGCAGTCCACATTAGTAGAATCTTTGTAGGAATATGTTGGGTATGAAAGTGTGATGTAATGGTTTCATGGGGATGATCTGCTGGGGATGATGGTAAATCATGTCATATAGCAGAGAAAGAAAGACTCCTTCCCCTCCGCCCCAAAAAACTAAGCAACATGCAAAAACACAGAGCAGGGAATATCAACCATAGGATGCTTATATGTTTATAAAGGCATTTGTCTTTTTAAGTCAACCCAAATTGACTTTTTAACTCTAATGCTACTAATCATATACTTTGTTGTTTAACATTTAAACTGCTTACTATGAAGTTATTATGTAACTACTGTTCTAGTTATAACATTTCTGTTCTATGTATACTAGTCTAAATTAATTTAGTTTAGGTTAATACCACACTGTTCCATGTAAACCACCTTGACATTTTGATAAGGTGGTATATAAAAGCCGTTAAATAAATACCCGAGGTACTGTAACAATTGTTTGGGAATTTACCATTCTTCCATGTTCATAACTTGTATCTGCATATATGAGGGCTGGAGTAGGATATACAGTATACAGGATGCCGCTTTTATAGTACGTATATATAGGTCGAATAGGAGAATGTGTCCTTGGGCAATTTTTATCATACCTGGTAATATGAATTATAAGTAGTTAAGGAAGTAGCTTTGTTATTGGGTTATAGTGATCTTGTCGTCTTTTGTGATAATTTGAGTACAGGATCTCGCTTCAGTATCTTTGTGTTTTGTCTATCTGTCTATTAGTATTTGAGAAACATCTACAGGAGACAGGCATTGATTAGAAAGTTATATTCTATGGGCCCTGTGGTGGTGGCTAGCCGCTGCCGATGGAACTTTAGATCTGGATATTCAGTGCCTGGGCATATAAAGACACCGGCATTGAATATCTGGGTCAGCCGGATAACGATGAAGCCAACTAGATAGCAGCAATATTCAGCCATTGCCCAGTCAGCTTCAGTGGTGAAAGTTAGGCCAGCCTTTAACGTGCCTAACTTTCACCACGTAGTGATAACCGGGCAGCGACTCGCTATCACCACTGCTGGGTTATAGCTAGGTGCTATCCCTGCTCTGCCCCAGAAACACTCCAATACCAGTCCGTTAGCACGGGGGAATGCAGCAGTGGCACCCACGATATTCAACGGCACTGACTCCGATCAGCGTGATTTTAAATATGATAAGTAGAAGCCTATTTTAGGGTTTTAAAATGTAATTGTGATGGTTTGGACTATCCATTAAGAGAAATAATTGGAATTGTGTTTGAAAGGGGAATCCTGATGGGATTATTTACAAGAGACACATTTGTGATTCAATGAATCTCTGAAGCTATAAGGATGTATAGAAGATCCTGGGGGGCGGGGGGGGGGAGGGGGTTGCAAAAATCAGCATCAATTTTATTTAGAAAGTCATCTAATAGTCAAGTGTAAGCTCAAATTTGCAACAAATAAAGGTAACTGGGTTAGTCCTAAATTTAGTGAACACAAAACAGGAATATTTTAGGTGCATTTAGAGCACCTGCTATTGAAGGTCAGCTCATTTGTCTGTTCATCTGTCCATCCATACACAGGAAGTTTAATTTTAGAAGCACATGCACATAGCAAATCTGCATCAAAGACTAACACTTCAATACTGAAATGAGAGAAGTTTGTGTGGCAGTGAAGGAACTCAGTACCAACAATCCCTGATGGCAAAGAAACACTTTCCTTAGAAGCAGATTCAGCAGGAAGCTAGTGGGATCCTTAGTCTCCACTAGCAGAAGTGTCTCTCACATTGGTAGTACAGACTAAAGCAAAAGGTTGAGGAGGACTCAAGCCCTGGCACCATAAAAGGAGTGGGTGGCAGTCCAAAGTTACCTGCAGGTAGGGTTGCCAACCGGACGGTTTTTACATGGCCAAGCCGGCTGCCAGCAGAGATCTAAGAATGGCCCTTGAAAAGCTGGGGGGGTTTTCTCTGACCATGAGACCAGGAGCAGCAAGTGCAAAACACCTGCTTTTCATCTGGGGTCCTTGTTTCTCCAGTGCAGCCCCACCTTCTCTGTAGTCAGTCCCTTTCTGCCATCTTTCTCCTTGCAGCTTTGGCTCCTGCTTCTTACAGAGCAGCAGCTGCAATAATGCTAATTTAAAAACAAAATTGAAACTGGTGCAGATCCTTCCAGCCTTATGGAACCCTGCTGCAGCATCCTGCCCCCCTGTAGTGTCACTTCCTTTTGAGCGCATGCAGCAGGGGATCCATATGGTCGGAAGGCTTTGCATTAGTTTTGTTTTTTAAATTAACATTATTGCAGCTGCCGCTCTGTAAGAAGCCACGGCTGCCAGGGCAAGAAGGTGGCAGGAAGTGCCTGACATGGGGGGGGGGAGTGGAGCAGGAAGATAGCTGAAAGAGGGGGAGGAGGTGGCTGGAAGGAAGCTGAAAGAAAAGGGAAGAGAGGTCTGGAAGGCAGCTGAAAGAGGGGGAAGGAGGTAGCTGGAAGGGAGCTGACTTGGGGGGAAGGTGGGGCTGGATGGGAGTTGATGCAGGGGGGGGGAAGGAGTTGTCAGGAAGGGAGCTGAAAGAGGGGAGAAGGAGGGGGCTGGAAGGGAGCTGCCATATGGGGATGGGACTGAAGGAAGCTCACATTTGGGGATGGGGCTGGTAGGTGGCTGGGTAATTGGGCGGGTGGGATTGGAAGGGAGGGTGTACATAAGAATGGCACTGGAAGGGGGATGGACAGAGGATAGAGTGACTGGAAGGGAGCTGACATTTGGGGATGGGACTGGTAGGTGACTGGATAATAAGGAGGAGGATGGAAAGGAGGGGGCGCTGGGACTGGAAGGGAGCAGACACATGGGGATGGCACTGAAAGGAGGATAGAGAGGGTAGGGTGACTGTAAGGGAGCTGAAACGGGAGCGGCACTGGAAGTGGAAGTGAGCTGATACCTGGGCTGGTATTTGGACTGGAAGGGGCTGGACAGTGGGGAAGGAGAGAGGCTGGAAGAGAATGGGCACCACTGGCAGTCCTGGGAATGCAAGTTGGTTGACACCGGAAAGTAATGGGAGGGGAGGACTAGAAAGGGGGCTGATACTGGGGAGAGTTACTGGGACTGGAAATAGGCTGATGGAAGGAAGTGAAGAAAACAAAAAAAGAGACAAGAAATGGCAGATGGACTATAGACCATAAAAAGAGAGCTAAGAGAAGACAGAAGAGCAGAAGCCTCAGATCAGGACCAGCATGATGAGAGAATAAAATGGTCAGACTACAAAGGTAGAAAAAAAAATATTTTCAATTTAGAGATTGGACTCGTGCAATCTTTATGGGGAACTGCATCTCTTATTTATCTGATGTTGCACTGCATGCGGAGTCAGCCTTCTTGAGATTTCAGTTTAATTTTTGTCTGTATATTTCTTTTTGTTTTATTGATGAAGGCCTGTCTGTATTGTGTGTGTGTATTGCTGGGTATTCTGTTAGCTACACATTCTTAAACAGAAATTTCAAACTATCTTGCTTGATCAGTTTGCACATTGCCCTCTCTGCAATTATTTTTTGGGGACAGAGGGGTGGTGCAAGGGTAGGGTGGGGGCAGGATGGAGGCTGGGAAAGGGCAGGGAAGGGGTGGGCATGGGCATGGGCAGAGCATGACTAGCCACAGGTGGCAGGTTTTTCTCTTTCAAAAAGTTGGCAACCCTACCTGCAGAGTGTGTGGTGGAGGGGGGAGCATAGGCCCTGCCTCCCAAGAGCTTCACAGTAGCAGTGAAATGTGAAGCTATGAGTAACAGGGAGCTCAAACCTCACTAGTGAAGGAGAACAGATACTGGTACTGAATGAGTCTGCAGATAGTAAGTAGCCCAGGCCTTGTTCGAAGAGATGCAAATTAAATGAGAGAGGTGATTGTATCTGGATTCAGACTGGATTGAAGGGAGGGGGGGGAAGGAATGGCAGGAAAGAAGGGAGGGGGGGGGAGAGAATCATGGAATTTGGAATGCAGAGTGGAAGATAGAAACTATAGGCCTTTACCACAGACACACACGCACATCTCATATGCTGCACCTCCACATACAGTCCATCCCCCATACATGCACAAATGCCCATGCACACCCCCATACATATAACCCTCCCACATACAGCCTACACTCCTGCCCACTGCCATATTTCCTCCTCACATCAGCTCCCTCCCCCTCCACCAAGCTTACAATGCTATGCTCTAGAAATCCAATACCAGAAGTCCCCCAAACTGATTAAAAATAATCTTTTGTATAAATATTTAAGTTTTACCCTTATGTCTTAAGTGGGATTGGGGACATTTGGTGGGCCTTTGTACCTGTTTGGGAGAGAGAGGTTACAAGCCCACCTAATACTGCTGTTCCTAGAAAAGGAGCAGCAGTATGTCAAGGTGTAGTAGAAACGGAGAAAGAAGACAGTCGTCATAGAGCTACACTTCCATTAGGAAAGATTACTTCTAACAGAGCCAGTCTGAGGAAATGTGAGCATCCACTGGTGTTATGCCTGGACGTTACGAGTTACAGGCCCATTTGGAGTGGATGTTACCTGCTCTAGATAGCTAGGAGTAAAGATAAATGGGAAGAAGCTCAGCTATAAAAGGATAACAGTACTAAGAAGTATGAACAAAAAACACAAAAGCAGGATACAGAGAAGAGAGACTACATATAATGGAAGCAAGAACGACCAAGCTAAACATGACAGTGTTGATGGAATGTAGAAAAAGCATGTCTTTTCATTGGCGTGTTATAGAGGATTACGTCCAAAGTAAAGAGAGGAAATGATTCCACAGCACTCACATGCCACAGAGATGAACAGTAGAAGACAGCATATACTTTGGAAAAGTTTTACAAAATGACACATACAAATAAGACAGGAACACAGCGGGTGCAGTATGAGAATCCAAGATAAAGACAGACATCACATGAAAAGATGCTTGCAAATAGGCAGATATATACATATAATCCTCCAAAATGGACAATAAGACATGTACATGGCTTAAGTAAATCCTGTATGAGAATACACTCAGGACAGGTGAAGGGTTGCTTCTTTTGCAGCCCCCCCCCCCCCCGGGTAGTACCTGTAACTGCATTAGGCCCTTGCTCACATGAATGCCCAGGTCTGTGGGTGCCGTAAGTACTTATAATATTGAGCAAAATCCTATACTGTCCTCAAGGAAAGGTTAGTTGTATTGGGTCTAGCACCCCCATCATTTGAAAAGTTGGCTCCATTGGGCAAGTCCATCTCTCTGGTCATGAATGTGATATCATTGTACTGGCTTGCCAGTTTTGTGAATATATTCTATACACCATGGCACAGGTGACTTCTGGTAGATTCAATACAGATGTATTCAATACAGTCTTTGACATTGCTTCACAGGATTATTCTGATGTATTTATAGACAAAAAAGCTCTGAAACATATTCCAGGTATTCCTTGAGCATAACTACATGTTACATAGATTATCTTGGCATGCCAGACGAAGTAGAAGACTTGCTTGGTGATGACTTTAGCCACTGCTCTGAAAATTGTCCTTGTTCCTCAAGTGCTCTTGAGTACTTCTCTCAAGATCAGAGATGGCTGACTTCAGCTTCCCACCATGTTTCATGCAAGATACTGGAAACAGAGGGTCAATCTCATTAACAGTTTATCACTGTGAAAATGAGAATTTAGTATTGCTATCCAGCAGTGTTTTCATTCATGTGCTGTCTAAATTCATGCCAGTTGTTTCTCTGATACAAATAAATACGATTGATCCACCTAGCTTGAGGACAATCTAGATAGAATATGCAGCCAACATCTTTATTACTACTGTATGTATATAAACTATTCTAAAGTGTCATTTAAATTTGCTTTAAGTTTGGAAGGATGCTATTGGAACTGACTGTCAAAAAATTCTCTCATTTGAACATGTGGCATACAGGATAAGTTATACGCAGAGATGTTCGGCATAGAGAATATGTCTACAGATATCCTGTTCACACAGACATTGACCAGGCACAAAGAGCCACTGATTTTGCCCCTGCATTTTTCTGGCTGATTTTGACTGCAAAGTAGCGCAGGTAGATTTGAAAATCTAACTTAAATGTACAGTATCATCTTCCAACTCTAACCTAAATGCATTTTCTTCCAACACCACCCTAAACATCACCCTGAGTATGCTTTCCCTCAGTCTATCTATAAGGTGTGCACTATGGAATCTCACATGTAATTTCGGTTAAAATGAGCGACGGCAGTTTTCAAACAACCAATTGTTCTAGGTAAATGGCTTTGAAAATTGTCCTCCCACAATAACATATGTTGCTGCTTTTTATTCAGAGCAGTCTCAGCCATGTTTGAAATAATGCCACTCAGAGGATTCCCATCATAACCTGATCTTAAATATAATTCTACTAATAATAAGTTGCACCCAGTTTTCATCTCACTGACCATCCCAGAGCAATGCATCAGAACAGTAAAACAGTTCTTGTTGTTAAGTGCCGTCGAGTCGGAGTCGACTCATGGCGACGCTCTGGATAGCTATCCTAAATTGTGTTCGGTCTTCAGGCGGCTTATTGTTGACAGACTGGTACCCGTAGCTGCTGCTATTGTATCGATCCATCTCATTGCTGGCCTTCCTCTTTTGCGCTGACCTTCTATCTTGCCAAGCATGATGTCTTTCTCTAATGATCTCTCTCTTCGCATGATGTGTCCAAAGTATGAAAGTCGAAGTCTTGTCCTCTGAGCTTCTAAAGAAAGCTTAGGTTTGATCTCCTCTTGTACCGACTAGTTTGTTCTTTGGGCAGTCCATGGTATACACAGTATTCGCCGCCAGCACCATAATTCAAAGGCATCAATTTTCTTCCTGTCTCTTTCACTGTCCAGCTTTCACATCCATATGATGTTATTGAAAATACCATGGCTTGAACAAGTCGAATCTTTGTATGGAGAGTGACATCTCTGCTCTTGAGAATCTTATCTAGGTCTTTCATAGCCATTCTGCCAAGAGCAATGCGTCTGATTTATTGACTGCTTGTTGCTTCTTTATTGATAATTGATCCAAGTAGGTTAAAGTTGTTCACAATTTCAATTTCTTCTCCTTCAATGGTGAACCTGTTGATTATGCCAGTTGTCATGATCTTTGTCTTCTTTACATTAAGGTGCAGGCCCATTTTGAGACTGTTCTTTGATTGTGAGAAGCAGATGTTTCAGATCATCTTCACTTTCAGCCAGTAATGTAGTATCAGCATAGCAAAGGTTGTTGAGTCTTCCACCGATCTTCACACCTCTGTTGTCTTCATACAATCCTGCTTCTCTGATGATTTGTTCTGCATATAAATTAAACAGGTAGGAGGAAAGTATGCAGCCTTGTCTTACACCTTTGCTTATTTTAAACCATTCTGTTTCTCCTTGTTCTGTTTGAACTGTTGCTGCTTGATCAATGTACAGATTGTGCAAGAGTACGATCAGGTGTTATGGTATAACCATGCTTCTTAAAGTGGCCCAGAGTTTTTCATGGTTTACACAGTCAAAAGCCTTGCTATAGTCAATAAAACACAAATAGATATCCTTTTGATATTCTTTAGTCTTTTCAAGGATCCATCTCACATCCACAATGATGTCTCTCGTTCCTCGCCCTTTCCTGAACCCTGCTTGCACTTCAGGTAGTTTTTGTTCCAGATATGGTTCTAGTCTCTTTTTAATAATCTTCAGTAGAATCTTGCTGGCATGTGGGATCAGAGCGATTGTTCAATAATTTCCACAGTCAGTTGGATCACCTTTCTTTAGTATTGGTATAAACACAGATCTTTTCCAGTCAGTCGGCCATGATGTTGTCTTCCATATTTCTTGGCAGAGCCTTGTAAGCATGGTAACAGCTGCATCAGATGGCTGTAATACTTCTATGGGAATGCTATCAATGCCTGGTGCTTTGTTCTTTGATAAGGATTTCAATGCTGCTTCAACTTCTTCTTTCATCACCAATGGTTCCCGATCATAAGGTACAGGTTGAAACGGCTGTTGGTCCACTTGATCTTTATCATATAAAAACTCTGTATATTCCTTCCACCTTTTCTTGATCTTCTCAGCATCATTCAACATGGAACCATGAGCATCTTGTAACATTCCAATTCAAGGCTGGAACTTTTTCTTTAACTCTCGTAGCTTTAGGAAAGCCAATCTTGTTCTTCCTCTAATAGTTTCTGTTTCTATTTTCTTGCAAGTGTCATTGTAGTACTTTTCCTTGTCCTGTCTTGCTGCACATTGTAAATCTCTGAGTTCTGCGATTGTCTTTCTTTCTCCTCTGGCTTTAGCTTCTCTGCATTTCTGGGCAATTTTCAGAGTTTCTTCTGTCATCCATTTTGGCCGTTTTTGCTTTTTCACCATTTGTAGAGACTTCTCACTTTCTTCCAACACAACCTTCTTGATGTCATTCCATAACTCTTCCGGAGCTCTGTCATTTGTATCTAAAGCAGCAAATCGATTTTGCAGGCAGTCTTTAAATTCCAGTGGTATATTCTCAAGGTCATATTTTGCTGCATTCATGAGTGGTTTGCTCTTTTTCAACTTTAGCTTGAGTTTGCATACTAGTAGTTGATGATCTGTACCACAGTCAGCTCCAGGTTTTGTCTTTGTTGATGTTACAGAGCTTTTCCATCGTTGACTTCCACAGATGTAGTCAATTTGATTTTTATACAATCCATTGGGTGAAGTCCATGTGTACAGTCGCCGCTTGTGTTGCTGGAAGGTGTTTGAGATGAATAGATCATTGGTCTTGCAGAATTCTATCAGTCTTTCTCCAGCTTCATTTCTGTTGCCAAGTCCATATTTTCCAACTACTTTGCCGCCTTCTTTGTTGCCAACTTTTGCGTTCCAGTCACCCATGACTATCAGGATATCCTGTTTGCATGTTCTGTCAATTTCAACTTGTACTTGTTCACAGAACTCTTCAACTTCATTTTCTTCTGCAGCTGTTGTTGGGGCATATATTTGAATTATAGTTGTATTGATAGGCAATCCTCGTAGACGAATAGAGATTAAGCGTTTGCTGACTGCATTGTATTTCATTACAGTTCTTGCAAGTTTCTTCTTTATTATAAATGCAACACCATTTCTTCTTTGTCTTTCATTTCCAGCATAGTAGACCATGTGATCATCTGATGCAAAGTGCCCAATGCCAGTCCATTTCAGTTCACTGACACCCAACAGATCAAGTTGTACATGTTCCATTTCATTCTTGACCACCTCCAACTTCCCTTGGTTCATGCTTCGTACGTTCCATGTTCCAATGTGTAAGACATCTTTACAGCTTTTGACTCTCATTTCATGTGCAGCTACATCAGCAGTCAGACTTCCCGAGGGCTTTGATCCAACCACATCATAAATGCTGGCTTTACTCTGAAAGGTCTTCAGCTCTTCCCCAGTAGCTAGTTGAGTGTCTTCCGACCTGGGGGTCTCATCTTCCAGCACCATAGCACAATTTGTTTTGTTGTAACTATCCATTGGGTTTTCATGGCAAGATACAGAAGTAGATTGCCGGGCCTTTCTTCCACGCAGTTTAAGTTTGGTGTTGCCGTTGTCACAAAAGTGTGATCCTCCGCCGTCAACACTATCCCATTCTGCTGCTGCCCAGAAGGGTGGTTTGTCTTGGTCTGGCACCTCAGCTGAGTCCTGTCCATCTTGGGAGACCCTGCCAGTGGTTAAAGTACCGATAGTTTAGCTCTCAGCATCACTGATGCACGCAAGCCCTCACAGCACGGGCAAGCTGCAAACCAAGTGAGAGAGTAAAACAGTAAGGTTACAAAATTCACACAGCACAGTGAAATTATTCTCAGTCACAGTGCATGCTTCATCATGTATCTCAGCTGCACGGAATTTGGAAAAAGCCTTTACATGTCCATATGGACTGTTTTATGTGTCATGTCTGACTAACTTGCTTTTTTCTCCAGTGCATTAGGAACTATTTCTCAAAGCAAAGATACAGGATGCAGCTGTTTGTTTCTGGTAATGATTCAATCCCAAAAACCCCAATGTAAAGACAATCCTGAATTACAAATAAAGAGGTCACCTGTACCATTGGCTTCCCTTAATAGATACATCACACCATAATGTGAAGAGATGCTCTTTCTAAGTTTTCTGCCAAAGTAGAAGTGATTTATTTCAAACAATATTAGGAACATTTTAATCTAGTGAGCTTTCTAAAGCTATGCAATGGATATTATAAATAAAGATATACAGGAAAATTGATAACAAAAGAACATGGAAAAAGTGCTCCTTAATGCTAGAAATTCCACTTTTAACTTTCATTTTTTACCTCCATAAACTCATAGAATCACATTGTGAATGTACTTCAGGCTTGAATTCTCAGAAAGTGGCCTTATTCTCCACATTTTCACTACAGCTGTTTAGTCAAATTTCTATCTGATCTTTTTCTTTAATTTTTAGTTTGGCCTGGTTAAAAGAAACAAGCAAAGTAATTTAAAGGCGCAACTCTGTGTTCTAACTTAGGAAAGATGAAGACCCTTTCAAACGTAAGGGTTTATGCTCTAAGAGTGAGAGTAGGAACTGAGGCGGAAAACACTAAGAGAATCTTTTTATGGGCCCTCTAGTCTGTTCCCTACTGTTTCCTCCCTTTCACTTTTCTGCTTATCACCGGCGTGTCTCAGCTTTTCTTTTATTCCCTAGTCTACTTTCACACTCCTTCCATTCTCTCTCTACAATTTAACCCCCCTCCTCCTCTCTCCCCTCGCCCCAAGATTGTGGTTTTCATAGATTCTAACTCCATCACTTCTATTTGAGCCATATGGTACTCAATAGGCATGTGTGCATCAAAGATTTTCAGGCTCGTTTTTGTTCATCAGAATATACCCATTTGGTTAGTGTTTGGGAACCAAACCATTCATATATTTGTCCCACTCATCCCCATTAAAGTCTATGGGGAAAACTATCATGCAATTCAGCAGTCAGATTTGTCATCTATATTCAATCAAACATGCTGGAAACTTCATGACAGGCATTTGTAACAACGCTACAAACCATCAAGAGTGTCACAAACCCTCAAGGGGCAGCAGAAGAGGAGTAAAGCGTATGTACAGTAGCAGGATGAGGACCAGAAATCACCATCAGAAGGGCAAAGCAGTACAAAGAGCACAGTTAACATCTCACGATAGTGGAAGAGAGCCAAGTACACCAAGGCACTTTGAGAGGGGTAAAGTGGCAAGGAACAAATTATTTCAACAAAACAAAAACACTGCACTTTGAAAAATCTTTTTTTGTTTAAAAGAGTCATCACAAAAGTGTACAGCTGCATCATATAATGCTTTGCTCCCCCTTGCCATACATTTTCGTCAATTGCCTCAAATCTATTTATGTTAAAGTTTTTGGGAGGGGGCGGGAATATTCAGTGGCAGCAGCTAGCGTTGCTAACATGGCTAGCCGCCAATGTTGAAATCTAAATCCGGATATTTAATGCATGGCGCCATTAGAGTGTAGTAAACCCTGCGCTAACCATTAACACACTATAGTAAACCTGTCCATTAATATTTAAAAATGATCCAACCAATATTCAAACACCACAATCAGAGCTTCTTTTTACATGTCGGATACAGAATTTAAATATTCTAGAAGCACATTTAAACCCAAAATCACTTTTCAAGTCTTTCAAGCCAAGTTATTTTCAACAATATTAGAAGAAAGTTTTTTATAAGAATGGATATACCATCAACAGGGATCTATAATTCAACGATCTTTTAACTCATCCCTCCATTTCATCATCAGTCCCCTTGTCCCAATTTTAGTAGTTCAGCCATAAAAAAAAAATGCTGTCTTTTATCTTCAACAGGAAAGCAGATTCCTGTTGGATAAGAGAGGCTCCCTGAAGTAAAATGAATTAAATTCAGGATCATTCAGAACATGGATTCATATTGGAGCATGAGTAGATTTTGAGATGAGTACTTCGATTATCATATGAATATATGTTTTATGGCTGAACTACTAAAATTAAGGCATATTTTTGGCCACTTATGCTAGTATTTTAGAAGGAAAAGTAAGCACCTACTTTTCTTTATAAGACTTAAAATAGCCACGTTTTGGATGTCTTAAACTAGGTGCAGTTACACAATTACCCTCCTGATGTAAATTAATATTTCTGTTATATCCCTTAATTCTCTCTCTTCTCTAGGGTAAATGTCTTTTGGTAGCTCTGAATACATTTAAAGAGGGCAAAAAAGAAATACTGAAGTTTGCAAATCCTTTTTCTCATACAGTTTTGACATAGCAACGTTTTGTGGCCAATGATTTAACTTCCTGAAACTTTTAAAAAGGAAAAACTTTGACAGAAAAATATTCTGCAAATCCTAAACATATATAAAAGTACTGCAGACCTTTTCAGGATCTTAAATTTCAAGGATAATTACTTCTGCACACGTTTGCTTGGTCTCTGGTCCTTCTTGAAATCCTTTTTCAGTGAAATATTTGTTCCATGTGTTTACTATTCCTTTGCTTCCCTCCACACATTTCTTTCTTTCACGTCTCTCTAAAAAGCCCACTCTTGCATTTCCGTCTTTTACTAAACATATCTAAAATGTATCCCCTTACTTTGCTACCACAACAATTTTTTCTTCCATTTGCACATTTGTTCTTGCTAACTTTGTTGCTTCTTTCAGTTTTTCCAGATGTTTTTTCTTATCCTCCCCCTTGGGTTATTTCTAGCATTTTCTATTGCTTCTTTCCATTGCCAACAGCTCCTATTCAACATCTGGCAAAGCCTTCAGTCTGGTTCTGGAAGTCCATTTTCAACTCAGAGAACAGGATGTAACCTTTAGTATATATAATTCTGATTTTACTTTAGATCACTCATCCTGTCTTATCATTTGACAAGTACTTGGCTTTTTACTCTTCTAGAGACTTCTTTCGAGAAGAAAACAATTCTAAAATATATTTTGTTGGAAGGGGACACTTTTTTACATTTTTTTAAGGTTTTCTCTACAAATCAAGGTTTTCTTGTGATCTTGGCAAATTTCTTGTCCCGCCATTGCCTCAGGTACAGACCCAGATTGTCCTCCAGGGACAGGAAAATTCTAACTGTATCTATACTGTATGTAACTTGACTTGAATTACTACTGAAAAAGATGTGTGCTAAAAAGGAACATATTTGATGGCCAAAATGTAATTGCATTATTTCTGTCCACTTTAATTGATGGAAACCAAATATTTTAATTTTATCTCATTGTAGTTCTCCAAACTTTATTGGCTATGCAATGCCCATACCAAATCGAAGAGCGGAGATGCATGACTCTATCATTTGAAAAGAAGTCGCTGTTAACCACCCATATGGTACAGAATGTTTTTGATTCAAATGGGTGTAGACAATAAGTTGGCTATTCTGGTTATTTATCCAATGCCTAAGGGTAATGAGTCATTTAATGATTTAATTTGTCTAATTTATAAAGTTCATTTAGAATACCCTGTACTTTTTATTTTGAGAGGTTTTAATATTCAGATAGAGAAAAAAATCAATCTGCTCTATGGCAGATTTCTATTTCACTTTGCTTGCCTGGGATTTCATTCAATATATCCCCCCATACATATATTAAAGAGCATGATGACAATATTCAGCTGTGCGATCAACATATAATTTGGGCCAAATTGTGGAACAACTCTTACCACCTGCCACAGCATCCTCTGACAGCTCTCTGTGGAACCTCTACTCTCCCATTTTTAGTCAACCCTGCCCCTGTCTGACCAGCTTAGTGTCATCTAGCAATGCCTGATCTTCCTTGCCTCAGATGGGGCAAAGTGGACAAGCCCCTTCACAGCCAAGTCATCACCCTAGCAGCAGGTTGAACCCCCTATTCCCCTAAAGCAAGGCCATGGAAGGGGGAAGAACTAATGAATAAGGGCACATAATTTACCACTTACATGCAATGTAAGGGCATGTTTAAATTGTCATTCACCATGACTAGCTGGATACAAGACTGGATTTAGGATGTTGGAAACCATAAGCTGGACTGAAGAGCTGTAGGGAATTGAGGTTTCTCCCCTAGAGATCATAGAACATGATTAAGATCCTATTTGGTACAGGAATATAGTGCCTTAATTTGGCACCCTGTGTAGCATGTGTTGCTTATGCCTAAATCTGGGCTTAGCTGGATACCACATGCCCCATACTAAGATCCTCTGACTGATGCATTTGTGAAAGAAAGCCTCTCCATAGAAACCGCACATTTGTATGGAGAGGCCTAGATGAGGGCAGGAGGGGGCATTCTGGAGGCAGAGTGAGGGTGGAGCATTGGCCAGTAAAGATTGGATACTCATCTAGCAGGAAATCACTTGTTTTCTTTTCCGCTCTACCAACATTGTCCAGCTTTGGCATTGAGGGGAGATGCTCATCCATTCCAGCAGCAACCTTTGCTAATGCAGGGTGAGCTGAGTGTGTGTTTTGAAATGTAACCTGATGGTTAAATGTATTCTATAATAAAAACATTACCTGTGAGCAGTCCGGGTGAAGCTGCTTTTTTTTAATTACAGGGTTGCGGCAGACCCGTGGTGAATTGCATAGCTATGGCTTCCAAAGGGGGCCGGCATGTGCATTTGTCTGCAGTAAGAGGGGGACGTGGGAGGACTGACAATTTTTTAAAAAAAGTAAAGGTGTAAAGAAATGGAGGCATGGCCTGATCGGGGCTTCTCCTCAATGCGGAAAAGGAAGAGGGTAGAGGGTTTTGTGGTTCTGAGGTGCCAGGAGTCCTGAACAATGGCCTTTGAAAGGGGACCCAATAATTGTCAGTGCTCCGGTATCTGTGAGGAAGGATCGGATGCTGCTGATGTCGTCGGCCTGTAAAGGGGGAGGGGGGGGTCTGCATTGGGACACGATGTTGCAAGGCCTGCCTGAGTCTTTGAAAATGGCCGCATTGGAAGTGGAGCTGACTTTAAAGGGTCAGGAGCCTGATGGCCATGAAGTTCAAGTTTAAATATGGGAGGTATGGAAAAAGGGGACGTATGAGCAAGGGCTAAGAAGTTATAAAAAGTGTTTATATTTAATTTTAAATATTTAATTTAAAGGGGGCATGGCCTAGGGAGAAAACAGCCTGATTCCCAAAAGTTAATTTTTGAAGATTTAAAATGAAAGAAAGGGTTCTGGGTGTGTGTAGGAGGACTGCTGACCCCTAAAACATGTTTTTTGGAAAGTTTACATTTAAATTGAGTTAAGAGTTCCAGTGATTCTCAAATCTTAGTGTCTTTTAAATGCTCAAGAGTATTCCAAAGGGATCCTGATGTTATAAATATGCATATTTGTGATTAAAGCTGTAAAGAAATGCTATTTAAAGCGCAAAAATGTATGTTTAAACTTGAAAAAGTACCTGGATGTGGAGGGAAGGAGGAGTGATCCAACAGGAAACAAAGTTGCAACCAGTCATAGCTGAGAGGAGCAGAAAAATGAGGCAGACAGAGGAAAAGCTCTCCGGAGACTGATAAGTTTAAAGAGACAGCACTGAAATGTTTCTTTTGACAGGAATTTCCTTGAAATTGGAGATAGTAAGGTTATCTGACAGCAGTACAGGACTATTTGCTGACATCAGCAGGTGTAAGGATGCTATTTGAAGGGAATTTAGAATGTTAGTCAGAGCCTGAATGTTGAAGTGAATGGATGCATGCCAGTTTGTGTGGTGTCTGTTCTTAAGTGCATCGGTGGAAGTTTTGAATGTTTTGGTGACAGTGATTAAGAATGAGAAATTTTGAGCGAACGGTTTTGATTGTTTGTTCTGAATTTTTCTGTTAAGGGTAAGTTAAGAGTAAGGCTTTAGGGTAAGAGGGTGATAGGGAAATGTCACAGTGGAGGGTATCAACCTATATGAGAGAGGAAAATTTGTGTAGAGCGTGTGGTTTTTTTTCCAAGTTTAAAGAGTTTAGAAAAGGAGATAGGAGTCAGAGAGGCTGTTCTGGTGTTTGGTATACCTATTAGGTGATAAGAAGAATATTTTTCAATTAATTAGAATAGTTTAAGGTTCATGTTTCTGAAAAGTCAGAGCTGGTGGGTAGTAATAGAGGGTTCAAGTAAGGGGATTCTCATAGATTGACAGAAGGTAGGGAGTGAGAATGGAATTGCCTAAGTGCTGTAATTGTGCAGAAGGGTGACTGATTGCACCTATAATTAGAAAAAGTGGGAAGAGTGAGGGAAAATTGTGAATGAATGTATGTATGCACCTGGTAGTAAGGGTGAGGTTTGTAAGGTTGAAGAGAGAAAGAGAAAAAGAGAGGGAGAGAAACTTATTTTAGTTGCAAGCATGCAGTAGTGATTTCTTTATTACTATAAACATTTGTATTCATGATAGTGAAATTAGTTTTTTTTCCTTGTGAAGTTAGAGGTAGATTAGCATTAGCATAAGGACAACTGGAACCAGACATCCTCAAGGTCTGAAGAAGCTAGAAAACCTGAGTTCCTGGAGAAGACAAATACATCCCAAAGACCAGTGGAAGCAGGTACTGTACCTGGACCCCAGGGTTCGAAGTACTGGGATAAGTAGAGACTTTCCGTGTACACAGCACTCTTTATTTGAGCTCAAATGTATATATCAGAGTCTGGTAAAGTAGTTGACTCTGAGAGTAGGAAACTTTCATGGGAAAAAGGTTGTGAAGCTAGCTTAATCCTTTGAAACATTGTTCACAAATGTTTGTTTTTTGCATCCTTTATTTATTAATCCTTTTAATCCTTTTTGCATCCTTTATTTACCCCTGTTATCCAAGTTTGATCACCTGTTCGATGTAAAACCAAACAGCATGTTGTTATGGTCGTTGTGTTATAATGTAAACCGCGCTGATGCCAAATAGCGCGGTATATAAGAGATTGTAATAAATAAATAAATAAAATAAATTAATTGTAACATTCTTAAACTTTAGGAAAATTGAATACTTACCTTGTTATAACACCTAGCTAGGTAGAATAAAAATTACCTTTATACCATTTGAGTGTCCACAAAGCTCACATCCTTTTAGTTATACTATTTATTCTGACTATTGATCTCCCATGAGAGAAGGAATAGGACAGCCGTTATAGTTGGTGATTCGATCATTAGGCATGTAGATAACCGTGTGGCTGGTGGATGTGATTGCCTGGTAACATGCCTGCCTGGTGTGAAGGTAGCAGACCTCATGCGCAACCTAGACAAGGTTTTATATAATGCTGGGGAGAAGTCTGTTGTCTTGGTACATGTTAGTACCAATGATATAAGCAAGTGTGGGAGGGAGATTCTGGAGGCCAAATTTAGGCGTTTATGTAAGAAGTTGAAATCCAGAACTTCCAGGGTAGCATTCTCAGAAATGATTCCCATTCCACGCGCAAGACCCAAAAGGCAGGCAGAGCTCGAGTCTCAATGTGTGGATGAGATAATGGTGCAAGGAAGAGGATTTTCAATTTTTTTAGGAACTTGGCAACATTCTGGGGATAGGAGGAGTTTTTCCAAAGGGATGGGCTCCATCTTAACTGGGATGGAACCAGACTACTGGCATAAATCTTTAATGGAGCAGCTTTTAAACTAGTTAATAGTGGAAAACCGACAATTGCCCAAGAGTGCATGATTCGGAAAGATGTAGCCTTGAAAGATATTGGCAGCTGACTGAAGTTAGGGCATATCAACAGAGGTTCTAGTAAAGACAAAAGTAACCCAAATACCCTTAACTTTAGAGCAAACAGAGCTTAAAGATTCCAAATTATCCCTGTCTACTGATAACCAGATTAACTTGAATAAAATTCAACCTCTAAAATGCTTTTATGTAAATACTAGAAGTCTAAAGAATAACAAAATACTCAAAGATCAGGAAAGCTAACAAAAGTTACAACATAGTAAATGGGTGATTTCAGGTGCTCTGGTATTGACTGTGTCAATGTCACGGTAGGATATGCTAGGGAGATAACGTTTCTAGATAAAATAAATGACTGCTTCTTGGAGCAACTGATTCATGAATCAACAAGAGGGGAAGCCATTTTAGACCTAGTCCTTAGTAGAACACACAATCTGGTGTTGTGTTTGATTTAATAAATGGAGGAAGGAAATCCACAGTACTACCTTTTAACTTTCAAAACGGAGGCTATGATAAAATGAGGAAAATATAAAAAAAACCTAAAAAGAGGAACTGCAAAGCTTAGATTTACATCAAGCATGGGAGGAGGGGGGGTTTAAAATATTTCCTTGGAAGCCCAGACCAGATGTATGCCATGCTTTAAGAAAAGTGGAAGGAAGGCCAAAAAAACCTGCCAACATGATTTAAAAGTGAGGTCAGAAAAGCTGTTGTAGCCAAAAAAGCATTTTTCAGGAAATGGAAAAAGGAACCAAATGACAAACTGGAAACAACAAGCACTGGCAAGTTAGAACAGGCAAATAAATTTGAAAAAAAGTTTTCAAGTACATTTGTAGCAAAAATCTTGTGAGTCAGTTGGACCATTAGATAATAGAGGTAAAAGGGGCACTAAAAGGGGACAGGGCCATAGTGGAGAGGCTGAATGAATTTTTTGCTTTGGTCTTTGCTGAAGATGATGTAGGGAAGTATTGAAATGGTATTTAAAGGTGATGCACCGGAAGAATTGAAAGAAATATCAATAAACCAGGAAGATGTATTACAAATATTTGATAAAATAAAGAGTAGCAAATCTCCTGGATCAGATGAACAAAATTACTGAACATGTAGATAGTCATGGTTTAATGAGAGAAAGCCAACATGACTTTAGCTAAGGAAGGTCTTATATCATTAATCTGTTATGTTTTTGAACGTGTGAATAAACAGGTAGACAAATGTGAGCTGGTCGATATAGTGTATCTAGATTTTCAGAAAGCCATTGGCCTCACGAGAGACTTTTGGCAAAATTAGAAAGGCATGGGACAGGAGGCAGTGTACTATTGTGGATCAGGAAGTAGTTAAAAGATAGAAAGCAGAATGTAGGGAGAAAGGTGAATAGTGGAGTACCCCAGGGATCTGTTCTGGGTCTGCTGTTTTTTAATATATTTGCGAATGACCTAGAAATAGGAATAATGAGAGGTAATCAAATTGCAGATGACACAAAATTATTCAAAGTTGTTAAAATGCAAGAGGGTTGTGAAAAATTGCAAGAGGACCTTGACAATTTGGAAGACTGGACATTCAAATGGCAGATGAAATCTAATGTTGACAAGTGCAAAGTTATGCACCTAGGAACGAACAACCCAAACTATGGTTACACGATGCACGTTTCCACATTAGGAACCACCACCCAGGAAAAAGATTTAGGCGTCATGGATAACATGCTAAAAACGTCTGTCCAGTGTGCCGTGGTGGCCAAGAGGGAAAATAGAATGCTAGGAATCATAATGAAAGGAATGGAGAATAAAATAAAGGATATTATAATGTCTGTGTCTTTCCATGGTGCAACTGCACCTTGAATATTGTGTGCAATTGTGGTCGCTGTATCTTAAAAAGGATATAGTGGAATTAGAAAAGGTACAGAGGAGCCACCAAAATGGTAAAGGGGATGGATGGACACCCCTATGAGGAGAAGCTTAAAAGGTTAGGGCTCGTCAACCTGGAAAACAAATGGCTGAGGGGAGATATGATCAAAAATCCAATGTGTGCCTTTGAGTCAGTCCTGACTCCTGGCGACCCAGAAGCTCCTGGGTTTTCTTGGCAGTGTCACCGAAAGTAGATTGCCAGGCCTAATATGATAGAGGTCTATAAATTAATGAATCAAGTAGAACGGGTTTGACGTTTGCACCATCAAAAAGTAGAAAGTCTAGGGGACATACAATAAAGCTATAATGTAACCCATTTAAGATTAATAAGAATTTTTTTTCACTCAACGTGTAATCAAACTCTGGAATTCTTTACCGGAGGATGTAGTAAAAGCTATTAGTGTAGCTGGGTTTAAAAAGGTTTGGAGAAATTCATGAAGGTCCATAAACCATTATTTAAGAGGATCTTGGAAATCCATTGCTTGCCCCCACACAAGCATCGTAGAACCTATGTGTCTTTTTGGGAACCTGGTAGGTATTGGTGACTTGGATTGGCCACTTTTGGAAACAGGATACTGGGCTTGATGGACCTTGGTTTGATCCAGTATGGCATATCTTATGTTCTTATATTCTAACCCCTGTAGGGAAAAAGTGTACCCAGCCAGAACTTAGATTCTTATTCTCCAGCCATACTCTGGTGAGGCAGATAATTCTACCACCACCCAGACCTACTGTGTGACAACTTTGAAAGGGAAATACCATAATTGTCTGTCACCCAGAGATGTCGGTGATGGAACAGAATTATTCCACATTTCTATCAGACGCAGGACAAAAAGCTTGTTCGGTAGGACCTCTGGGACTTCCCTGACACTTATGGACTATGGACCAGCTATATATGCATACATTGACAAAGAAGGAATATAGAAACCTTTAGCAAGGGCTTGGAACACACCTGCTTCCTCCAGTATTTGCAATCAGACTTTCTTCAACCATGACCACTTCTTCAGATCCTTTATCTGCCAAAGGAAAAGGAGTAAGAGATGGTAATAAGTGACCTTTTTGGGGCTACCATAGAGCCATCTGAATGGGTGGAAATCCCACACCTGAGACCATGCATGGGTGCTGGATACCCTAGAGATGCGTTAAGGGAGTGCCTGTGCATATCAGCCTACAGAATGCCCCTGCTACCTGAACCTTGTTTTTATGGACCCTTTCCTTGTGTCATATCAAGATGATCCACTACATACGTTTCAGTAATAATTCTTTCTTTGTGATGCTATCTGATGTCATCCCTGGACAAGACTCCCACAAGGTAGCAAGGCCAGACATTGGCCATCTGGCAACTAAGTGCCCCTGAAAAACATATATCTATTGCCGTACCCTGCATGGAGCAGCAGCATTAGCCTTTTAACTTTTAATTTTTCATGTGGCTTCTGCAGCAAATCCACAGTGCAATCCCCTCAGATGGCACATATCACTCATAAGGACTGTCAAACAGATGTGAAGCCTATCACACTCCCACTCTTTTTTTTTTTAAATTTGCCAATCATTTACATCTGTCTTTTTGAATTTTTAAATAACTTATATGCTATGAGATGTTCTCACTTTTTTTGGGCCACCCTGTATATGTGAAAGTGTTATATAGTGTGTATACGGTGTCCATGTGCAGGGTATTGCTAGCTGTGGAGGGATGCAGGCAATCATCTGAGACTGTAAGCACATGGGAAGAGCACAGAAGGCTGAAAACATGACGTAAGCGAACTAAGCAAACTTTAAAGAAAATGGCTCATAAAATTTCTTTTATATGTGCACATCTGTTAGGGGTTTTAAAACACCTAGAAGACTGGTAGATTGTCTAGGTAGCTGGTGCTTTCTAAGGATACTTAAGTCTCTTCCTACTGAGAGTTCTTTGGGTCTCAGTCCCAGAAGAGGCAGCCTTTTTGAAGCTTTCAATATTTCTTGAGTCTCTACCTGCTTATATACTGTTACACACCACTTGCTGTCCCTGTTTGATTGTTTGCCCTCTCCCTTCCTGCAGGTCTCAGTGCATTACATTTAATCTGTCTGACTGCCCTCCCCCTGGAAGTAAAGAGCTGGCTCCGGTCATGTGAACAGCTCGATTCAGGTACCGTGGATACTCAGCATAAAATACTCACCACTGTGGTGTTCAGCACTGTGGGCATATGCCAAAGGAGCACCCCCCAAGGAGCAGGTCCTACTCCTTTGGCGAGCTCCTTGGGGTGACTCTGGCAACTGTTACATCCTCTGGCCAGCCTCATGTCTTCCTCCTCCACCATGCATCTCATTGGTAAGTGCTCTTTGCACCTCTCTGCTTGGTCTCCCTCAGCTTGCTCATGTTACGCATCCCAATTCACTGGGGCTGGTGCCTGCCTAATTTCTCCTGACTATTACCCAATCCTGCTTCTCAGACTATGAGCAATCTGCATCCTTGTCTTGCTGCACCTGCTCCTCTTCCTTCCTTATAAGAACATAAGATATGCCATAATGGGTCAGAACAAAGGTCCATCAAACCCAGTATCCTGTTTTCAACAGTGGCCAATCTAGGTCACAAGAACTAGCAGTTTCCCCAAAAGACACAGGTTCCACAAAGCTTGTACTGGGGCAAGTAGTGGATATCCCGGGTCCCCTTTAATAATGGTTTAATGGACCTTTTCCTCCAAAAATTTGTCCAAACCTCTTTTTAAACCTGACTACACTAACACTAAATCCAGAACTTCCAGGGTAGCGTTCTCCAAAATGCTTCCCATTCCACGCGCAGGACCCAAAAGGCAGGCAGAGCTCGAGTCTCAATGCATGGATGAGACAATGGTGCAGAGATAAGGGTTTTGGATTTGTTAGGAACCGGGGAACATTCTGGGGAAAGGAGGGCCTCTTCCGAAGGGATGGCCTTCACCTTAACTGGAATGGAACGAGGCTGCTGGCATTAACCTTTAAAAAGGAGATAGAGCAGCTTTTATACTAGATAATAGGGGAAAGCCGACAGACACACAAGCGCATGGTTCAGACGAATGTATCCTTGAAGGATACTACCAAAAGCAGAGAGGTTCCAAAAAAGAGTAAAGTAGCCCAAATGCCCTCGAGTATGGATCAGACAGAGCTTAAAAATCCCAAAATTACCCATGTCTACCAATAGCCAGATTAATATGAATAAAATACAGTCTCTAAAATGCTTGTATGCAAATGCTAGAAGTCTAAAAAATAAGATGGGAGAGTTAGAATATATAGCACTAAATGAGAGGTTAGATATGATTGGAATATCAGAGACACGGTGGAAGAAGGACAACCAGTGGGACACTGTGATACCTGGGTATAAACTATATCGTAATGATAGAGCTGATCAAATTGGTGGAGGGGTTGCGCTCTGTTAGACAGGGCATTGAGTCAGAAAGGATTAAAATTTTGCAGGAAACAAAATTTGCTGTAGAATCTCTATGGATTGAAATTCCATGTAAAAAGGGGAAGGTGATGGCAGTTGGGGTGTACTATCGACCGACTGGTCAGAATGAACAAATGGATGATGAAATGCTCAAAGAAATCAAGGAAGCTAACAAACGTTACAGCGCAGTAATAATAATGGGTGATTTCAATTACCCCGGTATCGACTGGGTCAGTGTCATGGCAGGAAATGCTAGGGAGATAAAGTTGCTAGATGAAATAAATGGCTGCTTCTTGGAGCAGCTGGTTCATGAACCGTCCAGAGGGGAAGCCATATTGCACCTAGTCCTCAGTGGAACACCAGATCTACTGCAAGAGATAAGGGTGTTGGGGCCACTTGGCAATAGTGATCATAGCATGATTGCGTTTGATTTAATTAGTGGAGCAGGGATAGTAAGGAAAGCCACAGTACTACCTTTTAACTTTTGAAAAGGAGACTATGATAAAATGAGGAAAATAGTTAAGAAAAAACTAAAAGGAGCAGTTGCAAAGGTTAGACTTAAATCAAGCTTGGGTGTTGTTGAAAACTACTATCTTGGAAGCCCAGACCAGCTGTATTCCATACTTTAAGAAAAGTGGAAGGAAGACCAAAGAACTGCCAGCATGGTTTAAAGGTGAGGTCAGAGAGGCTGTTGCCAAAAAAGCATCTTTCAGGAAATGGATAAAAGAGCCAAACGATGAAACCTGGAAACAGCACAAGCACTGGCAAGTCAAATGCAAGGCATTGATAAGGCAGGCAAAGGGAGAATTTGAGAAGAAGCTTCCTGCGGAAGCAAAAAGGTGAAATAAAGACTTTTTCAGGTACATTCGTAGCAAACAACCTGTGAGAGAGTCAGTTGGTCCATTAGATGATAGAGGGGTTAAAGTGGCACTAAGAGGCGACAAGGCGATAGCGGAGAGACTGAATGAATTCTTTGCTTTGGTCTTTATTGATGAAGATGTAGAGATGTTACCCATGACTGAAGTGGTATTTAATGGTGTGGAAGAATTGAAGGAAATATCGATACATCAGGAAGATGTATTACAACTATTAGATAAACTGAAGAGTAGCAAATCACCTGGGCCAGATGGTATACATACAAGGGTGTTAAAAGAACTGAAATATGAGATTGCACACCTGCTATTAGTAATCTGTGAATTTTCATTCATCATCTGTAATACCTGAAGATTGGAGGATCGCCAATGTAACGCCAATTTTTAAAAAGGGTTCCAGGGGTGATCCGGGAAACTACAGACCAGTGAGCTTGATGTCAGTACTGGGAAAGATGGTAGAAAACATCATAAAGAACAAAATTACTCATGTAGATAGTCATGGCTTAATGGGAGACAGCTAACATGGCTTTAGAAGATCTTGTCTTACTGTTCTGTTATATTTTTTGAAGGTGTGAATAAACAGGTGGACAAAGGTGAGTCGGTTTATATAGTGTATCTGGACTTTCAGAAAGCCTTTGACAAGGTCCCTCATCAGAGACGTTTGGCAAAACTAAAGCGTCATGGGATAGGAGGCAGTGTACTATTATGGATCAGGAACTGGTTAAAAGATAGAAAGCAGAGGGTAGGGCTAAATGGCCAATTTTCCCAATGGAGAAAGGTGAATAGTGGTGTACCCCAGGGATCTGTGCTGGGTCCGCTGCTTTTTAACATATTAATAAATGACTTGGTCAGGGGAATAGCAAGTGAGGTTATCAAATTTGCAGATGACACAAAACTATTTGAAGTTGTTAAAATCCAAGAGGATTGTGGAAAATTGCAAGAGGATCTTGATAAATTGGAAGACTGGGCATCAAAATGGCAGATGAAATTTAATGTGGATAAGTGCAAAGTTATGCACCTAGGGAAGAACAACCCAAACTATGGTTACATGATGCAAGGTTCCACATTAGGAACCACCACCCAGGAAAAAGATTTAGGCGTCATTGTCGATAAGATGTTAAAACCATCGGCCCAGTGTGCAGCGGTGGCCAAGAAAGCAAATAGAATGCTAGGTATCATAAGGAAAGAAATGGAAAATAAAACAAGTTATTATAATTCCTCTATATCGTTCCATGGTGAGACCGCACCTTGAATATTGTGTGCAATTCTGGTCACCGTATCTAAAAAAGTATATAGCATTATTAGAAAAGGTTCAGAGAAGAGCCACCAAAATGGTAAAGGAGATGGAAGGATACTCCTATGAAAGGCTAAAAAAGTTAGGGCTCTTTAACTTGGAAAAGAGACAGCTGAGGGGAGAAGATAGAACTCTATAAATTAATGAACGGAGTGGAACGGGTGAACGTAAATCGATTGTTTACGTTATCAGAATATAGAAAGACTAGGTGATATTCAATGAAGCTACAGGGTAAACTATTTAAGACTAATAAAAGAATATTTTTTCACTCAACGTGTAGTCAAACTCTGGAATTTGTTACCGGAGGATGTACGAGTAAAGGCTGTTAGTGCTGCTGGGTTTAAAAAAGGTTTGGACAAGTTCCTGGAGGAAAGGTCCATAAACCATTATTAAGAAGGGACCCAGGATATCAATGCTTGACCCAGTACAAGCATTGCGTAACCTGTGTCTTTTGGGGAAACTGCTAGGAATGTATGACCTAGATTGGCCACTGTTGGAAACAGGATACTGGGCTTGATGGATCTTGGTCTGACCCAGTATGGCATATCTTATGTTCTTATGTTCTTACATCCTCTGGTAACGAATTCCAGAGTTTAATTACATGTTGCGTGAAAAAATCTTCTATTAGTCCTAAATAAGACTCATTATTCCCATTTCCAGATCATTTACAAATAGATAAAAAAAAGCAGCAGACCCAGCACAGATTCCTGGGGGTACTCCATTATTCACCTTTCTCCATTGGGAAAATTGGCCATTTAGGCCTACCCTCTTTTTTTTTAACCAGTTCCTGATCCACAATAGTACATTGCCTCCTATCCAATTACTTTTTAATTTTGCCAAGATTCTTATGAGGGACCTTGTCAAAGGCTCTCTGAAAATCCAGATACATTATATCAACCAACCCGCCTTTGTCTACTTGTTTGTTCACACTATAGCCAGCACCCGCTCCCTAACCTTGAGGGTTTGAGGAGGGGTGTGCCTTGAGGTTAAGTTGTAGTTGTGAAGGTCGAATGACAAGGCAGGTATGAAGAATATTTTTTTACATAAGGATTTATTTCTCCCGCTCCGTGGTGGAATGGAACAGGCGTAAAGGAATATATTTTATAGCCAAAACAAGAACAAAAGGAAAACAGGCTTTTTCCAATACTGTGTTCAAAACTGTGCTTCAACACAGGAGTTCACATTCCTGTCATGTGAGCTTTACTTTGAAATCACTTAAACAAAGAGCAAACAATAAAGTTCATGCACTGTAACGAAGTTATGCTTCAGCTTATTCTTATCTCTTCATAAGCTCTTCAGGTAAGGAACTTAAACAGCATACATTTCAGCATATTATAACGAATGACCACACAAGCTTTGCTTGACTATTCTTTGTCTATGAGACAGGTTGAGCAGTCCATTGGCTGATTCAAATCCACCATTGGTAAGGGAAGAACCAATGGCACTTGTGCTTCTGGACTCTGTACTGACTCAGCTACTTTCTGTCCAGGAATAGTTTGTTTCTCTAGGAAATCTCTAAACTCTTTCAGGAGTTCTTCAGCCTGCTTGCTATATGGGCTAGGCGGGGAATTAACTCCTTCCTGGGGTGAGTGATAGCTTGTGGGTTTTTCTTCAGGCAAACAAACAATGCCGTCTCTCTTACTATATTCATTCACTGCACTGGAGTTACCCCTCCCCCACTTGTCTCTGTCAGCAAGTGCTGGGTAAGTCAGTTCATTTGCAGGTGAAGGATTTTTAGACAGCAATTCAAACTTAGGACCTCCTAAAGCCTTCTGGCATATATCTCTAGCAAATATATCTGCTATGTCCTTGTAGCTAGCTTGCTTGCTAACTCTGTCAGCAGTTTGAGGAGAAAAGCTGGGTTTATCTGAATGAGCTTCTGGTTGCAGCCAAATGCCCTCATAAAACCTGGGTTTGCCCTGGGTTTTAAAATAAGCATTCACACAGTCTGGCTTCTCATAAAAGCTGTTATCAGAATTAAAGACACCCTGTACCTTGTGTTGAGGAATGCCTGAATGTTCTTTAGCAGTCTGCCATTCTTTCCACGGGTCAGCTCTCTGTTCCAAAAGCATAGGCTTTACCCCTGGATCTCTCAGTGCCTCGCCCTTCTCTTGCTCCCAGAAGGTTCTTCCATGCACTGAGTCTCCCTGGTACCTGCTTCTTGGCTTTACAAGCGTTCTCCTGGAATTGCAGCTGGGGAGCGTTTCTCCTTCAAAGTCAAAGGCTCTGGCATCCTAGGCTACTCCCTGCCTTCCAGGTAGCTTCCTTTGTCTTTGCTCTGCTCCTTCTCTAAAGCACACATCTGCTTCGTCTGTGTCTTGTATTTCCTTCCACCTCCTCGGTTTCTTCTCGTTCCCTTTCTCATTCTGTCTTCCTTCTTCCTTCTTCCTGTTTAACAAGCTGCCTCTGCTCTGGGGAGCCTGCCTCCTGCTAGGGCGTGCCCAATCAGCAACTCTGCTTCTCCCCTCCCCCGAGGTGAGCTGTGTTAGCTGATTAGCCATGTGCATCTTGTGCTGAGAAGGGAAAATCTTGCATTTAGCTGCAGTACCCGGACCTTCCACCGGGTCACTATCGGTTTCTATAGCTTCTGGCACTGCTACAGTGTCACAACACCTTCAAAAAGAACATAACAGATTAGTAAAACAAGATCTTCCTTGTCTAAAGCCATGTTGGCTGTCTCTCATTAAGCCATTACTATCTATATATTCATTAATTTTGTTCTTTACAATGGTTTCTACCATTTTGCCCGGTACAGACATCAGGCTCACCGGTCTGTAGTTTCTCGGATCACCCCAGAACCCTTTTTACAAATTGGCATTACATTGGCTATCTTCCAAGCTTCAGGTATTACAGATGATTTTAATGATAGTTCACTGATTACTAATAGTAGGTCTGCAATCTCATATGTAAGTTCTTTCAACACACTAGGATGTATACCATCCAGTCCAAGTGATTTGCTGTTTTTTCAGTTTATCAAATAGTTGTAATACATCTTTCTGGTGTATCGATATTTCTTTCAATTCTGCGGTATCACCTTTAAATAGCATTCCAGTCATGGGTAATATCCATATATCTTTCTCAGTAAAGACTAAAGCAAAGAACTCTTTCAGTCTCTCCGCATCCTTCTGTCTTTTGCTACTGCCTTGTCGCACTGTTTCACCACCTTGAGATCATCAGAAACAATCACACCAAGGTCTTTCTCCTGGAATGTGCACATCAATCTCTTGAACCCCTATCACATACAATACCCTTGGATTTCTACTTCCCAACTGCATTACACTGCACTTCTTCACATTAAATCTTAACTGCTAAGCATTAGACCATTCTTCCAGCTTTTATAGATCTTTCCTCATGTTCCCCACTTCCTGAGGGGAGTCCACTCTGTTGAAAATGTTGATGTCATCTGCAAAAAGACACTTTTCCATTCAGCCCTTCAGCAATATCACTCACAAATATATTGAACAGTACCAGTCTCTAGACCGAACCCTGGGGCACTCCGCTAATCACCTTCCTTTCTTCCGAGTGAGTTCTGTTTACTGTCACCCTCTGTCGTCTGTCAATCAACCAAATTTGATCCAGTTCACTATTTTGGGACCCATCCCCAAGCTGCTGAGTTTATTGATAAGCCTCCTGTGAGGAACAGTATCAAATCTGAAATCTAGGTAGATCACATCCATCACATGTCCTTGATCTAATTCTCTGGTCACCCAGTCAATCAGATTTGTTTGGCAAGATCATCCTTTGGTAAAACCATGTTGCCTCAGATCATGCAACCTGCTGGTTTCGAGGAAGTCCACTATTAGCTCTCTCAGGAGTGCCTCCATTACAGGCTTACTGGCCTGTAGTTTGTCACTTCTTCCCTATTACCACTTTTGTGGAGAGGTACCACATCAGCCCTTCTCCAGTCCTGTGGAACTTCTCCTGTCTCCAAGGGTCTATTAAAAACATCCTTTAAAGGCTCTGCAAGAACTTCTCGAGCTCTTTCAGCATCCTGGGGTGTATCCCATCTGGTCCCATAGACTTGTCCACTTTCATTTTTGCAAGTTCTAACACCATCTTTTGTGAATGGTGTGGTTTCTACTACATTCCCATTTGTATATTTGTCAATCACAGGTTGTCCTTCTCCAGGATTTTCTCTAGTGAAAACAGAGCAGAAGTATTTGTTTAGCATTGTCGCTTTTTCACTGTCACTTTCCATGAATCCATTCCCAGCACTTTTGAGTCCTGCAATTCCACCTCTGATTTTCCTCCTCTCCCGAATATACCTGAAAAAAGTCTTGCCACACTTCACATCTTTAGCCATCTTTTCTTCTGCCTTTGATTTTGCTATCCTTATTTCTCTTTTGGTCTCTTTTAATTTGATCTTGTATTCTTTTCTGTGTTCCTCTGTTTACAAGCTTCTGAATTTTGTGAAAGCTGTGTTTTTTGCCTTTATTTGCGCAGCCACTTCTGCAACCAAGTTCTCAAATTTAGCCAATGTAAATAGTTATCCTAACCAGTTAGCTCTCCTTTACCTCTCTCCATTACATTGTTAACTTGTTCTTGTTACTTTTAATTTATTATACAGTTCACTTGTAACCCTATTAGCCTATATTGTTAATTGTTCCTTGTAAACAGTTGTAACACACTGTACCAATGTTTCATGTAAACCGTCTTGACTAGTAGAAAGACGGTATATAAAAACTGTTAAATAAATAAATAAATAAATAGGTTTCCTTTTCCTCTTCTTTTTATTTACTTTCCTTACATATATATCTGTTGCACCTTTTATTTAGTTTAGCCCATTGCAATTCCACTTCCCTTAACCCTTACCAACTCCTCCTTCAGGTATTTGGCCATTTTACTGAAGTCGGCATTTTTGAAGTCTAAGACCTTGAGTTTGCTGTGATTGGATTCCACCTTGGCTTTTATCTCAAACCATGTGATTTCTGCTGCTCACAAGGGCACCCACCTGGATATTTGACACGGTATCTCCGTTGGTGAGTACTAAATCCAGCACGGAGCTCTCCCCAGTCGGTTCCATCACTGTTTAAGTAGCACATCTTGGAAGGCATCCACTATTTTTTTTACTTTCCGGATCTGCAGAAGGAACACTCCAATCCACATCGGGTAGGTTAAAGTCGCCCAATATGATCACTTCCCCCTTCATGGCTATCTTTGCAATATCAACAATCAATTCACTATCCATTTCTTCGGTTTGAGTTGGAGGCCTGTAGACTACACCACTATGGATGGCATTGCCATCTCCTCTTTCCAACACAATCCAGAGTGCTTCTTCTTTTCCCCATGTCCCCTGCATTTCAGCAGCTTTAATTTGCTTTTGACATACAGGGCTGCTCCTCCTTTTCTACCCTCTCTATCTCTTCTAAATAGATTATAGCCAGCTATGGCTATATCCCATTCATGTGACTCGTTAAACTATGTTTCTGTAATGGCCACAATGTCCAAGTCCATTTCCACTATTAGGACTTCCAGATCAGGAACTTTGTTGGCTATGCTTCGTGCATTTGTACTCATTGCTTTCCAGCATTTGTTGAATGGTTTGCCTGCCTTTTGCATGGGTTTTGTTCTACACGCTTGCCATTGATGTGGTGTTCAAAAGTATGACTGTTTCCAATGTTTTTCTTTTGCTGTGAGTGACACATACTGAACTTGTCCTTTTCCATCCATCACCCCCTTTCCCTAGTTTAAATGACTGTCCACATAATGCCTGAATTTTTCACTTAGGATCCTTTTCCCTGTGGCAGAGAGATGTAGTCCATCAGTACAGTATAGTCTCTTGTTGATCCATATGTTTCCCCAGTTGCCTATATATCTAAATCCTTCTTGTTTGCACCAGTTTAGAGCCATGTATTAAAGTTGATTATGCAATGCAGCCTTTCTGCTCCCTTACCATGAACAGGTAGAACTTCTGAGAATGCTATAGTGTTAGCAATGGGCTTGAGTTTCTCTCCCAGAGTCTAGAAGTTCCTTTGACCTGCAGAGGCACTGTTTCTAGCCAGATCATTTGTACCCAAGTGGATGACAATATCAGTTGTGGAGTGCTCACTTTCTGCATTAATTATACCAACAGTTTATGGTTTAGGCACTTAATATACCACTCTTTACTATGCACATCAGAGGTTTACATACATACATAAAGATACTTTTTATTCCCTTGTCCCTGAAGGGCTCACAATCTAAGTGTACCTGAGGCAATGGAGAGTTAAATGGTTTTCCCAAGGCCACAAGGAGTGGTCATGGGACTAGAGACCCCAGTTACTCCAGCCTGAAGTTACCTGTCCCCCATGCAGGAATTGAACCCCCCAGCCCTCTGGCCTGAGGTAACCTGTCCCAACCACTGACCCACTTCTGCTGGCTGAAGAGCCTGGTAGGCATTTGACGATCCTCTGTCCTTTGAGCTGTGTTCCCAAATTGGTGCCTCTGATGGAATCTCCAATGAGTAGTTTTCTGTTTTGTGATTTTTTTTTTCTTCCAATTTGGTACATTATCAGTAGATTTGGCATTAAGTCTATCACTTAAGGGCACTTCAGTTTCCATCGATTGGGCACCCTCATTTTCCAAGGCAGAGAAGGCATTATGCAGGGATATTGCTTGATGTATAGGTGTCTCTGAATTACAGGTCACAACCTACCAGAGCCCACTGTGATCCATTTGTTCCTGGGCTGTTTGATTCTTTGTGGAAGCGGTGGTGGATTTTGTTCAGTTTGTAACCTAGAGGAAGTATGTTTAATTGCAACTAATTCTTCCCTTAGTAGAGTCAATTCTTTATGCATAGCAGCTAACTTGAGGCATATAGGGTAAGCTCTTAGGATCCAAATGATTCTTCTTGGAATGAAAGCACCAGAGTTATTGCATTGAATACATTACATCCTGACTCGGCTGTCCTAGAAGGAGAAAAGAAGAAAAAGTGGGTGGAACATCTAATTAAAGGGCAGAAGTTAATGTATATGATGACTATATAGGCAATACAACCCAGGGGTGGGTGGGGTGAGGGGTAGGATGGGTGGGAACCTAAGTAGGCCTTCTATGAACTGAGGGCACACTCATATATCTGATTTAAAGGTTATGCAAGGAACGTAGGCAGGCTAAGAAACTACTCTTTGCTCAACTCTCTGCCCACCTTGATGCTATTCATGCCCTGCAACCCCGCCAATCTGGCTTTTGACCTGGTCACAACACGGAATCTGTTTTCTTTCTTTCCTAAATGAAATAGATGAATCTCATGATAGGGGTAACATCTCTCTAGCAGTGCCTTTGGATCTGTCCTCTGCTTTCAACCTTGTTGATCACATCACTCTTCTTTCCCGTCTTTGTGACTTTGGGATCTGCAGTACTGTTACACTGGTTTCATTCTTATTTTCACACCATTCTTTTTCCATTTTTTCTTGTTCTTCCTCATCTTCACTTCTCCCTCTCTCCTGTGGTGTTCCCCAGGGATTGATGGTGGCTCTGCTTCTCTTTAACATCTTCTTGGTCCCACTTACCTTGCTGATTCAACAACACACTGTCTCAGTGTACTACTGCGCTGATGATGTCATCCTTCTTCACCAGTCACTCCCAGAGGTAGCAAGATGCTTGAACTGATGAAGCAGTGCAGATAAATCAATTCTCCTGGCCCACACCACAGTATTCTGATCGATGTGATGTCAACCAACTACCTTAACTTCAACCTTTCCAAGACAGCTGCCATCTGGTTCCTGGCTGGAGGTTCTTGTTCCCACTTCACCCCTTTACTTCTGAATTCTGCTATTCCTCTTGTTAGTTCCCTCCACTACATCGGTATTATCATTGATTCTGCTTTGACCTTTCAGGATCACATTTCATCTCTTGTCCACCAATCTTCTTTTCCCTTTGTCATATCCGTGCTGTCGATCTTTTCGTCACCCTCTTTTCTGTCCACTCTCCTTACACTTACGTCTCGGCTCAATTACTGTAACGTTGTTCTTTCCAGTCTCCCACAGTATCAATTGCACTGCCTCCAGCTTGTCCAATACACTGCCATCCAAATCCCTGCTCATGTCTCCCATTTTGACCACATCACTCCACTCCTGATTCACTACCACTGGCTCTCCCTAAGGTACCATATTCAGTTCAAACTTCTCACTTGTCCATTCCGACATTCCTAGATACCTTTCAGACCTTCTACATCTCCACTCCCCACACTGTGACCTCCGAACTGTCCATGCCAATCGCCTCCAACTTTCCCCTGCCTCCACAGCTCACCTCAAATCCACCTATAATTCTGCCTTTTATTTCTTTGGCCCTGCCCTATGGCATGCACTACCCTCTGCCCTCCGTCTTGAACTCTCCTATTCTAAGATTCAAATCCCTACTTAAGAGACACCTCTTCCAAATAGCCTTTGACCTGCCACCCCCGGATTCCTAGTCCTCCCATCCTAGTCCCCTTGTCTGCTTACCCCACTTTTTATGACTGTGCTACCTTTCCTGTCAAAAATATGGCATTGCTTTCTAATTTTCCTGCTGCTGCTTTTGTTTTTGTTTTGTCTTTTTATTAAGCACTTTCCATTTTGTACATTAGAAATATATAAAGAAACATGCAAGAAACTAGATGCAAAACAAAACAATAAAAATATAAACAAAATATTTGCAATTAGAACATGTCTAGAGAATTAGGGGGCATACATTGTCTAAGTGCCCTTAAACACCTTAAAGTTCAATTTCCACTTCCCAATACACAACATAATAAATTATAACATAATCAAGCTACCTCTCAAGTGCCACTGGGCCCATCCCCTACCTACCCTTCACAAATTCCTCCAGCTTCAAGGAATGCTTATAAACATAATGGGCACCTTGCAACCCCACCACACATAGGCAGCTTGAACTGTTGAACTCGTTACAAAGTAAAAATTTAAGGTTTCTTAATTTTCCTAGAATCTACTATCTCTCACTTTTGATATTAAGGAAATATTTTAGGTAGCTTTTGAAAATGGATAATGCAGATATGATATAAGTTACTAAGGTATATTTGCCAGATTAGACAATGTTAGAAACAGCCGCTGGATCCCCCCCAGGCTTCTATTGATTTTTTTCCCAGTTTCTGGAACAATCAGTGGATGAGATTCCTGTTAGGGCTACTTTGGTGGCTTCTTTAGTTGTTGCTGAGAAATTTTAGATCATGAAATTATACTTTAAATATAAATCAAATCCTTTTTGTAGGCAGAAGGTTCTGGTATTCCCAGATGTGGCTAGGGCCACCCAAGTGAGACGCAAAGGTTTTCATCAATTAAAACCCCATGTGATAGTGTTAGGAGCAACGTTTTTCTTAAGGTTTCCTTGCAATTGTGCTGCTTTCATTTAATTTTCAATTGTGCACTACCCTCCTGCTTTTGTGAAGGTGTGGTATATCAAGTTAAATAAAACATACATAGAAACATACCATGACACCATTGGGAGCCAGTAAGCCCCATCAATGAGTTCTGGCAGCCTCTCCTAAGGAGCAGCTGATTAGAGAGTAGCTCAGGCTACTTCTCTTTGGGGGAGACCCATACCACTCTAGACCAGTGGATCTTCAGGGTCCTTACTCAAGGTTGGAGATATATTAGCTCCTTTAATATGAAGCCTGCCTTCTACCCATAAAATCTAGTTCAAGCTAGCCTGGGAATTATAATGTGTAAGATTTGAATTATGGCAGTGCCTATTAGGGACACCATGGTAGAGTCTCCCTGTGACTCTCTTCTCATGTGGGTTGTGTTCACAAACTCTTAAGCACCTCTTGCAATTGCAGGCTATTTTTTCCCATTCCGTCCTCAGCAAGTCCAGGAACATTATTCCATCTACATAGCAGTGCCCAGTAAAGGGGGTTCCTTCCAATATACAGTAACCTGGACCTAAGGGCGGTTGTTTTTGGATTCCAAGCCTCTTATTTCTGTATAAGGACCTTCAGGTCTATCATTGCATCAGTCAGGCAGGGGGTGTTTCTCACCTCCCTAGACCTTGCCAAGACATATTGTCACTTTCACATGCGGGAGCAGCATCAACAGTTTCTCCACTCATACTGTATATCCGAAGCTCGCTTCTAGGTCTAGGCCCTGCCCTTTGGCCTAAATGTGGCTCCCTATACCTTTGTTCTCCTCAGATTTGGCGGTTAATATCATGATTTTTTGCAGCTTTCTGGGTCGTGCTGCGTCTTAGTAAATGGAATTGGCATTTCAGCCATAATGCTGTGGCTTTCTTCAGGGTAAAGTGGGTATGCAGTGGATGCCTGTTCTTCAATATTCTCAAATCAGTTCAGTGGGATTGAAGTGGGGAATTTGATTTCTGATGGGAAATTTAGAATTGTTGGCAGGAAAATTTGTTGCAAATGAAGTGGGATAAGTGCAAGTTTGAATTCTGGAAGAGCTGAGAATGCTATAAATGAATGCTATAGTATTGACAATGGATTTGTCTCTCTCCCAAAATTTGGAAGTTTCTTTGCACTGCAGAGGTACTGTTTCCCACCTGATCATGTATTCCTAAATAGATAACAATATCCGTTTTATAATCCTTACTTTCCTATCTGACTTCACTAACAATCAGGTTTGTTTTCCTGGGGCTAAAGTTCATGGGAGGCATTTGACCTCCTTTTGACACTGGAACTGTATTTGCAAGTTAATGCCTCTGATAATGTAGTCTCCAAATAGTAACAGTTTTCTGTTTTGAAATGTTTTGACCATGATTGGGGCATTTCTGGTACACTGGGTCAGGATTGTACCAAGCTAGAAATTAGCCCCGTGCAACTAACAAATCTGGTGCCCCAGTCCATCCAGTCATATGCAGTAACTCACTATTTTTGAGCTTCCTGAAAGCCCAGTGATATCGGTGCCACTTTCTTACTTGCGCCTTGTGCAGCTGCACCACGCGCACAGCCCTAGGTATGCTCCTGCACTGGGTGTTATCCTTCTTGTACAAGGCTACATCAGTTTCCATTAAGGGTGCATCTTCATTTACCAAGCCAGAGAAAGCATTATGCAAGGGTATCTCTTGGTGTAATGGGTGTCTTTGTGCTATGGGACATAACCCATCAGAACCCACTATGATCCATTTATTCCTTGGTTGTTAGATTCTTTGTGGGAGTAGGAGCGGATTGTTTTCAAGCTGTATCTTGGGCAAGGCTTGTTTCATGGTAGCCAATTCTTCCTTTTGTTGAGTCAATTCACTTTTCATAGCAGATAACTTAAGACAGGGCAAGTTCTAAGGCTCCAAATGGCTTTCTTGAGGATTAAGGCAACACAGCCATTGCAATGAATAAGTTATTTTGATTATTGAGTTTAATACGGAACAGTTTCTATATCCAAAGCAACAGAGGTATACTTTCCACTTAATTCAGGACAACTGACTATGGGGCATGTTTACTAAAGTCTGCACGGGTAGCATGCAGAGGCCCATGCTAATTTTTGGGGGCACGTGCCTCTGGGCATCTGATATTAGCATATTGCTAATGCATGACACTGTACTAATTGATACATGGGTGCACTTAAGACCACTCATTGAAGTGGCTACTGCACATTAGCAAATATGCCCCTATGTGTCATAGGAAGACTATATAAGAAAATCTAGCACTGGGGTGGGTGGGCGAGGGGTGGGGAGAGAAGGAAATTAAGTGGCAAAATCTTTTAACCCTGGGAGTACCGATGGGGTCAAAAGTGACCCCATTGCAAGTTTCACAACGCGTATCTCGGAAACTAGTTGTTCAAGAATGCAATCTTTTTATGACTTTTCACATGTCAATATTCTCTTTATATTGCACCATGAGAGGAATAATTTTCATCCGCTAGGTGACGCTAGTGATGAATTGCAGCACAGAGTACTAGTGGGGTCATTTTTGACCCCAGTTGCTTACGTCCAGTTTGGATCGTGATACAATTTGCAGTTTTGTGAATTTTTTGATCTGACAAAGGTATTTATCATTAATTATGTATCATTTTTTGTGCTCTTATTTTATGAAAATTACACATTTCCTGTAATTGATATCATACGTTCTCTCATCATTTTGGATGAAATCTAAAGGCTTTCAGCTCATTCATCACGATTATTGTACACCTATAGTAAAACTGCTTTGTGTTTTATTCAACATTATCTTTGTTTATTTATTTTAGGTTATTGTTTATGATGTCAAAACGAAAGTATTCAGCTGCCCAAGTAAGAGAAATATTGCAACGAGATGCTGACAGTGACGGCTCTGAGGAGTCTGATGCAGCATATTTAGCAAGCGAAGAAACATATCAGCCAAGTTTGGGGGATAAATCTGATGACAGTCATGATTCAGATGGCGACAGCAGTTGGTCGCCAAGTGAATGTGAGACTGATGTTGAGCCGGTAACATTGCCTGCAGCAAAGAGTCAAGTTACAGGTCGAGGCAAAGGTTGAGGCTGTGCTGGATGGGGAAGAAGGCAGGAGTCCTCGGTGTCAGTATCATCTGTGAGGAATCTTAGTCGTGGTCGTAGAGGAGCTAAGAGGTCATCAACTATAAGCACAAATGTTGCCATTGAAGCCTATGTATCTAAGGATGCCACATCATGCAACAGGAAACCTATAAAGCAAGCTGCTGGAAGATACGCCAGAACTAATGTCATGCCAGTACAACAAGGTCCTACAAGGTATGTTGTATGAAATGTTGATGGCCTTCTCGCAGCATTCCACTTGTTCATGAGGAAGAACTTATTGAATGAAATCATGATGTGGACGAGCAAACAAGGAAGACACATTTATGACGACACCTGGAAAGATTTGACAGATGGAGAATTTCAACGTTTTCTTGGACTTCTGATCCTCTCAGGCGTGTATAAGTCACGAAATGAATCCATAGTTCAGTTGTGGAACCTTGAAGATGGCCGTTCTGTTTTCGGCAAAAATATGGCCCGTAACCGTTTTCAGCAAATTTCATGTGCTTTCAGATTTGATGATGCAACGAACAGACATGAACGAGGTGTGAATAAGCTTGCTCCAATCAGACACGTTTTTGATACCTGGGAAGCAACTCTAAGTGACGTCTTTGTTCCTGGTGAAAATGTTACCATGGATGAGCAACTGCTTACATTTCGTGGCCGTGTTCCGTTCGGACAATATATTCCCAGCAAACCTGGGAAATATGGCATAAAGCTGTGGATGTTGTGTGACAGTGCAACGTCATATTCTGTGTCTTCAAGTATATACAGGAAGGGAACTCAGACAAAACAGGGAACAGAATCAGGGTGAAAGGGTTGTGCTGCAACTCACTGAAGGATTGACACGATATGGCAGAAATGTTACTCTTGACAATTTCTTCTGCAATTTATCCCTGTCATGGAAATTGCTAGAAAAACAAATGACACTTTTGGGGACAATTCGAGAGAACAGAAAAGAATTACCTCCAGAATTTGTAACAGCAAAGGGCCAAGAGGTACTCACTTCACTGTTTGCCTTTCGCAATGACGCCACTCTGGATTCCTATTGCCCGAAGAAAGGAAAAGTGGTTGTTCTTCTGAGCAGTTTACATGATCAAGAAGTAGATAACACACGTCCAGACAAAAAAACACGCATGATCTTGGACTATAATTCTAGTAAAGGTGGAGTAGATTCAGCAGATCAAATGTTGCGCACGTATACCACAAAATGAATGACAAGATGCTGGCCAGTGACAATCTTCTACAACATGTTGGACATCAGTGCTTTGAACGCCTTCATTGTTTGGATGTCACTGAATCCAGAATGGCAGTCCAAGTCATAGCACAGACGTCTATTCCTCTTGGAATTAGGAAAGCAGCTGCTTCAGAGTAATTGCAGCGAGACTTCTTCCAGCATTGAAAAAGCCACTGATGCTGTTTGCAATGTCGGGATCCCAAAGAAAAGGGCAAGGTGTTACTGCTGTTCCAGAGAAAGACAAGAAAAGCAACATAGTTTGCACCTCCTGCAAGCACAATGTTTGCAAAGAACTATCAGAAATTGTCTGCGTCTCATGCAAATGACTGTAGTACCTTACTGTGTTCATCAAGTGCATGCAAAAACTGCTTTCATGGCAACTCTTCTTCATGTAATCTTATGATAAAGCATTAAATTTCAAAACATTTAACCTTCATATAATAAAAAATTAATTTGGAAGAATATTTTATGTTTATTTTAAATTTTTCATGGTTAACAATTAAAATTCATTGTGGGGTCATTTATGACCCCAAAGGTGTTCAGTGTGTGCAAAAAAATCTTGGTAATCCCAGGGTTAAAATAAAATGTCAATAAGCTATGAGCTTGACCTCCTCTGCAAGAGACCCTTGCTAGGCAGCTATTAACTACAAGAGCCCAGACTTGAAACTGCAATACAGGTCAAGATGCTCATTTTAAATAATTATTTCAAAAAAGGCTGACAATTTGAACAGTTTTTCTATAACTAGGTACTTCCTATATCGCACCAATAGTTTCTGTAAGGTCATCAAACTATATAGGATGTTAAGCAATTCTCAATGGAACAAGGTTAAGCACAGTTAGCAAATAAGGCAATTATTGAGCGACCTATTCAAAGAGACGGAGAAGGCATGGGCAGCTTGAAACTATTCAAAAACTAAGCAAAAGAGAAAGAAAAGCTTAGTCTAAACTAAATTTATAGATTTCCTGGTTAGTGGTTGAAAATCGATGCTAGCTGGATAATTTAATGGCTCCTTCCTCCCTCAGCCCCTTTAGAAGGATTTACGATCTGACCCTCTCTATATAGCCTTTCCTCGGTGCCAAAAACTCAGCGCTTCTTTTGTATATCCCTAGATACATCAGGAAATATATAAATCTTGGAACCTAGGAAAGTAGCTGACATATTTCTAAAAAATAATCGTAGGACTGCATTTCTGTCTGACTCAATGCAAAGCAAGCAGCAAGAGTAATCCTTTCTGTAATGTCTTCCATAGATGAGACTAGGAATGCAATCAAATTCCCCAAATCCGGCACACAACCAGCCTCAGGGCTACTGTCCAATCCACCATGGTTTGGACTAAGTGATAAATACTGGGCCCAAACTATCGGTGGGACTGCTTCTCCATATATTTTCAATATTTCTCCAAGATACTCTTAAGTATGTCCGCTGGTGGAATCAATGGACATTTTGGAAAATTCAGGAATCTTAGATTGTTCTTACATACACGGTTCTCCAAAAATAACAATTTCCTGTTAAAAACGTCTTTTTCTCTAATCTGGGCAGTACTCACTGACTGAAGATTTTTCACAACAGCTTCTATTCGCTCCAATCTCACAGCTTGTTGCACCAGAGCCAGCTCTTCTTCCGCAGCCTTAACAGCAAGCAAATCCAATTCAGTCTTAAAGTTGCCCATATATTTAGCTAAGGAAGAATCAATAGGATGGCATCCTAAAAAACATTTAACCACTGTAATTTCAGCCTGGGTTGGCTGGTTTGTGCTTTTGCAATCTGGTCAACTGCTGGCCGGTTGACGAATGCAGCTAAAGTTAGGACAGCCATTTAGATGCCCTAACTTTAGCTGCATTAGGATAACTGGCTAGCAGCTGAATATCACTGCTAGCTGTTTATCCTTGGTTGTCGCTTCAGCTCCACTTCTGCTCTGCCACTCAGAATGCCCTAATGCTAGCTGGCTTAGTGGCTGGAACCAGGGATATTAACTGGCACAAATTAGTGCCACTCAATATCCAGGTGAGTGGCATTTAGGTGGTTTGCAGGTCTGCAAACAGCCTAAATGCCTTTGAATATCCCCTCACTCTTTCTGTCATCCCTCAGTAGTAATGACGACTATAGGGAAGATAACTTTGTATTATTGGCTGAAATGTAAAGACGATCTGAAACATTTGCTTCTTAAGATCAAGGAACATAGTCTTAAAATGGGCATTCACCTTAATATAAAGAAGACAAAGATCCTGACAACTGGCAAAATCAATAAGTTCATCATTGATGGAGAAGAAATTGAAATAGTTGACAATTTTAACTTACTTGGATCAACGATCAATAAAGAAACAACAAGCAGTCAAGAAATCAGATGACACATTGCTCTTGGCAGAATGGCTATGAAGGACCTAGACAAGATTCTCAAGAGCAGAGATGTCTCTCTCCATACAAAGATTTGCTTGCCCAAGCCATGGTATTTTCAATATCATATGGATGTGAAAGTTGGACAGTGAAAAGATAGGAAGAAAATCGATACCTTTTTATTATGGTGCTGGTGAAGAATACTGTGTATACCATGGACTGCCCAAAGAATGAACCAGTCAGTACTAGAGGAGATGAAACCTAAGCTTTCTGTAGAAACTCAGATGATAAGATTTCAACTTACATACTTTGGACATGTCATGCAAAGAGAGATCATTAGAGAAAGATATCATGCTTGGCAAGGTAGAAGGTCAATACAAAAGAGGAAGGCCAGCAATGAGATGGATCAATACAATAACAGCAGCTATGAGTGCCACTCTATCAACAGTGAGCCATCTCACTGAAGACCAAACACAGTTTACGATAACTATCCAGAGGGTTGCCATGAGTTGACACTGACTTGAACACCAACACCACCCATCTCAGAAGACCAAACTACCAAATATCGCCTTAACGGATGGCTGAACACTGTCAGCCATGTACTCATCCAGCTAATGAAGTCTGTTCTCTAGGCAGGTATCCCTCATCACATAAGCTCTTGGATACCACACGTATGTGGGACACTGTTGACAGTGTTACATCTGATCAACTACAGAAGTCTTACAGGCATCAACACTACTACATCACCGTTGGATTCAAGCTGCCCATTCTGAGCTTCCCCCACATTTCCTATGATTGTTCAACTGTTCTTTCAGCAAGGCTACTTGCCAATGGGACTAAAAAAGGCATCCATCTGCCCATAAAAAGCGCTGCAGTAAATGACCCCAAACAACCAACATCAGACAGACCAATTGCTAATATTCCATTTCTAGACACCCATTGCCCCCTAGACCTACAACAATATGGTTTAGATCGCAACATGATGCAGAATCGTTAGACTACTTTTATGGCCAATTTAATCTAAGGCACTGATAAACCTAATAAGGGGTTCATACTCATCTTCCTCGACATAAAGCTGCTTTTGACTCCATACCACACAGTTTGATCATTCAGCGACTAGAATCCATTGGCTTATCAGGCATAACATTCAACTGGTTCAGATCCTACCTTTTCAATCGGCACAGCCAAGTAAGTATAGGTAATGAGAGATTGGTCCCTTTTCTTCAACATCAGTGGTCAGCATTGTCCCCTCTTATTCAACATCTTTTTGAAACCAATACGTGCTATTATAAAATCACACAACATTTTGTATCATATCTATGTAGATGATGTCATGCTTTATGCCCCAAATAACATACTAACCCCTCGATTACAAACATAGCAGCTTGCTTCACAGCAGTCACTGACTGGCTAGCCATGCATAACCTCACCATAAATCACAAGAAGACTGATGCACTTTATATTACCAGGAATTGCAATTTCATCCCACCTGAATCCATTAAAGTTGTTGGAAATTAATTGCAGGTTAAACCTGAAGTTCGGTATCTGGGAATCATCATAGACGAGCACCTCTCTCTATCGATTCACCTTAGTAACATCACAAAAATTAGATATCATAAACTCAGATCTGTTTTGCATCTTAGAAGCCTCTTGGACCACAGCAACTTTCAGAATGTCCTCCAGGCTATTACTTTTCCTCATATTGATTATTGTAATATCATTCTTCAAGGCCTTTAAAAAAACTACCAAATTGGCCTTAAACACAGCAGCGTGTATTATCTCTAACAAACCAAGATCGGAGCATATCACATCTTATATAAACAACTACATTGGTTGCCTATCATTGAGAGAGTTAAATTCAAATCTCTGTCAATAGTCTTCAAAATTCTTCACAACCTCTCTGCCATCCACCTGGGAACAATAATACAAAGGACTCTGGATAATAGAACCAGAAAAAATCCGTTAACTCGCTAGCCATACCATGGCTTAATGCAGAAACAATTCTTTCAACATCAAAGATAGCATTCTTCTTATTTGCACCAACTCTGTGGAATGCAGTCCCAGAATCCCTTCATTCTATAAATGACTTAATGATTTTCAGAAAAAAACTTAAAACACTGCTATTCATTGAACGCTTCACAAATAATGAATCTGTCCATATGCAGTGTATGCAATTGCTTATGTGAGTTCGTTCTCTATATATATTTTGATTGCTCTTTCACGCCCTTCCTCCCAATTAGCCGTTTTGCTCTTTTCCCTCATGTTTACTGCATTTTCAGTGTAAACCTCAACGGCCTAATTTTCTCTGTAAACCGATATGGCTCATAGATATAGCGGTACATAAGCATAGCCGAATAAATAAATAGGCAAGTATTTTATAAAAGGCTTGATGTATGCAGAGGTTTTTTTAAAAATATGCCACCTCATCCCAAAAAATATGCATCAGAAAATAAAAAACACATAAAAAATGTTCACTTGCATATGAATGTGCCACTTACATATGTAATTGCCAGCATAATTAGTAGCTGTATGCTTATGCCGACTTTACATGTACAACTAGAATTCTCACTATGCAGAGCCAGAAATACGTGTCGTCTGTCCCTGTATGTTACTGTACTATCTAATGAGGAAGAAAACATTCTGCAAACATGGAGCGGAGAAGTGCTTCTTCTGGCAGAGCAAGGATCACATTCTGTTCCTGACAAGATAGTGACCTTTCCACTTAAAAGCTTCCTGGGTCTGAAAGAGATCTTACTGAATCCTAGAGAGGTAAGCATGCTGTTTAGTGTAGCCTACCTCTTTATATCCTGTACAAACAGGAAGTTGTTATTGAGTATCAGAGGAAGCAGAAGCCTTACAGTGTCGCAGTGCTGAAGTTTTATGGTAAGCTATGCAAAATTATTTGAGGCCACTGCCACAACTGCAGGCCCCCAGAGAGGGTGGTTGTGGTGGAAATGGACTGTCCCTGGACATTGGCGCTCTATGCAGTTGTCTAATTCCACTAATGGTCGTGCTGGTCCTGAATACACACAATGTTGCTGGTCTGTTGCCAGAATCATCTTAGCTTCCATGAAGATTGCCTACCTTACCTAGCACTGAGACTATTATCCAAACCAAAATACTGCATTCTTTCCTTCATCACATAGTCTGAAATACACTTTCTATGATAAGCTGCACAGCTATTAGACAGGCTATGGAAACATACCATATATGTCTACAGTATTGCAGTGCTCCTAGTATTTTTCTGACACTTACCTTTCATGTGATACTCATCAACTAGCATATGAATTTGTATGATAGGCATACATGGACTTTCTAAGGTAACCACACTTTTGCCTTGAAGACTTCATCACAATGTTAGCTTTTGGACTACCTTAGAATGGCAGGGTCCCTCTATGAGTACTCATAAGCTCTGTGTTGGTCCATTGTGATGCTTACAGTCATTTGTGCTTTTCTCTCTGTGCAACTGGCCACATCAGAAGGAAAAGGTGGATGAGGAAGAAGCAGAAGAAGAAGGCCCCTCCAGCCCTGGCAGTCCATCTGACCCTGCAAGCTATACAGGACATCCTTCAGGGCCTAAAATTCATTCCTTATTGTCATGCTCCTTCCGCCAAGTGTTTTGAAGAACTTAGATGGAAAATTATTTCAGAATAACTTTGCACACACATCTTCTTATAAAACACACATGTTTAAAGTCAGGTAGAAACTCTTCCAGATGGAATTGTTTCAAACCAAAATCAATATATAAAATGGAAGCAGATGCACTAAAGATCTTGGGGTAGATATTTAGACCATGGCAGTCAACGCTGACTGTTGCAGCCAAAAATAGAACCAGATATTCAGTGATAGAGACTATCCAGTGGCTGGTAATGAATATCCAGCTTTGCAGTCGGTTGGTCTTGCTATCTGTTTTGCGATGATATTCAGTTGCTAAGAAGATATCGAGATCCACATAATAGTTAGGATAGCCATTGACCTGTCTTAAGTATACCATTTGCCAAACTGGTTAGTGGCTGAATATCACTGCTATCCGGATAGACATCTGGACTGCTCCAGCTCCGCTCATGAACCACCCCAAAACTAACCATGCATTTCTAAGGTGATCTGTGGGGATATTCAGCAGTACTAATCTGTTAGTGCTGCAGAATATCTGGCAGAGTGTGGTCTATATGGTTTGAAGGTCCTACAAACCTCATAAACCCTTTTGAATATTCACTACTTCTTTCCTTTTTCAAGCAAATATCTATCTATGAATATATTGCATAGTGCATGACCCATTGCTTTAATCTTACTGCAGTAAGGTATCCATTGTATTTTTATCTTTTTCTTTTTCTTCTTGTAGTACCCTATAAATGGTTGTGAGAAAACTATATATATTCATAATTATAATTAAGATCCCCAGTTTTTCCATTTATTGTAACCTACTCTAGGCTTTGCCTTGCCATCCTGTGTGTGTCTGGTCTTCTTGGAAGCTAAGCAGGGTGGGGCATGGCCAATACTTGGATAAGAGATTACCTTGGAATACCAGCCTCTGTAGATTTACTGCATTGGAGAAAGGGCTGGCAATCTACTTCTGGTTGCACTTTGTCAAGAAAACCCAGGAGATAGTCACAACATGGACAACTATCCACAGGGTCATCAAAAGTTAATATCAAATCCATGGCTTTCAACAATGATGACTTTAGGCCTTACTCAAAGCAGACTATTTTCCATAAACTCAAAATGGGAAATAGTCCTCTTAAAATAAAGCTCTCTCTGTTTATTGAAAGTCTTTCCATGGATTACTGAGTTATGCAGTCACTCTACAAAAGTACTGTAAGCATGAATATTTGAAAAACCATATGTCTTAACATGCACAACTATCCCTTTCAATCTGCACCATAGAAAGCATGCTATAAAGAAAAATGCAAACTGTGTGTCAGGATTAACATCTGTTCCTGATAAGACTTATTTAACCTCTCTGTGACCTCTCTTCATTCCATGCCTCATATGCTTTTTCTCATACAGATTTTGAAGTGAATCCAAACTTTTTGCTTTTCATCATGTTTTGACATTCATGGTTGATTATCCTCTAGGAAACGAGCATATATCTTCTCAAACTGATTTGGACTATTAGGAATGTGTTTAAGATACCAGTTCATGACAAATTTCAGACCGACTGCTTTATCTTGCAATATATAAACTGTCAAATAAGTAGAAAAATTATTTACACACCCTATTAAAGTCTATAATGCATGGAAGGTCAAAGCTTAAACTTGTGCTTAACACATTTTTAAGTTGAAAAAATATTATTTCTTTTAGCGCATTAAGAAAATAGTAGCACAGTTTGATTGCTCACGTCTCAGATTGCAGTTTAAAGAGAGATGGACTCAATCCAATGTATCATTTCACTTTGCATAATTTTTCCAAAAGGAAGGTTATAATAACATATCCAACACACAGACAAATAATAAATGCTTATTTTGCAAAAATGCTATTCCTCTCCTCTTTCAAATTTTCTGGATTTAGTTTTTAAATGATAAACTTTGATAAAACATCTTAGAGACAAAATAATAATATAATCAGGGCCCAATATCCAGCGCCACTGAACTTTAAACCTGGATTGAATATTCGGGTTGCCGGGAAGTTAACTGGACAGCAGTGATATTCAGCTGTTGTCTGGTGAGCTTCAGCGGCAAACATAAGGCCAGCCTTTACTGTGCCTGACTTTCGCTGCTCAGCAATAACCGGGCAGCGGCTCAACATCACCACGGCCTGGTTATTGCCAGGCATCGCCCCCAGAACACCTTGATGCTAACCGGTTAGCATTGGAGCGTGCAGCAGTGGCACCCACAGATGATCAGTGGCACTAACCGTGTTGGTGCTGTTGAATATCTCTGCTAGGGGAATTAACACAGTTAGCTAACCATGTTAATCCCTTTGAATATGGGCCCTGTATGTTTATTAAAAACATAATAAAGGCCATGCTGAGTCAGACCAAGGGTCCATCAAGCCCGGTATCTTGTCTATGACAGTGGCCAGTCTAGGTCGCAAGTACTTGGCAGATCCCCAAAAGTATATCTGTTTCTCATAGCTATGGTTCTTAGAATTCTATCTGGCTAATATATTTTATGGACTTTTCCTCCTGGAACTTGTCCAAATCTTTTTTGAAGCCCGCTAGGTTAGTTGCCTTGACCACATCTTCTGGCAGCAGATTTCATAACTTTATAATGTGCTGTATGAAAAAAATACTTTCTACGGCTTGTTTTCTATCTGCTAGTCACTAGTTTCATGGAGTTAGGGACAATTGCTTCCATGTTAACTGTAAGATGAGGTTCTTGCCCTCTTTATACATTTAGTTGTTAACATGGAAATTAGCACGTTAACTGGAAAGGTGCCACATTAAGTGTTAGCACATGTTAACTGTACAGCTAACAGGGTCCCAGACCATAACCGAGAAAGGCAAAGACATGCATCATAACAGATATTACTCGGAGAACACAAAAATGAAACATGTGCCTTTTTGCCGCTTGCAGCAAAGAACCACGAGAAAAGCACAATAAGGAAACAATATGACAGCACAAAAACCCGCACACAGAGGTATAATAGAGAGGGAGAAAGGAAAGGATCATACATTCAGAAAAAGCTAAACCAGAATGTGCATGTCAGCAAGACAGGAGAATACAACAGTTGCCATACCAGCATGCCAGAGACAAAAGCCACATGAAACGACACTTGTAGACACACACGGAAGGCTCTAACATGGGCAATGAAGGACAGAGAAATACTCAGAAGTGGCTCTTCTCCACTCGTCATAGCTGTTCCTTCAGCCTCTTATAAACCTGCAGGGTCTTCATCAGCCACAAGGGCATACTTTCTTCGCCCATGTCTATCGCCCTATTTTCAGGAGGCAGGGACTCCTGCTTCAACCTCCAGATCAGGAGCAGCTGCTTAACAGATTCTGGGCCAGTCTAAACAAACAGCCAAAAATTAAGAAGGCACTCATTAGTGAACAGAGTCCAACAAATGCAAAATAAAGGATTAGTCCAGAGACGAGGTTCAATTATACTCTAGTTCCTGACAATGGAGCTATCGAAAATGTGTACAGACCCTACCCTTTTCACACACTAAGTTAGGAAACAAGACATCAGACTTATTGGAGTTGAAAGAGGAGGTACCTAATGGAGTTAATTCTCCTCAACTCAATACTGGTCCCAGAGAAACAACGGTTGATTTGGTGGTGAGCAGTAGACATAATGGAGATGATGGCTGCCATGCTGTTGCAATAGGGTTAAATGCTTCAGAGAGCTTGTGGAATAGGGGATGTTTCAAAGGCGGCTTCAATGTTGTTTCAATTTTGGTCCCAACACCCTACCTATTGAGTGAATCTACAGTAACTGATACACCACTATTTTTATGTTGGAAGTTTTTGCCATGAGAGATTCCTCCCTCTGTTGGTATAGATTAGAGTGAAGGGTTTGAGGTTAATACAGTTTCAATTTTGGTGGCTTTTCTTTCGAGTAGGGGACATGCTGGGCTATTGGCTGCCTTTTTGAAAACAAAATTTAAAAAAAGGAACATAATTTTGTTCTTTTCACTTTGTTTTTGAAAAAAAAAAATGAAATGACACTGGGGATTTTGTTGAACTTTTATAAAAGCACACTTAACCTACAGTTATACTGCTATCTTATAAAACAGTCACCATCCTACATTTATAGTCAACATTATTGGTACCCATGCAGTTCTACCCATTAATATCCGATATCTCCTAAAAAAAAAAGTGGCCAATGAAATGGCTTTGGACTATATATGCATATATATTTGACACATAAAAGGATTTAAAAAAACAACCAGTTAAAAAAGGAAATAGTATAAAAACTGGGACATTACCAGGACATGATTTATTACTATTAAAAAGGATAAACATGTGCCCTTATCGCCTAATTGTCATTAAAACATAAAATTTTTGTCGGAGCTTGTGCCGTGAAAGAAATCTCCTTCTCGTAGTACAATTCTCTTTTTTAATCCTATTTTAAAGGGAATAAACCCTTACCACAAACCAAGGGATAATGAAATTGTTCCCCTGGAAAAATCCATATGTGCAATATATCAAAGGAGAAATGTCATCGGTACTTAGCTTTCTGATGAGATGACAGACAAACCGACGCAGAGGAAAAAGCCGCCACACCATTTCAATACCATATGGACGAGAAAAGGTTCTTTTGATTGACCTTTGCAACTTCGTGTAGTGCCGGGGTACCGCCATGTATTGAAACGGTGTGGCGGCTTTTTCCTCTGCAGTGGTTTGTTTGTCATCTCATCAGAAAGCTAAGTACCGATGACATTTCTCCTTTGATATATTGCACATATGGATTTTTCCTGGGGGATGATTTCATTATCCCTTGGTTTGTGGAAAGGGTTTATTCCCTTTAAAATAGATTAAAAAGGAGAATTGTGCTACGAGAAGGAGATTTTTCACGGCACAAGCTCCAACAAAACCTTTTATGTTCTAATGACAATTAGGAGATAAGGGCACATGTTTGTAAGTTAGTGTGGATGAGCATTTTTGTGTTTATGTTTTTTGTTTATTTGAATTTGATATATTTTTTTAATTATAATAGGACATGATTATTGGCACCCTTATAAATAATTCAAATCAGTTTGAACAGAAGAACAACATTGCCATTGCAATAAAATTAGATGTATTGTGATCAATAAACAGTACTCACATGACTTGAATCAACCAATGAATGATGGTTCTAATGTTTAAAATGGCCACATTCACTTCCTGTTCCATTTTCACAATGGTGAAGACAAGAGAGCTGCCTGAAACCATCAGAACAGCCATTATCACCAAACATCAAGGGGTACAAGGCCATCTCCAAAGACTTTGAGATTCCTGTGTCTACAGTTCACAATGTTATTAAGACGTTTTCTGCTCATGGAACTGTCAGGAACCTCCCAGGACATGGTGGGAAGAGGAAAATTAATCCAAGAAGTCTTCAAAAGTTACTGCGAACTGTTGGAAAAGCACCACATACAATATCCAAAGAGTTTAAGGCTGACCTGGAGCAATCTGGAGTGGTGGTTTCAACCCACAGCATATGCAGAACACTAAACAAAGAAGGATTTCAAGGGTGAAGACCAAGGAAGACCCCACTTCTCAAAGACAGACATAAAAAGGCATGCCTGATCTTTGCCTAAGCCCACCTTGAGAAACCACAAACCTTCTGGGTAAGTGTTCTGTGGACAGATGAAATCAAACTTGAACTCTTTGGCAATGCAGACCAGTGATACATTTACAGGCAAAGAAATGAAGCTTATAAGGCAAAAAATACCCTTCCTGCAGTTAAATATGGTGGAAGTTCTATAATGTTGTGGGTTTTGTTTGCTGCCTTAGGAACTGGAGGCCTGGAAAATATTAAAGGAATCATGAAGTCAGAGGACTACCAAGGTATTTTGGAGCAAAATGTGCTACCTAATGCCAGAAAGCTAGGTATGGGTTGAAGATCATGGGTTCTCCAGCAAGACAATGACCCAAAACATACATACAAAAGATCGGTTAAAAATAAACAAATGGACTGTTTTAACTGGCCCCGGCTCACCTCTAACAGCTGCCGAAGTGAAGCGTGTCTATTTCCTTCACTTCGGCAGCTGTACTGAAGTTTAGAATGCTGCTGCGCTGAGCACCGGGAAACAGGAAGTCCCCTTTGACCTCAGCGTGGCAGCGTTCTAAACTTCAGTACAGCTGTTGAAGTGAAGGAAATAGATGCGCTTCACTTCGGCAGCTATAGAGGTGAGCCGAGGCCTCTCTGGCTCCCTCTTAAGCCTGTTAGCTAACCGCTGGGCTCTTCAGGAGATGAGGTGGAGGGCTTGGACTGAAAATGGGCTGTGGAGGGGGGTTGCTAGGACTGGAAATGGGCTGGGGGGATTGAACTGGAAATAGTTGATGGGGCGGGGGCTGGACTGGAAATAGGCTGATGGAGGGGCTAGGATAGGACTGGACATGGGCGGTTGGGGGGCTAGGATTGGAAATGGATTGTGGTGGGGGCTTGGATTGAAATGGACTCATGAAGGGACTAGGCCTGGAAATAGGTTCAGAGGGCCTTGGATTAGAAATGGGCTGAGTGGGGGGGGGGGGGAGCTAGGACTGGAAATGGGCTGATGGGGGGGGCTGGAATTGGAAATGGGCTGATGGAGGGGCTAGGATAGGTCTGCAAATGGGATGTTGGGGGGGCTAGGATTGGAAATGGGCTGTGGGGAGGGCTTGGATTGAAATAGATTCATGGAGGTGCTAGGACTGGAAATAGGCTCATTGGGGGCTTGGATTGGAAATGGGCTGAGTGGAGGGGAGCTAGAATTGGAAATCGGCTGATGGTGGGGCTAAGAAAGGACTAAAAATGGGCTGATGGGGGGCTGGGATTGGAAATGAGCTGATGGAGGGGCTCAGATAGGACTGGAAATGGATAGAGGAGCTAGGACTGGAAATGGGCTGATAGTGGGGCTAGGACAGGATTGGAAATGGACTGATGCGGGGACTAGAAGGGAGCAGATGCTGGGTGGGGCTGAAACTAGAAGGGAGCTGATGTTGGCGGAGGACTAGAATGGGATGGGGATGGGGCTGGGAAAGTGAAATGGAGAGGGGAAAATATTTTGTGTAGGAGGGAAGAAAAATCTACAATTGGCCGAGTATTGGGAGAGTAAGTGGGGATTGAGGATGGGGGATAAAATTTGAGTGGATGAAAAAGGAATAAAGAAAGAGATGGAGGAAAGAGCAAAAGGAGAAAGATTAGTATGTTAAAGCAGATGTAGAGAGAGAATGGAAAAAAAACTAGGAGAGAAGAAAGGACAAATGGATAGCAGATGATATAGAGTTAGCAGAAGACACGGAAGAAAGTGGCTGGAGCAATTGCAACTGAAAAAAAAATTATTTATTTATTTATTACAAGTTCTTATATACCGCACTATTCGGCATCAGCGCGGTTTACATTATAACATAAAGACCATAACAACAAGCTGTTTGGTTTACATCGAACAGGAGTACAAACTTGGAGAACCGGGGTAAACTATATACATGAGATAATTACATAGAAAAGAATAGAGTCTTAATAATATCAAGAACGGCATGGTGTGTTCATGAGTGGGTCACTTCCTCTGGTTCAATTGCTGGTAGGGTAGTATTGAAGGAAGAGGTGGTATTTGAGTGCCTTCCTGAACTGGAGTAGGTCAGTAATGGCCCTTATGTCAGAGGGTAGAGCGTTCCAGCATTTGGGTACATAGAAACTGAAGGCTCTGTTTGAGGTTGTCATGTTGCACTTTGTCAACGCCTTCGAGGTTGTCAGTAGGTTTACGGCTGTTGTTCTTCTGGATCTGTTGGGGGGTACAGTGTGAATCAGATCTGTGAGTGAGGAGGATGAGATACCCTTGATTGCCTTGAATGATAGTACTAGGGTTTTAAAGATGATCCTCCCATGGATGGGGAGCCAGTGAAGTTGTTTAAGAATGGGAGTTACGTGATCGCTTCTGGAGGCTCCGTAGAGGACTCTTGCTGCGGCATTCATGGCCATCTGTAGTGGGCTAAGAGTGGATTGAGGGAGACCTTGTAATATGGCATTTGCAAAGTCGAAGTGTGGCAGGATTAGCGCTTGGTATATGGTTCGGAAGTCATCCGGGTCCAACAGGGAACGCATATGCCTAAGCGAGCGTATTTTGAAGTATACAGCTTTAACTATGTTATTTATGTGATGTTTCATATCCAGACGTTGGTCCAATGTAACTCCAAGGTATCTTATTGTTTCTTTAGCTTGTAGGTCAGCTTCCTTGACACTGACGTGGGCTGGAGGGGTGAAGTTGGGGTCTTTGGAGATGAAGAGCACCTCTGTTTTTTTGTTGAATGCAAAGGTTTTGTGATTGGAGCCACTCTGAGACCGAATTGAGGCAGTCTACCAACGGTGCCAGGTCTAATTGAGTTGTAGAGAAAGGCATATATAAGAGAATGTCATCTGCATATATCAAGCAGTTGACTTTGAAGGATCTTATGACGTCGCAGATGGGCTGCATGTATATGTTAAATAGTAGGGAAGACAATGAGGAACCTTGAGGCACACCTTGCTTTTGATGGAAGCGTTTTGACTCTTCTGTACCGGACTTCACATATTGCCATCTTCCATCCAGATAAGAGTTACACCATTCTAATGCACTGTTGCAGATACCTTTCTCTTTCAGTCGTCCGAGGAGAATTTCGTGGCTTACCGAGTCGAACGCCGCAGCGATGTCTAAGAAGACGAGTACAAATCCTTGTCGGATGTTGTTAATGCCTATGATAATGTCGTTGAATAGGTTAGTGAGAAGAGTCTCGACCCCATGATATTCTCTGAACCCATGTTGGCAGTGATCTAGGGGAGCTGTGGTGTCTATATGATCTTGGATTTGCCGTTGTGCCTCCTTCTCAATTATCTTGGCTAAGAGGGGAATGCTAGCTATAGGCCTATAAGATTCGACCTTTTGCGGGTCTAGCTTGGGGTTTTTCAAAAGTGGCCTGATGGAAGTCTGCTTGAGTGCTGCAGGGAAGTACCCTGTTGTGAATGAGAGGTTCATTAGATTTGCAATGAAGGGGCTGAACGCACAACGTAGCTCCTTAATCCAAAAAGCTGGGCATGGGTCCGTTTGTGCAGTGGAGGTATTGAGAGATGCTATGGTGTCCTCGATGCATTTAGTGGATGGTGTAGAGAAGTTATTTAGTGGGGTTGCATTCGTTGGTTCTTGGAACGGGACTGTTGACACCTTGTTAGTTTGCACTATCTTGGATTGCATGTAGTCAGCGAATTTCTGTGGATGAATCTCACTGTGTTGTTCGGGAGAAGGTTCCTTTGAGAGGGATTTGACCAGGTTGAAGAGGTCACGTGGTTTATTCAGTGATCTCTTTAGAGTGTCTGTGTGGTATTGTTTCATTGTGGTTGTGATTGCTTCACGGTGTGTGGAGAGGTGAGTACGGTAGGCGGTCTGATCTTCAGTGGAAAGTGATCTGCGCCAGCGGCGTTCCAGTCTGCGGAGTTGGGTCAGAGAGGATCGCAATTCAGGAGAGAACCATGGGGCGGTGCTTCTTTTTCTCCTCTTTGTGTTATTGGAAATTGGAGGTTGTGATATGGCATGCAGATTGGAGTTCCAGGAGGTGATTAGTTCGTCGAGGTCTGGTATGGTTTTGTTGAGGAGTGATTGGGTCTCAGCCAAGATGTGTTCCCTGTTAAATGGTCTAAATCTTCTTGTGGGCGGCTGTGATGTGCTGTGCATGTTTTGGCTTCTGTGCAGCTTCTCATTGATGATGGGGATCTGGAAAATGATCAGTTTGTGGTCTGACCAGGGTACATCAACGATTGATATTGGTAGGTTGTGGTTTTGTTCAAAGACTGTCTGAGGAGCAAATACCAAATCCAGAATGTTTCCCTTTATATGAGTGGGTTTATTGATAATTTGCTTGAGTCCCATGTCTTCCATAGCACCAAGGAAGGCAATTGCGTGGTTTTGGGATAACGATGGGAGATTGAAGTCACCCATTATCCAATTTGGTTTATTGGGATTGAGGGTGCTGGCAGTAAGGTCAATAATGGTTGGGAGGTCATCTGGAGACGTGGACGGTGTCCTGTATAAGAGGTTGAGGGAGATTTGCTGGTTTGTAATGGAGAGTATGTCTAGATTGTTTGAGCTAGAGGAATCTGTTATGTGGAAGTTAAGGTCCGATTTGGATACTATGAGCACCGCTCCTCCTTTTTTGTTTTCTCTATGTCTTGTGTGTATGGCGAAATTGGGTGGTAGAAGTTGGTTGATGAGAACGTTATCTTCCGCTGATAGCCAGGTTTCTGTGATCATGAGTATCTCTAGGTCATAGCGGGAAATTGTTTCAAGAACCACAGGCCATTTTTTGCGAATAGAACGCGCATTTATGATGGCACATCTTAGGGGTCGGTATTTCGGAGGTTCTTCCTGGGTGGGTGTATTGGGTAGCTGGAGTGCTATGTGTATCAAATGGGAGCGGCGTGTGTAGGTGTCACTTCCTGGGTGGGAGTATGGGGGTCCAGACCACCTTTTTCCATGGCTATTTAAGATGGGGATAGTTCCATGAGATATGTAAAGGGCTTGGGAGGTTCCGAGCCAGTGAGTAAGTAGGAAAAAGCTGATAAGGGCGAAGAGTTGGAGGGCCATTTTGCGAGTTCCTGTTGTGTGCGAAGTACTGTAGATATGTTGCAGTATAGTGCAATAGCAGGACAGAGAGTACGGTAGTGAGACACAAAACAGTATGGCAATGGACAACGGTATATGATGCTACTGACCACAGTATAAGAAGCTATTGACAGTGTTATATAGTCTACTGACAACAGTATAGGTACTATCAACAAGGTTATATAAGCTACTGACAACAGTATATGAGGCTACAGATCATAGGATATGTGAGACCATAGGAGAATATTGATATTATATAGTCTACTGACAACAGTATAGGTACTATCAACAAGGTTATATAGGCTACTGACAACAGTATATGAGGCTACAGATCATAGGATATGTGTGACCATAGGAGAATATTGATATTGGCTTAGATGGATGTGCTGGAAGACTCATTTATAGCCAGTGTTTTAGGAGTGGTATACTTGCTGTGATCGGTAGGTGGCTTGGTTCAATGTGAGAGCGAGGTCTGCCATAGGTGCGCTCCAGCTGGAGGTTTGAAGAAGACGGAGATCTTTTTCAGATGATGTTGATGAGGTTAGTTTCAAACCCGCCGGGCAGTCGAGATACTGCTGTGCTTATACGGGTTATCTGTGTTTCTTGCCGTGCCCCGCCTAAGGGCCACGCCAAAGGGCCTTCTGGCGAGGCCCTCAGGCGTGGGCCCGCCAGGTGCGGGCGCGCCCGATGGCGCGCTGAATTTAAATGCCCTGTGCTGCTCCGATTGGGCAGGGAAGGCTTCACGGCCCCTCCCGCTGCTGGTGGCTCGATCCCCGGGAAGGGGAGAGTTGCTGGTGGTGGCGGGGGTCCGAAGAGGCCTGCGCCCGATGGCGCGCTGAATTTGAATGCTCTGTGCTGCTCCGATTGGGCAGGGAAGGCTTCACGGCCCCTCCCGCTGCTGGTGGCTCGATCCCCGGGAAGGGGAGAGTTGCTGGTGGTGGCGGGGGTCCGAAGAGGCCTGCGCCCGATGGCGCGCTGAATTTGAATGCTCTGTGCTGCTCCGATTGGGCAGGGAAGGCTTCACGGCCCCTCCCGCTGCTGGTGGCTCGATCCCCGGGAAGGGGAGAGTTGCTGGTGGTGGCGGGGGTCCGAAGAGGCCTGCGCCCGATGGCGCGCTGAATTTGAATGCTCTGTGCTGCTCCGATTGGGCAGGGAAGGCTTCACGGCCCCTCCCGCTGCTGGTGGCTCGATCCCCGGGAAGGGGAGAGTTGCTGGTGGTGGCGGGGGTCCGAAGAGGCCTGCGCCCGATGGCGCGCTGAATTTGAATGCTCTGTGCTGCTCCGATTGGGCAGGGAAGGCTTCACGGCCCCTCCCGCTGCTGGTGGCTCGATCCCAGGAAGGGGAGAGTTGCTGGTGGTGGCGGGGGTCCGAAGAGGCCTGCGCCCGATGGCGCGCTGAATTTGAATGCTCTGTGCTGCTCCGATTGGGCAGGGAAGGCTTCACGGCCCCTCCCGCTGCTGGTGGCTCGATCCCCGGGAAGGGGAGAGTTGCTGGTGGTGGCGGGGGTCCGAAGAGGCCTGCGCCCGATGGCGCGCTGAATTTGAATGCTCTGTGCTGCTCCGATTGGGCAGGGAAGGCTTCACGGCCCCTCCCGCTGCTGGTGGCTCGATCCCCGGGAAGGGGAGAGTTGCTGGTGGTGGCGGGGGTCCGAAGAGGCCTGCGCCCGATGGCGCGCTGAATTTGAATGCTCTGTGCTGCTCCGATTGGGCAGGGAAGGCTTCACGGCCCCTCCCGCTGCTGGTGGCTCGATCCCCGGGAAGGGGAGAGTTGCTGGTGGTGGCGGGGGTCCGAAGAGGCCTGCGCCCGATGGCGCGCTGAATTTGAATGCTCTGTGCTGCTCCGATTGGGCAGGGAAGGCTTCACGGCCCCTCCCGCTGCTGGTGGCTCGATACCCGGGAAGGGGAGAGTTGCTGGTGGTGGCGGGGGTCCGAAGAGGCCTGCGCCCGATGGCGCGCTGAATTTGAATGCTCTGTGCTGCTCCGATTGGGCAGGGAAGGCTTCACGGCCCCTCCCGCTGCTGGTGGCTCGATCCCCGGGAAGGGGAGAGTTGCTGGTGGTGGCGGGGGTCCGAAGAGGCCTGCGCCCGATGGCGCGCTGAATTTGAATGCTCTGTGCTGCTCCGATTGGGCAGGGAAGGCTTCACGGCCCCTCCCGCTGCTGGTGGCTCGATCCCCGGGAAGGGGAGAGTTGCTGGTGGTGGCGGGGGTCCGAAGAGGCCTGCGCCCGATGGCGCGCTGAATTTGAATGCTCTGTGCTGCTCCGATTGGGCAGGGAAGGCTTCACGGCCCCTCCCGCTGCTGGTGGCTCGATCCCCGGGAAGGGGAGAGTTGCTGGTGGTGGCGGGGGTCCGAAGAATGCACAAAAAGTAAAAAAATACCTCTTTACTTTGAATTAACTATATGTCAGCTCTGGGAAATGTGCATTGTTAACATCTGCATTTTGTTTAGTACAAGAGGAAATTAATTTATAGTTTTATTTCTACAGTGTTGTTGTACATTCCAAGTTTGGCTTTTGGGGTTCCCAGTTTAATTATTGTCTTCCTATTTCTAAATTGTGATTCCTTGTTCTTTGTTTAGTGATGGTCTATGTTCTGCATGTGTAACTGAGCTGAGGTATTTTGTTTATGTAGTTTCTATTTGACATTGCCACTTGTTCGCTTTCCCCAGTAGGAGATGTATTGGTATTTTATGAGATGTATTGGTTTAATATTTGCAGTGTTGCCTTTTGATAGGTAGAGTGTGGTGCTTTGTGAGTCCTGATAGAGCATAGTTACTCACCTGTAACAGGTGATCTCTGGGAACAGCAGGGATTTAGTCTTCACATATGGGTATCGTCGGTACCAACGGAGCCTGCGCGGGAACGCTCCTCAGCGTCCAATAGGAAAGCTTTTGGGAGCATTGCACAGCGCCTGCGTGCTGCCTTCCCGCCTTTCCCAACTGTCCCTCTCCAGTTGAGTTTAAAGCTGAGTCAAAAGAGAGAGGGAAAGAGAGAGATAAAGAGATACAACTCCTAGGGGAGGTGGGTGGGTTGTGAAGACTAAATTCCTGCTGTTCTCGGAGATCACCTGTTACAGGTGAGTAACTGCGCTATCTCCAGGAACAAGCAGGAATGTAGTCTTCACATATGGGGACTTCCTAGCTGCAGATGCCAGGGAGAAACCCCAGAAGTTGTGTGCCCTTGTGAAAGGGTTCCACTTCCCCCCATGGATCTCTGGCATCCTATCAGGGATGGTGGGTAGGAGTTGATTAAGTATGAAACAGGTGTTGAAGAACAGCCTGACCAAACAAGGCATCCCGGCGGGAGTCGTTCTCTAAGCAGTAATGGGCTGTGAAGGTATGAACCGAAGCCCAAGTAGCTGCTCGGCAGATGTCGTCAATAGACACAGAGTGAAGATGAGCCATAGAGGCTGCCATGGCTCTCACATTGTGAGCTGTGACATGGCCTTCCAGAGGAAGGTTTTTACTCTCATAGGCAAAAGATATACACTGTGCAATCCAGTTGGACAGTGTTCTTTTGGAGACTGGAAGTCCCAAATGACTAGGATCAAAAGCAACAAAAAGTTGAGAGGACTTCCTATGTTGCTCTGTCCTTTGTAAGTAAAAGGCCAGGGCCCTTTTACAATCCAAAGTATGAAGATTCCTTTCTGCATTTGAGGCATGAGGCCTTGGGAAGAATACAGGAAGGTAAACCGCTTGGTTTCAATGAAAAGGTGACACCACCTTTGGCATAAAGTGTGGATGAGTCCTAAGGACTACCTTATCATAATGGAACCTTGTATAAGGAGGATCAGCCACCAATGCTTGCAATTCACTGATGCGACGTGCTGATGTGTTTGCAATAAGAAAGATGACTTTCCAGGAAAGGAATTTCAAGGAGGTAGTGGCTAATGGTTCAAAAGGCAGTTTTATAAGCTGCCCAAGAACCAAATTTAAGTCCCATGCCACTGGTGGTGACTTAATGGGAGGCTTAGTTAAAAGAAGGCCTCTCATAAATCTCGCTATGAGAGGATGAGAGGAAATAGGTTGCCTATTTAGAGGTTTGAAAGAAGCTGCACTAGCACTCAAATGAACTCTCACTGAATTGGTCTAAAGCCCTGCATTAGATAAATGAAGGAGATACTCCAGTAATGATTCCAGAGGTATCGCAAGAGGGTTAAGACCCTTCTGCGAGCACCATATGGTAAACCTTTTCCACTTGAAAGCATAAGAGCATCTTGTGGAAGGCTTCCTGGAAGCATAAAGGATATCCTTTACCTGCTGAGAAAGGATAAGACCGTGAAGTTCTAGGCTTTCAGCAAGCAGGCCCTGAGATGCAGAGACTGGGGATTGGGATGCCACAGCATCCTATCCTCCTGAGAAAGGAGATCTGGAGCAGATCCTAACTCCAGAGGCGGAGCTTGAGAGAGATGTAGTAGCAGAGGGTACCACATTTGCCGTGGCTAATGTGGAGCTATGAGAATCATATGACCTCTGTCTCTCTGAAGCTTGAACAGGGTTTTGGGAATTAGGGGAATGGGTGGAAAGGCATACAGGAAGTCCTGGCCCCAATGGAGGAGGAAAGCATCCCTGGACTTACAACACTGAGCTGGAATTCTGGAACAGAACTGGGGAAGTTTGGCATTCAGCGGACTTCTGAAGAGGTCCATGTTTGGGGTTCCCCAAATTTGGAAAATTTTGGCCACCTGGTCTGCATGGAGAGACCATTCGTGTGGAAGCAGAACTTGACTGATTCTGTCTGCCCAAGAGTTTTGAATGCCTGGAAGATACACCGCAAGGAGATGAATCTGATGCTCTCTAGCGAGGGTCCATAGTTGCAAAGCTCCATTGCATAGCGACAAAGAGCCTGTTCCGCCCTGCTTGTTCACATAGAACATGGCTACTTGATTGTCCGTTTGAACTAGGACTGTCTTGTAGCTGAGCTGGGTGTGGAATACTCGAAGAGCAAGGAAGATTGTTCTGAGTTCCAGGAGATTGATATGTAGATAGGTCTCCTATGGAGTCCAGGTACCCTGGGTAGAGAGGCCTTGCAAGTGGGCTCCCCAACCCACCTGTGAGGCATCTGTTGTTAGAGTGGCTTGGGGTGGATGTTGCTGAAAAGGGGACCCCACCAAAAGGTTTTGGGGTGATTGCCACCATTGGAAGGACAAAATAAGGTGATCTGAGTTTGCTATTTTGTCTGACAGGCAACATGACGCCTGAGTCCATTGAGTGGATAAAGTCCACTGGGCTGCCCTCATATGGAGGCGAGCATAAGGAACCACATGCACGGTGGATGCCATGTGGTCTAGCAATTGTAACATTTCCCGAGCAGTGAGGTGAGGTTTTAGCACTGCTTGGAAAGCTAACTGCACAATGTGAAGGCAGCGGGGCTGTGGAAGGTAGGCCCTTGTCTGTCTGGTATCCAGCAGAGCTCCTATCAACTCTAGGGACTGAGTGGGAGCGAGGTTGGATTTTGGGAAGTTTATGACAAGTCCCAAATACTGAAGGATGCGCATTGTGCGAGAGAGAGCAACCCTGGCCTCTGGCTCTGAAGGGGCTCGAATGAGCCAGTCATCTAAGTAAGGGAAGACGAATATTCCTAGGGTGCGAAGAAATGCTGCCACCACAGCCATGCATTTTGTGAACACTCTTGGTGCCGAGGCCAGGCAAAAAGGAAGAACCCTGTATTGGTAGTGCTTCCCTTGAAATAGAAAGCGAAGGAACTTTTGATGAGTTGGATGGATGAGAACATGAGTGTACAAAGCCAATCCTGACTCTGAAGGTATGGCAGCAGAGTTCCTAGAGAAATCATTTTGAACTTCTCTTTGAACAGGAATTTGTTCAATTCTCTGAGGTCTAAAATGGGTCTGTGTCCTCCTGTTTTCTTTGGAATAAGGAAATAGTGGAAGTAGAACCCTGTACCCTGTTGGAGAATGGGTACCTCTTCTATTGCCCCTTGGGCAAGAAGTATATTGACCTCTTGACCTAACTGGCCATTTAGAGAGGTCTGAGAATTGAACTGTCTTACCATTGTAGGAGGGGGCATGCTGAGAAAATGAAGCTTGTACCCCTCTCTTACAATAGACAGAGTCCAATTTTCTGCTGTTGTTATCTGACCTCATCTGGGGGCAAAGTGACATAACCTTCCTGGAATGGTGGAAGGCTCTGGGCCGTTCAGGGCCAGGAAGGCAAAGTTCTCTAGATAGGAGTCAAAGCCCCTGTGGAGGCTGAGTCTGCTGAGACGGTTGAGTCTTAGCAGCTTTTGTTTTTCTTTGCCTAGGTTGTTGCTGCTGTCCCTAAATGATGCCTCTGCTGGGTATAGGAGGGATAAAACTTCTTCTTCTTACTGAAGAATGGTTTTTTGTAGGATTTTTTCCTTGCAGGATCAGCTGTAGATTAAGACAATCTATCCAAAGTGATATTGTCAGCATCTATCTCATTAGCTTTTTCCTGCCATTTCTTGCCAAAGAGATTCTCTCCTATGCAAGGAATATTCCCTAGTTTATCCTGTACCCAAAGTTCCAAGTCAGATACCTGGAGTCAGGGAATCCTACGTGCACCTATGGCAATAGCAGAGGTTCTGCTTATGCACTCAAAACAGTCAAAGGCTGCACGATTCACAAACTTGGAAACATCCTGAGCATGTTTGACAAGGGCGGAGGTAATCCTGCCTCTTATCATCAGGAAAAGAGGGCTCATAAGCTCTAAATCTCCCATGACCTCCTTAAGAAACATTCCCATATATAATATATAGTAACTGATCCTAGCAGAAATCATGGAAGCCTGGAAGGTTCAACGTCCAAAGGCATCAAGAGTCCTACACTCACGTCCTGGAGGATTAGATGCATGCCTTTTTGCACTCTTGATCCTTCTCATAGCTGATTCCACCACCATGGAATGGTGTGGTAGCTGAGTCTTTTGAAACCCAGGACAAGGAGGAACTCGATACATGGTGTCGCGTCTTCGAGAGTGAGGAGATGTGGTTAGAGGTGTTTCCCACATCCTTAACATGAGATCATGCAAGATCTCATGAATAGGTAAGGTAGCTGCTTCCTTGCGAGCTTTAGGGTATTGTAGGATTTCTAATTCCTTTGCCCTAGGCCCTTTTTCAGGAGCCACTGTGATAGAAAGACCTCGAGCCACATCTCAGATAAAATTCGGAAAGGACATATCCTCTGGAGACATCCTGTGCTGAGGAGAAGAAAAATCCTCAGGAAGAAGTACTCTGGTATCGGCAGAGCTTTCGGAGATACTCATCCGAGGATTCAAAGTATCTCCGATCCGGGTGATCGTGCAAGGCACGGTACCGGTACCGATCGAAGTTGGCATCGGAGGGGTCAGGTACCGACTTGTCGATACCGGATGGATAAGCATGACTCGATCCCGGTAGAATACCTGCCGATGTCGATGCAGTCTGTACCGGTACCGGAGTCGGTGCCAGTACCGGTTGAATTGTCTGAAGCGGTTTCAGGGGCATCAAGGCCATGAGAAGGGCTGCCAGACTGCGTTCAATAGCCAAGAATCTCTGGTGTATCGACGCTGCCGATGCTTGGGTATCAGTACTGGATGAAGCAGCCGGTACCCCAGAGCATGGCACCAGTAGTTCTGCCGAGGTTGAGGCCTCAAGAACATCCTGGAGCCCCGTTAGTGCTTTGGAAGCCGAAGCCTCTCGCCGGGGCAATTTTGCCGGTGAAAGTACCTCAAGGGCAATGCAAGAGGCATCTCGATGCTTAGAGGGAGATCTACCCTTTGAGGACCGGCTAGATTTATGTTTAGTTACCTGAGATCCATGGGAGGAAGATGAAGTCCTGGAAGACGTCGATGCCACAGAGGTTGCATCGGAAGGAAAAAGGGTGCTAAGTTTAGCAGCTCGGTTCTGCCAGCCCCTTTTCGACATCATCCCACAGGCAACACACTCCGAAATAGAGTGGTCAGGACCTAAACATTTGAGGCACCACTCATGGGTGTCGGTGACGGAGATGGTACTGCCACGCTTGGAACACTTTTTAAAACCCGAAGCTGGTTTTTCCATTTTAAAGGAAAAAGTTGGGCCTAGTGCCCAAAATGGCGCGTGGCACCTGAGGAGAAAATAACTGGAAAAGACTCCAGAAGAGGTGGGGGTTTTTTTTGTTTGTTTGTTTGTTTGTTTTTTAAAGAAAAGAACCAGTGGTACTGGGGTAGCGTCGAAGGAAGGCAGACGCGACCACAAAAAAGAATTGAAGGGAATTATTTTCTGCGGTGACAGGATGTGCGACCTGTCGGCTCCATGGAAAACGAAGAACTGGAGAGGGACAGTTGGGAAAGGCGGGAAGGCAGCACACAGGCGCTGTGGGATGCTCTCAAAAGCTTTCCTATTGGACGCTGTGGGAGCGTTCCCGCACAGGCTCCATCGGTACCGATGATACCCATATGTGAAGACTACATTCCTGCTTGTTCCTGGAGATTGCTCTTATGACACGGCTGGTTTGCCATGGGTTCTAAATGGGCAGTGTTTGTAGTAGTTCCTAATGTGCCTGGCGTTTGGCACTGGATTATACTAATGTAGAAATCTCTTAGTCTTTTTTTATCCATACACTCATTAAGAGGCATGTTTACTAAATGTTAGTGTATGTTAACACTATGCAAATGTTTATGCAAATGAGGCCCTGCACTGAGTCTTCGCACATGGCCCTGCACCCACCTTGGGCCACCCCTGCTTTTGGGGAAAAGCAGATGAAGGTCTTATGGCTCAATCTGCCCATCCACCAGGGGCAGATGGCTCTATCAGGCATTCGGACGTGCCCCAATGGGCCACACTGCTGCTGAAGATGAGGAAGTGAAAAATAAAGTGCAGGGCCTTTTTTGCCACTGCAAGGCTCAAGGCTCTGCTATATTTCTGCCCCTTATTTAGCATGAACTTCCTATTTTCAATGTCTGTACCAATGGAGGAGCCAGGAATGCAGCAGGGCCTAAAGCCTTACTGCGGCTCAGAGGCCCCATGCTTTGTTTTTTATTTTCCTGGGGGCTGGGCGATGGGAATCCTTTAGGCAAATGCCAACTGCTGAGACAAGGTGAGATAAGGAGGTAGGCCAGTGTCAGTCATCAAAATAATCTCCAGGATTGATAAGGTTGGGACAATCTGCCCCTGCTATCCACACTTCCTCAGTTTTATAATCCTGCAGTGAAGAGTATTTCCTGTCATTCAAACTCTCTAAAGGGCCCAGAAAAGAATAGTAATAGAAGCATTTTCCTCAACCCTATAAAAAGCAAGGGAGGGCCAATGAGAGTAATACCACCACTGGAAATAAATATGTCTTTAATAGTACTACTACTGCTACTAAGCATTTGTATAGTGCTACAAGACGGACACAGTGCTGTACAGACATGTAAGAGACAGTCCCTGCTCATCAGAGCTTACAGTCTAGTCAAGACAGACAACACAGTAGGTGTGTAGCGGCAGAGCGCAAATAATCCAATAATACCAGGAGTCTGTTCAGAAGGTCCAAATCATTTATTTGTGCACAAGACTCAAGCAGAATCACATTCAAAATGGCTGAGCAATGGTTTCTAGCAAAACAACAACTTTTATACCTTTCTTCTCCATTCTGTACATAGGCAAACTTTTCATTGGTCCCGGTAACCCTTCATGCTCCATCTATTGGTCCCGGTACCACTACGTAGTCATCCAATGAGGACCTTGGTCTGGGCTCAGCACCTGGTTGCCCCCCTTACAGTCCCCATTACAATGGACAGTTCTTAGACTCTTGATACAATTCTCCTCCAAGGTCACTTAGCTAACTAGAACATGTGGGAAAGCAGGGCACTGTAACCCTTCTCTCAGCAGAATTAATTAGTTCACAGAAGCTTCACACATCTTATCAGTACCAATTAAAGCTTGTTTTTTTGTCTTTTGTAAGTTTCGATTCTGCTTAGCTATGCTTGGTTATGCTTAGTTAGGTTTCGATTCTATGGAAGCAGCATTGGGGGGGAGGGGGGGTTCACTCCTCTGGGCCTAACCACATGCTTTACTTACAGGTCAAGCTGCTTAGGCCTGTCTGTTTAGTTCAAGCAGTGTGGATCATAGGCCTTTGCCTACCACATTCCCCCCTTTGATTAATCTCACCCTATTTTCAATAAGGTGTGAGAGTTAAATCACTCAATTACACTGGAGTCGGATTACGACCATACATGCTAGGATTAGGGTGCCATAAGGCCAAAATCTTAGTGGCAGTCTTGCGTTCTACGGTATTTTCAATAACACTGTTAATAGAGCGCATACAGCATGGGATTATACATGGTAACAACAGAAACAAGACTACAAAAACTAATATTATCATAGCAAAAGTAGTAAGTCCCCCCAGGCCAGAGAAAATAGATTCGAACCAGTTAGGTATCTTAAGACCATGCCAGGTCTGTACTGGCACCTAAGCTTGCTTTCGCATGTTTTCAGCAATCTCTTCAACTACTTGACCCTTGTCATCTATCTTCAAACAACAATTGGTTAAATTCAACTTACCACATACTCCTCCTTCAGCGGCTAATAAGTAATCTAGTGCCAAGCGATTCTGATATATTGCAGTACGCATTTGTGTGCTTTGTCTAGCTAAAAGTGTAAGTGCTTGGCTAGTCTCATTAGTAATTAGTTCAACTACTGCTTGTAAGCGTATGATACGGTTTATCATATACACAGGGGTCCGGTATCCCCAAGTGCCATCTTGCTCCCAAGTGGCGGGTCCATAATAGGCAATAATTCTCTCAGGTGGCCAATCTTCCCCTTCCCATCGCTCCCATTTGCCTATCTTCAAGGCTGCTCTTTTCTGTCTCTTTGTATAGACTGGGTAACCTAATTGTTCTCCATGTTCTGTAGGTAACAGAAAGAAAGAAGGTCGGATGGTTCCTAAGACACATGCCCCTCCCCAATGAATAGGGAGTCGAGCGTATGCTCGGGTTCCACAGATCCAATACAAGCCAGGTGGGGCTTGCCAGGCATGAGGCTGGGCGAGATTAGTCCATAAATCGGCAAGCTCAGGGAATTTTGCTAATGGGTTGGTAGGTTCAGGTTCATTAACTCCTGACCACCAAGACGTCTGTTTCGTGGTGTCATTATAAAACCTCTGGCTAAGACAGACAAGCTGTCCTACTTTCAAGGTGAACTGGGGTCCAGTCCGTGCATAACACAGACGTCCTACTATTGGGTGTGCTAATACCCATTCACTGGTGGTCTTATACAATTCAGTATGATTGTAAGCTATTGAGTAATTCAGTTCTTGGGCCTCCCAGGTCCACTGATCACCCATTCTAGTTCCTCCGCAGAAGTAACAATCTGAAATGTGGAGACTGGATACGACTGCTCCAGCTAACTCTAAGAACAGATTTTGTGAAGGATGGGGAATATCAAACTTATTTACATGCATAGTTTCATAGAAAGTATTATGTATATGATACCGTGATGAACGATGGGCCTGGGTATTGAGTCTTATATATACAATGGTTCCGGGATCTGATCCAGTGCCCGCAATACGTAGTCCAAATTTATATCCTTGCTTCCAGGCACTAGGGTTTATTATGTGTAACTCTAATGGGTTGCAGGCACCCTTTTTTACATTTTTCTGGATTCTTTAGATGGGGCTTGAACAGGGCTGCCATTCGATTATCCCTGGTATTCTCTACCATACCAGGTTTCCATGTAGCATAGAACACACATTCCCACTTTGGACAATAGTAGTCTTTAACTGGTGCTGTGCTATATTCATTTGCTAAAACTCGTTTACCTGTACATGCCCCCACCTGGTGGTTCCTTCTGGACACATATACTTATGATCATAATAATATGCTTTTTCCCAGTTAGCACAATGAGACCGACCATCTCTATTTATAGCATTGCAAGCATCAAAATACAAAACAGCACCCTTTGTAGGGTCAGTGAGTGGGGGTGTGGCATTAAGTAAAGCTCCATCTGCATCATCCCATCGTATTTCTAGAGTATAATAGGATGGGTTCTGATGTGGGTTAAAACAAACCTTAGTATCTCCCTTAGTACAAACATTCAGTTCAGTGGTGGTGTATATACACCGGCTCACTGTACCAGTACAGGTATAGTAAAAATGATAAAGCAAAATCTGAGTTACTTTCATTCCAGTTCGAGTGGAAGTTATGCAGGTAGTGCATGGGGGTAAAGCAAGAACAAGTTCAAATCCCCCCAGGCAGGCAACCAGGACAAAGTAGAAACAAAGATACATGTTGATTGTAGTCCTTCTGAGTCTCCGCTGGGAAATCTTGACCTCGACGTCTTTTGGCACAATGCTGACCCGTTTGCTAATAAAGCAATTCAATGGGTGTCAATGTTGATTGAAGATCCTCAAGGTTCTTGATGTATGCCAACTTACCAACCGCAGTTGGCCTGGAGAAAGTCTATGAAGGCACAGTTATTCAATGAAGAAAACAAATGTCTCTGCTGTATTGGGAACAGCAATCCTCTTCGAAAGACTTATCAGTTATGCAATACCGTAGTTCTTGGGCGGCCCAGAGGAACTCTAGGCCGCTGGTTTACGCCTCAGGGTGAGTCGCAAAGGAATATCAGGATGCTGCACTGCTGTCTACTGATCTGGTCCTGGAACTGCTGCTGGCTTGATTCTGCTATGATGGATCCAAGATTCGATTTCTGCAACCTTGACAGCTGTTGGTGTGGACAGGATAACGGTGTATGGTCCCTTCCAATGAGGTTCCAGCGGTGTCTTCTTCCAATCTTTGATCCACACCGAGGTACCAGGCTTGTAGGGATGCAAGGATTCCGTCAAGTTGATGGGCAACTGGTCCTGTATCCATGCATGAAGAGTCTGCAGAACAGAACTAAGAGCTAGGAGTTCTTGTCTGGTTATCTCTGAACCAATTTGTGTCAAACTCCCTTTTACCCCCTGCACTATTGGTGGGTGCCTACCATACATGACTTCAAAGGGAGAAAATCCTGATGATTTCACAGGGGCTGAGTGTATTCTAAGTAAAGCTATTGGGAGAACTTGGGGCCACTTCAGGTGGGTCTCCTGACATAGCTTAGACAACTGAGATTTCAGAGTGCGATTCATTCGCTCAACTTTCCCTGAACTCTGGGGTCTGTATGCAGTGTGTAACTTCCATTGTATCTGTAGGGCATTTGTTAACTGTTGGGTAATCTGAGATATGAATGAGGGCCCATTGTCTGACCCTATTACTGCAGGGATTCCATATCGGGGGATAATTTCTCTCAGCAATACCTTGGTGACCTCTCTGGCCTTTTCAGTCCTGGTGGGAAAAGCTTCTACCCACCCAGAGAAGGTACAAACTAAAACTAACAAGTAACGATATCCACTGACTTTTGGCATTTCAGTAAAGTCTATTTGTAGGTTGTGCATAGGGATTACACCACCTGACTGAGCTCGGGGTGGTGGTGTAGGACCCTGTTTGGCATTGTTCTTTGCACAAGTTATGCACTGGCGAGCTACTGAGGCTGACAAGGCTCCCAACACTGAAATGCAAAAATGGGGTCTGAGTGCTTTTTCCCTTGCATTTTTTCCATAATGTGTGGCTTGATGAAAGGCCTTTACAAAGGCGGGTCCCAATGACTCAGGGATCACTATTCGCCCTGGAGGTTGGCTACCCTCTGCTGATGGCAGCTCAATCCATCCATCCTTCAGTATCCCCTTTTCTGTAGTGCAATAATAGTCCAACTCCCTTGTGGTGTATCGTGGCGTCCACAAGTTGAGGGGTACTGGAAACAATGCTGCTTGTACTGGTGTTGCTTGTGGTGAAATTTGGCCTGTCATGGCTGCTTTGCGCGCTGAAACATCAGCAAATCTGTTTCCTTGGGCAACTTCTCCTTTGCCTGTTTGGTGTCCTTGGCAGTGCATGACAGCCACTCGTGCCGGGGCCCATACTGCATCTAGTAACATTAATATTTCTGGGCCATACTTAATTGATTTGCCTCCAGAGGTAATGAGTCCTCGTTCTTTATACAGAGCTCCATGAGCATGTAAAGTTGTGAAAGCATACTTTGAGTCTGTATATACGTTCAACTGAAGTCCGGCACCTAGTACTAGTGCCCTTGTTAGCGCTATCAATTCTGCTTTCTGTGCTGATGTTCCTGAGGCAAGAGCTGATGATTCAATGACTTTCTCCTGGGTGACTACTGCATACCCGGCACAGCGTCGTCCATTGATGATGAGGCTGCTTCCATCCACGAAATAAGTCTGATCAGGGTTCTCTATAGGTACATCAGTTAGATCAGGTCGACTTGAAAACACAGTGTCCATGACTTCCATACAGTCATGTTCTGGTGGGTCCTTGCTGATTGGTATCAAGGTGGCTGGGTTTAAGGCATGGCTCACTTCCAATTGTATCCGAGGATTTTCGCATAACATACTCTGGTACTTCAGCATTCGGGAATTAGTGAACCAGTGGTTTCCTTTCTGTTCCATAAGGGCAAGCACAGCATGTGGTACTGTAACGCGCAGGTTCTGTCCTAAGGTGAGTTTGTCTGCTTCACTTACTAACAATGCTGTGGCTGCCACAGCTCTCAAACATGGTGGTCATCCTTTGGCTACAGTGTCCAACTGTTTTGATGAGTATGCTACGGGCCGCTCCCAATGTCCCAATGTCTGAGTCAACATTCCCAGAGCGTTCCCTTGCATTTCATGTACGAATAAATGAAAAGGCTTCTGGACATCTGGTAGTCCAAGTGCTGGTGATGACATTAACGCTTCCTTCAAGGCTTTAAAAGCTTCATCTTGATCAGGTCCCCACTCTAGTGGTGATTTCTCTTCTCCTTTGGTGGCTTCATATAGTGGTTTAGCAATCTGAGCAAAGTTGGGTATCCATATTCGGCAGTATCCTGCTGCTCCCAGGAAGGCTCTGACTTGTCTCCTGGTAGTTGGGGTTTGGATACTGCACACAGCTTCTTTTCTTTCTGGTCCTAATTGCCGGCTTCCTTTGGTCAGCCGGAACCCCAGGTACTTTACTTCTGTTTGGCATAGCTGCGCTTTTGCTCTGGAAACTTTGTATCCAGCTTCATCTAGTAGTTGTAAAAGGTCATTTGTGGCTTGTACACATTCACTCTCTGAGGTGGTAGCTATCAACAAGTCATCCACATACTGAAGAAGCACTCTTTTCCCAGGGGTTACAGGATAACTTGAAAGGTCTTGGTTCAGTGCTGCACTGAAAATGGTGGGTGAGTTCTTGAATCCTTGAGGCAAGCGTGTCCAAGTGAGTTGGCCCCGTCTCCCTGAGACAGGGTCCTGCCATTCAAATGCAAACAGCAATTGGCTAATCGGGGCTAATCGTATATAGAAAAAGGCATCTTTCAAATCCAGGACAGTAAAGTGGGTAGCTTCAGCAGGTTTCAGTCCTAAGATTGTATAGGGATTTGGCACAACTGGATGTATGGTTTCAACTGCTTCATTCACTCTCCTCAAATCTTGTACTGGGCGGTAATCACCTGTCCCAGGCTTCTTGACTGGCAGGAGAGGCGTATTCCATGGTGATTGACATACTCTGAGAAGGCCATACTCCAGTAATCTTAATAAATGACGATGGATGCCCTCAATGGCTGGTCTTGGGAGTGGGTATTGTTTAACATGTACTGGTGCTGCTCCAGGCTTAAGGGTCACAATCACTGGGGCTATGTGTTTGGCTAGACCTGGTGGGTTACCTTCTGCCCATACTCCAGGAGGAGCCATAATGTTGGCTGGCATGCTAAAATTGGTATCAGGAACTGGTTTAGTACTGTAATATCTCCACTCTTCTTCTCGGGGGACAGTGAGCTCCATTAGTCCTGCAGGCTTTGAGTTTACAGTCATTTGCATTTCTCCTTTCTCAGTAAAGGATATTTGGGCCTGCAGTTTGGCTAACATATCTCGTCCCAGTAGTGGCACTGGGCACTCAGGCATATAAAGGAATTGGTGTGCTATTTGCTGTCCTCCTAATTCACAAACACGGTCTTTCAGAAAAGACTTGGTGGCTTTGGCGCCAGTTGCTCCCATAATAGTAACTGCTCTCTTGGACAAGGGAGCTATTTGCTTATCTACTACAGAATGTTCTGCTCCAGTATCAACCATAAAGTCCATGAATTGGTCCCCTATCTTTAAACAGACCATAGGCTCCAGGGGACCTAAAGTGAATTTGAAGCCCGGTCTGTCCTAATCTGTTTCATCTAAATCATAGTCCGTTGCGGTTGCAACTCCTTCTATGGCCTCCTCTCTTTCCCGTTGGAAATGTACTTGATTTGACCCTCTGCGATTCTGTGATCGGCCTCTCTCTCTCTCTCTCCGAGGGGCATTTTCTTCTTCTTCGTGTGAGGCGTCTTCGAGTTGCAGGCATGTGTCCTTCTTCCTTGCAATAAGCGCATTGATTTACGCCTAGCAGGGGCCGGCTATCTCCTTGGCCCCTTCCTCTTCCTCTGCTCCTTCGATTAGGGAAACCTCCCCGTTTCTATTCAACTAAAGCGGCAGCCAAAAAATCCGCTTTCTTCTTCATTTTACGCTCACTTTCTTTCTGTCTTTCATTATCACGGTTCACAAACACTTTCTGGGCGACTTCCATTAGCTGTGACGTATTCATGCCCGCAAACCCTTCTAACTTCTGTAATTTGCGTCTAATATCTGGTTGGGACTGGCTGACAAAAGCGGCGTTCACCATGCATAGGCTTTCGGGTGCAGCTGGGTCATAGGGAGTATACATTCTATATGCTTCAGCTAATCTCTCATAGAATACTGCTGGGCTTTCATCTGTGCCCTGGATAACTTTGGCTACCTTGGAGAGGTTCATGGCTTTCTGACCCCCCCTTCGCAGGCCTTGCATAAGGCCTTGACGAAACCGGGCTAGGGATCTGGATCCGTCGTCGGTGTTTGGGTCCCACCGAGGATCTTCATTGGGAAACTCTTTCTTTGCTGCTTCGCGGTTATCTATTCCTTCTCCTCCCGCTACTAGGGGATTTTCTGCTAACCAATTGACAGCTGCTCGCATAAATTCTCATCCGCTCCTCAGTAGTAAATAGAGTGGACAGGAGTTGACGGCAATCTGCCCAAGTAGGCTGGTGGGTTTGCATAATTGTATTCATTACTTCTGTTAATTCTTGGGGCTTATCAGTATAGGAAGCATAATGCATTTTCCAATTCAACAAATCAGTAGTGGAGAAGGGCACATAAACTAGACTGGTGGGTCCCGCTACTATCTGGTTCTCTTCGTTCGTTACGGGCATTCCCGGGACCTGCCGTAGTGGCATTACTTTCTTGATAGGGCCCTTCCTTCTCAATTTAGGCTTTGTCTTAGATTTCTTACTTGCAACGGATGAACTGGTACTAACAGCTGATTTTACACTTTCAGTCTCACCCCGGGAAGATGTCCCTTCCTCCTCTTCTTCTTCTGACTCAGAATTCTCCTCTGTCTCTAGCTGATCAATCTCTTCAGGGGGTGGGTCATCTAGCTGAGCTTGTGGTGGGTCAATGAGTGAAACTCGCCGGTCCCGGGGGCCTGCTGCGGGACGCGGTGGTACTTTTACTGGGTGCTGAGTTTGGGGCTGTCTAGTAACAACTTCCGGGGACTCGGGATCAACATAAACAGACTTCTGTGACTTCTGTTCTATCCCTGTCTTCTGTGTCTGTTCTGTCAGCGCTACCATTATTCTACACTGTTCTTCATAGCAGCGCTGGGCCCAGGGGGGCGGGCTTTCGCAAATACTTAACCAAGAATCTATATAGGGATACTGGTCGGGGTGCGCTGCTCGCACCTTCCGATAAACTGACTTAATAATTCCTATGTTAAATGTTCCATTCCGGGGCCACATGGGGTCTAAGGTGGGCCACTCCCTAGTACACAAGAGTTGCAATCGTGACGCAGTCATTTTCACCCCATAATCTCCTGAATATCCTTTATTAAAATACAATCATACATTCTAGTGGAGTGTGCACAGTAGACCCCGCCCCTCCCATATCAATGTGTGCACGCAACAACAAACAGAAGGGAAAAGGAGAGCGGACCGTGGGTGAGGGGTCCTCACGGCCCTAGAAACATTTAGGGGAAACAAATAACAAGACAAGACGATGGTCGCTTCCTCCTTTTTACGACCTGGATGCGGTCGCCCGGCCAGGAACTGCGTGACTCAGGAGTCCGCCTTCGCTTGGTCTGTGTCACCAGACCTCTCAACCACACTTCATTCACACAATCATGCTAGCAACGTACTCCCAAACAAGCCCAATCCTGTCTATTCTGACTAGGCTATACCAAAGTTATACAAGTTATGCCGGCTTTTTCCAAGTTCCAAGAAGACGATAGTTTCACCCACGAATACACTATGCAAGGTTAATCGGACCGTCTTGAGAGGGGATCAGGCTCTCTTATCAAAATTCCAAGTTCCAAGTTCCAAGTTCCAAGTGGCCAGTTACTAGTTCCAAGTTACAGACTGCAGTTCTGACTCATCTGTCTAGACATACCAAAAATTATACTCACCGGATCCGGTCCCCGTTCCCGAGCAAGCGCATGAATTGGACCTCGGACTCCCCTCACGGGTTCGAGGTGTTGGCTCCGTCCGGGTCTGGCACCCGCCGAGGCCTGGCCCAACTCCCTCCGATGCAACTGGACCGGTGGCGCCTGGGAGCCGAGCCCACGTTGGAAGGGCACGAGCCCGGCAGGACCAAACCTATAGAGGCGGAAAGTCGTGGTATATCAGCTCGTATACCCTCTACTCACCACACGTTCCCGGCCAACGCACCAAGAATATGTAGCGGCAGAGCACAAACAATCCAATAATACCAGGAGTCTGTTCAGAAGGTCCAAATCATTTATTTGTGCACAAGACTCAAGCAGAATCACATTCAAAATGGCTGAGCAATGGTTTCTAGCAAAACAACAACTTTTATACCTTTCTTCTCCATTCTGTACATAGGCAAACTTTTCATTGGTCCCGGTAACCCTTCATGCTCCATCTATTGGTCCCGGTACCACTACGTAGTCATCCAATGAGGACCTTGGTCTGGGCTCAGCACCTGGTTGCCCCCCTTACAGTCCCCATTACAATGGACAGTTCTTAGACTCTTGATACAATTCTCCTCCAAGGTCACTTAGCTAACTAGAACATGTGGGAAAGCAGGGCACTGTAACCCTTCTCTCAGCAGAATTAATTAGTTCACAGAAGCTTCACACATCTTATCAGTACCAATTAAAGCTTGTTTTTCTGTCTTTTGTAAGTTTTGATTCTGCTTAGCTATGCTTGGTTATGCTTAGTTAGGTTTCGATTCTATGGAAGCAGCATTGGGGGGGGGGTTCACTCCTCTGGGCCTAACCACATGCTTTACTTACAGGTCAAGCTGCTTAGGCCTGTCTGTTTAGTTCAAGCAGCGTGGATCATAGGCCTTTGCCTACCACAGGTGTAGACATGGGATACGTCTAGGGGGAATGGTAAGGGAACACAAAGTAGATCAGGTGAGTCAAGATCCAAAAGCAGCAGCAAAGAGATGAGTTTTTAGCCTAGATTTGAAAAGGGCCAGAGAAGGCGCCTGACGTACAGACTTGGGTAGTTTGTTCCAGGCATAAGGAGCAGCAAGGTGAAAGGAGTGAAGTCTGGAGTTAGCAGCAGAAGAGAAAGGCAGAGATAGAAGTGATTTGCTAGAAGAGCGGAGTTCCCAAGGAGGGGTGTAGGGAGAGATAAGAGAAGAAAGGTAGGGAGGAGCTACAGATTAAATGTCCTTATAGTTGAGCAGGAAATTTTGAATTGGATGCAGAAATGGATAGGAAGACAATGAAGAGACTTGAGAATAGGGGTAATATGAACATGACGAGGCTGGTAGAAGATTAGCTGTGCAGCAGTGTGTTGAACAGGCTGAAGGGGAGAGAGAGATTCAGCAGGAGACCAGCAAGGAGTAGGTAACAATAGTCAAGACGGAAGGTGATTAAGGAGTGGAATACAAATAAAATAATAAACTGATGATAAAACCTAATTTGTCGTCACAAGAAGTCCTTTCCTTAGTCCTTAGAACTGAATACAGATCCATGTAACCTTATTATTGTATACTGCAGCTGGAGCAGGTTTGGATAGATTAACCATCTAGAAAGCTGGACCCTGCCAAGGTCTAATTGTACTAGTTCTGTGATATTTCAAAAGGAAACCAGTTTTGCATCTAGAGCACAGAACAATGACCAAGAGGACAGAGGTCATTGACCATACAGTGGAGCAGTGATTCTCAAATCCCTTCCTCTCTCTCAGAGATCGTCTAGTGCTATCGTTTCTTGAATTATAATATTGTGCCTGTTGTTTCTACCTCTGGGTAGCGGTGCAATATCGCCGCTACCCAGTTATCTTCAGCGGCTCCGGGGCATATGCGGCGACCCGTATATTCAATGCTGTTGCTGCGACATTGAATATCCGGGGTTAGGGGTCGGCGGGCAGGGCTATGCGCCGAAGTGGTGCAAAGCCTGCCCAATTCAATATCAGGCCCATTGTCATTTAGATTGCTCATGAACCTATCCCTTTTCACCCTTTTTCTATGATCCCATTGTTTTAGATCTTCCTTTTTCTAGTAGAAGGCCTGCCTCCTGTGTAGAGTTGCCAACCAGTGGGTATTCAGTTGGCCTGACCAGTTTTTATATGGCCAGGCCAGCTGCTGGCAGAGAGCTAAAACTGGCCATTAAAAAGCCGCTATACCAGGGACGACCAGAGCAAAAACTGGCTTTTCATCAATCTCTCCTTGTCCCCCAGCAGCCTCACCCTCTCCTTCGATCCAGCCACAGCTCCTGCATCTTACAGAGCTGTGGCTGAGATAGCAATAATAATTAAAAAATAACAAAACAAATCAGGTATGCAACCGCTGTGGAGCCTTCCAGCCTCAGTTATTGAACCCCTGCTGCTGCATCCCGCTCCTTCTAGTGTAACTTCCTTTTAGAGGCGGGACATAAGAACATAAGATATACCATACTGGGTCAGACCAAGGTCCATCAAGCCCAGTATCCTGTTTCCAACAGTGGCCAATCTAGGTCATACGTACCAAGCAGTATCCCCAAAAGACAAAGGTTCCACAATGCTTGTATTGGGTCAAGCATTGATATCCTGGGTCCCTTTTTAATAATGGTTTATGGACCTTTCCTCCAGGAACTTGTCCAAACCTTTTTTAAACCCAGCTACACTATCAGCTCTTACTACATCCTCCGGTAACAAATTCCAGAGTTTGATTACACGTTGAGTGAAAAAATATTTTCTCTTATTTGTCTTAAATAGTTTACCCTGTAGCTTCATTGCATGTCCCCTAGTCTTTCTACATTCTGATAGCGTAAACAATTGATCTACGTTTACCCGTTCCACTCCATTCATTAATTTATAGACCTCTATCATATCTCCCCTCAGCCGTCTCTTTTCCAGGTTGAAGAGCCCTAACCTTTGTAGCCTCTCTTCATAGGAGTAGCCTTCCAGCCCCTTTACCATTTTGGTGGCTTTTTTCTGTACCTTTTCTAATAACGCTATATCCTTTTTAAGATACGGCGACCAGAATTGCACACAATATTCAAGGTGCGGTCGTACCATGGAACGATACAGAGGCATTATAATATCCTTTGTTTTATTTTCCATTCCTTTCCTTATGATACCTAGCATTCTATTTGCTTTCTTGACCGCCACTGCACACTGGGTGGAGGGTTTTAACATGTTATCCACGATGAATCCTAAATCTTTTTCCTGGGTGGTGGTTCCCAATGTGGAACCTTGCATCGTGTAACCATAGTGTGGGTTGTTCTTTCCTAGGTGCATAACTTGGCACTTGTCCACATTAAATTTCATCTGCCATTTGGATGCCCAGTCTTCCAATTTATCCAGATCCTCCTGCAGTTTTCCACAGTCCTCTTGGGTTTTAACAACTTTAAACAGTTTTGTGTCGTCTGCAAATTTGATAACCTCACTCGTTATTCCCTTTTCCAGAACATTTATGAATATGTCAAAAAGTAGCGGACCCAGTACAGATCCCTGGGGTACTCCACTAGTCACCTTTTTCCATTGGGAAAATTGGCCATTTAGCCCTACCCTCTGCTTTCTATCTTTTAACCAGTTCCCGAGCCACAATAGTATACTGCCTCCTATCCCATGACTTTTTAGTTTTGCCAAAAGTCTCTGGTGAGGGACCTTGTCAATGGCTTTCTGAAAGTCCAGATACACTATATCAACTGACTCACCTTTGTCTACCTGTTTATTCACACCTTCAAAAAAACATATCAGATTAGTGAGACAAGATCTTCCTTGTCTAAAGCCATGTTGGCTGTCTCCCATTAGGCCATGACTATCCACATGCTGTGTAATTTTGTTCTTTATGATGCTTTCTACCATTTTTCCCGGTACTGATGTCAGGGTCACCAGTCTGTAATTTCCTGGATCACTCCTGGAACCCTTTTTAAAAATTGGTGTTACATTAGCGATCTTCCAATCTTCAGGTATTACAGATGATTTTAATGAAAGTTCACAGATTACTAATAGCAGGTCTTCAATCTCATATTTCAGTTCTTTCAACACTCTTGGATGTATACCATCCAGTCCAGGTGATTTGCTACTATTCAGTTTATCAAATAGTTGTAATACATCTTCCCGGTGTAGTGATATTTCTCTCAATTCCTCTGCAGTATCACCTTTAAATACCACTTCGGTCTTGGGTAACATCCCTACATCTTCCTCAGTAAAGACTGAAGCAAAGAATTCATTCAGTCTCTCTTCTATAGCCTTGTCTCCTTTTACTGCCCCTTTTACCCCTCTGTCATCTAATGGTCCAATTGACTCTCTCACAGGCCTTTTGCTACGAATGTACTTGAAAAAGTCTTTGTTTCGTGTTTTTGCTTCTGTAGCAAGTTCCTTCTCAAATTCTCGCTTTGCCTGCCTTATCAATGCTTTGCATTTAACTTGCCAGTGCTTGTGCTGTTTCCAGTTTTCTTCGTTTGGCTCTTTTTTCCATTTCCTGAAAGATGCTTTTTTGGCAGCAACAGCCTCTCTGACCTCACCTTTAAACCATGCTGGCAGGTTTTTGGACTTTCTTCCACTCTTCTTAATGCGTGGAATACAGCTGGTCAGGGCTTCCAGGATAGTATTTTTAAACAACGCCCAAGCTTGATGCAAGTCTTTAACCTTTGCAACTGCTCCTTTTAGTTTTTTCTTAACTATATTCCTCATTTTATCATAGTCTCCCTTTCGAAAGTTAAAAGGTAGTACTGTGGATTTCTTTACTATCCCTCCTCCACTAATTAAATCAAACACGATCATGCTATGATCACTATTGCCAAGTGGTCCAAACACCCTTATTTCTTGCACCAGATCTGGTGTTCCACTAAAGACTAGATCCAGTATGGCTTCCCCTCTGGTCAGTTCATGAACCAGCTGCTCCAAGAAGCAGTCATTTATTTCATCTAGAAACTTTATCTGCCTAGCATGTCCTGCCGTGACACTGAGCCAGTCGATACCGGGGTAATTGAAATCGCCCATTATCACTACTCTGCTGTAATGTTTGTTAGCTTCCTTGATCTCTTTAAGCATTTCATCATCCATTTGTTCATTCTGGCCAGGCGGTCGATAGTACACTCCCACTGCCATCACCTTCCCCTTCATACGTGGAATTTCAATCCATGGAGATTCTACAGCAAATTTTGTTTCCTGCAAAACTTTAATCCTTTCTGACTCAATGCCCTCTCTAACAGAGCACAACCCCTCCTCCAATTTGATCAGTTCTATCATTACAATATAGTTTGTATCCAGGTATCACAGTGTCCCACTGGTTGTCCTCCTTCCACCATGTCTCTGAGATTGCAATCATATCTAACCTCTCATGTAGTGCTATATATTCTAACTCTCCCATCTTATTGTTTAGACTTCTAGCATTTGCATACAAGCATTTCAGAGACTGTATTTTATTATTATTAATCTGGCTATTGGTAGGCATGGGTAATTTGGAATCTTTACGCTCTGTCAGCACCATATTCAAGGGACATAGCAGCAATGGTTCAATAGCAGAGGCTGGAAGGCTCTGTGCACCTGTTTTTCTTTTCTTTTCTTTTTTTAAATTATCGCTGTAGCAGCCACAGCTCTATAAGATGTAGGAGCTGCGGCTGGATTGGAGGGGAGGGTGACGATTTTTTAACATTCTTATTTCTAATGCAGTCATGGCTCTCACTACCCATTAGGGACATCCCCTGATCGCTGCTCTCTGAGGCTCCCCTTTCTACCTTTGCCCTTGCTGCCGGAGAGAACTGAATCAGGATGTAAACTCCTAGCAATACTCTGCCCTTTGGTGACAGTGAAAGACAGAAGGATACTTGGGTGTATAGGGAGAAGAATGCCCTGCAGAAAAAAGGAGGTGATAGTACCTCTCTATAAATCTCTGGTGCAACCTCATTTGGAGTATTATGTGCAATTCTGGAGACCGCACCTTCAAAAGGATATAAACAAGTTGGAGTCTGTGCAGAGGCTGGCTACTAAAATGGTTAGTGATCTTTGTTATAAAGCATATGAAGACAGACTTAAAGATCTTTATATGTATACTTTGGAGGAAAGGCGGGATAAAGGAGATATGATAGAGATGTTTAAATAAACGCACAGGAAGAGAGTCTCTTTTGATTGAAAACAAGCTCTGCCTTCGAGGCGACATAGGATGAGGGTGAAAGAGGATAGACTCAGGAGTAATATGTGGAAATATTTCTTTACAGAAAGAGTGGTAGATGTGTGGATTAATCTCCCAGTGGAGGTGGTAGATATGAGGATAGTATCTGAATTCAAAAGAGCATGGGACAAACACAGAGGATCTCTAAAGGTAAAAAGGGGGACTATTGTAGTTGATATGGAAGGGCAGACTAGATAGGCCATGTGGTCTTTTTCTGCTGTCATGTTTCTATGTTTCTGAGACATAATTTCCAGGCTGACTTCTCTGAAAGGTCAACCTGATGCTGAATGGTGGGGAATATTCCTTAGCGTGGCCCTTTGCATAGAACTTTACATGGGTGCTTGATAATTTTTTGTGATAAGATTTTATTGGCGTTTGGCGAGCTTATGATTTTGCAGTATTAGTGATATCTAATTGGTTGAGTTGTTGGAAGGGTAACTGATGAATTATTCTGTGAGGAGTGGAGCAAGATGTATATTTCTACTCATCCAGTTGAAGATTGCACGTTTCCACTAGAAATGATTCCCTCACTTACAGCAAAATTTCATTTGTTTAGGAAGGACTTTTCTTTGTTGTCAGTGACTTTATTGAATGTTTGCTTGGTAAAGAATAAGAATGCTTTGATTCACGATTTCATATTTATCCATAAGCTCCACTGTCTCTGTGTAATGGAGACTTGGTTGTCTGATGGGATGCCACGGGGTTATAAGGGTTTTCTATGGGACAGAAATAGTAAGAAAGAGGGAGTATCTATTTTCTATCAAGATTTGTACTGGAAGAGTAACTTAATGGTTAGAGCACTGGCATGGTAATCAAGAGACCAGGGTTTGATTCCCACTGGCACTCCTTGTAGCCTTGGGCAAGCCACTTAATTCTTCCATTTCCTTGGAAGAAAGGCCTGGCAATCACTTCTGGTCACACTGTCAAGAAAATTCAGGAGCTGCTGTGTCACCAGCAGGGCCGGCCCGTCCATTGAGCGAGAATGTTGTTCGCACAGGGGCCCGCACGAACCACATTCTCGCTCAATGGACTGCTGCAGAGGGAGCCGGGGAAGCCCGCGCGAAGCCCCGGCTCCCTCTGCACAGCCCGCCAGCATGAAGAGCCTTTACCTTCACGGTGGCGGCTGTTTCAATGAAGCCGCGAATGACGCGAGAGGTTAAAGGGCATTGCCTTTAACCTTTCCCGGCATTCGTGGCTTCATTGAAACAGCCGCCAGCGGGAAGGTAAAGGCTCTTCACGCTGGCGGGCTGTGCAGAGGGAGCCAGGGCCTCGCGCGGGCTTCCCCGGCTCCCTCTGCAGCCCCTTAGACGGCGCGGGGCTCTTCGGGGGGGCGGCTAGGACTAGATGGGCTGTGATGGGGGGGGGGGGAAACGGACTGGTAATGGGCTGTGATGGGGGGGAAACGGACTGGAAATGGGCAGTGATGGGGGAAACAGACTGGAAATGGGCGGTGATGGGGGGGGGGAAATGGACTGGAAATGGGCTGTTATGGGTGGGAGACTGAAAATGGGTTGGGAGGGGGAAAACAGTCTGGACATGGGCTGTGATGGGGGAGGGGAACGGACTGGAAATGGGCTGTGATGGGGGGAGAAACAGACTGGAAATGGGCTGTGATGTGGGGGGGGGGGAGAACGGACTGGAAATGGGCTGTGATGGGGGAGGACTGCAAATGGTCTGTGATGGGGGGGATAGGACTGGAAATGGGCTGTGATGGGGGGCGGACTGCCACACGTCTGAGATGGTGGCGGGCATAGGACTGGACATGGGCTGTGATGGTGGGGACAGACGGACTGAAAATGGGCTGGGATGGGGGAAACAGACTGGAAATGGGCTGTGATGTGGGGGGGAACAGACTGGAAATGGGCTGTGATGGGGGGAACGGACAAATTGGGCTGGGATGGGGGAAACAGACTGGAAATGGGCTGTGGTGGGGGGGGAGAACAGACTGGAAATGGGCTGTGATGGGGGAACGGACTACAATTGGGCTGTGATGGGGAGGACTGCAAATGGGCTGTGATGGTGGGGGGGATAGGACTGCAAATGGGCTGTGATGGTGGGGGGGGAATGGACAAAATGGGCTGTGATGGGGGGGAACTTGGACTGGAAATGGGCTGATGAAGAGCTGGATTAGGACTGGAAATGGGCTGAAGGGGGCTGGAATAGGGCGAAGTGGGCTGACGAGGGGGCTAGGATTGGAAATTAGCTGATGGGGGAGCGTGGAGGAAATGGGCTGATGAGGGACTGGAATGGAACTGGAAAAGAGCATATGGGGCTAGGACTGGAAATGGGCTGATGAGGAGCTAGGATAGGACTAGAAATGGGCTGATGGGGGGGAACGTAGACTGCAAATGGGTGATGGGCTGGAATAGGACACTGGAAATGGGCTGATGGGGGCTGGAATAGGACTGGAAATGGGCTGATGGGAGTTGGAAAAGGGCTGGATATGGGCTGATGGGGAGCTTGGAGTGGAAATGGGCTGATGGGGGGGCTGGAATGGAACTGGAAAACAGCATATGGGAGGCTAGGACTGGAAATGGGCTGATGTGGAAGCTTGGGAGACTGGGACTAGAAGGGGGCAGATGCTGGGTGGGTCTAGAACTATAAAGGAGCTGATTTTGGGGGAGGACTAGAAAGGGATGGGAAATGAGAATGGAGAGGGGAAAAGATATTTTGTGTGGGAGGGAAGAAAAGTCTACGAAGGGCCGGGTATTGGAAGAGTAAGTGTAGATTGAGAATGGAAGGGTGAAATTTCAGTGGATGATAAAGCAATAAGGAAAGAAATGGAGGAAAGAGCAAAAGGGAAAAGATCAGTATGTTAAAGCAGATATAGAGAAAAAAATTGGAAAAAAATCTAAAAGAGAAGAAAGGAAAATGGATAGCTCGCAGAAGACACAAAGAAACCAGAAGAAAGTGACTGGAGCAATTGCAACTGAAAAGAAAATGCACAAGCAACAAAAGGTAGAAAAATACTTTTTTATTTTGAATTTATTAACTGGAATCTGGGAAATGTGCATTGTTAACATCTTTTGTGTTTTGTTTAGTACAAGAGGAAATTAAATTTATAGTTTTATTTCTCCAGTGTTGTTGTACATCCCAAGTTTGGCTTTTGGGGTTCCCAGTTTAATTATTGTCTTCCTATTTCTAAATTGTCATCCCTTGTTCTTTGGTGACGGTCTATATTCTGCATTTTAACCAAGCTGAGGTATTCTGTTCATGTAGTTTCTATTTGACCATGTCACTTGTTCTCTTTCCCCAGTAGGAGATTCATTGGTATTCTCTGAGATGTATTGGTTTAATATTTGCAGTGTTGCCTTTTGATAGGTAGGGTTTGGTGCTTTGTGAGTCCTGGCAGAGCTGTTATGATATGGTGGATTTGCTATGAGTTCCAAAAGGTCAGTGTTTATAGTACTTCCTAATGGGCCTGGCGGTTTGCACTGGAATATAGTAACGTAGAAATTTATTAGTCTTTCTTTATCCAGACACTCATTAAGAAGCATGTTTACTAAAAATACATGTTAACATTATGCAAGTATTTATACAAATGAGGCTCCCTATGCAAATGAGGCCTCGCAATTAATCTCCGCACATGGCCCCGCACCCCCCTTGGGCCGCCCCTGGTCACCAGGAGTCAGTATTGACTCAAGGCACACATTGCATTGCCTAAAGCCACTTAGCAAGCTGTTTCTCTTTCAGTGACACAGATCTGAGGCCCTCTCTGGCTTGGAGTTCCAGGACAATTGCCAGGTTGCATCCCTCCTAATGCCAATCCTTATATCTGCTGCTGTTTATTTTGTACAGTACAGGGAAAATGCATTTCTATTTCTCTTGTTACATTATATGCAGTGTTTGGCTTTCTGAGGTTTTAGTTTAATTTTTGTCTACATATTTCTCTTTTGATGAAGGCCTACCTGTATTCAGGGGCGGCCCAAGGGGGGTGCGGAGCCATGTGCGGAGACTTGGTGTGGGGCCTCATTTGCATAAGTGGCCTTGTTTGCATAAATACTTGCATAATGTTACCATACACTAACTTTTAGTAAACACGTCTCTTAATGAATGTATGGATAAAGAAAGACTAAAAGATTTCTACATTACTATAATCCAGTGCCAACCGCCAGGCACATTAGGAACTACTACAAACGCTGCCCATTTAGAACCCATAGCAAACCCGCCGTATCCTGACAGCATTACCAGGACTCACAAAGCACCATACCCTACCTATCAAAAGGCAACACTGCAAATATTAAACCAATACATTTTAGAGAACAACAATACATGACCTACTGGGAAAAGAGAACAAGTGGCAATGTCAAATAGGAATTACATAAACAGAATACCTCAGCTCAGTTACACATGCAGAACATAGACCATCATCAAACAAGGAATCACAATTTAGAAACAGGAAGGCAATAATTATTATATTTATTTATTTGCATTTCTTATATACCGCACTATTTGCGATCAGCGCGGTTTACATAAAACAAAAGGTATCCGACAATGAACAAAAGTCAGGTCATTACATTGAACAGGAACAAGTAACTTGGAAAACAGGGTAAACTATATACATATGCGTAGCATTGAATAGGTAACTATATACATGTCAGATGGAGTTATTGGGTATTGATCATACTTGGTGGCTGGGGTTCGGGGCAGTCAGTGAGGTATTTGATAAAGAGGAAGTGTTTTAAGGCCTTCCTGAACTGGCTCAAGTTAGGGATTGCTCTGATGTGTGGTGGTAGGGAGTTCCAGAGACTTGGGGCGCATAGTCTAAAGGCTCTGTTCGATGTTGCTTTGGAGCATTTTGTCATGTCTCTCGGTATCACTAGCATGTTGGCTACTGAGGTTCTTCTTAGCCTGTTGGGTATGGGTGGTTGGATGAGGTCACATAGTGAAGAGGAGGAGGAGAGCCCCTTGATGGCCTTGAATGTCATCACTAGGGTTTTGAAGCTTAACCTGGCTTGAATGGGGAGCCAGTGAAGCTGTTTCAGGAGGGGTGTGATATGCTCTCTTCTTGGCGTTCCGAGGAGAATCCGCGCTGCACTGTTCATGGCAAGTTGGAGGGGATGTAATTAAACTGGGAACCCCAAAAGCCAAACTTGGAATGTACAACAACACTGTAGAAATAAAACTATAAATTAATTTCCTCTTGTACTAAACAAAGTGCAGACATTAATGATGCACATTTCCCAGAGCTGACATATTCCAGTTAATAAATTCAAAATAAAGAGAGCTTTTTCTACCTTTTGTGCATTTTTTTTCAGTTGCAATTGCTCCAGCCACTTTCTTCTGGTGTCTTTGTGTCTTCTGCTAACTCTCCATCGTCTGCTGTCCATTTGTCCTTTCTTCTCTCTTCTAGTTTTTTTTCCATTCTCTCTCTCTCTCTGCATCTGCTTTTATTTATTTTTTTATTTTATTTATACATACATTTATATACCGCATCTTCCAAAGTTCAGTTGCGGTTTACAGTGAACAACAATTAACAAAGCAAGTTTGTTTTACAGGGAACGTCATATTATAACAGAACATATTTACAAGGAACATCATATTATATATAGCATATACAGTCTTAACAATTTGAGATAATATAGAACAGATTAAACTATATACAGTTTTATATCTATGTATATATATATATATATATATACACATACACGCATATATACACACATACATATATATGTATATATACACATATACATACACATAAGCATATACATGGAAGTGAATGGACATAGGCTGTGAGGTCATCGTATGTATGTGTTATCTGTGTATGATAGGGGCTTTTGCTTAATGTAGACATATTCCTGTTTAACCTTTGTCTAAAGTGGGTGTTGAGTTATCTATGTTATAGTGTTTGGTGAACAGATAAGTTTTCAATTTTTTACGGAGTTCCATGATTTCCGTAAGTGTTCGTAGTTCCTCTGGGAGGGAATTCCAGATTATTGGGGCTATGTGGGAGAAGGCTCTGTTATTAGTTGCCTTATGGGCTCTTGTATAATTTTTCGGGATCTTTAGTCTGTTTAATTGACCTTTTCTGTGTGTTGGCTTGGACGGTTCTTTATGTATTAAGTTACAAAGCATTGTTGGGGCCATATCATTTAAGGCCTTAAATATTGTTATTATTGCTTTGTAGATTATTCTGCTTTGAATTGGTAGCCAGTGAAGGGAGGCTAGTACTGGTGATATGTGTTGGAGTGAGTTAATTTTCAATATGATTCTTGCAGCTGCATTTTGCGCTAATTGCAATCGTTTGATGTTTTGTTTTGATATGCCTATTAGAATTAGATTGGCAAAATCAAAATGTGGAGTTATTGTTGCCTGGATTATGTTGATAAAATCTTGTGTAAATACTAGCGGACGAAGTTGTTTGAGTGTTTTGAGTTTGAAATAAATTTTCTTTATAGTATTGCTGATGTGTGTTTCCATCGTAAGGTGTGTATCTAGTATAACGCCTAGATATCTTATTTCATTTTTTATTTTAATTTCTTGGTTTTGAAGTCTTATGTGTGTTGGGGGGATGTATGTTTTGTTCTTGGTCACAATTAGAACTTCGGTTTTAGAGTGGTTTATGTGGAGGTTTTGTGTTTTTAGCCACGTTTTTAGCCCCTCCATCAGCTTTAACATACTAATCTTTCTCCTTTTACTCTTTCCTCATTCCTATTTCATCCACTCAAATTTTACCCTTCCATACTCAATCCCCACTTACTCTCCCAATACCCGGCCAATTGTAGATTTTTCATCCCTCCCACACAAAATATTTTTCCCCTCTCCATTTCATTCTCCCAGCCCCATCCCATTCTAATCCTCCCCCAACATCAGCTCCCTTCTAGTTCCAGCCTCACCCAGCATCCGCTCCCTTCTAGTCCCTGCATCAGTCCATTTCCAGTCCTAGCTCCCCATCCATTTCCAGTCCTATCCGAGCCCCTCCATCAGCTCATTTCCAATCCTAGTCCCCCATCAGCCCATTTCTAGTCCTTTCCTAGCTCCACCATCAGCCCTTGTCAAATCCTAGCTCCCCTCCACTCAGCCCAATTCCAATCCAAGCCCCCCATGAGCCTACTCCCAGTTCTAGCCCCTACATGAGTCCATTTCAATCCAAGCCCCCACCACAACCCATTTCCAATCTTAGCTCCCCCAACAGCCCATTTCCAGTCCTATCCTAGCTGCTCCATCAGCCCATTTCCTGTCCTAGCTCCCTCCCCTCACAGCCCATTTCCATTCCAAGCCCCCCTCCCCATCAGCTATTTGCAGTTCAAGCCCCCCTTCCACTCAGCCCATTTCCAGTTCTAGCAACCCCCCAACCCATTACCAGTCCTAGCCCCCCCCATCAACCCACTTCCAGTCCTAAGCCCCCATCAGCCCATTTCCAGTCCTAGCCCCCCATAGCCCATTTCCAGTCCTAACCCCCCATCAGCCCACAGCCCATTACCAGTCCTAACCTCCCCTCCCCCCATGGTCCCAGGGAAAATTAAAAAAAAAAAAAAAAGCTGGCCACTGCCGCCGCGGCAGCATCGACTGTCCCGTGGGCCCCCCCCCTGCCCAGCTGAGCCCTCCCTGCTCGGCTGAGTGTCTCCGTGACGGCTTTCAGATCTGCGAAGGGAGAGTGTCTCCTTGCGGCTCTGTTAAGCCCACAGGGGCTGATGGGAAATTTCCCATCAGCCCCTGCAGGCTTAACAGAGCCGCGAGGAGACACTCTCCCTTCACGGATCTGAAAGCCATTGCAGAGAGGCTCAGCTGGACAGGGGGGGCCTCGCGGGACAGTCGATTCTGCTGCTGCTGCGGCGGCAGCAGCCAGCTTTTTTTTTTTTTTTTTAAATTTTGGCACCAGGTCTGTTGGGCTCAGTCGGGCAGGGGGGGGCCCCGCGGGACAGCCAGCTTTTTTTTTTTAAATTTAATTTATTTTTAAAACAGAATGTTCTTTGCGCGGGGCCCGCTGAAATGTGGGGCCCTGTGCAAAAAACATTCTTGCTCAATGGACGGGCCGGCCCTGCCTGTTTTGTGTGTGTTTGTATGACGATTAGTATAGAATTTCTGCTTAATGTGTAGCACACTGTCTTGTTCAGCTTGCACATTACCCTCTCTGCAATTATTTTTTGGGGGGCAGGGTAGGGGGAGGGCATGGGTAGAGCATGACTAGCCACAAGTGGTGGGTTTTTCTCTTTCAAAACGTTGACAACCCTAGTCCTGTACATGCTTTCCTTGGCGGTATTTAATAAGGGTATGCACAGCCAATAAAATATTCTATTAGTACTCATTTAAAAAGAATGTTTCCCAGTTGTGCTTTTTCATGTAAATGTGCACCATGTATGTGTGATAGGACAGTTTTTGTGTGTGTAAAATGATTATATGTGGATTAATTTATAGGTATACATATGTATAAGCCATTTATTCATAGTTAAACATTTTAGGCACCTTATCAAGCCTAATGCATGCTCACAAATGCATAACCCTAGTATTTAAAGGTTTGTGTCATCTCTTCCGTCCTTTCCTTCGGGGTATATACTGTATGTTTTAGATCTTCAAGTCTCTTTCCATATGGTGTGCAGTGGAGGAGTAGCCTAGTGGTTAGAGCAGCAAGCTATGTATGAGCTCACGAGTTTACATGACAGTCCATAAGTTCAAAAGACAGTTCCTTTATCTTACCCAAAAGATCTCCCCTTGGCCTAAAAAGATCATCATTTCACCAATATGTTACGACAAAAGAGGAACTGGCACATCAGTTTTCTTCTCTCTGTCCTACCCTCTCTCTATTTAATCTGGAAAAGTAAGCTGGAGTCTTGGCATCCTGTCTCCTCCTTGCCTCATAATTCTGACCCAGGAATCCTTCTTGCATCTACCAGGAAGCTTTTTCTTGTCTCTTGTATTCTCCTTGGGGCTACACAACAGCACTTCTCTAGTGTTTGACTAGTTCATGTTAACATTTATATTGACTGTTATTCTTTTCCATGTGTGAGAAACCGAAGACCTTGTCTCAGTATTTTTAAGGTCCACGAAGTTAGACTGCATTCCAAATTAAGTGGATAAAATCAGAATAATCCATATCGCCACAACTTTTACTTATTTCTAAGAAATCTCTAGCATAGGAAATGTAGGGAACATGAAATGCTATAGCTATTTATTTTATTGGTAACTAACTCTGAAGTGTCCATCTCGAAAAACAAATTGGCATAAAAATCAGATATGGCTATTCATTAATCTGCTCCACCCATGACTTTCATGGTAAATTTTGCAAGATTCCAGATCATAAGTGATTTTCAATAAAGAGTTTTAACCTAATACTGTTTTATATATGGTGCACCCCTTTGTTTTCTTTGTCATTGTAATTTTAACACCAAGTACAAGTTGAAGATTTTAATGTAACTGGAAGCAGTTCTGAATTACCACTATAACACTGGAGAGAAAGTTGAGAAATCATTCTGCAGGGCAGGTGGGAATGTGAGAGACAATTAAAATTAACAGTCATGCTGGAATTGTGGTGCGAGCCAAAAAGCTAAGAATGAGGGATCTTCAGATAAGGGACTGACTACAGAAAGACAGACCATTGCAGCAGAGATTCTGTGATTTGCAATGGTGCAACATTGATATAATGTTGATGGTGGAATTACGAGGCAAAGACTGTTTCATGGACTGGTGATTGAGAACTGGTGACCTGGACATCTAATATTTAATATATAATAAAATATATGTTGATACACACTAGTGTTAGTAATTATAAATTTGGTATGGTGTTGATTACATCTGTTGTATGTGTTTAAAATTCTGAAGTAATGAATGAGGTATTGTTCTAAGACTGTATGTATTTGCATTGTGTATTTTTGGTTATGTTCATTGTTTGCAAATAAGTGGTGTGTTTTTTGCATTGACCTGGACAGAGTAGCATAATGGAAGGGCTGAGTCTTGAGACAGATTATCCAGGAGTTCCACATTGGTGGCATATCGGAAGAGTCACTCCTTTATGCCACATCTTGGATATCTATAGTATTACAGGGGTTTAATTATATAAAAAATGGGAGATTTTTTTTCCACCATAGTAATAAACCAAGAGGAGCCAGAACTTGTGTAAATATATAATCATGTCATAAAATCATAGAGAAGGATTTCTTGAGTTCACAGTACGCCATGTCTGATTTTGCTTGCTATTTAAAAAGATTTCTTGGAATCACTTGAGATTCTATGGGCCTTAACTCAGTCACGGTAAGGGATGAGTAAGTACACAATAAAATGAGAAATGCCTTGCTAGGTCAGACCAATGATTTACTGAGCCAGCATTCTGTCTTCAGCAGAGGCCGGTTCAGTGTCGAAAGGGAAGTCCATCCATATTCATTCTCCGAAGTGAAGAAGTGGAGACACTCAGGTCTGCCAGGTTAAGTTATTCTTTTACTAAAGGTGTGCACTTACCGTGCAACTAGGGGCTACCCCAAAAGCACAGTAAGTGCATTCATCATGAACTGTGAGGGCCGTGCCCAGCAAGTTCCTGGCAGTTAGCGCATGAACGTGAACCCTAATATGTGCTGTGATTAACACAGACACATCTAATGACACTCACAGAGGTATCATTATATGCAATTAAACTGACTGCCACATTGTCATTGTGTGTGCCGCAATTGCCCTCACGCTAGAGGCAATGTGCTTTCTATGATCACACTCCGCCCCTAACCGGCCCACTCTTTGCCCTAGCATGTAATGGCAGATTACCATGCATTTTAAGAACATAAGATATGTCATATTGGGTCAGACCAAAGTCCATCAAGCCCAGTATTATGTTTCCAACAGTGGCCAATCTAGGTCACAAGCACCTAGCAGTTTCCCCAAAAGACACAGGTTCCACAATGCTCATATTGGGGCAAACAATGGATATCTTGGGTCCCCTTTAATAATGGTTTATGGACTTTTCCTCAGGAACTTGTCCAAATCTTTTTTAAACCCGGCTACACTAACACACTTACTGCATCCTCCGGTAACAAATTCCAGAGTTTGATTACACGTTGAGTGAAAAAATATTTTCTCTTATTAGTCTTAAAAAGGTTACCCTGTAGCTTCATTGCACGTCCCCTAGTCTTTCTATATTTTGATGGCGTAAACAATCGATCTACATTTACCTGTTCCACTCCATTCATTAATATCATATCTCCTCTCAGCCATCTCTTTTCCAGGTTGAAGAGCCCTAACCTTTTTAGCCTCTCTTCATAGGGATATCCTTCCATCCCCTTTACCATTTTGGTGGCTCTTCTCTGTACCTTTTCTAATTATGCTATATCCTTTTTAAAATACAGCAACCAGAATTGCACACAATATTCAAGGTGCGATCGCACCATAGAATGATAGAGAGGCATTATAATATCCTTTGTTTTATTCTACATTCCTTTCCTTATGATTCCTAGCATTCTATTTGATCTCTTGGCTGCTGCTGCACACTGTGCGGAGGGTTTCAACATATTATCCATAATGACGCCTAAATTCTTTTCCTGGGTAGTGGTTCCTAATGTGGAACCTTGCATCGTGTAACCATAATTTGGGTTGTTCTTTCCTAGGTGAATAACTTTGGACTTGTCCACATTAAATTTATTCTGCCATTTGGGTGTCCAGTCTTCCAATTTATCAAGGTCCTCTTGCAATTTTTCAAAATCCTCATGGGTTTTAAGAGCTTTGAATAATTTTGTGTCATCTGCAAATTTAATTACCTCACTCATTTATTCCCATTTCCAGGTCATTTATGAATATGTTAAAAATCAGCAGACCCGGCACAGATCCCTGGGGTACTCCACTATTCACCCTTCTCCACTGGGAAAATTGGCCATTTAGCCCTACCCTCTGCTTTCTATCTTTTAACCAGTTCCTGATCTACAATAGTACACTGCCTCCTATCCCATGAATCTTTAATTTCGCCAAAAGTCTCTCATGAGGGACCTTGTCAAAGGCTTTCTGAAAATCCAGATATACTATATCAACCGACTCACCCTTGTCTACCTGTTTATTCACACCTTCAAAAAACATAACAGATTAGTAAGACAAGACCTTCCTTGGCTAAAGCCATGTTGGCTGTCTCCCATTAAGCCATGACTATCTACATGTCAGTAATTTTGTTCTTTATAATGGTTTCCACCATTTTTCCCGATACTGACGTCAGGCTCACCGGTCTGTAGTTTCCTGGATCACCCTTGGAACCCTTTTTAAAAATTGGCGTTACTTGAAGATTGGAGGCCAATGTATTACAAATAATTTTAATGATAGTTCACAGATTACAAATAGTAGGTCTGCAATCTCATATTTCAATTCTTTCAACTCCCTTGGATGTATACCATCTGATCCAGGTGATTTGCTACTGTTCGGTTTATCAAATAGTTGTAATACATCGTCCCGGTGTATGGATATTTCTTTCAATTCTTCTGCAGCATCACCTTTAAATACCATTTCAGTCATGGGTAACATCCCTATATCTTCCTCAGTAAAGACCAAAGCAAAGAATTCATTCAGTCTCTCTGCTATGGCCTTGTCCCCTCTTAGTGCTCCTTTTACCCTTCTATCATCTAATGGTCCAACTGACTCTCTCACAGGTTTTTTGTTACAAATGTACTTGAAAAAGTCTTTATTATGCGTGTTTGATCCACAGCAAGTTTCTTCTCAAATTCTCTTTTTGCCTGCCTTATCAGTGCCTTGCATCTAACTTGCCAGTGCTTAAGTTGTTTCTGGTATAGCTGGTAGCTAACATGCATGTGCATTAGCATTCACTACAGCCAGTTATTACATACTAAAACGTGCTTTTACTGGATAGTGATTTTTAGTAAAAGGGCCCCTAAGTATTTAATAGATTTGTTTCAGAAAATTTTCCAAATCTTTTAAACAAATTCTCTTACTTCTTTGTGCCTTGAAAGAGAAAAATACTTTCTCAATTTTGTTTGCTACCATTTAATGTCATGGAGTGTCTCCTGTTCTAGGCTATTTGATAGAATAAATAACTGTGGCCTATTAACATTTCACACCACTCATATTTTTATAACCTTTCATCATAACCCATTTCAGTCTGTTCTTTGCCCTAACCTGCTTACCCTTTCTTCACAAGGAAGCTGTCTTGAGACATGGCAACCAGAACTGTACACAATACTCAAGTTTTTTTTTTTTTTACTAAGGATGCTAGCTATGAGCATGGGTATGATACATGCTAAAGGCACATGTTGGACAAGTGTTGACAGCTAGCATGGGACCATGACAGCATCACTGGGTTATGGTGCTAACTGTCCCTGGCGCGTTAGGGTTACAAGTGGGAGGGTTAGGAGAAGAGAGTGAGTGGGACGAGCTCCACAGAGACAGCGCACCTGCACTATCTGCATGGTGGGCTGGTAGTGCGGGTGCATTTATCACCACCTCCATGGGTTGCACTGAGTGCACTCATGCTCTTATAGTGTGGCAGAGTCACATATACTGTGGTAGCCACTTGGAGCATGCTTTCCATGCTCCCGGCTGTTAACGCTGTGGTATTGCCCTAACGCACCATGGCTTTGGAACTATGTGATCTATGAGCGCATTAGGTGCAATACCTCAGCACCTTTTAGTAAAAGGGCCCCTCAGTGTGGTTGCATCATGGATAAACATAGAGGTACTATCATATACTGAATTTTATTTTCTCTGTTTTTCTGAATAATTCCTAACATTCTGTTTGCTTTTTTGGCCGCTGCTGTATACTGAGCTGAGGAAGCAATTATATTATTTACAGTGATTACAAGGCTCTTTTCCTAGGTAACTGTGATCTTGCCATGTACATACATGGTTTTGATTATTTTTCCCAACAATATTACTTTAAATTTGTCCATATTGAATTTCATCTGCTATTTAGATGTCTAGTTCCCCAATCTATAGAAATCCTTCTGCAATGTTGCACAATCCGCTTGTATTTTAGTTACTTTGAATAATTTTGTAAATGAAGTGTCACCTACCTACTCTCAGTTTTACAACTGTAGGAAGTGAATTCAGCAATGATGAGGGAGACAGTTTGGAGTACATTTACCCATCCATGAAAAAGCCAAAAGAAGCCCGAGACTCCAACAAAAATGTATGGCCATAGCAGTCACTTCTGTATCCTAGTTGCATTTGACTAGTCATTTCATTATTAACATAGTAAATCAAGGTTGACAGTCTATGCAGGAGTGGAGAAATAGCCTAGAGATTAAGCAGAAGACTGAAAACAATAGAATGTAGACTTCAAATTTTGCATCTCCCACTGATATTCTTTCTGACGAGCAAGTCAGTTCACCCTCCACTGATCTCTAAGTTTCTGCCTAAGATAATTTACTAAGCTGTGCTAAAATAGCATATTTTTTCAAAATTTTTGCTGAAGAAAAATTTCATTAGTACCTGAGCACTACAGTTTAGTAAATCAGTGTTGTCTTTTCTTTACTGTGACTGGGAACTTTGTGTGCTTTATGACACAGCAAGGTAATATGGCAGCCTCCATTCCAGACTATGTTCTGCAGGTACTAGCAGGTGCTAAGTCTTCCTACCCTCTTCTATTTTAAAATCCCTGGTGGACTGTGGTGCCTCCCTGGCACCTTTCATCTACCCATAAAGACAGAAGTGTCAAGTCTTCTCTCAGTTATGCTCCTGATTGTATCCCTACCCCATCAAATAAGTTAATCCATGCAAGTCACCACTACCGCCCCCCATGCACACACACTTCTAATCCACTTCAAACCCTCTTTCCAACCTCTGGAGTCTAGTCATGGGCAGAGACCATCCCCATTTCCTATTTTCCAAAATGGTGCAGGATGACCCTACCCTTCAACTGTGGGCAAAGTAGTAGGAGTGGTCCGGTGAGGAGGGGTGGGGGGTTCCAGGAGCTAGGTGCCACAGACCACCATGAATTTTATAAAAGAGAATGGAGCGGATCTCTTAGTACTTCCCAACCCCTATAAAACATAATGGCTAGGGAGCATCAGCTTATGCATTAGGATGTCAATGCTCCTTGGGAAAAGTTAACTACCCCTCTTGGGATATACAGTAGCTAAACTTCACAAGCGATGTTATTCAAGGAGAGTAGCAAAAAAGCTGTGTACTTTAATTTGCATAACAAAGAGATGCTTTACATGTATTTGCATGTGACACAGCTCATTATTTTTTCTTGTATGGGGCCTGATGGAAGCTGCATTTTTGTCAATTAACATGTGATATGCAAAACTAGCGTTTGTTGTAAGTTTGTAACATGCGTTAATTAGCCTTTCGCATGCATTAATGATAACTATTGTACCTGAATATATAGCGCACATTGGAAAAGGTGAATAATTATACAGAAACCTGGTGTTTGTTCATAATTCTACTTTTATTGCTTATTTTACACATACAGCATTGATAACTGCTTTCCACAGGGTAAAGGGTTCTCCATGTGCAGACCAAGGGGCTATCTTCAAGTGTTTGAGTCCTGGGAAAACTTGCAAATAGTCTCATTTGGGGATGTAAGGGAGGGAAACATTTGCTCTTAGGACCAAAAAGATTAGTAACTCAGTCAGGCAAGTACATTTCTCACACCAGAATTTGTTCCAAAACAAAATCAAGTTTACAGACAAAAAGTGGTAAAGCAGTATAGTGATACAAAAAAAAAAAAAAAGCTTCGGACTTTCCAAATTACAGTGTTGCAAGCTAAAGTTCCTCAAATGTGCAGTGATTACAAATCCCACCAATCTAATTGAATACTTTAATAATCTTGTGGGTCTTCTATCTTCAAGATCTTGGCAAAATCTTAGTTCCCTTTCAGATTTGATGACATACAATAACTTGTTGGTGAAGCAATGTCTTGGGTGGGTTCCCTTATCCCCTCAACTGGGGTGGTTACCTCCCTGGCACTATTATTTACTGAAGAACAAACCAGTCGGTACTAGAGGAGATCAAACCTAAGCTTTCTTTAGAAGCTCAGATGACAAGACTTCGACTTTCATACTTTGGACACATCATGCAAAGAGAGATATCATTAGAGAAAGACATCATGCTTGGCAAGATAGAAGGTCAACGCAAAAGAGGAAGGCCAGCAATGAGATGGATCGATACAATAACAGCAGCTACGGGTACCAGTCTGTCAACAATGAGCCGCCTGACTGAAGACCGAACACAATTTAGGATAGCTATCCAGAGGGTCGCCATGAGTCGACTCCGACTCGACGGCACTTAACAACAACACTTCTACTACTATTTATCATTTCGGTAGAGCTACTAAATATAGGCAAGAAAATATACAAACGAGAGACAGTCCCTGCTCCAAGGAGCTTATAAGCTTTCAAACAAGGTATCTAGGACAAGGATTTAAGTAGCTTCAGTTATTATAGGAAATGGTTAAAAACAGCAGGAGCAAGGCTTTTTTTGAGGCGGTACTCTGTGGTACTAAGTATCGGCACCTTTTTTATTGTCTGCTAAAACTGACCCATAGTCTTCATGTATTAATTTTTTTTTAAATTTATTTTTATTTATTTAAAAGGATTTATATACCGCTTTATCCTGAAATCAAAGCGGTTTTCACCAACCAAATCAGAGTTCACTGTAAGTAGGGGGGCATGCAGTGTTAAGCGAGTGAGTGTGTGTGTGAAGGTGATGATTTCTTGGTGAGCTATTTACAGAGTGTGCTATGTACAAGGGGCTATATACAGCCCTGCATCTTTTTTGGCTAGGAAAAATGCATTGAATAGGAGGATCTCTTCTTGGAACATCACACCAAGATGTCAATAACATTAACAAGGAGAACTTTGATCTAGCCTTCTGCATGAAGAGAGAGGACTCCCCCCCCCCATCCCATCATCTCTCCAGCTCTATTAATGACTCCTCCCCTATTGAATATTTCAGCATTTATGCATTTAAAAGACAGGCCCCTCCCAATGGGGATTTATTTATTTATTTAATGTCTTTTCTATACCGTGCTTTTTGGGAGCAGTGCGGTTTACATTCAACAATAATGTACAGTGCAGACGGGCCTACACTGAACTTACAATGAACAGGGAGTGATAACTTGGACCAACGAAGGTTGGGTCAAGTAACTTGTTCTCTCACATTACCACAACTCTTACCAGAAATGCCCACTTTGGTGAGAGTCTAATAGGCCTGATATCTGTCCTTTTTCTATTGTTCTGCAAATGGGTTTATTTCTTCATGTTCACCATGTCTCTTTTTGATTAGCCACTAAGTCCAATACTACTTTTTTTTTTTTGAGGAAGCACATTGGATTTTCCAGGTAATTTTTGAATAAACATATTAAAACAGAGGTTTTAGCTTATATTTTGAACCTTGCAGAACACAGCAAAAATCTTCACAAATATACAGTAAATCCTGGAAAGATTGTGAATCCTGAAATCAATTAGCACAGAAAAAAAATACATTTTGGGAAAGTAGAACATTAAAATTTGCTATGCATGCCTGTTATGTATGGATTTTGTTAAAAAAGATTCACACACAATGAATTTATTTAGCACAATAATCGTTACTAAACCAAACCAGAAAATGAAATTCATTCTTTTGGGGTTTCATTGAGTACATCCCATTTCCACAAGCTTTTACTAGCACTGGCTAATTTATAGATACAAAGAATGGAGAGAGGAAAGTTCTAACAATGGTTTTTTTATTTATGAAATTTTCTTAAATGCCATGGAAATGTGGCTATGAAAGCATTTAGGAGTATGCATGACTGGCAAAGTTTCAATTTTTCAGATTTTTCTGAATTCCCCCTCCCTCCAGTTTTCAGGCGGCGTTTGTCGTGTTTTGCAATAAGCGATAGTGCCTGTTGGGGAGGCTCCACCCACCTGAGAAGTTCTGTTTGTATGTATCCATTTGTTTGATATGCACAAAAAGATTCATATGGCCTCCCCTCTCCCCAAAGCAGGTTGAAAAGCATGAAGAGTAGGGCTGTATCCAGAAATCACTGGCAGGAGTCCCTGGGTCCTGCCGGCATGCAGCATGGCTATAGCCTGGCTGCCTGAGAACTGTTAAGTGGACAAAGCATGGAGAGATGGGGGCGTGGTCTGAGGAAAGCAGGGAAAGCATATGATTGGGGCTGGAGAGGAGGGAGGGAGAAGGGCGGAGCATTGAAGGGGCAGGATTAGAGGAGGAACTGAGACTTGCAAGTGCCAGTGAGTGAGTGAAAGGCAGGGAAGGGGTAGTACAAAATTTATTGGGACGGGGAGAGAGTGCAGGAGAGAACGAAGGGATGGGAAACTTTTACACATGAAAATATAGGCACTGTCCATAACACACATATATGCATGCACGTACCCTATCAACACCCCCATGGCACACAGGCACATGCACACACCCACCCAACACCTCCCATGACAGAAGCATACACCTCCCCAACATCCTCCATGACATGCACACACATACCCCCTTGACACACATGCATGCACTTCCCATATGCCTGATTCTGTGAATAGGGAAACACACCATTATTGCACTCTGCAAGTATAGACTTTTGGTTTTCATTTTGGTTCACGTCTCACATTCATTTTTAATGTGCACATTGTATGTGTGCCAGAACATTTTTATGCAGGCAATTCAATTGCATGCATGTTAATTCATAGATATATGTACATACAATTAATTTGTATGCATTAAAATTTTGTAGGCACCCAAAAGAAGCAAAAGTGTGTTAACAAATATGTGTCTCTATAGTATAAGGTTTCACTAGTCACCTAGAAACCACCAGAGGTTCAGAGGAAAAACAGAAGTAATTTAGTAGTAGCCAATATAACTCAGCTCTCTCACAGCAAACATACAGCAGAATCAAGGGAGAAAAACAAGAAAGAAAATTGGACAAGGAGAGGTTTATAAAGCAGGAGCAAATGAGGAAAAAGGAATTGAGAGTGGAGCTAGAAAGGAGAAATTGGAAACAAGGGGTAAAAATGTAAGGGAGATGAAAAAAAAAGGACAGATAGAACATTAGCCCATAAAATAGAGAATCTAAAGCAGCGGTTCTCAACCTGTGGGTCGCAACCCCCATGGGGGTCGCCACAGGATTTAGCAGCAATCGCCTCACTCCTCATAAAAAAAAAAAAAAGCGCACAAGTTGCTGCCGCTGCCGAGTCTGCTTCTCGGCAGCAGCAAACTCACCCCGTCCCTTCTGATGCAGCCGCGGCTCCCTGCCTCTTAGGGAACCGCAGCTGTGCCTGTAAAACCATTGCGGAGCCCTTCCTGTCTCTTGATGGGCTCCGTGCAGCACTGTCCCGCCTCCAAAGGAAGTTGTTTACCACTTCCTTTGGAGGCAGGACAATGCTGCACAGACCTCCATTAGGCCATTACTGAAGAACAATAAACTGGACCCATTAAGAGTAGAATCGTACAGGCCAATATCCAGCATCCCATTGTTAGCCAAAATAATTGAAAAGGTGGTGCAACGCCAAATACAGCAACACATAGACACTGAAGCTCCGCTTGATCCGGCCCAACATGGCTTTAGGGAATCTCATGGAGTAGAGACTCTCCTCATCACTCTCTTCAATACATTAATCACTGGAATAGATAATATCCGGCAAGGCTTCATCCTTATATTCATGGACATCTCTGCTGCGTTCGACTCAGTAAGTCATCAAATACTTATCGATCGCCTTAAGGAAAAAGGAATACATGACTCCGCACTGAACTGGTGTAAATCATACCTGTCTAACCGATGGCAACAGGTAAGGATTGGTGAAACAACATCAGAACCATTTCTGCAAGATCAGGGTGTACCGCAAGGCTCCTCACTCTCAGCATTAATGTTCAACATATACATGCAACCTATCTGTGACCTCATCCGTTCTTTTAACGTTACCTGCTTAGCCTACGCAGACGACATTCTCCTATACATGCCATTCTCCATCAACCACCCTGATTTTACACCACTGGTGAGATGCTTCGAAGCAGTAGAGGATTGGCTCCTCACACAGAACTTACGAATCAACCACAGTAAGACCGATTTTATGTTTATCACGAAGAACCAAAACTTCACACCCCCTGCTACATTAAAGATAAAGGACAAGGAATTGACAGTAAAACCTATTATACGATACTTAGGCATCACTCTTGACCAGCGTCTCAATATGAAAACGCACATAAAAAATACAACAAAACGAATATATCAGAAGATACGTACACTACGCCACTTACGACCTCTACTGGAACCCACAGATTTCAGAACCATCTACCAAGCCTTGGTGATGCCACACCTCGATTTTGCAAATGCAATTCTATACGGTCTCCCACAATCAACTTTGAATCCTCTCCAATTGGCAATGAATACTGCTGCCAGAGTACTTGAAGGAATATCAAAAGCAGACCACATAACTCCAATCCTAAAAAGGCTCCACTGGCTACCGACCAATGCCAGAATCCAACATAAGATCATAATCACCACTTTCAAAGCCTTAAACAGTCAAACACCCTCAACCATCACTGATCTATTACACACCCAGACCCCCAATAGAACCAGAAGATCAGCAGCAATAAATACCTTAATTGTCCCGAAAGAAACAATCAGATGCACTAAGGAAACATCCAAAAGAGCCTTTAGCATTCATGCCCCAGTAGCATGGAATGCCCTCCCACCAGAATTGAGAGCCATAACCAGCCTAACACAATTCAGGAAAAAAACTCAAGCACTACCTATTCTCAAGCTACTTTCCAGTATAGATTTTCCTAAGAGAAATAGTCACACCATGTACAGATCCACAGAATTTCGACTGTGAATAACTGTAAATAGTTTACCCTGTTTCTTCCAAGTTCTTAAACCCCTGTTACTTGCAAAATGCACTACAGTTACCCTGTATGTATATGCTCTGTTCCATGTAAACCGCGCTGATGTTAATAGTGCGGTATATAAGAAATGTTAAATAAATAAATAAAGCAGACTCGGCAGCAGCAGCAACTTGTGCGCTAGAAGGAGACAGACATGGGGAGAGGGGAGCAGGGAGCAGGGAACCTGCAACGGGGCTCACAAGGGGGAGGGGGCTGATATGGATGGATGGAGGGAGGGAGGAGGCTGACATGGAGAGGGGGGCTGACATGGAGAGAGGGAGGGAGGGAGGGAGGGGGCTGACATGGAGAGAGGGGGGCTGACATGGATGGATGGAGGGAGAGAGGGAGGGAGGAAGGGAAAGGAGGGCTGACATGAAGGGATGGAGGGGGGCTGACATGGAGGGAGGGAGGGATGGATGGATGGATGGATGGATGGATGGAGGGAGGGAAGGAGGGAGGGCTGACATGGACAGAGGGGGGACCTACATGGAGGGAGGGAAGGCTGACGGACAGGGGGCTGACATGGATGGATGGCTGGAGGGAGGGGGGCTGACATGGACAGAGGGGGGCTGACATGGACAGAGGGAAGAGGCAGGGGGACATACTGGACAGATGGGGATAAATGCTGGACAGAGGGGAGAGACAGTGCGGGTTAGAATTATAATGGGCAGATGGGGGGGCTAGGACTGGTAATGGGTTGATTAGGGAAGGCTAGGGCTGGGAATGGACTGATCAAGGGGGGGTTGGGACTGGTAATGGACTGATGGGGGGATAGCATTGGAAATGAGCTGATCAGGGAGGATTAGAGGAGGCTAGGACTGGTAATGGGCTGATGGAGGGGTAGGACTGGTAATGGGCTGATTAGGGGAGCCTAGCATTAGTAATGGGGTTGAGGAGGGACTAGCACTGGAAATGAGCTGATTAGGGGAGGCTAGCACTGGTAATGGGGTTGAGGGGGGGACTAGCACTGGAAGCGAGCTGATTGGGGCGGCTTCGACTGGGAATGGGCTGATTATGGGGAGGGGAGGATAGAGCTGCTGGCCCTGGAAGAAAACTGGGGGCTAAGGATAGAAATGGGCTGATACGAGGGGATGGGAGAATGGAACTGGAAGGGAGTGGATCTGAGAGGGTCTGCCATGGTATTTGAACTAGAAGGGACTGGTCAGTGGGGAAGGAGGGGGACTGGAAGGGAATGGATACCAGTGGCAGTCATGGGAATGCAAGTTGACATTGGAAGGTACTGAGAGTGAGGACTGGAAAGGGGCTAATACTGGGGATGGTTACTGGGACTGGAAAAAGGCTGATGGAAAGAAGTGAAGAAAACGAAAGAAGAGATAAGAAATGGCAGATGGACCATAAACCACAGAAAAAGAGCTAAGAGAAGACAGGAAAGCAGAAGCCTCAGATCGGGACCAGCATGATCAGAGAATAAATTGGTCAGACAACAAAGGTAGAAAAAATAATTTTATTTCATATTAGTGATTTGACTACAAAATCATCATAATTTTGAAATCAAATATTGTTACTTGTTGTGATTAATTATTGTGGTTTAATTAAGTAAATTGTATAAATAAAAACATATTGCAAAGGCCTATAATATATTAATAATTCAACAAATGATTACAGTGACAATGCGTTAACGGTAAAGGAAGAGAGATGCATTTGATTTTATCATTGGGGGGTCACAACAAGTTGACCAATGGTAAAAAGGGGTCACGGTACAAAAAAGACTGAGAACCACTGATCTAAATGGAGAATGGCCAGAAGAAGAAAGGAGGTGATAGTGCCTCTGTATAGGTCTTTGGTGTGACCTCATTCGGAGTATTGTGTGCAGTTCTAGAGACCGCACTTTCAAAAGGATATAAACAGGTCGGAGTCGGTGCAGAGGGTGACTACTGAAATGGTTAGTGGTCCTCATTATAAAGCATATGAAGATAGACTTAAGTATCTTAATATGTATACTTTAGAGGAAAGGCGGAATAGAGGAGATATGATAGATGTTTAAATATCTCCATAGCATAAATGCACAGAAGGAGAGCCTCTTTCGATTGAAAGCAACCTCTGCTATGAGGGGATATAAGATGAGGGTTAAAGGGGATAGGCTCAGGAGTAATATGTGGAAATATGTCTTTCTGTAAAGAGTGATAGATGAATGGAATAGTCTCCCAGTAGAGGTGGTAGAGATGAGACAGTATCTGAATTCAAAAAAGCATGGGATAAACACAGAGGATCTCTAAGGGAAAAGTTGGGGCTATTGTAGTAGTATATATGGAAGGGCAGACTAGATAGGCCATGCAGTCCTTTTCTGCCATCATGTTTCTATGTTTCTCTATGATTAAAATACCAGAATTTATGCATGTTAGTGTGTAAATTACCCTCATTGTGTATGTAGAAGTATTGATTGTACCAGTCGATGCCATTCCTCCTACTGTAAAAGCATTTTTATATTGGGCAAGAAAAGATGGGAGTAACAAACCTCTGCAAGAGCATGTGGCTTAGCATTGAATAGTCTCAATTTAACATAGCACTTAGAACAACCATTAGGAGCTGAGGTGGTGTCTAGAGTTTTGTTGGTCTCCTGTGTACTGAAGTCAGATGATGAATTGTCATTGCAGTTATTTTTCAGTCATAAAAATGATTTGTTCTTGGGTAATCTTATCAGTGTTTTCCCAGATGTATGTTGGAGACTATGGTTAGGGAGAAACCATCTTTGTGCCAGGAGTGCTCATCTTTGGCAACATTTTTTTTTGCAATAAATAAAAGTACTATTAGTAAGTTCACTTTTACTGATCCAAAACAATTGCAGAACTGTTTCTTAATGCTAGGGCCTCATATGGTTGCATGGTGGTCAACGTTCAAGAATAATAGGGTGGATTGAGGAACATTTATTTTATTTATTTTTATTTTTTATTTTATTTAGCTGTATTTATATCCTGCTTTTCACTGGGTCAAAGTGGTCAATTGGGGGATACATTTAACATGAGGGGATATGAGACACATGTGCTAATACTTACAGGGAACATGGGCAATGGAGGGTTAAGTGGCTTGCCCAAGACCACAAGGAGTGCCTATAGGACTAGAAATCCCAGTCCCTCCGGCCTAAGATTGCTGTCCCCATGTGGGACTTGAACCCCTGGCCCTCCGGCCTGAAGTACCTGGTCCTAACCACTAGACCATGCCTCCCTCTGTATCAAATTTTTTTAGTTTTTTTAAATTATATTGACTTTTTTCCATTCCTTTCCTTTCCTTACCATTTCATTAATTTTAATATCTAACAATGGGGAATATTTCCTAAGGTATACCAACAGTTACTGCAGCCTTTACCACATGGTAAATGATTAGCATCGGACTGTGGTAAAATTACTGCACTCTTAAAATACTAATGTGGTACAAATCCCATGCTAATGGATGTGAAAGTTGAACAGTGAAGAAGAAAGACAGGAAAATAAAATCAATGCTATTGAATTATGGTGCTAGTGAAGAATTCTGTGTATACCATAGACTGCCAAAAGAACAAATCAGTCAGTTACTAGAGATCAAACCTAAGCTTTCTTTAGAAGCTGAAATGACAATATTGCAACTTTTAAACTTTAGACATATCATGCAAAAAAAAAGATTCATTAGAGAAAGACGTCATGCTTGACAAGGTTGAAGGTCACCGCAAAAGAGGAAGGCCAGCAATATGCTAAGTCGATACAAATACAGGAGCAATGGATGATACCCTATCAATAAATAACCACCTGACTGAAGACCAAACACAGTTTAGAACAACTATTGTCGCAAGCACTACCCTGGCGTATAAGCAGCGCTCGGACATAAAAATGTGGGGAGGAGATTGGCCAGTAATCCTGAGGCCTAATTGGCTTTTGGCCTTATTTGTTTCCTGGGTCTAATCTCCAAAGAATCAAATGCACAAGTGGTGGGAAAATAAAGGCTTTTATTTCCCTTTACGCAAGGGTTCAAAGGATTGGCTAACAACAACAAACGCAAATGTCCTTCATTCAGGTAAGAAAAAGTAAAACAAAGGCTTAAGGAAAAACTGTTATTTTCACAGTAGTGCTGGGGTTCATTCAAACAGTAATCTTCTAGGCAATAACTCATACAACTTACAAGTCTGGCAAGGACTCTAGGCTTCCACTGGTACAGTATGTGCAATCCATTTCGGTATCTGAAGCCTCACTTGCCAGGTCCACTTGCATTGGCTCATAGGCGGACGCCTCGGACTCTGAGTCCCTGGGTTCAGGTATGTTATACTCAGGCTCTTTGTATAGCTTTTCCAGCACAGCCCAATGTTCTGGGTTACTCTTAGGGCGTCGGCTCTGTGCTATTTTATATGGAGGAAAGTCCTCTCTCCTTGGAGCTTTTGTGGCAGTCTTATACAAACATTTATTATTCAAGCTTTTCTTATCATATAAGCTTTTTCTATAGCTTGCCTCAATAAAAGCTTTACCTTGGCAACTTGGCTTCTTGGATTCCAGTGAAGGTTGAGGCCTACACCAGTCTCTCCTTTGGCTGGCCTGTTTAGCACGGCTTAGGGCTTCCTGCTGTGACCCTGTGGATCCTGGACAACAACTGCAGTAATGCCTTGACCACTCTGGACAAACAGCTTTTACCTCTCTGTGAGTTGAGACCTTCTCAGGTTCCTCCTTAGCTCTCAGACAATCACCTTCCACTTTAGGTGATCTTTTGGCAAGGGAATATTCAGGTTTGCATTCTAACCTTTTTTCCTCTGTCTTGCCTTGCTTCCTGCTGCACTCTGTCCTGCTGCATTCACTCTTGCTGTTTCCTCTCCAGCCGTCTCTCCAACTGCCTTCACAGCTGCCTTTCCCGCTGCTCTGCCATCTGCTGCCACTTCCTCCACTCTTGCCGCTCCAGCCGCTCTTGCTCTTGCTGCTCCCGCTCTGCTTCCTGTCTTCCACAGCCTCCTTAAGAAGTCCTTCTGTGCTCCTGGATTGGAAGCTGGCTGGAATTACATCATGCTCAGTGAGGCGTGGTTCCACAGTCACTCTGGAGTCCCTCTGGCTCCCTCTACCTGATTCCTCCAGATATTGCAGCTTATGTGAACCTTTTTCTTCATTTAAAACACTTTCCTTTCTCTCAACCAGGTCTGCTGGGTGACACTATCCACAGGGTCGCCATGAGTTGACATTGACTCAACGGCACTTAACAACAACTGTTTAGTGAGTGATAGGTCAGGACTGGGTGGGTTAGGGGCACAGAGTGGATATTGCCTGCACATTGCAATTAGCATGCACTAATTGTGAATGTTTCAATTAGCACAGCTGCATTCAGTGCCAACTCAATGGGGGATAGTAAATGCACCCCCATTGATAGCAGTTGCAGTTTTAGAACAGTGAGGTGCTTATTCTGGTGGTAACTGTATGGGGACATGCCAGGATTGCCCCCAATGGTTAGCATGGGTTGGACACATCTCCTGAGCTCATTTTCTGCACTTAAAGTATTCTAAAGAGCCAAACCATAGTACACTTTAGTAAACATACCGTTGTATTTAAAACAAGCCATTTTATACATAGATCATTATAGGCTCTGCTCCCCTTCCAGTTGTGGGCAATGAAGTGTACAGTATTTAACATATTTTCTTTTGTTTGCTTCTAAACAGAAATGCTGCTGCCGCTACTACTACTACTGCAACTTATCATTTGTATAGCACTACAAGGCATATGCAGTGCTGTGCACATACATGTAAGAGAGAGTCCCTGCTCAAAAGAGCTCACAGTGTATCCAAGACAGACACATAGAACAAACAGGGGATTAGGGTAGAACCAAGGGGAAATGGTTATAGCACACATGGGGTAAAGAGGAGAATAAGGAGGTCAGGATCCCAAAGTAGTCTCAAAGATGGGTTTTCTTAGTCTGGATTTGAATAAAGCCAGAGATGGAGCCTGATGCACTGACTCAGGTAGTCTGTTCCAGGTATAGTACAGCAAAGTAGAGCAAGTAGAGTTAGCAGTGGAAGAGAAGGGCACAGATATGAGGGATATGCCCGATGAGCGGAGTTCCCAAAAAGTGACAAAAGAAGAGAGGTAATGAGGAACCATAGAGTGAAGGCACTTCTAGGTCAGTAGGAGAAGTTTGAACTGGATGCAGAAGAGGATAGGAAGCCAGTGAAGTGACTTGAGAAAAGGGATTACGTAAGCATAGCGACATTGGGGAAGATTTGCTGTGTGGCTGAATTGTGAATTTATTTATTTTTTATTTATTTATTTAACAAACTTTTATATACCGCAACCTTCCGATGATCAGGAGCGGTTTACATATAACAGTTAAGGAGACAGAAGGCATTTCTGTTTTTACATTAAACAATATCATGAACTATGTACATTAACAATTGAACTTTTCACTATTAAACTTTGTAGAACTATGTACTGAAGGGGAGGGAGATGACTCAGGGGGAGGCCAGTGAGGAGAAGGTTGCAATAGTGTAAACAGTAGCAACTAGAGAGTGGATAAGGGTCTTGGTAGTATGTTCAGAAAGGAAGGGATACATTTTGTTTATGTTAGAGAGAAAGAAGTGTCAGGTTTTAGCTCTGTTGGTTGGGTGCAGAGAAAGAGAAAGATATGTCATAGAAACATAGAAACATGGGGGCGGAGCCTGATGCCGAGCAGGAGAGACGGCTAGAGTGTGAGCTCCGGAGGGACCCGCCGCTTACTCTGCTCTAACCTTATCCAACCGAAACTTTGGAAATCGAACGAGATATCAGAAGACGCATAAAGATGTCTGCTGCAAAGCCCACTAAAATAGACTTTAATTCGGGGCAAAATCCTAGTGTCAAGCGTTCCAAAACTGAACCCCCGTCGCCGCAAAAGATGGCGGCGCGCTTAGAGCACCCGGAGGTTATACAGGAACTCCTTGTCAAAGTGCGTGGGATTGGCGAAATGGTAAGGGCCAACGGAGAAGCGCTAGCAATGGTAAAAGAGGACACTGTAGCGCTAAGAGCCAGCATGGAAGCCCTGTCTTTAAGACAGGACAAAGTTGAGCAAGTGGTGGCAGTCCATGAAGAAAGGCTGAAAGAATTAAACAAGCAGGCCAGGCAGATCAGGGCCCTGCAGAAAGAAGTGGAAGAGGGTAATAACAGAGCGCGGCGAAATAATCTTAAAATTGTTGGAGTTCCGGAAGGCGCCGAAGGTAGAGATATGCTTGGATTTCTCAGCAAAATGATTTCGGAGGTTTTGCATCTTACCTTTGAGCACCCCTTTGAGATAGACCGGGCCCATAGAGTACCCTCCCAACTGCAGCCTGGCAATACTAGATCAAGGCCAATTATCATGCGAGCTCTTCGTTTCCAGCAAATTGCTCAAATTGTGGACGCAGCACGGGCGCGCCCTAACAATGTATATGAGGGCTGCAAGATATACTTTTTCCCAGACTTTGCAAAAGCCACCGCGGATAGGAGACGGAGCTTTCTTTCCTTGAGGCTGCGCCTGCAACAACTCCAAGCAAGATTTGGCTTACTATATCCAGCGCGAATGAGGGTCACACTTCATAACCAGACTAAAACTTTCGAGGAACCAGATGCCCTCCGACAGTTTTTGGAAGAAAAAGAGAGCATGCATATGCGCTGAAGCAGTGTCTGCAATGTTTATATGGTTGGTTAATTACTTGTATCTGCGTGGGTTTTAGACCGCGCAGGCTTCAATGCAGCTGTTGGTTATTTGGGTTAGCAGATAGTTTGTGAGAGTGGGGTGCAAGGCTTATGCTGGTTATTATTCGTAGATAATCACTGTTATGTGCATTTGTACTAGTATTCTGCAGTCAATACAACATTTCCGCACTTAGGATTTGCCTGTATGTCATAATTGTGAGAATACGAGCTGATTGAACAATGTCTTTTTCTGTTATGGGAATATGTTGTTACCATAGGCGGGTCCCTCTGTGTCGTCCCTGTTCCCACTGGGCTCACCATGTACATGGGGGAGGGTTTGTTGTCCTCTGGAATATAAGGGTAGAGTAAGTTACACCTTGTCTGAGCCTGGGAGGTCGTGGGTGAAAGGTGCCTACGTTGTGACATCGCGGCGTAATGGGCTGACTGAGGAAGCTTGTAAAAGCATAGCCAACCCTGGCAGTCTTCCCTGTATTAACCAATAAGTGGCGCGATTAAAATACTTTCCTTGAATGTCAAGGGTATAAACAGCCCCATTAAAAGGAAGAAAATTATTCATTATGCCCGACAGGAAAAAGCCGACCTTCTGTTACTGCAAGAAACGCACCTGAACCTGGCTGAGTCTCTTAAGCTAAATATTAAGCCTTACACATTGGTGGCTTATTTGGCTGCAGTTAACAAAAGAAAAGAAGTTGCCATTTTGGCCAGAACATCCCTCCAGCCAACCGTCTCGCTGACTGCCTCGGACAAGCAGGGCAGGTGGACTAGAGCAGCTTTTAAAGTTGGGGAGCTGGAGTTTGTTGTGATTAATGTATATGCCCCAAATGCTGAGCACCCAGAATTTTTCCGCGCCCTGGCCCAGGAATCGCTTCTTGGTAATGGTGAACCAATTATCCTTGGAGGAGATTTTAACCTGGTTCTTGACCCCTTGGTTGACAAACACCCCCCCAGGGGCGGCCAGCCCTCCAGATCACAAATGGTGGTCTGTATGTTGATGGAAGAAAGGGGGCTAGTGGATATCTGGAGGCTGCAACATCCCAGAGACCAGGAGTTTACCTTCTTTTCTAATCCTCACTTATCTTCCTCACGCATAGATTATTTCCTTATCTCCAAAGCACTGATCCCGAATAGCATAGGATCGGGTATTCAGGCAATGCATATATCGGACCACGCAGCTATATACTTAGAAATGCAGGATATGAAGCACAGCGATAAGTCCTTGCAGTGGACTTTCGATCGAACTCTCTTGGGGGAGGACGAATTCCGGTCCCGTGTCCAGGTGGCCTTACAAGAATACTTCCAATTTAATGATTCACGGGATACAGTGGGTTGGGCCTGGTGGGAGGGCTGCAAAGCCTCCATCAGATCCACCATCACGAGCTATGCGATTCTTCGAGCTCGTCAACGTAAGAAACGTTTAGTGGATCTAGAACAGCAGATCAAAGCTGGTGAACGTATTCGAACACAGCGCTCAGACCCCTGTATACTGTTACGTCTTCAGAGATTGCGCTTTAGCTATAATCAAGAGATTACAGATGAAGTCTCGAGGAATATCCATTCTCAGATGGGAGCCTATTACTGGGAGGGTAACAAAGCGGGCCGCATCTTAGCTAATGCTTTGAAGGAGCAAAAGGAAGCGGGACGGATAGCTGCATTGCGAGACATCTCCAGCCCGAACCTGTTAACTAAGGATGATGAGATTGCGGATGCCTTTGGCTCCTTTTATGCGCGACTATATGCGTCGGAGGTTCAGGCTTCTACGACAGAGTTCAGTGAATTGATAGCCGGAGTGCAGAGGCCGACGTTGGATAAGAAGGCGGCGGAGCTGCTGGAAACTCCAATCTCCCTTATGGAAGTCCTCCAGGCTATTCAGGCGTTGGCTATGGGCAAAGCGGCGGGGCCCGATGGACTTCCAGCAGAATTCTATAAGACCTTTGCCAAAGAGCTAGCCCCACATTTGCAAGAATACTTCTTGGCTCTTCTAAGTGACGCTCCTCAGGTGGGGAATTTCGCGGCTGCGAGTGTCATTGTGCTGGAAAAGAAAGGAAGGGATCCCCAGCTGGTTAGTAATTATCGTCCGATATCCTTATTGAATGTCGATTACAAGATCTATGCCACAATTCTGGCCTCCCGGTTAGCTCGGATAGCTCCTAGTTTGATACATCCCGATCAATGTGGCTTCATCGGCGGCAGATCGACGGCAGATAATGCTCGTCTCTTATGTCACGTTTTGGCGAGTGGGGAGAAGGCCGATAGTCCTCTGGTGGGGCTATCCCTCGATGCGGAAAAGGCCTTCGACAGGCTTGAGTGGTCCTTCATATTCGCTGCTCTCCGATGGTTTGGAGTGGGTGAAGGTTTTGTTAAGCTGTTGGAAGTTATGTACACCCGACCTCTGGCGAGTGTAAAGGTGAATGCCACTAAATCCAAAGAGATCCTGTTGAGTCGAGGTACCCGTCAAGGGTGCCCTTTATCACCGTTATTATTCAACTTGGCCCTTGAGCCCCTGTTGCTTATCCTTCGACAACACCCACGGATAACAGGGGTAACGATAGTGGGTCGGACGGTGAAACTGTCGGCCTACGCTGATGACCTTCTCCTTTTCACCACCCCAGGATCGGTCGCAGAGGTCCTCGATCAAATTGGGCTATACTCACAGCTGTCGGGCTACAAAATCAATTGGGGAAAGTCTATTGCCTTCCTCTTGAGTGCCGGAACCCACAAAGCGGATATGGAGCAGTTCCCATTCGTATGGGAGCCGAAGATGTTCAACTATTTAGGGGCATATTATGGCTACCCCCTAGAAGAGGCGGTGCAGTATAATGCAAAGGATCTTTTAGAGAAAACCTGAATCATGACTACTAAGTGGTCCCCCTTGACCCTATCATGGTGGGGCAGGCTGGAAACAATCAAAATGATGATAGCCCCAAAGGTCAATTACACGCTTGAAATGATACCTTGCAGTATGCAACCGCATGTTTACCAGCAGATAGAGCGGATGCTCGTGAGATTCCTGTGGAATGGGAAGACCCCCAGAATTGCGCTTAAAAAACTTAAAACCTGCAAAGAACAGGGGGACGTGAAGTTTCCGGATTTTGGGCAGTATCATAAAGCATTTCTGTTGAAACAAGGAGCGCAGTGGTTGTTGATGGATTCTGATCAATCGCCGATATGGCTGGAAATAGAAAAAGCAATCATGGCTCCTTTCCCCTTAAAATTCCTGCCTTATATGACACTGCCGGAAGAGAGAGAGTTCCCCTCAATAATTATTGATACGCAAAAAGCCTTTGCGACTCTACGGGGCTCGGTGGAAAATGCGAATAAGTTAACCAGCCAGTGGTCTCTATGGCACAACCCCCTTTTTAAGATCCAGCAGAAGCCTTTCGCCTGGAAACAGTGGTACTCTAAAGGAATCTGGACGGTTGGTCAATTGCTGGAGAGGGGAAGGTGGAAGAGCTTTGCTCAGTTACAGCAGGACTTCAGTCTGCCAGGCTCCTCCTATTTTCAATGGATGCAAATTAGGCATTGCATAGCCAAAGCCCTACCTGATCTTCGTGCCCTGGGTGAAGGGGAGCTGTTGAATGACGTAGCGGCTGTCTCAAGCTGGGCCTCGTATTTTTACAAGTTGTTGGCTCCAAGCACAAAGCAGGCCGGGGTAGGCCTTCAAAAAGTATGGCAACATGACACAGGGGTGGAAATGTTACAACAACAGTGGGAACAGTTTTGGGCAAAGCAAGTGAGGGTTTCAAAGTCAGCCTCTATTACACAAACCTTATTTTTCATGGCACACAGAGCATATCTCACCCCGGTCAAGGTTGCCAAATGGGGACAGGGAGTAAATGACCAATGTTGGTCATGTCAAAAGCAAAAGGGTACACTTGCCCACACTGTATATTATTGTCCCTGTGTGCAACAATTTTGTGGGTGAGTATGGGAGCGGATCCAAAGAATTTTAGATTTTAGAGAGCCTCTTACCTGGAGTATTCTAAGTTTGCGCTCGGCATCCTGTATCCCCTCCCTTCTGAAGAAACACCACTTCCTGTTGGACTTTATGGTCGGGGTGGCACTCTATCTGGTGGTTCTCCATTGGAATCACACATATGACCTCTCCTGGCAGAGCTGGTGGAATTACTTATGCAAATATAGCAAATTTGAGCAAATGCCCAGAAAGGGTGTGACAAGGGGAACAGCCGGATTGGCCAAATGGAAAGCACTCAATGACTATGTGGGTCTTTCCCAGGCGTAAGGCACCTAGGCCCGCTTTAAGATTTCCTTAGTAACGGTTACGGCTCAGACGTGGTACTTTTTGGCTTCCAGAGGACAGGGTGGATGGGGTGGGAGGGTGGGTGGGTAGCGGGTCATTAAATGTTCAATTAAGAGTTGTTTTGCTGTCAAGTCTGACCCGGTCATGGACTGTATGTTCCATACATTGTTTATGGTATGTGTTCTGTGTGTTTTGTATATTTTCCATGACTGTATGAAAAGCAATAAAAATATTATAAAAAAAAAAAAGAAACATAGAAACATGACGACAGAAAGATCACATGGTCTATCTAGTCTGTCCTTCCATATCAACCACTACAACAGTCCCCTTTTTTCCTCTGTCCCATGCTTCTTTGAATTGTCCTCATCTCTACCACCTCCACTGGAAGACTATTCCACGGATCCACCACTCTTTCCGTAAAGAAATGACTCCAAGGTTGCAAACTGAGGTAGTGTTAGTTACAGAGAGAAAGGAAGAAGAGGGGAAGTGAGTTTAGGGGGGAACTAAGGAGTTCTGTTTTGGCCATTTTCAATTTCAGACAGTGGCGGGACATCCATGCGGCAACATCAGAGGCTGAGATACGGGCCTGGATTCCTGGAGAGATTTCAGGTGCAGAGAGGTAAATTTGAGAATCTTTAGCATAAAGATGATATTGAAACCCATGGGAGGAGATCAGGACATCAAGAGAATGAGTATAGAGAAGGAAAAGAAGAGGTCAGTGTTTCTGCAACTGTACATAATTTCTTTAACAAGTCGTATTTGATTATTTGTATATGTTAATCCTAATACATAAAAAAATTACAAAAAAAAAAAAGAAAAAATACTTTGCCGCAGGATAAACCCCAAATATCAGGTGTGAGGTTTTCAAATTGAAATCTCTCTGCTTCCTGCTGTTGACATGCCCACTCCTCACTTTAGCTCTGCCTCTCTCTCTCTCTCTCTCTCTGGGAAACTACTCATGTTACGTGCAGCATAAGCAGATTTTCCAGCAGAAGGAGGAGAGTGATTTTCAAAAGTCCCTTCTGCTTGGGTAAACAGCTGTTAATCCCATGGAAAATCTATTTGAAAATTATGCTCTTAGGGGGTAATTTTATAATTGTCTGTTTTAGTGAAAAATACTTTTTAAAATAATGCTGCAATGAATCTCCGCACATGGCCCTGCATCACCCTCATGCCGCCCCTAGAAGGAAGTAGACAGTGGGGGTGGAAGAAAGCAGAAATCTCAGATTGGGACCAGCATGATCAAGAATAAAATAGTCAGACAACAAAGGTAGAAGAGAATTTTATTTTCAGTCTTGGTGCTATCTTTATAGTTTATAAAGTACAGGGAAATGCATCTTTCTATTTCTCTGGCATTGCATTATATGCAGAATCTGACTTTTTTGGGGTTGCGGTTTAATTTTTATCTACAAATGTTTATTATTAGGTTATGGTCACTTATTCTGTACTTTGAGGATCTGTGTTCTGAGTTTGTGAGGTCTTCTTTTAACATGGAGTTTGTATATAGGGATTTGTACTATAGTATTCTGAATTGTTCAGCTTTTCAAATAGGTGTTTGGATGTTCCCAGGGCCCACTGCAATATTTACAGTTATGCTTTTTTTGGGGGTAGGCTCCTTATGTGAGTTTTGGACGTTGAGCTGGTATGGTATGGCAGGTTTGCTCTACAGATCCTCAGTGACTTTGTTGTAGGGTTTTGTATTAGTTCACAATATGCTTGGTACTGGAGAATGTTTGTTAGTGAGATGATCGGAATCAGATTTTATTTTTAAAATATTGAGTTCTGTGGGTGAATGTCCTAGTTCTGCTCTGCACCCATTGTTGAGAGAGGGGGTTCTGTGGATGCAAAATATTTTTTGGAGTGGAGGAGTAGCCTAATGGTTAAGAACACTGGCTTGGGAACCCAGAGAGCAGGGTTCAATTCCCACTATTACTTCTTGTGGTCTTGGGCAAGTGACTCAACCCTCCATTGCCTCAGAAAAATCCAAGTTATCAATGTCCCTGTTTAATGTACATTACCAAGTTTAAGTTTCAATGTAAACCACTTTGATTGAAATGATAAAGCAGTATATAAAACCTGTTAAATAAATAAATGTTCAAAAAGAAAAAGCAAGAATGCAGTTTATAACAACAAAATAAACATGAGCTATAATTTGGTGTTATAAACAGTGCTGTGGTTCTTGCTCTTTCTTTTAGTTCCTTGGTGTGTAAACATCCTGCATTTCCTCCACATTATCTAATCAGCTTTTTGGTCCCTGACTGGAGTTTTGAGAGCCTCCCCACCCCTGCTTTGGGGGGTGCACCTCATCCCTCGCCTCAGGCAGCAGATTGCCTTGAGCTGCTCCTGCATACACTGTCAGGGTTGATGGGGCTTAAACCAGTGATCCTAGAAGGCAGAGAACAAGAAATGGTAGAGGAGCCACAAATTGGAGGAAAAACTAAGGGACATTTACTTTTGGGTTGCCATGGAACTAGAAACTCTTGGAAGGCCATATGGTGTGACTTTTTTTTTTTTGGAGGTAGGAGGATAGCAACTGGAAAACACCTTGGAATCTCTGCTCATCTGGCATTGTTCCGGTCTATGCCTGGCTTTGCAGTCATACTCTAGTATTCCTGCTCCATACCTGGTACTGCAGTCCTCTAGCATCTCTGCCCCACATCATTCTCCTAGATTCTGGATTCAGAGCTTGCTCCAAGACTATGCCTACATGACTTCCATGCCAGACCTGGTTCTATCAGCTTACTGCTGGGGTCACTTTCGATCCTATTTGCCAGGGTCGACCTTTGCTCAACTTATAACCTTGTCCCAGCCATCCAGCTTCTCTGTGTACCCTTTTCCCTTTTGTACCATTTGCCAGTGAACATAAGAACATAAGATATGCCATACTGGGTCAGACCAATGTCAATCAAGCCCAGTATCCTGTTTCCAACAGTGGCCAATCTAGGTTATACGTACCTAGCAGTTTCCCCAAAAGACACAGGTTCCACAATGCTTGTACTGGGTCAAGCATTGATATCCTGGGTCCCTTCTTAATAATGGTTTATAGACCTTTCCTCCAGGAACTTGTCCAAACCTTTTTTAAACACAGCTACACTAACAGCCTTTACTACGTCCTCCAGTGATTAAATGTATCTTGATAGTTTTAACCAGACAAAATTTAGAGTCTGAGTTGCAATGAAAATTATTGCTGTGATATCTGATATTCTGAAAGATTTAGTAAATGCCATCCAAATGATGCAGGCTCAGCTCTTCAATGTCCAGTAAAGGGTCAATAACCTGCTAGGGCCTAACCTGGGTCAAGGTGAACATCTATCTTCATTCATCTACCCACTTTCAGATCCTCAAATGCTTCAGCTCTTTCAAATATGTTATTCTTCAGAACATTAGAACAATGAGCCAGAAGAGAGTATTCGGATGTTATTCAACAACCAAAGCAGAAGCTGGACAATTACCTCAGAAGTACTCGTTTCAATAAATCTTCAACAAGTGGCTGCAGATACACTACTTCTTATAGACTGACTGTTTAATGGACTTACCAACAGAAACAGAGGTTCTGTTCAGAAGAATTTACTCCTTGTCCAATTTAAAGGGAAAAGCACAATGCTAAATATCTACAAGAAAAAATAAGACATTGGTTGGACCTTCAAACTCTCTAATAGGAGTTCTGATCATCTTCATGCCAAGAAAACTCTTTCAAATTCTGTGTGGATTACCTGGCCCACAATGCAGTTACTACACATAACAGGTAACCCTACTTCTTATTATGAGCTATCACAATGTTTCTAACCCACCCACATTTACACCAAGCTAAATCTTACAGTAGCTTTTCTGGCAGAAGCATAGGCTCTTGAAGAACAGGGTTCTGGGTCCTGGCCTAGTCCATGGACAAAGTAAAAATGTTGGGGGTTGTGGTCTTTTGCCTCTTTTTCACCAGGGGGCTGCTGGAGTCTATGATCAATGATGATAAAAGTTCACTGGGGAAGAAAATGTGTTCTCTTATCCAAAGCTTGGGGGTACCTGGAGAGAAGTTAGGGTGACGTGTCCTAGAGACCAGAGAGTAGAATTCCTGGATGCAAGAGGAGAGAGGATTGTGGTATGAGATCATAGGGCAGAAGAGGAGTTTCCTGACTGTCAGAGCAGAACAAAGAAGAGGAAGATTCCTGACAGAGGAACCTAAATATTTTGGGCAAGAAAAGAGAAGTGGAGAAATTCTAAGACAGACAAGAAGGTTCAAGTGCCAACCCATTTTATAGTCTTTTTTCCTTGATATAGTTTATTTACTTAAAATATCTCACATCAAAAGTACAATATCTGTACAGTTTACAATAATAATAAAAAGGCGAAGACACACATCAAAACATAATAAACTAAGACAAACGAAGAGAAAAGGAAATACAATAGCTACAAAAAAAACACCATGGGAAGGGAAAACAAAGTTAAGCCAGAGTTATTGTTACCAAAATCAGTTTGGTGGAAAAGTCTTTGCAAAATGCATTGTCTTAGAGCTGTTTTAAATTTTCAAAAGGAAGACTACAACCAAATATTTATCGGTAATGAATTCCATAGAGAAGGGCTAACAACTGAAAATAAAGAATGGCAACAGCCCTGCAGATGTATCTGAGTATGAGAGGGTACAACCAAAACATTTTGATGTGATGAATGAAGGGACCAAGAAGGGGCATATAGAACTAGAGCTGAAGAAATTTTAAAAAGGGAATCCGCATAGTAAACCTGATGAACTATAAGAAGCAATTTACAGCAAAGATGACAGCAAACTGGTAGTCAATGTTCATTACATAGTAAAGGAGTTAGATTATCTGATTTCCAGGCCCCATAAAGGAGCCTAACTGAGGTGTTCTGGGCTAACTGAAGACACCAGATATGTTTCTGGGATAAACCATAATATAAAGAATTACAAAAGTCTAATTGTGGAACAAACAGAGCCAGAATTAAAGAACACAAAGAAGACTGTCCAAAATAGACTGGATAGAACATAAGAAAAATAAAAGAAAAAGTACTTTACGGACAGCTCTTGGAACCGGCACAAACGTGAGCTCCCTATCAAGAATACCAAGAACCTTAACAGAGTCCCTTAACACAAAAGGAGTCCCAGAAACAGAAGGAACCAAGGATAAGTCCAGAGTAGTAGACGACCTAGAGACCAACAAAACTCCAGATTTCCTAATGTTCAATTTACGGACGTTAAAATCCAAACAAGTTTCAAATTTTAGAGAAACGTCTGCAATAAGTTGTGAATAAGGAGAGGTAATAGGAATAAGAAGCTGGATGTCATCATTGTGTCTTTGAAGACAACAGATCTTATGCTGATTTTAATCATCAGTAAAGACTATAGACGCGATACTCAGAAGCAGTTATGCGATCTGTAATTACTTTTACAGACTGTAGTCTACAGTTAATATATTTCTATGTATAATAATATGCATATTGTGCTAAAATATTCAATAGAGCCATTACCTTGTTTTAAATACTTGTATTTACTTCAGAATCCATTTAAAATTGTTACTGTGCAATGTGTACTCAATTTGTGATAGATGTAAATGGGCTGGAATAAGGAAAGATGGCATGGAAAAGAGTAGTGTGAGAAACGTAGTTAAACTGCTTGAGAAGCTCAGAGCTACAAATGTAGATTCTCTTAGATATGATTATGTCTGCCAGATTAAACTTTGGCCTCTTCCCTCCAGTTACTTTGATTGGAAGCAAGCAAAATTATCAAGCTAGTTTAATTTAAAAAAAAAATCCCTAATGGGACAGAGCAGGAGGTAAATACCAAACCCTGTTTCTTTTTCCTTCTTGCATCTGGACCCAGTGTGATCTCTGTCACATCTGCCATGGCGAAGAGAATATTGCCAAAATGCCACTGTCTTTCATCTTCTTTCCTAATTGTTCTTTCTCTTGCTGGTGTCTCAGTTTAAATATTTCTATGCTTTCTGAAGAAAACTGAGAACTTCAAGTCGGGTTGATTTAAACAAACAGATCAACAATCAGAATCCTCCGCCTCTTTTTCTAGCTTTGCAGCATGTTCCCCCTCCAGCTGTGCTGGCCATGCTGTGAGAAACATGAGCCCTCATCCCCTGATGTTCTCAGCACATACAGAAAGTCTGGCACAGTGTAATTTATATTTTGGCTTTATTAGATGCTCCTTTCAGTGCTGAGGATGAACATTCTCTCATGTTGAACAGCACTGTATACCATCTATCGGAGGAAAAGCAAATACATTTTTTGTAAAGTATGTGGGGTGCTGTTTGCAGCAGCCGATGACATTAACCATATCTGAAACTTTAAGATGGATGAGCCTGTTGTGGCCTGGTTCAAATCAGTAGATATTCATCTGATTTGCTTAACTGACTTGCACCGTGCTTGAATTATAGAAAGGACCATCTCCTGCTTTCGTTATACTCGTAAAATATGATCACACAGGAAGGTATAGATCAGATGGGTATGTTTTAGACGTCATGTGTGGCAGTGCCTCCCAAACCTGTACTGGAGGTGCATCTAACCAGTCTAGTGTTCAGGATAGCTATAATGAATTGGATATCCATGAGATATTTTTGCATTGCTGGATCTCCAGTGTATACAAAAAATATCTCATGCATTCATTATAGTTATCCTGAAAATCAGACCAATTAGGAGTACCTTTAGGACAAGAGAGAAATGCTAAAATAAGGCGTGAAAGGGAAACTCATTACTAGAATTGTAAGACAAAACAAAATTCCTCCCAAAACGGGTTTTTCCTTTTCTTTTTTGGAAAAGAATTTGCAGATTTAAACATTGCTAATACATAGAAGGCAGCAGTGACACCCTCCATAGGCTTTCAGCCTTGGTACTCTACTATTTCAACATTAGCAATGCTTTTGTGATCCCAGCATGATTACTTCTCTCGGGACTCTATTTCATCATTTGCTTTTCTTTAGGTGAAATAAAGACAGCCTTTCTGCTCATAACATTTGCTCAACAAGTTCATTTTTTTAGCACTCTGAGGTCCTTACAAGAATACTCTGTAAAAAAAAAAAAGTGTTCAGAAATGAATTTTTATTTTTTACATTCTGTCCCTGAATGGTCATTCCTTGTGTATCCACATTCATTCACTCTGTGGACAAAAGTGATAAGAAATGTATTTGCGGAAGATGATTTTATCTACTCCGGCACCATTTGCACATGTTGTCATGTGTGTTTTTTGGGCCTGTTTTGAAAACATACCTACCGTGCACATAGTTAAAATCTGGTTCTTTGTATATAGTTTACAACTGTTAATTGTAAGATTGAATTTCTTTGTAGTTTCACATTGTTACCTGTAAAAACAGCGTTGCCTGTTTACTGTTGTTCCATGTAAACCGCAACTGATCAATGGAAGGTGCGGTATATAAAAATTAGCTAATTAAATTAAATTAAATTAAAGTGAATTACGCATGCACTTTATAAAATAAAAGCTGTAAAGGTGCCCCTCAATCTACTTGTGGCAGTTATACCTGCTCAGAGTAGGCACAACTGCCCACCCCTAGACTGTTCAGAAATGTGCTTAAGTGCTTACATGCATAAATGTATGCTCCATCCTTATGGTACGCTCACACTGAAAGTAAGCATGATCAGACTTACACATGCACTTACAGAATACTGACCACGTAAAGCATACGTGTAAGTGCCTATTCATGTAAGGATCATGCAGCTTTCCATGTAACCCTTATTAAATCAGCCCCTAAAGGTCGACTGCAGCATAAGAAATTGTCAAGAGCACCCAGACTTTAACTGCAGACCTAATGTGTTTCCTCCTAGGGCTCTTGACCAATAAACTTTCCCCCAGTCTGCTCTGACATATCAGTGAACGCAGTGATCACTACTTGACGCTGTCAGGGTTTCTCCACCTTCAAAAAATATCCAAGGACTATTTAGAGATGGATTCTGAGGGCCCAGTATTCCAAAAGAGCCGCGAGCCTAAATGTGTGCCCTATTTTTAGCCAAACTTAGGAGTTTTAGTTTTCAGCTGAAAATTCATCTTAATTTAGGAACTTAAAAATTCTGCTTATAAATTTAGGTCTGCCATTCATTTGCCTAGATTTATGAGCCTAATGCTGAAAATCAGTGCTAAGTGCCTTCATTTTTTTTTTGTTCTGCCCTAAATCTATTGCCACCCACTTTTTATGTCCCTAAATTGTGGAGTTTATTTGTGCTATTGTTATCAGTGACCCTCAGTTCTTTCAGTAATAAATGGAGTTTTTAAGCGCCAAGGCCTTTCACTGTATACTGGTCCCATTCAAAGAACCCACTTTTTCCCCATGAGTAGAGACTAAAATACTGCATTGCTCCTGGATGGTTGTGACCACTGTCTGCCAAGCAGCATGAATAGCCACTGCAAGGACCACACATGGGCAGGGAATTATATATGGTACACCACCAAGAATTGCCTTCTCCTTTGACATTTCCTACATACTCTGTAATTAGCAGCATGGATTCCCTTTGTTCTCAGTGGTCTGAGTTTCAAACCTCCTACTCCCTCCCCATTTTTGTCAGTGTAAAAAGCCCTTTCGGCATTATTAAGACCTACTTCCTCATGCCTGGATCCAGTTCCGCCTTTTTTTTTTTGTCAATAAATTGAGTTTTAGATTACTCCCAGTTATATTGCCTCTCTTTATAACTCTTTTCTCAAGGCTTGGAAATAAACTGCAATTGATCCTCAGCTTAAAAACCTAGGACTATTCTATTTCCATTCCATTTCCCATTCTTATTTCTCATCCGCAGTCCTAGATAAATTTGCTTTATTCCAGCTAACCCTTTTTTTGTATAAATCTCAGGCATTACAGTACATCCTAGACAGTCTGGCTTTTGGGTAGAGCATAGCAGAAGAAAACTCACAGGGCTTTTGAATAAAGAAATACGAAGGCTGTGTTAGTCTACTAAGAATAGGTGTTAAATAAAAAGAGAAATAAAAAGGAAAATAACTTATTGGACTAACTTAATACAGTTGTAGTCTAGCTTTCGAAGGTAAAACCTTCTTCCTTAGGTCAGAGCTTTCCAATGAAATTGTTCATATCTTAGATTATGCAAGACTCACACTACTGGTATCACTGGACCATTCCCTCAGCTTTTGACCTTGTAGATCATTCACTCCTTACTATATGGCTTAAAGACCTAGGGATCATCTCCAATTTTCTAGCTTGATTTGCTTCCTATTTACAATCTTGTACCTTCTGAGTAGCTACTGGGGACTTCCTCTCAACAAAATAACCAGTTTTATCAGGAGTACCTCAAGACTCTCTACTAGCCCCTTCCCTATTCAACATCTCTGTTGGTGACACTCAGTGCTCTTCTCAGGCCTTTCAGCTTTTTCTCCGAATGGAACACTTGCTACTCTGATTTTGGTTATCTAGCATCCACTCTTTGGAATTCCCTTCCTCTATACTTAACACAAGAATCCTCCTTTTTATCCTTTAAGAAATCTTTATAAACATTTTTTTCTTCCTGAAGGCATTTGGTTACGAGAGGGAGGGGGAATGGCATAGAGCAACAGTTTAGATCACATAATTTTTTGTTTTGGGCCCAATTCCAACATGGACATGTCAGCCCTCTGTGCACCCGGTCGGAACCAGACACAAAGAGGGAGCTGCGATTCTGATCCCACAGGGATGTCTAGTCCCGTGGGATCAGAATCACCACCAGGCCTGAAGGTGCCAACCAAGACCCCGATTCAATCCAGCCTGCATGTACTGGCCTTTCCCAGATAGCTCCATCAGGGCTGTTCAATGGAACCACGGTACCATAGTGTCCGGTTGCCATGGCACCATGGCTCCATTGAAAAGCCATGATCCCCGGTCGTCAGCTCCAAAGGCACTTTCCCTGCAGCCTGACCCCCGATCTGGCCTCCTAAGGCCAGGGTTGGGCTGCGGAGAATGAACTCTACCCTGCCTGCACTTTCTGCGCCCCGGGCACGCTGCTCCCCACCAACTAGGGGAACGTATTCCACCTCCGAGGTGGAATAAGTTCCCTGTTCAAGCCGCCTGCCCTGGACGTACAGGGTCAACATTGGAATCAGCCATGTACGTCCAGGGCCAACGACTGCCCAGTGCCTGCCCCGTATAATGTGCGGGGAAGGTAGACAGGATTGGGAAAGGGCCCGAATAGCAGGGATGGACGTACCTTGGAATGAACCCTTTGTGTTTAATATAAACCATCTAGGTGATCTTTTTTCTTGATTGGTGATATAGTAAGTCCTTGGAAATAAATAAATATCTGGTGATCAGCGGATCCAACAAGTTTTATCTACATTTTCAGTTATTTAGGAAATGTATAGGGGTGGGGGAGGCAAGATGGCTGTGGTGATCCGCTTCTGGTGAGCTGGCTCATTTGGCGGCATGCTGTGTCGGCGATTCTTGCTGCTTTGTGGGCTGCTATGAGCAGAAGAAAGAGCAAGCAAATTTGCCTACCCTCGGGTGAAGCTTATTCTAACTGTGCCATCCAGAAAACGCTGCCGATGTGTGGCTTCTCTGTTCCAGGAGCGGGAGCGGCATCTCTGGCGGGTACGGTGTTTCTGTCTGACCTGAGCACATCAGGGGTTTTGTTATCCCCTGAGCAATGGGCCCCCCCCCCCACCATGCCCCGGAAGTGTTGCGACTGACAGAGGAGTGCTTCCCTCTGGCGTGAAGACCAGCATGCTGGTGCAGGGAGGTGAAGAGGGCTCTGTTGTCGGCTTTGCTTGTCCGTGTGGAGTTCCTGGGGATGAAATGAGACCTGAGGCTGTTTCTCTGCTGGAGCATAGCCCTACCCAGGATGTGTTTCACCCATTGGTCAATGCAGGTGCTGGTGTGTTGTGAGGTCCCCTAAAGTTACACTGGAGGTGCTGTGGGATGCTATCTCAACTATGAATTCTTCCCTTATGACTATTGCAGCATTTGTAAGTACTGAAACTAATTCTTTATGCAAGGATTTTCAAGAAGTTTCTAGAGTTCAAAAGAGAAACTGGCCCAGTTGAATGGAGAACTTGAGCAACCCCAAGATCTCCATTGTGCCCACATTAAGGATCGGCATGTCATCTCTAGGAGAATGGAATACCTTGAGAATCAAGTCCGGAAGAACAACCTAAGACTGATTAATTTTCCTAGATCTCCGATACAGTTGCCCCTGGAAATGGTTCGCAGGTACTTCCAGGAGGTCTTGAGGATCTCCAGAGAGGATCTACCACCATTAACTAGGGCTCAGTATTTGTCTGTGGGCTGGGGTGACCGGGGAGCTAGCGCTGTGACCCCAGGGATTCCCGGAGACCTTGCAGGGTTTCTAGAGAGCTCTGTGGAGTTGATCACCGCTTGTACTACTCTCCTTATTACTTTTACTCTTGAATCTGATAAAGCGTTAATTCTTTGATCTTATTTTAGAAATTTCAGTGAGCAGTTCATGAACTCTCATGTCCGCATTTTTCCTGACCTTGCTAGGGACACCCAGCTGAGGAGAAAGGAGTTCCTGGGTTTTAAGCCCAGGGTACTTTCCCTCGGCGGGACATTCTTGTTGAAATTTCCTGCTAGCTGTCATGTTTCTTATAAAGAGAAATTATTTTTGTTTTTGAGCCCCGCCAGCTGCTGGAGTTTCTTGTAGCTAGGGAGGAACCAGTAGTTGTTTCCGAGTCTCATACGGCTGACGCATAAGTCTCACATTGCCATGATATTCTATAATTTCCTATTATGTACTTTTATTTTTCCCATTGCCTCTTCGTTTTAACTCTTGTGGGCTAATCTTGGTTAATGTACATATTTTCCTTGTACTTGCTAATGCTTGTATTTGTTACCTGTTTGCCAATATGCTTTCATTCGTTTTCTTGAATGTACTGGTATATTCAATAAACAATATTAACTAGGAAATATATAGGACATTTCATGACTCACAGCCTGTAATCCACTAAACATTCCATCTAGTGGTCTGTGAGAATTTGGGGATTTTTCAGTCCAATTTAGTGAAACAAACTGTGACTAATGTAAAACTCTCTTGCACCAAGAAGGTTTCTCCAAGGACATGTGGCCATGAGGAAAGGGTTAGGACAACCTTTACAGATGGTGAAATGCTAAAAGAAATAATGGAAGCTAACAAAAGTTTCAACAAAGTAATAATGGGTAATTTCAACTATCAACTGGGTCAGTGTCACAGTGGGACATGCTAGAGAGATAGTTTCTAGATGAAATTTATTTATTTTATTTATTTATTTAACATTTCTTATATACCGCGCTATTAAGATCAGTGCGGTGTACATTGAACAAAATATACAACAATGTATGCAAGTAACATTGAGTTTACATAGAACATGGGAATATATAACATGGATTAACAGGTAAAACTATGTACAGTCAACATCATATATGTATATGTTTTTACTAAATAAATAAATATGTTAGCTCAAGTGGATATTATCTGCGTAATTTATGTAGGAGGTGGGAATCAACAGAGGATGTGGAGCTTGCTTGGAGCAGATGGTTCATGAGTGGAAGCTATTTTGGACCTAGTGAAACACAGGATCTGGTGCAAGAGATAAAGGAGTTGGGGCACTTGTCAATAGTGATCATAGCATGATCGCATTTGATTTACTAAATGAAGGAAGGATGACAAAGAAATCCACAGTACTACCTTTTGACTTTCAAAAGGGAAAGTATGATAAAATGAGGAAAGAAAAAACTAAAAGAGAAGTTGCAAAGGTTAATGATTTACATCAAGCATCGGCATGCTGTCTTGGAAGCCAAGGCCAAATGTATTTCACGCTTTAAGAAAAATGGAAGGAAGGCCAAAAAACTGCTAGAATGGTTTAAAGGTGAGGTCAGAAATACTGTTAGACAAAAAAGCATCTTTCAGGAAATGGAAAATGAAGACAAATGATGAAAACGGGAAACAACATGAACATTCACAAGTTAGATGCAAGGCAGGCAAAGAGAGAATTTGAAAAAAGGTTGCCGTGGAAGCAAAAGTTCATAATAAAACCTTTTTCAAGTATATTTGTAGCAAAAATCCTGTAAGAGAGTCAGTTAGACCCTTAGATGACAGTGGAGTAAATGGGATGCTAAGGGAGAACAATACCATAGTGCAAAGACTGAATGAATTCTTTGCTTTGGTCTTTACTGAGGAAGATGTAGGGAAGTTACTCATGCTTGAAATTGCATTTAAAGGTGATGTATGAGAAGAATTGAAAGAAATATCAATATACCGGGAAGATGTATTATAATTATTTGATAAACTGAAGCATAGAAAATCACCTGGACCAGATGGTATACATACAAGGATGTTGAAAGAACTGAAATATGAGATTGAAGACCTGCTATTAGTAATCTGTAAACCATCATTAAAATTAGCAGAGGAGGAGCCTAATTAAAACACTGGCTTGTTAGCCAAGCGACCAGGGTTTATGTTTGAATTTATGTTTATTAAAACTTCATATACTGCCCTTCAGGAGGGACATGAAAGTAATTTACAATAAAAATAAAATCTTACATTTAGAAAAAGAAAGTAAACTTCAATAAAATAGTGAAAAGTAGATAATACCTAAGGATAACAAGAAGGAGGGGGGAGTATGTACGAGGGGGAAGGGAGACAGACAAGGGTAGAAGTTGGGCGGACAAGGGTGAAGACAATCAGGGCAGAAGGTTAAAGGCTTTATGGAAAAGGTGGGTTTTGAGTTGGGTCTTGAATTTGGCAAATGAAGGCTCCAGTCAGAAGTCTGGGAGGAAATTATTCCATAGGGAGGGGCTGAAAAAGTAAAATGCAGGGTAGATGGAATGGAGGGCATGGGGTGGGGTGTGTTGTATGATGAGTGCAGCGAGATATTGCAGTGTGCCGGTTTGATTCCCACTAGCAGTTCTTGTGGTCTTAATCCTCCATTACCTCAGTAAAAAGGCCTGTCAATCTACTTCCAGTCATATTGCCAAGAAAACCCAAGAGCTGCTGGGTCACTAAGAGACAGCACTGACTTTGAGGCACACATTGCATTGGAGCTGAATAGATTTAGTCTAACTTGAATAAGAATTCTAACAACATGTTGATCTTTACTCTTATTGGAGTTGAGGTATAGCCTAGTGGTTAGAGCAACAGACTAATATTCCTTGGGCAAGTTACTCTGCTCTCCATTGCTGTGAAAGAAAAGGTCAGGCAATCTATTTCTGGTCATGCCTTGCCAAGGAAACTACTGGGTTACCAGGAGTCAGCATTGACTTCATAGCACGTTAAAAAAACAAAACCTCACATACAGCTAGATATTCAAATGGTCCATTAATGAAGGAGTAGCCTAGTGGTTAGAGCACTGGATTAGTAACCTTGTGGCTTTGGACAAGTCATTGAACCTTCCAAGAAAGGCCTGACAATCTACTGCTGAGAAAACCCAGGGCTGATGGGTCACCAGGAGACAGCTTTGACTCAGAGGCACACATTGCATATTCTTTCATCTGGAGAATGGCAAATGTAACACCAGTTTTTAAAAATGTTTCTGGGGTGAGCCAGTACCGGGCAAAATGGTAGAAACCATTGTAAATAAAATTACTGAACATCTAGATAGTCATGGTTTAATGGGAGAAAGCCAACATGGATTTAGCCAAGGAAAGTCTTGTATTATTAATCTGTTATATTTTTTTGAAGGTGTGAATAAACAGGTAGACAAATGTGAGCTGGTTGATACAATGTATCTGGATTTTCAGAAAGCCTTTGACAGTTCCCTCATGAGAAATTCATGGGATAGGAGGCAGTGTACTATTGTGGATTAGGAACTGGTTAAAAGATAGAAAGCAGAGAGTAAGGCTAAATGGCCAATTTTCTCAACGGAGAAAGGTAAATAGTGGAGTACCCCAGAGATCTGTGCTAGGCCCGCTGCTTTTTAATATATTCATAAGTGATCTGGAAATGGGAATAACGAGTGAGGTGATCAAATCTATAGATGACACAAAATTATTCAAAGTTGTTAAAACACAAGAGGATTCTGAAAATTGCAAAAGGACCTTGATAAATTGGAAAATTGGATATCCAAATGGCAGATGAAATTAAATGTGGATAACTACAAATTTATGCACCTGGGAAAGAACAACCGAAACTACAGTTACATGATGCAAGTTTCCAGCACCCAGGGAAAAGTTTTAGGCATCATTGTGGATAATTGGTTATAACCCTTCACCCAATGTGCAGCTGCAGCCAAAAAAGCAAATAGAATACTAGGAATCATAAGGAAAGAAATGGAGAATTAAACCAAGGATATAATAATGCCTCTGTATCCTTCCATGGTGCGATTGCACCTTGAATATTGTGTGCCATTCTGGTCGCCATATCTTAAAAAGGATATAGCAGAATTTAAAAAGGTACAGAGAAGAGCCACCAAAATGGTAAAAGGAATGGAAGGATATCTCCACGTGGAAAGACTTAAAAGGTTAGGGCTACGACTAAGGGGAGATATGATGGAGGTTTATAAATTAATAAACGGAGTGGAATGGACAAATGTAGATCGGTTGTTTATGCCTTCAAAAAGTAGAAAGACTAGGGAGCACTCAATGAAGCTACAATGTAACCCATTTAAAACTAATAAGAAAAAATACTTTTTCACTCAACGTGTAATCAAATTCTGGAATTGATTACTGGAGGATGTACTAAAAGCTGTTAGAGGAAAGGTCCATAAACCATTATTAAAGAGGACCCGGGAAATCCACTGCTTACCCCAGGACAAGTATTGTGGAACCTGTATATCTTTTTAGGAATCTGCCAGGTATTTGTGACCTGGATTGGCTACTGTTGGAAACAGGATACTGGGCTTTATTATAGTCTCCCTTTTGAAAGTTAAAAGGTAATACAGTGTATTTCCTTGCCGTCCTTCTTCCATGTATTAAATCAAATGTGATCATGCTATTATCACTAATGCCAAGTGGCCCCAAAACACCTCTTATTGTTTCATCTAATTGAAATCACCCATTATTACTGTTTTGTAAGTTTTGTTAGCTTTAATGATTTTCTTTTGAATTTCATCATCCATCTGTTCATTCTGGCCAGGTGATCAGCAGTACACGCCTACTGCTATCGCCTTCCCCTTTTTATATGGAATTTCTATCCATAGAGATTCTACAGTGTATTTTGTTTCCAGCAAAACTTTAATCCTATGTGACTCAATGTCCTCTCTACCAGAGAGCACAACCCCTCCACCAATTTGATCTACTCTGTCATTGCTATTAACCGGGTAGCCGGACACGGCGCTTCCCCAGCTCCGAACCCCAGCCCCCCCCCCCCCTACCCTTACCCCCCCCTTACACCCCCAATGGGACAAACCACAGACAACATTTTCATGGTAACAAACTGGTCGCAGCTTTATTTTAACAGCAACATATTAACAGTAATGCCAAGAGTACATCACTCTCCCAACCCAGCGGAGCGGTATACCGCCAGCCATGCTACTAGCAAAGCGGCCCCGCCTCCGCTGCAGCCGTGGACCCCCCAACGGCCGAGCTCACCCAACCCCTATCCGACTTCGCCATATTACTAGCAAAAGTCTTCCAGGGGTTGTCCGGGCAAGGGCACCCCGCCCCCACCCCAAGTGGGATAAGGCTCCGGACCCCGGAAACCTCCGGGATCCCGCAAACCGCCCCCCCCAGCTGCGACACCCCTCAATCTCCCCCCACAACCAAAAGGAAAAGGGGGGCGGGCGGGTGGGACGCCGCGCCAACAGCCAGCAGCATGTGCTCCAGGCTCGCAACAGCGGCAGGAGCACATGCACGCCTGGCCCGATTGATTGGCTCCGCCCGGCACGTGCACCCGCGGAGCCAATCAATTTAAAGCTGCATGCTCTCCCCTCTGGCGCGCTCGTCCCCGACCGCCCGACGCACGCAGGGTCCCGCGCCTAACCGGCACCCGGTTACTCTCGGGCGCCAGGACCCTGCCCGCGCCCTGCCTAATAACCGGGTAGCCGGACACGGCGCTTCCCCAGCTCCGAACCCCAGCCCCCCCCTACCCTTACCCCCCCCCCCTTACACCCCCAATGGGACAAACCACAGACAACATTTTCATGGTAACAAACTGGTCGCAGCTTTATTTTAACAGCAACATATTAACAGTAATGCCAAGAGTACATCACTCTCCCAACCCAGCGGAGCGGTATACCGCCAGCCATGCTACTAGCAAAGCGGCTCCACCTCCGCTGCAGCCGTGGACCCCCCAACGGCCGAGCTCACCCAACCCCTATCCGACTTCGCCATATTACTAGCAAAAGTCTTCCAGGGGTTGTCCGGGCAAGGGCACCCCGCCCCCACCCCAAGTGGGATAAGGCTCCGGACCCCGGAAACCTCCGGGATCCCGCCACCGGCACAGGCACCAACACGTCCTGTGCGGCCCCCCCCCCTGCTGAAAGCTGCGACCCTTGCTACCGGGACCTCAGGAGATGCTCCAACAACTCCTGCCAATCGTTCAGGAGGAGATCAGTTCCCACTGGGGACAAATGAACTCCATCCCCCCTGAACATCCCCCCGCAAGACACCTCCGCCCAAGGGTGATGAACCTGAAACCCGCCATGCTCGCTCACCCACCTCCCAATCTGCCGGTTGATTTTGGTCAGACCACGAGACCAGCGCCGCTGATCCCAGCACGCCGGCCTCGGAACAATATCCGACCAGACCAACGCAGCGCCCGGAAACAGGCGACGCACCAACTCAAAATCCCGCTTAGCAGCCCTGATCAACCGCTTGCAGGACCACGCAGCCAAATCATTGCCTCCAAGATGCAAGATGAGAATCGCTGGATGCTGTCTGACGCGGCCATGGTGACGAAGCAAAGGCAGCAGCTGCTCCCACCGCAGCCCCCGCTCGCCCAGCCACGAAATCACCACCTCGTCCGCCGCCAGCCCGAGATTCGGCCCAAAGGGGCGCTCCGCCGCTCGCTGGCCCGCCCAGTAAACGAAAGAGTGGCCCAGAAACCAGCAGACCAGCTTTCTCGGCTCCCCACCTGAAAGAGAAACATAACCACATTAGTAACCCCCCCCCCCCCCCATGAATGGCCAGGTCAGAGACGGACGTACCCTTCGAACGCCGCCGACCGCCACCTGCCAATATTTTGAATCTGAAGACCCGAGCAACCTGCCGCCGCCGCGCTGGTAGCCGCACCGATGCGAAAAGAATGGGCCGAAAAAAGACGAGGATCCTCGCCCAACCGAGTCAGCGCGAGCCGCAACACCGCCGTGAACTGAAAACGCGTCAATGCCCTACCATCCTGATGTGTGAAAAGCGCACCGCCACCCCCCGGGCGCAGGGCCAGGAAGCCCTGCATGGCGGCCACCGGGCATGTAAGCCCTCCCGTAGATCTGAGGACCACCCAAAGCCCCTTACCCCGCTGTTCCGTCTTGGACCGCGCCAGCAACACACGCATCCGCGGATGCACCATCCACACGTGCTGCCGGAGCAAACAATTCCCGGGACCCGCCGACGCCGACGCGGCCACCAACTCCCCGACGCGAAAGGCACCAAAAAATGCCAGGCAGAAAGCCGCACGAAAGAGCGCGCGCTCATACGGCGACCGCGCCACCTCCGGTAGCACCGCGCACAGCTGCACCAGGAGGTCGTGCGTAACCGGGCGACGACGATCGCGGAGACCCAGCTGAGAACGCTCCCAGCCCTGAAGCAAACGTCGCGCCAAAAAACCCCGCCCGGGCACCTCCCACCCCGTCGCCCTGGCGAAAAACAAAAACCCCCCCAGATGGCAACGCACGGACGATCGCGAAACCCCCCGCTCCTTAGCCCAGCTAACATAACCCCCCAGCAACTGATCCGGGACCGCTCCCCCATCCAACCCCTGCACTTGCAAAAACTCTTGCACTCGCTCGCAACCGATCCGATACGCCTCCCAGGTCCTGTCAGCCACCGAGCTCCGCAGAAGACACCTCATCGCAGCAGGCCATCGCTCCACACGTGCCAAGGGACTGTCAGCCCGACCGGGTCGGCATCCGGAGCCAACTCCCGAAACCGATCCAACTGCAAACGGGAAAGAGCATCAGCCAAATCATTAGCACGCCCTGGGATGTGACGAGCGCGCAGGTGCACATTTAAACGCAAACACGCCAGCATGACCTGGCGCATCAGTGACGCCACCGCCCCACAGCGTGGAGAAAAACGGTTAACCACATGCACCACCGCCTCGTTGTCACACCACCACAACACCCCGCGGTCGGCTAACCTGTCGGGCCACAACTCCAGCACCACAAAAATCGGGAATAGCTCCAAGAAAGTAATATTGCTAACCAAGCCGTTTGCCACCCACTCGCTCGGCCACCGATCAGCACACCACGCCCCATTAAAATAGATCCCCAATCCGACTCCCCCAGCTGCATCCGTGTACAATTGCAACTCCTCGGAGGTAACTGCCGAGCCCCGCAAAACCGTCACCCCATTGAAGTCACGCAAAAAGAAATCCCAAACGCGCAAATCATCACGCATACCCCGCGTCACTCGGATATGGTGATGCGGCTTGCGCACACCCGCCGTCGCCGCTGCCAGCCGCCGACTAAACACCCGCCCCATGGGAATGACCTTACAGGCAAAGTTGAGGGAACCAAGAAGAACCTGCGCGTCTCGCAAGGTGACTCTTCTGGAAGCCAAAAGGTTGGCCACGAGAACCCGCAGCTTCTCCACCTTCTCACCGGGGAGCCGCGCCACCATCCGCAGCGAATCCAATTCGACGCCTAAGAACACTATCGTGGTCGCGGGGCCCACCGTCTTCCCCTCCGCTAGGGGCACCCCCAGTTCGGCCGCCAAGCAAATAAAACCGCTTAATAAAGCACCACATTGCCCAGAATCGGCCCCACCCACAAACAGAAAATCATCTAGATAATGTACCACCCCCGAACAGCCAACCGCCTGCACCAACTTCCAATGCAGGAAGGTACTGAACTTCTCAAAGTAGGCGCACGACACCGAACAGCCCATCGGCATGCATTTATCGTAGTAATACGCCCCTTCAAATTGGAAACCCAACAACGGAAAAGACGAAGGGTGGACGGGCAACAGTCGGAAAGCCGATTCCAAATCCACCTTGGCCATCAACGCCCCAGGACCAGACCGAGACACGAGCTCCGCCGCCCTATCGAAAGAGGCATAGCGCACCGAACAAAGTTCCCGCGGGATAAGGTCATTGACAGAGGAGCCCATCGGAGCAGACAAATTATGAATGAGGCGAAACTTCCCCGGTTCCCTCTTGGGTACCACACCCAAGGGGGACACCACAAAATCCGGAAAAGGCGGGCCACTGAAGGGCCCCGCCATCCTGCCCAGCTGCAACTCGGCCGACAACTTCCGCCGGGCCACCTCGAGCCAGCGCCGGACACTGGGGGAATTACGAGCCACCACGCCCGCCGCCCGACCCCGCACGGGAATAACGAAGCCAAATTGAAAACCCTCCGCCAAACATAACTTGTCATGCACCTTGGGGTACCCACGGAGCCACCTACGCAACACAGGGACCCGAATAGGGGAGGGCGCCAGGGTCGAATCGGCCGGCCTACTTGGGACCGGACCCCGGGAGGGAGGGGCTCCCTTTTTTAACACATTTGGAAGCGGAATGGGACCCCCCACAGACGGAGCACGCATGCCGGAACTTGCAGTCCGGGAAAGGGCACGAGGCTCTGTTGAACCGCCAGCACACGTCTCCACCCCCCCCCGACGGCAGCACGTGCCTGCCCCGCGGGGGGCTCCCCCCGAAAGGACCGGTTCGCCCCGACAGCCGCCCCCGACCCCGCCCTGACCCCCCTACCCCCCCACCCCCTTTCACCGACATTTGCGTTAACCAAAGACTAATATCCTGCGTACTCCAAGTCAGCAAACGGTTCTCCTCCATTTTGTCACGAAACCTTTCGTCGTAATTAAGCCACGACCAACCTTCGTGCACCTGCGACGCCTCCAAGATCGAGTCCGCATACGCCAATAGACTACCAAATTGGTCCGGCCAACGACGCCCCCAAACGCTCGCCAATCGCAAAAAAGCCCGGATCCAATTGACCACATTGCGTGAAACCCGGTGAAGCCGCCCCGCCTTTTCCTCCTCTTTCCGCTTCTTTTTACTATCACCCGAGCGCTTCCTGCCCTCGAGCAAACGGAAAATGTCAATATACTGCCTACGCGTTATCCGACGCCGTAGCTTCCGAGGAACCCCCTCCCACAGTTCCGAAAGGGAGGCAACGGAGGACACCGCCGAACCCCCCCCAGCCAACGCAACGCCACCCTGGGTCACCGCCCGCCCCGCCGCCGCACGTGAGGACCCCGAGTCTGCCGACGACGAGGAGGAAGATGAGTCCGAAGCACGCCTCCGATGACATGCATGTTTCCGCTTACGACCCCTCTTTCCGGACCGGGCAGCCCCCGCCCCCCCCGGCGCGCTGCCCAAAGCAGTCAACTCACCAGAAGCCCCTCCCACCGAACCCACAGGGGCAGGAGCAGGAGCAGGTAACCGTCCTGGGGGATCCTCAGTCAGCGGCTGCAGACCGGCCCCTTGCGCAGCACCATCCGCCGCCGTCGTCCCGCTGGGCGCACCAGGAACAGGATCCATGTTCGCCAAACCAGCCGTAGCCCCCGCCGCCGACACGACACGAGGCGTGGACAACCAGGGAACCTGTGAAGAGAAAAAGGGGGGGCAGAGAGGCGAGAAACCAGGGGACCAAGGCTGCCAAGCCCCCAACCACTCCGCCCGCGAGGACCCCTGCCCCCCAGCCGCCCACTGGTCCCAAAGAGGGGAAGAGCCCGGTTGTAAAACACTCCCAGGCGGGATCACCAGCCCACCATGCCCCGGACTACCAGCAGTGCCCCGATCGCCAAAGGAGGGGTCAACCGCAAGGCCCCCGGAGGGAGCCCCACCCCCACCACCGACCCCCCCCCCCGCTAACGCCTGCCCCCCTCCTCCCCCCTGACGACGCCCCCCGCACCCCCCGCATGGGGGCCCTACCTCGTGGCGTGGCCAACGGAGCCACAACAGCCCCCTCACCCAGAGACCCCCTCCCACCACGCCGGCCACGAGCAACTCGGCCTCCAGCCGCAGCCCGCGGCACAGAAGGGGACCCCCCAGCCCCCCGGACCGGGTGCCGGCCTCCCCTTGCCCTACCAGCCCCCCTCCCCCCTACCCCAACTCCCAGTCCTGCCTGCGGCCTCCGGGCCGCCCCCGACCCCTCAAGGCCCCCCCCCTGCTGGACTGCCGGCCCCCCTTTCGCCCCACGACTCCCCCCTGCCATGCGCAAACTCCCGGGGATCCACAGACGCCCCCACCAAAACCAACCCTCCTACCCAGCAAACTTGCCTGCTGCAGAAGCACGGTCCCGCCGCCGAAAAATGCTTCGGAACTGCCCGCGCCCAGGAAAAACGACGCCGACAAGCCACGGAGGGAGACGCCGCGCCAACAGCCAGCAGCATGTGCTCCAGGCTCGCAACAGCGGCAGGAGCACATGCACGCCTGGCCCGATTGATTGGCTCCGCCCGGCACGTGCACCCGCGGAGCCAATCAATTTAAAGCTGCACGCTCTCCCCTCTGGCGCGCTCGTCCCCGACCGCCCGACGCACGCAGGGTCCCGCGCCTAACCGGCACCCGGTTACTCTCGGGCGTCAGGACCCTGCCCGCGCCCTGCCTAAATAGTTTGTACTCAGGTGTCACAATGTTTCATTGGCTGTGCTCCTTCCACCAGGTCTCTGAGATGCCAATCATATCTAACCTTTCATTTAGCGCTATATATTCTAGCTCTCCCATCTTATTTTTTAGACTTCTAGCATTTGCATACAGGCACTTCAGAGGTTCTATTTTATTCATATTGATCTGGTTATCAGTTGATGGGGTAATTTGGAATCTTTCAGTTCTGTACATAATGACATGTGGTTTACTTTTATCTTTATTGGAACCTCTCTGTTGGGATGCCCTAACTTAACCTCTTTTGCTAGTATCCTTCAAGGATACATCTTTCCAAACCATGCACTCCTGGGTGACTGTCTGCTTTCCCATATTATCTACTTTAAAAGTTCCCCTATCTTTTTTTTAAAGGTTAATGCCAGCAGCCTGATTCCATCCAGTTAAGGTGAAGCTAATCCTTTCAGAAAAGCCCCTTCCTTCCTCAGAGTGTTGCCCAGTTCCTAACAAATCCAAAACCCTCTTCTTTGCGCCATCATCTCATCCACATATTGAGACTCCAGAGCTCTGCCTTTCTTTTGGGTCCTGTGCATGGAATGGAAAGTATTTCAGAGAATTCTACCTTGGAAGTTCTGAATTTCAACTTCCTACCTACAAGCCTAAATTTGGCCTCCAGAACCTCCCTCCCACACTTTTCTAAGTTATTGAGGCCATCATGTACCAAAACAGATTCCTCCTCAGTACTATCAAAAACCTTGTATAGGTGGCACATGAGGTTCTCTATCTTTGCACCAGGAAGACATGTTACCAGGCGATTTTTACATCCACCAGCCACCCAGCTATCTACATGCCTAATGATTGAATCGCCAAATATAATGGCCATCCTAACCCTTCCCTCTAGGACGCATGGACCTGGAGAAACCTCCTTGGTGTGAAAGGGTTTTACATCTTCAGGTGAACAGGTCACTTCCTGCCACACCAAGGTGATGCTCTCCTTTCACGTTACTTCTCTCCTCTATGGCAACTGAAAGGCTGCCAGACTACATCCCTGTAAGTCTTGTCTGTTTACCTCTCTGTCTTCCTTATGTCCTCCAAGTCTGCTACTCTAGCCTCCAGAGAATGGACTCATTCTCTGAGGGCAAAGAGCTTCTTGCATCTAGTGTACATATAAGACCTCTCACCAACTGGGAGAAAATCGTAAATGTGACACTCAGTGCAAAAGATTAGAGCATCTCAGTGATGGACCGCTGTCTGTATCTTAGTTTTAAGGTTTTGTTTAGCTATTTTGGTTGTTTACTTAAAGTTGCTAGGGATACTTACACTGATAGAACTATACCAATTAAGTTTAAGGGACTTTGTTCACCTCGAGATTAATTTCAGGGCCTTAATCTATTCCTTGTTAGGATAATGTGCTGAACCTGTAAGTGAATTTGACCACCTCCCCCCCCCCCCCTTTAATAGGTTTAAGAGCCTATGAAGCTATTTTTATGCTTGTGGTGGGTGGGAGTCTGGGTGGGTGGGATTAAATGAACAGTTAGTAAAGGCTGGCTTGCTACACAGGTCCCAGACCTGTGCTTCTAAGATAATCTGTTAGCAATTTCCTGGGTAATCACACAGCCTTTGGTTTGATAGAGGGAGTCTTTCAAATTGCCCCTTTGATCCGTCACTTGGCTTTAACACCTATTTAAAACAAATTCCTAGATCTCTTGCCTCCTAACTGTAAAGCCTCTTTGTAAAAGTCTCTAGAAACAATTTATTTCTTGCTGCTCAAAGAATATTTACCCTATTCTTCCATTCTATGCTAGGCTATACTCTGATTTTATTTATTAAAAGCTCTCTGCTGATACTAGGCCCTGACTGAGTTTTACATTTAAACTAAAGGCTCTCTGCTGGTTTTAAATGTAAACTAAAATGTAAAGCCCATGTGTCCATGCTGTTCTCATAGAATGCATGTGCACACAGTATATGTCATCTGTATTACTTTTAGGGAGTCTTACACTGTGTCACCATCTCAGCCAAGGCAGGTCAGTCTGTTACAGAGATGTGGGCATGTACATTGCACAATACCAGTATTCACAACATCCAAGCCTTAATTAGCAGAACCTACATCTCTGCCAGAACTCAGTATGTACTGCTAGGCCACATCCAGGTCATAGCCCATTCCCTGAGATCATGGAACACATCCAACTCAGTACCTGACAGAGCAAGACCACTTCTGGTGTTCACAAATGAATCAAGATGGGTCATAGGGGCCTAAGCCAGTCCAGCTTTCACCCAATCACATGAGGGGAGATGTGGTCCCTGAGGGTGCACCTCAAAAATGCTCAGCAGAGTCACATGAAGATTGAGGGGACTCAGCTGCTGAGGTGTCCTTCATCATGCACATCTACAGGCCTGTATTCAGAAGTCATGGAGAGTGGGAAGACTTCATGCAGTATCAGTGGGATTTGAACCTACAGCTGCTATGCATAAGGCCAATGATCTAATCACAACCCTACTGCTCTGGCATTTTGGTGGGACATCCCAGCACAACTGGTATACAGCTCCCTGGCTGCACTTCCCACACCCTTGCATGGTACTCACCTTAGAGGCACAGTACTAGCCTGTTGCCAGTTGGCAGTGTAATTGGACACTATATTAGCACAGTATGAAGGACACCACTGTATATCCAGTACTGTATCCCTCTAGTAGACAGTCCACCCGTACAGGTCACCACACAAGTGGGCATTTGTTGGGCAGCAATGTACAATGATACATAAGTATTCAGACACTCACAACTATCAAGGCACAGAAGATGTGTGTAGGAGAATCAGCAGGTTTCACTAGAGCAATGTCATATGTCCAGAGAGGCAGGCAGTACAGTTAAGCAGAGGTTGCCCATCACAGAAGCCAATGCATGCAAGCAGTATGTAACAGCGATGAACATATAGATGTGAATTTGGACCATCACCATAACAGACCCCCCACCATCCTTCCCCTGATGCCCTGAGATTGTGAACAATGCACCAAACCACACTGGAAATGTAGCATTCCGTAATGATCACCTTGTTTGTTCAGCTTGCTATTGTGACCATGCAAAGCTGCTCACAGGAGTCAGCCCATTTCCCATGATCCCTCTCATACATCCAAGTGCTGGGGATGATGTGGTTGATACACATATTCCTCTGTGGAACACATACATGTGGCGAGAGGTTGTTTGTGCACGCCAAACATATTTCCAACAAAAAAATAAAGTGAGATTGCACACAAAAGCCACTTAAACACACTCAAACATGCCACCTGAAAGAATTAAAATGCTGTCATTGGGTTTCAAAGGGCTTCAGTAAGCGGGATTAAACACCATAAGATCATATTCGTATATCAAGGTCAAAATCACCCCTATAGTGTCTTTCATCAGCCTGAAGCTAGGGTCTTTAATTTTCGAAATGCATTTTAAAAGAAGAAAATAACCACAGCTGAAATCTTGAAACCACCCAATGAACAGGAATCATACAGTAGTAGGATAAGACGATTTGAGTTTCACCATAAATTCTTTCAATGGCTCAGGATTTGTCCGGCCGCACACCAGAGATAGCACAGGTACACGAATCAAGAACACCAATCATTGCCATTTAAATAAAGGTGGGAGTAAGGAAGCAGACAAGACGTCACTCAACATAGCAACATCAAATCCCAGATAGCCATTCTAAATCTTCATTCAAGCCATTGGGTTGCAAAGAATTCAGAGCAAGTATCCACCGCTGCTCCAATCATGCTAGACAGCCCTCCATATTATCCTGATGAAAATTTTGAACACAATCAATGACTATCCATTTGGGATTCAGCCATTGATGAGAGCAAACCAGGCAATATTGGACAATAGGTGTAGTAGAAACTAAGTTGGTGAGTCTAGATTTATGTTCAGTAAGTCAAGGCCTTGATCATCTGACAGGTCTTGCCGGGCATATATTCAAATATGGAGTGGAGTGGAGTGGAGGGCAGGAGTGGCCTAGTGGTTGGGGCAAGGTACTTCAGGCCGGAAGGTTGGGGGTTCAAATCCCATTAGAGGACAGCGACCTTGGGCCGGAAGGACTGGGGTTTATAGTTCCACAGGTGCTCCTTGTGGTCTTGGGCAAGCCACTTAACCCTCCATAACCCATGTTCCCTGTAAAATAGTTATCTCCAAGTTATAATGCCCTGTTCAATGTAATTTCAGTTTGTTCAATGTAAACCGCACTGATGCAGAATAGCACGGTATATAAGAGAATATAAATAAATAAATTACTCAGGATAAGCAACAGTTGGTAACGTGTCTCAAAGGGTATTGATGACTAATTTTAGCAGCAGTCCAGACTCTAGTACTTAGCGAAGTGCTACACATACTGCATTATCCACAGAGTGTGTGATTACCCAAACGGGGTTGGTTCATAAAAGAAGACTGAGAATCAGAGTGTACCACGACTATGATGTCTTGACCAGACACCTCCACACAAGCCTGTCATTTACAGTACACCTCTCTCCCCATGGCCCGCATCCAGACAGACAGGCCATCCCCATCCCCATAGACATATCTGGAATAGCCCCATACTTACAGGGAATTGGTGAGTAACGTGGCTATGTCAGCCACCCACACACCATGTGGGTCCTGCCAGCTGCACATCATCCTGTGAGTACACATAGTCACCATGATGTTGTGGTTGTCATGCAAACAGCATGGAGATGGGGCAGCCATTTCAGTGAGAGTCCAGCTACACCGGGCTGAGGCTATATCACTGTGGCAACGCCATGTGCCTAACTATGTAGATGCATTGGCAGCCATTGGTCCACATATCTATATGGGTGACAGATGTCTTGTATCTATTAAAGCAGTATAGGAACCAGATTAACCTCTGCCCTGGCAATGTCCATAGCCCTCAGTCCCATCCATCACCCCCACATTGCTACATCATGTCCAAAGGGGCACATTTCATAGACACCCATGATACATTGTACCTGCACAGGTGCCTCATTTGCATGCAACATCAGAGAAGCTAGACCTGACTGGCCTCAGAGACATACAGCTTGGTGCGGTAGTCCACCACTGGGACACAGCTGGAACAGTCTGGGATGTCATTACCCACCAGAGCACTCACGTGATCAGCAAAGAATCATTAGTCACCAGCCACAGGGCTGAGAATCATACATCCATATACATGTAAGCAGTGCGCCCAGGCCCCAGCAATGACCCTGACTGCCCGCAAATGAACATCCTGATCAAAGGTATGCCTAGCCTTACCCATTGTCATCTGCATTAATCCACTGATGTATACTGGACCCTGCAACTTGCATCAGTCAAAATATCAGTGCCAACCCCAGCTCACTATCTGCCAACTCCTTTTCCCCCATCTTCCAGTAGCATAGATGTCACAGCTGCAGCCTACTTCAGATATGTAGTGTGATTGATGTGCAAGGAGTGCCAGACATGTCCAGTGTCTGGACCAGGACTGTAGTCCTGGGTTCAGGGGGAATGCAATTTTCAGCCCATGGCCCAGGAGAACTGGGTCAGATCCCACAGAGATATCAGGACACTATTGAGATTCTAACATTGCAATACCCATCCCAAACTGGTGGAAAGTGTGGCAGAGCTACTTCTGTGGGTGGGCTGGAAATAATTGGTCCCATCTTGAACAGGTATAGATACAGCTGCCAGTCCTCCTGCAAGCAGTGGAATTGTGTATGCATCACTGGGTGAGTGATGTTAGTGCATGACTTAGGGCACAGGGCCAGTGTGCACAGCCCTCTCATAGACAGCTAGGGGATGGTGTTGTAGGCATGTTTTCCAATGTGCTGTGTAAGCGGATGGGGAGTGAGAAATCATACAACACTGTGCCAGGGAATTCTGGGTGATGGCTGTGCACACTGCCACCCTCTTGCTATTCATACCTACTGCTACATCTCATCATCTATGGCTGCATACAGGAGCCCACTGCCATGTGAGAGTAAAGGCCCACTCTACACAGTTTCCATCAAAAGCCATTTGGTAGATCCACATCTCCATGAGCAGGGTATGTGATGGGCAACACCTATGCCCTTGACTCACTAACAGACCTTGCATGCTCCTTGTCCACATATGCCTATGCAACTGCTAATGAGATATCACACAGAGCCACAATAGAGGGATACCAACCGACCATTATCGGCATCTGTAGGACATCTGCTGGGGAAGGGTGGTGGCTGTAACTGTACCTTACATAGCTCGCATTGGATAATGCTTGTTCCGGTGTCCCTGTATGCATAACGGCAACATCATGTCGTACAGTCATTAAAGTGGCTGCTGTGTAGCTTGCCACTGTTCAAGGGGCTGGTAGGTTTGAAGACTGTCAGGTTCACCCATGATGGCCCAAGGTTGGGAGCACAGGACTGCTGGTGAAGTGGTGTTGTGGATGTTGGAGATTGGTGGAGCTCAGGAGATGAGGAGGAGTGCCAGGACTCAGGAGATGGGGGAGTGGAGGTACATGGGAGATGATGAGGAGAGCTGAGACCGAGGAGATGAGGAGATGTACTGGGACTCGGGAGACTGGGGGAGTGGAGGTACCCAAGAGATAGGGGGAGTGGTGGTACTTGGGAGTTGATGAGGAATGAGCAAGATGAATATAGTACCCAAGAGATGGGAAGGAGGAATGACAGTATGTGGGAGATAAGGGGGAGTGATCCAGATGAAAATATTATCAAGTGTTGGGGGGAGCACAGTCCCATGGGCCAGCAGATGTAATCCATGTAGAGGATGGGCAAGCTGCCAAAACACTGGAGACTAGAAACGTGCCAGTAGAACTAGACGGACTGCAAATAAAACAAATCTTTGGAAGGTGAGATCTTCGGCTGTATTTTTTGAGAAAGAATATACTCTTCCAAAAAGTTGAAGGATGAATGCGTCTTTTTTGAAGTTTAGATAAAAGAAGCCAGTATAATCTATTGTTTTATTTGCAGTCCGTCTAGTTCTACTGGCACGTTTCTAGTCTCCAGTGTTTTCCCCTGAGGAAACGACTAGTGAAACGTTAAAGCGCTTTGGATAGACGTCGGGAACATCAGCTATGGAAATATTAGCTATGGGAACTTCAGCTAAGTGGGACTACTAGCTGTTTCAATGCGCAGCACTATGGACAAATCATCTATTACCAGATAAGTGCTGTTTCTTTATAAATTATAAAGTTATGAAGTTGAGCTAAGAAGAAGCAAGGTTCCAAGATGGCGGAGGAGCAGGGACGCTCTTCGTAGGTGCGGACTGACTGGTTGGCAGACGCTGTCTCGATGGGGAAGAAGAGGAAGCAGTTGACACCTAAGCCCCCAGTAGCCTCAACGCCCCGAGGAGAGGCAGCACAAGCATCCATTGTACCTTTCTGCACCGTCCGTTCGGCGTCGATGGCTTCAGCAGATCCGCCTGGTGGTGTGGCGGATCTGAGCAGTGACGGTGTGGAGTTGAGTCCCGTCCAGCTGTTGCCGCCGCGACCCGGTAGAAGTCGGGAAGAGGAGATCGTAGCTGAAGTGTCTCCGGGTCGGGAGGTCAGCTCCGTGGGCGGGGGCGCCTCTTCTCTTCTGAATGGGAGTCCTGGTGAGCGTCCTGGTGGTGTTGAGGAGGTACATTCTGCCCAGGAGGGCTCAGGAGGAGCTCGGAGGAAGATTGGCTCGACGGAGGTTGTGGAGCCCCGGGTAATTTGCGGCTTAAAGAAACCAGCGAAAGTAACTTTAGATAGCTTATGGGAAGCTATCTCTTCCCTCCAGAGCTCCCTTGCTCCTGTTGTGGGGGCATTGTCTCAAGAGTTTCCGTTGGTGAAAGGGAGGTGTACTGCGGTGGAAACGAAGTGCGAGGCCCAGGCTGTAAAAATTGCCCAGCTGGAGTCCAGTGTTGGGGAATTACAAGTTTTGGGTGAGACTATTGCCAAGGACCGTTTAATTTCTTTGAGGCGGTTTGAATATATGGACAATTTATTGAGGAGGAATAATCTCCGCTTCTTGAATTTCCCCAGATCCCCTCTGTTGGACCCTTTAGTTTTGGTTTGTAGATATCTTATGGAAGTATTACTGATGCCTCAGGATAATTTACCCCCTATTGTTAAAGCTCAATATGTTGTAATTTCCTCTGAGTCTAAAGGTGAGGGGTCTGGGGTCCCTGTTGGGGACGGCCCGATGGGCTTATCTGATTTCTTAGAGAGTTCCCTAGAGGTTGTGACAAGCAGAGCAACTATGGTAGTAGGTTTTGCATTTGAATCCGACCGCAATGCTGTCCTTAGACTTTATTTCCGCAGGATTTCTTCTTTCCAGTTTTTGGGCTCTAAAATACTTGTATTTCCAGATTTATCTCGGGACACCCAGAAGAGGCGTAAGGGGTTTTTGGCTTTGCGCCAGAGAGCTGTCGCCTTGGGTGCTCAATTTAAATTGCGGTATCCTTGTAAATGTGATGTATTATATCAGTCTAAACATTTTCTTTTTTTGAGCCCAAACAACTTATTGATTTTCTTCAGGTGAGGGAGGCTGGTGGGGCAGGGTAGCTCCTGTACTGGCAGCCATTAATATGATCTATGCTCATATGATAGTGGGGGTTTCCCACTTTTTCTTTGTTTAAATTTCTTAAGTTTGGAACCATTTTGAGGTTTGTTAAGTATGGGGTCTAACTAAATGGGGTGAATATGAATATGTTATTGGGATTATATGTGGTTTATTTTCTTGTGTATTTCGTATTTCCCCCCTTTTTTCTCTTTGTATTCTTTTTCAATTGTTGTATTGGAAACTTAAATATAAAATAAAAAAAAAAAAAAAAAAAAAAAAAAAGAAGAAGCAAGATTAACACCGTGATTATCTGGTGTTGTGCTATACTAATGGGACTGTTAAACATAGATACAAATAAGAACGCCAAAACCGTGAATTGCGCATGTTGCTAGATTGGAAATTTGTGAAATCAATAAGAAAGAAAAAATTATAAACAACAAAAAAACATATATATATAAAAAAAAGATAAGTTCACTAAAGTGACACTGGAGTGAGGTCGTTGATGCGAATTAAGGCAGTCCTGTCCGGCAAGTCCGGTTGGATTATTAGCCTGATGACAGTCTGAGACCTCGGTCACAAAGTGAGCTATATATAACTGGATCAATATAATCTGAACTTAAGGTTAAAGATACAGCTGTAACAATTTATTTTATTACTGGTGTAAATCAGGCTCTATAAGGTGACTAACTATACTATTGTTGGGATATATATTCTGTCAAGGCATTACCAGATCTGTTCCAGTCCCTTCCACAGCTTGTCACATTTTCAAATGATCCACCATCACAATACATTATCACAATAGTCATTCTATGAAGATGATGAGAGACAGTCCTTTGATGACATCAGGTTTGTGTACATGCTGTTTCCTCGACTGTCTGTGAGGCACATCTGCAAATCTCTGCCATTGACAGTACAGGTGTGTGGTGACTATTGATCCATGAGTGTGATCAGATTGCCTGTCTCTGGCCTTTTGTAGGTTTCCTGGATCTGACCTTACAACTGCGGCTAGCCAAAAATGCTGGCAGGGGCTGGGACACCAGTCTGTGGGGTACCTGAGAGAGGATGCTATGCTTGCCCCATGGCAGAGAACAACCAAGAGGAGACAGATTATGGATCACAATGCCAGTCTGCTGTGGAGAGTGAGCTGGAGCAGACCTGCAGCTCAGTCTCTTAAATGATAATGATGATGAGGTGCCTTCACTTCGCTCCCTGTTGGAGGAAGCCAGAGGATCACAAGAGACAGTGCAGGGAGATGTTCAGGAGGCTCACCTTGATGCAGATGTGAATGCTACTGAGCTCCTGTGTCTGTTCTCAAGACTAGGATCCTCCAGGGTATCCATGAGTACCTGATGGTGCACAACAGTGGTATCGAGGTATATATGACAGGTACATGGTGCATGCATGGGTACACAGTGCCAATATTGCTACTTGGTTTGGGGGAGAAAATGCTGGATGGTGATGGACTCGCATAGTACCAATGCCACTCTCATGATTGCCACAAAGGGTGGTACACTTTGATGCATGGATGGTGGCCAGATAACCATGCCTGCTACATTTATTTATTTATTTATTTATTTATTTAACAGTATTTCTAAACCGCCTTATCTTAATAATCAAGGCGGTATCACAGCAAACAATCAGGTAAAGTGTGTGTGTTATACATGCAGTGAGGGTGAAATTTAGTTGAGTGTGTGTTGTATTGTGTGCTAGATTGGTTTGAGCTATATACAAGGTGGTCTATATACAGTGGTGCTAAAAACGTTTCTTACATCCATTGTTTGGGTGGTATCATGTACTGTTGTACATTCTCTGAGGTTATGTGATGTGTCCATAGTGTTCTATGAATAGCATGGTTTTAAGCTGTTTTCTAAAGTCTTTGAGGTCAGTAGTTGCCCTCAGGTCGTCCGATAGTTTGTCCAATATTGTTGGTGCAGCCATGGAGATTGCTCTGTCTGTTGTGTCCTTGCGTGTATGTTTGTATTCACTTGGGGTGCTGACTCGGTTGTGTGTTTGTTTTCTTCTAGGACGTGTGCTGGTGTCTGGTTGTATGAGGGCGTGTAGGCTGTTGGCTGATGTGTGCTGCTTTATCTTGAATAGGTTTATGATAGTTTTGTATCTGATGCGTGCACCGATTGGGAGCCAGTGTAAGTCCTTTAAGATAGGTGTGATGTGCTCTTGTCTTGTAGTTCCGGATATGATTCATGCTGCAGTGTTTTGAGCCAGTTGGAGTGGTTTGAGGGCTTGTTTCGGTAGTCCAAGGTATATCGGATTGCAGAAGTCCAGTAGTGGTGTTATCAGTGCCTGACAGACAGTACGGAAGTGATCTGGGGCGAGGAGTGGTTTCAGTCTTCTGATTATTCGCATCCTATAGTAGGCTTTTTGGATTGTTTTGTCTATGTGTGGCTTGAGGTTTAGTTTATTGTCCAGAGTAACTCCGAGGTATCTTACTTCTGATCTTATTGGTATAGTGGTGCTTTGTATCCTTATATTTGTTGGGTGTATGAAGCTTTGGTTCCGAGTGATGATTAAGGCTTCAGTCTTGTTGTAGTTTATTGCGAGGTTGTTGTTTTGACACCAACTCGTCATTTGGGTAAGGCAGTCTGTTATTTTAGAGAAGTCCGGGTTGTCGATCGCTATCGGGGTGTATATCATGATGTCATCCGCATAGATTGTGTATTGAATGTTGCTCTCTTTCATGATGTTGCATATTGGTTGGATGTAGATGTTAAATAGGAGTGCTGAGAGTGCGGATCCTTGAGGTACTCCTTGATGGACGTTTATGGGTCGGGAGGTGTTGTGTCCCACCTTGACCTGTAGCTGTCTTTTGGTTAGGTATGATTGGAACCATTTCAGCGTGATACCGTGTACACCAGTGTTCTTTAGTCTTTCCAGGAGCGTGTTGTGGTCCACTGTGTCGAAGGCAGAGGAGATGTCGATGAAGATCATTATGATTCCATTCCTGGTGTTGTCAGTTATTCTTAGGATGCTGTCGAAGAGGAATATCAGAAGTGTTTCGACTCCATGGTTGGGACGAAATCCGTGTTGGTTGTCGTCAAGTGTTTCGTGTTTGTCGATGTGTTCCTGAAGCTGTAGTTGAACCGTTTTTTTCGATGATTTTTGCGAGGAAGGGTATGCTGGAAATTGGTCGGTATGCTGCTGGATCTTTTTTGTCGAGAGTTGTTTTCTTTGGGATTGGTCTTACTGTGGCAAGTTTTAGTTGCTTTGGCATGAGTCCTTGAGCGAGTGAGTTGTGTACCATTTTGTGTATGGTGGGGATGAAGCTTGACTTGGTGGCTTTGACCCATGACACTGGGCACGGGTCTGTAGGAGCAGTGCTTGTGTTGATTGTAGAGATGATGTGAGATATCTGTTCTGTTGAGGGTGTGTAGAATGTACCCCAGGTTTTGGAGTGAACGTCCGTCCTGTTGTTCCCACTATGTGTTGTTCGTTCCGTGGAGTGAAATTTGTGTTTGATGTGGTCGGCAAATTCCTGTGGATCAACTTGTACTTCCCCATCTGTTGTTTGCTCTTTTGTGAGGATCTTCACTATTTCGAAAAGCTCTCTGGGTTTGTTGATGGAGGAATTTATCATGTTTGTGTTGAATTCCATCTTTGATTGGTTGATGTGTGTATTGTATTGTTTTTGCTTTGTTAGATAAAGATGCTGGTCGGCAGTTGTTTTGTTTTTTCTCCATCTCCGTTCAATCTTCCTGAGCTCCCTCTTTTCCTGTCGTATTTTTGCTGAGTACCATGGTTTGTTTTGTCTCTTGTTGTGGTGTGGATTCTTGGTCCCGCTACCAGCTGCTTTGGCGGCGTTAGCTAGAATGCTGTTCCAGCTGGAAACTTGATCCTCCAGGTCATCTGTAGTAATGTTCAAGTGCTGTGTTGTGTCCTGTATGAATTCGTCCCTGTCGAAATGTTTGAATCTTCTTTGTGTGTGTGAGCTGTTTGCTCTTTCGTTTGTCTGGTCCTCTGGTGATCGCAGCTTTGTTTCGATTAGGTAATGGTCAGACCATGGCACTGGGGTAATGGTGGGTTGGGAAATTAGGTCTCTTGATGTTAGGTAATTGGATGCGAAGATGAGGTCTGGGGATGATCCATGTTTATGCGTTGGTGCATTGATTATCTGTGTGAATTGTAGTGAGGTCATTGCTTGAAGGAAGGCCTCTGCGTCTTTGGCATTGGTGGACTTGAGGTTGAAGTCACCAATCAGTAGCGCTGGTTTGTTGTTTGATGTTATGGCACAGGCTTCTTCGAGTGTGAAGGCTAGTTCGTCGGGTGGAGCTCTGGGTGCTCTGTAGGTTAGGCAGATTGTAATGTTCTTGTTCTTGATGCTAATTGTGTTACATTGCTGTGTATCGGTGAGGTTCTGTGTCTTGAACTTTAGGTTTGTTTTTGCTATTATCAGGACTCCTCCTCCACGCTTGTGGGTGCGTGGGCAGTTGTACGCTGAGTAGTTTTCCGGTACCAGTTGGTTGAGTAGAACATTGTCGGTAGGGTTGAGCCATGTCTCTGTGATGCATATTACGTCGGGCTGTCGCTCTTCTATGTGGTCTACAAGGGTGTATATCTTGTTGCAGACGGATCTGGCGTTTATGAGCTCAATCATTGTAGTCTTTGTTGCGGGGTTTGCTGTTACATGTGCTTCCTTTGTGTACGTGTGGGAGTTTGCTTTGTTTCTGTTCGTCCGCTTTGTCTGGAAAGTTCGGAGTGTCTCTTTGTGTGTGTGTTGTGGTTCTAAATATGGCAATGCAGTTGTTGTGTGCCATGTTGTGTTTGCTTGTGGGTAGGGGAGGTGTGTGGTTGGTGGGAGGAGTTGTGTGATGAGTAGGTAGAGTGGGAGGAAGTATGTGGTGTGCATGTTGGTCTCTTGTGAAGTTTTATTAGGGTGATGCCTGTTTTCTTAAGTCTTCGTCTGTTGTCTGATCGGTGAGCGGTGAACTTGTTGCAGGAGCCTGTCCCGTGGAGGGAGAGCCGGATCTGTGGAGGGCGTCTTGGTGCGGGAGCCTGTCCCGTGGAGGGAGCCTGTCCCGCGGAGGAGGAGCCGGAACTGTGGAGGGCGTCTTGGTGCGGGAGCCTGTCCCGTGGAGGGAGCCTGTCCCGCGGAGGAGGAGCCGGAACTGTGGAGGGCGTCTTGGTGCGGGAGCCTGTCCCATGGAGGGAGCCTGTCCCGCGGAGGAGGAGCCGGAACTGTGGAGGGCGTCTTGGTGCGGGAGCCTGTCCCGCGGAGGGAGCCTGTCCCGTGGAGGAGGAGCCGGAACTGTGGAGGGCATCTTGGTGCGGGAGCCTGTCCCATGGAGGGAGCCTGTCCCGTGGAGGGGGAGCCGGAACTGTGGGGGGCGTCTTGGTGCGGGAGCCAGTCCCAAGGGGGACGGGCTGGATCTATTCGGTTGTGGCTCGTGGGGTGAGAGTTTGGTGGTGGGCTATGTGTGATGTTCAGCGAGTATTCTCCTTGTGGTTCTGTCGTCTTTCTCTTCTGTCTGCACCTTGTTGGGTTCTGCTATGATGCTGTCGGCACTGCTATTTCTTTTGGTTGTTTCCTTCTGCACGCCAGTCAGATGTAGATTGCTGTGCCCATGAGTAAATGTAGTTTGCTGATGTTTGAGCCCAGGCTGGGCTTCGGTGTTGATTGCACGGGTCGGAGAGGTTGTCGGTTAATGTTGCTGTGTCTTTGGTGCTGTAGGGGGTTGTGGTGTCCTGTTTTCCTTTTTGCCGTTTTCGTTCCAGCGTTCCTGTTGATTTTGCTGAGTTGTTTGCGCCTCTGTGCTGCGCCTAAGGGCCACGCCAAAGGGCCCTCTGGCGAGGCCCTCAGGCGCGGGCCCGCCAGGCGCGGGCGCGCCCTGCAGGGACGCCGCTTTTGAGGAGGGCTGGAGCTGCCCGGACGACCTCCCACTGCCCGGATTGGGCAGGAGTGTTGGTGGGGGCGGGCTGCCTCAAAGCGGCTCCCTCGGAGCAGGGACGCCGCTTTTGAGGAGGGCTGGAGCTTCCCGGACGACCTCCCACTGCCAGGATTGGGCAGGAGTGTTGGTGGGGGCGGGCTGCCTCAAAGCGGCTCCCTCGGAGCAGGGACGCCGCTTTTGAGGAGGGCTGGAGCTGCCCGGACGACCTCCCACTGCCCGGATTGGGCAGGAGTGTTGGTGGGGGCGGGCTGCCTCAAAGCGGCTCCCTCGGACATTGGCTTTTACACTGAGCCTGCAGCTCGACACATGCCCCTGTTTACAGCAGCTATTCACATTTGTCCATTTCCCCTTCTGTCATTTGCCACAACACTCCCATGTCCACAGATGTGATAGTGATGCATGTCATGAGCTTGTCCCCCATCAGTGTCACATATAGGAGGACGTGCTTGAAGAAGAATTTGCAAGTGTAAAAGGATGGCGATCAAGGGAGATTGTGTATTTACAGATGCTTTTTCCTAATCTCTGAGTTGTCCCATTCTTTTTGAAAGCACAAGGTCCCATGTCCAAGATTAGCTAAGGAGAAGAAAAAGGAAATTGTGTTAAAAGGTAGTGTAGGGGTAAAGTCGATTGCATCATAGGAGAGAAAATCTATCTCCATCCCAATTAACGGGACTCACCCTTGGTAAGAAGGAACATGGGCACACACAACTGTTTCCTGTACTAGCCTTTGCCAGATCTTAATGCATTTTTACTTGCACATTTTCTTCCCAGTCCCAAAAAATATTCCTCCTCGCCCCAGGTAGTTTCCCTCAGGGAGGGGGTGGTAGGAAATAGTGTTTTTTACTATGGAACCACCACTTAGTTCTAAGTTGTCTTGGTAGTTTTTGTTATCATTTCATTATCAATGTTTGAAGGAGTTGCTGCCCGCAACCAGACAATCCAGATATACACACAGGAAAGAGACTGCTACAATTCTGCAAATGAGCTGCTAGCTCATTACATTCACAGAAGGTGGAAGGAGGAAGGAATTCCACCTCTGCCAGATTAGGAGGCCACTCATTGTAATCTCTTTCCTCGTGACAGCTACAACGGCTCTTACCAAACCCAAAGAATGTGGAGAAACCTAACAAAAGAAGAAGAAGCAACATCTTAAGTAAATAATATCAACAAGATTACAATGATGATAAAAATTAAACATATAACTATAAATCCAGTTCATTCTAGGCTTCCCGGTTCTCCAATTAGCGAAGGGGATTCTATATGAGTAGGTCTGCTGAACGGATAACAGCATATAGTCATTAGTGTATCTTCTTCAGCTTTACCTTCAGGCCGAGATCCGTTGCAGTCTCTGAAAGCCACTCTTCTTCAGGAGTCTTCTTCTCTCCCCCTCCAGTTACTAAGGCCTTGGCTGCCCTGGTGTCAGCTACTTCTTGTCCTGGTCCTGAAGCCTGAAGCCTGAACTGGAAATGGAGAATGTTTGCAGGATCTTTTAGCTGTCACCTTCACTGCAGTCGGTGTTAGAAGAACTTGGAATGGTCCCTCCCAGTTGTAGCATGTGCTGGTGGTATACCTTTTTCCAGGATCCAGTCCCCGAGTCGAAAGGGATGAGCTGAGACATCTAGCAGAAGGGACTGGAACTGCTGAGCATACTTGTGCTCCTGCTGTTGAGAAATATATGAGGTCAAGTGTGAGTCTTGCAATACAAAACTGGGTAATTCTGATGGCTCAGGTGTATAAAACGTAGGTGGTCTTCCATATAAACAGTTCAAACAGAAAAAAATTCAGCCTACCCCTTGGGGCATTTCTAATGTTAAAGCCAATGGCAAGGCTTCTAGGCAAGACAATTTGGTTTCTTTACAGAGTTTCAACAATTGCCGCTTTAAAGTCTAATTCATTCTTTCAACCTGTCCAGAACTCTGGGGATGCCATGAGTTATGGAGCTTCCAAGTAAACCCTAAAGATTCTGGCAAACTGAATAATTTTATAAGAAAATTCAGGTCCCTTATCCAAGTCCATTACTCGTGGAGGACCGTATCTGGGTACAATATCTTTTAGTAACACTTTAGCAACTTGCTGAGCCTTTTTTATTAATAGTTGGAAATGCTTCAACCCATCTAGTCAATTGATCAACAATAAGTAACAGATATTTAAGCCTTTTTACAAAGTTTAAGTCAATAAAGTCAATCTATAATCACTCAAAAGAAATAAAAGCCCATGTTTTGCTCCTGGAGGTCCTCCCGGCGGTTCCCCCGTTAGATTGCTGCTTGCGCACAGCAGACAATCCCTAACAGCTCACTTGACTAAGGGGTGGACTCTGGAAGCAAACCATTGTCAGTTAACTGATTCTGCCATTTTTATGACACTCCAGTGAGTTTGCTGATGTAACATTCTCAAAAGTTGTAACCAATAAGGTGCATGCATTGCTGCCCTGTCATCTAAAGTGTTCCATGATCCTTCAAGATTTTGGACAAGACCCCATGAAGTCCACTGTTCTGTAATTTCGGGAGGTAAATTAATGTACAAAGTATCAAGGGGGATTTCTGTACAGGTTTGGACAGGGGCTTGCACTAGCAATAAAGCAGGTGGAGGCAGGAGAGATGCCTCCTGGTCAGCCATACAATTCCCTAAAGAAATCAGAATCAAAGTTTGGAGTGAGCCTTGCATTGCATAATGCCTGTGCATAATCCTTGCATGCCGACTATGTACCCAGTTTTAAGTTGTGTTGCAATGTAAACCGCTATGATTTAAGAATAAGGCGGTATAGAAGTCATATTAAATAAATAAATAAAAATAAAAATAAATAGCCTTAGGGAGCTAGATGGTTTCTAAAAGCGCACTGACTAGATGGGAATTAGCAATCTGAGTTCCTGCAGATGTGAGGAGCCCCCACTATTTCCATAGTTGACCTATAGATTGAGTAATGCCAATGTAAATGTTAACTTTGCAGATTCTAGCACAGAATCAGGAGAATCTGGGTCAACTATAGCATAGCAAATGCAGTGAATGCCTTGGACAATTTTAGAACTTCCGTCACAAAAGAGTGTCAAATCAGTATTTTCCAGGGAATGTCTGAAAGATCAGGATGGGGTTTTTCAGCCAGCTGCACAACTTGACAGAAATCATGGTGAGAATCTCTGTCATCAGGATTAGGCAACAGGGTAGCAGGATCAAGAGTGTTAGTCCTCACCAAAGTGATATTAGTAAGAGTGAGAAGTTCATTCTCATACTTACTCAATCTCTGGTTTGAAAAATGGTGAGTATCCTTTTGATTCAGTCGCAAATGTACAGTATGAGAAACAGTCAGCTCATGTCCTTGCATGAATTCTTGTCTTTTTCCCACAATAGCGGCAGTAGCCGCTACCACTCTTAAACAACCTACAGACCCCTGGACTACTGACAGGAAAAATAAGCTATGGGTTGCTTGCGCGGTCCCAAATCCTGGGTAAGAACCCTGGAAGCCACCCCCCTCAGTTCGTGCACAAAGAGGGTAAAGGGCTTGCGGTAATCTGGGAGGACAAGGGCTGGGGCTGTGGAAAGGGCATGTTTAAGTTGGTTGAAATAAGAGCTGGCCTCCTTGGTCCAGCATAATTCTTCTGGTTCCTCTTTTCGAGTGATGGCAGTAAGGGGTATGGACAATTCCCCAAATCCAGGGATCCAGGTGCAGCAGAAGTTGGCCATGCCCAAAAACCCTCTCAATTTCTTTTTTGTCAGGAGCTTGGGGCAATCCACTATGCCTTTCATTTTGTCCTCAGACAGTTTCCACGGAGGTGGAATAAGTCCCCTAGATGTAGGGCAGGCACCGGCATGGTGAGTGGAGCAGAGGGTCCCTGCAGCCCGACCCCAGAAATGACAGGCCCGATTGGGGGTTGGGCTGTGGGGAAAGGGGCATCCAGGTGACATGCAGCTGATCGGGGCTCCAGCATGTAGCCACATTGCCATGGCAATGGGAAACCATGGCACCGTGGCTTCATGCAGGAGCCAGACTGAGCTAGTCCGGCAGAGCTCTGGATGTCTGGGGTGCCTGAATTGGGGCAAGACCTTAATGCCCAGTTCCTATGCCATGATTTGCTCCTATGGGGCTGTTTGGCCCCCGCGGGAGCTGAATCAGGTGCATCTCCGTGCCATCCAGATTTCTGGGCGTTCAGACGGCCCGGACATGCACCTATGGAATTGGCCTTTTACTGTGTGGCTCTAACATAATAGGCCCCATTCTCATATCAGTTTTTCAGATGCCCAGCCTGGCCTAGCACATTTACTGTGTAGCTCTATTTCACATAACAGGCCCATATTCTCATATTAGCTTGCTTGTGTGCCCCACTGCTGGCAAATATAAAATAATGAGAGGTCATTTACCCAGTAGTCAGTTATGTCCATAATGTCCCCCTCAAAACTGTGGAACAGTGCTGAGTGATGCAGGATATAGATATCATCAGTTGACCCTGCAAACCTTGCCACCACATTCAGTATCGTACACCACTTGCACATTCAGGGAATGATAGTGCTTCCAATTACAGAACGCCACTTCCCTGTCTCTGGGTGGGATAAGTGCCACATGTGTGCAATCAGTGGCTCCCATCACATGGAGTAGGCTCACAATTCTCTCAAATTGCTGTTTGAGGGTCACCCACTGTTGCCTCTCAGTAGGAAATACAATGTAGTTCCTAACCTGGCTGATCATGCTGCGCAGTACTTGGTGGAAGCATCTGTCAAAGGTGGAACTGGGCATTCCTCAACTGCAACCACAGATGTTTGGAAGCAGCCAGAGGCAAAGAAATGTAGAGCACTCAGGAGCTTTGTCAGCCCTGGTATGAAACATGACCGGGCTGTAAAAGGCTTGAGGTCAGTTCTTATATCCTCATAAAGCTCTCTTATGGCTCCTGTGCTTAGCCTGTAGAGGGCAATCACCTGGTCATCAGAGAGGCCAAGGAGGGTGGCACTATCTCTGTAGATATGGGGCCTTCTGGGCTGGATATCCCTCCTCTGAGGACGCAGGGTCCACTGCACTCCAGGCTGGTGCCCTGCACATTGGCCCCCACCACCTGAGCTGGTGCAGGGGGCAGCGGCTGGCCCAGGTGTTGAAGGGAATCCTCACCTGCCTCAGGACCTTCACTCTGCAGCCATAGTGCTACTTGTGCCACTATATAGTAGGCCGTGATATAGCAAAGCAGGGAACCCAGCCCACAGTAATTTAATAGGCTGGACTGTAGGTTGGCCTTGCTGCACAGACCTGGCAAATGGCCGTTAGTGAGGACCAGGCCCAATTAACGACAGCTTTGAGCTGGCATTCCAGTTCCACGCAGCTGTACCTCTAGCACCCACTAATCAGGACCAGTAGTAGCATACCCTCACTGACACCACCCACTCTCTGCCAATTCACCACCCATTCTCCACCTCTTTTTCCCTTGCCAGTCGTAGCCACGTTAGCTTTCGTTGCGGCTGTGATATCAGCACTTTATGCCAAACGAAAAGCTACCAGGTGCTCATAATACCCGCAGACGCTTTTAACGCCATTTAGTAATTGTACCCCTAGATTTTCCTAGGTTATGTTTTATTTCCAAAGTAAACAGATTCTTTAGAAGGTCAACAGTTCTTATTATTCCATGGTCAATCAGACCTTAATGGACCAAGGGATGAACAATTCCTGTAGAAGAGTGTCCATACTTTGGATGACTCTTAACCAAACTTGCCTCTTGAAAGTTTCAAATTGTTTCCTATTTAACTATGCCACTGCATCCAGGATTTTGTAAATTTCTATCATATCCTTTCTTAATTGTTTCTTCACCAAGCTGAAGAGCCCCAACTTCATAAGGGAGATATTCTGCCTCCTTTATTTGTTTTGTTACCCTTCTCTGGAACTTTTCTGGTTCTGCTATATACTCTGAGAAGGGCAACCAGAACTGCACACAGTACTCCAGGAGCAGTCAAGCAAGGGACCTACATGGAGGAATAATGGTATTCTATAATCTGTGCAGCTCTTTTTAAGTCTAGTAGTGTTATAATAATCCCAAAGAGTAATAGCAGTAACAATTGCTGTACAGGTCCACAGATCCTTAGCTTCAGGAAAGTGAGAACAAAGTCTGAGATCTAGTATGGTCTGTGGTATTGCAAAAGGAAGGGAATGGACAGAAGAATTAGGTGATCTGGATTTAGTGTGCTAGGCTAGGGTATACAGCATTTCAGTGTTTTCAACTCATGCTGGGGCAGCTGTAAGCAGCTCCTGACATTTAATTTTCTGGCACCTTTAGGGGGTTATTTTAGAAGCCCTATTGTGCTTTGGGCATCTGAAAATGTGCATAGAGACGTTTCTAGAGGCATTTTAGAAGCTGGGTCTGTGGTTGTCCACAGTGTGAGGGCATCCACATCTGGAAGGAAGTGTGGTGCATTCATGGCTGGGGCATTCCTATGAATCTGGATGTCACTGCCTGAGCTTAAAAACATCCTGGATGTCCAGAGTCACACCTAAGGTTATACATTCTCCAGGCACGAATAGGCATCAGAAAAGTGCTAATTTTGGCCATAAAACATCCAGCAGGTGTAAAGAAAATGGCTCTCCACCATCCCCAATACTCTGTACAGTCACAATGATATCAGCAGTGGGATTTGAACGCTGGCTTTCCTGGTTCTAGACCTCTGTTCTAACCATAGACATCCATGGTCTGGAATACTATTCTGGGCTTGTCTATGCAGATGCCCCTGCAGGCATCCATATCAGGCAAGTGAAATGGTGCCTGAGGTTTGACGTGCCTGCTTTTATTTCAGACTTTCTGGCTTGGACATCCCTGATTGCATTTGGACATCATTTGTAAATTCCACTTCACATGTCTTTTGCCAATGCTCTGAGGAAGGGTAATGAAAAGGTTATAGCGGTGCACAGGGTAAAGAGGAAAGAGAGAAAAGCTCTACAGAAATGTTTCAGAATGTTACACATCCTCGGGTTTTTTTCCAATTATATAAAAGAAACGAAGCATTTGAGAAGCTTGTGGGCTGTGGGAAGGATGATGGAATAAACAGAGTCTCGTACTTCTCAAATTACTGGCATACTGTTTTGCGGTGATCTGTCAATGCGGTATAGTCAACAAAATGACTGTCAGAAGCATAAGAGATGATGATATAAAGAAAAGGTAGTGCATTACTAGTCCCTGAATTGGGGTGGGGGAGGTGGAGAAGGAAGCTAGGTGATAAAAGGCTCTATTTTTTAATGTGCATCAGCACATTTATATGCATGCCAAGGCAGGCCATTTAATGCAGTACTTACTGAAAGGGATTTAGACTTAAGTTAATGCCATGTTGAAGGAGTTTTACTGCAGCCAGTAATATACATATGTTTCTGGGAGAGAACACATGTGAATTTCAGTTATGACTAACACAGAACCTTTGCCAGGCATTGTAATACCAGCCCTACTCCCCACACTCTCCTAATGGGCTACTCTTGGGCCAGAGTAACCATGCTACTTTGAAGTGCATAGCCCCCACCCTCCCAACATGATTACAACCCCCCCCCCCCCCCCGACAAGTACTTCAAATAGTGGATTGAAGACATGAATAATGAGAAGCTAGCAGGAAAACATGAATAATACATGAGTACCAGTGGCACGCTGATAACCAAACCTGCCTTCTAAATCTGAGTTCTGTATGAAACCAAAGAGTATTTTTCTTATTAGGGACTGGGATTTCATGAAGAGGTGCCACTTTGTCTAGGCCCTCCTTTAGTGCCGAACACCAAAATCTAATGGTGAATTGAGTGGTTGCTGGGGAAGATTTGAGGGAAAATACAGAATAGTTGCTTCTAAAGATTCCAAGTCTAAGGAGTAAATGTTTCTACCCAATCTTTTAGTAGGTTTTGGGACTCTATTATGCCTTATCAATGTAAGAGAAAATGTAAGATAATGGTCTGTCCAGGAGATAGGTGTATAAGTCAGAATTGCTGGAGAGATCAGATTATAAAATGTGAAGAACAAATTTAGGGGATGGTCAGAATTGTGCAAAGGGACAAGTACTAGAAGGCAAAAATCTAACATATTAAATGAGGATATAAGACTCTATAGAACAATCAAAGGTAACATCTATGTGAACGTTATAATCTCCCAGAATTATTAGATGGTCATATTATAGCAAGAGATTGACCACGGGTAAGAAAAATGCTTCCAGTCAAGGGGTTGAGAGTGTAGGTGGATGACATACCAATAAAATAGCAAATAAAAGCAAATACCTGGTTAGAAAATAATAACCTCAGCATCAACCTAAAAAAAACTGAAGCAATGTTCGTAACAAGAAAACCAGATACTACTCTCCCTGAAACAATAACAATTAACAACACAACAATCCCAATCAAAAAGGAAGTAAAATACCTAGGCATCATAATAGACCACACACTTAGTATGCTCCCCCACATAAAGCAAACTGTAAAAACCATATTCTATAAACTTAAGACCATTCAACACCTACGACCAATACTAGACACACATGACTTCAGATCTGTTATCAGCACACTCATCACTCCACACTTTGACTATTGTAACAGTCTACTTATCGGCCTCCCCCTCACAAGCACCAACTTACTCCAAAGAGCTCAAAACATCTGTGCTCGAGTAACAGCAAAAGCACGCCTTACTGACCACATAACTCCCATCCTCGCTGAACTACATTGGCTTCCCATAAATAGCAGAATATCATACAAAATACTATTAACTACATTTAAACTTATCAACGACATATCACCCTCACATCTAACCACTCTACTACATACTCCAAAAGAACATAGAACCCGCAGACAAAACGCAACTCACTCACTAGACATAAAAAAATCAATTCGAAAAACAAAAAAAACCACAAGCTCAAGAGCATTCTCATATGCAGCCCCCACCATATGGAATAAACTCCCTCTAAGCCTCCGCAAAATAAAAGACCTACAGACATTCCGGAAAGAACTAAAAACATATCTGTTTAAAGAATACTTTATAAATCTTAATGAACCCCCTCCAGCACCCTCACCACACCTCCAAAAAAATCCTCCATAACCTCAGATCAAAAAGCCACAAACCACATCGCATTTAGAAAAATCAACCTAGAATCCTCAGTGTATTAAAATCCCTAGAAATCCCTAGTGTATTAAAAACCACGATTAACAATTGAATAATGTAAATATTTAACTAATGTAAATAGTTACAACATCTGCATAATTATATATTCCATGTTACCTGTTGTTGTTTACGAAAAGTTAATTGTACGTAGTTTGAAAAAACAAGATGTTCCATGTAAAACCATGTTCATTATGTTAATTGTAAACTGTTCATTGTGTTACTTGTAAACCGCCTTTGATCTTGGGAAAAAGCGGTATAGAAGAAAAGCATAAATAAATAAATAAAAATAAATAGGATCTGGAGGGGAAGTGGCAAGGTAAATTAAAAGTACATCTGAAAAAGAGAGCGAACAAATGGAGCATTGGCCGATTTCAAAACTGGAGGATGAAAAATGGTAACACCACCTCCTTACCTGTTCTTCCTATCAATATGCAGAAATGAAAAAACTCTTGGAGATCCGTGTTACCTCACTGAAACCAGGTTTCCATAACATATTCTCTTAGGTGTCTGCAGCTAGTATCATTATCTTTGTAGTTTGGTCATGGTCATGCCATGTCTTGGTAAATGGAACCGACATTCATTCTGTGACTTTCTTCAGGGTGAAGTGATTATGCAGTGAGTGTCTGTTCTTATGTACAGTGGTTCTTAAAACCAGATTTGTGGGTTTGAAACAGGAAATTAAAATTTTGGCTGGAAACCTCATTGAAGAAAAGGCAAGAAATTCAAATTTGATTTTGAGAGGAAAATTCATTGGAAAAAGGGGGAGTTTTGACATTTGAATTTTAGCAAGCAGGTTTTTTAGATAAAAGGTGGGAAAATGTAAGTAGAAATGATAGAGAGGGAATTTGGATTTTAGCAGGAATTAAACCTTCTGTGAAGGAGGGGTTGCCATGCTTTGCCAATGTTAAGTCTTTTGTCTCCATTGAAGTTTCGTGGGTGCCTTACTATTTTTACTGTCTCTTTGCTCCTCCTTGGCCACCAGCATTCTTCTTTTTCCAGGATTCTTGTGTCATCAGATTTGATTGTATTGCCAGTTTCCATCACTTGGAGGGCTACAGCAGATTTCTCGGTGTTGTAGAGTTTATGGACCTGATATTCAACTAGGCAGGCTATGCGCTGCTACAGCACATAGCCCTGCCCACTCACCCCTAACCCCGGATATTCAATGCCACAGTGACGGCATTTAAAATCTGGTTTTGGCACCTAGAGAAAACTGCTGAAGAGCCTAATCAGGTAGCGGTGAAATTGCACCGCTACCCGATTAGCATCAGCGGCTAAAACTAGGCGAGCCAAAAGCTAGCGGTAGTCTCTGCCTCTGCTCTGCTCCGGAATGCCCCCAACATGCCCGATGCATGTAAGTGCCGTTGAATATTCAGGCTTAAGACATTTACATGGTTTACAGGGTTGTAAACCATATAAATGCCTTTCGAATAACGGATCCTGTGTCTTTTGTGCTCTTGAAGCCTTTCTTCTATGGTGAAGCCAGTTTCGCTTATATATGATTGGCTGCAGATGCATGGAATTTCATAGACTCCAGCTGTTCGCAGTGGAGAGATGCGATACTTTACTTGTGTGAGTGAGGATGACAACTTCTATGTTGTGCTATACGCTGTACTGATATATTTTTTAAGCAGTTTGTACATTGTAATTAAATCTGAAAGTAATAGTCTTCTTCCAAAGTAAACAAATGTTCAACAAACCAATCTGGATTGCACTCATATGCTCACATGTGTATTAAAGTCTGCAGATAGCTCATAGATTTGGCTTGGATAGGAGGTCTACCAACTAGATGGGACTTTTTTTTAGACATATGGAGGGATTGTATTCAGATCCTTCCCCTAGAGTGCAAAGCCAAGTTGTTAATGCAAAGTTATCTCATTGTGCTATCTATCCATGAAAGAAGAATGATTGTCCATGTACGCCACCTTGGACCCTTCAGCTTTTGAGGAATGAGGGAGGATAGGGAGTTAGGGAAGAAGGATAGGGAGATTAGTTGGAGGCTTATGTCTTGCTGACCATACATTGTTTGGGAAGGGGAGCTTGTAAAGTGTGGATAGGAGTATTGAGTGAGTGGGAGGTTTCCTACTAAGTAATTGGCTGCAACCACTATAGTTTGATGCTTTGGCCAAGTTGGACATCCCTTGTATTATCTGCTATTGATGCATCATTGACGATATTGGTCTTCAATTATCAGCAAATATTATTAGGGAGTATGGCGGGGGATATGTCAATAAATGGTCAATTGATTTGGGGACAATTGTAGCGTGTGTAGCAAATCCCATGAGTCATGATGCCCTGTATTTTTCTGTATTTTATATTAGGTATTTGGATTGTTTCATACAAAATGGCATACTCTTGAGGATTTAGCTTGAAAAAATGGGAGGGAGATTGGGAGAGTGGAAAATTAAAATTGAAATCTGTTCAGTCTTAAGGGATCTGCGAGTTTTGTCAGTCATAAGTGAGTTATGATAATTTACTTTTAGCACTTGTTTTACTTACTGATTAATAAATAGTTTTAAACATTAAGGGGGGCATTTTAGAAATGCTATTCATGGGCATCTTAAAACAGGGCATGAAGATTTTCAAACACACAGACATCTATCTCCATAGCCAGTTTAGAAAGTTGGATATGTACATCCAGTGTGAGCACGTCCATGTTGCACGGGTGCATGATGGAGCTGTGGCCTGTGTCATGAGGTAGACAGCACAAAACCGGGAATATTAAAGAGTAGTGCAGAGGAAGAGCTTACTTGTCATGAGCTAGACAGCACTAAGCTTGAAACATTAAAGAACAATGCAAAGGAAGAGCTTACCTGTAATGAGGTAGATAACACAGACCCTGAGATATTACAAAGTAAAAAGAAAGAAGAGCTTACCTTGCAGCCACAGGTGCAGTTGCAGCATTCACGGTGCAGAGAGGCAGGGAAAAGGAAAACAAACTTTCCACATGGTTTTAGTGACGTAGTAAGAATTGAGGGGTCCAATCAGGCTCACCTGGACCCAGACTCACGTTCTACATTAGTTGAGCAGAGAGATAAAAACAGGTGGGAAATCCCACAGAAGTGGAAGTGGAAGGAGAAGGAGAAGGAGAGAGAAGGGAAGCTGGAGCCTGGATTAGGGCTGGAGCAGGAGTTTGATTGTGAGGAGGAAAGCAGAGACCAAAGGAAGTCTGACTGCAGTTCCAGGCAGCCTTGGAGAGAGGGTGAGAACAGAACTCCCAAGCAGTTACAGAAAGACACGTTGCCTTGGAGAACCAGGGCTGAAGAAAGGCAGGCTGATAAACCCAGGAGAGCTAAGAAAGACAGTAGCAAAGTCTTCCCAGCCAGAGGGGTCCTCATACCGAGGCAAACAGCCCAGCCAACAGAAGGCAGAGGTCACGTCCAGGGAAGCTCACCGAAGGCAGGAAGTGAGTTTCCTTCAGCCAAGCACAGTAACCGGTGTTCCCAAAGAAGAGCAGGCTGCAGGGCAGAGAGAAAGCCTTGGCTAGAAGCAGAGGAGGTTGAAACCATCTTCTCCACAGGAAAAGATAAGTACCCTATCTTTTGTGAAGGGAGAGAAGGGGGTTTCCGTGGGAAAAGCCAGGCTTACAACAAGCTAGTGAACTCTTATTGGCCTAAGCCATGGGAAGAAATCCCCAGCACAGCTCCTGCTATCTGGGACACCCAAAAGCAGCTCCAACTTGCAGCAACTGAGGTTTCCCCAGGGCTCAGTGTCCATACACAGGACCAGGTCCTGGCCCTATGCAGTGGGAGAGCTATAGCACAGAAAACATCCCTGAGCCCATGGAATGTGCTTTATGTGTGGCTGATAACATAGAGTCTCTCTGCTAAGAAAAGGAGCAAGAAAGAAAGTGTAATTTTGCACATTGGAAATGTGATGGACTTTTACTTGATGGAAAGAAGTATAATTATTATTTAAGCATCCTCTACACCGGTGAAGCAACCGCTCTTTTATGTTGTCCTTATTCTATGACATCCACAAGGGAAAGGGAATAAAACCCAACCTTAATTTCACTCTGGTCACGACTACAGTGTCCTTAATTTCCACAACTCAAGGCTATACCCGGGTCTAGGCAACCGCCTAGGACTGGCATGGTCTCACACCTGGCATCTTATGGAGCTGCACATCGATGCACAATTTCAGAAAGCTGGTGCACTTCTGGATGTGGCTCCTGACATGTCCATGCCTGTACCTGTACCTGCTTCTGACCACAAATAAGTAGCAGAAAATTGTTTTGTTTTGTTTTTTGTGGCAGCAACACTTACAGGAGGAAGAGAGAATTGTGCTCTTAGAACTACACTGATTTCCACCAGGTCAAGAGAACAGGCATATTAATAAACAGAGTTTTCATTTTACCACCCCGCCGCCTCACATCTGAATTAAAAAGCTGGCAGGCTGGGACATGCATGCATCATAGTATAAATGCCACTGAATTGAAATACCACAGTGGACTACTCTTTGTACCCATGTCTGCAGTCATGCATTTCAGAGACATCCACATTCTAAAATGGGCTGCAAACATGCACATACCCAGCCATACCATGTGGATGGGCCCACCTGCTGAACCAGTTGTAGGGATATGTATCTTTGGGGGATGACATAGAACTATTTCAGAAGGCACTTACATGTGCCTTTCTTCATGTCTGCCACTCCCCCAGGTTTTTGGACATTTTGATCTGGACATTCCAGATTCTTCCTCATCACCCAGGGTGGGTGCCCCCCACCGCTATGCCTGTGCCAGACTCTGTGTGGCATTGTGTGCTGTACTGCGATGCAATGCACCCGCCCCGCCCCCTACCAACCACATAGAAAAAGCATAGCAAACTTATGATTAAGCTGGTTTGCCATGGTGCCTCACGATGTACCTCCCCCTGCCAGCCCCACAGAAACAGCATGGCAAACCTCTGATTAAGTTGGCTCGTGATTCATGAGACTTTGGCTGGGAGAGAAGAGCGGCAGGCTCCTGGAATGTGAGACACCATGGCAAATTGGCTTACTCGTAAGTTTGCCATGCTGCCTCCATGGGCCTGATGGATGTACACCTTCCTCATGGCTGGCACCCTGGGTAGGCCACACCCACCATCCCACCCATGGTATCTCACTGGCTTTTAAAATGGCACTTAAATTCTGAAGATAGAGGAGAAGTGGAAGAATGGTATCAGAATCTGTGTAGCATTATGTTTCTGCATAATATTTCCTTAGGATATTGTTGTAACCAAGTGTCATACAATATTAGCATGCTATTTCTCCATTATGGTTTACTTTAAGATATTTATCTTGTCAGATATTTCAAGTTCAAAGTCTTGAGCCTAAAAAAGTGAGGAGAATAATTTCTCATGTTAACTGCCAAAATAGTTTGTGAAATTGACCATAAAACTACAGTAGACCTTAGGGAATTGAAATGTTTAATTTCATGTAACTTTCGCAATTACCATTGTCTTACTGGAGAACAAAACCATTTATTTTTTCAGTACTGATCAGGTTTTTTATATGAATTCTAGAGATGCAAAGAAACAAAGGATGGGCATTCATTAGTGTTCATTTGGTTCGTTAGCACCTTAAAAAATTAGTATATTCTAAATTGATTTAATGAATATTACCCTATGAATTAACATCTGCTAAGAATATAAGAAATACCATACTGGGTCAGACCAAGGTCCATCAAGCCCAGTATCCTGTTTCCAATAGTGGCAAATGGTTATGGTTTTGTTTATTTGATATACCGAAAAAGTGACAAAACAATATTTGCAGTGTACAAAGTTAAAAATAACAATAAATCATAGAAAATGAACAACATTAAATGAAGGAAAAGAATACAATATATAGTATAAAAATAACTAAACAGGGGAAAAAGGACCACTAAAAGGAAGAAGGCAAGTTAAAGACTGACTCAAACAAAACGTCTTAAGTTTCTTAAAACTTTTATAATTTGTCTCAGCATGCACCGAAGTGGGTCAACAATTCCAGAGAGAAGGGGTGGCTACAAAAAATGCTGATTTGCATATAAACTCGTATTTTATAATTGAGGAGGAACGTATATACAACCGAAAGCCATGTATAGAGCTCTAGCCAGAGCGTGTAGAGAAACGAAAGGAGGAAGATAATCTGGAGATGCATCATGAATAATTTTATGTACAAAAGTTAGAACCTTAAATTGAACACAAAAAGAGATGGGCAGAAAAGGTTGAATTGCACAAAAGTGTCAAAGAGCCAAGAAAACAGTTTTAATAATATGAGAAAGTTGATGAGAAAACAACAATTCCAAATCCAAATAAATAATTAAGTAATGTAAATAAGAAAAAAGAGGTAAAGTGAACCCTTTCACAATAGGAACTATGGAAGGAGAAGAGGAAGAACCTGATAACCAAATTGCAAAGGATTTAGAAGGGTTAAACTTCAGGGAGTTCAACCTCAGCCAGGTGGAAACTGAAACCAAACAAGAGTTGATAGGTGTAAGATCCGGTGAATTACCATCAGTTACTTGCATAAGAAACAAATCATCAGCATAGGCATAAAATGATATACCATTAGACTGAATCAAAGTAAGTAAAGGTGTAAGAAAAATATTAAATAATAAAGGTAAGAGAGAAGGGGAACTCCATAGGGTAGTTTACATGATAATGAAATATCACTATGTATCTGAACCTGAAAGGTTTTATTTTGAAGAAAAAAAAGACAACCACAAGAAAGATGTCCCTCAAACCCCAATGTCATAAAGTCGGTCAAGGAGTACATTATGATCAATAAGATGAAATGCTGAGGTTAGGTCTAATGAGACCTCAGTAATAATCTTACCTTGGTCTAGGGTGCTATGAAGTGGGCAAAAACCCGATTGTCGGGGGTGGAGCAATTGAGTGTGTTCCACATGATCTGAAAGCTGGTGAAATACAACTTTTTCTATCAATTTTGCAAGAGAAGATAAATTTGAGATTGGACAGTAACACTGAAGAACCAGGGAATTAGCTTGTTGGTTCTTAAGAATAGGCTGAAGTTATGGCTTTTTTCAATAGATCTGGCATAATACCTGAAGGAAGTATCTGGCAGGCTCCCAAAAAGTTACACACTTTCCACAATGCTTATCCAGGGATAAGCAGTGGATTTCCCTGGTCCTCTTTAATAATGGTTTATGGACTTTTCTTCCAGGAACTTGTCCAAACCTTTTTTAAACCCAGCTACACTAGCAGCTTTTACTGCAACCTCCGATAACACATTCCAGAGTTTGATTACTCGATGAGTGAAAAAAATATTTTATTAGTCCTAATTGGACTACATTTTAGCTTCATTTGAGTGTCCTCCAGTCTTTCTACTTTTTGAAGGAATAAACAACCCATCTACATTTACCGATTCCATTCCATTCAGTAATTTATAGACCTCTATCATATCTCCCCTTAGCTGCCTCTTTTTCAAGTTGAAAAGCCCTAACCTTTTAAAACTTTCCTCATAGGGGTATCCCTCCATCCTCTTTACCATTTTGGTAGCTCTTCTCTGCACTTTTTTTTAATTCTGCTATATCGTTTTGAAGATATGGCGACCAGACATGCACATAATATTCAAGGTGCAGTCGCACCATGGAATAATACAGAGGCATTATAATATCCTTGGTGGTGTTCTCCATTCCTTTCCTTATGATTTCTAGCATTCTATTTGCTTTCTTGGTTGCCTCTGTATACTGGGCAGAGGGTTTCACCATATTATCCATGATGACGCCTAAATCTTTTTCCTGGGCGGTGGCTCCTAAAGTGGAATCTTCATTGTGTAACTGTAGAGTTGTTCTTCCCTAAATGCATAATTTTGCATATGTCCACATTAAATTTCATCTGCCATTTGGATTTTCAGTCTTCTAATTTATCAAGGTCCTCTTGCAATTTTTCACAATCATCTTTGTTTTAATAACCTTGATTAATTTCCTGTCATCAGTAAATTGTATCACCTCACTCATTATTCCCATTTTTAGGTCATTTATGAATATGTTATAAAGCAGCGGGCCCAGCGCATATCCCTGGGATATTCCATTATTCACCTTTCTCCATTGAGAAAATTGGCCATTTAGTCATTCTATCTGCTTTCTATCTTTTAACCAGTTCCTGATCCACAATATTACACTGCTTTCTATCTCATGACTTTTTGATTTCATCAAGAGTCTCTCATGAAGGACCTTGTCAAAGGCTTTTTGAAAATCTAGATACATAACATATATCAACTGGTTCTCCTTTGTCTACCTGTATATTCACACGTTCAAAAAATATAGCAGATTAGTAAGAAAAGACTTTCCTTGGCTAAATCCATGTTGGCTTTCTCCCATTAAACCAGGACTATCTACATGTTCAGTAATTTTATTCTTTATAATGGATTCCACCATTTTGCCCGGAACTAACATCAGGCTTACTGGTCTGCAGTTTCCTGGATAACCCCTGAAACACTTTCTAAAGATTGGCATCACATTGGCCATTCTCCAGTCTTCAGGTACTACAGATGATTTTAATGAGAGTTCACGGATTACTAATCTGCAATCTCATATTTCAGTTCTTTCAATTTCTTCGGATACATAGCATCAAGTCCAGGTGATTTGCTACTTTTCAGTTTATGAAATTGTTGTAATTAATCTTCCTAGTTTATCAATATTTCTTTCAATTCTTTTGATACATCACCTTTAAATACCATTTCAGGCATGGGTAACTTCCCTACATTTCTTCAGCAAAGACAGAAGCAAAGCATTCATTCAGTCTCTCCGCTATGGCCTCATCCTCCTTTAGTGCCACTTTTACCCCTCTATCATCTAATGGACCAACTCTCTCTCTCACACAGGTTTTTCACTACAAATGTACTTGAAAAAGGTTTTTATTATGTGTTTTTGCTTCCATGGCAATCTTTTTTTTCAAATTCTCTCTTTGCTTGTCTTATCAATGCCTTGCATCTAATTTGCCGGTGTTTGTTTCCTGTTTTTGTCATTTGGCTCCTTTTTCCTGAAAGATGTTTTTTGGTTACAGCAGCCTCTCTGACCTCACCTTTAAACCATGCAGGTAGTTTTTAGGCCTTCCTTCTACTTTTCTTAAAGTGTGGAATTCATCTTTTCGGGCCTTCCAAGATAGTATTTTTAAACACCCATGCTTGATGTAAATCTTTAACCTTAGCAGCTGCTCATTTTAGTTTTTTCTTAACTATTTTCCTCATTTTATCATAGTCTCCCTTTTGAAAGTCAAAAAGTAGAACTGTGAATTTCCTTGCTATCTTCTCTCCATTTATTAAATCAAATGTGATCATGCTATAATCGCTATTGTCAAGTGGCCCCAACACTCACTGCCATCGTCTTCCCTTTTTTACATGGAATTTCTTTCCATAGAGTTCTACAGTGAATTTTGTTTCCTGAAAAACTTTAATCCTGTGTGCCCTCTTTAACATAGAACGCAACCCCTCCACCAATTTTATCTGCCCTATCATTGCAATATGGTTTGCACCCAGGTATCACAGTGTCCCATTGGTTGTCCTCCTTCTACCAGGTCTCTGAGATGCCAATTATATCTAACCTTTCATTCAGTGCTATACACTCGTATATTCTAGCTCTCGTCTTATTTTTTAGACTTCTAGAATTTAAATAAATAGAGTGGAGGAGTAGCCTAGTGGTTAGAGCAACTGCCTAGAACCCAGAAGATCAAGGGTTCAATTCCCACTGGCATTCCTTGTGACATTGGGCAAGTCACTTTACCCTCCATTGCCTCAGAAGAAAAGGCTGGCAATCTACTTCCAGCGATACATTGCCAAGAAAACCCAGAGGTAGCTGGGTTGCTATGAGTCAACACTGACTTGATGGCACTAAAAAAAAAAAAATAATAATTTAAAAGAAAGCATTTTAGAGGATGTATTTTATTCATATTAATCTGGTTATCAGTTGATGGGGTAGTTTGGAATCTTTCACCTCTGTCTGCTCTGTACTTAAGGGCATCTGGGCTACTTTTATCTTTATTGGAACCTCTCTATCGGGATTCCCTAACTTCCTTCTTTTGCTAGTATCCTTAAAGAATGCATCCTTCCAAATCATGATCTCTTGGGTGACTGTCGACTTTCCCCTATTACCTAGTTTAAAAACTCCTGTTTCTCCTTTTTAAAGGTCAGTGCCAGCAGCCTGGTTCCATCCCAGTTAAGGGGGAGCACATCCTTTTGGAAAAGACCCTCCCTTCCCAAGAATTTTGCCCAGTTGCTAACAAATCCAAAACACTCTTCATTGCACTATTGTCTCATTCATGCATTGAGACTCTGGAACTCTGCCTGCCTTTTGGTCCTGTGTGTGGAATGGGAAGCATTTCTGAATTTCTGCTTCCTACCTAAAAACCTTAATATGGCCTCCAGAACCTCCCTCCCACACTTTCCTAAGTTTTTGATACCAACATGTACCAAGACAGAAGGTTCATCACTATCTAAAACCTTGTCTAGGTGGCACGTGAGGTCCCATATCTTCATATAAAGCATGCATGTTAACAGATGATCCTCATGTCCACCAGTCATGCAAATATCTATGTGCTTAATGATTGAATTGCCAACTATAATGGCCTTCCTAACTGTTCCCTCATGGGCACTTGGCCCTGGAGACACCTCCTTGGTGAGAGAGGGTTTTACATCACCTGGAGAAGAGGTCCTAGCTACAGGATCACTTTCTGCCTCATCAGGGTGATGCTTTTCTTTCACAAGACCTCTCTCCTCCATGGCAACTGAGAAACTGCCAGACTGGAGGTGGGACTTCAGTACTACATTCCTGTAGGTCTCATCTATATACCCCTCTGTCTTCCTTAGCTCATCCAAGTCTGCTACTCTAGCCTCCAGAGATCAGAGTCATTCTCTTAGAGCAAAGAATTCCTTTCGCCTAGTGCACACATAAGACCCCTCACCAACTCAGAAACAATCATACATGTGATGCTCAATGCAAAAGACTGGATAGCCCCCATCTCGCTGTTCGACTTCAGTCTGCATATTAGTTTAAAATTTTGTTAAGATATTTAAGTTGTTTACTTAAAGTTACTAGGGATAGTTGTAGAAACACAAGTATACCTAATAGATTTCAGAGGCTTTGTTCACTTCAGGATTAATTTCATGGCCTTAATTAATGAAGCTATACCTGATGAGGATAACCAGCTACACCTGAAAGTGAATTTGACTACCTCTGCCCCTGTAAGAGCTATAAGAGCCTATAAATCTAAGATTGTGCCTGGGTTAGGTGAGAGTCTGGGTGGGCGGGAGGAAAAAAACACAATAGAATCTGGTTTGCTAAAACATTGCCCTGTATGACTTTAAAAACCACAGAACTTTAAAATAGACAGAGATTTTATCAGTTTAAACCCAAAGAGTTCCCTTTAACCCAAGAGACTGAAAAATTACCAGCAGGTAAATACTTTCAATTGCAGCATCCGTCCCATCCAGACCAGCTTTTCTCAGTAGTCCTGCAGACTGAAAAACAGTCAGCTCTGTTTGACCTACTTAAATCTGTGCTTGTAGGGAAATTTCTTTTCAGTTTCCTTAGTGATTCACATTGCCTTTGTTTTGATAAAGGGAACCTTTCAAATTGACCTTTTGAATCTGTCACTTGGCTAGAACACCTATTTAAACAATTTCAAAGTTCTCTTGCCTCTTAAGTGGAAGGCCTCTTGGTAAAGATTTTCTCTAGAAAACAAATGCTATTTATATATGCAAATTTACTCTTATCTGCTATGTTAGTAAAGCTATACCTTTATACGCAGTGCTCTGATTGAATGTTAGAGTTTGTTTTAAGTAAAAAGCTGGCTTGCTAAAACAGTGCCCTGGCTGAGTCTTAGGTTTATGCTTACTAAGCAGTGGTAGGGCTGCCATGTGGTATCTGAGCCGCGGTCTCATTGAATTCAATGGGGCCGATACCGCACAGCAGCCACTACCGCTGCTTAGTAAACATATCCTTTAGAGTTTGACTTAAGTAAAAAGCTGGCTTGCTAAAACAATGCCCTGTGTGAATTTAAAAAACACAAAGACTGTCAGTTTAAACCCAAAGAGTTCCCTTTAATGCAAGAGTCTGAGAAATTACAAGCAAATAAATACTTACAATTGCAGTATCCTTCCCAGCAAGAGCAGCTTTTCTCTATCCAGAGTAAACCACATATTTGTTATAAATAAAAAAATCCAGTCCACCTTCCACAATATGATCATGCAACATATACCATTTCTGGCTGGTAGAACGTGCATTTATTAAAGCACACAACATCTCCCCACTCTTCACCCTCCCTCCCTCTCTACATCAACCAATACATGTCCCCTATCCCCATCCCCCTTAACATCCCTCCCTCCAAAGCCAGCATAATCCCACTCCCAATCACTACCCAAATAACTTTAAAATAAACACATCCCTAACAGAAACATAAGCATCCTTTCTCATGGTAATGTAAAGGCCATTATATAACATTCCTATTCAGCTATATTCTGCACATTTTTGAACGTTTCTTTATCTAATAAAGTGCTATGACATTTATGTTAGTGATTTTAGAAGGGCTAGGCGCCATTTTACATGTGTAAAAGCTGATTTACATTGATTCCTCATCAATTGGAATTTTACATATGGACTTGAATATCCATGCTACTAGCTATATTTGATATAGGCTATTAATTATTATGTAATATATCTGCTTAGCTATGTGTAATGCAACATTACATAATGGCACATATATGTGAGTCACAGTTTCTCATGCTTAGTTAATAAACAGTATAGATGGGTGTAGTGGTGTGGCAGTAAGCTAAAACTTTATCTCCCAGTTAGAAGGTGTGGTGCACGGCTGCCCGATTGTAACACCTAGCCTGTTCAGCCTGCGCTTTTCCCAGACTGAGTTTGGCCACCTCTCTGGCTTTCTCTACAAATTATGCTCAGCACGGGGTTCTTCTTCCCAGGTTTCCCTCACCACATGTAATATGCCTCTAGGCCATTTACAAAAGAGCAACTCAAAAGGTGAAAATCCCGTGGAGATACCTCACAGATGGCAAACATCAAATAGAATAGGAGAACATCCCAATTCTTCCCGTCCTCCTGTACAAACATTTTTAACATCAGAGTTTTGTTGAATCACTCAACAAGACCATCCATCTGTGGGTGATATACTGATGTTTACAGCATCTTGACCATCACCAAGGCACACACTCGCTTCATTACTTTGGATACAAAGAGCGTTCCTTGATCTGTGAGGATTTCATTGGTTATTCCCACCAGTGAAATACTTCACACAGGGCATTTGCAATCATAATCAGTTTAATTTTCCTGTTTAATGTATACCCAAGTTATTATACCTGTTTCACTGTAAGCACAAATCACGAAATTGAGATGTGCAACTCTAATGTTCATTGTAAACCGCACTGATGTCGAATAGCGCGGTATAAAAGAGACTACAAATAAATAAATAAATAATAGTCATCATATTCCTTAGAGCAAGTGCTTCTAGATAACAGGTAGCATAGTTTAGTATAACTAAAATATATTTGTTGCCTCAGATGGCTCACTCCAAGGGACCTACCAGGTCCATGGCTACCCTTTCAAATGTGGTTTCAATAACAGGCATAGGCACTAGAGGGGCAGGTCAGACTCTGGCGGGGTTATAAAGTCCCGCAGCTAGCTGCCTTTTTTTCTTTTATGTGTGATCCTGTGTCACCTCTCAAATTATTTTCTATAACCACAAAAATGCACTTAGCTGAAGCCTCTTAATTTTCACTCATCCTTCCGTTAATCCTGAAGAGGAAGATGGAGCATGACGCGCGCGTTTTGAGCCCTAAGGCTCTGTATCAAATGTTAAACTCTTCTTCAATTCAAAAAACGGAATCCCAACAAAACGCCGTCGTCGCGGCTGAGGCATACGTCTCTCCTCTATGGCTGCACCATCAGACTATACGATTTTTTAAACAGGAGCACAACCTATCAGAAAGGAAACACCCCACGTGAAGGGGAATCCCAATTCTGATTGGTTCTCTTAAGATGACATCAAACTATCGAATACCATTCAACCTCCCAATTTAAACCTGCCGGTTCTACTGTATTCAAAGAAAAAATCCATCTTTGTTCTGATAGTTGAAGTTGATAGAGGCGATCTCCTCCTCTGGGATCAGCTGGAATGTGGTCAATAACTGTCCATCGTAAATCAGTAAATGAATGATTGAATTGTAGACAATGGGATACCATCGGTGCTGTCAGGACTCTATTTCGCAATCGGGAAGCGTGTTCCATTAAACGTATCTTCACAGTACGGCTAGTCCTACCAATGTAGAGCAACAAACACGGGCACATCAGCAAGTAAACTACATAGCTAGAGAGACAGTTCGTATCCCAGCGTCGTGTAAACAGTTGTTTTGTTTTTGGATGTGTCCATTGTAGCCCAAGCATAGATAATGCACAGAATTGACATGATCCACATGTTAAATGTCCAGTCTTAGCAGGAAGTCGATCGAGTCTATCAGATGGTAATGCTGTCTTCATCAGCATATCGCCAAGATTCCGCCCCCGAGAAAATGCTATCTGAAGAGGTTTATTAAAACAATCAATTAATTGTAACATTGGCCAATGTTGTTTTAAAATCTTTAAAACTGCAGAGCTACCTTCAGTAAATGGAAGAATACCCACTATTGAATCTTCTGAACTTTGACCCGAATTGACACAATTAGGATCGAGCAACCATTCGCGATGAACGAAACGTGCTCGTTTCATTGCTTTTTGAATGATGTGACTGGGGTAACCACGATTAATTAAACGATGACTCAATTCAGAAGCATGGGTCATATAATCCTCGAGTGTGTCGCAATTCCGCCGTAGTCTAAGAAATTGGCCAAAAGGTAAACCACGTTTAAGTGGGCCAGTGTGGTAGCTGCGAAAATGTAACAAGCTGTTTCTTTGTACATTTTTTCGATAGAGAGTGGTATGTAAACTACCATCCAATAATGTAATTTGCAAATCCAAAAATTTGATCGTAGTAGAATGGACATGTGCTGTGAACTGTATATTGGTCCGTACAGTGTTTAGCCAATTCAAAAACTCAGTGAGCGCCGGCAAATCTGAAACCCAGATAAACAGAATATCATCGAGGAATCTTTTCCAAAATAAAACATTTGAAAAACCAGAAAATTGTTGTATTTGAGATGACTCCATGTGACCCATATATAGAGTAGCTATGGAGGGGGCACATGTGGCCCCCATCGCTATACCTGAAATTTACTGGTAGTAGACACCCTCTGAGACAAAATAGTTTTTTGTAAGAATCAATTGCATCATTTTTAATAAAAAAGATCTTGGAAGTCGAGATGGAGCGGTCTGAAAACTATCTGCCAACAACATGAGGGCCTCCTGTTGATCTATCTTCGTATAACATCCCTCAACACTAAGGATTGATACGTTGATAACACAGGATCCAATGGACCAGGGGGAATCCAACGGGAAGAAGGCTTTACTACCGATGAATCGGGGTTGCAAACTTTTCCTTGAAAATATTGAATAATATGCATAATTGTATAATTGTATATTGAATAATATGCATAATGAATAATTGTTGCATATTATTCAATATTTTCAAGGAAAAGTTTGCAACCCCGATTCATCGGTAGTAAAGCCTTCTTCCCGTTGGATTCCCCCTGGTCCATTGGATCCTGTGTTATCAACGTATCAATCCTTAGTGTTGAGGGATGTTAAACAACTAGCAAGTACCTCTTTACACCATTCCTCCAACTTGTCCTGTAGGGATTCTGTCCTTGAGCCGCTTTCAAAGTTTTGCGATGTATTTCTCAAACAGGAGGCTTGTCAGGTGCCCTCCTTTCTTCTTGATACAACCCATCTATTACAGTTGTTGTCAACACTAAAGGTCCCTCCAGGAGCTTTTCTAGTCACACTTGATGTAGTCTCGCTTTATACGAAGATAGATCAACAGGAGGCCCTCATGTTGTTGGCAGATAGTTTTCAGACCGCTCCATCTCGACTTCCAAGATCTTTTTTATTAAAAATGATGCAATTGATTCTTACAAAAAACTATTTTGTCTCAGAGGGTGTCTACTACCAGCAAATTTCAGGTATAGCGATGGGGGCCACATGTGCCCCCTCCATAGCTACTCTATATATGGGTCACATGGAGTCATCTCAAATACAACAATTTTCTGGTTTTTCAAATGTTTTATTTTGGAAAAGATTCCTCGATGATATTCTGTTTATCTGGGTTTCAGATTTGCCGGCGCTCACTGAGTTTTTGAATTGGCTAAACACTGTACGGACCAATATACAGTTCACAGCACATGTCCATTCTACTACGATCGAATTTTTGGATTTGCAAATTACATTATTGGATGGTAGTTTACATACCACACTCTATCGAAAAAATGTACAAAGAAACAGCTTGTTACATTTTCGCAGCTACCACCCTGGCCCACTTAAACGTGGTATACCTTTTGGCCAATTTCTTAGACTACGGCGGAATTGCGACACACTCGAGGATTATATGACCCATGCTTCTGAATTGAGTCATCGTTTAATTAATCGTGGTTACCCCAGTCACATCATTCAAAAAGCAATGAAACGAGCACGTTTCGTTCATCGCGAATGGTTGCTCGATCCTAATTATGTCAATTCGGGTCAAAGTTCAGAAGATTCAATAGTGGGTATTCTTCCATTTACTGAAGGTAGCTCTGCAGTTTTAAAGATTTTAAAACAACATTGGCCAATGTTACAATTAATTGATTGTTTTAATAAACCTCTTCAGATAGCATTTTCTCTGGGGCGGAATCTTGGCGATATGCTGATGAAGACAGCATTACCATCTGATAGACTCGATCGACTTCCTGCTAAGACTGGACATTTAACATGTGGATCATGTCAATTCTGTGCATTATCTATGCTTGGGCTACAATGGACACATCCAAAAACAAAACAACTGTTTACACGACGCTGGGATACGAACTGTCTCTCTAGCTATGTAGTTTACTTGCTGATGTGCCCGTGTTTGTTGCTCTACATTGGTAGGACTAGCCGTACTGTGAAGATACGTTTAATGGAACACGCTTCCCGATTGCGAAATAGAGTCCTGACAGCACCGATGGTATCCCATTGTCTACAATTCAATCATTCATTTACTGATTTACGATGGACAGTTATTGACCACATTCCAGCTGATCCCAGAGGAGGAGATCGCCTCTATCAACTTCAACTATCAGAACAAAGATGGATTTTTTCTTTGAATACAGTAGAACCGGCAGGTTTAAATCGGGAGGTTGAAAGGTATTCGATAGTTTGATGTCATCTTAAGAGAACCAATCAGAATTGGGATTCCCCTTCACGTGGGGTGTTTCCTTTCTGATAGGTTGTGCTCCTGTTTAAAAAATCGTATAGTCTGATGGTGCAGCCATAGAGGAGAGACGTATGCCTCAGCCGCGACGACGGCGTTTTGTTGGGATTCCGTTTTTTGAATTGAAGAAGAGTTTAACATTTGATACAGAGCCTTAGGGCTCGAAACGCGCGCGTCATGCTCCATCTTCCTCTTCAGGATTAACGGAAGGTTGAGTGAAAATTAAGAGGCTTCAGCTAAGTGCATTTTTGTGGTTATAGAAAATAATTTGAGAGGTGACACAGGATCACACATAAAAGAAAAAAAGGCAGCTAGCTGCTTGGTGTGGGACAGTTGACACTACTGTCCCTCCTACAGCATAGCTTCGACAAAAATATGAAAGTAATGAGGTGACATTTAGTGATTCTTGTAAAAATTCTGCTTTATGTGTTTCACTTTTTGGGGGTGGTGATAATTTTGGGGTTATAAAGTTGGCAGGTGAGGCATGATTGGCAATATAACTGCATCTGTTTATGGACCCCGGGCCAGAAAAATCAGGCCAAAATATGCCCTAGTGTTTTCTCCACCCCCAGGTGTCATCCTAATAAATGTCTATGAGCCAATCATAACACATGCTGAAGATAGTTCCCCAGCCCTATCAGTTGTTCTAACTGTACTCCCTCTAGGGTCCTCTTGGCTACTTAATATAATAAATCTCCCTTTAGTACAAACCAAGGGAAGGTTCATGCAGGGTACTCTCTGTTACCTACTGGAACTCCATCCACCTCCAAAACCCGCTCTTGGATATATTTAAGGGACTCATCCTCTGGTTGGGTGCTCCTGAAGCTTCCTGGGTCTTCCCTCAGCCCCCACTCTGGTAAGGGGTTGGGTCACAACTGCTGAGCCCTGAGCTATCCACAGGGGTTCCTTCCCTAGGTGCTACCTCCCCAGATCCCTCCCCCACAGCTGCCCCCAGATTCTATGTAGTATAGCTTTTCCTAGTGATGCTGACTCTGGGACTTAACAGGCTTGGGAGTCTTGACATATAGATACTGTCTTCCGGGGGAAAGATCTCTGGGAAATCTTCCTGGTCCAACTTAGCAGAGCCATCAGTCAGCCAGGCCCATATAGCTTGAAGTTTGGGTGTTCTCACCCAATCACCACTGGATACGGTAGCCAGGGCAGAACCACGAGCTTGAACGTGGAGTCTTAAGTAAAACCCCATGTTATTGAATACTGCTTCTGGTGTCCATGAACACAGGCCAGGGTTACTGTCTTTGCATAGTCAGTTTGAAATCGGGTTACTGTTTCCTGATGAATGAGGGGTACAGACACTTCCAGAGTCCTGGAAACGGGTCCCTTTGAGCTCCACAGGAATCACAAAGTTCTGTGCCCTCCGGTGGGGACTGTCCACAAGCACAGGTATGAGGGGTAGTTAGGCTGACCTCCATGGATTCTTCCATACCCAGGGAGAATTCCCAAGCTCCACATCTAAAACAGGTAAAGGGTCATTGCTGGGGCCATTCCCTCGCTTAGGAGGTGACTTTGGGGGTCTGAATATGGGAGCCAACATCCATTCCAGCTTCCCTTTCTATCCTCTTAGGATAACACATGACTTCTTCCCCTTCTCACTGTCTGCTTCAGTCACCGGCTGGGCTTCAAAATACCTCTCAGCTATTTCCAATGTGCTCCCCGGTGTAATCTTGGGGTGTTGACATACCCACTGTTTCATGGGGGTCATCAAGCCCTCCAAAAACTGCTCCAACAGCACAATCTTGGCTATCCCAGGCCAGGTCTTTCCCAACGATTGCAATCACTTCCATGTGAGATCCGTCAACCGATAGAGGAACCTCCGAGAGCTCTCTTATCTAGAGTTGCCCCCTTCGGAGTCGCCAGCGGTAGGCCTCGAGCATACAGCTGGCCCATTCCATTATAGGACCCTTGACAGCTGCATATGTAGCTCGACCATCTGGATTGGTGCTCTGGAATGCAGCCTGACTGCTGCCCATCATCAGAGTCCCCAAATAAGTAGTCTAATGCGCCTCTGGCCACCTGACCATGAAAGTGGTTCATTCAAAGTTCACCAAGAAATGGTCTGGTTCAACTTCTGCCATAATTTTAAGAAGCACTTGCGCTGGAGGGTGGAGTTGAGGTCTCTGCAGCGCCTGGGTTATCTGAGCTAGGGAACTCTTGTGTAGCTCCCCCTGCGCTTGAATAAGAACCTGTATCTGCTGCCACTGTTGTTGCTGCCATTCCAGCAGGGTGTGTTGACATTGTTGCTGTTACTGCTGCTGACATTGTTGCTGTTACTGCTGATGCTGTTGCTGTTGCTGCTGACTTTCTGGCAGAATCTGGAGGAGCCGCACCATCCTGGCTTGTCACTGTTCTTGCAGCTCCACCACAGTTTCCCCTTCTGCAGCTGAGTTAACCTTGCAGTATTCCAGCCCCAACAATTTTTTAGCGGCCTCTAGTGGCCAAAACAAAGCCTGTCTGTCCAACACTGAATAAATCAGTAGTTCCCAAACTTGGGGTCAGGATCCCAAATGGAGCCACATCATCAGCAGAAGGCGTCACAGAAACATGGTCATTTCCCCTCCTCTCTGTGCTTTCACTGGACCCTTGCCTTCACCTGGGTAAGCTTCCTGTTAGAATGGAAGCCTATGCTGAGTACTGGGATCTGCAAGCACACACTGAACACTGAAAGAAAAGGACCCTTTTCTGACTGCTGCTGCTGCTTTCTGCTTTAGATGAATGGAGGGAATGGAAGGAAGCTGGAGACCTGCTATTTTGATTTCATCATCATCTGGGATCATGTGAATTTTCAGTTGATCAATGGGGTCATATGGGATAAAAGTTTGGAAAGCACTAGACTAAACCTTCTGAAAGCTCCCTAACTAGGGTGAGGCCAGCCCTCTTAACCCTCACAAACAAAAAAACCGCTGACCTGTTGTAGAGGTCCAGCCCTGGAGAAACCTAGATTTGCCCTCAGTCATGTGGTAGAGAAAATCCCCAAGCTGCCATAAAATGTGGTAGTGTGTTATGCGATAGGGAAAGGGTTTTCTGTTAAAACACCAAATAGACTACATTTCAGAGAAAAAAACCTTGTTTTTATTCAGATCCAGTTTGTTACACCTTCACAAAGCTGGTCTCCTGGTCCTTCCTCCAGCCCAGTTAAAGTTCCTTCCTTGCCTAGTTAAAGTTCCTACCTTTGTTTGGCTTGCCTTGAAAGGACTCCTGGCTCCACAGACCTCTCTCCCTTCTGCAGCCTGCTGAGTTTTTAACCTCTCCTTATGAGCCACACCCTCACAGCCCTGAACTCTGGGCTGCAGGCTCTTTTAAAGTAGCCTGTTGATAATCCCTCTGGAGAGAGACAGGCAACACTCTATAGACCCCCTCACAATAGGTTATTAATACTTTTGTTTTTTCATGTTCTGAATGTTTGTGGTGATAAAACATACTATAAATGCTATTGAAAATAATAGTTTAAATATCTGATCAACTGTGAACTTCATTGCTTTAACAGTTTAGGAGTTTCATACACAGACTAGTTGATGAGCCAGTTTGAATTACAGAATTGTATATTCAGTGAAATTCTGATGACATCATTTGGGTTGCTGGGGTTAGTGTTGGGTGTATCTGGATTGGGATAATGATTGGGAGAAGAAATTATGCTGGGTTTGGAGGGAGGGATGTTAAGTGGGGTAGGGACAGGGGGCCATGTATTGGTTGATGTACAGAGAAAGGGAGGGAGGGTGATGAGTGGGGAAACGTTGGTTGCATGTGGGGAAATGGCATGTGTTGCATAATCTTATTGTGGATTTCTTATTTATAATCAAAGCATGGTTTTCTCGGGCTGTGGGGGGGGGGGGGGGTGGTATCTTGTTGTGTCCTGATCAGGATGCTTGATTATGTGGAAAAGACAGAGTTTTATTAATAAACTTATTGCCAACCCTACACAGGCCATGTTTCGCACACTTCATCAGGGGTTGATCAAGTAGATAAACTCTGTAGCGATTACTGAGGACACATCTCTGAATAACCTTAATGTAAAGGTAATTCTTGTGCAACTTACAGTAGCACTTCTCTCTCAGCCCTGTTTGGAAAGAGTTTTCTGTCTCCACAGAGAGAAGTGCTACTGTAAGTTGCACAAGAATTACCTTTACATTAAGGTTATTCAGAGATGTGTCCTCAGTAATCGCTACAGAGTTTATCTACTTGATCAACCCCTGACGAAGTGTGCGAAACACGGCCTGTGTCAGGTTGGCAATACGTTTATTAATAAAACTCTGTCTTTTCCACATAATCACGCTTTGGACTGGGTTTGTTGGCATACGTGATTATTTGCCTTTTCGTGGTGCTGATCAGGATGCTTGTCTTCGGTGCCAAGGAGAGGTAAAAGGGGATGGTTGGGGTGGTAGTGTATTTATTATTTAGTAAAAGATGGGTTTTGAGTCAGAGAAGGTGGGAGGTGCTCCAGTGGTGTGAGGGTTTCATCAGGTGTGGTCAAAGAAATGAAGAGAGCGAGCTTTCATGGTGGTTGGGCTATCACGGTGGAATAGGCTTCTTGAGGGGCTACGGAAGGAGTCAGTGTTGGGGCACTGCTTTGAAAACATTTTTATTTTCTCCATACTGTCTTCTGGTAGGACTTAGGCTCATGAATATTTTAAAATAAATAAATTAATGTGGTTTGGCAATTAAACTGGAAACTTGATATTGTCTTCCCCATCTCTCTCCTCTTTCTCCGCCCTTCCCATCTTCATTTCTCCATTTTCCTGCCCATCCGTGGCCCTCTCTCCTTTTTTTTGTCTTCTTCCTATCCCTGCTATTCCTTCCCTTGAGATCCTATTTACCCATCCAAAAACAGCAAAATAAATTATACAGCTACATAGGCAAGGTTGTAAAACTACTTAAGTTTATTTGTATAATGTAAAGTAAATATATTTATTATGTAAAAGTATGCACATTTTTAGCAATATGCCACAGCATTGCCATAATTTCATAAACTTTGGCATCTAGTTTTCAAACTCTTGCTGCTAGATCCATTCCATAGCTTTTGTAGGAGATGGGAGACTGCCTTAAACCTAGCCCTCCCTGTCTGATCTTCCTGGGTTGAGAGTGGGTGAACCCTCCAACAGTGTCTAGGGTTGGCAAATAACCTAAATCCATAACTGCTCCTCGTGTCTTTCTTATCTCTCATACCATAAATTCTGCTTCTCAATTCTACAACTCTTTAAATGTTCATGGTGTTATGTACCTAAAAGACAGTCCTTGCTTCATGTAGCTTATACAAACAAAATAAAGAGCTCCTCTTCCTTCTCCTCTGACCTTCAGATACCTCCCCTAACCCACTGCCTAACGGGAAAATTAAATAGCAGACAGTAAAGGAGAGAATTTAGCAGTGAATGGGGTGATCTGGATCTGTGACCAGGTGAGGTTGCAGTGATCAGGTTGGTGGGAGAACAGTATGATAGTCAGGCAGAAGGAAGATGATGTGGTAATCAGTCAGAAAGGAGGAGGGTCAACAGTTGGAGATGAGATGGAGAGCTGGCTTGCCTCCCAACATCAGTACCAATACTAATAGCAACAGGAGGAGGCAGGGATATACCTCCTGGTTTCATATGATTGCTCAAAGGACAGGAAATTCTAAACCAGGAAACAGATTCCTCAGTAGTTTTCTGACCTACAAAATGACACACAACTAGAGACCATGTGCCCGATTTTTGAAGGCAGTTATACAGGTAACAGCCCATGTTACTCATGTAAATGCCTTAACCGGTATTTTCCAAAACCGGTATTTGGAAAAACCCGATTAAGTCCCAAACATGCCCAGATGCTATTCACTTAGCAACAGGGCATGTTTTGGGCGTTCTGGGGTGGAGCGGAGGTGGGGAATGGCACTAAGTGGGTATCAGCGATTTTCAATGCTGCCCGCTTAGCGCTCTGTGCCTTAAAGATTAATGAGGAAAACCCTCACCTATCTTTAAGGCAAAAATCGCTGCTGGCTGCTTAGTCTTGGTGGCTGCCGGCCTGTGTGGCGTGACCTGGATTTTCATTTCCGTCGCCACAAAAATGAAAATCCATGTTAAGGAGGTCGGCGTGCCTGCCTTAATGAAAATCGGGCCCCATTTTTTAAATATTTTCTTTAGATCATGATGATGAACATCATTTTCCCATTTCTAGTTTAAAGCTCTAACTGATCATCTTTCTAATACACTTGTGTTCTATCTAGAAAAAAAACAGTGAGCTTGGGTACACATCTGGAAGATATTTTACAAACAGTAACTTATGTGCCCCTCACCAATTCATTAACCATCTGTTTACATTCTTCCTTTTCTGGACCTTTCATAGGACCTTCAAAGGACAACTCCCCCACCTATCTGCTCAGTTGCTGCTATTCTGTATTTAACATTGCTTTACCCAGTTTCATAAAAACTGGCATCATTGTAGAATTCATTGCTTCTTCATAGTTCACTGATGCTGCATCCTTCGTCATGCTTGTGAAGAGGTTTTTACATGCTTTGCAAAATGCCAGATAAATCCTCTCAAGAGACATAATGGAGTCAGCAGCTAGTACGCCTGATTTATTTGCCTTTGTATATATTTTATTCTCAGAATTCCGTGCCTCGCCACTTACCGAGCTGACCCTTCTCTGATGCTAGCTTCAACATGTTTTAGTTATGTTTTTCTTAAGTGGTGCCATTTCCATTCCCATATAGAACAGCAAATATGTTTACAAGTGGTATTTCAGCTGGTTCTATATTTCTCATGATGTATCATTGCTGTTTTTTCCCTGCCTGTCCATCTTTCCTGTTCGTGCTGTGGTGGATTGCAATATTGTGATTTTTCTTCTTTTCTATCCAATGCGATATTGATGTCATTAGCTCCGCTACTCACCAATTCATCTTCCTTTTCTAGTTGATGCTGTTTAATGAGGAATCTTTAGAGCCTTGTAACTCAGACATCCTTGGTTTATGTGCAGAACTGAAACAATTTATTACATTACATCTCTTTCATATACGTTTATATGGTCAGTAGGAGGCCTTTTTGTCAGAGTGGTGCCCCATAAAGATTCTGGAATATTTAAGTCAGAAAAACAAAGCTGAGACATGCTAGGTTTTAGAAAGCACAAAAAATAACCTCCCAGACAGCAAGACAAATTGCTACCATCATACAAACAACTTAAATGATAAAATATTATCCGTAAATAAAGCAAATGCAAATGCATTACTTGTCGTCTATTCATATCAATTAAACTAAAAATAGCATGTTGGAGATTTTTAGTTCATTACTTGAAGGTGGTAGAATATGTTTTTCCGAAGATTTTTTTAAAAATGTAAATGGCCAGAATTTCATTTTTTACGTACATAAAGAATATAAATGAAGGTCTACAATAATTCTAAATATCTTCACAACCGAGCATAACACATCAAACTCTGTTCTCTATACTGTACATATTAGATTTTTATTTTAACATTTTGATTAAGGGATATCAACTTATTCAGTATAGGCAATGGTCATAGGACATTTATGAGGATCACTACTATCACATGTACAGACATACCTTCTTAAGAAACTTCATCATTTACCCCTCAGAAATATGGTGGATGGGGTCACAGAAACATGGCCATTTCTCCTTCTCTTTGGACTATCACTGTGACCTATGCCATGTAGGCCAGTCAGGATATGGCCTATCAGCCAGTGAACATTCATAGGTCCTTGCCCTCTCCTGGGTAAGCTTCATGTTAGACTAGAAACACACACTGACAAAGGGAACCCTGTGCTGACTGTTGCTACTGTTGCCTCTTCTGTTGCTGCTGTATTCCTGCTTTACATGAGTGAAGGGATGGGAAGGAGGCTGGAGACCTGCTATTTTGATTTCATCATCATCTGGGGTCATGTGAATTTTCAGTTGTTAAAATGGGGTCATACAGGATCCAAGCTAATTATCTGAAATGAACCCCGTGGAAATTCTGGATGAAACAAAAGCAGACAGTTGTTCAGGCTCAAGAATAATATACTGGGTACCCCCCCCCCCCCACCCCCAAGCTTGACTAAACATCTGCAAAGAAATCTAAGAAAAATACCCCCTCCCCCATTTGGAGTATGGTTGGCTTCAACAGAAGAAACTGTTTTTGTCTCTGCTGTGTTACTCTTGAAACACCAGGAAATAACCTTATTTTAAATTCCATAAAATGGGTATCCTTACACCTAAAGAGTACGTTAAGAAGCCAATCTCTGTCAGCTTCCAATGCAAGAGTTACCAATAATGTGGCAGTCAATGGTAATTCTGAATCCAATCTTTCCAAAAATGCAGTCAGATCCAAACTGTTGTATGACATTGCAGGTGACTGCCATTGGTTTACGTTTAGAAATTGATAAGTAGAAGACTCTAGAGGAATCTTCAAAATAGATACCAAAAAGTCTTAAACATTTCCTGAGGAGAAACTGTGGGTACCTTGGGAAAGTTTAGTAACTGAAGGTTTCACTTCCTATTAGAATTCTTCAATAGCTCCAACTTCCTATGTACAATTCCTGAATCCTTTATAAAGGCCTGAGTATTGGCCTTCAATGTTTTAACATTCTGTTCAAGCTTTACAACTCTATCTTTTTAGACCTATTAGCACCCGGTCATGTTCTTCCAATTTTTGAGAATTATAATTAAACAAGCTGGAAATATGTTGCAATTAGGCAGACAGATTTCTCCAAGGCAGAAATCCCACCCCATAAGGTTTCAGAATTAAAGGGTTTTGGCCTTACCAAGGCGGTTGTAGTACTGGCAGAGATGAATGCAGAACCAGAGCTTCCATGGAGGACAACTCAGCAAGCCATCCAACTCCAACCAGCTGCACAATGCCACTAGGAACCTTGGCTTGACCAGCCAGTTCATCCCTAATCTGGGCAATTTCCCTAGTAGAGAAGCGCTTCGACAAAAGAGGTAGAATGCTGACATCAACTGTCTCTGCCACAAGTCATGGCCCAGGCTGCGCCAGTGGCTCTTGGTTCTCTGGGCTTAAGGATGTCTCAAGTTCAAGGGCGGGCGATGGGTCTCCATCTGGCCTCATACCACCCAGTGAACGCTCTGGAGATGAATGCCTGGCAGTCAACCCAACAAACTTGTCCATCAGGTCACCGAAAGTGAGTTCTTTAGAGGCGACTAGCTGTACTTGCTGCATGGCCTTCCTTTTCCAGCCAGTTACTTTTGTCCAACCTCGAGGGCTCATATCTTCCCATCCAACTCCTTCCCACGATTTCTACACTTTACTGAGGTGCGTTGTGCAAACTTCCAGTATTCTTTCCATGGCCCCCAACGTGGCCCCAACAATACCTTGAAGACATGGATGGCTTCCCAGATTGCCTCAAGTGTCACCTTCTTAGGCTTTTCTCCCCAAAGCAAAGACAAAACAGGTATTCCTGAAGTCATCTTCATGCCTGCCTGTTGTCTGTTGATGGCAACTGGTTAAATGTTTGACTTTCATTTTCTCATCTGGAACCTCTATGCACTTTGAGTAGGAATCTTTTTCCCAACACTCTGCCTATGTTTGTTCATGTCTACAAAACCTTTCAGAGCTCTGCTCATTCTGAAGGGCTTTATATCAGCCTTTGCCTGACTGCATACCCCTGCTCCAATTCCTCACTTAAACCCTTTCAGGAAAAGAAAAACCTCTCTTAGTCCCTGTGTAAAAGCTCTGCAGGTTACCTTGGCCATTTAGAGGGATTTTGTTCTCTTGGGTTTCCTGATTTTTATCTTTTTCCCAAGCACTCTCTGTCTCAGCACTGGAGTAGCTTCAGATCTTCAGATGTCTGTGTTCGGCTTGGCAGCTAAACACATTTCTATCTCTCTGCTCTGTATCTTTCGCCTTCACTTCAGCAAGCTGTCTTTGGAGTACTAACTGGTCCCAAGGAACAAGGGACTTTCCCCACTGCTGCAGTTCCCTCTCCTAGCTCACAGAATCACATGCACCCTCACACACATGGTGACAATATCTTGCACATAAGGAGGAAGGGGACTTTGAATTCATTTCTACATGCTGAAAGGAATCCAATCACTGCTGGCTTGTGCAGATTTAGTCAATCAGCTTTCCTTTTCACTACTATAGCAGTGCTTAAGCAGATTCAGCTGGAAAACTGTTAGTGCATGCCTGCAGAATTTGTTAGTCCATCAGCAGGCAGCATTGGTTCTGTTTCAGTTTTTTACTTGAACCAGTAAATAAAAACATTAGACATAATGAACCCGATTTTCAGCTGAACCCGATGAGGCGCACAGCCCTCCCCGCCAACCTCTAAACCAGATATTCAATGCCACAGTGACAGCATTGAATATCCAGTGATCACCTCAGGGACAGGAAGCCACTGAGGCTAACCGGGCAGCAGCAATATTAGCTGCTGCCTGGTTAGCGATTGGTGCCTTAAAGATAGGTGAGAGTTTTCCTTGCCTATCTTTAAGGCACCGATCGCTAACCGGGCAGCATGCAATATCGCTGCTGTCTGGTTAGAGCTATTCCCCACCTCTGCTCCACCCCGGAATGCCCCCAACACTCTCAGCTGCTAATCGGATAGCATCAGGGTGCGTAGGGGATATAGACTGGGATAGTCAATGGCACTAACCATGTATGTGCCACTGAATATCCCCATCTAAGGCATTTCCATGGTTTACTAGGCTATAAGCCATGTAAATGCCCTTCGAATATCAGGCCCAATAAGTCTATCGTGTAGTTGTTTTGTAAACTTATTGGGGGTGGAACCTGCATTTAAGAATCCCCTCACACTATCAAATCAAAGTCAAATTAATTTTTGAAGTTAACTTTACCTCCATTTTAACGCAACTTCTACCTCTGGCTCTTGAAGCTAAAATGGAAATAAAGTTTAACATTTCTCACCATTGAAGTGGTTGGTGGACGGTTGGCTGTAATATAGGTAAATGGATGGGTCGGAGATAGATGAGAAATTGGATGAGAGGTTTAGTGATTCTAGCCTTGACTTTCCCAGGTGCAGGTATCCTTGCACTGGGACTCTGGAACCCAAAGGACTTGAATCAAGAAAATAAATATCTCTGGGTACCCAAATTGGGAATCCAGTCTTCAGGACTCCCTAACATGGGGATCTCTGATCTTTGGTGGCTGGTTTCCTAACTTCCTATTGGCTTCCGTTGAACTGAATAGGAATTTAAAACTTTATTTTATCTCCAGGTGATATTCCCTCTGTTCACCTCACACTATCTGGATAGTAGTGTTGGGGCAGTCCATGGGTAGAGCTGGCACTTATTCAGATAGCGGCAATATTCAGAGCAGCTATCCAAATAATAATCCACATAATTTAGGACAGTAAAAAAGCTGTTCTACATGCCTGTCGATGTTGCGGTTGCATATCACTACTCTCTAGAAAGTGCCAGCACCGACTGCAATATCCAGATATCTGGATGCAAGTTAAACATGACAGCTAGTTAAAAACAAGAACACTGACTGCCATGGTTTGAATATTACTCCCACAGTGTAGTTTGCTTCATTAGAGTGATTCTATATGCAGCTCCTTTGCATGAATTTACATATTCATTGCACTAGTTCTCCTTACCATACATTAAAACCCTTCTTCGATCAAAAATGTATTTTAGCAGACAGAAAATCTGCATTTAGAGGAAGTAAACTACTGTGTAAAGTTTAGCATAGTTCATCACATCAGCTTGTTAGTAGAATATATATACTATGGGCAGAATTCTAATAGATTTGCATTTTCTTACCTAGATACAGTGATCTTTCTTTGGTTTGTGGACAAAATTTGATAATAAAAATCAAAAGTACTCTGTTTAGGCATGGCTTTCATTATCAGGCGGTCTCAAAAGAAATTGCGGGCAATGAATAAAAATGAGCGAGGAGAGCAGAAAAGGAAGGCCAAAGAGCTTGTTTTGTTTAAAATTAGAGAAATATGTTTCGGCTCCATTAAATATAAAGGGCTTTTTGCTGTGACCTTAATGAATTCTCACAGGAAAGTGTTCTTACAGTTGTTCCCAAGTAAAAAATATTTTTAAAAGACTTTTCCCTCGATTTTGCTAGTGTCGAAGGTCATCACAAAATATAAAACTCAAAAGCGGGTAGATACATGGAAGGGAAAAATAGTTCCCATGAACTACTGGAGTGTGGTGGGTATTAGGCCCAAATATCTTCTTTCTTTAGTTATTCTGCTGTTTCTGTGACATAGGGCTATGTTCAGTAAAGACTGCTAAAGGACATATTTTCTATGCAAGCCGATAATATGGGATTTAGCACATGCTAATGGCCCACAATAACAGTTAGCACATGTGTTAGCAGACAATGCGGGGGTAATTCCTTAGCAAGCAACAGAGAGAGTGATGGGTGAGGCAGGGGTCCAGCATGGATGTGTCTGTGTATTGTTGCAGTTGCAGTAGTGTGGGTATGGGTGAATGGGTGGAGTCATGTGCATCCATGGTGCATGCTAGAGTCCAAACCAATGTGGTATCTGCTGAGGCTATGTTGTACACACCCCCAACAGGTAGCTCATGACCTTTGCATGTACCTTGCGTTGATATCTACCCTAAACACATGATACCTGAAAAGCCCTAGCATACTTTATTAAACATACCCTAAGACTTAGCACACATGCAAAACTGTTTTAGCATGCAGGAGAAATAGTGTCATGATCAGAGGAAAAGTAACTTTAAAAACTATTCCTATGGATACAAATATATTTTACCTGACAAAGTGGGTTATTTAGTTTGAAAGTGAACTTTATTCACCCTGTGTGCATGTAAAAGTATGCTAATTTCTTTGTTTATTGGTTGATGCAGACTCCACTGGAATAGTAAGTTCTTTCTCCTTCTGCTCAGGGAACAAGACTTTCAGCTGCCTCCTTCCTCTGCCACTCCTTCCAGAGAAAAGCAGGCTGCAGCTAACCACAGGAAAAAAAATGGTCTGTTTTCAGCTTGTTTGGCTTTTTGTCCGCCCAATTTCAGACTTTTTTAGGTTCATGTAACACATTTGTGTTAATAAAAAATTAATGAATATTAGACCTTCTTAACAACACTAATTCATAGGTTAATGTGTTAAATTGTGTTTTGAACATACTAAGGGGTATGTTTATTAAAGATCATTAATGGTTAGTGTAGGGTTTAACCATACTAAGCGAGCTATGGTAAGCTATTGCATGCCAAAAATGCTCCCATGCTAAACATTCCATGCTAACAGCTTAGCATGGATTAGGGCAGACACTGGGTGTTTCAGGGGTTTGAGTGTACACATTGTGGTTAGGGTGGGGGGGGGTCTTTAACACATGCGGGGGTCTTTAACCAGCAATGTTAAATTTAGCATTAGTGCATTTACTGCCACATCAATGGGTGGCATAAGTGTACCCGCATTAATTGTGGCAAAGTGCTTCGAGCAGTGGTGGTACAAAAACTCCGCTAACTACATGAGGACAGACATGCTTCTGTTTATTAGCATGGGTCCAGCACTACCTTCACAGTAAACCTTGGGGTTGAATGAGCTACTGCATTTCAGAAAACATTCTTCTAAAATTTTGTAGGCATGTTGATGAACAATGTGTGCTGCTGCTTTTTTAATTCAGCAACTTTCCCAGACAATTCCTTCTTTCAACTACTTGAACCTTCTAGGGGTCCTAAGTTTAAATACACATGGAGAAAGAGAAACAGAGAACATGATGGCAGATAAGCTCAATACAGCCTATCCGGTCTGCTCACAAGAACATGAGATATGTCATACTGGGTCAGACCAAAGTCCATCAAGGCCAGTATCCTGTTTCTAAAAGTGGCCAATCTAGGTCACAAGTATCTAGCAGTTTCCCCAGAAGACACATGTTCTACAATAGTTGTTTTGGGACAAGCAGTGGATTTCCTGGGTCCCCTTTAATAATGGTTTATGGACCTTTCCTCCAGGAACTTGTTCAAACCTTTTTTAAGCTCAGCTACGCTAACAGCTTTTACTACATTCTCCAGTAACAAATTCCAGTTTGATTACACGTTGAGTGAAAAAAAAATTCTCTTATTAGTCTTATTTGGGTGACACTGTAGTTTCATTGGATTTCCCCTAGTCTTTCTATATTTTGATGGTGTAAACAATCGATCTATGTTTACCCGTTCCACTCCATCCATTAATTTATAGACTTCTATCATATCTCCTCTCAGCCGTCTCTTTTCCAGGTTGAAAAGCCCTAACCTTTTTAGCCTCTCCTCATAGTGGTATCCTTCCATCCACTTTACCATTTTGGTGGCTCTTCTCTGTAACTTTTCTATTTCTACTATATCCTTTTTAAGATATGGTGACCAGAATTGCACGCATATTCGAGGTGCAGTCATGCCATGGAACAATACAAAGGCATTATAATATCCTTGTTTTGATTCTCCATTCCTTTCCTTATGATTCCTAGCATTCTCCACTGAATGTTCAGCTCTATAATCTCTTCCTCTCCTTCAGATATCTGGTGTGCTCTTGAATTTAGATAATATATTTGCCTCTACCACCTTCACTGAGAGGCTGTTTAGTATTTGAAGCGCCCTTTCTGTAAACTAATATTTCTTTACTCCATAGCCTACCGCCTTTCATCCTCATTCAATGACCCCTCATTTCAGAGCCTCTTTTCTGTTGAAAGTGGCCTGACCTCTGTGTATTTATACCTTAGAGGTATTTGCATATCTCTACCATAAGTCCCCTTTATCACCTTTCCTCCAATGTATGCATATTTAGATCTTAAGGGCCCGATTTTCAGCTGCCCACCATTTAGAAGGACTATGTGCCAATGAGGCACACAGCCCTCCCCACCGACCTCTGTTTGTCCCCATATGCTTTATGTGGAAGACTGTTGACCATTTTAGCAGCTGCCCTCTGGGTTGACACTGTCAGTCCTTTTCAAGCTGCAGTCTCCGGAACTGTACACAGTACATCAAATGAAGACTCATTAGAGACTAATGCAGGGGCATTGTCATCTTTTTCCTGCTATGCACCCAAGCATTCATCTGACTTTTGTCATTGCCTTAATTACCTGTTTAGAAACCTTAAGATTATCAGATATGATTAGCTCAGATCTTGTTCTTATTTTGGTACAGAAGAACTTCACCCCAAATACATGATCTTGAAAGTTTTAGGATTACATTTTAGTTTGTCCTCTTTTAAATCTTCCGTACTCCCCCTTCCAGGTACATGAGAGATACTCATAGATGACTTATGGCAGTAGTCAGCATCTAACACTGACTGGCCATGATTACATATCAGGATGTAGTAGCAGACGGCATGCAATGAGATACACATCATACTAGGTCTGACAAACCCCAAAGGAAGATTCACATAATACTCCCCTTCACTATACAATACTGACTGGTTTTGCAGTTCCCTTCAGTCTCTCTAGTCCTCTCCCACCCCTGTGTCTAGCACTGCTTATCCCCCTTCCCTTCCTCTGCCACATAGTCATTGCATTGCCCCTCCAACCTCTTATTCCCCATTCTTGCATTTTCCTTACCAGTGCATACCCATCAATAACTCTCCCTGGAATGACCACATCTCTACAGGCCGGTGGTAAATACAACAAACACGAAGCCTCCACAACTCTGGTGTTCCTCGGAGTCCTTGATGGCTCCGCCCCTTCTGAGGGGGCGGAACCTTCAAGGAGTGCCTGAATCAAAATGGCTCCACCTTTACTGGGGGGGTTTTGTGTGTCAGTGGGGGAAAGAGGAGAAATGGTTGTAAGTGAATACTCTCATCAACTGCTTGAATTAGGTTGCACTGCAAGCATTTTAAAAAAATGTCATCACGGCAGGACTGGTGATTCACTGAATCCCTTGAAGGCTCTTACCACATGCCACTGCTTGGCAAAGTGCATTCTCTGCAGACAATGCACCCGCTTATTGCTTGCAGCCAGGACAGAGCATTCCCACCACACTGCCCTTGGTATACCACGGTTCACAACCATGTTGCTCAATACCTTTCAATGCATATGGTGTGGGATAGGAGGGATGATGTCCACACTGCAGCACCATGGGTGAGTCCAGAGTAGTCTAGGTTTCGGTAACTGATGTAATAGATGGCAAACAGTGACAGCCCATTTCCCTCATTTACATTGAGTATGTGCTAATTTTAGAACATTTCCACTGATGATTCCTGACTCAGCTTTGAAAACTACCTCAGGTTGTATGTGCTTTCTTTATATTCACACCTGCTCTTTGGCATTCATACATTTCCCAGGTTAGTTTATATTATACAGTAAAGAACAATTATATGAAAGAGGGGATTAAAAAATCACAAAATGCTGAACCAGAAAATGCCCTCCTTTTCTAAAACAATTTTTTTGCCGGACCTTTCCCAAATTTATTTCAGCTCAGTGTAAGCTAGACAGTCAGTTGGCCCATTTTAATTTTAATAGCTTTGCATTACATATTCTTAAAAATATTAGTCAAACAGGTATGTCATCTCAAAAAAATATTTCCTCAAAAGTATCCTAAAAAGGTCATAAATAACAATCACCATTCACCCCCTGGCCATGTGTACTTACACATGATTGGCTCAATCTTTGAGATAAGCATATACTACTGACAGGGGGTAAATGGTGATATCAGATCATATCAGGGGTCTCTGGTGGTCTTGGGGGAGCAGGAGTGATTCTCAGTCATTCCTGCTCATTGTGACATGAGGTTCAAAATGGTGTCCTTGACTCCTAGTGGTAATCCTATAGGATTCCATTTTGAGCCCAAGGTCTCAATGAGCTGGAGCACCTGGGGATTGCTTCTACTCCCCCTACACCACCAGGGACTAGGTAAAGGCTGGTGGGATCAGGAGCTGAGGGTGTTGATTGGGAATCTTGATGTGGAGGTTGGGGGAAACATATGATGTTGGAGGGGTTTCAGGAGATGATGGCATCTGCCTTTGCACCTGCCACTTCAAGCTGGCACTTGGGCATGCCTCAGGTGAGACGTAAAGGATGACATGAAAAGATTTTTGCTCACCACATTATACCCCTTGTAAAATGGGGAATACACATCTAGGGGCTTGTTTACAAAGCTGCGGTAGCGGTTCGTGATCGTTATCGGAGCTGCGGCCCCATTTTGCCACATAAGCCCCCTAGTTTATTATACCACTCAAACCACATCCTGTCCATGCTAACTATGCTCCATTTCAAATGTGGACATATGTAAATAGCAGCTTTCTAAAATTGCTATTTGCATGTGTAGCTGATATACATGAGCAAATGCCACTAGTTACTGGTGGAGATGCTTCTAAAAGAAGGGCCAGAGTCTGCGTTAGAAAATGGACAAAGCAGATTTATGATATAGGAGTCTGGCAGTCAAACTCATGAAAAGCCAATTTTAGCATGGGCGCACCAAAAAAATTATGGACATTAAAAACACACAATTTATGAGCCATGAAAATAGTGCTAGCAGTAAAAAGTCATAAATAATGTACTTGCAGTATTCTCATGCACAGAAACCTCAAACTACATTGGCTAAATGTGATCCTGCTTCTTATGTTGCACTTGCTTTCAAGAGATACATAACTAAAACTAGTATGTGGGTGGTTGCTTGTTAATGCAAAAGGAAGTATTGAGATACCTACTATACTTCCGATGGTGTCAAAGTAGAGCAGAGGGTCCAAGGAAACTCACATGACTTCATGTTTGCAACTATCTGTCTTATAGTACATGCCAATATCTTCAAAGAGTAGTGTCAGAGGACATGTCTAGAAATAGAAGCTTATAAAACTTTCTATATCGTTTTCCTGTTCCAAAGGTAAGTCAAAATAGTTTACAGGTCAAATATAGAATACAATCAGTGCATAAAATACAATGTTAACATATAAAGGAGAGCTACAGGAAAATGGGGGTGCTCTTACTTAGAGTATTGACGTTTGAACATTCCTTCCTCTACAACAACCGTATGGTACATGTCACCACCCTGCTGCTGCCTATAAGATTGGATATGAATTCTGCACTGAACCCAAAACCATTTGTCTACTGTAAAATGTTTTTGAGGCCCAGAATACTCATCGGATTCAAGTCTTTGAATGCCTATAATGGTCTTTAGTTATACTAACAATTTACTGTAAATAACAGAAATTCATTTCTAAAGTGCTGAAGAGTATCTCCTCTGTCACCATTATTTCTCTTTCCTGCATTGTTTCCCTATGTTCCACGCCTCCCCTGTACTGGTGGTAATCTGTGAAAATATTGTTTTGCTATTAGATAGGAGTGAAGTGGTGGACAAACTAGGGGCCTTCCTCCCCCTTTCTGAATGTCTCCTTGCCTGGGAGGACCTTTGATTTCATGACTATGTAGGGAGTAGGATTGGGTGCTTCACTAATATGAGGCTCACCAACTCACTTCACTTTTTGTGCAGTTAAGGATTCTCTGTGCTTATTCAGAGTATTATAGAGGGAATGGGATAACTACAGGGGATCTTTAGTTGCCGTAAAGGGAAGAGAGCAAACAATTTAACAAGTGGATCTGTCTGGCCAGCTGCATGTCTCTTCTATATCCACTTCATTCTCAGCAAACATCTGAGACATGTGTGTGTTTGGTCTGGTTATTCTTCTTTTGGAATTATCTGCTCTCCTTTGACCTCCTCTCAAGGTGTTGACACGCAATCTTTCATTTACAGGGCTTCCTTGCATACCCCTTGGTAGTCAATAAGAATGAAAAGAAAAAGAAAACTGACCATACTCGGTTTAGCATGATCGCACAATTAAATTTTTCATTGGTTAATAACAGGCTTACATTAAGTACAAGTGTAAAGCAGGTATTAAATAGTGGCCATTCAAGTCTGGCACTACCATTAGATGAACTCTCCTAGAGTGCCAAACTTTGGAAGGTAGCCCATTACTGCCATTACTAGCACTTCCACACCTTTCGGGGACCTGCAGCCGTTGTAATGACAATAAAATAGCAATGGAGCACTTAGCAGACTTCCTGTTTCCGTGGGAGTGGAACCAGCTGGTAAGTGCAGGACCAGCATTCAGATGTTTAGGCTCTGCTAAGCACGTCTTCGTTGCTTTATTGTCATTGTTGCTGCTGCAGATCCCAGAGAGGTGTGGCAGTGGAGACCAGGGGCGGCCCAAGGGGGGTGCGGGGCCATGTGCGGAGACTCGGTGCGGGGCCTCATTTGCATAAGTGGCCTTATTTGCATACATATTTGCATAATGTTACCAAACACTAACTTTTAGTAAACATGTCTCTTAATGAGTGTATGGATAAAGAAAGACTAAAAGATTTCTACATTACTATAATCCAGTGCCAACCGCCAGGCACATTAGGAACTACTACAAACGCTGCCCATTTAGAACCCATAGCAAACCCGCTGTATCCTGACAGCATTACCAGGACTCACAAAGCACCAGACCCTACCTATCAAAAGGAAACACTGCAAATATTAAACCAGTACATTTCAGAGAATACTGGGGAAAGAGAACAAGTGGCAATGTCAAATAGGAATTACATAAACAGAATACCTCAGCTCAGTTACACATGCAGAACATAGACCATCACCAAACAAGGAATCGCAATTTAGAAACAGGAAGGCAATAATTAAACTGGGAACCCCAAAAGCCAAACTTGGAATGTACAACACCACTGTAGAAATAAAACTATAAATCAATTTCCTCTTGTACCAAACAAAGCGCAGACGTTAATGATGCACATTTCCCAGAGCTTTCATATTCCAGTTAATAAATTCAAAATAAAGAGATATTTCTACCTTTTGTGCATTTTTTTTCAGTTGCAATTGCTCCAGCCACTTTCTTCTGGTTTCTTCATGTTTTCTGCTAACTCTCCATCGTCTGCTGTCCATTTGTCCTTTCTTCTCTCTTCTAGTTTTCTTTCCATCCTCTCTCTCTACATCTGCTTTAACATACTAATCTTTCTCCTTTTGCTCTTTCCTCATTCTTCTTTCATCTACACAAATTTTACCCCTCCATCCTCAATCCCCACTTACTCTCCCAATACCCGGCCAATTGTAGATTTTTCATCCCTCCCACACAAAATATTTTTCCCCTCTCCATTTTACTCTCCCAGCCCCATCCCATTCTAATCCTCCCCCAACATCAGCTCCCTTCTAGTTCCAGTCTCACCCAGCATCCATTCCCTTCTAGTCCCTGCATCAGCCCATTTCCAGTCCTAGCCCCCCATCAACCCATGTCCAGTCCTAGCTCCCCCATCCATTTTCAGTCTGAGTCCCTTCATCAGCTCATTTCCAATCCTAGCCCCCCATCAGCCCATTTCTAGTCATTTCCTAGCCCCACCATCAGCCCATGTCAAATCCTAGCTCCCCTCCACTCAGCCCAATTCCAGTCCAAGCCCCCCCATGAGCCTACTTCCAGTTCTAGGCCCTCCATGAGTCCATTTCAATTCAAGCCCCCACCACAGCCCATTTCCAATCTTAGCTCCCCCCAACAGCCCATTTCCAGTCCTATCCTAGCTGCTCCATCAGCCCATTTTCAGTCCTAGCTCCCTTCCCTCACAGCCCATTTCCATTCCAAGCTCCCTCCCCATCAGCTATTTGCAGTTCAAGCCTCCCCGTCCACTCAGTCCATTTCCAGTCATAGCAATCCCCCAACCCATTACCAGTCCTAGCCCCCCATCAACCCATTTTCAGTTTAAGCCCCCCCTATAACCCATTACCAGTCCTAACCCCCCCATCAGCCCACTTCCAGTCTTAACCCCATCAGCCCATTTCCAGTCAGCCCCCCATAGCCCATTGCCAGTCCTAACCCCCCCCCCCCATCAGCCCACAGCCCATTACCAGTCCTAACCACATCAGCCCACCTCAAGTCCTAACCCCTCCCCATCAGCCCATTTCCTGTCCTAGCACCCCCATAGCCCATTAGCAGTCCTAACCCCCCCATAGCCCATTAGCAATCCTAACCCCCATCACCATATTTCCAGACAGCCCCCATCAGCCCACAGCCCATTACCAGTCCTAACCACATCAGCCCACCTCAAGTCCTAACCCCTCCCCATCAGCCCATTTCCTGTCAGCCTCCATCAACCCCCAGCCCATTTCCAGTCCTAACCCCCCCCATCACCCCATTTCCAGACAGCCTCCATCAGTCCCCAGCCCATTACCAGTCTTAACCCCCCCCCCAGCCCATTTCCAGTCCTACCCCCCAGACCATTTCCAGTCCTAAACCCCCTCACCCCATTTCCAGACAGCCTCCATCAGCCCCCAGCCCATTACCAGTGTTAACCCCCCCAGCCCATTTCCAGTCCTACCCCCCAGACCATTTCCAGTCAGCCTCCATCAGCCCCAGCCCCTTAGCAGTCTTAACCCCCCCTAGCCCATTTCCAGTCCTAACCCCCCATCACCCCATTTCCAGTCAGCCTCCATCAACCCCCAGCCCATTTCCAGTCCTAACCCCCCCCAGCCCATTTCCAGTCAGCCTCCATCAGTCCCAGCCCATTAGCAGTCTTAAACCCCCCCTAGCCCATTTCCAGTCCTAACACCCCACCCAGCCCATTTCCAGTCCTAACACCCCCCCAGCCCATTTCAAGTTCTAACCCCCAATCACCCAATTTCACGACAGCCTCCATAAGACCCCCAGCCCATTATCAGTCTTAACCCCCCCTCCCCTTCCCTTCCCTTCCCTTCCCTTCCGGCAAATTTAAAAAAAAAAAACCTGGCTCTAGCTGCTGCCGCTGCCGCGTCCGTCGCAGCAGCGGCAGAATGGAGTGTCCCGCGGGGCCCCCTCTCCTCGTTGAGCCCTCTGCAAGGGCTTTCAGATTCGCGAAGGGAGAGTGCTCCCTCGCGTCTCTGTAAAGCCCACAGGGGCTAATGGGAAATTTCCCATCAGCCCCTCGCGTCTAAAGGGGCAGATGGGAAATTTCCCATTAGCCCCTGCGGGCTTTACAGAGACGCGAGGGAGCACGCTCCCTTCGCGAATCTGAAAGCCCTTGCAGAGGGCTCAACGAGGAGAAGGGGCCCCGCGGGACACTCCATTCTGCCGCTGCTGCGACGGACGCGGCAGCGGCAGCAGCCAGAGACAGGTTTTTTTTTTTAATGTAATTTAAAAAAAAAAAAGCAGAATGTTCTTTGCGCGGGGCCCTGTGCAAAAAACATTCTTGCTCAATGGACGGGCCGGCCCTGGTGGAGACAGTGGTAGAGGGGAAAGCGAGTGCAGGAGTGGGAGTGGCAAGGGTGAGGGTGTGTCTAGGGTTCCTCACACCCTTACATAGGACGTGTGGCTATTTACTGATCTTTTCCTAAAGAACACAGTTTTGCCTGCCTATGAATCCGTTTGGGATCTCTTTTTAGTGAGATGCATACGGTAACCTAAATGCATCCCCAGACCTAATGTTAAGAACTTCCAATACTATTACTACTTATTGTGTGTATAGCACTACAAGGCACATGCAGTGCTGCACATATACATGTAGGTCCCTTCTCAATAGAGCCTATAATATATTCAAGACAGACAACACAACAAACTGGGGGCTAGGGTAAATCTAAGTGAAATGTTCAAGACGGCATAGGTTGTAAACAGGAAAATACAACTAAGCAAACCTCAAAGGTCTCAGTCCCAGCTTGAACGAATGAATTCTATGCCCAAACATTATCACTGACCAGCCAAACATGGTCCAACCATTGTCACTAATCTTATCTCAGTTTATGGCAGACAATTTAATTGAATTCAGGCAGGTGATACCCCAAGTCTTCACTGTTCTCCTGGTTTTGAAGTAGATAGAAGGAGAGAGGAGACAACTGGATTGGGGTAAGGGGTAAGTTGCAGGCTGGGTTGAGAAGGTTTAAGAGGGATGGGAGACAGAGGCAATTGAACTGGAGAGACAATGAAAGAGAAAACAGGGGAATAAATGAGCTGAATTGGTGAGAAGAAATAAAGGGAGGAAATGGATAAAACAACAAAGGCAGAAAAATTAAATCAGGATGGAGGGAATGAAAGACACACTGAGATATTTTTACTGAAACATACACAAAATACACATGTTGATAGAAGAAAGGGAACAGAAAAGAGCAAAGTGAGAGGAAGTCCGGAAATTAAAAACTATAAATAGATAAAATGAGGAAATGTAGAAAGAACTGAGAAGAAAAAAGACACAAGGGGATGAATAGAACAAGCTGGATAAGTGGATACGAGAATAAGTCAAATCAGAGACATACAAAAATGCTGGAAAATAGTAAAACAGCTATTAATGTTTTAGGGGAAAGGATTCTATGCTGGATTTGTTGTAGTCTTAATTCAACTTGATTTTTGTTTGACGCTTAGATCTAAGCCAGACTCCCATGGGTTGGCTCCTCTTATATTTTTGCGCCTGCACACCTCCAGTAGTTGTACAGTTTCATAAAGAGGTAAATGGCAACTTCCTGTCAGTCTAAACAGACTATTTTGATAGGCAAATAGAAGTGCTAACCACAGCAATTCCAATATAATTCTTTAGTGGTGCTTTTAAACCGGATTCTTTGCCAGAACTCCAGTGCATTCCATATTTAAAACCAAGTTTATTCCCAAATGTAAAATAAAATTAATGTTTAGCTGTCTTCCCCATTAAACAAGTAAGCAGTCTTTACAACCAAGTACAGATTGGATAATCTTCCCAAAATGTTACTTCTATAAATCATTTATTTTTTAAAATATATATGGGTCCAATATTCAAAGGGATTAACTCAGTTATTAGACCTGCTAACCATGTTACTCCCCTTATCCGGGATACTCAGCAGCACTAACATGGTTAGTGCCGCTGAATATTCCCAGGTGATGCTGCTGCATGTCCCAATGCTAAATGTTTAACATAGAACCATTCCAGAGGTGGCAACCAGCCGTAACCGAGCAGCACCAATATTGAGCCACTGCCCGGTTATGACAAAGCAACGAAAGTAAGGCGCAGCAACGGCTGAACTAACTTTAGCCATGCAAGCTAACCGGGCAGTGACTCAATATCTCTGCTGCCCAGTTAGTTTCCTGGCAATCCAGGCAACTTGGATATTCAATGCCAGGGTCCAGATATGACCCCAGCATTGAATATTTGGGTTTAGGTTAGAGTGTGCTGCCTAGCCGCTGAAACCATGTTAGTCACTATCACTAAATATTCCCCCCATATATGTATAATGAGGAAGGAAAGGGGGTCATTTTGGAAGCCCCGTTCATGCTTTGGAAGCCCCGTTCATGCTTTGGACATCTGACAATGGGCATAGAAATGTCTCCAGAGCCATTTTAGAAGCCAGGTCTGCAGACGTCCAAATCTGAATGGGAGCATGTTAGAGGCATTTCTGGGGAACTCCCAGGAATATCCTGGACATCTGGAGTCAGGTCTAAGTTTAGGCTTGCTCCAGGTATCTGAAAAGTGCTCATTGTAGCTGAAAAACATCCAGATGGTGTAGGGAAGATAGCAGTCCATTATCCCCAATACTCAGCACAATTTCAATGATAGCAGCAGTGGGATTTGAATCATGGCTTCCACAGTCCTACTGTAGCTCATTACTGTAACCATTAAACTATTTCTAGATATCCAAGTTCTGCAATACTATTCTGGGATGTCTATGCACATGCCCCTGCAGATGTCCATTTCAGGTATGTCCACATTTGTGAAATCATGTCTACACCTTGATGTGCCTCCTTTTCTTTTCAGATGTTCTGGCTTAAATGTCTCAAATTGCACTTGGACATGACTTCTAAAATTACCTCGCTTTACAGTCCAGTACAGAATGAAATAACTCCACAAAGTGTTCCTTCTATGAATTATTTTTTGGATTATTCCATCTTATTATAAGGAAGACTTTGTAATATTGAAATAGACTTTCTAAAAAATGTACATGGAAATATATTTCATACTCATTTGTTCAGCTAGGCAATAATTATATAAACATTTCTGAGTATAAATTGCTAATCTTCATATGCAAAATGATCTTTATAAAATCAGGTGCTTGAAAACTACTGGCTACTGCCAATGAATATCTACCTACTGGGACCTGATCAGCGTCTGCAGCAGGGAGCAGGCAGGTAAGCTCCTCCCAGCTCCCCACCGCAAAGGACAATCAAGCCCGCCACCAGGAAATTTTAAATTGAAAGCACAGTAAGGTGCGCCCATGTCTGGTGGGCCGCACCTGAGGGCCTCGCCAGAGGGCCCTTTGGCATGACCCTTAGACAGGGACCAAGGAAGCCCTGAGCACCATAACCATTATACAACATGCTTTCATCATGGCTACCCTGCCTACAAGCTAAACATTTACACCCTCTTAAACCTTGGTTTGTAGCTTATCATGCTGTGAAGGCTTGTGTGCATCAGTGATGCTGAGGGCTAAGCTATCAGTAGCTTAACTACAGGCAGGGTCTCCCAAGATGGACTGGTCTCAGCTGAGGTGCCAGACCAAGACAAACCACCCATCTGGGCAGCAGCAGAATGGAATAGTGTTGGCAGCGGAGGATCACATTTCTGTGACAACGGCAACAATACTAGAATTAAACTGCGGAAGAAAAGCCTGGTAATCTACTTCCATATCTTGCCACAAAAAAACAATGGATAGTCACACAAAACAAATTGCACTATAGTGCTGGACGATGAGACCCCCAGATTGGAAGGCACTCAGCTGGTTACTGGGGAGGAGCTGAAGACTTTTCAGAGTAAAGCCAGCATATGTGATGTGGTTGGATCAAAGCCCTCGTGACATCTGACTGCTGATGTAGCTGCACATGAAATGATAGTCAGAAGCTGCAAAGATGTCTTACATATTGGGACATGGGATGTACAAAGCATGAACCAAAGGAAGCTGGAGGTGGTCAAGAATGAAATAGAACGTGTACAACTTGATCTATTGGGTGTCAGTGAACTGAAATGGATTGGCATTGGGCACTTTGCGTCTGATGATCACATGGTCTACTATGTTAGAATGAAGGACACAGAAGAAATGGTGTTGCATTTATAATTAAGAAGAAACTTGCAAGAACTGTACTGAAATATAATGCGATCAGTGAATGCTTAATTTCTATTTGTCTATGGGGAATGCCCATCAACACAACTATAATTCAAGTATATTCCCCAACAACAGCTGCAGAAGAGAATGAAGTTGATGAGTTTTATGAACAAGTGCAAGCTGAAATTGACAGAACATGCAAACAGGATATCCTGATAGTCATGGGTGACTGGAACACAAAAGTTGGTAACAAAGAAGAGGGCAAAGTGGTTGGAAAATATGGACTTGGCAACAGAAATGAAGCTGGAGAAATACCAATAATATTTTTCAAGACCAACGATCTATTCATCTCAAACACCTTCTTCCAGCAACACAAGCAGCGACTGTACACATAGACTTCACCCAATGGATTGCACAAAAATCAAATTGACTACATCTGTGGAAGTCAACAATGGAAAATCTCTATAATATCAACAAAGACAAGACCTGGAGCTGACTGTGGTACAGATCACCAACTACTAGTATGCAAACTCAAGCTAAAGTTGAAAAAGAGCAAGTCACTCCTGAACAAAGCAAAATATGACCTTGAAAATATACCAGCGGAATTTAAAGACTGCCTGCAACATCAATTTCCTGCTTTAGATACAGGTTATGTTGGAAGAAAGTGAGAAGTCTCTACAAATGTGAAAAAGCAAAAAATGGCCAAAATGGATGACCAAAGAAACTTGGAAAATTTCCCAAAAACACAGAGAAGCTAAAGCCAGAGTAGAAAGAGAGACAATCACAGAACTCAACAAGATTTTCAATGTACAGTAAGACAAGACAAGGAGAAGTACTGTAATGATGCATGCAAGGAAATAGAAGTAGAAACTATTAGAGGATGAGCAAGATCGGCTTTCTTTAAAGCTACAAGCGTTCATGAAAAAATTCCAGCCTGGAATTGGAATGTTACAAGATGCTCAGGGATCAATGTTGAATGATGCTGAGAAGATCAAGAAAAGGTGGAAAGAATATACGGAGTCATTATATGACCAATAGTTGTTTCAACCTCTACCTTATGATGTGGAACCATTGGTAATGAAAGAAGAAGTCGAAGCAACATTGAAAGCCTTCTCAAAGAACAAAGCACCAGACATTCCCACTGAAGTATTACAACAATGTGATGCAGCTCTTACCATACTTACCGAGCTCTGCCAAGAAATTTGGAAGACAACATCATGGCCATCTGACTGGAAAAGATCTGTTTATACCATTATTAAAGAAAGGTGAACCAACTGACTGTGGAAATTAGCACAACAATCACTCCAGCAAGATTCTACTCGGGATTATTCAGAAGAGACTACAACTATACCTGGAACGAAAACTGCCTGAAGTGCAAGCAGGGTTCAGAAAAAGGCAAGGAATGAGAGACATCATAGCAAATATGAGATGGATTTTTGAAAAGACTAAGGGGTATGTTTACAAAGCAGTGGTAGTGGCCTCTGTGCAATATCAGAGCCATGGCCCCATTGAATGCAAGAGAACACCTGATCATTCTCTTGCATTGGTCAAGAAGCAATAGTTTGAACAGAACAAGGAGAAACAGAATGGTTTAAAATCAGCAAAGGTGTATGACAAGACTACTTACTTTCCCCCCTATCTGTTTAATTTATATGCAGAACAAATCATCAGAGAAGCAGGAATGTATGAAGACAACCGAGGTGTGAAGATTGGTGGAAGACTCATCGACAACTTTCTCAGTGCTGATAATACCACCTTACTGGCTGAAAGTGAAGACAATCTGAATCATCTGCTTCTCATGATCAAGGAACATAGTCTTAAAATGGGCCTGCACCTTAATGTAAAGAAGACAAAGATCCTGACAACTGGAAAAATCAATTAGTTCCTTGTTGATGGAGAAGAAATCAAAATAGTGGATGACTTTAACCTACTTGGATCAACTATCAATAAAGAAATAACAAGCAGTCAAGAAATCCAGTGAAGCATTGCTCTTGGTAGAATGGCTATGAAGGAACTAGACAAGATTCTCAAGAGCAGAAATGTCTCTCTTCATACAAAGATACATATGGATGTGAAAGTTGGACAGTGAAAAAGATAGACAGGACGAAAATCAATGCCTTTGAATTATGGTGCTAGTGATGAATACTGTGTATACCATGGACTGCTCCAAGAACAAACCAGTCAGTACAATAGGAGATAAAATCTAAGTTTTATTTAGAACCTCAGATGACAAGACTTCGACTTACATACTTTGGGCACATCATGTGAAGAGAGAGGTCATTATAGAAAGACATTATGCTTGGCAAGGTAGAAGGTCATCGCAAAAGAGGAAGGCCAGCAATGAGATGGCTCAATACAATATTAGCAGCTATGGGCACCACTCTGTCAACAATGAACTGCCTGACTGAAGACCAAACATAGTTTAGGACAACTATCCAGAGGGTCGCTATGAATCAACACCGACTCGACAGTACTTAACAGCAAAGCCCTTCTCATTCTCACTCCCACCACACACTCCCTCCCACACCCATACCCATACTCCAAATCTATCCCCCCTATATCCTACACCCTCTACAGCAAATACTTAACTATCTCCCCTCTGCACTCACTATACACAACATCTCATTACAATCCCAACCCACAAAACATCACCACTCATCAAAAACAAACTGTTCAATCTAGCACCCTTCAGCTTTGTATTCATTACACACACTCCACTAAGAACAAAACCTCCCCCATAAGAGAGCTACTTTTCTCCCACAACCTGGATATACTCTGCATTGTGGAGTCTTGGCTCACTGAAACTGACACATTCATCTTCAACCAATTTGCCCGTCTAACTACAGCCTCTTCCACTCCCCTTGCACCCACAGAAAAGGAGGCACTGTCCTCATTCTCACCAAATCAGACCTGAACTTCAAGAAAGTATCAGCAGAATCCACAACAACCCTGGACACACTCACCATCTCCAACAGACAACTCACCATTTGCCTAGTCTACCGCTCCCCATCTGCACCAACCAGCAAACCCTCTGATCTGCTCCATATCACCCTCAAAAACAATGCAAAACACAAGGACCTCATTGTACTAGGAGACCTCAACCTCTACTCCACCCCGACTAAACAAGCAACAATGGACCTGTCCCAAATTGTGCACTTCCCCAATCACATCAAAGACAACATCGTTGACCTCATTTTCACAAACACCAATCCTACCCACATTGACCCTCTCTCACCAATCCAGACTCTCCTAGAATTCTGGTCCGACCACAAGCTAGTGACCTTTCAGCTACCCATCACCACTTCATAAAAGCAATCCTCACCTACTAAGCTGCACAAGAACCGCTTCAGACAGTTCAACAAAGAATCCTTCCTAGCCCACATCTTCCCAATGCTCAACACTCAAATACAGGACCTGGACTCTACAGTCACTACCTAGAACCAAACCATCAATCAAACAGCCGCAACCTCGACCCTTCTACAGAACACCACTCACAAATGGACCCCATGGTACACCCAAGACCTACGGAAGCTCAAAGCCAATTACGGAAACAAGAACATAGATGGAGAAAATCCAAGCTACCCGCAGACCAATCCTGCTACATGGAACTACTAAGAGAATATAACCACGCTAGAAACTGCTCAAAACAGAGCTACTACACAAAACTGATCCAAAGATCACTCAACTGCCCAAGAGAGCTTTTCACCCTAGTAAGAGAACTTACAAAATCACACTCCAACAATACAGCCAACAGCTCTATCACTCTTCAACAACACACTGACTATTTCTCAATCCACCATCCTCAATCTTTAGCCTAAACAATCCCACCTCCTTAACTCACATCTCCAACACACTCGTGGACCATCTTCACAGGTATCTCCACTGAAAACATAGAAAGCATCATCTCATCTCTCAGTACTACTACATCTCCCCTTGACCCATGCCCCGTCAGCTGGATCAAAGCCACCAAATTGGAACTATTTCCATTCCTCGCAAAACTTACACAAAGGTTCCTACTATATGGTGACTTACCTGACTGCCTAAAATTCTTATCAATTCATCCTCTGCTAAACAAACCCCACCTCGACACATATGACCCCTCCTCATACAGATCTATTGCAAGCCTACCCTTCATAACCAAAATAATTGAAAAGATTATCCAAATCCAGTTACAAGAATACCTCAACACTCATACCCAACTTGGCCCACAGTAGCATGGTTTCTGACCACACCACAGAGTGGAAACCCTCCTAACTTCCCTCTTGAACAATCTCATAATGGGAACTAAAACATTCACCAAGTCTTCATCCTCATATTCCTCTACATCCCAGCAGCTTTCAAAACCATCAACCACAGCATCCTTCTACAACACCTCCAATCATTTGGAATACAAGACACTGTACTGAAATGGTTCCAAACTTATCTCCAGAACAGACTCCAGAAGATATGAATTGGACCACTAGCATCAACCCCATACTCTCATACTCAAGGCATTCCCCAGGGTTCCACTCTCTCAGCTTTCCTCTTCAACATCTACACACAACCACTCTGCAACATCATCCAATCACAGAACATCAACTATTACATCTATGCAGATGACATCATGCTCTAAACACCATTCCTACCATGAGCTCTAGCAATGCTTCTCTGACCTCTCACAATGGCTTTCTGCAAATCAACTATCCTTAAATCTTAAGAAAACTGAATCCATTTTCATCACCAGAAATGAATCATTCACCCCTCCCACTACCATCACACTCAACAACACAGAAGTCCAAGTCAAACCAGAAGAAAAATAGCTGGGAATCACCCTCAACAGTCACCTCACTCAAAAGACTCAAGTAAAGAACACAGCAAGATCAATCTTCTATAAAATCCAGACCCTCCATAACCTTCACCCTCTATTATCCGCATCTGACTTCTGATCAGCTCTACAGGCTCTCATTATACCACATGCCGACTACTGCAACTCAATATACTATGAACTCCAAAAATCAACACTCCTTCCTATACAAACAGCCCTCCTTACAAAAATCCGGTCTATCCAAGATGCCTCCAGACATGATCACATCACCACCATCCTCAAACACCTTAACTGGCTTCCACTCCACAGAAGAACACTCTATAAAGCTCTACTAATGATACACAAAACCCTCACCAACCAATCATCCCTCCACCTTCAATTCCTCATCATAAGAACATAAGAACATAAGATATGCCATACTGGGTCAGACCAAGGTCCATCAAGCCCAGTATTCTGTTTCCAACAGTGGCCAATCTAGGTCATACGTACCTAGCAGTTTCCCCAAGGGACACAGGTTCCACAATGCTTGTATTGGTTCAAGCATTGATATCCTGGGTCCCTTCTTAATAATGGTTTATGGACCTTTCCTCCAGGAACTTGTCCAAACCTTTTTTAAACCCAGCTACACTAACAGCCTTTACTACATCCTCCGGTAACAAATTCCAGAGTTTGATTACACGTTGAGTGAAAAAATATTTTCTTTTATTAGTCTTAAATAGTTTACCCTGTAGCTTCATTGCATGTCCCCTAGTCTTTCTATATTCTGATAAGGTAAACAATCGATCTACGTTTACCCGTTCCACTCCGTTCATTAATTTATAGACTTCTATCATATCTCCCCTCAGCCGTCTCTTTTCCAGGTTAAAGAGCCCCAACCTTTTTAGCCTTTCTTCATAGGAGTAGCCTTCCATCCCCTTTACCATTTTGGTGGCTCTTCTCTGAACCTTTTCTAAAATCGCTATATCCTTTTTAAGATACGGCGACCAGAATTGCACACAATATTCAAGGTGCGGTCTCACCATGGAACGATATAGAGGCATTATAATATCTTTTGTTTATTTTCCATTCCTTTCCTTATCATACCTAGCATTCTATTTGCTCTCTTGGCCGCCGCTGCACACTGGGCCGAGGGTTTTAACATGGTATCCACAAGGACGCCTAAATCTTTTTCTTGGGTGGTGGTTCCTAATGTGGAACCTTGCATCGTGTAACCATAGTTTGGGTTGTTCTTCCCTAGGTGCATAACCTTGCACTTGTCCACATTAAATTTCATCTGCCATTTTGATGCCCAGTCTTCCAATTTATCAAGATCCTCTTGCAATTTTCCACAATCCTCCTGGGTTTTAACAACTTTAAATAGTTTTGTGTCATCAGCAAATTTGATAACCTCACTCGTTATTCCACTTTCCAGGTCATTTATGAATATGTCAAAAAGCAGCGGACCCAGCACAGATCCCTGGGGTACACCACTATTCACCTTTCTCCATTGGGAAAATTGGCCATTTAGCCCTACCCTCTGCTTTCTATCTTTTAACCAGTTCCTGATCCACAGTAGTACACTGCCTCCTATCCCATGACTCTTTAGTTTTGCCAAAAGTCTCTCATGAGGGACCTTGTCAAAGGCTTTCTGAAAGTCCAGATACACAATATCAACCGACTCACCTTTGTCCACCTGTTTATTCACTCCTTCAAAAAACATAACAGATTAGTAAGACAAGATCTTCCTTGTCTAAAGCCATGTTGGCTGTCTCCCATTAGGTCATGACTATCTATATGCTGAGTAATTTTATTCTTTATGATGGTTTCTACCATTTTTTCCCGGTACTGATGTCAGGCTCACCGGTCTGTAGTTTCCCGGATCACCCCTCGAACCCTTTTTAAAAATTGGTGTTACATTGGCGATCCTCCAATCCTCAGGTATTAGAGATGATTTTAATGATAGTTCACAGATTACTGATAGCAGGTCTGCAATCTCATATTTCAGTTCTTTCAACACCCTTGGATGTATACCATCCGGCCCAGGTGATTTGCTACTCTTCAGTTTATCTAATAGTTGTAAGACATCTTCCCGATGTATCGATATTTCCTTCAATTCTTCCACACCTTTAAATACCACTTCAGTCGTGGGTAACATCCCTACATCTTCCTCAGTAAAGACCGAAGCAAAGAATTCATTCAGTCTCTCCGCTATCGCCTTGTCGCCTCTTAGTGCTCCTTTAACCCCTTTATCATCTAATGGACCAACTGACTCTCTCACGGGTTTTTTGCTACGAATGTACTTGAAAAGGTCTTTATTTCGCGTTTTTGCTTCCGCAGCAAGCTTCTTCTCAAATTCTCTCTTTGCCTGCCTTATCAATGCCTTGCATTTGACTTGCCAGTGCTTGTGCTGTTTCCAGGTTTCATCATTTGGCTCTTTTTTCCATTTCTTGAAAGATGCTTTTTGGCAACAACAGCCTCTCTGACCTCAGCTTTAAACCATGCTGGCAATTTTTTAGACTTCCTTCCACTTTTCTTAAAGCGTGGAATACAGCTGGTCTGGGCTTCCAAGATAGTATTTTTCAACAACACCCAAGCTTGATGTACGTCTTTAACCTTTGCAACTGCTCCTTTTAGTTTTTTCTTAACTGTTTTCCTCATTCTATCATAGTCTCCCTTTCGAAAGTTAAAGGGTAGTACTGTGGATTTCCTTACTATCCCTCCTCCACTAATTAAATCAAAGGCGATCATGCTATGATCACTATTGCCAAGTGGCCCCAACACCCTTATCTCTTGCACTACATCTGGTGTTCCACTAAGGACTAGGTCTAATATTGCTTCCCCTCTGGTCGGTTCATGAACCAGCTGCTCCAAGAAGCAGTCATTTATTTCATTTGGGAACTTTATCTCCCTAGCATGTCCTGTTGTGACACTGACCCAGTCGATGCCGGGGTAATTGAAATCACCCATTATTATTACTGCACTGTAACTTTTGCTAGCTTCCTTGATTTCTTTGAGCATTTCATCATCCATTTGTTCATTCTGGCCAGGCGGACGATAGTACACCCCCACTGCCATCGCCTTCCCCTTTTTACATGGAATTTCAATCCATAGAGATTCTACAGCAAATTTTGTTTCTTGCAAAACTTTAATCCTTTCTGATTCAATGCCCTCTCTAACATAGAGCGCAACCCCTCCACCAATTTGATCAGCTCTATCATTTCGATATAGTTTGTACCCAGGTATCACAGTGTCCCACTGGTTGTCCTCCTTCCACCATGTCTCTGATATTCCAATCATATCTAACCTCTCGTTTAGTGCTATATATTCTAACTCTCCCATCTTGTTTTGTAGACTTCTAGCATTTGCATACAAGCATTTTAGAGACTGTATTTTATTCATATTAATTTGGCTATTGGTAGACATGGGTAATTTGGGATCTTTAAGTTCTGTCTGCTCCATACTCGAGGGCATTTGGGCTACTTTACTCTTTTTTGGAACCTCTCTGCTTTTTGTAGTATCCTTCAAGGATACATTCTTCCGAACCATGCGCTCTTGGGCGACTGTCGGCTTTCCCCTATTATCTAGTTTAAAAGCTGCTCTATCTCCTTTTTAAAGGTTAATGCCAGCAGCCTGGTTCCATCCCGGTTAAGGTGAAGCCCATCCCTTCGGAAGAGCCCCTCCTTTCCCCAGAATGTTCCCCAGTTCCTAACAAATCCGAACCCCTCATCTCTGCACCATTGTCTCATCCACGCATTGAGACTCCGGAGCTCTGCCTGCCTATTGGGTCCTGCGCGTGGAACGGGAAGCATTTCGGAGAACGCTACCCTGGAAGTTCTGGATTTCAACTTCCTACCTAAAAGCCTAAATTTAGCTTCCAGAACCTCCCTACCACATTTTCCTATGTCATTGGTACCAACATGTACCAAGACAGCAGACTCCTCCCCAGCACTATCTAAGACCTTATCTAGGTGGCGCGTGAGGTCCGCTACCTTCGCACCAGGCAGGCATGTTACCAGGCGATCCTCACGTCCACCAGCCACCCAGCTATCTACATGCCTAATGATCGAATCACCAACTATAACTGCTGTCCTAACCCTTCCCGCATGGGCACTTGGCCCTGGAGAAACCTCCTCGGTGCGAGAGGGGTTTACATCACCTGGAGGACAGGTCCTAGTTACAGGATCACTTCCTGCCACACCAGGGTGATGCTCTCCTGTCACGTGACCTCTCTCCTCCATGGCAACAGGGATGCTGCCAGACTGGAGGTGGGACTTCAGGACTATATCCCTGTAGGTCTCGTCTATGTACCTCTCTGTCTGTCCACTACAGTCAGAAAGACCACAAAGATCCTTCACTACAAACACCATAGCCATCTCCCATGCAAGAATAAGAAGTACTCAACAGGCTTGCGCCAGATCCTTTGAACTATATGCTCCCTCATGCTGGAACTCCCTCCCTGACCCCATGATAAACACCACAGACCTCCCTACCTTCTGCAAGCTCCTCAAGAACCGCCTCTTCATCCTACACTTTGAACACACTTCCTCCTAACTCCACCCTCCCTCCACCTGCTCCCCACATGAAAAGCATTATTGAGGTCATTCTGAGGCACATCCATCCCCGCTATTCGGCCCTTCTGCCAACCCTGACTAACTTTCCCGTACAACGTACAGGGAGATTAGACTGGGGCAGGAAAGGGGCATGTGTGGGGGCAGAGTTAGGATGGACAATGGGCTGCCAGCCCCCCAGTGGACTGAATGGGGAACTTATTCCACCTTCCTCAGAGGTGGAATAAGTTCCCCTAGTCAGTGGAGGATGGCAGGCCCAGCGCACAACAAAAGTGGGAGGGGGTAGAGGTGATTCCCCACAACCCGACCCTGGCCTTGGGAAACCAGATCAGGGTTCAGGCTGCGGAGAATGAAGATTCTGTTCCAGCGGCCAGGGATCGCAGCTCCTGAATGGAGCCGCAGTGCCATGGCAACCGGACGCCATGGCTCCATTCAGGAGCCTTGACTGAGTTAGCCAGGCTAGGCCTGTACATGCAGGCTGACCAGAATCGGGGTCCCAACCTACACGTATAGAGCTGGATGCAATTCTGATCCCACGGGGCTAGATGTGCCCTGCGGGACCAGCATCCTGTCTTTCTCTGTGCGTTCAGTTCTGACCCTATGTAAATAGTTAAAGGCAACTTAACATGCCTAAATTTGTAACAGCAATTTCAGTTTTAATTGTTATTGTACAAAGGTGATAGTTTTAATTTAAACGTTGTTTGACATGTTCAAACCGCTTTGACATCTGTGAAAAGTGGTATATAAATCCAGCCAAATAAATAAAAAAGTGGGATAGAAAGGTATAAGCACAATGAAATGGGCAACCAGAATTATCTGATATTCCACTCACACTCAGCCTCCTTTTCACAAACTGAGAGTACTATAGTTCAGCAAAGAACTACAGACTCAATTCTGGGTAATAAATCACAGTCTTCATATTATTTATAAATACAATTTTATACCATCTTTGAAGCAGTTTACACAGATATTAAATTACAGAACATATATATTTTTAAAACAATGATAATGTTTGTTACAAACTCATGGCAAGGACCCAAGTTAAACAATTCAAGCAAAACTCCTACTCCCAATATATGGTAGCTCTAGGACCTGCCTAGGGTGGCCGGCCCGGGTACGGTGGCAGCGACACACATGACCAGCCATGCCACCCCCAGCTGCTGCCGATTCCGTCTTGGAAGGGGGAGATAGGCAGTGACAGTATTTCCAAAAGTGGTTGCTTTTTGCAGCCTCTTTTAGAAATACTGCCACTGCTGCTGCCCACCTCTTCCTCCTGAGACAGAATCAGCGGCAGTTTCAGCAGCCTAGGGCAGCAGAAACCCTTGGGATGGCCCTGGTTAGCCCTTATGTCATGCTCCACCGAGATAGACTACCTTTAAGCCAGCCATGGCTTTAGGCAATATCCCGTTGAATTCCACCTTAAATAAGAACCCAGCTACATCCCAGTTAGTGACCCATGAGAAATTATCACATCATGTCCACATCATTATGAGCCATTGCAACTGCTCTCAAATCATACAACAGCTTATCTATTGTCATCTGCACAACTCTAAACAATAGATTTGATAATTCACCATAAACATGGACCAATAACATATGCACTCATTCCCAAGATAAAGGGAACGGGGATTATTAAATCTAATCTAATGTATAAAAAACAGGCATCATTGGTTGATAACCTACAAACATCCCAGATCTATCAATGTGAATATGTGAGTTACCCTGAGAGAGCAACCAAGAATGAATTTGATGGCATACAATTTCAAGGCTACAATTCCATGAGGTTCAAACCTTCACTCTTTGGCCTGGGAATAGTGCCTAACAAAAAACAATAAAACCAGTAAACCATTGCATGACATGGCATCATTTCAAACTCTATTAATTAGACAACAAGCAAAACACCCTCTAAGGTGAAAGCCAGCAACTGAGACTCCTGCCAGGCAGAGCAATTGAGACTCTTCCCAAGTTGGGTGTTTTTGTGCATTCCCTATTGACTGAACCATGACTCATAAAAAACAGTCCTAAAGGGCACAAATAAAGTCATATACCAGCTCACTAAGCAGTCAAAATGCAAATAATGCCACACTATACAAGTCATTTGCACTTCCTAAGGGAATGTCTAAAAGAGAACAAAGAATTATAACCTATACCACTACTGTTTGCTGAGCTTGAACTCAACAAAGAAGCAAAAGCTGTTGTGCCTACTGTCAGCCAAGTCACTGTATCACATATTATCTGAACCAGAGAAGAACCTGATTATAGTGCTGGAGGCTGTTGTCTTTCAAAGAGATTCACTCAGACCAAACTAATATTACATGACAAGAAGAAAATATATTTATGCATGAACAATTTTCCATAACAGATCTATTGACAGCAGCCTAGGCCAGTAAATATTATCACCACAAGGAACCCCACCATGGTCTAGCTGAGTAGCCTTCTTTCATCGTGACAGCTCACAATTTCATGGCCACCTAGGAGTGTCTGTCTTCCTTCCAAGTCATGTTCCAGTTGAGTTGCCCTCTTCTGGTATGACTGCATTTGATTATACCCGCAGATCCATCTCTCAGTGTGACTGCAAAAACCACATCCAAAGCTACCTTTGAAATATAATGGTGCCTGATCATATCCTTCCTCTATGGCTGTAAGTCCACCAAGTCATCCTCAAAGATCCCTTTCAGGGTTCAAGGGACTTTCCTGAAACCAGCTAGGACACCAATTTCAAGTGTCAATTACAGGTAATTATATTCAAGGTTCCCTCTCTAAAAGTGACTGCACTCAATCACACCTAGAAATCCCTTTTCAAGCAAGACTTCTACTATTTATCACTCAAGTCTTACTAGATATACACAATGCTGTACAGATACACATACAATAAGCTTACAGTCTAGACAAGAAAAACATACATGACAAAAAAAGAGCATATGAGAATATATTTTAGTAAAGTGGTTAAGAATGAATAGCACTTCAAAGATGAGTTTTTGAGAGTGAATTTAAAGATAGTCAAAGAGGCAGTATGATGCACCAACTCAGGAAGTCTTTTTCAGGCATATGTAACAGCATATTCAATGCCGGAGGTCAGATACGGCCCCGGCATTGAATATCCAGGGTTAGTTTTCAGCAGCAATGGCTATCCGTATTAGCAGCACTAGCCACCACTGCTGAATGAACCTCCCTTCTAAAAGGTCCTTTTACTAAAGTGTAGGAGGATATTTTAAATCTCGTGTTTATTACTCAAGGTTTACATTAAAGTATGGTTGCAACTTCTGATTTTGTACCCTGGTCAGACCATAATCTTATCAAAATTTGGGTACATCTCTCCACTGATTCTACTGTGGGTGCTAATGTGATTGTTAAATGGGAATTTTAGAATAAGTCATCCAAGTGCAATCTGGGATGTCTAATTTATGAAAAAAGTGCAGGCACATCCATGTGCGGACATGATTTCACAAACCTGAATGTTTCCGATATGGATGTATGTGGGGGTGTCTATCTAGAATAGTGTTATAGAACCCGGATATCTAGGATGCCTAATGGGTAAAGTAATTGACTAGGAACAGTGCAGCCAGGGTTCAAATCAGTGCAGTTGTTGGCATTGTGCTGAGTACTAGGGATGATTAGGTGCATTCTTCTCTATACTTTCTGGCTGGTTTTCAGCTAAAATTAGCATTTTTTTCAGATGCTTGTTCATACCTCAGAGCAGGTCTAAAGTTAGACTTGACCCCAGATGTCCATGATGTTTCTGTGAATAGGCAGGGACATCCCGGTTCCTGGAAAAGCTCCAGCCATTCCTCCTCCATGCTCCCCCCCCCCAATTCAGACTTGGACATCCTCCTGCTGAAGACATCCCTAGATCCAGCTTCGAAAATGGCTCTGATGATATCTCTGTGCTTTGGATGTCTCTGTGCCCATTTTCAGACATCCAAAGCACAAATAGAGCTTCTAAAATGACCTTCTTATGTTTTGAGAGGTCATTGAATTTTTAAGTTCTCAGGCCTTGATAAACTCACTATAAGTGATGCTGTAGTAGAATGGCAAATTACTTTTCATGGTTCTTTGAACTGTATTACTCTGTTAAAGGATGTAATTGTTAGAAATGTTAAGATCCCATGGCTTACTAAGGGGCATGTTTACTAAACCTTCCTAACGTGCGTGGCCGCGGTAGTGTGCCTGTGCCATATAAGGAGTGGGCAGTCCAGGCAGAAAAAAGAAAAAAACGGGAGTAAGCGATCGCACATTTGCATGGCGCGCTATTGTGCGCCGTGCACAATAGTGCGTGGGAAGGCTAAGTGGCGCCCTGATGTACACACACAAAGGAACAGAGCCATAGTACAATGGTTAAGACACTGACTGCTGGTGCAGTTGCCATGGGTTCAATTCCCCATTGTGTGCAACAAAAAGGGCTGCCTGAGGTATTAACTATAATGGGTAAAAGTGCTTTAGGAGGCATATTAATTTTGGGCGGCATAAGGCGGTGCACTGTTGGGCGGCATAAGGCAGTGCACTGTTAATCTTGGGCGGCATAAGGCGGTGCGCCGATGCCCAAGCACAGGAACAGAGCCACAGCACAATGGTTAAGACACTGACCAATGGTGCAGGGATCAGGGGTTCAATCCCCCACAGTGCCCAATGAAGAAGTCTCACTGAGGCAGTGTGTATTATGGGGATGAGTGCTGCAGGGGGCAATTTATTTTTATTTCAGTTATCACTACTAGCAAACGCACTCACAAAGCGTGTTAACATAAGGCGGCCCATAAGGCACATGTTAAAGTTCACTGTCCGCCAAGGCACCCTAGAATGTCCCCTATATGTTGCGTCACAGGATAATGTATAGTGCACCTTATATGGACGGCAACCATAAGGTGCCCTATAAAGCACCCTCAGAGGCACCTTATGGGTACAGTACGCTGAGGGTGTTATTGCTGGCATCAACATATGTACATGAAATTAATAAAATACTTTGGACAACCCTATCAAATAACCCCACTGTGGGTTTGAACCCATGACCTCTGGCTGCACAGGCAGTGAAGTAACCATTGGGACATAGCTCTATAGCTGCCAGCAAGCTCCTGGCTGGCTGCAGAGAGCCTTCACGTCACCACACAGACAGTCTGCTGTGGTAACCAGGATAGGGTTAGGCCACCCGTACCCATGATGCACTGCACATGCAAATCAGCTGTCCACAGATGAACACAAGATGGGGAATGCACCCCAACAACTCCCCGGCCTGGTAGGGGGAAGTGTCTGTGTGTACCCACACAGCACCTCGGCCTGGTAGGGGGTACTGACCGGGTGTTGTACTGGCACAGAGTAGCTACACACCATCACATTGTGCGGGTACTGTGCTCACCCTGAGGGTGTGATGAGGCGCCCAGGACCAGGTCCACAACACCTTCCATGGCTGAAAGAGGCCATGCCGGAGCTCCAAAGCAGTATTAATCTGTGAGATAGGTAGTTTCTGCAGAATCACCTTGGGTATCTCTGTCTGTCTCAGTCAGGTGGGGGCCATGCACCACCATCTCTCTCCCCCCCACCAAAAACAGGGTCTCCTATCAACAGATCCACATTCTACCTCTCTGCAATGGTAGCAGTAGAGTAGACCATCAACCCCAGTCCTGCTGGGGAACAGACACCCCACAGGGCATCCAAAGCAACTCTATACACATCCATAACACAATATCAGACAGACATTAGGCCTGGATCTGCTAAGCTGCACCCCACCACCATCAGATATTCTCCTGCAGCAAGCCTTCAGCTGATACACCCTGCAAGGCACTCCATCAAGACACATACCAGCTGAGAACAGTCTGCTAGTTAGTCCTAGTGGTAATGCATGCACCCAGAACTGGGATGGCAGCACACACAAGCAAATGAGTCAGTGACTGGGCCCCAAAAGGAAACCCATAAATATCACATGAGAGAAATACTGTCTACCACTATGGGGGTGCCTAGCCATGCTGTCATCACTGCACAGTCAGGGTGGAGTGAAACCCCAGCAGCACATACAGAGGTCACCCTGTCTGTGTAGGTGGTGGCCAGCCACTACAATGTCCCTGCCAGTGCCCTATGCCCTGTGCAGATACATCCTGGCCAGCCCACCCTGTCTTAGCTATACCCATGGTACCTTGCTGCTCATTATGCACATTGGCAGGCCATTACTGGCAACAGTGCTGGCAGTGTGGGCTGTGGAAGGTGTTTGCAGCCAACACACACTGTATACAGACACACACTCCCACACGTATGCCAGCATTGTGCTACTATAGAGGGGCTTATCAGCCTAGCCCACCACACCAGTTCTGGGCACAGTACAGGCATGGATATGCTACGCAGTACTGTTGGGGGTCACTCCCCAGGGTGGTAAACACTGTCAGAGACCAGACCTGAGGCACGCACCGCAGACATCAGACAGATTGTTATGTTGGAGCTCAAAGATCAAACTGTGCTTAACAGAGGAATGTCTATCTGCCAGTACTCATAGCAAACATTTGAGAGCTGTGTACCGTATACCCAGGTGTAGGGTGGCATTGCTAAGGTATGCAGGTGCTAGTATTGAGAGATGCACGCAGGGCCCAATGTCCTGCCTCTCCAGGAGGCATTGGCCAATGGGGCCTGTGGGTGTGGGTGTGGGTGTGTTTGTCCCTGTTGGCTGCTGCTTTACGGCAGAGGTTCCCAACTCCAGCCCTGGTGTGCCAAACACTGTTCAGGTTTTCATGCTGTCCCTCATGAATATGCATGAGCTACATCTACATGCCATGGGGGTGGTGCATAGCTATGCAGCACAGGCATTTGTATTAGAGGCAGCAGGGAACCTGAATGGTGTGTGGCCCTCCAGGACTGCATTTGGGAGACTGCTCTAGGTACTGCCCCTGTTCATGGTGTCTGTGCTCGGTGGGGTAAAAGATAGGCATATTACCAATGCATATGTCCTCGGCACGAAAGGTGTGCCCTTACTATCACTGTTTAGTTGTGGGAAAAATATGTGGATAGGATTGGCAGTAGCCTCAGCTGGGCTTTGAACCTGTGACCTTCTGTTCTTGCACACACTGTCTGTGTGCACTGCACCACCGTGTAGCCACAGATTGGCTGAATTCCCTGGGAGGTCCTTGTCTGTACATCCAACAGGGCCTGTCTGTTGCAGTGGATGGTGCCAGCCTGCACATGGCTAGGCCACTGTCTGCTGTGGCTAGCAGCCACTGCCCCTGCCACCACCTGTACCCTTCCGCCAACATGCTGGCATGTCCTTATCTTGGAAAAGCATGTGACCTGATTGGGTTGTGGCACTCCAGGACTGCATTTGGGGGACTCGGCTGTCGGTAATGCCCATTGTTATGGTGTGTGTGCGGTGTTATGTAAAATACAGGTGTTGGAACCATGCTTATGTTCTCTGCAATAAAGGAGTGTCTTTACTATCTCTGTTTAGTGGTGGGTAAAATATGGGGCCTGGGTTAGCAGGAGCCCCAGCTGGGATTTGAACCTGTGGCCCTTTGGTTCTAGGGGTACTGGCTCTGTCCACTGCACCACACTGTGGCCACAGAGATAGTGCAGTCCCTGGGGATGGGAAACCTGGCCGGCAGAATCCTAAACCCTGCTCTGCACATATTTACTGTGGGCTCATTCACCTTGTCTGGAGGCAAATGTGCAAATACACCCCGCAAATGACCGCGAAAAAAAGGGGGAAAAAGGATAACCAAGCTGGGCAACAGTGATATTAATGGGCAACCATAGAAAACACTCCCAGGAATGCTCCCAAAACAGGAAATGATTTTTGGAAGGGTCTCCGCTCCGTAGACCCTTCCAGAAATCATTTCTTTTTTTGGGGTCTTTCCTGGGAGTGTTTTGTGTTGTTGCCCATTAATATCACTGTTGCCCAGCTGACTTACGCTTTTCAGTACTTTTGTTGTGGTCATTTCCCATTTTTATTTGCACGTTTGTTCTGTTCACATGTATCACACTGCTCACGTTTTTCAGGTTTCCCCGGTTTTCCTGTACATTGCTGACGGAAATGGTTTCTCTTCCCTTTAAATGCCCTCTACCGCGAGTGTTTCACTCGCGCTATTTTTAACTTGTAAATTCGGCCCCGATAATGTGCGGGGAGCCTCTCCCCTCCCCTTCCCCGCCCATTGACCCCCGTCTCTCCGCCCCTCGGGAGCCTTCCTCCGCCCTCAGAATGCCTTTCCACGCCTCTATCGGACATTTGCGGGCCGGGTACTTGTGCGGGGCCCGTTAGTGCAGCGCGCAATTGTGCGGGGCGTTTAAGAGCGTTTATGAGCGTTTGAGTGCCGCGTTTCCGTGCGCTATTGTGCGGCGCACACATTGGCGGTTTTTAGTAAACATGCCCCTAAGTCTTTGAGTGGACAGAGGAAGATATTGCAGTAGAAGGAAAGGAATTGGCATACCCATCCAGATTATTTATTTATTTATTTGACAAGGGGGTGGGTTTATGCTGTTTTATCATTTCAGTCAAAGCAGTTTAAATTGTAACTAAAATTTGGTAATGTACATTGACAACTTGAATTTTTCTGAGACAATGGAGGATTAAGAGGCTTGCCCAAGGCCACTAGGAGTGCTAGTGGGAAGTGAACCCTCTTGGTCTTATTATATTCAGCAGGAGCATTTGCATTGTTATCATTCCTATGGTATGGCTGTTATTGAGGCAAAGAAGGAGTATTATAATAGGCCAATTTATTCCAGATTAGGGCAGTTCACTTATTTATTTTCAATAGTGGAACGTTTGATGTATCCTAGTGAAAGATTTTTAGAATCATCTGAACTTATTGATCTGCAACAATTTATGGTCTCTTTCAATGACAAAATTAATAAAATTAATGAGTTTCCCACAGACCACTTTCTCCTAATCTGACGTTTTGCAATGAATTTGGACATGTTTCTACTGATCAGGTTCATGCTATTATGTTCTTGAGCAATACTTATAGTTTTTTAGGTGATTTTCCACTAAATTATTCAAATCACCTCAAAATGATATTTGTCCATTTGTACTTGGAGTAGTTAGTACAGTAAATCTCTCTCTCAAAGTATTGTTCTTTCTCCTTTGAAGGAGGCTATTGCACTGTATGTCCTATTCTCAAGAATGTTTCTTTGGACAAGAGTAGTCTTTTGAATTACAGCCCTATTTCTTCCCTCTTTTTCTTAGCTAAAGTTCCAGAAAAGCTTGTTTTAATGCAATTTTAACATTCTTGTTCTTTGTGATTTGGTTTTATTTAACAGTTTTATCATTTCAACCAAAGTGGTTTACATTGTAGCTTAAACTTGGTAACGTACATTAAACCAGGACATTGTTAACTTGGATTTTTCTAAGGCAATGGAGGGTTAAGTGCCTTGCTCAAGGAGTGCTAGTGGAAATTGAACCCTGGTTATTTGGTTTCTAAGGCAGTGCTGTAACCATTAGGCTACTCCTCCACTCTTTAGAGCTCAGTAGTGTAATGAGATTCTACTTTTATTATCTTTAGAGTGTTATTTACAGGGGCTTGATCAAGGTAAATCATTTTTCCTGGCATTATTGATGTATTTATTTATTTATTTATTTATTTTATTTATTTATGCTTTTCTTCTATACCGCTTTTTCCCAAGATCAAAGGCGGTTTACAATTAACATAATGAACATGGTTTTACCTGGAACATCGTTTTTTTTTTTTTCCAAACTATGTACAATTAACTTTTCATGAACAATAACATGGAACATATAATTATACAAATGTTGTAATTATTTACATTAGTCAAATATTTACATTAGTCAAATATTAATCATGGTGCTTAAGGGTTGTTTTTTTTTCCTAAGTGTGTTGAGGTTTGTGGCTTTTTGATCTGTGGTTAAGGAGGATTTTTATGGAGGTGTGGTGAGGGGGATGGGGGGGGGTTCATTAAGGTTTATAAAGTGTTCTTTAAACAGATATGTTTTTAGTTCTTTCCGGAATGTCTGGAGATCCTTTATTTTGCGGAGGTTTAGTGGGAGTTTATTCCATAGGGTAGGGGCTGCATATGTGAATGCTCTTGAGCTTGTGGTTTTTTTTTTGTTTTTCGAATGGATTTTTTTATGTCTAGTGAGTGGGTTGCGTTTTGTCTGCGGGTTCTATGTTCTTTTGGAGCATGTATTAGAGTGGTTAGATGTGAGGGTGATATGCCGTTGATAAGTTTAAATGTGGTTAAGAGTATTTTGTATGATATTCTACTATTTATGGGAAGCCAGTGTAGTTCAGCGAGGATGGGAGTTATGTGGTCAGTGAGGCGGGCTTTTGCTGTTACTCGAGCACAGATATTTTGGGCTCGTTGAAGTAAGTTGGTATTTGTGAGAGGGAGGCCGATAAGTAGACTATTACAATAGTCGAAGTGTGGAGTGATGAGTGTGCTGATAACAGATCTGAAGTCACGTGTGTCTAGTATTGGTCGTAGGTGTTGAATGGTCTTAAGTTTATAGAATATGGTTTTCACGGTTTGTTTTATGTGAGGGAGCATACTAAGTGTGTGATCTATTATGATGCCTAGGTATTTTACTTCCTTTTTGATTGGGATTATTGTGTCGTTAATTGTTAGTGTATCAGGGAGAGTAGTATCTGGTTTTCTTGTAACGAACATTGCTTCAGTTTTTTTTAGGTTGATGCTGAGGTTATTATTTTCTAGCCAGGTATTTGCTTCGCTGATGCAATCTAGTAAGTTCTGGTAGGTGGGATTATTTGTGTTTATTGGTTGGGTGAGCATGATATCATCTGCGTATATGTAGTGGTTGATTTTATGTTTTTTAAATATATTTGTGATGGGTTGAAGATACAAGTTGAAGAGGAGGGCCGATAGGGCCGAGCCCTGTGGAATACCTTGTCCTTGTATGAATGGCTCAGAGGTGTCTTGGCCTAATTTAACGTGTATCGATGTATCTGCAGCTTTTGATGCAGTCAGACATAACTTGTTACTTAGTGCTTTTGGCATTTCACGAACTGTTTTTAAATGGTTTGCATCTTTCCTCACTAACTGTTTTGCTCAAGCATGAGTTAATGGTAATGGCATGTGTCTTCTTGGTTCCAGTTTCCACAGGGATTAGCATTGTTCGTTATTTTAGTCAATATCTCAAATCCCTCCCACTCACTGTCACAAGGCCAATCAGGGCCTCCCAGCACAGATTCAAATCCAGAGACTCCATCAGGTAAACAGCACAGCACCGCCACATCCCAGGAGACCCCAATCAGCATCAGGACAGCAAGTGGGAGGCTCAAATCCCTCCCGTTCATGGCTCAAGGCCAATCAGGGCCTCCCAGCACAGATTCAAATCTAGAGGCACCATCAGCTGTGCCCATGCCTGGCAGGCCTTTGCCTGAGTGCCTTGCCAGAGGGCCCTTTGTGAGGCCCTTAGGCGAGGACCAAAGAAGATTGCACAAAGCCAATACTACAATCTTGCTTCATCACTCCAGTTCATGAAAATACCGCCACTCTCAAGCTCTGCTCCAAAGATTTCATTGCCTTCAATCATCCACTAGAATCAAGATATTAACCTGTCCTAGTCCTATCACACAGCAAAATGATACTCTCCCTTCTCTAAGTGATTATCCTGAGCATCATCTTCCTCTCCCCTTTTCACTCTCATGCGCTTATATTGACTCAGTCTCCCATTCACCTATCCGCTATTCCTACAAAACAAGCCGCCAAATATATGCCACCCATCCAGCACTCATCACAACAGAAAATACGGATGACTCATCAAAATTTACACAGCTGTCATAAGCGAGCCTACCATCAAGCACAAGAAACCCTTACAGCAGCTCAATCGAATAAGATACGCCGTCATTAACTCACACTCCGACTGCAACAAATTCCATACCCTAGCAGACTACATAATAGACAACAAGATCAGCGTGCTATGTATCACCGAAACCTGGTTCACCTAGAATGACAATGTCCTGATCAACCAGCTTAACACATCCACTCACAGTATCCATAACTGTCCTCAGAAATCCAGTAGAGGAGGTGGAGTCTGCATACTCACATGGAAGAGCCTTCAATTCAACATCACAAACCATGCCTTCACCCCTAACCTCAACATCATCACAGTCTCCAACCGCTACCTCTCCATCTACCTTTCCTACAGACCTCCTCATACCAACAGAGAAAAGCTCGCCACTTTACTGGAATAAATCTGCTCCCACTTGTTCATCCTACTTGGAGATCTAAACCTATCATCTGCATCATCTACCCACTCATCAGCCTTCCTTGAAGCCATGACATATACAATTCACACAGATCACATCCACCCCTACTCACGCTTAGGGTGGCATCCTGGACATGATTTTTCTTCTCAAATTGACTCTTAAATGCCCTCGGATATACTCCACCATCAATGATCCCCGTCTCCTGGTCTGATCGCAATCTAATCTCTTTCATCATAACCAACTCCTGCCCATGAACTGCACCTCAGAGCTCCCCTCCAACAACTCAGAAATTTCTCTCATTCAACAAACAAGCCTTCATCCAAAAAAACGCCCCAGTTTTAATCTCCTTACCAGCACAGAAAGACTTTGAAACCAAAATATACTCATGGAACTCAACCATCTCAGATGCCGCTATAGCCCTACCAAACGTCTCCACCAGAAGCAAATGATCACAAGCTCCCTGTTACTCCTCAGCCTTAAAAACACAGAACCACAGCTTGTGTTGTCTTGAATGTCTTTGGCGAAGACCCAAAGCTCACAACTCAAATCCTAATATCTACAGGAACTCAAGCTATACCATGAATCTGCCATCTAGGTCAAATAAAATACTACAAGAACCTCCTCATATGCTCTATCAACAAACCTAGAGAACTCTTCAAAATTATCAAATCACTCACCAAAGATCCATCTCAATGAAATCGGGACCACTTTCTTAATCTATAAGATATCACTTCATACCTACAAGCCAAGAGCAAACCTACACTATCCACCAGCCTCTACATCCCAACTTCAAATGAGGAAACTCATTAAGACTACCACTGGACTACCTTCAACACTTTCTCACATAAAGAACTCAGCAAAATCCTCAGCAACCTCAATACCACAACCTTTCCACTCTGCCCATGTCTAGTCTCCTGGCTGAAAATCACAAAAGACAAATTGCTAGCATTCATATTTGACACTGTCCACTCCTCCCTCACCCAAGAATCCCTTCCTCCCTTCCTCAAGCAATCATCAATCAGACTGCTCCTGAGGAAACCAAACCTGAATCCACACTCTCCATCCTCCTACAGACCCAAACCAGTTTACCCTTCATCTCCAAAATCTTTGAAAAAGCCATACAAACATAACTCAAAGATCACTTAGATCTTCATGCACCATTAAATGCACAGCAACATGGATTCAGACCCAATCACAACACGGAAACCCTTATGACCTCTCTCTTAAACTCACTTATCACAGGCATCGAATCACTCACCCAAAGCTTTCTCCTGCTCTTTCTGGATATCTCTGCTGCCTTTGACACTATATCCCACCAGCTTCTCCTTAACAAGCTCCACCACATTGGAGTCAGTAGCACCCCCTCAAATGGTTCTATTCATATCTCACTGTAATCACCATATAAGGATTCAAACACACAGCTTAACTTCTTTCATCCTTAACCAGGGTGTACCGCAGGGATGATCTCTCTCCTCTCTACTGTTTAATATATATATTTGACCTCTATGTGACATCCTTCAACAATTCCCAGTCCAGTTTCTGATATACGTTGATGACATAATGATTTTCACACCATTCTCCACTTCCACTCCAGACTACTCCACACTTTCAAGTTGCCTCACTGAAACCATCAACTGGCTCCATCATCATAATCTATCCATCAATCTCAGTAAAACAGAGCTCCTCCACATAACAAAGGACCCCAATTTCACCCCCCTGCTTCTGTAAAACTTGTATATTCCAAGATACAAGTCAGCTCCCACATGAAGAACCTCAGAAACATACTCGATCAACAACTGACCTTCAAGGAACAAATTCACACCATCACCAAAGTGGCATACTACAAGCTAAAAACCATCCAAAACCTAGGCCCCCCCTCCTCTCCACCGATACACCATCACTCCTCTATTCCAATGAAACTTACCCAAAACACCACTGCTAGAACCATCTTCCAAGCCTCATGGCACACCCATATCACTCCCATCCTCAAAGACCTCCATTGGCTCCCCATCAACTCAAGAATGCAATACAAGGTTCTAACTCTCATCCACAAAGCTCTGGATGGGAAATCAGCAGACCAACTACACACCATAATTCACATCTCCAACTCTAATAGACCAAGGAGAAAAAGCACCCAGAAACTCCTCAGTATCCCACTATGGACTTGCAATTGCAAGCAGGCTACAAGAGCAAGGACATTCTCACTATACGCCCCCATACTCTGGAATGTATTACCCCCAGAAATTTGAACCATCAAGTCTTCCACTAACTTTTCTAAACAACTCAAGACTCATCTTTTCCAGAAACAGTTGAGTTGTGCTCTTTGGCTATGCCACTCCACAGCATTCATATTTGTCACATTAGAGAAACTCTAGCAGTATGTTTTGGGTCATTGTCCTGCTGGAAGGTGAACCCTCATCCTTGTCGCAAATCTCATGCATACTGTAACAGGCATTCCACAATAAATGCCTTTTCTTCAGTGCTATCCATCATTCCATTTCTCCTGCCCATCTTTCCAGTCCCTGGCAATGAAAAGCATCCTCACAGCATGCGTCTGCCACTACCATGTATCACTATGGGAACGATGGCCCTGAGGTGATAGGAAGTGAGGACTTTGGCCTACACATGGCATTTCCCATGATGGGCAGAGGGTTAATGGTTCCATCTTATCTGGCCTCATGACCTTCATCCATATGTGGGGGGTCCACCATATGCATTTGTGCAAACACAAAATGTGTTTTCTTATGTCTTTCTCTGAGCAATGGCTCTTTCATGGCCACTATTCCATGAGGTCCCACTCTGAGACATATATGGCTTAAAGTGGCCCCATGGACACATTCCCCCATCTCTGCTGTGAACCATTGCAGTCCACCCAGTGCTATCCTTAGTGTCTTTCTAGCATCTCTGATCATTGACCTCCTTGCCCAGTCTGTGGGTTTGGGTGGGCAGCCTCTCATGTCAGGTATGCAGTGGCGTCACATTCTCCCCATTTTGCATTGATGTTTATTTATTTAGAAAGATTTAGTATACCGCCTTATCGTTAAATCAAGGCGGTGTGGCACATCAATCAAAATCAATAATAAAGTGTGGCTTGTAGCTTGCAGTGTGAGAACTGAGAAGTGTAGTGTGTGGGGCAGTGTGTTAAATTATATCGGTGAACTATTTACATAATGAGCTATATACATATATACAAAATGGTGCTGTTTGAGAGGCGTGCTAGATTGAGATTCTATAATGTCTTGGGGTAGGATCATGATCCTGTAATGTCTTGAGGTAGAAAATTTATGTGAGGTCCTTGAAATGTACTGTAAATCAGTCTTAAGAAGTTTTCTGAAGTCCTTGAGGTTCTTGGTTGATCTTATGTGGTCTAGGAGAGAGTTCCATATAGCGGGTGCTGCCAGGGAGAGTGCCCTCCTTGATGTGGCCAGCCTTGTTTTAGCAAATTCTTTTGGTGTTCTGATGGTGCCTGAGGTTCCTTTTCTTCTTGGTCTTCTGTTGTCTTCGGTTTTTATGAGAGGGCGTAGGCTGTCTGCTGATAGGTTATTATTTTAAATATGTGTAGTAGTACTTTGAATTGGATTCTGGAGCTGATTGGGAGCCAGTGTAGGTGGTACAGTATGGGGGTGATGTGATCGTGAATTGTGTGATCTGTCGTGAGTCGTGCGGCTGTGTTTTGTGCTAGCTGTAGTGGTTTTATTGTCTTTTTAGGTAGTCCTTGGTAGATGTGATTATAATAGTCTAGGGTTGGAGTGATGATGGCTTGACAGACTGTTCAGAAGTGTTCATGGGCGAGGATGGGTTTGAGCCTTCTGACTGTCCTCATTTTGATGTAAGCGCTCTTTGTTATTTTTGCAATGTGGGACTGGAGGTTGAGGTCCTTGTCGAGCGTTACTCCCAGGTATTTTATTTCTTGTCTTACCGGTATGATGGTGTTTAGGTTGATTGTGGCTGGTTTCTTGTGATGAATAGAGCTTCGGTTTTGTTGTAATTTATTGATAGGTTGTTTTCTTGCAGCCAGGTTGCCATTTGTTGGAAGCAGTTGGCTATGTTGGAGTAGTCTGAGTTGTCCAGTTTGATTGGTGTGTATATCATTATGTCATCTGCGTATATGGTGTATTGAATCTTGTGGTCCTTGATGATGGTGCATATGGGTTGTATGTAGATGTTAAATAGCAGGGTGGAGAGAGCTGAGCCTTGTGGGACTCCTTGAGTGGCTCTGAACGGTTGAGAGGTCTTTGTTCCACACTTGACTTGTAGTTGTCTGTTGGTGAGGTAAGATGTAAACCAGCTCAGAGTAGTACTGTGTAGGCCTGCCTCCTGTAGTCTGTTTAGTAGGGTTGTGTGGCAGACAGTGTTGAAAGCTGAGGAGATATCTAGGAATATCATGATGACGCCCATTCTGGTGTTGTTGATTGTCCTCAAAAGGCTGTCGAATAGCTGGATCAGTATGGTTTCAACCCCATGTCTGGGTCGAAAACCATGTTGATTGAGGTCCAGTGGATTGTAGATGTCGATGTGTTGTTGGAGCTGGTGTTGGACTGTTTTCTCGATCTTGGACAGGAATGGTAAGCTTGATATGGGTCTGTAGGCGGCTGGGTCAGTTTTAGCCAGGGTGGCTTTCTTGGGGATTGGACGTATTGTGGCTAGCTTCAGGGAGTTTGGCATTGTTCCCTTGGAGAGGGAGTTATCTACTATTTTCCGTACGACTGGTGTTAGTTCCTTTTTCATAGCTTTGATCCAGGCTACTGGGCAGGGATCTATAGGGGCGGTGCTGGTGTTGAGGTCAGTGATGATCTTGGAGAGTTGTTCATTCGATGGGATGTCGAATGTGCCCCAGCTCCGGTCAGGTTCGGATGTCTTGTATTTCACTGACGCGCTGTTGTTATTGGGTGTTGCAGTGAATTTGTTCTTGAGGTGGTCAGCGAAGATCTGTGGGTCTATTTGTTGTTCGTTTCTGTTGGAGGGTTCCTTGGTGAGGTTCTTTACGATTTCGTAGAGTTCACGGAGTTTGTTAGTAGACTTCATGATAAGGTTAGTATGGTATTCTTTCTTCTGCTGGTTGATGAGGTTGTTATATTCCTTTTGTTTTGTCTGGTATTGTTCCTGTAGGGATGCTGATTTGTTGCGTCTCCATCGGCGTTCAAGTCGTCTTAGTGCTCTCTTTGCTATTCGTATATCCTTGGAGTACCATGGAGTGGAGCAGGGTTTTGTGCTGTGTGATTGTTGTTTTCTGCGGGTGGGTGGTCTGGTGGCAGATGAAATGATGTCGTTCCATTTGGAGATTTGCTCATCTATGTCCATTGTTTCGGCATTGAGGAGTAGTTGTGTGTCTTGTGTGAACTGTTCCTTGTTGAAGCTTTTGAATCTCCTGGTTGGGGGTGAGTCGTTTTGCCTTTTTGAGTCTGTTACTTGTAGTTTAATCTTTATTAGGTGGTGGTCTGACCAGGGTACCGGTGTGATGTATGGCCCTGAGATGAGGCTTCCTTCCTTTAAGTTGTTTGGAGCAAAGATTAGGTCGGGGGTGTGTCCAAGGTTGTGGGTGGGGGTGTTGATGAGTTGGGTGAATTGGAGGGAGTCCAGAGCTGATAGGAAGGCTTCTGCCTCTTTTCTGCTAGTAGATCTGAGATTGAAGTGTCCAAGTATTATGAGTTGTTTGTGTAGGTTGTTGACTGCGCAAATTGCCTCTAGGATTGCTGAAAGTTCATCTGATGGTGTGTCTGGCGCTCTGTAGGTAAGGCATATGGCTAGGTTCAAGTTTTCAGTGATGATTGTGTTGCACTGGTTTGTATTAGTTTAGATTTTACTTTTTAGCTTTAGGCTGGTCCTTGCTATGATGAGGACCCCTCCTCCTCTTCTTTGAGTGCGAGGGCAGTTGAATGCGTGTGGGTGTCAGGGACTAGTTGGTTGAGTAGCACATTGCCGGTGGGTGACAGCCATGCCTCGGTGATGCACAGGATGTCTGTTTGCTGGTCTTTTATGTGGTCAGAGATGGTATTTGTTTTGTTTCGTACTGGCCTGGCGTTGATAAGCTCTATGGAGATGTTTGTGGGTCGGTTGGTGTTTATGTGGGTGTGAGTGGGGGTGCTGTGCGTCTTCTTTCCTTGTTTGCCGGGTTTCGTTGTTTGTCCTGTATTGAGGACCTGCTTTTGCTCTTGGTAGTGTTTGTATGTTATTATTGTTTGTGGGAGGAACCAAAAGGTGTTGGGGGTGTTGATTGGAGTGCTTGTGAGTTGTGTGTCTGTGAGGGTGCTCCGTGGTGTAATTGCGATATGGGAACACCTGATCTAGATGTCTCTGCAACTTTGTCTCTGACCTGTCTCAAGTGTCCCTTGGTGTACCTGTTGCCTGTTTAGTGACGTTGCCGAGTCAGGGGCCTTTTGAAACATGCATATTTCAACAGGTACCATGTTAACAGATCAGGTGATACTGATTGCACATAGGTGGACCCTAATCAGCTCATTAAGTGATGTTTGAGGCTGGTGTGTGGGAGCAGATCTTATGTAGGTGTTAACAAGCAATAGAGATGAAAACATATGCACACGCACACTTTTATTATTGATGTGTTTCCTATATACCCACAAGTACATCCCCTATGCCAATCTCATGAAACCCCTATGACCCTACTCCCCCCACCCTTTTGAAACCCATGTGACCCCACACTCCCAACCCCTTATCCCATTGTATATAGTTTTGTTTGTTCTCAGCGTTAAAAATGTTCTTGAGTTTACTGAACTCTCCCCATATTTATTGTAAAAGTTCTAATGCTGTTCATAATTTGTTCATTGTAAAAACTCAGTTCTTTGTAAACCACTTTGACTTGTAGAAAAGCAGTATATCAAAATTTGTTAAATAAATAAATAAAATAAATCTACGTATATTGCTCCATTTTATAAATTACTGTCTAGAGATCACGTGAGCACATGAGCGGGTGAGGACGTGTCCTCGTCGCGCTCCCGGGCCGCTTCCCTGAACCAGCAGGAAAACACGCAAAAATAAGCAGTGATTGAGAGGGAAGAAGAGCTAGACAGAGAGCGAACCTCAGAGAATTGCAGTGGAATCGGGTGCAGGTACAGTGCCATGCGATCAGCGGCAAAGAGGGAGAAACCGCATGGGTTCTGCAATTCCAAAATGGCGGCCGCTCCGCGATCCTGCCCTAATCCGGAATCCCCAGGCTCTGGAAGTGGGGACTTGGGTGCAGAGGAACTGGCACATGAGGTGGCTAAGCTATTAGAGCCCAAGTTTGACTCGGTGCTGAAAAAATTAGAGGAAATGGCAGAGACCTATGTTGAAATCACTCGGAGAGTGGAGGAGGTTGTCAGACGGCTGCCTAGGGTGAGAACTTACACAATCTTGACGATGCATATATTCATATGATTCTTGCAAGGTATTGTGGGTAATGTAGTTCTTTCACTCCCAAACACAGCTGAAGACAATAATTGAGTTGTGATACCAGTGGTAAGGCCAATAAAATACTTCTTTTATTGATGGGGTTTAATTCACCCAGCACAAATATGCTTGGTAGCAATATAAATGAGGTTACTTGCTTGCAGTGTTTAAATGGATAACATAAAGTCATAAAGCAAATCAGAAAACAACCTTCAGCTTGTCAGGCAATTAGCTAATGTTTTCTTAGCAAATAATTACCAAATACAAAGGCACAAAGAAATGAATAAACTTTGCTTGTTAGGTTAACTTCTGCTTATTTTCCACGCAGATCCCAGCAGTGATTCTCCCTTGCTCACACACACAATCAGGTGCAGCTTTAATTACTATCAATTGACCAGCTGAAAGCCTTTAACTGGCTGGCTGCTACTATGTGAACCCAAATCCTGCTTTAAGAGCTGTTTGCAGTGGAAATAAAAACAAAGTTAGGTTTCTGTGTGATGGCTGATGTGTTTGCTCACAGAAAGCTAGCAATAGCACTTGGATAAAGAACAGTCCATGTAATTAATAGTCTCATCTGCTGTATCTCCCCCTTCATCAATCAGCATAGGGTCACTATCATACATTGGCACAGACGAGTCTTTCATTAAGGCACTATCCTGAGAATGCTTATTCCCTTGCTGCCATTCACTATTATAGATAGGGTCTGGATCAGTGTTCATACCTGAGCCTCTCCTGCTATCATAATTCCTCTCTGTATAGCCTGGCCAGTATGTAATCCAGTTCTGATGTCCAGCCTTCCAATCTTGATCCCTGGACACTGGATCTTTCCTCACATACCCTCTGGCATAGGTTTGAAAGTCCTTTCCACGTGCAGTCTTCTCTCTTCCAGGTAGCCACTGGTGATTCCTATCTCTGCCATTCCATTCCTCTGGCTGACTCCAGTCCAATGGACTCTGCTGGCACTTGGAATACCTCCCAGTATGGGTACTGCCTTGGACTCTCCCAGACCATCCAATGGGCTTTCTTCTCTTCCTTCCAGAGAGTTTCCTTCTTTCTCTATCCGCTTGGCTTGGCTTCTGTTTCTCCAGGTGATACTGGTGCTTGAGCTTGTAGCCGTTGCTGTATCTGTGTCTGAAGCTCTTTCTGTAGCTGTTATCTGAAGAATAAGCTCTATTCTTATTCTGTTCTAATGTGTGCTCCTCCCTAACACAGCGCAGCTGTGTTGAATCAGGTCCTGCCCTTTGAGATGAGTGCTTAGGGATTACCTCATAGCTCTCTTGATTGCACACACGTTTTCTCACTTCAGCCCCTCTCATGGCTGCTGGAAACCTGGTGCATTCTGGGACTGGTAGTCTTTTATGTGAAAACTCTGTTTTCTTACTTCTACCAGAACTGACAGGTTGCTTGTTCAGAGTCACATCATCTTTTCTATAGCTCCTACCTGAGCTATGATAAGCTTCCTTATGACATACCCCCCTGCTTAAGTTATTACGGACTGGTTTTACTGGTGAAACTTCTTCTCTACAGTCCGTAATACGGGAAAGTGCATCCGCATTCTTGTGTAACTTCCCGGCACGATGTTCAACCTGAAAATCAAATGCCTGTAAGGCCATGTACCAGCGTGTCAACCTGGCATTGTGGTTCTTCATTTGCTGCAACCACTTAAGTGGGGCATGGTCCGTGACCAACTGGAACTTTTCTCCCTGTAAGGTAAAACCTTAACGCCTCCACTGACCACTTGATAGCCAAACACTCTTTTTCTATTGTGGAATACTTTTGTTCAGCCGGTGACAACTTCCTGCTCAGGTACATCACAGGATGCTCCTCCCTATCATGGCACTGGGATAGGACCGCTCCTAGCCCTACATCCGATGCATCGGATTGAACCAGAAAGGGTTTCTTGAAGTCTACTCCTTTCAGTACCGGTCCTGTACACAATTTTTCTTTTAAGACTGAAAACGCTTTTTCAGCTTCTGGTGTCCACTTTATCTGGTTTGGACAATTCTTTCGCAGCATATCCGTGAAAATGGCACTTTTCTCTGCGAATTGCGGTATAAACCGGCCTTAGTATCCAATAAGTCCTAAGAAACTTCTTAGTTGTTTCTTGGTTGTTGGAGGAGGAAAATTCCTGATGCTATCTATTTTGCTTAATAGAGGTTTAATTTTTCCTCTTCCCACTAGGTGGCCTAGGTATTTTACCTCCCTATTTGCAAAGGCACACTTCTTCGGGTTTAAAGTGATTCCCGCTTGCTTCATAGAGCACAAGACTGCCCTGATCCTCTTCAAATGCTCCGCCCAGGTGTTACTATGGATTATGACATCATCCATGTATGCAAAAGCATAACTTTGGTGGGGTCGAAGTACCTGATCCACTAACCTTTGGCAGGTAGCCGCTGCTCCATGCAGTCCGAAAGGCATCCTCTTGAACTGGAAAAGGCCAACGGGGGTGCTGAACGCAGTCTTCGGCTTCGACTCCCTGGTGAGAGGGATTTGCCAATATCCTTTTGTCATATCAAGGGTGGTTAAGTATTGAGCCTGTCCCAGCTGGTCCAACAGCTCCTCAATTCTTGGCATTGGATATGCATCAAAAACTGATATGGCGTTTACCTGCCGGAAGTCAATACAAAATCTTAAGGATCCATCAGGCTTCGGCACCAGGACTATGGGGCTATTCCAGGGACTCTTTGACTCCTCTATTACCCCCATGTCCAACATCTCCTGGACTTGTGCCACTACCTCCTGTCTTTTGGCTTCAGGCAAGCGGTATGGCCTTTGACGAACCAATTTCCCAGGTGGAGTTATTATTTCATGGGCCACCAAATGGGTCTCCCCAGGTATGGGTGTCAACACATCTGGGAATTCCTTAAGCAACTTCCTAATTTCTTCCTGTTGTACCATTGTCAGGTCCTCACCTATTTCTGGCTCTGAGTTTTCTTTACAATCAGATACCTGGGGTCCCAAATCTTCCTCTTCACTCACCTCCCTCTCTCGGGCACAGGTGGCAGCTAAGCTTTTAACCCCTTTGACATCAGTAGAACCAAAGCCTTTGGCTCCACGTTCAGAATTCTCTAGGGATGTGACCTCCTCCACAGGTGGAAAACCCAGCCTCTCACAAATCAATTGGGCAATTTTGTCTCCTGTCTTCACGTGATACTCATTCTGTCCAAAGTTAAACAACAGAACTTTAATATTGCCTCTGTAATCGGGATCAATTACTCCCGCACCCACATCGATGAAAAATTTAAGGGCTAATCCGGACCTTGGGGCTACTCTCCCATAACAACCAATAGGTATTTCCACTTGGAGACCGGTGTCAACCAGGGCTCTCCCTTGGCTAGGTACAGTCACATTTTCTATGCTGCACAGGTCAAACCCAGCAGATTGAGGGGTTGCCTGCTTAGGAGCTTGGGCCTTCTCAGAGACCTTATGGTACTTTAGGACGAATATCTGCTTTGGGGTAGCTTGGTCTTCTGGACGCTTAACCATCTTTTTAGCTGGGGTCTGAGGACTTCCAAATAAAGGCCCAGGAGCTACTACCATTAAACCTTCTCCCTCCTTCTTTCCTAGTCCTTCCACTAGACCCTGCTTAAATCTTGGCCAGTCTCTTCCTAGAACCAAATCAAAGGGTAGCCTAGGCACCACTGCTAACAGGACTTCCTCTTGTTTCCCTAGGCACTTAACCTTTAGCCTATAGGTGGGGTATGATGATGCAGCACCATGAATGCATCTGATGTGAACTTGGCTTTCAGGGGTTCTAGGCACAAATCTTTCTTGGGCCTCTATCCTCTTCCAAAGCCTTTTTGACATCATACTCTGGTCTGCCCCAGAGTCTAATAATGCATTTGTGGTAATTCCCTGCACATCAACCATCAAAAGAAATCCTTCCTTGGGCTGTTTCAAATCCAGACCCATTAAACTAGTGTGTGTCTGGCATTTCTTCTCTAAATGTCCCAATTTTCCACACTTGAAACATTTCTTTCTATTCCACTGTGTCATCTGGTTTGATACAGTACATTCATTTTCAGAAACATTCTTAATTATCCCCTTTTCTGATACAGCACATCTAGCCTCAGCATCCATCTTTAGAGGGCCACCCATTCTATGGCAAGCCTGCGTGGCTTCCAAGAATCTCTCGGCTAGCATGGTTGCCTCTCCAAGATTTTGGCAATTTTGCTGTATAAGAAAAACATTCAAATCTTTAGGTACCCCAAGCATAAATTGTTCCAGCATTATAATATCTAATAACATTTCTACTGTCTTTTGCTCAGGCTCCAACCATTTTACAGCTAAACTTCTGATTCTCTGACTCAGAGCCCTGGGTGTCTCACCCACTTTCAATGTAACAGCTCTAAACATTCGCCTATACTCTGAAATAGACAACCCTAGGCGATCTCTAATAGCTGCCTTTACATCCTTATAAATCAAAGCCTGGGCTGCTGGCATTGCTCTGTAAGCTGCAAGTGCCTCACCAGTTAATGAGGCTGCCAGCCTTACTGCCCACTGGGTCTCTGGCCATGCTAGAGCCTGTGCCACTCTTTCAAAAGACTCTAGAAAATCATCAACATTATCTTCTGGAGTTAATTTCCCAAAATTAAATGCCCCAATCCCTTGATTGAGTCCCACATTGTCCACATGTGGTGTACCAGTACTAACTGCTGGTCTTGCATCTGTTCCACTTTGGCTCTGCAGCTGCACTAGAGCTTGCACCAGATCAAGCACTGGTTTCTGCTGTTCCATTAAGGCCTTCATAGCAGTGTCCTGGGCCTGCTGTGATAGCTCCTGCTGCTTGCTAAATTGGGCTGCCATCCACTGAGCCATCTCCCTCGGATCCATCTTGATCCCTGCAAGAAAAGAAAAAAAACAAAAACAAAGAGCAGCACCTTCCAACCAGGTGTGTTTTTTTTTCAACTTTTTTTTTTTTCAATTACCCCCTGTGCTTACACACATCCACCACTAGACATGCCCAGGTACATATTACCTTGTCTCAGTGATGAATCCAGCTTTGCACAGGGTCTTTTCATCTGGGACAGCTTCCTGGAACAACCACTTCTCCTCCAATGCGCAGATGAGGGAAAAAAAAAAATCTTCTTTCAGCTTCAAACTTGAATTTTATTTGTAATCCACAGCAAATAAATCCTCTTGGTGCAAAAGCAATCCGAAAAACTACGCCATTTGTCAGACGGCTGCCTAGGGTGAGAACTTACAAAATCTTGACGATGCATATATTCATATGATTCTTGCAAGGTATTGTGGGTAATGTAGTTCTTTCACTCCCAAACACAGCTGAAGACAATAATTGAGTTGTGATACCAGTGGTAAGGCCAATAAAATACTTCTTTTATTGATGGGGTTTAATTCACCCAGCACAAATATGCTTGGTAGCAATATAAATGAGGTTACTTGCTTGCAGTGTTTAAATGGATAACATAAAGTCATAAAGCAAATCAGAAAACAACCTTCAGCTTGTCAGGCAATTAGCTAATGTTTTCTTAGCAAATAATTACCAAATACAAAGGCACAAAGAAATGAATAAACTTTGCTTGTTAGGTTAACTTCTGCTTATTTTCCACGCAGATCCCAGCAGTGATTCTCCCTTGCTCACACACACAATCAGGTGCAGCTTTAATTACTATCAATTGACCAGCTGAAAGCCTTTAGCTGGCTGGCTGCTACTATGTGAACCCAAATCCTGCTTTAAGAGCTGTTTGCAGTGGAAATAAAAACAAAGTTAGGTTTCTGTGTGATGGCTGATGTGTTTGCTCACAGAAAGCTAGCAATAGCACTTGGATAAAGAACAGTCCATGTAATTAATAGTCTCATCTGCTGTATCTCCCCCTTCATCAATCAGCATAGGGTCACTATCATACATTGGCACAGACGAGTCTTTCATTAAGGCACTATCCTGAGAATGCTTATTCCCTTGCTGCCATTCACTATTATAGATAGGGTCTGGATCAGTGTTCATAACTGAGCCTCTCAGGCTATCATAATTCCTCTCTGTATAGCCTGGCCAGTATGTAATCCAGTTCTGATGTCCAGCCTTCCAATCTTGATCCCTGGACACTGGATCTTTCCTCACATACCCTCTGGCATAGGTCTGAAAGTCCTTTCCACGTGCAGTCTTCTCTCTTCCAGGTAGCCACTGGTGATTCCTATCTCTGCCATTCCATTCCTCTGGCTGACTCCAGTCCAATGGACTCTGCTGGCACTTGGAATACCTCCCAGTATGGGTACTGCCTTGGACTCTCCCAGACCATCCAATGGGCTTTCTTCTCTTCCTTCCAGAGAGTTTCCTTCTTTCTCTATCCGCTTGGCTTGGCTTCTGTTTCTCCAGGTGATACTGGTGCTTGAGCTTGTAGCTGTTGCTGTATCTGTGTCTGAAGCTCTTTCTGTAGCTGTTATCTGAAGAATAAGCTCTATTCTTATTCTGTTCTAATGTGTGCTCCTCCCTAACACAGCACAGCTGTGTTGAATCAGGTCCTGCCCTTTGAGATGAGTGCTTAGGGATTACCTCATAGTTCTCTTGATTGCACACACGTTTTCTCACTTCAGCCCCTCTCATGGCTGCTGGAAACCTGGTGCATTCTGGGACTGGTAGTCTTTTATGTGAAAACTACCAGAACTGACAGGTTGCTTGTTCAGAGTCACATCATCTTTTCTATAGCTCCTACCTGAGCTATGATAAGCTTCCTTATCACAAGGTGGAGCAGAGAGTAACAGTGCTGGAGGACAGTGAACTTCAGCTGGAACGGGACACACAACGGCACCAGAAGCAAATAGATGCATTGCTTATTAAGGTGGATGATCTGGAGAACAGGTCCAGAAGGAACAATCTGCACCTGGTGGGAGTGCCGGAGTCATGGTCGGATCAGTAGCTTCCCAGCCTTTTCGAGGTATGGCTACCTAAGGAGCTGGGCCTTGTGGATCTACAGGGTCAATTAGTAGTGGAAAGGGCGCACCGCTTGGGCCAGAGGCAGGACACTAATGAAAAACCGAGGTCGGTGCTGGCCAGAACACTGAATTTTCAGCATAAAACTGCGCTATTGCAAGCCGAGAACTTTGCAGTTAGATAACCACTCGATCCTCATGTTTCAAGATTACTCTGCAGCACTGGCGGCAAAGCGGAAGGAGTTTGCGCCAATATGTAGTGACTTAACCAGAGCGGGAATCCGTTTCATGCTAAGCTATCCGGCTCTTTTGAGAGTCTTCCATAAAGGGGCAGCGCACATTTTTGACTAAACTCAGGCTGCAAAGACATTTCTGGGCACTTAGCTTCAAGACAGGTCCCCGAGCAAGGACAGGCCCCCATGCAAAGATACGGAGAAGTGTTGATCATCGGACTTAGGCGCTGTTTACAGCATATGACTTGGCTTCAGGTTGCTGGAGGACATTGTGGCAGATTGCCCACCAAAGGTGGCATATATTTTCCATGTTCCTGGTGGACTCAGGGACGGACATTCGATATACCTTGGATGGCCTCCCCCCTTCTGTGTTGGAGAGGGGGGGGCGGCCCGGAAGTGTGGACAGTGATATATCCCATTAGGGATTATAGCGATGGCCATCAAGTTGAGAGGGGAGAGGGGATGGGAACGAGTTGGTGGGAGGAGAGGATGGAAGAGAGGGGGAGGAGGGGGAGGAGGGGTGGGGGTTGGGTTGGAGGGCAGGGAGTAGGGCTGAAGGGAGGGGAGGAGGGAGGGGGAGTGGGGTGGGGGGTCTAATGTGGAGATCTGGAACTGTGGGGGGAGGTATAGTGCAATGTTTGAGGAGGGTCGAAGTCTAGGGAACTTAGGGTGGCGCTTGGGGGGCCGAGGCTGGGCGACCCCTTGAGTTTGTGATGCAGAGCAACTTCTGCAGTGGGACAACTGGTAACATATTGAGATGAGCAGTGTTAAATTACTGTCTAGTTTGGATCTCCATTATGCTGATGATATTCAATTTGCCTTCCCTGATACTTCATTTTCTGATGCATTTGAGTATTTGGCACTTTGTGTTAATACAATTAAAACGTGGATATACCACGATAGGTTAACCTTAAATATCTCTAAAACAGAGATCATTTATGTTTAAATCTGAACATTTATGATTGGATAATTCGTATATGTTCACAATTTGGGTGTAATATTATACACCAAATTGGATCTGCAGTGTCAGGTTCATGCTGTCATTAAGATTGCCTTTTATAAATTAAATATAATTCAGAAATTAAAACCTTATATTTCTGAGAATAATTTACAGACTGTTGTCCAAGCTTTGGCGATTAATCATCTTGACTAATAGTTTATATTATGGTTTACTTGCCTGTCAATCAAATTTTGCAAACTTTGCAGAATGCCGCTGCTCATGTAATTAAGGGTGTAAATTTGTGTGAACATATCACTCCAGTTTTTTATGAATTACATTGGCTCCTTGCAAAATTATGTGTGATTTATAAAATAATCATGCTAGTACATAAAACATTAAATCATACTATTCCTCACTGTGTTTCATCTGTGTTGAAGCTTTATAGACGATCTCGCTCACTACATTCCCAAAATGTGTGTTTATTAGAGGTACCTTCTTGACACAGGATACATATTATAACCCTTTGTGATCATATGTTTTCTATTACTGCTCCATGGCATTGGAATTCCTTTCCTCTCAAGTTACAACTAAAGACAGAATTGTTGGCTTTTAGGAAGAGGCTATAAGCTATTTATTCAGGCAGGCATATTCGGTTGATTGAAGGTTTTTAAGGCTCAAGGTTTATATTGTTTTGTTTATTTTATTGTGATGTTTTGTTTTATTTCATGCAATTTATTATGTATGTTATTTTGTAATCTGCCTAGGTGTCATAGTGTGAAATCTAAAACTTTTTAACAGAATAAATAAATAGTTCAAAACTAATATGTGTTAATTGCAAAGCACCTGCAATAACTGTTGGGGGCATGACCAGCATATTCCTGACAGTTAACATAAAGATAAGTATTGTCACACCCCAGCCCTCTGCCTAAGGCTTAGAGGGGTAGGGTTGCCATTAACCTCTCTTATAAAAGGTTGAATAAACTATTTTTCTCCAGTGAAGCATGCTGGGATTTGTAGTTTTGGCCTTCTAAGATGAAGTGTAGTCATGAAACCGAAAGTAACAGGTATCTTCCCCTTAAAAGAGCAAGTTCCTACCTTCAGTCCAGGCTAGGTTTCAATACTCTACTTTTCAGGAGACTTTATCTTTTCAGCTATTCTTTAGCAAAGGGACTCAATGCTAACAGCTTGACAGAGTACAGCCCTTGAGTACTTCTGGAGGCAATAAATCCTGCTCAATAGGCTCAACCTGCATTTCCTCTGGCTCCTGTAATGCAGTGCCCTGTTCTGAGCTTTTAACGTATGTCTCAGGGTATACTCAAGATTGACCAAAATGACCACTAAAGTAGCACGGGAGGAGATCAGAACCTGAGAATTTTCTAAAAAATCAGTTAAATTAGGATCATGATCAATCTGACCTTCCACCAACTCCGTGCTAGTACCCCCAGAAGCTGCCCGAACCGGCAAGTAAAATGAATGGGCAATCATGATAGAATCTGGATCTGGCAATAGTAAAACGTCCTTACAATATTGCTTGAACAGAGAAACAGAAGACATAAAACGGGTTTTAGGGAAATTCAACACACAAATATTTTTTGCACGAGAACTATTCTCTAAAGATTCTATCTTGTTATATAATATCGAAAGATCTTTAACGGTGGATTCACACGTTGATTGCAAAGAACCAGCGTGTGTCTCCACCTGAGTCACACGCTGAGATAAACTCTTAGTGATACCATCAACATCATGGACCTTATTAATAACTTGTTGAGAAAAGAGAGCAGTTTGGTCCATAAACGTGGACAACAAAGAGTTTGTCGCGGAAACAAGTTTCCAAATGTCAGCCAATGTAACGTTCTCAATATTAACAGCCGAAGATACTAATGCAGACTTTGAGGACGAACAGCCAATATAGGATCAGTGGACAGTACCTCAGTAGAAGAAATATTAACAGCAGGTGTCTTTTCCTCCTCTTCCAAAGTGGACAACCCCTCAGAAGAGGATAAATCCAAAACAGACAATTGAGAAGGCCCAGGGTTAGGCGGAGGAGTCCTCTCACAAGAACTCAGGGAAGCGCCAGAGGTAGACATCGACGCGCCTTGCGCTACTGTAGTAACAGATGGTATAACAATCACATGCTGATCCATAGGACCAGACGTTACCAATGGTGTAGAGACAAGGTTTGTAGACTGCCTCGTAGACTTGATGGATTTGTCAGACTTGTTCTTTCTCTTGGCATGACCTCTGGGCATCCCAACAGCGGCTGGGGCACCAGACCCCTAGAGGCACCGAAGGGGCACCAAAGGGGCGTTCCCCCTTTGGTCACGCCCCCTTCGGGCACTCGACCGCGGGCTGTGACCGCGGCCGGAAAGGCTGTCACTGATTAAGTACTGCAGGAGCGCTGCTGGAGAAGGAGGAGCTCAAAACTGCAGCCAATCAAGGTGGAACAAAACAGCACACCGGTGGAGGGAAGGAGGTGAGAGTCAGCGTCTGCAGATACCGGGGCTTGGTGTGCTGTTTTGTTCCACCTTGATTGGCTGCAGTTTTGAGCTCCTCCTTCTCTAGCAGCACTCCCGAGGAAACCCTTTCTTAGCTGTTTCACATTAGCACCTATCAATGCTGTACGTGCTTTACATTCCTTTTGTATGTGACCTAACTTTCCACATTGAAAACATTTTTTCCTTGCCCACTTGCCCTCCTGCATAGGCAGATAAGTTTTCATACATTCCACATTTTTCCTTGTTCTCCTTTCTGATTGTTCAAAACTAGCCTCTGCTGCTATTCAGAGCGCCCCCTTTTGGTTGACCAGCCAATTCTGCTTCTAAATAATGCTCAGTCAGCAGGGTTGCTTCTCCTGTGGTCTGACAGTTTTGTAATATCAGAAAGGATTGGATTTTTTTAGGAACCGCAGCCATAAACTGCTCTAACACAATTGTATCTATCACCATATCCATTGTTTTACCTTCTGGAGCTAACCATTTCAAAGCTAAGCCTCTGACCCTTTGGCACAAAGCCTTAGGTGTCTCACCGGCTCTTAAGCTTGTAGCTCTCACCATGCGATGGTAGACCATCTGAGTTAAACCTAAGCAATCTCGGATAGCCTTTTTTAGCTCTCCATAATATGTAGCAAGTGCCGCTGGCATGGCCCTGTAGGCCGCTAATGCCTCTCCTGTGAGAGACGTGGCTAGCCTTACAGCCCACTGTTCCATTGGCCAAACTACAGTATGAGCAACTCTCTCAAAGGATTCTAAGAAATCGTCAATATCATCCTCTACTGAAAGTTTTCCAAAGGCCCTACCATACAGGTATTTGGTGTCCCTTCTAGTCCCAATGGGGTTGGCAATGCTCCAGCTGTTGCTTTCTGGTTAGCGAGCAACACCTCCATCAAGTCCAGTACCGGCTTCTGTTGTGCCTGAAAAGCGCCTGCTGCCTGGTGTGCCGTTTCTCGCTGTTTCTGGAATTGGGACGCCATCCATTGCAGTATGTCCTTTGGATCCATCTCAGCAATTTCTGCAGGAGAAAAGAAAAACAAAACCCACCAAGTGCGGTACCACCAAAACTCTGCTAGTCCCTTTTAGCTGAATGCTTGGAATCTTCCACACCTTTTACTTGAATCCAGGTTTGACCCACACCTAAATACTCTTTACCTGAGGTTAGGCGTTGACTCTGGCCTTAAAAAGGGAGTGTCTCACTGGCCACCTCCGTCGTTCTGGCTGACCCTGCCAGCGATTTTCCACTCTGCAGCTCGAAGCACAGCTCAGCAGTTTGGTGTTGAAAATCCTTTAGGGCGTATATCCTGAAGGGTTGTATATCCTGATACAAGCGAGATCCAAACAACTACGCTACTTGTCACACCCCAGCCCTCTGCCTAAGGCTTAGAGGGGTATGTTTGCCATTAACTTCTCTTATAAAAGGTTGAATAAACTATTTTTATCCAGTGAAGCATGCTGGGAGTTGTAGTTTTGGCCTTCTAAGATGAAGTGTAGTCATGAAACCGAAAGTAAAGGCAAATGACAAAATGTATTCCCCAAACGCAAACAAAGTCCATGTAGACTGTAACAGGATACTTCTCCATTCATTCGCTCAAGGTTATTTACAACTTAGGTTGGATGAGCTTCACAGTCATTAATTATATGCAGCTGCTTATCAATATAACGGATAAAGAAAACACAGCTTCTTCATTCAACAAAGTAAAAATATCTTCTTTTTACCTTTGTCTTCATTAAGCATTCAAATGTACATGCAACAGGTATCTTCCCCTTAAGAGCAAGTTCCTACCTTCAGTCCAGGCTAGGTTTCAATACTCTACTTTTCAGGAGACTATCTTTTCAGCTATTCTTTAGCAAAGGGACTCAATGCTAACAGCTTGACATAGAGTACAGTCCATGAGTACTTCTGGAGGCAATAAACCCTGCTCAATAGGCTCAACCTGCATTTCCTCTGGCTCCGGTAATGCAGTGCCCTGCTCTGAGCTTTTAACGTATGTCTCAGGGTATACTCTCTCTGAGGATCCCTGTGTCTCTCTTGAGCACAGCTCCACCCGGTAAGGATAAATTGTACCTGAAGCAGTGGACCCTTCTCCCTGGCTGTATTCACCAGTCTCCCTCCAGCTTCTGGGAAACAGTCCCTGGTTCACTTCCCTGAGTTCTTTCCTGGAGCTCTGCCACGGCTCCCTGTTCCAGGCTTGGCTCCTTTGACTCCTGTGCTGAGTCCTGGGCTCCCACCTCTGAACTCTCTGAACCTTTTGATCAGGAACTGGGGTTTGAAACCTTCTCTGCTCTCTCCCTCCGGGATCTCCTCCTCCTCCAGGCTCTCCTCTCTGCTTTCTCTCTAGCCAAGGTTTATATCCCTGCTTCCCGGGCAGTGTCTCTCCCTCTCTGGACAGGTGCATGCAATTATCTTCCAAGCCTGCAACTACGTCAGCAGAGCTTGGGTGTGGCAGCCTAGGTTTGGTTTCTCTCTGTTTGCTTTCTTTAGGCAAAAGCTGAAACCTGTGTACTGCAGGGATGTCACTTTTCTTAAAAGCAAAATCATTAGTTTCTCCTATTTCCATAGGCTCACCACAAGCTTCCTTATCGCAGTACCCTAAAACACAGTGCTGTTACCACGGGTGCGCTTACCTCCACTTATTGAAGTGACTTTAGTTAGTTAGTTAAAAGGCATTTCTATCCAATCACATGCCCAAAGACATCCAAGGGGATGCACAATATAAAAAGGTTCAAGACCCACAACACAAAGAATACTAACAGCCCTGTGCCACTCTCTCATCCTACTGCTTGGCTGCCACGACTTAGCCCTACCATTACCCAGGCTGAGGAAATAAAAAAGTCTTCAGTGTATGAATTCAAAAAAAGCATGGGACAAACACAGAAGAAAAGAAAAGGAGGGACTATAGTATTTGATATTGAAGGGCAGACTAGATAGGTCATGTGGTCTTTTTCTGCTGTCATGTTTCTATGTTTCACAGCCTTTCTAAAGCCCATCATCCACATTAATGGTAACATTGACAGTGCATGATATGCCACCCTCCCCCCCCCCCAACTAACTGCAATGTGCTCCTTAAGTCCACTCTCCATCTCTATCCCACCGATTTTGTCCCCTAATGCATGAATAGCAGTTAATGGACAAATCAGCATGCAATAAATCTCATGCCCCTGCAGTACCTGTTACTGCAGGCCCGAGTAGGCAGCTTCCATGCACAAAAACATGCATACTGGAGTAAAAGGGTTCCTAAGTGTTCTATCAGAGAAACTAATAACACAGGTACACTACCAAAAAACTGCCTCCAGTTTTGCAACTGATTCCTATAGATTTTGGGGTGCTGAATCCAGGAAAAATAGCCAAAATGTTCCATCACGTCACGTTTTCTTGCAAAATTAGATTTCTTATCCATATAAGGAATGTTCACATAATTTCTTTTTAGCCGACTGCAGTTTATTTTCTTGGCCCAAAATAGAGGTTGTAATGGTTAACTAACTAGAAACACTCCCTCATGATATTTTAGAGTGTTTTGTATTCATTTTATACATTAACAGGACAATTGGGAGGCGGGGGGCTAAATCCAGTACTCGCGCTGGCGCATGTTCTTTCCTGTTCGCCTCGCCTCGTTCGCTCGCTCAAACACGGTGGTTGCGACATGAACGTTCCTGTCAAATTTCAGTTTCTTGCAAGTTCATTATTACCTTTTGTTTGCTCAGTCGTAATCCAGCTTTATTCCGAAGTGGTTCACTACAGTTGTAGTTTGCAATGCTGTGTATTTGTGATGGCTCACAGAGCCAGAGGTTGCGTCAACTCTCCGGACAGTTTTTGTTTTATTTGTGGGGAATATACCGTGAAAAAGCGGCAGAGGAACATTTCTGCATTTATTAAAAAAGTATATTTCGCCTATTTCGGTTTGAAGTTAGGCGATCAAGACAAACCGTGGGCTCCTCACAAAGTGTGCAAGACATGTGAGGAAGATCTACGCTTATGGATGAAAGGTAAAAAACAAGCATTTCGTTTCGGAATACCTATGATGTGGCGTGAACAAAGAGACCACAGCAGTGACTGCTATTTTTGCTCTTGCATTGTGAAGGGATACAACTTAAAAAATAAGAACGTAATAAGTTACCCCAACCTTCCCTCAGCAATTAGGCCTATGCCTCATAGCAATGAAGTACCTGTGCCTGAACCACCAAAATCTTTGGATCATATTTGTGTGGACGGTTCTGATCATGATGAGACTCATCAGATGGCTTTTCCCGATGAGTCCAGTACTTCCGAGTTTGAAACTGAACCAGATCCGAAACCTGAACTTTTCTCTCAAGCTGAATTGAATGATTTAGTCCGGGATTTAGGACTCCCAAAAGATGCTGCCCAACTGCTAGGTTCTCATCTTAAACAGAAAAATCTATTGTCACCAGGAACAACTTTTTATTGGTACCGCAACCGCGAGACACAATTTTTGAAGTATTTCAGCAAAGAGGAAGATTTGGTATTTTGCAACGATATATACGGAGTGATGGAAAAGTTTAAACTCAAGTATGATCCTGCTGAATGGCGGCTGTTCATTGATTCGTCAAAAGACAGCATAAAAGGTGCTCTTCTTCATAATGGCAACACATTTGCTTCAGTTCCTATTGCTCACTCTGTTATTCTCCAAGAAAAATACGAGAATTTGGCCCTGATTCTTCAGAAGATTCGTTATGATGAGCATAAGTGGATGATTTGTGGAGACTTTAAAATTCTATCCATGCTATTAGGGCAGCAATCCGGTTTCACCAAATATCCCTGCTTCCTTTGCTTGTGGGATAGCCGGGCCCGCGACCTACACTGTGAGAAAAAAGACTGGCCAATTCGGGAGTATTTGAGACCCGGTGAGAAAAATGTTCTTCATGAGAGCTTGGTACCTCATGATAAAATTCTATTACCACCTCTCCACATTAAGTTGGGTCTCATTAAGCAATTCATCAAGTCCCTTCCAAAAGATGGTGAGTGCTTTCGGTACCTTTGCTCAAAGTTCCCCCGACTTTCTGAAGCAAAGCTAAAGGAAGGAGTGTTTGTTGGCCCTGATATAAGGATACTCATTTCAGATGGAGCATTCGCTGAAACAATGTCTGAGAAGGAAAAAGAAGCCTGGGATTCCTTCAAGGATGTTGTTCTCAAATTCTTGGGGAACAGGCGGGATGAGAACTATAAGGATATTGTTGCCAGGATGCTCAATGCCTTCAAAGAACAAGGCTGTAACATGAGCCTGAAAGTCCATTTCTTGCACTCCCATGTGAACTACTTTCCCTAAAACTTGGGGGCGTACAGTGAAGAACAAGGTGAAAGGTTTCACCAGGACATCAAGGACGCAGAGAGAAGGTACCAAGGAAGATGGAACACCACTATGATGGCTGATTTCTGCTGGTTGCTGCTGCGGGAAACCCCAGATGAAAAATACGCCAAGCAGCGCACCAAGAGAAGCATTCGGGGGAAGAAGAAACTGGCCCACCAGGAGATTGATTGACCCAAGAATGACTTTAAAATCTAAACTTTGTTGACAAATATCGTGTTTTTACTAAACTTTGAAATAAAAATTTGCTAGCTATTACCACAGTGTCGGATCTCATTTATTAAAATTTTATTTTCACACCATCGGGTGTTTGTCTTCATGTATTGCAATGGTGCGGTTTGCGTTTTCTATTCTTACATACATACCTGTACAACATTTTTTGCACATTTCTTTGCTTTGCTTTGTGTCTAACCTCGCTCTTATATGCTCAATGTTTGTGCACATGTATGTGGCTGTTTTAAGTGCAGACAATTTTGCTACCATCATAGTGTGTTTTGTTGACATTACTCTATTCTTATGTGCTGCCTTGTTACAATTTTCTTTATTCTTATTTGAATAACTACTAAACAATTAGTATAAATAATTCATCCAAGAAACTTTTATCTCGATCGCACTCAATCTGAAACGTTCACCTCAAACTGCTAACCCAATGTAGCAAAAAATCTGTACGTGATGGAGCAAATTGGTTACCAGATTTGGATTCAGCGCACCAAAAAACGTAAAAATCAATCGAAACATTAGAGGCAGTTTAAAAAAAAATTTTTTTAGTGTACCTGTGTAATTAAGAAGAAATATCTTCAGTATTCATTCTTCATAAAGTATCAGTACTTGTTTGTAAATAACCCAGTATTTTATTCTGTAGCCAAGGCATCCAAAAAGTTTCTTCTAACAAGAATCAAATGTCTTTCTTGATAAAAGAATGCATTTAATTATGAGAAGAACATGTTGCCAACTTTATTATATGTTTTTTTTAATCAAGTTTAAAACAGATGTATTTTAGTGACAGTATAATACTTGCCAGTTCAGGACTGGTTCCATGTGCAAGATGTCTGCAAGTTGAATCCCTCATGAAAACAGCAAAGGAGCTGAGAAAGGAGATTCTGGACAGTGAGAATTACATTCATAAAATGCTTCTTGATGCATCCAATATATTCCAAAGAGGTGAAGATAGTATGGCACAGAAAGAAGAGAGCTGGACCTGGATCGCCAAAGCATGCAGAATCAACACACCCACTCCTTGATCCCTTGAACTGAAGAATCTGTATGCAGTCCTGTAAGTGAAGGAAGTGAGAACATCCCAGAAACAAGAGGAACTGGAGTTCAAACCCAAAGTTGCCAAATCAGTAACTATAAGGAAGCAATGGGTAATGGTGGTTGGTGACTCTTTACTGAGAAGTACTGGGGTGTCCATCTGCCAACCAGATTTGATGTCCTGGGAGGTTTGCTGTCTGCCATTTGCCAAAATCCAAGATGTTATGGAGAGTTTGTCTACTGACTATTTTCCAGTGCTGCTCATCCATGTTGGCACAAATGATGACCTCATGGTTCTGGGAAAGAGGGCAAAGCAGATAGATGCACAGGTGATGTTCTCAGTCATCCTTGTTAAGATAAAGGGCAAGGCAGAGAAGCTTGCATGCTAGAGATGAATGCATGACTGCATGGATGGTGCCATCAAGAGCATTTTGATTTCCTGGACCTTGGAATGATTTTCCAAGAGCTGCTGAACAGAGATGGTGTCCCCCTATTCAAGAGGGTCAAAGTATCTTCCACAGCAGACTGACAAACCTAAGGAAGAGGGCTTTAAACTATGGGCCGAATTTCAGTTGGGTGGTGCTATGCACTGTATCGGCTCATAGCCTGCCCACCTCCTGCCTAGCCTGGATTTTCCATGCCGGGGTCATATGTGGCCCCAGCATTGAAAATCTGGGTGTCGCCACAGCCAGATAGCCACAGGAACTACCCGTGTAGCATCAGTTTTCAATGCTCTACAGTTAGCCCCAGCGCCTTAAAGCTAGGTGAGGTTTTCCCACGCCTATCTTTAAGGCGCAGAGTGCTAACCATGTAGCAGTGAAAATCGGTGCTATATGGGTAGCACCATGGCCTACTTCTGCTCCACACTGGAATGCCCCCAATATGCCCCAATGCTATGAGGATAGCATCTGGGCACATTAGGGACATATCCAAGATTTTTGAAGGGCACTACACGTGTCAAGATGGGACAATGCTTAAGGAGCCTTTAGCTGGCTGAGCACTGCTGCATGATGTAGAAAAACATAGAAACATAGAAAAATGATGACAGAAAAAGACCACATGGCCTATCTAGTCTGTCCTTCCATATCAACAACTACAACAGTCCCCTTTTTTTCCTTTAGAGATCCTCTGTGTTTGCCCCATGTTTTTTTGAATTCAGATACTGTCCTCATCTCTACCACCCCCACTGGGAGACTATTCCATGGATCCAGCACTCTTTCCTTAAAGAAATATTTCCGCATATCACTCCTCAATCTATCCCCTTTCACCTCATCCCATGTCCCCTTGTAGCAGAACTTGCTTTCAATCGAAAGAGGCTCTCCTCTTGTGCATTTATGCCACGGAGGTATTTAAACATCTCAATCATATCACCTCTATCCCGCCTTTCTTCTAAGGTGTACATATTAAGATCTTTAAGTCTTTCCTCATATGCTTTACGATGAAGACCACTAACCATTTTAGTAGCCACCCTCTGTACTGACTCCAACCTGTTTATATCCTTTTGAAGGTGCGGTCTCCAGAATTGCACACTATACTCCAAATGAGGTCGCACCAAAGACTTATACAGAGGCACTATCACCTCCTTTTTTCTGCTAGTCATTCCTCTCCCTATGTACCCAAGCATCCTTCTAGCTTTTGCTGTCGCCTTTTCTACCTGTTTAGCTACTTTAAGATCATCAGACACAACCACGCCTAGGTCCCGCTCTTCTTTAGTGGACAAAAGTACTTCACCCCTATACTATATTGCTCCCTTGGATTGCTGCAGCCCAAATGCATGACCTTGCATTTTTTAACATTAAATCCCAGCTGCCAAATTCAGGGGCAGTGTTAGGGTGGGCAGTGGGCAGTCACCGGCCCCAGATGTACAGGTCCGATTCTAATGTCGGCCCTTACGTCCAGGGCTGTTGACATGAACGGGGAAGTTATTCCATCTCTGAGGTGGAATAACTTCCCTGGACGTCAGTGATCGGCAGGCCCGGGGCTGGCAAAGGTTGTCAGGGGACAGAGAGCATTCCCCACAGCCTGACCCTGGCCCTGTGCGGCCAAATCGGTGGTCGGCTGTGGGAAATAAACTGTTCCATCGGTCAGGATCACAACTTTTAAATGGAGCCACGGTGCCATGGCAAGCGGACGCCATGGTGCCGTGGCTCCATTTAAAAGCCCTGACTGAGTTAGTCAGGCTTGTATTGTACTGAACATACAGGCCAGGATGAATTAAAGTCTTAGCCTGCACGTACAGGATTGATCATGATTCTGATCCCGTGGGACTAGACATGCACCACGGGATCAGAATTGTGACGCCCTCCGTACATCCGGTTCAGACAGGACATGCAGAGGGCATCTACATCCAGGACAGAATCGGACCTCTAGTGATTGAGTAATCCAGTGGAGAAGTGAAGAAACAAGCAGTCAGTTAGGGAGTGGTGTTCAATTGCGCTCATGCTTACGGCAAATGAATGCCGCTCCCTAACTGACTGCTTTGTTCTTTATTTCTCAAGTGGATTACTCAGTCACTAGACGTATTAGACATTGGGTGCATTTAGAGCAACACTCTAGAAATAAGTCTTGTAACCCCTAAAGAAGGCCAACATTGTTGAAACACGTTGGGGTTGTTGGTCTGAATCACCACCATATCTGTGCACCTGCTGTTCTTTTGTTCTGTGCTTAGATGGGTGTTTTGCTCTCCTTTAGATTCCTGTGTGTTAGGGATGTGCATTTGTAGGAAACAAAAAGGAAACTGTATTTATATCCCGCTTTGACCCGGTGAAAAGCAGGATATAAATACAGTTAAATAAATAAATAAATAAAATAAATAAAATATCAAAAACAATTTCTCTTTCATTTTAATCCAAAACATGGCACTGAAAAAATCCAAAATTCATTTTCTCCCCTGTTTCAATACAGGCCGTGTTGGCCTCCAACCAGTAACCTTTGGGTTAGAGTCACTCCACACGTTGGGAACACGTAACCCCTCTCCTCATAAATCTTTATTGGCTCCCCATGGCTTTTCATATTCACTACAAACTTCTCACGCTGACCCATCAAGTTATATATACTCACACCCCACAGTACTTGTCCGATCTTCTACAATTTCACACTCCCAGTCATTCTCTACGGTCCATGCATATCTATCGGCTTCATCTTCCTTCCCCTGCACGTGCCCACCTCCAAACCACCTATAACTCTGCTTTTTTCTTTGCTGGTCCTGCCCTTTGGAACTCCCTATCCACCTCCCTCAGACTTGAACAAAATTACAGCACTTTCAAAACTCAGTTAAAGAGCCATCTTTTTAACAACGCATTTGACCTACCCTCTACCAATGTTTAGTCCTGTGTTCTCCTCTCTTTCAGTCTCGTCTCTATCTGTATGTCTGTATGCTTGACTATACTCTCCACTATCCTGTCTGATATTGCAACTTCTTTTCCCTTTCAGTGCCTCTGGCCCGCTTTCATATGTGTTTGGAATTGTAAACCGCCTTGATTTCCTTTTTTGAAAGGTGGTATATCAAGTGAAATAAACATAAACATGACTCCATGGGACTGGCTCCAGCAAGCATTGCTGTATTGCTTATGATTTTACTTCTTGCTTGCTTATTAGCCCAAAGTTTGTCTGGTCTGCAGTTCTATTTAAAATGTGAAATGGATTTTGACTCTTTTGCAATGTTTTTATGCCAGAAATTCTGTCTCTGATAATATACTTTTAAGCTCATATCCTATACATAAAACTATGTTAACCTCACAGTCACTTAATTGTGAGAAAATTAACATGTGAGGGGTATAGGGAGGTAGGAAGGGGCAGTAGAAAGTTGTAGGACTCTGACCTTGCATCACTATTTGAGTACACTAGCCTCTTAGCAACCTACATCCCTTTCCTGCTCAATACAAAAAGGTTACTTAGATGTTGATTTCTTACCATCATGACAGAACAAGTCACCTTGAACCCAAACTCCTTATCCACAACCTCTCCCCCAATTAAGAGACAAAGCTGCCAGGAACCTCCGGAAATCTACCTGATGCCCCCACCCCTCATCGTTATTAATCCCTCATAGCTCCCTTAAGGCAGAATGAGAGGTGCTTAGCTACTGTTGTCTTGCACAATATGCTCAAAACCATGCTGGCTGACTGCATATAGGTTAAATTGTGAAGAAGAACTTGGCCAGCATAATTATTACAGCAATAGGGCAGCAAGAGATAAGCAACTCTTCTCCCAGGGCAAGCAGGATGAAGTCAGCCACAAGTGGTGACGTCATCCGACGGAGCCAGAACGGAAGTACTCTCACTAGCCCAGAAGGCTTTAGCCTCCTGGGCTGGGCCGGTAGCCCCACCTCCCGCTCCGCCCCTAGCTGGCCAGTTTTTCGTCTTCCGCCTTGCCAGCAAGACGGATTTTCCCTACTCTCCAATTTACTATTTTCTATCTTCACTTGATGTTCCAATTTTCTCAGAACTGGCCCAGCGGACCTTGATTCCTGCGGGCCATCCTGATCGTATGTATATATATCTGTATCTTGACTTCATGTCTCCAATCTTCACAGCTGCCCAGTGGAGCTTGATTCCTGCGGGCCCTTGCTCCTGGTCTGTCTTTTTACATTAAACCTTCCTACTCGTAGGTATATTGTGTCTAAATTGCATTAATGCTTCTTCAATATTTTTATTTTACTGTCTATCAGTTTTCATGCGTTTAACTCCTTCTGCTCAGGTTACTTTCTGCCATTGCGGTTAACCTTGATTACAGCTCCTCAGCTCTCAGCAGGTAGTGTGGCAGCCGCTCGCAGCATGACCGGAGTGAACTGAGAACCAAGCCTACTCACCTTCGTGGGATCAATCCGACGCCTCCGCGCTCACCTCCGCTCAGGGTGCGTCTATAGGCCTCCACCCTGCCGCAGGCTTGGGCCGCCTATCTACTGCCGCTCGGGGTGCGCCTAATGGCCTACACCCCAGCCGCAGGCTGGCTTCTGATCGGGTTGTGCCTTTGGCCTCCAACCCGCAGCGAGATGGGACCACTCGAACTCGATCTGGCCAAGAGGAGACCTCCACGATGAGAGCCTTGCGGCCCCCGGGGCCTCCTCCCTCTGCTGAATCCTCGCACGTGGTCCCCTATGGGGGCCGCCATCTTTCCTGCTGCTCCTTGCCGCTGATTCAGATACAAGCTCCTCCCCCTACGGCGCCATTGGCCGTCTGAACCATCGTCACGGGGGAGGCTCTGCGCGGATGACATTCTAGTCAGAGGCATCGGCGCAGTTCCCTGCTGCTCCTTGCCGCTGATTCAGATACAAGCTCCTCCCCACTACGGCACCATTGGCCGTCTAACCAACGTCACGGGGGAGGCTCTGCACGGATGACATTCTACTCAGAGGCGTCGGCGCAGACAACAGATACAGCAGCTTCTCAACAGATACAGCAGCATATCGGTTGCTGGCTACCTTTCTGGCAGACACGTCGGCGCAGGCAACATTACAGAAGCATTTCTGCCTCGCCGGCTAACCAGGCTAACCGAATCAACGGCTCCCTTACAGCGCCTTTAGTGGACTTGTTCCAAGGGTAAAAACACCCATCGCCTCTGTCTCTGGGGCTGCCTTGGAACCCCGGCGCCGTTGCACTACGAGGCCCAATCGGCACAGAGGACCCTATTCACCCTCGAAGGTCCCCTTGCGCTGAGAAACGCTGGCACTGGAACACCCTCAAGGAGTGGAAGAATAGCCCCAGGGTTCGATTCCCACTAGCACTCCTTGTGCCCTTCAGCAAGTCACTTAACCCTCCATTCTTCCTGCCACGGGTTGCCGCTGAGACAAGGGAGAGCAGCAGTGTAGCACAATGGTTAAGGCACTGACTGCTGATACAGGGATCATGAGTTCGCTCCCCAGTGTGCCTAATACATAAGGCTGGCTGAGGCATCAGCTTAAGATCAGCCGGCAAACCTGCCATCCGAAGCAAATGCATATGGGCAACCATGGGAGGAGGTGAGAAAAGGGGAGGTGTTATGGCCAGCTGCTATCAGCTTATACAATGGCCTACTGCCCTACGCTACTTAGCAGCGTTAGCGCTTGCTGCCTCCTCACTCTAGATGACGGCCTGGCCTGGGCCAGTACCAGATCGCGCTCAGTGCCTACCCCATGCTGCACTGAGAATCATTCGGGGGCATAGAATTCAGCACCCGGTGACCCCTTCGCATCCTCACCATTGCTACAGGGTAGTATGCAGCTCCCGGCTGACACTTGCATCCTCTCTCAGTGGCCTTAGACAGCCGCAGTATCTCTTGCCACCCCCCGCCCCTGGGCAGAGCCTCCCGCTGGCTCAGCAACAGAGGGGTAGTTCAATGGTTTGCAATGGTTGCTGAACCAGGGATCTTGAGTGCAACCCCCAGCCGGGTTGATGTGTAAGGCCGTCCGAGGCATCAGCCCTACCGCTTGCTACACGGGAAGCGCAATGGCTAAAGGTTATTCCGGCATCTCCGGCGCCAGGGAGTTTGATACCAATAAGACAGAGGAGGATGGACAGGCTACCATCGCTCATCAGTACCCTGTGAAAAGTCTGTGCCTGATCGGGCATCCCTTGGTATCACAACTCCAAACCTGCCACTCTCCATGGCACCTCGCGCAACCTCCTATGAAGGTGACTTTGCACTTAACCCTAGCGCCCATAGTGGAGGGTCGGAAATTCACTTACAGCCCCTTAACCTGCACCACTTCCACAGCCGCAGCACTAAGAACAGTGGTAGCAGTGGGGAGCGGTATGCGCCGCACACGTATTCAAGGTCAGGAGTGCGCAGGTCCAACCTTAGCCACGCAGAAACAACGGCACACCCATGTCTGACCTAAACTGATGATATAGATCTCATATCATCACACAGTCCGAACTCCAGTTCTCCGGGAGTAGATACAGACCTGAATCAGGATATCAATGCTTGAATCGCTACAAGCATCGTGGACCCCCCCTGGGGGGAAAACTGCTGGATACTTGTGACCTGGATTGTCCACCTCGGAAACAGGATACTGGGCTTCATGGACCTTGGTCTTACCCAGTATGGCATATTCTATCCTCCTCATGTGGACGGAATACACGCCCCTTGTAAAGGAAATCCCAACCCTATGCACAATCCGCCAAATATGGATGCAGCAACTGCCGATTCCACAACACAAAGAGTTCAGTGGCCACTCAAAGAGATAAATGTGATGCACTCCTCTTACTTCCGAGAGAATGTTGGGCAATCCCCTCTATTGCACAACCAGTGAATCAGGAGCCAAGGCTGGGCAAAATCGCCCCAGAGCCACACCCACCGACAGCAGGGTATGACCTGCACCTAAGAATGTGGAAGATGGCATTCTCAACTCCCGAGCACAGAGGATGCCCTCAGAAGCACAGGGCCCTGGTCAGTGCATCGGCTTTCAGGTGAAGCCCCTCGAGGCCCCTCACCGCTCATTGCTTTTGGGCACGACTCCCCAACCAGGCGACCGTTTCATCATTAAAACCCTTGCGGGGCCTCCCGCCTAACGATGCCACTTATCGGTCACGAGACTGCCTTCCACCGGATCGTCGCGAGGAAATCACATCATCAACACCTATTCTGTCGTGGTGTACATGAGTGCAAGATGGCAAGTTCAATACACCGTCGGAAGGCATTGCTCGCCTCTGCTACCGGCTGCAATGCTTCGATCCCCGGAACACAAGGGTATAACACACCTACATTCACTCTGGTTCCACCTACCTCGGTATGCCTAAGGCATCAGGGGTACGGTGACGCATCGCAACTTCATATCTTTTGGCTGGCTCACTGTCCTTCCCATTGTCTCCCGGACCCACGGCTCTACGCCCAGGGACACACGGACTCTGTCATTGAGACGACATGCATTGTTAAGGTGACACTCAGCCCTCAATATGGTTAAGATATGCAGACCGCATCAAGGGCACTGCACAGCCATCTCAACCCTTGAAAATGTCAACAGTCTGGTAATGTCAACAGTCGACCCCTGCACTGGTAAGGAACCTACGGCAAGCCCTATCCCCTCTACCGATCGCTGGCCACCTATAAGTAGCCACAGTGTGGTGCAGTGGGCAGGGCCAGTGCCTCTAAGACCAGAGGGTCACAGGTTAAAATACCAGCTGGGGCTCATGCCAGCCCAGTCCACATATTTCCACGGTGACTCATTGAAGGAGTCTGTTCGAGACCGACACCTCAGCCTCCCTTGAGGAACCCAGGCGACCTATTCTCCGCAGGCCAGATTCTTCCAGACTCTCCCCACTCCTGAAGACCGAACCTCCGTATACGGGCCCGTCCAGTAACATAGTAACACGCCTGTCTACCTGCATATGTTACAGGATCCTCTCTACCTTACCATTCCAGTAAAGCCTTCGGCCTCTCGTTCCCAGAGATTATACTCTAGGCGGACTAAAACTGCTCAAGGATCTGCCTAGATTACACGCTTCCAAGCTAATCCATTATAGAGCAAGTCTTCTCAACCAACATCTGCTCAAGGATATGCCTAGAATATACGTTTTCCACGCTAATCCATTATAGATCAGGCCTTCTCAACCTAACGCCATTGAACTCTGTAGCCAGTGTCTTCTATCTCAAATACATGCCTATGGGCCCCATTCTCGATGGGCCCCATTCTCGAGATCAACCCTTCTTCCAGCTTCCCTAGTCTGATCGGGAACAACCCACTAAGAGCATGTCATAGGCTCCATGCCAACGATGACTACAACAGAAGCCCCACCAGTGGGGACTTCATTACCCTCGCTCAGCGAAGCAATGATAGAACACATTCTGCAGAGGTTAGGCAACCATCGCACCATCACCTATGCTTATACGTGCTCTCCCCTCCGCCCATCTCCCTATGGCATAGGCGAAAGGTTCGTCTCCCCGAAGCATGATGCCAGACCCACACACAATGTCTCGGCCAAGGTTCATCGCTCAGGGTCTACTGCATGCCTTCTGTGACTTGCACGGTCCAGGGTAAATTTTTCTCCACCCTTCCCCTAGGGCATAACACTGATTCGCATGTCCTAGCGTTCTCAAGGACACTTCTGACTAGTCATGAACTAACGCGTGGCTCATGGCCCTTGCGATAACTTGAGGGCATTCTGTACCCCGCCACGAGGTTTTTCAGAGACATTACTGAAACCTAACTCTCAGCCTTCCTCCAGGATTGGCATGCAATCCTCGGATGGGGAGAACTGGATGGTGGAGTAGCCTAGCGGTTAGTGCACTGGCTTAGTAGCCAAAAGACCACCTGGTCATCCACCCAGACTTTTCAGAGACATTACTGTCGGGACGGTACAGACCACGACGGACCGGCCTCCGCCTATCCGTTCCATCCGTGTGCGCAGGGCCGAGCCGTCCAACCTAACTCTCAGCCCTCTTACAGGATTGTATGCCTTGTTACCATTGTTATCCTGTCAAACCACAGTTAGGCCTTGTTACTATTGTAACTCTGTTCAATCACAGTTATGACTTGTTACTATTGTAATCCTGCTAAGACACAGCTCTCTGGCTACTAAGACACAGTTGCCTTGTTACTTTGAACACTTACTTTGAACACCTAGATAGGTGTACTTACTCTTGTTATTCAAGTTTAACATTGCTAGTTTTACACTAATTGCCACTAGCTCTCTGTTGCTGCTGTTTACTACGTCCCTTTGTATAGGTTATTCCACTCGTTGTTTGCTCAAGATTGTCACGCAGTTCTTGCAGAGGCCTACCACCCTGACCGCACTAAGCCCGGTCGCGCCTCTCAGCACTTGTCTGTTCTTGGTTCCCCGCCGCTGCCTGTGTAGCTAGGGAGGCACCACTTGTGGCTGACTTCATCCTGCTTGCCCTGGGAGAAATACGAGTTACTTACCTGTAACGTGAGTTCTCCAGGGACAGCAGGATAAGTCAGCCACACCTTCCCTCCCTCCTCCCCGGCGGGTACCTCTATGTATGTCCGTTCCGCACCCTAGCTGCTGGAATGCTTCAGCTGGGGATAAACTGGCCAGCTAGGGGCGGAGCGGGAGGTGGGGCTACCGGCCCAGCCCAGGAGGCTAAAGCCTTCTGGGCTAGTGAGAGTACTTCCGTTCTGGCTCCGTCGGATGACGTCACCACTTGTGGCTGACTTATCCTGCTGTCCCTGGAGAACTCACGTTACAGGTAAGTAACTCGTATTTCTCTTATCAGGGGGAAGGGGTAGAAGATGTGGGAGACTTGAGCCCTGAAGAGGGTGAGCAATCTAGTTGGAATTGTTGCAGACAGCTTTGATTCCCTTTTCCCAGCCCTCTTTTCTAGGTGTCTCTCACTTTTCTCTGCAGCAATCTCTGTCTCTGAGGCTTTAGTAAAACAAGTACATCCTTTGTTAGGGACTTGTCAGGAAGCAAAACAGTGACAGGATAGGTGAAGGTGTTAAAGTGAAAAAGGAGAACTTAAAATGAGGTTCCAAGATTCTTCCCTCATGAGTGACTGCAGCTTGCATAGGAAAATGAATTAGTACCTCTAAGTTTTCAATGCTTTCCCTTTCTTGGAACAATTTAACCTCACTCTAACTCTTAAGCATTTGGGTAGGAAAGAGCTTCGGAAGAAATTCCCCAACCCCATAGAAGCAGACACAAAATCAGTCAAATGACTTTAAAAATAAATATAAACCTAAAACGCAAAAGTAAACAAAACCATCATGAAAAGCAGTGCCTGATGCAGTTGTTGTTTATTTTCACATGTATGAAATATGAAACCGTTCTGAAACACTTGAGGTTCTTTTTTGTTTGTGTATCTTTCAGAATCTGAAAGCCTCAGGTTGGTGGTACACAGAATTGTTTGCTACAGCTAGCACCAGGGAGATGTGATGACTCCATCTGAAGTTACTTGTTAAGGAAAAAAAGCCACTTGAGTTTTATATTTGCCTGAAACCTCTTCTAACAGTTCAGCTATGTATTTCCTTAGAGCAGTAGCCACAGCTACTTCTTTAATTAACAAAATTGCCCTGAAATGAACATTTATGAAAACAAAACAAATCAAAATAAACATTTATTAAAATAAAACAAAATAATGTCACTGACGCCAATATAATTTGTTTCCCCTGCGGGAAATGCTCTCTACCCCCTGTCACCCTTTCCTGGCCCCGGACACACCGATCCCCTTCGTCCAGGGAAGTTATTCCACCTCAGAGGTGGAATAACTTCCTCGTTCAGGTTGCTGGCCCCGGACATACAGGGCCAACATTAGAATTGGTCCTGTACATCTGGGCTGGCGACCGCCCACTGCCCACCCTAACACCGCCACCGATCCTCCCCTTTTCCATCCCTGTCTAGCTTACCCGTACAAAAGATGGAGAAGCTAGACGCTGGTGGGAGAGGACATGAATAGCGGGGATGGACATCCCAACTATTCATGCAACATAATAAACCCCTTAGGTATTAAACAACTGGTATGTATGATGGTTTACTTTACCACAAATGGGAATAATGGTGATACAATTACTTATATAATAAAATTAATGGGTGACATGAAATACCCTCACTTGGTTTGCACCTTGTCATGCTGTGAGGGTTTGTGTGCATTAGGGATGCTGAGAACTAAGCTATTGGTAGCGTAACTACTGGTAGGGTTTTCCAAGATGGACAGGTCTCAGCTAAGGTGTTAGACTAACCCATCTGGGCAGCAGCAGAGTGGGATGGTATTTGTGACAGAGGATCATATTCCTGTGACAGCAGCAACAACACTAGCATTACCTTTGAAGAAGAAAGGCCTGGCAATCTAATTTCATATCGTGCCACAAAAACCCAATGGATAGTCACAAAAAAATAAATTGCACTATAATGCTGAAAGATGAGATCCCTAGGTCAGAAGGCATTCAGCTGGCTGCTGGGGATGGGCTGAAGACGTTTCAGAGTAAAGCCAGCATTTATGATGTGGTTGGATCAAAGCCCTCGGGACATCTGACTGCTGATGTAGCTGTGCATGAAATGAGAGTCAGAAGCTGCAAAGAGGTATTACATATTTGGACATGGAACATAGGAAGTATGAACCGAGGGAAGTTGAAGGTGGTCAAGAATGAAATGGAACGTGTATAACTTGATCTGTTGGTTGTCAGCGAACTGAAATGGACTAGCATCGGGCACTTTGCTTCTGATGATCACATGGTCTACTATGCTGGAAATGAAAGAAAGAAGAAATGGTGTTGCATTTATAATTAAGAAACTTGCAAGAACTGTAATGAAATACAGTGCAATCAGTGAACATTTAATTTCTATTCATCTGTGGGGAATGACCAGCAACAAAATATTTTTCAGGTACATGCCTCAACAACAGCTGTAGAAGACGAAGAGGTTGATGAGTTCTATGAACAAATACAAGCTGAAATTGACAGAATATGCAAACAGGATATCATTGACTGTCATGAGTGACTAGAGCGCAAAAGTTGGCAGCAAAGAAGAAGGCAAAGTGGTTGGAAAATTTGAACTTGGCAACAGAAATGAAACTTCCAGCAACACAAGTGGTGACTGTAACATGGACTTCACCCAATGGATTGTACAAAAATCAAATTGACTACATCTGTGGAAGTCAACATTGGAGAGGCTCAATAACATCATCAAAGACAAAACATGGTGCCAAATGTGGTACAGATCACCAACTACTAGTATGCAAACTCAAGCTAAAGCTGAAAAACAGTAAGCCACTCTTGAATGTAGCAAAATATGACCTTAAGAATATACCACCAGAATTTAAAGACTGCAAAATTGATTTGCTGCTTTGGATACAAATAACAGTGCTCCAGAAGAGATATGGGATGACATCAAGAAAGTTGTGCTCAAAGAAAGTGAGAAGTCTCTACAAAAAGTGAAAAAGCAAAAAAGGCCGAAATGGATGACCAAAGAAACTCTAAAAATTTCCCAGAAATGCAGAGAAGCTAAAGCTAGAGGCAAAAGAGAGACAATCACAGACCCCAACAGAGATTTCCAATGTGCAGAAAGATGAGACAAGGAGAACTACTGCTATGACGCATGCAAGGAAATAGAATCAGAAACTATTAGAGGAAGAATGAGATTGGCTTTCCTAAAGCTACGAGAGCTAAAGAGAAAATTCCAGCCTCGAATTGGAATGCTACTAGATGGTAAAGGATCCATGTTGAATGATGCTGAGAAGATCAAGAAAAGGTGGAAATAATATAGTCATTATACCATAAAGATCAAGTGGACAAACAGCCAATTCAACCTGTACCTTATGATCTGGAACCACTGGGGATGAAAGAAGAAATTGAAGCAGCATTGAAAACATTATCAAAGAACAAAGCACCGTATATTTATGGCATTCCCATTGATGAATTACAGCAATTTGATGCTGCTGTTGCCATAAAAGGCTCTGCCAGGAAATTTGGAAGAAAACATCAAGGCCAACTGACTGGAAAAGATCTGTGATTATACCAATACTGCAGAAATGTGATGTGACTGATTGCGGAAATTACTGCATAATCGGTCTGATCCCACATTCTACTCAAGATCACCCAGCAGACTACAACCATACCTGAAACAAGAACTGCCTGAAGTGCAAGCAGAGTTCAGGAAAGGACAAGGAATGGGACATCATTACAGATGAGATGGATCCTTGAAAAGACAAAAGAATACTAAAGGGTGGAGGAGCAGCTTGGAAACCAAGAGACCAGGGTTTGATTCCCACAAGCATTCCTTGTGTCCTTGGACAAGTCACTTAACCCTACATTGCCTCAGAAAAATCCAAGTTATCAATGTCCCTGTTTAATCTACATTTTAAACTAGATAATAGGGGAAAGCTGACAGTCGCCCAAGAGTGGATGGTTCGGAAGAATGTATCCTTGAAGGATACTACCAAAAGCAGAGAGGTTCCAAAAAAAGAGTAAAGTAGGCCAAATGCCCTCGAGTACAGAGCAGACAGAGCTTAAAGATCCCAAATTACCCATGTCTACCAATAGCCAAATTAATATGAATAAAATACAGTCTCTAAAATGCTTGTATGCAAATGCTAGAAGTCTAAAAAATAAGATGGGAGAGTTAAAATATATAGCACTAAATGAGAGGTTAGATATGATTGGGATATCAGAGACATGCTGGAAGGTGGACAACCAGTGGGACACTGTGATACCTGGGTACACACTATATCGTAATGATAGAGCTGATCAAATTGGTGGAGAGGTTGCGTTCTATGTTAGAGAGGGCATTGAGTCAGAAAGGATTAAAGTTTTGCAGGAAACAAAATTTTCTGTCGAATCTCTATGGATTGAAATTCCATGTAACAAGGGGAAGGCAATGGCAGTGGGGGTGTACTATCGACCGCCTGCCCAGAATGAACAAATGGATGATGAAATGCTCAAAGAAATCAAGGAAGCTAATGAAAGTTACAGCGCAGTAATAATAATGGGTGATTTCAATTACCCCGGTATTCACTGGGTCAGTGTCACAGCAGGACATGCTAGGGAGATAAAGTTCCTAGATGAAATAAATGACTGCTTCTTGGGGCAGCTGGTTCATGAACTGACCAGAGGGGAAGCCATATTAGACCTAGTCCTTAGTGGAACACCAGATCTAGTGCAAGAGATAAGGGTGTTGGGGCCACTTGGCAATAGTGATCATAGCATGATCGCCTTTGATTTAATTAGTGGAGGAGGGATAGTAAGGAAATCCATAGTAGTACCTTTTAACTTTCGAAAGGGAGACTATGATAAAATGAGGAAAATAGTTAAAGAAAAAACTAAAAGGAGCAGTTGCAAAGGTTAAAGACTTACATCAAGCTTGGGTGTTGTTGAAAAATACTATCTTGGAGGCCCTGACCAGCTGTATTCCATGCTTTAAGAAAAGTGGAAGGAAGTAAAAAAAAACTGCCAGCATGGTTTAAAGGTGAGGTCAGAGAGGCTGTTGTTGCCAAAAAAGCATCTTTCAGGAAATGGAAAAAAGAGCCAAACGACGAAACCTGGAAACAGCACAAGCACTGGCAAGTCAAATGCAAGGCATTGATAAGGCAGGCAAAGGGAGGATTTGAGAAGAAGCTTGCTGCGGAAGCAAAAATGCAAAATAAAGACTTTTTCAAGTACATTCGTAGCAAAAAAACCTGTGAGAGGGTCAGTTGAGCCATTAGATGATAGAGGGGTTAAAGGGGCACTAAGAGGCGACAAGGCGATAGCGGAGAGACTGAATGAATTCTTTGCTTCAGTCTTTACTGAGGAAGATGTAGGGATGTTACCCATGACTGAAGTGGTATTTAAAGGTGCAGAAGAATTGAAGGAAATATCGATACATCGGGAAGATGTATTACAACTATTAGATAAACTGTAGAGTAGCAAATCACCTGGGCCAGATGGTATACATCCAAGGGTGTTGAAAGTACTGAAATATGAGATTGCAGACCTGCTATTAGTAATCTGTGAACTACCATTAAAATTATCTCTAATACCTGAAGATTGGAGGATCGCCAATGTAACACCAATTTTTAAAAAGGATTCCAGGGGTGATCCGGGAAACTACACACCGGTGAGCCTGATGTCAGTACCGGGAAAAATGGTAGAAATCATCATAAAGATTAAAATTACTCATCATGTAGATAGTCATGGCCTAATGGGAGACAGCCAACATGGTTTTTGGACAAGGAAGATCTTGTCTTACTAATCTGTTATGTTTTTTTGAAGGTGTGAATAAACAGGTGGACAAAGGTGAGTCAGTTGACATAGTGTATCTGGACTTTCAGAAAGCTTTTGACAAGGTCCCTCATCAGAGACTTTTGGCAAAACTAAAGAGTCATGGGATAGGAGGTAGTGTACTACTGTGGATCAGGAACTGGTTAAAAGATAGAAAGCAGAGGGTAGGGCTAAATGGCCAATTTTCCCAATGGAGAAAGGTGAATAGTGGTGTACCCCAGGGATCTGTGCTGGGTCCTCTGCTTTTTGACATATTCATAAATGACCTGGAAAGTGGAATAACGAGTGAGGTTATCAAATTTGCAGATGACACAAAACTATTTAAAGTTGTTAACACACAAGAGGATGTGGAAAATTGCAAGAGGATCTTGATAAATTGGAAGACTGGGCATCAAAATGGCAGATGAAATTTAATGTGGACAAGTGCAAAGTTATGCACCTAGGGAAGAACAACCCAAACTATGGTTACACGATGCAAGGTTCCACATTAGGAACCACCACCCAGGAAAAAGATTTAGGTGTCATTGTCGATAACATGTTAAAACCCTCGGCCCAGTGTGCAGCGGCGGCCAAGAGAGCAAATAGAATGCTAGGTATCATAAGGAAAGGAATGGAAAATAAAACAAAATATATTATAATGCCTCTATATCGTTCCATGGTGAGACCGCACCTTGAATTTTGTGTGCAATTCTGGTCGCTGTATCTTTAAAAGAATATACCGATATTAGAAAAGGTTCAGAGAAGAGTCACCAAACTTGTAAAGGGGATGGAAGAATACTCCTATGAAGAAAGGCTAAAAAGGTTAGGGCTCTTTAATCTGGAAAAGAGATGGCTGAGGGGAGATATGATAGAAGTCTATAAATTAATGAACGGAGTGGAACGGGTAAACGTAGATCGATTGATGTTATCAGAATATAGAAAGACTAGGGGACATGCAATGAAGCTACTATTTAAGACTAATAAAAGAAAATATTTTTTCACTCAACGTGTAATCAAACTCTGGAATTTGTTACCGGAGGATGTAGTAAAGGCTGTTAGTGTTGCTGTGTTTAAAAAAGGTTTGGACAAGTTCCTGGAGGAAAGGTCCATAAACCATTATTAAAAAGGGACCCAGGATATCAATGCTTGACCCAGTACAAGCATTGTGGAACCTGTGTCTTGGGGAACTGCTAGGTACGTATGACCTAGATTGGCCACTGTTGGAAACAGGATACTGGACTTGATGGACTTTGGTCTGACCCAGTATGGCATATCTTATGTTCTTATGTTCTTATGGATTCAGTCATTACCACCCATTTAGGTGGAGGTTGCTGTACACACAAAGCCTTCAGGTCAGAGCAGTAACTCTGGTAACCCGAAGGCCCTCCTCGCCTCCTTCCCAAGTCTTAGCACCCCACAATAAATTCCCCCACAAATTCACCAACAACTGTATTTTGGTACAAACTTTGGTCGCAGCTTTATTTACAACCTGCAACAACCGACCCAACACGGGCCTGAATATAAAACAATCCAACATAACCCAGCCCCACACCCCTTTGCCGGAGGATGCCCCCCCACCCGCCATCTTAGTAGCAAGGCGGAGCATCCTCCTCCCCCCCAAACCCCACCGCCTGCCTCGCCATACTAGTAGCAAAGGCCGGCTCCCACCCCCCCGCTACCGGGCCGAGACTCCCAACCGGGCTGTCTCGCCCCACCCCGAGGAGCACTTCGCCCCCACTGCTCGTAAACCAGTTCAAGCCCGCGCCGCTCCTGCGAGCGCTGGCTCTGTACCCTGCCCCCACCAGCTGCAACATCCCAAAACCACCTCCAAAAGGGGCGGGCGGGCGGGAACGCGTCCGCTTCCCGAGGAGCCGCGGCGAGAAGGAGACGGCCACACGGCTCCTCGCAGACACTGCTCCGCCCCCCCTCCGCAAGCGGACCAATGAAATCGCTCCGACATCGCGACGGAGCGATTTCAAATGCCGCACGCACGGCCTCCTCTCTCTCACCCCGCCCCACCCCCCGTCACGTGCTGGAGGACGAGGCCGGGCCTGGGCCCAGGTTACTGATGGCCGCGGGACCCGGCCCGCAGCCTCGAGCATTAACTCTGGTAACCCGGAGGCCCTCCTCGCCTCCTTCCCAAGTCTTAGCATCCCACAATAAATTTCCCCACAAATTCACCAACAACTGTATTTTGGTACAAACTTTGGTCGCAGCTTTATTTACAACCTGTAACAACTGACCCAACACGGGCCTGAATATAAAACAATCCAACATAACCCAGCCCCACACCCCTTTGCCGGAGGATGCCTCCCCACCTGCCATCTTAGTAGCAAGGCGGAGCATCCTCCTCCCCCCCAAACCCCACCGCCTGCCTCGCCATACTAGTAGCAAAGGCCGGCTCCCACCCCCCCCCCCCCCCCGCTACCGGGCCGAGACCCCCAACCGGGCTGTCTCTCCCCACCCCGAGGAGCACTTCGCCCCCACTGCTCGTAAACCAGTTCAAGCCCGCGCCGCTCCTGCGAGCGCTGGCTCTGTACCCCTCCACCGGTGCGAGGTATTCACTATCCTCGCACCGCCCCCCCCATAAAACTGCGACAAATCATTTCAAGTGCTTCCTGCCAATCATTAAGCAATAAGTCCTGTCCGACCGGGGACAAGTGTACCCCATCGGTACGGTACAGTCCAGCGCACTGGGGGTCCACCCAAGGGTGTCGAACTTGCCATCCCCCGGCCTCCTGCAACCAACGGCCAATCTGCCTGTTGACCTTAGCTAGCCCTCTCGACCACCGTCGCTGAGGCAGGCAGGCCGGCCGCGGGATGATGTCCGACCAAACGATTGCCACATCTGGCCACTGCTCCTGCAGCGCCCGAAGGTCCCGCTGCACAGCTCGAATGAGCTGCCGGCACGTCCAACTGGAGAGATCGTTCCCACCAAGATGTATCAGGAGTCCCACCGGCCGCTGCCGCCGCTCCGCATGCTCCCGAACCCATGGAAGGAGCTGCCACCAATGCATGCCCCGCTCACCCAGCCACACCAACTGGAAATTGCAGGATACCAAGCCCAGGTGCGGACCCAGCGGACGATTTGAGGCTCTGCGTTCTGCCCAGTAGACGAACGAATGTCCAAGAATCCACCATACGCCCGGCGGGCCCCGTGCAATACTCCATGCAGGCCCGCCCTGCAGTACACCTGAAAAAAGAAACACAGCATTAGCACCCCCCCCACCCCCCCCCCACCCCCCCAACACCCCAGCACCTCACAACTGGTCCAGGCGCACAAATCCTGCGTAGGCCCCGGATCGCCAGCGCCCGATCCGTTGAATCACCTCACCCCCAAGACCAGCAGCAGCGGCGCTCGTTGCCGCCCCAATCCGGAAGGAATGAGACACATAACCTCGCTCATCCAAGCCCAGACGCTGCAAGGCCAGGCGGAGCACCGCCGTGAATTGAAAATGGGTGACCGCACTCCCGTCCACGTGGCAGAAGAAACAACCGGCCAGATCCGGACGCTGACGCCCATAAGACGCCAAGTTCTGCACCGGACAGGATCCCAGACCCGGAATTGCCTTCAACAGCACCCACCGACCACGGCCCTGCGGGTCGGTCTTCGAATGAGCCACAAATATCCTGTAGGTCCACGTGATGAACCTGCAAACCCCCCCGCCCACCCCGTTTGCCCGACCATGGGACCAGCTCGCTAACCCGGAATGCCCCGAAGAAAGCCGTGACAAACAAAGCCCGAAAAAGTACCGCCTCGAACGGGGATGCCACCACCTCGGGCAGAACGACCCAGATGCGCAGCAGCAACTCATGCGACACGGGACGGCGCCAATCCGGGACCATTGGCTGCGCTCGTGCCCACCCGGCCAATAGCCGCTTCACCACATACGATGCACCCGGACTGCCCCGGCCCGCCGCCCTGCTGAAAAAGGAGAAACCGGCCAACGCCGCCCGCGCCGCCGACCGGGACCACCCACACCCTTTTGCCCACGCTATAAAAGAACCCGCCAAGACGTCCCCAACTCTACCACCTCTCCAGCCTTTCCCCCATAAGAACTCCCGGACCCTCGCATACCCCCGCTGATAAGCCGTCCACGTACCTGGAGCCAAGGAGGACCGCAACAATGAGATCATTCCGGTGTCCCAATCCGCCAAAGGTGCTCTGGCACCACTGCCGCGGTCTCGTCCGCCCCCGGGGCCAACGCCCGAAACTGCTCCCACTGAAAACGAGACAGAGCATCAGCAATAGCATTCTGAGCACCTGGCACATGGCGCGCCCGAGCCGTGACATTGAGACGAAGACAGGCCAGCACAAACACCCGCATCAACGCAGCCACCCGCGGGCACTTGGGCGAATGCCGATTGATGACTTGAACCACCGCAGCGTTGTCGCACCAGAACACTACCCGCTTATCCCGCAACCATTCCGGCCATACCCAGAAAGCCACCACAATTGGGAACAACTCCAGGAACATCACGTTACGCGTCAACCCACTCGCCGTCCAAGATGCCGGCCACGGCGCCGCACACCACGAACCTTGGCAGTACAATCCCATACCCGAACCACCTGCAGCATCCGAAAACAACTCCAAATCCCGGTTGGATAGTTCTGCAGACTGCAACACCGAGCAGCCGTTATACTCCGCCAGAAACGCATCCCACACCCGCAAGTCGGCTCGCATCCCCGACATCACCCGGATGCGATGATGCCCACAGCGCACACCGGCCATCGCCAAGGGCAGCCTCCACGCAAACGGCCTTAATGACTCGACAAGCAAAATTCAAGTGGCCGACCATCCTCTGAAGATCTGTTAACGTCACCTTCGAGGCGGAGCCCACCGCTGCCACCAATAGCCGCAGCCGCTCGACTTTATCCCTAGGTAAACGGACCACAAACTCCACTGAGTCGATATCGATCCCCAAGAAAGAAAGACACGTCACCGGCCCCACCGTCTTACCCTCCGCCAAAGGGATGCCGAACTCCGCCGCCAGGCCCAGGAAAAGCCCCAGCAAGGATCCACACACTGCGGACTGTGCAGGCCCCACGAACAAGAAATCGTCGAGATAATGCACAATAGTATGGCGCCCCGACCTCCGCACCAATACCCAGTGCAAAAACGAGCTGAAGGCCTCGAAGTAAGCACACGAGATCGCACAACCCATTGGCATGCACTTGTCGTAATAATATTGAGCGTCAAAACGAAATCCCAGCAAGGGAAAGGCAGACGGGTGAACCGGCAAGAGCCGAAAGGCAGATTCAATGTCCACCTTCGCCAGCAAAGCCCCCGCATTGGCGCACCAGCTTCAAAGCCTCATCGAAGGATGCATAGCGCACCGAGCACAGTTCCCGTGGGATATGGTCATTCACCGAGGCCCCAAGGGGGCAAGACAGATTATGTATCAGCCGATAACGCCCAGGCTCCTTCTTCGGGATAACCCCCAGCGGAGAAACAATAAACGGCAAAAAGGGTGGCCGGTCGAATGGCCCTGCGACTCTGCCCAGCGTGCACTCCGCCGCAATCTTCGCACGGGCCACCTCCGCCAGCCGCATCACCGAGCTAGCATTCCCCGCCGCCAACTCCCGGACCTCCCCTTGAAATGGGATACGAAAGCCCTCGGAAAACCCTGCCCACAACATAGTCCCCGCCTTGCCGTGTCTGGTACTCGCGTAAAGTTCCAGCCACGGCTGCAACGCCTGAATCCTAATGGGGGTAGGCGCCAGCCCCCCGCTACACCCTTCACTTACCCGCCGCTGGCGCACCCTGCACCGCCCTTCGGCTGCACTTGACGGCCGAGTGACCGGCACCGCACAGCAAGCAGGCGTGCCGAAACTTGCAGTCAGGAAATGGGCAGGATGTTTTATTGAAGCGCCAGCACAGATCTCCGCCGGGGCCGCTCGCTCCGCTTTTGCTCGTATCGGGCCCCGGGCCCGCTGGCCGAAAGGACCAAAAGCCCGCCGTAGCTGCATTGCCTACTGCCCTAACCGGACCTGCACCCCCCCCGTCCCACCCTTCTTGGCCGACATTTGCGTCAGCCAAAGATTAATATCCTTCATTCCCCACGACATTTGCCGATTCTCCTCCATCATATCACGAAACTCCTCATCATAATTAAGCCAGGCCCAACCCTCGTGCGCCTGGGACGCCGCCAAGATAGCGTCGGCATAAGCCATCAGCTCACCGTACTGACTCGGGTCCTCATGCCCCCATACGCTCGCCAAATGCAAAAAGGCCCGGGTCCAATTTAAGGTGTTCCGGGACACCTTTCACACCCTCCCCGCCTTTTCATCCTCCTTACGTTTCTTGCGACTCTCCCCCGAGCGTTTCCTCCCCTCCAGCAGCCGGAAAATATCAATATAACGCCGCTTTACGATCTGCCGCCTCAACTTGCGCGGAACACTCTCCCACAATTCCGCACACCGCACAACCGAGGACCCCGCCCCTTCACCTGCCCGCGGCCCGACCGTGGAGGCCGCCGAGGAAGTATCCGATGACCACGACGACGAAGACGATGACGACGCACTCCGCCTACGACGCTGCCGGTGCTTCCGCTTCGCCTTGGCTTTACATGCCAGCGGCGCACCCTCACCTGATGGCACCACCCCCCCAACCCCCCCAACCGTATTCCCGGTACACTCACCTGCCGCAGCCTGCTCCGCCGTCCCCTGCACCACCGAGGTGGACCCAGTCTGCTCCACCGAGGTCGAATCGGTCTGGCCCACGCTCTGCGACATCACTGTCGAGCCGACTCCCACTCCGCCTGCTGCAGCCACCGCACTCCCGGGAACCTGCAGAGGGAGAGAAGAACCAACACACGGGGAAGGAGGAGCACCAACCCCCGGAGGAGCCATCCCATAAGGCCCCACCCCCCACCCGGCTCCCCCTCCTTGCACCCCCCCCCCCCGAGGAACCCAACCCCCTGGCTGCCCAGCCCGCCGCCCCCCAGGGAAGCTGCCCTCCGCCACTCTGGAAACCGGCCCCCCACCAATCCCCTCCCCAGCCCCCCCCATAGGCCCACACCCATAGCCTGCCCAGACACCGGGGACCAGGCCGCCCATCCCTCTCCATGCACAACCGGCCTCCCCCTCCCCTGCGGAATGGGCCCATAGGCTCCCGCACCGACCGGCGCACCGGCCACCCCAGCAGGGCAAACGCCCGGGACCTGAACCCACCCCGGTCCCCCCCCCCCGCCCATCCGCTCCCCCCCATCCCCTACCAACCCCCGGGCAACGCCCCCGTCTATGACGCCCCCTCCCCCAACCCCACCCAACACCCCATCAGTCTCCCCCGCCCCAGGCCCCACGATCCCCGCCGGGGAGCCCACAGCCTCCCCCGGACCTCGCAACCCGGCTGCCGAAGCAGGTAGAGACCCCCGCTTCCCAGACCCTGTCCCCCTCTTCCCCGCCCTTCTGCCTGCCTCCCGCAAACTCACACTGCCTGCCCTGACTCCCTGGGCTGCACCCACTCCCCGTGACCCTCTTGTGCTCCCCCCAGCCCTTACAGCCGAAGCCCCCCCTTTCTGACCCTTTCTCGCCATGCCCGTGCCCTCACGCCGGAAGGCTGCGTGCTCCTGCCCTGATCGGGGAAACTGGCTGCCCGTCCCCCGCACTGCGAAGTGGCAGAAGAAGCTGCCACTATCCCACCCAGGAGCAAAGTCCTCCAGCCGCCCTCGGCCGACGCACGGAGCACCCCCCCCAGCAAAATCACCCCACCGATCCCCCACTCACCGCGCGTAAAGGCCACACCGCCCAGACCCGACCCTGAACGCGTCCGCTTCCTGAGGAGCCGCGGCGAGAAGGAGACGGCCACGCGGCTCCTCGCAGACACTGCTCCACCCCCCCTCCGCAAGCGGACCAATGAAATCGCTCCGACATCGCGACGGAGCGATTTCAAATGCCGCACGCACGGCCTCCTCTCTCTCACCCCCCCCCACCCCCCGTCACGTGCTGGAGGCCGAGGCCGGGCCCAGGCCCAGGTTACTGATGGCTGCGGGACCCGGCCCACGGCCTCGAGCATTTAGCGCATGAGTCAATCACCCTTGGTAGTTGTGGCCAACAGGCCCACTCACACACCGCCCACTTTCCACCCTAATCATGCCTTTGCCAGCAAATACTTTGGAAAGTGCAGACATCGTGGAAATGCTCTTCAATATCTGCACTTTCCCCATATTAGCTGTTACAGCTGGATGTTATTTCCACATTAGTCCCGTGATAGCAGCTAACGCAGTTTAGTATACAGACCTCCAAGTCTATATGATGTTGTAGGTTTTCTTTTTGTTTCCTTTTCTTTAGTCATTTTTTTTTTTGTCTTTCAGGCTGTAAAATACAGTACCAATGATTGTAAGTGACATAAGTAAATACATTTAGAGCAGCAAAAAAATGCAACCAAATCTTACATTTGCAAAAGACCTATAAACCTGTAGATGTTTATCTTGAATTATGTAGAGATCTCAGTGTAGCTTTAGTTACCATATGTCCATAATCTTTTTTGTACTCTCCTATGAAATATCATTTCATATGTTTTGATTGCTTTTGCTATATTTTATTTTTCTTTCAAAAAGAAACTTGGAGTAAAAAAATATGGCCCCTGAACTGCGTACCAAACATCAGAAATGTAAATCTAAATTGAAACTTAGAATGTTATCATTGCAGTTGACAAAGCATTTGAATTTTCTTAATTTAACAGCTGATAAAATGTCACTGTTATAATTCAGTTCCATTTCAATCACATCTTTGTCTTTATAAGGACATAAACTGTAAAGCAAGGAAACACACTGAGGACGCCCATAAAATAGGAAAGTGCTGTCAGACTTTCTGAGAACTCAGACTGAAAAGAATTGCAAGTCATCTGGTTATCCTCTGTAAATGATGTTAGTTTCTAGGAGACAAGTTAAACAACTCACAAAAACTGGAAACTCATGAACCCACATAATACTGGATCGCTCTGTGTGATTCATCCTTCTAAGTTTTAGTCTACTGTTTCCAACATTAAACAAGCCATAACCTCTCAGAACAGCTCAAAGAAGGTATCTATCTTACATGATCCTTGTTAAATTAAACATTGTATGATATTCCATTCACCTATTGTTAGAATGTAAATTGCAAATTATGGTGGGAAGCATTTTATTGCAATAAATTTCATTAGGAGGCTTATCATTAAGACACGTCTGTTTTCGTCTGCCAGAAGTATCTCTGCAGAAGAAAAGGAAAGTTGTTGCTTCCAGATATTCTACATTATATATATATATATATATATATATATATATATATAATGTGTGTGTGTGTGTGTGTATGTAATATAAATATATATATATATATATTGCCCTCCACTTCTAATCTCTGCAGGCTGTGGAAAACCGAGGGGCAGCATCAGAACACCCCAGTGCTCTAGAGTCTGAAAAGAAGTGCCAGAACTTTGCTCCAAGGCCATTACCCCATAAATTAAGCCCTATATATATTCTCTTTTTCTACCTGCAGATGGGATTGAAACATTGGCTGCCTGTATTTGCTCAGTAAATTGCATAATCTGAATGTTCTATTCTATGGTGTTCTGAATTTTGATTTTGTTTAATATTCACTTTCGATAAGTAAGTTTCCATTCCTGAGAAGCATGTTTACCGAGGAAAAAGTATATCATAATAGGCAATTAGGAACACAGAAAAACCCAGACTATAGCATACCGAGTAGTAGTAGTTGTTGTAGCAGTAGTAAGTGAAGGTCATAAATGCAGTGGAAGGGCTCAGCATTTATTCTAGAACCAAATGTCTTTATTTCTCAGATCTTACTTGACATGTCTTTACCTTTCAGAACTTCCCAAAACCCCCCACTGTAGGCATTATTCAGAAAGATGGCTGTAGCATTAAGATTCACTTCTTTTTTCTGCTTGCTATTCCACGGCTTAATGTGTGATTCTAAACTTAAACAAATTAACTAGTTAAAAGATAGAAAACAGAGTAGGGCTAAATTGCCAATTTTCTCATTGGAGAAAAGTGAATAATGGAGGTACACTGAGTGAGGGGAGAGCTAACTTATTTACATGGGCGCAGTTACTAATTTACATGGGACATAATCCTCTGGGGGTGGAGAGGTTAGGTGGAGGGGACAAAGTGTTCAATAAAGAGATGTGTCTTTAGATATTTATTTAAGAATGCACATTATGGAGGTCATTCAGAAATGCAGGTTGTAGGCTGCATGTCCCCGCAAGCCGTCTGGGCCCAATCCCCCCCTCCGGCTCTCCCTGTATGTCCTGATGCTCAGGACAGGGAGAGCCAGCGGGGGGTGTGAGGGGGCGGGATCAGGGCAGAGCGGGGGTGGGCCAACCCAGCAACACGTACAGGGCCAATTCAGGTAACAGACCTGTACATGCTGCCGGGCCCGTGGGATTGCACTGCTTATTCCACCTCAAAGGTGGAATAAGCAGTATTTTTGCCATGATCTTGCCCGGGGATCCCCCGCCAGAGCCGGGTGTGGTGGAGTCCCCGCTGGTCAATCCAGGCCATGACAGGCCAGTCTTAGGGGATAAAGGGGAGCTGGAGCTGCGGGAGTACAGTGCTGTTCGCGATTCTGATTCCGTGGGGTTAGACGTGCCCCATGGGATCTGAATCGCGATCTCCTTTGAACGTCTGGGTCAGCCCGGATGTACAAAGGAGATCTACATCTTGAATGGAATCAGGCCCTCGTAGTCTGGAAACTGTGCTGAAAAGCATTAAAATTGGCTTCAAAAGTCTTAGAGAAAAGGTGTGCTCTTTTAAAGTTATACAAATAGTATGGGGCTATTCACATAAATTCCCCTCAGGGCCATTGCAATTATTAGGCAGGGCTAAGCAGTTTCCCAGGACAGATGTTTTGGTGGGGGGAGGGGGCAGCAAGAACAACCAGTCAAAGCCAAACTATAGATTCTGACAAACAATCAACAAATTCTTTTAATTACTGGGCGTGTGCTAAGTATAATGCCCAATTAGGCATGTTTTCAAGATTTTTGTTGGAGGGCTGGTATTGTGATGATCATGATTGAGTTTAAATTATGAAAATATCCGGGGAGTGAGGGGGAGAAGATTTCTCTAGGACACACAATGTCTTTGCACCACTAGTCCCACTAACCATAATATTAAGCAGTACAACCTGGATAGTGCTGTTGAATATCACTATACACAGCATCAACACTATCCAGATTGTACTGGGGTGGTCTGGGGAAGAGTTGAGGCAGAACAGAACTTTACCCAAATAACTTCTTTCTGTGCTCTACTCTGGATAGCTATCCACATAACTTAGGACAGAAAAAAAGTTGTCTTCCTACATGACAGTCATCCAAATAGTGGGCTGACAATCACCGCCATTCAATATTGTTAGACCAGTCAGTGCTGAATCCAGATAAATGCATTGAATATCCAGTTTTTACCCATGGCTGCCATGTTTAAAAAAGCTGACTGCCGTGGGCTGAATATATCCATTTAATTTCCATCTTAGTCCTCCTCAAGACTAGAGAGTTTGATCTCTGAAAACTAGTAACAATAAAATGAAGAGCGGGGGAATAAAATCAAAAGTAACAAATTTTATTGAACCCAACACGGTCATGTTTCAGCAGTGAGTGTCTGCATCAGGAGCAAATCTGCAGTAACAGTCGAATGATTAAATTTTAAAAAAATCCAGAGTATTGGTCAAAAGTTAATCAGAGTGCATTCAGCAGTATGCCAAAAGGTTTTTTTTAAATTTTAATATTTTAACTATTAGTGCAGATTTGCACCTGATGTAGGCACTCACCGCCAAAACACAGCCAATAAAATTTGTTGACTTTGATTTAATTCTCCTGCTCTTTGTTTTGTGTTTGCCTTTGCTTTTTATGAGGGTGCCCCTTTCTTCTTTGTTTTGTTCCTTTGAAAACTAGTTAAAAATGTATCAGTAAAAAAATATCACAACTTGCTTGTTAATCTTTGTTTCTAGGTAAAATTGTGGAAAAGAAGTGGTCTGTAGGCCTTGTTACCAAGTCTTTTTACTGATGGCAAAAAAAGGAGCCAAAAGCAAAATTATGGACGATAAGACTGTGTTTTCATACTTTCTATTTAGATGCATGCTGAAAGACAACCCATTTAAAAGTGGAACACTATTTGTCTTGGAATCTGTTAAAACAATCTGACAAAAACCCCTGGGATGTGTTAGAAACTTGCTATTTATAGGCAACAATGAAATGCTCCTTGTTAGAGAATGCTGTAATTTCTGCATGTTTTTTTCTTAGATTGTACTTTACTAATCATATGGACATACACAATGAAATAATAGAAAGCGGTTAATAATATAAGGGCAATGTTCAAAAGGACTTATCTAGTTAGCAGGTCCTAGTGAGAGGGATATTCAGAGGCACTATCCAGAAGGCACCATTGAATATTTCCTGTGACTGCCTCGGCACTATCGCTAGATAGTGGTCTTTGGGCAGAGCTGAGATAGAGCTGGCAAATACCTGGAACTCAGCAGCACAACTAATCTTCCGCCAGTATCACTATTCTCGCAAAACTCCTCTTCTCAAGCTACTTCATTGGTTCCCTATCCGTTTCAACATCCACTTCAAACTACTCCTACTGACCTATAGGTGCATTCATTCTATGGTTCCTCATTACCTCTCTTCTCTTATCTCTCCCTACTTCCCTCCTTGGGAACTCTGTTCCTCTGGCAGATCCCTTTTATCTGTGCCTTTCTCTGCCATTGCCGACTTCAGACTTTGCTCATTCCAGCTTGCCACTCCATGTGCCTGGAACAAACCACCCGAGTGAGTACTCCAAGTTCCATATCTGGTCCTACTCAAATCTAGGCTAAAAACCCGCCTCTTCAAGGCTGCTTTTAGATCCTGATCCCCTTATTCCCCTGCTCACCATCTACGTGTATCTTTACCATGCCCCTAGATTTACCCTTGTCCCTAATTTGCTGTGTTGTCTGTTTTGATTATAAGCTCTGATGAGCAGGGACTGTCTCTTACACATATATGCACAGCACTACATATGTCTTGTAGCACTAAACAACTGATAAATTGTAGCATCAGCAGTTTTTCAGTACAGCTATCCAGATAACAATTCATATAATTTAGGATTGGCTCGTGTCCCACCAACATCCCCCAACCACTCAACCTCCTTGTTCCATTCACACCTACCCCTATACACACATACCCACAGGTACATGAAAATACTCACCCTTTATCCCTCACCCCCCCCCCAACTCCCACTCTTCACTATGTTTAACCCCACACACGTCTATACCCTCCATATGGATACAAACATACACACTCCATTACATATATACCCCTCATAAGCACCACCTTCTATCACACACATACACCTACACCAACATCCCCATTCCATACACATCATGTACAGCCCCTCCCCCACCCACACACCTTCTGTTACATTAATCAGACACACTTCACACCTCTCCTTACTGAGTCCATCACACAGATAAGTATGCACTTTATATCTTATTTTTAGGTGGACGACAGAAAGCATTTCTTTTGCCATGTTTTCAGGAGACCTGGAAATAAGTTTAACATCTATTAAGTTGTGTTTAGCTTGTCTTACAATGGAATGTTTGAACTATGCAGTGGGGAACACGAAGATTTACTTCTGCTTCAGTATCTGTCACAGCCAAAATTATTCTTCACTCAAGCACTTTAACTTATGGAAGAATTCCAAGAGCATCTTTTGTGATGTATAGATCACAGAAGGTCCTGAAAACATACCAGGTGAATGTCATAGTTTAGAAACAATGTACATGTTAAAGCTTGAAGTTTGTATGTCTTCTCCAAAGGCTTTTTTCCTTTACTTGTTATTCAAGGATCATTGAACTGTTTATCTTTTCTCATGCTGCTTCACGAACACAAACGTGCCATGGTATAACATGTTCCAGAATTAGATTGTTTACCTTTACTCTTTTGGCCACCCACAAGTCCAGGCACAGATTTTGCCATACATTTTCATGGGCCTTCTGCTTTTCAAGCAAATTATTGCTATATGGTGATCATAGTTAATGTGTTAACCATTTAGAGTTTGCAGGTTTGTAGCTCCTAATAATGGCTCTGATGTACTGGTGGTCAGAAAACACAGATTCTAGACATCAAGAGGTAATTTTATAAACTGTTTATGTGTGTATAAAGGGCCTCTTATAAAATTAGGTTACCCCTATAAGTAAATGCAGTGCAAAAGGTGTATGCTTGTAGAATTTGAATGTTTATGGGAGGAGTTTGTGCAGTCATGATTTAAATGCATATTTTATAAAATACATTTGTGCGCACATAATTTACATTGTCAGCATTAAGGCCTGAGCAGAGACAAAAGTCCGTTTTCATTATCTAGATGCTATTTCTGCAAGATTTCTGCTAGAATTTTTTTAAAGACAAATAAGTTGCCTATGCACCTTTATAAATTAGGCTATAAATAGAGAGGGCAGTATTAGCTCTTTGGTGGGCCCTAGGCAAGTGAATGCATTCAATTCCCCATGATAATGTAAGTATATTGTAAAAGTCCCACAAAGAGGCCCTGTGTGGTTCCCGACAGCTGAAAACCAGAAGGTAAGAACTACTGCTCGCCAACTCCTCCTACCAACTGGAGGATAATGTGTTGAGGGTATGGAGAGTAGACAGAGCTCTACGGGCAGCGATGGCTCTAGTCCCTCCTTCCAACTTTTCTTTCAGTCAGCCTTGGAAGCCATGGAATTGATACATCTGAGGGCTGTTCATAAACAGGTTCGTTCTTTGCCTCCAAACTTAGATGACATTTTATAAAATGATCCTCAATTTTTGATCAGTATTGGAAGACTACACTGCAGAATTAAAACATTATAAAATAAAAGGCTTAAATGAAATCATGAAGGTGTATTTTCTTTCAGCTAAAAATAACATATTCCTTATATGGGCTAGATATGCTTAACAATTATTCCTATTTTGTGGCTATGGGAAAAATTCTTAATATAATTTTTAGCTACAGGCAGAGGCTAAACATTCTGCACAGGTTCTCTGAATTTCCTACAATGAACATCTCAGCATTTGCATTTTTACACATGGAATGCAATTAGCAGACAAATTCTCTTAACCAGGATAAGCTCAGACCTGTGAAACCTAGAAATCAAAACTTGCCCATCGTGGATTAAACTTATTTACAAACACAGGCAAGGGGATGGGTAATCGTTTTTGAGTTTTTTTCCTTCCTGCATCACATTTGTCAAATTCAGGATCCCTATAGAATAATCTTAAACTTAATCTAATGAAATCACGATCATGTGGATTTATCTCTCAATAACACTGCTGCCTATTGGATCTGGATGTTGTTCTTTTTATATGTGTATATATACGGGGAAAAGAATTAGCAACATTCATGCTATACTGTAACTGTTCTATTTTGATATTAAATTACTTTAGTTTTAGCTGTCAGATTGGAAAAAAGTACAATCCCCATGCATTTCACTAATTAATATATAGCAGCAGCTAAGACATGCTCCTTGAAAACTTTAAAAGTAACTTCTCTAACAATACTTGTTGGTATTTGGCAAGAAGCAATTTCCTTATGCCTTTGAGAACTCTGTGCAATTATCTCTCGCTAACAAAGTTCCTCTAAACACACAGTCCTGCCTTATTTGTCCTCCCAACTGTTATCTATGCTGTCTACTTCTATCAGGTTTCACAGCAGTTTAGATTCCTCTTCCCAATTCATTGAATAAGAGAATCCATTTCATACTACAGTACAAACCTATACAGATAGCAAGATTAAAAAAAACACCAGATGTGCACATTACAGCTGCAGATCAGTCATAAACTCTCATTTTTCCCTTTACATATTCATTAGACTGACACATCACTTCACATCATTAAATTACCTTCACCAGTTTACTGTCTAAGTCCTTCATTTTCACTATTAATATTCCATCTCACTTCTCTCAGCAATTTCTCAGCACTCACATCATGCCACCAACTACATACATAGACCTTTCTTCATACCATACTAATGTATCCTTATATGGTAAGGCTTCTAGAAACATCAAACAACTGTTAAAGTTCAGTACTGCTTTTAAATGAACTGTAAATATAAATTTATATTATTAACAATAAGCAAAACACAGTGTGAGTAAACAATGCTACTTTCCCACTAAGTTTAATTTGTCTAGCTACAGGTGGGCATGTGCTCATTCCAAATAACAATTCTCTACATATGTCTTAAATAGAATTAAACATTTAATATAACTAAAGTCCTTCTGACATGAAAATTATTCTTTCAAAACATTTTATAAAAAATCAATAGAAAGAAGTATCCTCCAGGTGTATCTAGAGTCTGTATACATGTGGAGGCCGATTCCATTTGGGGACTGTCTGACCCATCCAGATGTCCAGAATCTGGATGGGCTGGATTTGCACCCAATTCTGATCCTGTGTGTGGGCTATGCACCCCATGGGATCAGAATCAGGTGCAACTGGCCTGGATGGGCAGGCCATGCCCCAATTCCAAGCTGCTGTATGCCATGCTCACACCCCATCCAACCAAGCCAGGGCACCTGCATTGAGCCCCGGTGCCATGGAATCCTGTCGCAATGGATCCGGGACACCATGCAGCTGCCCCGATCCGCCACAGAACCATGCACAGCTGAAATCCCTAGAGGGGCCGTCCACAGCCAGGATTGGGCAGCAGGGAAGCCCCTGTGTACACTCACTGCTGTTAAAGGGTCCTCCAGCGATGTCCACCATCCTCGGGGAGGGGGGACTTATTCCACCTTTGAGGTGGAATAGGTCCCCCCTCTAACTGGCCATGCCTGGACATACAGGTCTGTCACCAGAATAGGCCCTGTACATCTGGATTAGGGGGTTACACCTCTGGCCCACCTTTGCTCCTCTCTCAGTCCGCCCCTCCCAACCCCATGCTGAGCTCCCCACACATCTCAGCTGTACATGTGGAGAGCTCATTTGATGGTATCGGGTATAGGTAAATAGCAAGGGCTGGATGTCCATGTCAGACACCCAGCCCCTGCTATTCTGGATCAGAATGACCCCATAACTAAAGGTTTAGGAAGGGCAATAAGTACAGCAAATTGGGCACTAATAATAGTAGGTAAGGGAGTACTTTCCAATATTTCAGAAGAGGTACCTGACCTAGAAAGAAATTAATTTGAATCGGCTATATAAGGAAAATCACAATATTGAAATAATTACTTAAACTAAAGGGGTTTAAGGCTTAAGTTATTAGTGTCTAAAATGAAAACAAAAATCAGCAAGTACTGCTGTCTTTATAATAGATCTCTACTTTCTCCAGTAATGCAAGGAGCACATTCAGTGACATAAACTAAATAGTATTAATATCTCACAGTACTATAACATATATCTGCTTTTCTCACGTAGTTGTTCCCCTGAAACTGAGATCAGGAAAGCTTACAAAACAAGTGTGCTACGTATCTGGAAACCAAAACATATAATTCAAATATAGAAAAACAAATGAAGGAGGTGGAGTAGGATGCAAGGTGTGGAGTGCTTACCATCCTGCTGCTGTTTCTCAGTGTTGTTTGATGCCCCCAAAGATTTTTCAGATGGGGAGGAAGAGAAAGCAGAAGGGCTAGTCTTCTGGCATGGTGCTGACTCCCTTCTGCATCTTTCATGGCTTCGGCAGGGTGGCTAAACTCCATGGCAGACCTGAGCAATAAAGGAGTTGAGTTCAGCTCCGATCACAGGGCATCCCTGCTGCAACCCAGAAGTGTTCTGTATGTTGAGGGGGAGTAGAGCTGGGAGCTCCATGCTTGAGGAGCTTCAGCCACCCAGGAGGGCTCTCAGTCTTGGTTATTGCTGTTTACTGGAGAGGCAGGGAGTAGAAAATCGGGGTATCTACTTTGGTGGACCATGCTCCTCCCTGTTCCCAGCTACCTTCCAGAGACAGCAGATTGGCAAAACTGGCATTAGTAACTTTGGATAGCTTGTGGGACACTATTGCTTCTCTGCATCATTCTCTCTCTACTGTGGTGGGAACAGTTAACCAAGAAGTTTCCCTTCTCAAAACAAATCATCAGGCGGTGGTTTTGGATCTGTCTCAGCAGTCCACCTGGTAGGGGACTTACAAGTGCTAGGTGCTGCTCATGTCAAGAAGTGGGACATCGAGGCACAGAAGATTAAATTTCTGGAGAAGTAGTTTCACAGGAACAATCTTTGTTTCCTTAATTTTCCTCGGTCTCCTTTGTTGGCTCCTTTGGATCTAGTTCATAACTACTTTGTAGATGTTTTGAAGATGCCTTCTGAAGCTTTGCCTCCTATTGTAAGAACTCAGTATCTTGCTGTTACTTCTGTTACTGGGGGTGTTTTGTCAGGCTCAGACGATCCTGCCAAACCAATGAGTTTGGATTTCACTGGTTTCCTTGAAAGCTCCCTAGATATGGTAACCAGTAGATCCACCTTGTTGGTGGGCTTTGCTTTTGAGTCGGACCATAATTCTGTCCTGAGACTTTATTTTAGGAATATGTCTACTCAGTCTATGAGTTCAAAAGTCTCTATTTTTCCTAATTTAGCATGAGATACCCAAAAGCAGCATAGAGACTTCCTGGCTTTTTGCCAGAGAGTCAATGCTTTGGGTGCTACTTATCATTTGAAATATCCCTGTAAATGTATTATATTTCAATCTAAGCAATTTATTTTTTTGAACCTTAGCAACTGAATGCGTTTTTGCTTGTAAGGGAGATTGTGGTGGACAAAAGAATATCCCATGCCGGCTGCTATGATGTGTCAACTACACTCCTAGGGGTATGTTTACTAAAACCCCGGTAAAGTGCGGGCCGCGGTAGAGTGCAGGTGCCATATAAGGAGTGGGCGGTTCGTCCTGAAAAAGAAAAGCCGGAATATAAATATGCGCTAAGGTGCGCGGCGCCCATATGCGACCCGCACATTATCGCATGAGATGGCTGCGCGGGAGGAATAAGTGGCGTGCTGATGTGTAAGCAGAAAAGCAGAGCCACAGCACAATGGTTAAGGCACCTACCAATGGTGCAGGGATCCAGGGTTCAATCCCCACAGAGCCCATTAAAGGCAGCTGGCTGAGGTGTTAATTTAGGAGGCACTGAAATAATGGGGGGCATAAGGCAGCACACTAATGTTTTTGGGGGCAATTTAATATTGTGAGGCATATGGCGGCTCGCTGATGTGCAAGCACAAGAACCAAAACACAGCCCAATGGTGAAGACACTGCCCAATGGTGCAGAGATCAGGGGTTCAATCCCCACTGTGCACAACAAAAAAGCCTGGCTGAGGCAGCAACATTTTTCTAAAAGTGCTATAGGAGGCATATTCATTTTATGAGGCCTAAGGTGGCACACTGTTAATCTTTTCCGTCATAAGGTGGTGCGCTGTTAAGTTTTGGCATCATAAGGCGGTGCACTGTACATGTTGGGCATAAGGCGGTGCGTTGAAGTTTCGGCGGTTTGGGCGGCATAAGGCAGTGTGCTGTTAATATTGTGAGGCATAAGGCGGCTCACTGATGTGTAAGCACAGGAACAGAACCACAGCACAATGGTTAAGACACTGGCCAATGGTGCAGGGATCAGGGGTTCAATCCCCCACAGTGCCCAATGAAGACAGCTGGCTGAGGTGTTAATTTATGAGGCGCAGAAATACTGGGCATCATAAGGCTGCGCGCTAATGCTTTTGGCAGCATATTAATACTGGGCGGCATACGGCGGCGCGCTGATGTTTATGGAGGCATTATAATACTGGGCGGTATAAGTGGCGCGCTGATGTGCAGGAAGAAAAGCAGTGCCACAGCCCAATGGTTAAGGCACTGCCCAATGGTGCAGGGATCATGGGTTCAATCCCCCAAAGTGCCCAATGAACAAGGCTGGCTAAGGCATAACATTTTAAGGGGAAGATTGCTTTAGGAGGCATTTTATTCATATTTTAATTATCACTACTAGCAAACGCACTCCCAAAACGTGTTAACATAAGGTGCCTTATAAGGCACATTTTAAAGTGCACTGTCAGCCAAGGCACCCTAGAATGTTGCTTATAGGGCGCTTTAGAGGGTGCCGTATGAGGTACCGCAAGGTCAGTGTACTGGTTTTTATGGCAGCACTGTGCAGTTTAAGGAGGAGGAGCATCAGTGGAGCACAATGGTTAAAGCACTGACTGCTGATACAGGGGTCATGAGTTTGCTCCCCAGTATGCCTAATACGTAAGGCTGGCTGTGGCATCAGCTTTGCATTGTACATATTTTGGCCTGCAGCACTTTAATTTTATGTTATTAATTGCTGCCAGCAAACACGCCCTCACGTGCCGTAATTGAAGGTGCCGTATAAGGCACCCTATAAGGCACTCCATAGGGCACATTATAAATTGCACTGTCCGCCACAGCACCCTGAAATGTCCCCTATAGGGCACCCTATAGGTTGTGTCACAGGATATTGTATAGTGCACCTTATGTGGACGGGAACCATAAGGTGCCCTATAGGGCGCCCTATAAAGCACCCTCAGAGGCACCTTATGGGTACAGTACGCTGAGGGTGTTTTTGCTGGCATCAAAATATGTACATTAAAAAAGATGTGTTAGACAACCCTATCAAATAACCCCACTGTGGGTTTGAACCCATGACTTCTGGCTTCAGAGGCAGGGAAGTAACCATTGGGCTACAGCTCTATAGCTGCTAGCAAGCCCCTGGCTGGCTGCAGAGAGCATGCATGTCACCACACAGACAGTCTGCTGTGGTCACCAGGATAGGGTTAGCCCACCCATACCCATGATGCACTGCACATGCAAATCAGCTGTCCACAGATTAACACAAGATGGGCAATGCACCCCCACAGCACCTCGGCCCGTTAGAGGGAAGTGACCATGTACACCCACACACCACCTCGGCCTGGTAGGAGGTACTGACCATGTGTTTTACTGGCACAGAGTAGCTACACACCGTCACATTGTGCAGGTACTGTGCTCACCCTGAGGGTGCAATGAGGCGCCCAGGACCAGGTCCACAACACCTTCCATGGCTGAAATAGGCCATGCCAGAGGTCCAAAGCATTGTTAATGTGTGAGATGGGTAGTTCCTGCCCCAAACACCTTGGATATCTCTGTCTGACTCAGTCAGGTGCAGCCCCCATGGACCCCCAGGTGGGCCATGCAACACCACCCCCTCCTCCAGGGCTGAGGGTGGCAAACAGGGCCTCCCTGCAAAGGTGGAAGTAGAGGGGGTACATCAACCCCAGTCCTGCTGAGGGGCAGACAATGCAGCCCTATACACATCTATAACACAATAGCAGACAGATGTTAGGCCTGTATATGGTGAGCTGCACCCCACCACCATCTGATATTTTCCTGCAGCAAATCATCAGCCACAGCACCCTGCTCCATCACAACACATACCAGCTGCAAACAGAACTGGGATGTCAGCAAGCAGATAAATCAGTGACTGGGCCCCAAAAGAAAACCCATATCTATCACATGAGAGAGATACTACATAGCACTATGGGGGTGCCTAGCCATACTGTGGTCACTGCACAGTCAGGGTGAGAGTGATCTCTCAGCAGGACATACTGAGGTCACCCTGTCTGTGTAGGTGGTGGCCGGGCACTAAAATGTCCCAGTCAGTGCCCTATGCCCTGTGCAGATGCACCCTGGCCAGGCCACCCTGTCCGGTCTAGACCCATGGTACCTTGCTCCCCATTATGCACATTGGCAGCCCAATACTGGCAACATTGCTGGCAGTGTGGGCTGTGGAAGGTGTTTGCAGCCACCACACACTGGATAGGCAGACAGCCACCCCCACACCTATGCCAGCATTGTGCTACTATAGAGGAGTCCAGCAGCCATACCCACCACACCAGTCCTGGGCACAGTACAGGCATGGATATGGTACACACTACTGTTGGGGGTCACTCCCCAGGGTGGTAAACACTGTCAGAGACCAGACCTGCAGCGCACAACGCAGACATCACAATGATTGTTATGGTGGAGATCAATGAGCAAAATGTGCTTAACGTAGGAATTGATATCTGCCAGTTATCATGGGCAACGTTTGATAGCTGTGTACCATATACCCAGGTGTAGGGTGGCAGTGCTAAGGTATGCAACTGCTAGTATTGGGAGATACAGGCAGGGCCCAATGTCCTGCCTCTCCATGAGGGATCGGCCAATGGGGCCTGTGGGGGTGTGTGTGGGGGTGTCTGGCCCTGTTGGCTGCTGCTTTATGGCAGAGTGTCCCAACTCCAGTCCTGGTGTTCGAACCACTGTTCGGGTTTTCATGCTGTCCCTCATAGATATGCATGAGCTACATCAGCATACCATGGGGTGGTGCATAGATATGCAGCACAGGCATCTTTATTAGAGGCAGCATGGATCCTGAATGGTGTGGGGGCCCTCCAGGACTGCATTTGGGAGACTCTGCTCTAGGTAATGCGGCTGTTTATGGTGTCTGTGTTTGGTGTGGTAAAATATCGGCGTATGAACCATGCGTATGTTCTCAGCAATAAAGGTTTGTCCGTACTATCACGGTTTAGTTGTAGGAAAAATATGTGGACTGGATTGGCAGTAGCCCCAGCTGGGCTTTGAACCTGTGACCTTTGGTTCCTACAGACACTGTCTGTGTGCATTGCACCACTGTGTTGCCACAGATATGCTGTGTTCTCTGGGGACTCCATGACTGTACATCCGACAGAGCCTGTCTGTTGCGGTGGACGGTGCCAGCCTGCACAGGCCTAGGCCACTGTCTGCTGTGGTTTGCAGCCACTGCCCTCTCCACCACCTGTACCCTTCCGCCAACATGCTGACATATTTATTTATTTTATTTATTTATTTACATTCTCTTATATACCGCGCTATTCTGCATCAGTGCGGTTTACATTGAACAAACTGAAATTACATTGAACAGGGCATTATAACTTGGAGATAACTATTTTACAGGGAACTTGGGCTATGGAGGGTTAAGTGGCTTGCCCAAAACCACAAGGAGCACCTGTGGGTCTAGAAACCCCAGTCCTTCCGGCCCAAGGTTGCTGTCCCCTAGTGGGATTTGAACCCCCGACCTTCTGGCCTGAAGTACCTGATTGAGTTGTGGCATATGACCTGATTGAGTTGTGGCACTCCAGGACTGAATTTGGGGGACTCGGCTGTTGGCAATGCCCATTGTTATGGTTTGTGTGTGGTGTAGAGTAAAATATAGGTGTTGGAACCATGCTTATGTTCTCTGCCATACAGGAGTGTCTGTACTATCACTGTTTAGTGGTGGGTAAAACTATGGGGACTGGGTTGGCTTGAGCCCCAGCTGGGATTTGAACCTGTGACCCTCTGGTCCTACCGGCACTGGCTGTGTCTGCTGCACCACACTGTGGCCACAGAGACAGTGCAGTCTCTGGTGATAGGGAACCTAGCCGCACGAGTCAGACACCCTGCTCTGCACAATTTTACTGTGGGCTCGTTTACCTTGTCTGGGGACAGGGGTGCAATTAAACCTCAAAAACGACCTCCAAAAAAGGGGAAAAAACCAAAACCAAGCTGAGCAACAGTGATATTAATGGGCAACATGAAACATACTCCCAGGAAAGCGCCATTAAAATGCAGTGCTTTTTGAACGGGTCTACGGAGCGTAGACCCTTCCAAAAATCATTTCTTTTTTCTGGAGCTTTCCTGGGAGTGTTTTTTATGGTTGCCCATTAATATCAATGTTGCCCAGCTGGGGTGTAATTTATTTGGAATTTTTTGTGCTCATTTTACATTTATATTTGCTGTTTTGTTCTGTGCACATGTATCACACTGCTCATGTTATGCAGGTTTCCCCGGTTTTGCTGTACATTGCTGACGGAAGTGGTTTCTCTTCCCTTTAAATCGGCTCTAACACGAGGGTTTCACTCGCGGTATTTTTAATGCCGACATTCAGCCCCGCTCCTGTGCGGGGAGCCTCTCGCCTCCCACTCTCCACCCATTGACCCCGTCCCCCCGCCCCTCGGGAGCCTTCCTCTGCCCTCCGTAAGCGTTTCCCCGCCTCTATCGCACATCAGCGCCCCGCACACGTGCGGCGGCCCGTTAATGTGACACGCACGCGTGCGCGGCACTTAAGAGCTCTTAAGTGCATCATTAGCATCCGCTCTTGTGTGCCGTTTAGTAAACATACCCCCTAGTGATGATTTTGTTTCCTTTGCTTTATTTTCTTTTATCTTGGATCCACTATTGTGGTCTAGATGTGAGATTTTGCTTTTTCCTTTTAATAGTTGTTTTATTGTATTGTATTTTTTCTGAAATACTATTCAGTTTTGCTGGATATGTTTATGTTTATAATTTTATAAATACAAAATAAATAAAAAAGAAAAGCAATTGAAATTATCTTAAGACCCAAGAGTGAAACAAACAAATCAAGACAAATTGGTGTAGTTAATCCTAAATTGTTAATCCTAAATTCAGCCCTGTTCATCAGTTACAAAAAGATAGCATCCACAATCATGAAAGGATTCGGGATGCAAATACTTTTTTTTCTGCAATGAGCTTAACAAGCAATGCAAAGAATTTACTAAACACTCAGTAAATTAAAGCCTTGCAGCTCAAAGACTATGGGCCCTATATTTGAAAGACATTTCTACTGTTTACAACCCTGTAAATGCCATGTAAATGCCACTTAGTGCCGCTGAATATCCTTGATTTTCTCTCCTTCATGCCATGATGCTAACCGCTTAGCATCGGGGCGTGTTGTGGGCGTTAGGGAACGTGTCATGGGTGGCGACAGGGGCTAACCGGGTTGCAGCAATACTGCACTGCTACCCTGTTTACTTCTACCGGTAAAAGATAGGCACTGCAAAAGTTGGCCTATCTTTACCTGTAGAAGCTAACCAGGCAGTGGTGCAATATAGCTGCTACCCGGTTAGCCTCTGTGGCTTCCAGGAATGTGTGGTGACCCCAAATATTCAATGCTGGGGCCACATATGACACCAGCATTGAATATCCGGGGTTAGGGGACAGCCTAGCTGTCCTAACTCAATATTGGGCCCTATATGTGTAAGTTGTATATTTACACGTGACCAGTAGTGATAAGAAAACAGATGTTTCAAATATCAACTTGCAAATACAGGGAAATAAGGCCTTGACCTACTAAGGAAGAACATTTGTATATGAAAAAAACTAACAACTAATTACGAAGTTAAAGCCAGGCTGTTTAAATCTTTTCCAACCGGAAAATGTTATCCTTTAAAAAGCACAGTATAAGGAAAGCAAACAAATGAATCATTATACACATTCTCTTTTCATGCAAACAACTTATGTTTAAGGTCTTGGACCTCATCTTTTTGTTTTTCTTAAGATTTTTTATGTGCCATTGTCTCCCACCATGTAAGGACGACACATTCAGGACTAGTGTTGGGTCTCCCTAAATCATTGACCACCATTTCATATTTAAAGTACTGCAGTTTACCTCTGAAAAAGTTTCCCCCAAAGGAAACTAGTGATTCCTTACCACTAGTCACTGAGTGCCATCATGCTACAGGGTCTATAGAAAGATCACCCACCATGTTTAGCACACATACAATAAGAGGGGCTGCCCTTCTTAAACACTAAAGTCTGTGCCTTTTCCTGCCACTCATACAACTTAGTTCTCTTCTGCTGGCAACTGAACAAATTATCTATCATACTCACAGTTCTCCTGATAAACCTCTGACTTGCCTTGGAGCCAGAGAAAGAATCTGAGTCTTCACTATCACAAACTATTTGTGTCCTCTGTTCCTGACTGCCTAGCCAGGGGCAACAACCACTGGAATCCTACCTTGGCCTGGGTTTCGTATCTCTAGTCCTAGAAGCAAGTGAGAGGAAAATAAGAACACACCACACAGTTATTCAATAACAATAACAAAGTTCTGCTAAAGCTTTAGGTAGGCAGTCACGGGCCCACAAACCTGAGCAGTCTCTCATAACTCCATTAATTTGCTTGGTCACAGCACTTTCTTTTATTAGAAAAAAACTGCCAAATTACACATTCTTGCTCTATCACTTTGCATCATGCTTTTTGCCATGTTCTTTTTGTTTATGTATATCTACATGTTACAGGTCATGCCAAGCATAAACATATTGTTCACGCTTAATTAAAACAAGCTTCCTTCAAACAGAAGTTCCTTGTCTTACAAGATGTAACCTTGATTGTCTCACTCTTTCATAAACATCCCTTGTAATACAGACAGCATATTCAGAGCTGTTCTCACACTCTAAACTTTCCTTGCAAAAGCTTAGCTCTCCTTCAGGTCTCTTTCTATATTTATAATAGCACATTATTATAAGTTATGCAGAGGCCAATTTCCAAAATGGTCAGCTGTGGTGCATTCTTAGAGGAAAAGCCTAAGCTCCAGCCACCACTATATCTAGGCAGGTTTAGACAGTAACCTGAGGACACATTCTCTTTCTAGACATGACATCACCATGCCATGAAGATATCATACAGTCACACTGGGACAGGCTGCACCCACTGGTACTCTAGTCTGCCTGTTATAACTGGGTTCCTGGCCTGAAGTCTTACTCACTATGATTAGAACTGTTATTGTGAGGGGGAGGAGGAGTTGGAAAGTCAAAGGAGATGTTTGGTGTCAAGGGTAATGTTAACCATTGGGTTTGGGGACAATGTGAGGTTTGGGAATCTGGTTTGAAATTGCTGGGAAGTCTAACGTGAGTAGTGGCCTTACTGTGTCATGTGGGTTGATCCTCTTTTCTCCAGCAGTTGGGGCAATTTCCATAGGTTTTTGTTATGGCAAGGAGTGCATAAAGTGATTTGTTCTTCAACCATCCCACCTTCCCTGTTTTTTCAACCATCCCACCTTCCCTGTTTTTTTCTGGGCTTTAGGTTTAACCGATTCTTGTTCATTGGCACAGTAAATAACATGAGCTTGGGGTCAGTGCTGGTGCAAGGATATGAGATGCCCTCCTAGGTGAACCTCATTCCTGCCACCTCCCTGCTGCTACCTTGACCCTATTGCTACCAATTCCACCCCTCTCCGAGACCTGCAGTGACGGCAATTACTTCTGAACAGTGATGCAGCATTTACCATAAACTCAGGAGCTGTGTCACTGCTTCTGCTTCTGTACCCAATGCGGACTTATTTATTTGATAGTTTTTATAAAACACTTTTCCTTAGATCACAGATGTTTATATTTAATCATAATACTTTTTAAACTTTACACAGAAAATTTAATGAGAACATGTTAAACAAAACTCTGGGGGAGAAACTAAAGCCCATTGTTAACACTGTAGCATTCTCAGAAGTTCTACCTGTTCTTGGTAAGGGGGCAGAAAGGCTGCATCGCATAAACAGCTTTAATGCATGGCTCCAAACCTGGTGCAAAGATGAAGGATTCAGATTTATAGGCGACTGGGGAAACAGATGGACCAACAAGAGACTATACTGTGCTGATGGACTACATCTCTCTGTCGCAGGGAGAAGAATCCTAAGTGAAAAATTCAGCCAGTATGTGGATACGCATTTAAACTAGAAAAAGGGGGTGACGGATGGGGAAGGTCAAGTTCTGGACACTCCTTGCAAAAGCAGAACAACATCAGAAACAGATACACTTTTAAACCACACAACAAAAACAAGTGGGAAGAAGTAGACAGAACAAAATCAATGCAAAACACACACAAGCCAGTTAAATGCTGGAAAGCAATGAGCAGAAATGCTCAAAGCTTATCCAATAAAGTTCCAGACCTGGAAGCCCTAATGGTGGAAATGGACTTGGACATTGTGGCCATTACAGAAACATGGTTTAATGAATCACATGATTGGGATATAGCCATAGCCATAGCCATAGCCATAAGAGATAGAGAAAATGGAAGAGGAGGAGGAGTAGCCTTGTATGTCAAAAGCAGTATTAAAGCTACTGAAATGCAGGGGGCATGGGGAAAAGAAGAAGCGCTCTGAGTTGTGTTGGAAAGAGGAGATGGCACTGTCATCCATACTGCTGTAGTCTACAGACCTCCAACTCAAATTGAAGAGCTAGATAACAAATTGATTATAGACATTGTCAAAATAGCCACAAACTGGGAAGCGATCATATTGGGTTACTTTAATCTACCCGATGTGGATTGGATTACTCCTTCTGCAAATCTGGAAAGAAGCAAAAAAATTGTGGATGCTGTGCAAGATGCATTACTTAGACAAATGGTGATGGAACCAACCAGGGAAAGCTCAACGCTGGATTTTGTCCTCACCAACGGTGATAGCGTGTCGAATGTCTGGGTGGGTGCACCTGTGAGCAGCAGTGATCATCACACAGTGTGGTTTGAGATAAAAAAAACAAGGTGCAGTCCAACTATACAAGCTCAAAGTCCTAAACTTCAAAAACACTAACTTCAATAAAATGGCCAACTACCTAAAAGAGGAGTTGACAGGGTGGACGGAGATAAGGGAAGTGGAATTGCAATGGGCTAAACTGAAGGTGGCAATAAAAGGGGCAACGGATAAATATGTAAGAAAAGTAAACAAAAACAAAAGGAGAAGGAAACCTATTTGGTTTTCCAAAGAAGTGGCTGCTCAAATAAAGGCAAAAAACACAACTTTCGCAAAATACAAAAGCTTGCAAACAGAGGAACACAGAAATGAATACAGGATCAAACTCAGAGACAAAAAGAGAAATAAGGCTAGCAAAATCAAAGGCAGAGGAAAAGATGGCTAAAGATGTGAAGTGTGGCGACAAAACTTTCTTCAGATATATTCGGGAAAGGAAGAAGATCAGAGGTGGAATCGCAGGACTCAGAAGTGCTGGGAAAGGACTCGTGGAAAGGGACATTGAAAAAGCAGAATTGCTAAACAAATACTACTTCTCTGTTTTTGCTAAAGAAAATCCTGGATAAGGACCAACTGTGACTCACAAATATAAAGATGGGAATGAAGTAGATACCACACCATTCACAGAAGATGATGTGATAGAACAACTTGTGAAACTGAAAGTAGACAAGGCCATGGGACCAGATGGGATACATCCCAGGATACTGAAAGAGTTCAGAGAGGTTCTTGCAGGGCCATTAAAGGATGTTTTCAACAGTTCCTTGGAAAGAGGAGTTGTTCCTCAGGACTGGAGAATGGCTGATGTCGTACCTCTACACAAAAGTGGTGACAGGGAAGAAGTGTCAAACTACAGGCCCGTGAGTCTTACCTCGGTGGTGGGAAAAGTAATAGAGGCACTTCTGAAGGAGCGAATAGTGAACTTTCTCAAAACCAACAGGTTTCAAGATCCGAGGCAACATGGTTTTACCGAAGGACGATCTTGCCAAACAAATCTGATTGAGTTCTTTGACTGGGTGACCAGAGAACTAGATCAGGGGCATGCGATGGATGTCATCTACCTGGATTTCAGCAAAGCCTTTGATACTGTTCCTCATAGGAGGCTTATCAATAAACTCAGTAGTTTGGGGATGGGTCCCAAGATGGTAAACTGGATCAGAAATTGGTTGACTAATAGACGACAGAAGGTGATGGTAAATGGAGCTCACTCGGAGGAAAGGAAGGTGATTAGCGGGGTGCCCCAGGGTTTGGTCCTGGGCCTGGCACTGTTTAATGTATTTGTGAGTGATATTGACTGAATGGAAAGGTCTGTCTTTTTGCAGATGACACGAAAATTTGCAACAGAGTGGACTCCCCCGAGGGAGTCCTTAACATGAGAAAAGATCTATAAAAGCTGGAAGAATGGTCAAATGCTTGGTAATTAAGATTTAATGCAAAGAAATGCAGAGCCATGCACTTGGGTAGTAGAAACCCAAGAGAAATGTATACGATAGGGGGCAAGAGGTTGTTGTGCACGGATCAGGACAAAGACCTTGGTGTGATTATTTCTGTAGATCTCAAGGTGGCAAATCAGTGTGACAAGGCAGTGGCAAAAGGCAGGAGGATGTTGGGCTGCATACAAAGAGGAATTACCAGCAGAAAGAAAGAGGCCTCACTTGGAATACTGTGTTCAGTTTTGGAGACCGTATCTTGCAAAGGATGTAAAAAGAATGGAAACTGTTCAGAGGAAGGCGACCAAAATGATTTGGAGCCTGCATCAGAAGCCTTATGAGAAGAGACTTGAAGACCTAAATATGTACACTTTGGAGGAGAGGAAGGATAGGGGAGATATGATTCAGACCTTTAAATACATAAGGAGAAATAATGAACAAACAAACCTCTTCCAAAGACGGGGAAGCTGTAAAACGAGAGGGCATAACATGAAACTGCAAGGTGGAAAATTGAAAGGCGATATCAGGAAATACTTTTTCACTGAGAGGGTGGTGGATGCTTGGAATGCCCTCCCAATGGAGATGGTGGGGGCAAATACAGTGACAGAATTCAAAATGGCATGGGACAGACACAATGGATCCATTTATAGCAACAGAATAAAATAAAAACAAACTGAACCATCTAACTTCTCAACAAATAGGGGTGTCCTGCATGGAGTGGTAGGTTCACCCCTAAACAAAAAGATGGGGAGGGGTGGCCTGCACAGAGTGGCACATACTCCTGCCATCTTACTCCGGCCATTTTGCTGGGCAGACTAGATGGACTATACTGGTGTTTATCTGCCGTCATTTACTATGTTACTATGTAAATTAACGTGGTTTAGAATGAAATTGCTAGCTTTCAATAGCACATAATGCACTTAGAGAGAAACATGATAAATGTGATCAGTTTTATACACAGTCAAGCTCATTCCATCCAGATGTACAGCCCCTCTGTATGTCTGGTTTTCACTGGACGTACAGAGGGGGTCACGATTCTGATCTCGCGGGGTACATCTAGCCCCATGGGACCAGAATCGTGAACAGCCCTGTACGTGCATGCCGGAACTGCAATTCAGTCTGACCTGCATGTACAGGGAAATCCCGACTAACTCAGTCAGGGCTTTACAATGGAGTCGCGGTGCCATGGCGTCCGGTTGCCATGGCACTGCAGATCCATTGTAAAGCCACGATCCTGGCTGCCGACTGAACAAAGACTTTCCCTGCAGTCTGACTCCGGATCCGGCCTCTTAAGGCCAGGGTTAGGCTGTGGAGAATGTCCTCAGACCCCCCTGCCTCATCCGTACCCCAGGACCACAGAAAAAAGATGTCCAGGGAAGTTATTCCACCTTGGAAGTGGAATAACTTCCCCGCACAAGTTGCCGACACTGGACGTACAGGGCCAACATTAGAATTGGCCCTGTACGTCCAGGGCCAGTAAACACCCACCTCCCACCCTAACTCTGCCCCGATCCATGCCTTCCCTGCCCCCGTCTAACCTCCCCATACAACCGGCACCATACTAAATTGGTTCAACTCGTATCTAACAGACAGGCAGTTCCAAGTCAAGATTGGAACCAAAATCTCACAACCCGCAAAGATCAAGCAAGGAGTGCCACAAGGATCCGCACTATCCTCACTACTATTCAACCTATACATCCAACCAATCTGCAACATCATGAAAGCCCACAAAATAGACTACACAATCTACGCAGATGACATCATGATTTACACGCCAATCAACCTCGACAGCCCCAACTACACCAAGATAACAAACTGTCTCGACAGCAGGTCCACTTGGTTCATGCACAACAACCTAGCCATAAATTACAACAAGACAGAAGCACTCATCACACGAAACACCAACTTCAGCCCCCCACCCTTCATCAAAACCAACAACACGGCAATACCACTGAAGAACAAAGTGAAATACCTTGGAATAACACTTGACAAAGAGTTGAACCTACATTCACACATCAGAAGAACCATCAAAAACGCATACTACAAGATGAGAATAATTAGACGCCTCAAGCCTCTACTCTCACATGAACACTTCCGAACAGTCTGCCAAGTGCTCATAACCCCCATACTTGATTTATGCAACCCGATCTACAACGGAATGCCAAAACAATCATTCAAAACACTTCAGATGGCTCAAAACACAGCAGCCAGAATAATCACCGGTTCTCCAACACAAGCTCACATCACCCCCCATCCTAAAAGACCTCCACTGGCTCCCAATCAGCCACCGCATCAAATACAAGATATTAAACATATTCAGAATCAGACACAAGAGCTCAGCACTCAGCCTCCAAGCCCTCATACTCCCTGAAACCAGCAACAGACCGAGAAGAACAACCACAGCAGACACACTCAGCACCCCAAGCAACTACACAAAAGCATGCAAAGAGCCCTATCACTGGTGGCTCCAACAATATGGAACACACTCCCACACGAACTACGATCAACTGAAGATCTGAAGGACTTCCGAAAGCACCTAAAGACTGTACTCTTCACTGAGCACTACGGCTCAAGCGCATAGCCAGAATCTACAGACTTGGACCAACCTTGGACTCAATTAAAGTTCAATCACAACCAGCGATGGACACAGCAAACCAATGTATATAGCTCACTCTAATCAGCTCACCCGCACCCATGCACCCTCACTGTACATAACCTCACCTGACATACACACATTGCTAATGATCGTTTGATGTGTTTACCGCCTTGATTGAAGGATAAGGCGGGATAGAAATATCCTTAAATAAATAAATAAAAATAAATAAATAAACTGGCGGGAAGGTTAGATGCCGCTATTTGTGGGACAGAATCAGGCCCAGTGTATTTTCCTATGTGTTTTTGAGTTTTGGTTGATAGCCTGGTTGCACAGACAAGGATAAGTTATTAAAGGATCATGTTCAATGGGCACTAGTCAGACAGTTAGGTCATAGTTTGATCCTTGTTAAGCTTGTTGTACTATGTTTGATTTACTTACTGTTTGCATGGGAGCAAAAGTGACTGCACTGTACCGTGTAGTAGATTTCCTTCCTAGGTCTCGATTGCAGATTTTGATATCATCTGCAAACAAGCAAACTTACCTGACAGCCCTTCTGCAATATTACTAACAAAGATTTTAAAAAGAATTGGACCAAGGACAGATCCTTGCAGCACACCACTGGTAACCTCCTCCTCCTCAGTGTGAGTTCCATTTAGCTGTACCCTTTGTTGCCTCCCACTCAACCAATTCCTAACCCAATCAGTAACTTTATAATCCATCCCTACGGTGCTCAGATTGTTTACATCACCTGTGAGGAATCTTATCAAAGGCTTTACTGAAATCTAAATACGCCACATCTAGGGATCTCCCTAGTCACCAGTGAAAGAAATAATTCAGATTTGTCTAACCAGACCTGCCTCTGGTGAATCCATGCTGCTTTGGATCCTGCAATCCACTGGTCTCCAGAAACCTCACTATTCTCTCTTTTAGTAGCCTTTCCAATAATTTACTAACCACAGAGGTTAGACTAACTGGCCTGTAGTTCTCAATGTCATCCTTACATCCACTTTTGTGTAAAGGGACCACATGTGCCTTTCTCCAGTCTTCTGGCACCACTCCCAACTCCAAAGGGGCATTGAAAAGATCAGACAGTGGAGCCACTAGAACATCCCCAAGTTCCCTCAGTATTCTTGGATGTATCCCTTCTGGACCCATGGCTTTCTCTACTTTTAGTTTAGCTGGTTCCTCGCGAACACAGTCTTCTAAAAATCATTTGAAATCCATATCACTTCTGTTCCTGTTTGAGTGTTTTTTGAGGTGCTGCTGATGGCCCTTCATCTGTGAACACAGAACAGAAATATTTGTTGAGCAATTCTACTTTATCCTCATCAGTTTCTGCATATTTCTCCCCTGCACCCTTGAGTCTGGCAATGCCATTTTTGCCCTTCCTCCTCTCACTAACATATCTAAAAAATGTCTTAGCCCCGCTTTTTATTGCATAGGCTATTTCTTCTTCTTGTACTTTGCTTTCCTGACTACTTTGCTAGCTTCTCTAAAGTTTTTCCAAATATAGATGCCTTTCTCCTCTCTCTGTGATTTCTTATATTTCATAAAGGCCTCCCTCTTTTTCTTCACCTTTTCAGCTATTTCTTTTGAGAACTATAGAGGCCTCCTTTTCCTTTTACATTTATTTACCTTTCTAACAAAAAGGTTTGTTGCCCTTAAAATATCTCCTTTCAGTTTTGCCCAGTTTTTCTACATCCTACAGCTGTTCCCATCCCACTAATGATTCTTTGAGGTATTGTCCCATTTTGGCAAAGTTAGTTTTCCTACAGTCAAACCCTTGCTTTTGAATAGATTTTATCAGCCCTAGTACTAATACTGAACCATACCATCTGGTGATCACTGGATGTGAGATGATGTCCCACTGTAACATCAGAAACACTTTCCCCATTGGTAAGCACTAAGTTCAGTATGGCCCCATCATGTGTGGGTTCTGTTACCAATTGCCTTAATAGTTCTCCTGTAGAGAATCCAAAATGTCCTTACTTCTAGATGACACAATAGCAGGGATGTTCCAATCCACATCTGACATATTAAAATCACCTATCAATAGCACATCTCTTTTCATGGCAATACTGTGCATGTCTTCTATTAAATCTTCATCCATTTCTACTCCCTTTGAGGCGGATATGTATATAACTTCAATGCAAATTGATTATCCTTTCCCGCTTTCTAGCTTAACCCATAGTGCCTCCTCTCTTCCTTTTAAGCTCTGCAATTCTATAGCTTTAAAATTATTTTTTACTTATAGAGCCACTCCACCTCCCCTTCTCCCTACCCCGTCCTCCCTGAATAAAGTATAACCCGGTATAATTACATCCCAGTCATGGTTGTCCATGAACCATGTCTTTGTAACTGCCACTAAATCCAAGTCAGCCTCTTCCATTAAAGCCTCAACATCTGAGGTCTTATTTCCCATGCTACTGGCATTTATACACAGCACTTTCCAGATGTTGCTCCTATTACCCATTTTACAGAGGTATTTAATATTTCAATCATCTAGGGGCTTGGATGGGCAGGACGTTCCCCTATTCAGGCCCTTTGGATGCCCTCCCTCCCCCCTCCCGTCCACTCTGCCACAGATCCTGCATGGAGCCCTGTGCCATGGCATCCCATCGGCATGCAGTAGTCATGCTCAACCCGGACCCAGAATAGCTTGCTTTCCCTACCGCCTGACCCCCAGTGGTCCTGCCGAGGTGGGGTCAGGCTTCAGGTTATCTCCTGTGCCCTCTCTACATTTTAGGAGGATCCGCTGCCAGAGATTGACGCACTCGCAGTGACACATTGCACTCCCGAGGTGTAATAAGTTGCCCATCCATTTCATCCAGCATGGGCGTACAGGGTCATGATCAGTATTGGCCCTGTACGTCCGGGATCTGGGTCCTGCCTTTGGCCCACCCTGTCTCCTCCTCCAGCCTGGCCCCTCCCACCCTGTCCAGAGCTCCCCGCACAGCGATCCTGAACATGAGGGGAGCTCTGCACCGGGAATCAGGTCTTGACGAATAGTGGGGGTTGACCACCCAGATATCCAACTCTGCTATTTGGGACTCTGCATGCCGCCCATAGATTGTAAAATATTTTAATCTACATATGTACGTGTGTAAAGTATTCACAATCATTTAGATGATTGCACCGATATTCAAGGCATGTTCTCTGCCACATATGCTAGTATTTTATAAATACAATTATGCACCTATTTATCTTTATAAAATAGCACCTACATAGACATTTTTGTAGTTGTCTACTTATGGTGACTTGTTATAAAATTACCTTTTATTTTGATGGCCTTTCCCATGTAGGTAGGTATTGAGTCCTGTGAAGGTACAACTTGCATCATGTCTTGCAGGGTTTTGTACCTCTTCCTTCTGTTTGGAGCATCAGAAAAGAATTTATCCAATTTGTAAGGTCCTTATTTCCTTTTATCTCATTTATTCCACCATGCTATAATTGTTATCAAGAATGAAATGGAACGTGTGCAACTTGATCTGTTGGGTGTCAGCGAACTGAAATGGACTGGCATCGGGCACTTTGCATCAGATGATCACATGGTCTACTATGCTGGAAATGAAAGACAAAGAAGAAATGGTGTTGCATTTATAATAAAGAAGAAACTTGCAAGAACTGTAATGAAATACAATGCAGTCAGCGAACGCTTAATCTCTATTCGTCTACGAGAAATGCCTATCAACACAACTATAATTCAAGTATATGCCCCAACAACAGCTGCAGAAAAGAATGAAATTGAAGGGTTCTATGAACAAGTACAAGCTGAAATTGACAGAACATGCAAACAGGATATCCTGATAGTCATGGGTGATTGGAACGCAAAGGTTGGCAACAAAGAAGAAGACAAAGTAGTTGGAAAATATGGACTTGGCAACAGAAATGAAGCTGGAGAAAGACTGATAGAATTCTGCAAGACCAACGATCTATTCATCTCGAACACCTTCTTCCAGCAACACAAGCGGAGACTGTACACATGGACTTCACCCAATGGATTGTATAAAAATCAAATTGACTACATCTGTGGAAGTCAATGATGGAAAAGCTCTATAACATCAACAAAGACAAAACCTGGAGCTGACTGTGGTACAGATCATCAACTACTAGTATGCAAGCTAAAGCTAAAGCTGAAAAAGAGCAAACCACTCATGAATGCAGCAAAATATGACCTTGAGAATATACCACTGGAATTTAAAGACTGCCTGCAAAATCGATTTACTGCTTTAGATACAAATGATAGAGTTCCAGAAGAGTTATGGAATGACATCAAGAAGGTTGTGTTGGAAGAAAGCGTGAAGTCTCTACAAAAGGTAAAAAAGAAAAAACGGCCAAAATGGATGACGGAAGAAACTCTGAAAATTGCCCAGAAACGCAGAGAAGCTAAAGCCAGAGGAGAAAGAAAGACAATCGCAGAACTCAACAGAGATTTCCAACGTGCAGCAAGACAGGACAAGGAAAAGTACTACAATGACGCATGCAAGGAAATAGAAGCAGAAACTATTAGAGGAAGAACAAGATCAGCTTTCCTAAAGCTACGAGAGTTAAAGAAAAAGTTCCAGCCTCGAATTGGAATGTTACAAGATGCTCAAGGTTCTATGTTGAATGATGCTGAGAAGATCAAGAAAAGATGGAAGGAATATACAGAGTTTTTATATGCTAAAGATCAAGTGGACCAACAGCCGTTTCAACCTGTACCTTGTCATCTGGAACCATTGCTGATGAAAGAAGAAGTTGAAGCAGCATTGAAAGCCTTATCAAAGAACAAAGCACCAGGCATTGATTGCATTCCCATAGAAGTATTACAGCAATCTGATGCAGCTGTTACCGTACTTACAAGGCTCTGCCAAGAAATATGGAAGACAGCATCATGGCCAACTGACTGGAAACGATCTGTGTTTATACCAGTACTAAAGAAAGGTGATCCAACTGACTGTGGAAATTATCGCACAATCGCTCTGATCCCACATGCCAGCAAAATTCTACTGAAGATTATTCAAAAGAGACTACAATCATACCTGGAACGAGAACTACCTGAAGTGCAAGCAGGGTTCAGAAAAGGGCGAGGAACGAGAGACATCATTGCGGATGTGAGATGGATCCTTGAAAAGACTAAAGAATACCAAAAGGATATCTATTTGTGCTTTATCAACTATAGCAAAGCTTTTGACTGTGTAAACCATGAGAAACTCTGGGCCACATTAAGAAGCATGGGTATACCAGAACACCTGATCGTTCTTTTGCACAATCTGTACATTGATCAAGAAGCAACAGTTCGAACGGAACAAGGAGAAACAGAATGGTTTAAAATAAGCAAAGGTGTAAGACAAGGCTGCATACTTTCCCCCTACCTATTTAATTTATATGCAGAACAAATCATCAGAGAAGCAGGATTGTATGAAGACAACAGAGGTGTGAAGATTGGTGGAAGACTCATCAACAACCTTCGCTATGCTGATGATACCACATTACTGGCGGAAAGTGAAGATGATCTGAAACATTTGCTTCTCACAATCAAAGAACATAGTCTCAAAATGGGCCTGCACCTTAATGTAAAGAAGACAAAGATCATGACAACTGGCATAATCAACAGGTTCATCATCGAAGGAGAAGAAATTGAAATTGTGAATAACTTTAACCTACTTGGATCAACTATCAATAAAGAAGCAACAAGCAGTCAAGAAATCAGACGACGCATTGCTCTTGGCAGAATGGCTATGAAAGACCTAGATAAGATTCTCAAGAGCAGAGATGTCTCTCTCCATACAAAGATTCGACTTGTTCAAGCCATGGTATTTTCAATAACATCATATGGATGTGAAAGCTGGACAGTGAAAAAGATAGACAGGAAGAAAATTGATGCCTTTGAATTATGGTGCTGGCGGCGAATACTGTGTATACCATGGACTGCCAGAATAACAAACCAGTCTGTACTAGAGGAGATCAAACCTAAGCTTTCTTTAGAAGCTCAGATGACAAGACTTCGACTTTCATACTTTGGACACATCATGCGGAGAGAGAGATCATTAGAGAAAGACATCATGCTTGGCAAGATAGAAGGTCAACGCAAAAAAGGAAGGCCAGCAATGAGATGGATCGATACAATAACAGCAGCTATGGGTACCAGTCTGTCAACAATGAGCCGCCTGACTGAAGATCAAACACAATTTAGGATAGCTATCCTGAGGGTCGCTATGAGTCGACTCCGACTCGACGGCACTTAACAACAACAACATAATTGCTATTACAAAATCATAACATTTTCCAATGTCATTAGGCAATGGAACACTTAAAACCTTTCAGTACTTTGAAGTAGCTTATTAGATCATTCTTAGTAACATAGTGAAATAGTGGATGATGGCAGATAAAGACCAATATGGCCCTTTGAGTCTTCTTAGTAGACTTGCTAGGGCAGAAGCTGTGATAGTGGTCAGGTTACTTTCCCCATGTCTTTGGTTTTCAATAGTCTTCAAACATATTGCATTTGATTAAGTCCCCAGTCTGCCAGGGGACTAGCAAGACTGTCATTCTTGCTGCAACCAGTCTAAGAGCCCCCCGTATAGCAAGGGAGCCCATCCACCAGCACAACTATTCCAGCAGCCCTATGTGGTATGTTACTTTTCAGCAACCAATCCAGGGTTCCCTCACCATGCAGCCTTAGGTATAACTATCACACCTATGCCACATAGTGAGCTTTCTTTGAAGGTTTGGAAACCTCAGCCTGAGCTTAATGTCATACAATTTGTAATGCGTCTATGTACAGTAGATGAAACAGTATAACCCAACACCATAATGAATGTATAAAATATACAATGGATGGGATGTTCTGTCTAGTTATATAACTGACTCACTATGAAGGGGTAATAGAAGCAAAATCTGAATTAGAGCTGTGTTCTTTCAGAGTGAATAATGTCTGCCTGGTGAGACAGTGAGTCAAGGTTTAGGTTGCTGTAGAAGGAAAATATTTATATTAGTGGAAACGTTGACAAGCTTACATCTGCATCTCCCTGGTTCAGATACAGAAAATTTAAGATATTTAAACCCCAAATGTGTTAAGAGCAGGAAAGAACATGGTTTATTTAAACTGAAATCTGTGAAGCAATTTACTTCATGAAACGTAAATACTTGAAACCGATGTCTGATACTTTAATATTTGTATTCAATAGGGCTGATAGAGCAGCCAATATTTAAATGCCAGAGCACTTAAATATCAGCTGGATATTCAGTGGCAACATCTGGACAGGTGCCATCAATGAATATCCTGACGCTAACCAGATAAGTGCCGGTACTTATGTACCGGTACTTATGTAACTCGATATTCAGCCAGGACCTTTGCCGAAAGCAACTTAGGACAGTTTTTTAGGCAGCCCCAAGTTGCTCGCAGAAGTTGCCTATTTTAGATAGTCAAATCTATGTGCATTTAACTTTATAGAATACAAGCTTAAGTGGCTGTCAACATGCAAAATTAAGCCACAGTCACTTACATTGTGGCCTGCTTCTTTCCAAGTCACAGTTTTTCAAAAATTCAAATCTCAATCTTCCCATCAGCAGTGGAAGCCTCTTTTAGGCATCCTACTATTAATAACTCTTCTTCCTGACTGCTTCCTTAGCTCAATCTGCAGCTGACAATGGTGGTGCCATGATTCTGACTTTGGAGTGCATGCTTACTGCCAGCAACACCCCACAGAACCCCAAAGGCCTCTCCAATAGCCATCTGCTTCCACAACTGACTGGCTGCTATCTGTAAGTGTGATGATGTACCAGTGCACACTTGCATACCACATCTGTACTTCTCCTGCCCTCACGACTGGTTAACTCCTGATTGTCTATATTACCCTAATTACCTTATCTCAAAAATTTATAGAAAAGTAGTGCAAAATCAGCTGCAAGATCACATTGACTCGTATGCCCCTTTGGATATACATCAGCATGGATTTAATCACATGTGGAAACTCACAATGTGGAAACTCTACTTATTTCTCTCTTTGATAGTCTTTTAACAGGCCTTGAAAAAAATAAGTTATTTCTGTTCATCTTCATCGATGTCTCAGCAGCTTTTGATACTGTGTCTCACACAATAATGTTACAACGTCTACAAGATATTGGCTTATGCAACAATACATTAAAATGGTTTGCCTCTTGTCTAATTAATCGTACGCAGTTAGTAAAATATGGTGACAAAAAATCCTCTCAATTTTCGATTGGACAAGGCATACCTCAAGGTTCAGCTTTATCATCTATTCTCTTTAATATTTATATTCAACCCATATGACAAATTAATCTTCATGAAATTAATTATCATTTATACGCTGATGACATTATGGTTTATACTATAATTGACCAAAATACCTTTGATACAACAAAAATTAATAACTGTTTGGCTGATATGAATGATGGGCTTAATAACAACAACTTAAAAATAAATTCTGACAAAACAGAAGCAATGTTCATATCTATGCCAGTCCTTAAAACTACCAATTGAAATCAATTTATTAAATAGAGAAATAAAAATTAAAGATGAAGTAAGATATTTAGGTGTAACATTAGATAAATATTTAAATTTTAAATCTCATATAAACAAAATTGCATCAAAAGCATACCATCGTTTAAAGATTATAAGAAGACTAAAACCAATACTAAATACAAATCACTTTCACACGGTATGTCAGACAACCATAACACCTCTACTTGAGTTTGGAAATATCTTGTATCAAGGTCTTCCTAAACACTCTATCCATCCTCTCCAATTAGTTCAGAACACCACTGCGCGTATTATAACTGTCTCTACAAAATTTGAACACATAACTCCAGTCCTCAAACAGTTACATTTCCTTCCGGTTATTGCAAGGGCAAAATATAAAAACCTAATGACTATTTTCAAAAATTTTCACCAATCCTCAGCAGATATTCTACAATCTATTATTTCAAAAGACAAGAGCATAAGACCAGGACGATCTCAAAATATCAATAAACCTAATACTCCTTTGAACTTCAACAAATCAAAACAAATGACTTCTAAAAGAGTGTTTTCCTTTATGGCACCAGAGTTATGGAATTCTATTCCTGAAGACTTAAGAACTCAGGAAGACCTTAAGGACTTTTGCAAATCTTTAAAGACTTACTTATTTATAGAATCATTTGGTGAAATTACTTAAATTAACCATTATGTATATTTAATTTCACTATGATATAGTATTATAACATACTGTTTTGTTTTGTATTTATGTTGTAATGTATCGTTTTTGTTTTCCCATACCCTCAATATGTTAGCCTTTGTTGTCTTGTCAACCACTTTGATTGAAGGATAAAGTGGTATACAAAACTGGTTAAATAAATAAATAATTGTTAATTGTGGTCAGTGCTTCACTGAACAGCAGTTGTTTTCCCAGGAGCCTGAAATAAACAATTATTTGTCAGGCATTAAAGAAAACAAATTTGGCATCTAATTCTTTGCACAATTTTTGGTCTATTACTGATCTTCTAATGTTAGGAAGGCAATTGAAAAAAATTGAGTATCTGGCTTTAATCTGGCTTCCAAACTCTTATTATTAGAACTATTTCTGTATTCAACTTGATCACTGTCATGATTCTCCTTTGTTATTGCTCATTGTGACCTCGGAGGTTGAGACAATGGCTCATCAGCTGCTGTTAAGGTGCTTACAATCCATTTGGATTGATAGAATTGCGTATCAATCATTTACATCTTTCTAGACTGTCAGAACTTTTGCCGTAAAATGGTGCAACTTCTTTTTCACTATTAAACCCTTGCTTTATGGTGTTCCCTAGGGGACTACACTGCACCTTTTTTTTTTGTAAATATTTATTTAGTTCCTGTGATTGAGATCATTTAGGATATGATAATAAGAAGGTAATTTTTTAAAGTCCTTAGTAGTTAACATGCATTTTTATACACACATTTCATGCTTATTTTTTTTAAAGTCAAGTATGTATGTACTTTACTTTATAAAATACTAACGTAAATGGCCAAAAGGCCGTGTTAATTTAAGGCATGATCACTAGGGCTAGTGAAAATGCCTGTGCCTAAATTTGTAAGGAACGTATGTAATTATATTATTTTGCATTCTGCGCAGATTATGCCGCTGTGCACACCCACAATGAAACTATGCATCCTCAAATTTATGCATGTTCTTACAGAATCACGACCATGTCATTTCATGCAGCATACAGTAAGGGATTACTTATGCGCAGATATCATTAAAATACCTAAATTTGTGTGCATTGCTCCCAAGTAAATTTAAGTGACCTCTTTTATAATTACCCTTTAATAGGGCAATGTTTGAAGATTAATACATGTAGAAAAAGTAATAGATATCTATGTATATGTAGAGGTTTTAGAAAGGATGCCACTTATGTGGAGGGGATGTGTTCTGGGCATGGTTTGTAAAAAGGTTTTCCTTCGGCATTTGCACATGCTTTGAGTTACGTGTTCATGTGGGCTAACTTCTAATTGGAGTCTGGGGGCTGAGCTGGACATACAAAGGAGATTGCAATACTTATCCTGCGGGGCACGTCTAGCCCCATGGGATCAGAATCACAAACAGATTTGTATGTGCAGGCCAGGACTGCGATTCAGTCCCAGCCTGCACGTACAGCCATAGCCAGGCTAACTCAGCCAGGGCTTTTGAATGGAGCCGCTGTGCTATGGCGTCCTGTTGCCATGGCACTGCAGATCCATTTAAAAGCCGCGATGCCGGCTGCCTGCTAAAACGTTAATCCCCCACAGCCCGACCCTGATCCGGCCTCCTAAGGCGAGGGTTGGGCTGAGGGGCATTAACTCTGCTCCCCCAGCCCCTTTCGCGCCCCGAGTCTGGCAAAAGGAAACCTCCAGGGAAGTTATTCCACTGTGGGGATGGAATAACATCCCCGACCATTTCGCTGGCCCTGGACGTACAGAGCCAACATTAGAATCGGCCCTGCACATCCAGGGCCAGCAACTGCCTACTGCCCACCCACTCTCTGCCCTCGGGCTGCCTCTTCCCCGCTCCTGACTAACTTCTCCTCACAACCAGTGGGGAAGTTAGTCAGGGCATGCAGCCCGCACGAATAGCCCCCCAGGTCTTCAAAACCACCTCAAAATGCCAAAATTTGAGTTTTGGAGCTTGGCTCCTTTCAAAAATATGCCATTTGCACATGCTGCAAGTTATTTTATTTATTTAACAGGTTTTAATATACCACTTTATCATTTCAATCTAAGCAGTTTACATTGAAACTTAAACTTGGTAATGTACATTAAACAGGGCCATTGATAACTTGGATGTTTCTGAGGCAACGGAGGGTTAAGTGACTTGCCCAAAGCCACAAAGAGTGCTAGTGGGAATTGAACCCTGGTCTCTGGGTTCCTAAACCAGTGTTCTTAACCATTAAGCTACTCCACTACAGCTTATATGTAGAAAGCCCTAGGTAATTCCTCCCTTGTTTTCTTTTTTATAAAATGACTGTTCCTGCTGTATGTGCTGCAAGATACATATAAGGATACAGAAAAATGCATGAATTGCACAAAAGGCTCCAGGTTCTTTAACTTTTTTAAAATATAGCACGAAATTTGAACAGCCTTTTCCAGACCGATATGACCCATACAAAACTAGACTTTTGATGTAAATTTCTTTGCAGATGACATTCAGCTGTATGAGCAATGCAAAATCAGATGCTGTGTTAAATCTGAAAGCTTATGCAGAGCGTCTAGACAAGTGGAACAATAGCCTAATGGTTAGAGTGGCAGACTGAGAACCAAGGCAACCTGAGTTCACCTGCTGCTCTAGGTGACAAGTCATTTAACCCTCCATTACCTAAGGTAAAAACATAGGGGACTAAGCTGCACTAAAGCAACAATGTGTGCTATTTGCCAGTAATTCAGGACCGTTTTACAGAATTCATGTTAAATAATGACCTACAAAGGCATATAAATCAGTTCATTACTATGCCAACCAAATAACACAGGTCGCCTTTAATCTCATAGTCATGGGGCTAATCTGTTCAATATCTTTGTGACTGACATTGTCAAAGGGTCAGAAAGGAAAGTTTGCCTTTTTGCAGGTGACACGAACATTTGCAAAAGGTTGGACCCTATGAGCAATGATCTATAAAAATTAGAAGAATGGTCTAATACTTGTTAAGATTTAATGTGAAGAAGTACAAAATGAAGTGCCTGGGGGGTCAGAAATTTAAAAGGAGCAGTATGCGTTTGGGGGCGAGAGGCCGATGTGCATAGACCAGGAGAAAGACCTCAGGGTGATAGTGTTTGAGGATCTCTAAGTGGCAAAAAAAAAAGTAAAAAGGTGGTGGCCAAAGCCAGAGGGATGCTAGGCTGTACAGAGAGAGGCATAACCAGCTGAAAGAAGAAGATAATGCTCCTGTATAGGTCACTGGTGAGGCCTCACTTGGAGCACTGTTCAGTTTTGGTGGCTGTATCTTGCTAAGGATATAAAAAGACATGAAGCGGTAAAGTGGAACATGATCAAAATGGCTTGGGGTTTGCACCAGAGACTGTATGAGAAGAGATTTGGAGATCTGAATATGTATACCCTATAGCAGAGGTTTTCCATCCACTCCTTGGGACATACCTATCCAGTAAGGTTTTCAGGATAACCACAATCAGTGCATTTCTCCTAGAAAAAAAGGTGCCAGTACTCATATGCAGGGCTCTTTCATTAATACATGAGAAACATGGGTCAATTTTAGCAGGCAATAAAAAAGGTAGCGCTATTCCTTACCACCATGTACCCCTTAGAAAAAGCCCTGGCCACAATAAATATGCTTGAGAAAGGTCTGCATACAGTGGAGGCAGTGCATGCAAATTTCTCTCATGCATATTCATTATGGTTATCCTGAAAATCTGACTGCAGGCTAGGTGTATCCTGAGGACTGAGTTGAGAATCCTGGCCTAGAAGAAATGAGGCACAAATGAGCAGGAGAACCATGCCACTGGAGGAAAGTGCTTTATTATTCACAGGGTCTGCCTGACACGTGTTTCGGCTGAAGCCTTCTTCAGGGGACTATGACCACTTGTAAGACAGTATTGTGAAAGTACTCCACTTGGATGATTCCTTAGGTATATTAGTAAGTTACTCTCTACCAGTGTCTTACTAGTGGTCTTAGTCCCCTGAAGAAGGCTTCGTTCGAAACATGTGTCGGGCAGACCATGTTATTAATAAAGCACTTTCCTCCAGTGGTGTGGCTCTCCTGCTCTTTTGTGCTGCCTTGTGCCTGCAGGAGGTGCCTGCGCTAGAAAAAAGGAGGAACAGGAAAGATATGACACAGACCTGTAAATACTTGAAAGACATTAATGAAGAAACAAACCTTTTTCAAAGACACAAAAGCTATAAAACTAGAGGATATGAAATGAAGCTACAAGGAGGCAAAGCAACATCAGGAAGTACTTTTTCATGGAACAGGAAATGCCCTCTTAGTGGAGGTGGTGGGGACAAAAAAAATCACTGAATTCAAAAAGGCATGGGATAAACAAGACGAGCACACAGCGAAGGTAACCTGCACCAAGTGGCAGTTACCAGCCATGCTAAAGGCACAGAGCAGAGGTAACTGGCATTGGGGTGGCAGTTACAACCCAAGGTAAAAGCACCTTGCTGGACATACTGGATGGGCCGTGCTAGTCTTTATCTGCCCTCATTTACTACGATGCCATGATACCAAAAACAGGCGACACCATTAGCACACTTTAACATATCTAGCCCTTATTTATTTGATTTAGTTCTAATTGACATTTTAGAAATGTTTTACATTTTTAATTGTATTGTTTAGTTTAGTTTAAGTTCTGATTTTTTATCAGCTATTGTAATTCTTTTGGAGATGTTTATCATACAGAAACCATCAAATTTGTTAATAAACTAAATTAAATCCTCCAGTGATAATTAGTAATGTGCAGACCAAAAAATTTAATTTTGTCTTGTTTCGGGGTTTGTTTGTTTTTTTGTTTTTTCATCTTTGTATCTTTATTTTTTTAAATAGTGTACCTTAATGTGCAATAGCATGCACTGTTCATACATGTGCAAACAGTACATGCTATTGCACAGTAGTGCACCCTATTGTCCAAAAGGCAAGGCCGACCCAAGAGTTCGTTCAAGGTGTTGGTACCCTAGGCAGACCTTAAGCCTTATGCCCTGGCTCTCAGAATCTATTATTTAGCTTTGAATGCCTTGCTCCTTGCAGCCTCCCAAAAGCTTTTGCCCCAGGTGATTGCTTAGTTTGCCTAATAGCTGGGCCAGCCCTGGCAATAGGGCACACTATTACACAAAGGATTGCACTGTTGCCGCTTTTGTTTCAAAACAAAAGCACATCCCTAGTGATTATATCATGTTGATTGCATTAGGATCACAATTTATGCATTTATTTGATTTGATTAGCCACTATTCACTTTGGAGGTCATTCCAGAACATGAATAAGGAGTTTTTATGTGCGGCGGGGATGTTTGTGCTAGTATGGGGATCTCAGAACGTGTTCAGAAGGGGCAGAATGGAGGTGTGGTCAGCTGCAGAGACATATAAAAGTGCATGCAGGAAAAGCCCGTGTATGTTTTCAGTGCTTCCTGCACACATCCATGTTATTCCTGCGGAAACATGGTATAAAGCCAAGATTTAGAACTGGTGTGGAAAAACACAAGATGCAATTTTAAGGAATGGAAAGCAGAAGTGAGGAAATGTTGTTAGGTATAGAAATATTAATAAACACCCTTACAGAAATAGTAAGAAGAGCAATGGTGTGTATTATTACTATACTGAAATGTGCTGTTTGTGCTAAAGGAGTCGATCTAGGGGACCCTAACAATTCCCATGTTCTGAAAAATGGCACTGCTGATAGTAGATATAGTAGGGGTGTGAATAAGAAAAGGATTCTTGTTTGGGTGAGAAATGGAGTTCATATTTTTAGTCCTGGTACCCCCTGCTATGATATTTCATAGCTGTTATAGGTAAGTTCAGGGCATCTTTTTGCCAAAATTATGTTTTTGTGACTGAAAGTGAGTGTTGTATGTGTGGTTTGAAGGGTACTTGGGAGGATCTGCTGCGCTTATCTGGACCGTACAGATGACAGCAGCATCACCAGGTGCCAGTGTGATCGGGCAGATGAAATCAGGGAAGGTTCTGCATAGCTAAATATCAAAACATATAATAAGAAGTGTATTACTAATAAAAATTAAAATATGAAAAAACCTTATCCCTGTCAATAATAAGGGACCCTCAGAATAAGAGCATTCAACAGTGAAAACAGCACTAATACATGCCCATAATGCACATTTTTAGAGACCAATAATGTTGCTGTTGAGCTTGTATTAGTGCTGTTTTCACTGCTGAATGCTCTGATTCTGAGGGTCTTTCATTATTAACAGAAATATGTTTTGACATTTGGTGCTCAGCCTGGATTTGTGAAGAGTCAGAGAAGAAGCCTGACATACAGACTCAGGTAGTTTGTGCCAGGCATAGGGAGCAGCAAGGTGAAAGAAGCACAATCTGGATTTGGCAGTAGAAGAGAATGGCACAAATAGAAGCGATCTGCCAGAAGAGCGGCATTCCCGAGGAGGGCTGTAGGGAGAGATAAGAGGGGAATGGTAGTGCGGAGCAGCAGAATTAGTGCACCTATAGGCCAGAGGCACAAAAAGGGCATTGTTGCTCAGTTTTCCTTTGGGAAACTGCAATGTTAATTTTGGGTTTTATGCACTTGGTAAGGGTTCATCCTTAGCAGTTTAAGGTGTGTTTGTAGGCAGGGCCGGATTTACCTTGAGTGAGGCCCTACGCCAACAAAAATTGTGGGCCCCCAGCAGGGGCGGCCCAAGGGGGGTGCGGGGCCTCATTTGCATAAGGGGCCTCATTTGCATAAATATTTGCATAATGTTACCATATACTAACTTTTAGTAAACGTGCCTCTTAATGCGTGTATGGATAAAGAAAGACTAAAAGATTTCTACATTACTATAATCCAGTGCCAACTGCCAGACACATTAGGAACTACTACAAACACTGCCCATTTAGAACCCATAGTAAACCCGCCGTATCCTAACAGCACTACCAGGACTCAGAAAGCACCATACCCTACCAATCAAAAGGCAACACTGCAAATATTAAACCAATACATTTCAGAGAACAACAATACATGACCTACTGGGGAAAGAGAACAAGTGGCAATGTCAAATAGGAATTATATAAAACAGAACACCTCAGCTCAGTTACACATGCAGAACATAGACCATCAAACAAGTAATCATAATTTAGAAACAGGAAGACAATAATTAAACTGGGAATCCCAAAAGCCAAACTTGGAAAGTACAACACTGTAGAAATAAAACTATACATTAATTTGCTCTTGTACTAAACAAAGCGCAGACGTTAATGAGGCACATTTACCAGAGCTGACATATTCCAATTAATAAATTCAAAATAAAGAGATATTTTTCTACCTTTTGTGCATTTTTTTCAGCTGCAATTGCTCCAACCACTTTCTTCTGGTTTCTTCGTGTCTTCTGCTAACTCTCCATCGTCTGCTGTCCATTTGTCCTTTCTTCTCTCTTCTAGATTTTTTCCATTCTCTCTCTACATCTGCTTTAACATACTAATCTTTCTCCTTTTGCTCTTTCCTCATTCCTATTTCATCCACTCAAATTTTACCCCTCCATCCTCAATCCCCACTTACTCTCCCAATACCCGGCCAATTGTAGATTTTTTATCCCTCCCACACAAAATATTTTTCCCTTCTCCATTTTACTCTTCCAGCCCCATCCCATTCTAATCCTCCCCCAACATCAGCTCCCTTCTAGTTCCAGCCTCACCCAGCATCCATTCCCTTCTAGTCCCTGCATCAGCCCATTTCCAGTCCTAGCCACCCATCAGCCCATTTCCAGTCCTAGCAACCCCCAACCCAATACCAGTCCTAGCCCCCCATCAACCCACTTACAGTCCTAACCCCCCATCAACCCATTTTCTGTTTAAGCCCCCCCCTATAACCCATTACCAGTCCTAACCCCCCATCAGCCCACTTCCAGTCCTAACCCCATCAACCCATTTCCAGTCAGCCCCCCATAGCCCACAGCCCATTACCAGTCCTAACCCCATCAGCCCACCTCCAGTTTTAACCCCCCCAGCCCATTTCCAGTCCCAGCCCCCCATAGCCCATTACCAGACAGCCCCCATCAGCCCACAGCCCATTACCAGTCTTAACCCCCCCAAAGCCCATTACCAGTCTTAACCCCCCCCAAAGCCTATTACCAGTCCTAACCCCATCAGCCCACCTCCAGTCTTAACCCCCCAGCCCCTTTCCAGTCCTATGCCACCCATAGTCCATTACCAGACAGCCCCCATCAGCCCACAGCCCATTACCAGTCTTAACCCCCCCCCCTAATCCTATTACCATTCCTTTCGCCATCAGCCCACCTCCTGTCTTTACCGCCCAGCCCCTTTCCAGTCCTAGGCCCCCCATAGCCCATTACCAGACAGCCCCCATCAGCCCACAGCCCATTACCAGTCTTAAGCCCCCCCCCAAAGCCCATTGCCAGTTCTAAGCCCCCCCAACAGCCCACAGTCCATTACCAGTCTTAACCCCATCAACCCACCTCTAGCCTTAACCCCCACCAGCCCATTTCCAGTCCCAGCCCCAGCCCCCCCCCCCAATAGCCCATTACCAGTCCTACCCCCCCACCCCCCTCGGCCAAAAGTAAAATGTAATTTTAAAAAAAAAACCTTCTGGCTGCCGCCGCGGGGCCCCCTCTGCTGCCGCGGCAGCACCGACTGACTCGCGGGGGCCCCCTCTACAAGCTAAATCCGTGGGGTCGGGTCGGGTCGTTCCTTCCTCCCTCCCTCCGTGCACGCTGTGAGAGGCGCGAAGGGAGAGTGTCTCCGTCGCGCCTCTGTTAAGCCCGCAGGGGCTGATGGGAAATTTCCCATCAGCCCCTGCCGGCTTAACAGATTCAGCCTGCATGGAGGGAGAGAGGGAGGAAGGAACAGCCTGCACGGAGGGAGAGTTGGAGGAAGGAACAGCCTGCACGGAGGGAGAGTTGGAGGAAGGAACAGCCTGCACGGAGGGAGAGTTGGAGGAAGGAACAGCCTGCACGGAGGGAGAGAGGGAGGAAGGAATGACCCGACCCGACCCGACGGATTTAGCTTGTAGAGGGGGCCCCCCGGGTCAGTCGGTGCTGCCGCGGCAGCAGAGGGGGCCCCGCGGCGGCAGCCAGCAGCTTTTTTTTTTATTTTATTTAAAAAAAATTAACTTCTTCTTTTTTTGTGGGCCCCTGCCAGCTGTGGGCCCTACGCCATGGCGTACATGGCGTATAGGTAAATCCGGCCCTGTTTGTAGGCATGACCAGGCAGCAATCACAGGGGTCATTTTATAAATGCCATGTACCATTTGATGCAAGGTATACCCTGACATATATGTTCATATTTACATTCTCTTATACCATATTGGGGTGCATTGGGATTACCTAGCACTTCTCAAGGCCTGTAGAGGGCTGGTATGTGGTCTAGGTGGCAGCAGCAGTCATTTCTCATTGGTATTTATGTTTCATTTGCATCAGTGTGAAGAGACGTTTAGGAGATGCATGTTTTACCAAGGAGGCATGGCGTCGTGGGTACATCCCAGAGACAGGCAGGATCCCAAATGTGCAACTTTTCAGAATACGGTGGGTGTGGGGTCATCCAAAATATTTACCCGTGTCCCATAATATCACAGAGACATGTTTCTCCATTATATCACATGGCCTGTGCTTGCACCCGTGCATAGGCTGCGCATCGGATGCATGCATGAACTGGCTGCATAGCCCTTTGACTGTGCTGCACTGAACACGTCTATCTCCCCGATTCCAGACCTGCAGTCAAGTCTAGACCCATGGATGTGGAATTGGGTTCAAATGGGGCCCATGTTTAATTTAGACGTGTCTGCGGGCTGAATGTGTTTGTTATGGCTTGGGTTCCACAGTGCCAAGCGACTCAACTACTCAGTTGCTTATGCTTCTAAACCTAGTGAGAAACAGGTAAGGAAACATAAAAGGAATATGAGAGTGTAGAAAACGGCTGGAACAGATTGCCAGCAGGAGCCAAAATAGGTGTCAGAATTCAAGCATGAGGGGGATCTGTATGCACTGGGAGCATGGAGTAGACACCAATTATTTGATTTTGCTTTATTGTAAGAGGGCTGTGTTAATTTTATGCTACAAACATTTAAATAGTTGAGGTAATATTTGTTACACCAAATAAATGTGGCGTGGAGTGGAGGAGTGGCCTAGTGGTTGGGGCAAAGTACTTCAGGCCAGAAGGTCAGAGGGTCAAATCCCACTAGAGGACAGCAACCTTGGGCTGGAAGGACTGGGGTTTCTAGTCCCACAGGTGCTCCTTGTGGTCTTGGGCAAGCCACTTAACTCTCCATAGCCCATGTTCCCTGTAAAATAGTTATCTCCAAGTTATAATGCCCTGTTCAATGTAATTTCAGTTTGTTCAATGTAAACTGCACTGATGCAGAATAGCACAGTATATAAGAGAATGTAAATAAATATATAGCTGGATATTGTGGGTGAAGGTAAATATTGACCTAAGTGAGGCATTATTTTAATGTAACAGGTGCAAAGAATTATAGGGATGTGGGCTATTCTTTTAACATAATCCGTTCTGTACTGTCCAAACAACCAAACAAGTGGAATATAAGTTTGGAAATTAAATTAAATTAGGCATGAATGGAATATATAGAAAAGAACAGTGATGGAAGGGAGGGAGGGAGTTGGCCACAGACTAAGTAAGAACACAGTGGGCTGGCACAAATGGGCGGACTGGGTGGACCTGGCGGATCCTTTTCTATGTTTTCCAAAATCTCCACTATGCTGGGAGACAATCCTCACTGGCTTTTCCAAACCAAACCCCGGTAGCAATAATTCCAATTATGTAGTGCCAAAAAAGACAACTCGGTAAGCAAATCTACGAATGCAATGTATCTGCATGCATAATTGCTAGGGCAGAGAAAATGATATAAAATACTTTTCTTTGTGAGATTAAAATACATTGGGTCTAGTCTGCCAGCAACTCAAAGAACTAAGCCACTTACACTTGAGAATTGCACCGCAGGAAATGAGTAATGTAGCACTTTATATAAGAATGCTTAGAGAACACAGATATTGCCTCTGTTGCTTTCTTTTTTTGAATGGTATAAATAAAACCCAGGGAATAAGCTGTTACCACTACTACATTTTCATTGACCTAACAATTATGTAAAATGAGCTAGGAGCGATGATCATTTGCTTCTTTATAAAGCTGTATGCAGCTTTCTTCCATACTAAATAAACTAACCTGGACATTATGTTAGTAGGACAGATAAAGACACAGAAGGCAAATATTAAGTGACACCTCTTTAGGGCCATCAATATACTCCATCAGGTAAATTCAATACCAGCCCTTGCTTATTCTGAGTCCATTTTAGTCTCCTGAGGGGAGAAATCACAATCATTACTCCATTTTAATATCTACTAAGCAGACTAAGGAAGTCATGCATACTGATTTAGGATGGAAGCAAGGTCTGTAAACCCCTAACCAAGGATTGTTATTGCAATAAGTAGACTTAATGAGAACAGGGTTACAATGGGGAGAACTCCTGGACCTGACTTAAGCTCATGGCGTTATAACCCTAGTATAGTGTGATTCTGATTCAGCTGCGAGCCCAAGGGTACTGGAAGAAACTTCTGTCAGAAATAAAGCTATATTGTCAACTTTTTAAATAAATTGTACTTGTCACAATGAAACTAAGATGGCATAGAGTTCATAAATGTAGTGAATCTGCGTCCACTCTCATTAAACCTATTCAGAGTATCCTCTTCTGCTAGGTTCACAAAAACATCTCTATCAGTGTGGACTCTACTGCAAGCTCTGGAGACCTTGATCCGGGAAGTCTGAAGATGGTTATCTCATACTGTTCTGGAATATTGGTGTAATAATCAGTGCTTTTTTGCAAAACTGGAAAATTTATGAGAGAATACTGTTCGTGCAAATGATTTGTTCAAATATCTGTTGATGCTTGATCTAATTTGTCATGAATGCAGAGAGGGAAATACTTATCAAAAGTCATGTATGAAAAGAAGGTAGAAAAGAATGTCCTTCCATAGCAAGGGCCATGAAAGATACCTTGGAATTTAGACCCTTTGTATTCTCTTGGGCTTCTGCAGCTAGTGTGATGGTCTTTGTAGCTTTCCGGGTCATGCCGCGTCTTAGTAACCAGAACCGACATGCCAGTCATCATGGTGTGGCTTTCTTCAGGTTGAAATGATTATACAGTGGATGCCTGTTCATATACGCAGTGATTCTTAACTAGATTGGAGGGACTGAGGAGAAACATTTGAATTTTGGCAGGAACATTCACTGGAGAAAGACTGGTGGCCTCTCTTGTTCCATAGATTGAAAGGTTCTCTGGTGAGTTTAAAGTTCTCCCCATAGAGTTGCTTTAAATGTTCTCTTGGACTTCTGCAGCTAGTATGATCTTTGCAGTTTTCTGGATCATGCTGCATCCTAGTAACCGGGACTGATGTTTGTCCTTCTATAACTTCAGTGTCTTTTCATGATATATCAGTTTTGCATATCTTGGTTATTAAGGCTGCTTTGTCTTCACAACAGTCATCTATAACATCATTATTTTGGGAGGGAGGAACAAAATCCCCCAGTGCATCGGTGCTTACATGTAAGAGAGCTCTGCTGCAATCCTCATATGGCAATATTTGCACTATATAGTACAGTCAATCTGACTCACATCGTGTTTCTGTTTCCCATGTGGGTAACGATAAGCACAGTCCCATTACATGAATGTAGTAGAGAGATACATGCAAGAACTGTGCCTGCATGATGCCACTGAGACACTGCCACTACTCATAGTATATTGATATCTGAAGAAAAAGGAGAGAATGGTTAGTGATGTGCCATTGCAGCCACATAAGGAAGAACTCAAGCGTGCTGTGCATGTGAAGTAGAGATGAGAGACTTGAAGTGTCTGTGGTTAACACACAAGCTTGCTGGTAGGAGGAAGGATCAAAAGTTAGGATACTGCTGGGCAGGAAATAGAGAGAGGCATAGGTACAAATTTTTGGCTCTCTTTTGAATTTTTCAATTTTTGTACATTTGTTTAAACAAATATGCTTTAACATGCATTAGAACTTTCTAAGGCACACTATCAATCGTGTGCATTAATTGATAGGTTAAATGTGTTAAATTTATTTTGCATACACTAAGGGGCCAATCCCATAACATGCACATCTGGCCCGCAGACACGTCGGAATTAAAAACAGGCTCCGTTTGAAACTAATTCCACATCTGCAGGTCTAGACATACCCGTGGGTCTGGAATCGGGGAGGTAGACGTGTTTGGACGTGGCACAAGCAAAGTGCTATTCATCTGGCCTGTGCATGCATCCAGTGAACAACACGCACACGGGTGCAGGCATGGGCCATACGATATAAAGGAGAAACACGTCCCCCCATCAATATTATCGGACATGGGTAAATGTTTTGAATGCCCCTGCACCCACCATATTTTGAAAAGTTGCACATTTTAGATCCTGCCTGTCTCTGCAATGTACCCACGGATGCCACACCCCTCAGGAAAAATGTGAAATTCCTAAGCTGCCTTTCACACTGACAGTAGTTTGCTGATGCAAACTAGATATAAAGACCAATGAGAAACTACTGCTGTTGTGACCTAGACAACATACCAGTCTTCTACAGGCTCTGAAAAGTGCTAGGTAATCCCAATGCACTCTAATATACGAGGGGTGTCCGATAATAAAGGTACAGGCCAAAATTACACTACTGTAACATTTGTATTTAAAGAAATTATTCAATACATTCCACCAAAAACTACATACTTTTGTTTACTTCTCCATATAATCGCCGTAAACATTGATACATTTATCCCAGCGTGACACTAGTTTGAACATCCCTTCATGGTACAGTTGCGTGTCAAGTTGCTTGAAGTAGTCCATAATGGTGTCTTGCAATTCCTCCTGATCTTGCGGAAGTTGAGATCGCATATGATTTCATGAACAGAACTCTTAGGAATGCCAGTCATTTCAGCAATTTCACGAACTTTAATGCGACGATCCTCCCTAATCAGACGTTCGACAATTGTGCAGTTGTCATCCGTGTGTGAGGTCCTTGGTCTGCCTCTTTTCTTTTCCAGATCATCATTCAACTCCGTTCAGCCATCTTTAAACTTGTTACACCAGACGCTGACTTCTTTTAGGCTTAAAATGTTCGAGCCATACACGCCCTCTAATCTGCAATGAATTTTGCTCTGCTTTACTCCTTCCGTTTGCAAAAATCTGATAACTCCACGCACCTCAAACTTCGAATTCTCTGCGATTACACACGCCATGTTTGTTTGCTTCCTGAAAACGACTCGTAATTTGAGTGTTTAAAAAAACAATGCTACAGACTCTCCTACTATGAGTACAAGTAGTCCTGCATATGACGGCACTATTGTGCATGCGGAGCCAGTATGATTGCCACCTGTACCTTTAATATTGGACACCCCTCATAGTATAAGGGAATGTAAATATGTACATGTATGTCAGGACATACCTTACATCAAATAGTACTTGGCATTAGGAACCGGCCCCAGTGGTTTCTGCTTTGGTCATCTCTACAAACATGTTTTCAACTGCCAAGGATGGACCCTTACCAAGTACACCAAACCTGAAACTAACACTGCAGTTCCTCAAAGGATGCATAATAATGCTCAGCAACATATGTATGTCCTTTTTGTGTCTATGGCCTGTAAGTGCACTCATTCTGCTGCTTGGCACTACCTTTCTTCTCTTATCTCTCCCTACACCCCTTCTCACATATTCCACTCTTCTGTCAAATTGCTTCTATACGTGCCCTTCTCTTCCACTGCCAAATCTAGACTCTGCTCCATTCACCTTGCTGCTCCCCATGCCTAGAACAAACTACCTGAGTCTGTACATCAGGCTTCTTCCCTGACCTTTTCCAAATCCAGCGCTCACCTGTTTGTTGCCGCTTTTGGGTCTGGTCTGCCTAAGCTCCCATGTGTTTCCTTACCTTGTCTGTGCAGCACTGCATATGCCTTGTAGCGCTATACAAATGATCAGTTGTAGTAGTAGTAGTGGTAGTAGTATGGCCTTCTACCTATGGCCTCTGATTCCCACATATTTGGATGCTGGCATTTCTCATAGCAGTTGCACCCTTCCCATCGTGGTGTATGTCAGTCTGTATACATCCGCTATCTGTGGGGCAACCCTGTCTGCCTTCTCACAGTCTGCTTTGAGGCACTGCTCCCCTGGTCAGATCTGTGTGGGCATGGGAGGGGTGATCCCTGCACCATCATATTCAGGTAGCCAGCCTCCGGATATAACACCACTCTCGCAGCTTGCATTGAACCTGGACTGCCAAAGGATCTAAGCCTCATGGCACAATCAGGGAGATATTGACACAGTATCAGTAATTTCTCCCAGTGCCTGGCACAGCTGATGTATGGCTGCCCTATCACACTGGCACTTGGTGACCTCCCTGAATTGCAGATCAGCACAGCAGATCTTCCCATGCTACCCCCACACACTCAGTTGCAGACACAAAAGACATCATTCTACCAAACCTAACCTATGACTGCCATTATGTTCTTTGCCATAAAGGCATGACGTTCCAGGATTACATATATGATGTCCCTTTCTCACTGCAGCATGATTTGTTTCCAGGCTCACTCATACTATTCTTACATCAGCAGTCCCAATTTTCAGAACACAGAATTTGTTAGGGTCCTCTAAATCAGCTGTTTTAGCACAAATAACACAATTCAGCTTTGTCTGAATAAACACTTTTGCTCTTCTTAACATTTCTGTAAGACTGTTTATAAATGTTTCTTTACCTTACAACATTCCCTCACCTCTGTTTTCTGTTCTTTGTAATGACATCTTGCATTTTTCCAGACTGCAGTCACACCAGTTCAGCATATACTTGTCATAACCATTTTTCTATATGGGGCGAATTGCAGAGCACAGCCTTAGTCCATGTTTCGGCAGGAATAAAGTGGACATTTCCAGGAAACACATAAAACATACACAGGTCTTTCCTGAATACGCTTTATTAGTCTCCGCAAATGACCACGCCCCCGTTCTGCCCCTTCTGGGCCCATTCTGAGATCCCTTTGCTAACACCGTGTACATGTACGATAGCAGTTTTTCAGAAAACAGTCAGGGCCACACGTACAAACCCTTATTCAGCTCTTCTTACTCGTTACCATGAAATACCTTTTCTGTTATGGGTATCTTCCTCACATCCTCCTCAGGAAAGACCAAAGAAAATAATTCATTTAGTTTTTCAGATATGGCCTTGTCCTCCATGAGTGCTCCTTTTGCCCCTTTATCATCTACTGGTTCAATTGACTCTTTTCACCAGTTTCTTGCTTCAAAAGCATCTGAAAACGTTTTCACAGTGAGTTTTTGTCTCCATGGTAATCCTCTTTTCAATTTCTATTTTTCCTTTTATTATCAATGCTTTGCATTTAACTTACCAGTACTTATGCTGTTTAAATTTTCGTCATTTGGTTCCTTTCTGTGTTTTTTAATTTTTTTTTTTTTTTTACTTTAATAGCCTCTTTCACCGCACCTTTAACCCTGCTGGCTGTCATTTGGTCTTCCTTCCTTCCTTTTTTATTGTGTAGAATATATCTGGTCCGGGCTTCCAAGATTATTTTTAAACAACATCCATGCCCGATGTATACTCATGACCTTTGCCGATGTTCATTTTAGTTTACTTCTACTTTCCTCATTATATAATATTCTCCATTTTCAAAAATGAATGCTGACAAAGTAGATTTCTTTTGTGTGTTCTCGCCAGTTGTAAAGACAAACTTGTTCATATTATGATCACTAGTGCCAAGAGATCCCAACAGTTAGCTCTAGTACAAAATTCTATGCTCCAAAAAAAGACTAAGGACCCCTTTTACTAAAACTTGTTAGCAGGTTAATGGGTATTTTAATGTGTGGCAACTAAAAGTTTGGAACACATCACACAAACATGTCTGCCACTTCATGCTATAATGCATGTTAATCAGCAATCCTGGGATGAGGTGGAGAATGGGCAGGGTGTGAGCATGGACAGCACATTACTGCTAGTGCCAGGTGTTCAGCAGCATCGTTGCTCTTAATGTGAGTTTACCTAATAACGTTTCTATAGAACCTGCCTTGGTAGAGCATATTAGACCGGCCCATCACTTCTTAGCTGCCGGGACCATACTGGTCACTCTCCCTTCAGCTGCTGTGGAGGCTTTGCAATTAACATGTATTTCTTTAGCATGTTAATTACTAAGGCTCACAAAGGATTTGCAAAGGAGGCCCTAAGTCTAAAATAGCTCCTTCTTTAGTTGGTTCCTGAACCAGTTGCTCCAAGTGCAGTCATTTATTTAATCTAAGAACTTTACTTCTCTAAGATGTCCTGATGTGATGTTTATCCAATAAATATCAGGGTAATTGAAATCTCTCATTAATATTGCCTTGCCAATTTTATTAGCTTCCATAATTTCTGATAACATTTCATCATCTGCTCATTCTGTCAGGTGGTTGCTAATCTTTTCTTCCCCTTCACACATGGAATTTATATCCATAAAGATTTAATGGTGCATTTTGTTTCTTGATCTAGCCTATCATTGCAATATACTTTATACCCTGGTATCACAGTATCCCATTGGTTATCCTCCTTTTGCTAGGTCTCTGCCTATTATATCTATTTTCTTCATTTAGTGCTACACACTCTGACTCTCCCATCTTATTTTTTCAGGTTTTTAGCACTTGTATAGAGATAGTTCAATATATGGGTGTTTAAATTTACAAACATTTTAGCAGTTGACAGGGATAATTTGCAGTCTTTCTACTATTTTTGTTTGTTATTTAAAGGCACCTGGACTACTTTATGTAACCTTAGGGTTAAAATAAAACAAATTTTGCCTGGCAAACCTGGGGAAGTGCTGTTCAGGGCTATCTGTGGCAGCTAGAAATGTTTCTTTCCTCTCCAGGGACGTTTTTCAGCCTCCAGAGGTATGTGTTTATATTGGGGGGGGGGGGGGGGTGCAGAGATCTCTGCAGGAATCTCTTGAGTGAGCAGCCTTTCTGGGGGAAACTGCAGAGGCAGAAACAGGGAATTGTAACCAAAAGCAGCAGTTTGGGTTTGTACATCAAAAAAGTAAAATGTCTGAGTAATTTTTGAGTGAAAAAAGGGCTAAGTAAAGAAAAGTGTTGAACTGCTGATTGGTAACTGTGGCAGTGGTTTAATTCTCTGGAAAATGAATTTGCTGACCACTGGGAACTTTGGGTGAGTGGCTCTGAGAGAAATACTGATTGAAAGACTGAGAGTCTTACTGAGTAAAGAATATTTCTTAAAGAAAATTAAATTCTCCTTGGAATCCTGTCTAAGGTCTCGAGAAGCTATTGATACTCAGAGCTGGAACTGTAATTCTGAATCTGACTTTAAGTTCTTGAGAGTGGATGAGAGGATTGATTTTATAAGAAACATCCTCTTGGACTAGAGAAAAGAATTCTGCCTTTCCAAAAGGTAATTTCTGGCTGAAGCGACTGAACTGTTTGTATGCAGAAATGACAAACAAGTTCCCTGAGAAAAGAAGGGGAAATTCAAACCTAAGCTGTAACTGAACTGTGTGTGCAACTGAAGCAGAACACAGAGCTTAAACATTCTGCTGGGCTCTGTGCTTAGTTAATTGGGACTGACCCTTAATGGGCCTGAGAAGAGAGTCTCATTTCTGGATTGAAAGAATAAAGCAAGCTCTAGCTGGCTCAGATAAGGGAAGTGTGTTTGGGAGATTGCTGCATGTGGGTGTGGTTGGGTTGCAGTCCAAAGTTTGGAAGTGTAGAGTGGATGTATTCAAAGAAACAAAGGAAGACAGAGTATATTAATTATTCTTTTATTTAATTAGATAGTGGTATAGTTGTTGAAAAAGAAAAACAATATTCTTTCTTAAAGAGAAAGACATTTGTCCCAACTTATAGGATAGACAGGGTTTTCCCTTGTTGATTTGTTAAAAGTTGGGAGTAGGATCCAGCGCAGAAGAGGGCATCTGAAGAACCTGGGAAGATTTTCAATCCAGTAGCAGAAGGATCTGGAGTCCTGGGCCCCTTTGCAAGAAAGAAAACTGGAAGAGGTACTGGTGCATCCTACACAGAGTCAAACAAGGAAAATATATTTGAAAAAAGCCTACCAGGAAGATTAGGAATTCCAAAAAGGAAACATACCTGTTAGAGGGGGAAAAGTTTGAAGGTTTTGAAAAGGAAACTAAGAATTCCTTAGTAGGAATTGACCTGGAAATGTTTGTGTAAACGTTTCCCCAGATCTAAAGAATAACTTAAAATTGCTTGTTACTTGATGTGACTGAATACACTCACCTGAGTTATTGTTTTGTTGATGTGAGCAAAATGTTACTGTGAGTTAAGAAGAATATTTTGGATGGTTACACTATTGTAATATTTAATAAATTGTACTAAAAATCCTATTCCTGAAAGTAAATGTCATCTATGTAGTCCATCATTACAAACCACTATCTAGCTACAATTAATACCTGTAATATCACCTTGATAGTGGCTCATCCACTTTAGTTTATTTTCCTCTTGCTCTCTACTTGCCTAATAGTAAAGGGAGACTAAGACAAGATTAGTCAAATCTGTCAGCTTCCCCCCCAAAGAAACTGCCAGACTCTGACCACTTGATCCATCTCACTACATTTAGTGAGTCTGAAGGTAAGCTCTTTGGGGTAGGGAGGCTACATTTAGCCTTTATTGTAATCCCTCTATCAGGATTCCCTACCTTCCCTGTTTTGATGGTATTCTTCAAAGATACCTTACTCTGAATCATACACTCATGAATGATTGTTGGCTTTCCTCTAGTTTCCAAGTTAAAAGTAGCTCTTTCTCCTTTTTAAATGTTATCACCAGTAGCCTGGTTCCATCCTGGTTACAGTGAAGCCCACGTTTTGGAACAGGCTCCCCCTTCCCTAGAATGTAGCTGAATTCTTAACAAATCTAAATCCTTCCTCCCTGCATCATTGTCTCATCCAATCATTGAGATTATAGAGTTCTGCCTATCTCTTGCATCCTGCATCTAGAAATGGAAAAATTTCTGATAATTTCTACCCTGGATTAGGTAGAAAAGTGGAGATCCTGGATTTCCACTTTTCTATCTAAAAGCTTAAATTTGGCTCCCATAACTCCCTCCCACATCTTCCTACATCATAGATACAAATATTTACAAGGATACCACTCTCTAAAATCTTATCTAAGTTATGTGGGAGGTCCATCATGTTTGCATCAGGCAGGCAGACAAGCGATCCTCATACCCACCAGCCACCTAGCTATCTACATCCCTAATGATCAAATCACCAACTAGAATGGCATCCTAACCCTTCCTTCCTGGGCAGAATCCCCTGGAGACACATCCTTGATGCAAGAGGATATTGTACCTCCTGGATGGCATGTCCTGACTACAGGATCACTACCTGACACACCAAGGTTATGCTGTTCTTTCAGGTGGCCTATTTCCTGGTTTCTTTCAGGTGGTTGCTAGACTAGAGGTAAGACTTCACTATGTCCCTGTAGGTCTTCTCAATGTACCTCTCTGTCTGCCTCAGCTCCTCCAAATATGTTACTCTAGCCTCCAGAGATTGGGTACATTCTTTGAGATCCAGGAGCTCTTTGCACTGAGTGCACACATATAACCTCTCACCAACTGGGAGTTAAAGATTATATAGACCCCCATCTCACTGCTGGACTGCTGTCAGCATCTTTGTATTGATGATTTATTTAGTAGTTTACAGTTGCTGAGGGAGAAGTGATATCTAGATTAAAATGAAAGCCTTCAGGATTTTTTGTTATAGTAAATGCTAATATTTTCTATTTGCTTCTCACTGAACTGCTAATAATCTATTAGGGGTTAATCACTTGCTGATAAAAATATCTTGTGATGACAAATTTCACTCTTAATTAGAAAAACTATTAATGAAGGGATGTGCCTAAGGTGGGTGAGAGTTGCAGAGGGTGGGATATAAAAGATTAACTACCTGTTTCTTTTGCATTAAAGCTCTAAAAAGGCCTAACTAAAACAAGGGCAATCTAATTTTAAACCTTTTTTTTCAGGAAAAATGGAAAGCAGATCAGGTCAGACTGATAAAGATGTCTACATAAAAGCTAACTGGCTGATGCAGAAAACTGGCGCTGAAGTTTTGCACTATTTGCTGTGTTCACGTTTTCGTAGCGCGCCGATAGTGTGAAACATCAGTGTCAGTATGTAGCAGAAGGAATGTATGCAAATGAGCTGTGCACAAAACATCAGTGTAAAGTTGAAAGGAGGGGAGTCAATGCATGCGCAAACAATAGACATGCTAGTAGTGGCCATGTGCGCATGCACGTAAATATCAAATGCTCAAGTTATGAGCATAGGACATGCAGGTTCTTTTGCCACTCACCCCAGAATAATAGCACTATTTCACTCAAAAACATTTTTTATGAAATCAGAATAAAGAGACATATTAGTTAATGGAGAATGATAAACTGAGTCCAAAGAACACACAAGGATAAGAAGCAAAAGACGTTTCTTCTTGAACGTCAATCTTTCGCTTATATGCTGAAAGATACATGCAGAAAAGTTTCACATCAAAGGTAACTGTTCACTGGTACACACCCTGAAACAGTCTTTCCCTACACATGCAAGATTTTTAAGTCACTCAGACCAGGCGTAAGGATAATGGTGCTTCTGAACTTTATGCCTGGTTATGTAATCCTCTAAGCATTTCTTGGTTTTTTTTTTCCATTTTAACTTTTTATTATGTATTTCAATGAGAATTACAATTCTTTGCAAATTCAACTTTGTACAATCCCTTTACAGTGACATGTGCTCACATATACATTCCCTTTATATATTTATGCATACTCCCTTCCTATGTGCCCCTCCTTATATCTTCCCCTTCCCCTCCCCCCTTGCTCTTTATCCATCCGTTCATTCTCGCTCATCCAATCCATACGCATTTCTCTGCATTGGTGTAGACTTTATTAGCATTCCATTTTAGGAAGCAACAATATTTCTTTACAATATTGTCTAAATAACAAATCAGATGACAATAGACGGGTTTTAGGGAAATTCAGAATACGCAAATTCTTTGCTCGAGAAGCATTATCCAAAACCTCAAGCTGCTGATAGAACAATAATGTGTCCTTTAAAGCTGACGTATTCGCTGACTGTAATAAAGCAACCTGCGTATCAAGCTGATCAGCGCGCTGAGAGAGCTGATTAACAGAAACTTCAACTTTTTGAAATTTGTTAGAAACCTGTTGTGAAAACACAGCCGTTTGATTCATAAATTTCGATAACATTAAATTGGTAGCAGTAACTTGCTTCCAAATGTCTGCAAGAGTGACTGCATCAGGATTTTCAACTTGAGGAAAACTAATAGCCTCAAAGTTAGCATTCCATTTTAATACATACAACCTATTTGCATATTATTTGCACAAACTTGTTTTTTGCAGTTTACACGTGCGTCAATCTCTTTTCTGCGTTTGGCGTAATGGTACTTGTGCATATATGTTGCATTATCTGCATGCAAAAGGCACACAAGTCTTTCTGCATAGGCCGGTAAGTTCTAGTAAAATGCCTCACTTTTGTCGCACATGCAAAACACAGACCAGGGTCAGCTTCAGGGGTGAGCCAGTGAGGCACTGTCATAGGGCATCAAGGTTCAAGGGGTCAAAAGGCTACCTCACTGGCTGACCTTTCACAGCAGTGGGTGCTTGTTCCTTTGCTTCTGCCTCTGTGTTCTTCCTCTATATTGTGCCGGCTCTGCTGCTGGCATCATAGCTGGTTTTAAATGTGAGAACAGTCACTGTGTTTCTTGTGAGAAAACAGGAAGTACCTGGTCCCATAATTAAAACCTGCTGCGGTGCTGAGGGTGGTACCAACACAATGCAGAACAGCAGTGGGTAATAATCTATGAACTGTTCCATAGCATGAGTATTTTAGCCACACTGGGGATATTTTCTAAGCTGTTTGAACATATGGAACAGTCTGTTATGCATGGTATGCATGCAAAAACAGACATTTTACCCACTCCTTCGCCTGACTGCAAAACAAGGATTGAACAGAGGAGCTTGGACTACAAGCCAAAGGAGGAGAGAAAAAACACTGAATTGGAGCCTGACTATACGAGTGATTGCATTATTTGGGAAATTCCCATGTGGAGGGAGTTTGTATGAACTAGAAGTGGATTCCAAATTTGCGGGGACAGACCCATGTATTTGAAACTGGAAGCTCAGTGGAGGTGACTAAATTTGGCAAATACCCAGAAAGTTATTCATCCAAAAGACTTGAGATAGACTGTAAAAAGATCACATTCACCGATGAAGGACTTGTACGGTATATTACTATGCAGGAACAGTGTTTAATCAATGCTTGACATCTTTGGAAAGAGACTACCTCAAAGCAATCTGTTTTGTACAAGCCTATGAGGCCTCAATGCCGAAACTCAGTTCTAAAGCTCACCAAAGGATTTCCTAACACAAGTTTACTGCAGAAGTATTGCTCACTGATGCTATATGCAAAGAGCACGCAAATAAGCTGTGCACAGAAAGTCTGTGCTAAGAAAGGAGAGCAAGCAAGACACATACACACAGGGGTCTAGGTTAGCAGCATCTATATCTTGCGTACAAAAATAAAACAATTTGGCACTTGCGGGCATGTGCTGGAATGCTACCTGGGACATACAGTAATATTATTCTGCACAGAAGTTCTGCTCAGAGTAATATTGATGTTCATAAACAAAGATGATATCCCTCAGAGAACTTCTATGGAGAATAATGATGTGTATGAGCCCGATAGCATACCATCACGTGCACATAAAAGTGTTCCAGCACACCTCCTCTGCCATGTCTACTGTGGCTGCTGGGCTCTGACATGGTAGGGACATGTGATTTTCACACATTAACCCCGCGCTCCCTGCCACATTTTAGTAACCATACCCCATAGTGAGTGAAAAAGAAGAGAGGAGCAGGGAAAGAGAAATATTTTCTGTTCCCCCTTGGGGTAAGTGCCACACCCTATTGCTTACCCTAAAGAGGAGGTTTCCTAGCAAACATTCACTACTTCATTACTAATTAATTAAAATAATACACAAACACTTATTTTTGTTGAATGATATAATGAGACTGCAGCTTGATAAAATGAATTAGAAATGAATTTTATTTTTTCTCTGTCTCTAACCAATGGATCTCTTTTCTGCAAAGTAATGTTTTCATAAACTCTTTTGTCACAAACATTGCATGGATAGAGGGAAATTGCTGACTAGAGAGAAAGAGAGTGTAAACTTGCAAATGAAACATACTAGTTAACAATGATTGGAAGTTTGTTGTCATAAAATACAATTTGTATTTTGAAAAACACACAACATGTAACTTTTTATTTTAACAGAAAAGTCACATAATTATGCTTTCGGTGTAATGTTGTTTTCATTTAATCCAAAATAATATGAGGAAGCTGAGAACTGAAACCAATCTTTATGCATGACCCCATGTCACATCAGGATCAAAAGTATTAATATGAGATGAAGAGATGAAAATCTTTTCTTTTCATCCAAACCAAAAGTTTATTTGAGGGTAAAATAACAGTTGCAAGCCTTGCTGTGTAATATAATGCTATATAAACTGTAACAACTGCAGAAAAGCAATGAGTTGCTTCTGCAAATAAATACCAGAAGTATCACCATAGGACTATCAAAGAATGTCTATATCAGATAATATATTGCCTCATAAAGACTTCTACTGGAAGACATTTTTCACTCATTGTATCAATCCAAACCACATCTTTCAACTAATTCCAAAACTACTGGGGACTCTTGGAGCAAGTTCTGCTTTATTCAGCTTCTAACTTTACACTTTCAGTCATACTTCTCACACTTTGAAGACAAAAGATAGGAACTCAGATCCCCAAATGTCTTAAAATGGAAGCTGAAAAAAGCAAGACCTAACTCAAACTGTTCCTACTATAAGCAGCAGGGGGGAAATTGCTGACTAGAAAGAAATAGACTCCCATACCAAATCATCAAGAGACCAGGACAGGGAAACAGCAGCAGACATATTCAGCCTCTACCTCCAAACCAAAACAGTGTTCTCTAACAACTTAGACTGACTGTGAGCTATTGTGCTGCAAACTGACTAGTAATGTACAATCAACTCCTTGAATGAGAACCTTTGGGTTACCGTGGTATTTTGTATTCTAGAATGTCTGTTTGATACATATTCGCCCAAGTTCCTTGGACATCTTCTTCATACAATAAACCTTCTAATCATGGGACCTCACTCCACTGAGTTTGGCAGCTCCAGCTGTATCTCTAACCATCACCTAATTGGAGAAGAAAGGAAAACATTTCCGTTTTTTCCCTTTGTCATTAGACCTGGTTTGGCACATCAGGATCCAACTCTCACTATGCCAAAAGCTCTTTCTCCTGATTACTCTGTCATCTGTACAAAAAAAAGATGGAAAGAAAAGACAAAAACCCTTCCCATCAGTGGATTATATATTTTCACAATACATCATCTTACTGTTTTTCTATGTTACTCCAAGTGGAGGAATTTATCCACATGTGTGTTCCCACTTTACACCCAAAGGCCATAGGGATAATAGTACTTCTGCAGCTACATTAGGACCATCATCAGATTCTGAGCCAATGCTGGAGGCTGTACACAATTAATGAATGCAGTAATTATAAGATTTCTCCTACTCCCCTTACACCTGCCCCTCCCCAAATTTAAATAACATATAAACGTATTCAGAACAATGTCCCACATCAAACCCCAAATCCTTCAACATGCATCATTACATTTTACATAGTTTGAGAAAAATGTAGTTAAAAGAAATATTATAATTAAATGTTTTGTAAAGCTTTAGAGACTTTATGATGTCTCTCAAAAATATTCTAATAAGGTAGATTCCAATAAGATAAGAATGAACTAACACATGTGAATTGCTACCATAGTCACTACACAAAAGATATCCATAGGCTGCCCAATAAAATCAAAACATTATAAGTGGCATTTTAGAAAGGGCGCCCCAATGCAATTTGCAGAAAAGCTCTGGGGACATCTGTGTTTTGGTCTGATTTTAGAAACATAATGCCCCCGACATGGACGTATGCGCCAGTGTCCACATAGACATCCCTGCTATGAAACTGTGGGGCAGGGATGTCCATCTCATGCAAGGTTGCATATGAAAATGTCCATTGGCATGACAAAGCAAAAACATTAGCCTCCATTCCCCAGCAATGTTCATTGTCAAAATGAAAAATATAGGGGAAATGAGTGTGCTTCCTGCTGCTTACCCTCTACCTGTTTGACTGACAAAACAAGAACCTTTCCAATGCCTCTTCATGTCTGGAGCAGGTATAAGCATTTCTGAAATTAGGAGAGGACATCCAAGTTCATGGGACATGCCTACAGCATGACCCTGTTCTGCCTTGGATCTGGTTTCTAAAATGCCTCCCGGGACGTCTCTGTGCTTTGGACATCTCTATGTCCATTTTCAGATATCCAAGGCATGAATAGGGTTTCTAAAATAACCCCCTGTATACAGAGAACCTTATTAAAATCATATTGATCTCTTTCATTTCACACTGAGGGATCATGAGGGTAAATACGCAGATGTTGTGGTCAGCATTTTTTAAAACATTGGCCATGGTGTTTACATTAGACATATATATTCAGCACTACTATCCAGATAGTGAGCAATGCTGAATATATGCTCACCGCCATCGCTCTATGAATAGTGCTGGAATTCAGTCTACTATCTATATAGCTATGCAGTTTGCTGTCCTAAATTAAACCAGGAAACGGGATGCTAGGCTTGATGGACCTTGGTCTAACCCAGTATGGCATATCTTCTATTCTTATGTTCACATAGCTGTATGTTAGATGGCGCATTCACACTTTGCTCTTGCTCCTCCTTGGAACTATCCAGATTTATTTATTTATTCATTCATTTGTTTATTTAGAATATCTGTAATCTGCCAATCCAATGTTCTTCGCAGAGTAAAAGGTAACATAATAATATAAATACACAAACAAAACCATACAAAATATAATTCAAATGATTACAACTCTAATTAGTACAGAAAACCTCTCTACAATGTGATGCCTTTATTAATCTTCTAAAATCAAATATATAAGCTCATTCCTGAGAGAATGTGGTAACTAGTTCCATAACTTCGGACCTACGAATGAGAGCACATGGGTTCTTGTTCTGGCGAGTCTACCATAGTGCTGGAGCAAGCTGTAAGCAGGCTGTATAGCAGAGTCCACTATGGGGGGGTTATTCCAGAATATGAATAAGGGGTTTGTATGTGCGACAGGGATGTTTATTTGCCAAAAACGTCACAGACAGTATTCTGAAACACTGCTGACATGCACGTCCACAGCGCTAGCATGGGGATCTCATAGTGTGCCCAGAAGGTGAGGAAAGGGGACATGATCAGCCGTAGAGACATAGAAAGTATATTCAGGGAAGGCCCGTGTATGTATTAGTGTTTTCCCAGAAACATCCACATTTTCATGCTTAAACGTGACATAAGGCCAGGACTTAGAAAAAAATCTGCAACTTCTCTGCACTGCGACCCATATTGAAGAATGGTTATGACAAGTATGTTTTGAACTGGTGTGACTGCAGTCTAGAAAATCACATGGTGTAGTTTTAAGATACAGAGAGCAGAGACGAGGGAATGTTGTAAAGTCTAGACACATTAATAAACACCATTACAGAAATATTAAGAAGAGCAATAGTGTTTATTCAGGCTATGCACTAGTGTGCTGTTTGTGCTAAGGAGCCAATCTATGGGACCCTTAGAATTCCCATGTTCTGAAAAATGGGACTGCTGATGCAGGGATAGTATGGGCATGAGCAGGGAAAGGATTTTTTGGGGGGAGTGAGAAACAGTGATCATATTTGTAGTCTTGGTACCTCATGATATTATAGAATCATGTTTTTCTGACAGAAAGTGAGTGTGTGTGTGTGTGTGTGTGTGTGTGTGTGTGTGTATATGGTTTGAAAGGTGCATGGCGGGATCTGGTGTGCTCATTTGCAATTCAGGGGAAACATGAAAGCTTGGCCAGTACCTGGACCGTATGGATGACCGCAGGGTCACCAGGTGGCAGTGTGATTGTCAAACTCCGAAAGGGTTCACTATAGCTAAATGTCAAAATATATGCCTGTCAATAACAAGGGACCCTCAGAATAAGAGCACTCAACAGTGAAAACAGTACTAATGCATGCCCATAGTGCACATTTTGTGGGACCAATGGTGCTGCTGTTGAGCATGTATTAGTGTTGTTTGCACTGCTGAATGCCCTTATTCTGAAGGTCCTTTATTATTGACAGAAATATGTTTTGACATTTAGCCATAGGGAACCTATGCTGATTCCTTCTGGATTATTTTACATAAGGTACTCTGATAACATCAGATATTGTTGCTGTTTAGACAGACAACACTGTAGCTGTGGACAGGATACATTCAGGGGGAATGGTCAGGAAACACAAGAGAGTTTGGGTGGGTCAAATTCAACAGAGGCAATGATAAGGTGAGTGCTCAGCCTGGATCAAAGATGAAGCCTGATCTACAGACCCAGGTAGTTTGTTCCAGGCATTAGGAGCAGCAAGGTGAAAGGAGCGACATCTGGATTTGGCAGTAGAAGAGAAGGGCACAGATAGAAGCAATCTGAAGAAGAGTGGAGTTCCCAGGGAAGGGTGTAGGGAGAGATAAGAGGGGGAATGGTAATGCGGAGCAGCAGAATGGGTGCACTTATAGGCCATAGGCACAAAAAAGGGAATACATTTGTTGCTCAGCAATATTATGTATCCGTTGGGGAACTGTAAGTTTAGTTCGGGGGTTTGTGCACTTGGTCAGTGTCTATCCCTAGCAGTTTAAGACATGTTTGTAGAGATGAGCAGGGCATGAATCACTGGGGCCAGTTCATAATGCCATGTACCATTTGATGCAAGGTGCGTCCTAGCATACATGTTCAAATTTACATTCTCATATAACATATTGGGGTGCACTGGGATTACCTAACACTTTTCAGGGCATAAGTGGGACTGGTATATGGTCTAGATTACAGCAGCTGTCATTTCTCATTGGTATTTATGTCTAGTGTGCATCAGAAAACTAATGTCTGTGATGAGCAGCTTGGATGCACGTTTTTCCCAAGCGGTGTGGTGTCTATGGGTACATTGCAGGGACAGGCAGGATCCAAAACATGTAACTTTTCAGAAAACTGCAGGTGCGAGATGTCCAAAATGTTTACCCGTGTCCGAGGCATGGGTCAACTGAATAGCATTTGCACGTGCCACACTGAACACATCTATCTCTCCAATTCTGGACCCACGGGCAGGTCCAGACCCGCAAATGTGGAATTAGATTCAAAGGGGGCCCGTTTTTGATTTAGACATGTCCGCGGGCCAGACATGCACATTAGGGAATCATGCTCCACATGTATAAGCCATATTGACTACTGCAACTCCCTTCTCAATGGTCTGAAACTCTCCCCCATCAGAAGACTTCCATATATAAAATACTGCCATCTGAGTGCTTTACCGAGCAAACAGGTTTGACTACATCTCACCCTTATTAAATGCAGAATATAATGTAATGTAATGAGGTGTTGGTGTTGATGCACATGAGACTTGTCACTTTCTTGCATTGGGGCCTGATGAATTCAGTGGCTCCAGGGTTTTCAGAAGTGTCTTCAGGATCTTCAAGGTTCCTGTGCAGTGTTTAGTAGTGCAGTACTTACTCCTTAACTTTACAAAATCGATAAAGCAGAACCCTAACTAAAATTTGGGGTTTCACATTCTAGATGGTATTTAAATTTTAGACTGTTTGGGTTAAAGTTCTGTACCCGTCTTTGTAAAATACAAAGCTAATTACATTTCCCTATCTATTTTCACTTGCATAGACTCTCACACTCACTCATACATTTTTCTGATTTTACTGACAACTCAGTATTCCAGAAGAAATAGTCCCATCCATAATACTTTCCTTATAGGAAACTATTAGTTTGTAAGTGCAGTCAGACAGGAGCCCCAGCTTTCAAATCCAAACAACTGTTCCAGCCTGCCAGCTCTTCAACATTCCATTTGCTTTAGGCTTCAGCACAGTCAGCGTACTGACAGGAGTTTTCAACTTATTTTATTTTATACAAAGATATTCTTTCTTATTATAGCTTCAAAACCCAGCTTTGAGTTTCTTTATTTAAAACTAGTACTCCGATTGTGTTTTTAAACCCCAGAGCTCAACTCCCCCCTCGGGCAAAATGAGCCACACCACACATTTTTAATAGAAACCAAATATATTTTTGGTAAGGGCATAACTCCCAAGGACCCACAGGTAGAAGTCTGAGAGCAACTCTTCTGAAGCCTCTTCTTACAGATCCAAGAGGCCAAGACATCATTCAGACCCAGTGCCAGCACTATCTCTTGTGGCCATTCAAGCTGGGGATAGGTCATCCCCCAAAGGGCACAATGATGTCTCAGCCATTCACCCTACCTCCAATGCAAACCCATCTTGGCCAACCCACCTTCTTTCAGCCCATACCCCCAATACTTTGCTCTCATCATGCACATTTGCAGACTAATGCTGGAAACAGCTTAGGTACTGCAAGGCTCAGTGAGGTGTAGAAATCTACATTTAAATTGATAGACTTACATACACACACACATTCATAATGACACGCTGTGTAAAAATGGGGATGGTTGGCAATCCTGCCTGCCACCTTGGTCCCGATATCAGCTTGAGCATTTTTAATGTGTGTTCCTTGTGCAGGAGCTAGTTGTGTGCTCTGATGTTAATGCCCGCTCAGTGTGCCGGTAATATCAGCCTGACTCTCCATGCAGCTGTGGATAGTGGAGACTGTCTGTCTGTGTGCCCTTGCTGGCCGATTCATTGGTGCACATGTTGGTGCTGTACCAGCACTATGGGCTAAAGTTAAGCCACAAGGACATGCAATGTATAATCCACATCTGAGACCTGAACTTGTGATCTTCCACTCATATACACACACCAACTGCGTGCATTGGCTACAGCACTCCCTGGGGCTGACATACTTCACATCAGACAGACCTTGGCACATGTTTATTTATTTATTTATTTATTTAACATTTTTATATACCGCACTATTCATCATCAGCGCGGTTTACATAGAACTACAAAACATCAGATAAGATAAGATACATATATCTGTTTTTACATGTAACAGGAAGAAAAACTTGGAAAACAGGGGTAATAGTAACAATGGATAATAGAACTTGAACTATATACATATGATAGTAATATTACTTGAAAAAGTATCATGTTAGATAGGGATGGGATTGGAGCTGTTTAGATGAACTTGTGTTATTGTGTTCTCTGGAAAGTATATGATGAAAAGGTGATGCTTTGGTCAGCTGTAGACGGGTGCCGCTGGCCCCTTCGTCAATACCCCCACACCATGCTGACCTGCCCATGTGCTGTCTGTGTTGGTGGTGTACAGACCCAACCCATACAACATGCAGGTTGGCTGGTGCTAGGACGCACGGTCCAGAGTGGGGGGGGGGGGGGAGGCAGAGGCATACATGATTGGCCACACAGCCTCCTCCCCAACCATCTGCCTCTGGAGGGACCACATCACTACCTGCCAATGATACGTCTCAGGGGAGGATGACTGCCGGGGGGGGGCAACAGCTTCTGGCACTATCAAGCTCTTCCCCCACAGCTGAGTTCTGTGGTCTGTGGCAGCGGGGGGGGGGGGGCAGCCTGGATCTCTGCCTGGGGTGCCAGGACCCTTGAACTGCCCCATTTGGCACATTGCTTTTCCACAGCAGTAGCAGGACTATGTGCTCCCTCTGTCACTATGGCATCAGGATTGACATCACAGATAATACTGCAAATGGCAGAATACCTCTTTGTGGAGAGGCTAAAAAGGTTGGGGCATATCAACCTGGGGTTGAGACGGCTGAGGGGAGATATGATAGTGGTCTATAGATTATTGACCAGAGTGGAACAGGTAAACCCAGGTTGCTTTTTTATACCATCAGACTGTGGACAGACTAGGGGACCTGCAATGTGTCTACAGTGTTACCCATTTGGATATTCTAGGTGAATATATTTTTTCAGTCGACGCATAATCAAACCTTTTTAATCCATTACTGGAGGATGTGGTAAAAACTGTCAGTGTAGCTGGATTTAAGAAAGTTTGCACAGGTTCCTAGGTAATGGTGCATATACCATTGCTAAAGGGGACCCAGGCTATGCACTACTTGCCCCATTACAGTTCTTGGGGATCCTATGTGTCTTTTGGAGAAACTGCTAGGTACTGTACTTGTCCCTAGATTGGCCACTGTTGGCCACAGGATACTGGGCACGATGACCTTGGTCTGACACAGTTTGGCTTATTTTGTAGTCTTATGTTCCTATGTGCTATCTGACAGCTGCCTGGTCGTCCCCCCCCCCCCTATGCACCAACAGTCCCCACTGCATGCCCAAGTGCCACCTCCTTTGCCCCCATTTGCACCATCAACATAGTGCCCTTTCATACTTGGGCACTATGCTGTTGCTGCTAATGGAGCACTACTATCACTCTCTTGGGCTCCCCTGTTTATGCATCACAAACACCATTTTAATGAGGTTTTGAGCTGCATTAGGGTTCCTGCCATTAAGGTGCCTGCGTTAAGGGAGCAAGCCTTGTTCCTGCCCACTCCCCGCCCATTGACCTTTACTCTCCACCCCATGTACACCTTCTCACCGCTCACAGGGCGCTTTACGCTGCTGGTACCATTAGTTCGCGCTAATGTGGCTTTTTGGGTGTGCTAAGGGTGCAGGTGCACCACTAGCTCGCACTAACGGCACACTTGCTCTTTTACCATGGTTTAGTAAACACACCCCTAAGTCTCCAACTGTATATTTTAGAATTTCTGATCAATGTATTTGCTTAAGTGTCTGCTTAAAAGAGATCAGAGATGACTGACATAATCTCCCCTTTAGACATTCTTTTCTTTGATAGTTTTTATAGTAAAAATAAAAAATGCCTAGAATTACTATAAATCAACTGTCAAAAGAATGGTTAGAGGTCTTTTAAAAGTCATCAGCTGTATCTCCAGTATGATTTTATGACGCTATATTTTACCATCCAGATTTGCTATATTTTGCCCTCCACTTAGTTTGCATGCCTGCAGGTACTTGGTAACTGCAGGACTACAAATGCATTTTTTACAGGGACATTTTCTGCAGAAAGATTCAACAGCCTACTGATGCCAGTGAGAGGTACAAAATTATATGACAAAAAACAAGAGCAACCATGTTCAAAATGAAATTCCTGCACGTACTTCTTCAGGCTATCCCAGTCCTAGCCCACACACTATCTTATTTCCCCCACAAGATAAGGTAAGTGCATTGTCCACAGTTCCCAAAGGGGCCCTGCAGAAGATTGTAAAGGAGGTTTTCCAGAGGTAAACAGAAATTTACCAGCAGAATTCTCTTTGAAAACTGGCTCCTAATTTTTTTTCTCACTGCATGAGTACTGTAATTCTGACACCATTCTTAGCTTTTGGTCACCTTTTCACTTTTTGGACAGCATCAACTGAACACTTACGTAACACAGCAAGAATTTAAAACAGTCATTGCCTGCCTTTATGAGTTTACTCTTTCCTGCCAAATCCCTCTTGAGCTATAATTTTGTGACTGTAAAGCAGATGATTAACAAATTTGCCAGAAAGGTACAGAAAACAAGGGAAGTTATCTACTGTGGATTTATAGCTACAGACGTGCCAAAAAATGGAGACTAAGGATTATCATGCTTATTTCTTGGTTTATCACCATTAGGTGAATTATAGGAATGTAAACCATCTGTGAAGAGAAACAAACCATCCTCATCCCATTTGTATTATACCTTCTCTCATTGCCAGCACTTTAAGCTGTCCATGTTTGGTGTAATTACTTTCTATATATACTACAATGTAATTGTGAAATATTACACTCTACCAAAGATATCACGTAGAATCAAATGTAAATGAAGCACCAAAACCCAGTTTTCTATTGTGTTTCTGTTCTCTGCAGATTCCATGCTTGTTGCAGTGCTGCACCCGTGGAGGGTATTTTTTTTAACTGGGCACCTAGTTTAAGGCAGTCAAAATGCACCTATTTTATAAAGAACACAGGAGTATGAAAATGCATCCTAGTTTAAGGCACAATCATTTCAGTAGCCCTAGAGCTCTTGTAAATGACTGCTGCTAGATTTATAAAGAATGTCCTTGCTTTATTCAAACTCTACTACTACTACTACTAGTATTACTACTGAACATTTGTATAGCGCTACCAGACGTACACAGCACTGCACAGACACATGTAAAAGACGGTCCCTGTTCATCGGAGCTTACAATCTAATAGAGACAGACAACACAGTAGCTGTAGACATGGGATAGGTGGAATGGTAAAGAAACACACAGGACATCAGGTGAGTCAAGATCCGAAAGCAGCAGTGGTGAATTTTCAGTCTGGATTTGAAAAAGGTCAGAGAAGATGCCTGATGTACAGACTCAGATAGTTTATTCCAGGCATAAGGAACAGCAAGGTGAAAGGAGTGAAGTCTGGAGTTGGCAATAGAAGAGAAGGGCACAGATAGAAGTGATTTGCCAGAGGAGTAGAGTTCCCAAGGAGGGAATGCAGAGTGAATGAACTTATAGGTCAGCTGGAGAAGTTTGAACTGGATGTGGAAACAGATAGGGAGCCAATGAAGAGACTTAAGAAGAGGGGTAATATGAGCATAATGAGGCTGGTGGAAGATTAGCCACACAGTAGAGTGTTGAACAGATTGAAGGGGAGAGAGATGACTCAGAGGGAGACCAGCAAGGAGCAGGTTGTAATAGTCTAAATAGGAGGTAAGTAAGGAGTGGATAAGTGTCTTAGTAATGTGTTCAGAAAGTAATGGGTGAATTTTGTTGATGTTATAGAGAAAGAAATGACAGGTTTTAGCTATCAATTTGATGTGTGTAGAGAAGGAGAGAGAGTAGTCAAAGACGACCCCAAGGTTGCAAGCTGAGGAGACAGGGAGGAATAGAGAGTTATCTACAGCAACTGAGAAAGGAGGAAGGGGAGAGGAGGGTTTAGGGGGAAAAATAAGAAGCTCAGTTTTGGCCATGTTCAAATTCAAGTGAGCAATGTCAGAAAGGCAGGCAGAAATCCGGGCCTGGATTAGCAGAGAGATTTCAAGTGTAGAGAGGTAGCTCTGGGAGTCATGAGCAGAAGAGATTAGTGCACTATGGGACTGGTTATAGAGAGCGAAAAGGAGTGGACCCAAGACTGATTCTTGGGCTGCACAAACTGAGAGCAGGATAGCAGTAGAGGAGGATCCACCAGAACAAACATTGAAAGAGAGATGGGAGAGATAAGAAGAGAACCAGGATAGCACAGAACCCTTAAAACCAAGTGAGGGCAAGATCTCAAGGAGAAGGTTATGATCAACAGTATGAAAAGCAGCAGAAAGGTCAAGAAGGATGAGGATCAAGTAAAGGCCCTTGGATTTTCCCAGGAACAGGTCTCTGGAGACTTTGGCAAGAGCTATTCGGTAGAATGTAAAGGGCAAAAGCCAAATTGTAGAGGATCCAGAAGGACCTGAGAGGAGAAAAAGCCGAGAGAACGGTGGTGATCCACACATTCAAGTAGTTTAGAGATGAAGGGGAGGAGGGAGATGGGTTGATAGTGAGAAGGACAGGTAGGATCTAGTGAGGGTTTCTTGAGGAGAGGAGTGACTACAGCATGCTTGAAGGCTACAGGGAAACTTCACCCATGTGCATGCCCACAGTGAGAGTACACGCCATTGGATCTATGCATTTAATTATAAAATTTATAGCACCCAGTGTAAAAGAGGTCATTTATGCACCCAAGTGGTCACTTACACGTGGCTTCTTATAAGATCATTCTTTAAAGGGATAATTTTATAACAGGCCAAATAGGCATCTACATTGAAGCTATCTTGTAAAGACACAAAGGCATCTATGGGGGTCTTTTACTAACAGGCACTAAGGTGTTGCACCTAACGTGTCAATAGAACCAAAACCATGGCACATTAGGTGCAACACCTCCTCAATAACAGTCAGGGTCATGGAAAGCATTTTGTCCACATGAGCAGAGGGCCCCATTCAGGTGAAGGCAGGGTGTCAGCATTGCCAAGCATGGGCCTCTGGAGCATGGAACCCTCTCACCCTGAGTCTCCCAAGGGACTTGGCAATCCTAGGGTTCAATAGACAAGTGGCCAGGTCTGTGGGGGTGAGGGGTTGAAGCCCTTTCCTGTCACTCCTTTCATACACCTAGCACTGAACCCTTGCTAGGGAGGAGCACGGACCTTCCACATGTAGGTCAGGTGGGGGGGGGGGGACGCAATGGTCTGGTGTGCAGATCTGCTGGTCTAGCACAAACACCACACAGATATGGTGTACATTTGGCAGCAATTTTCTTCCATCCAACCCTTCTACTAACTGGGCTCTGGGTTGTCCAAACTCAGCCCCTAGGTCAAGCATAGAGGATAACCAACCCACCAATTCTATTCCAGGAGGTGAACACCCACTCCTGTGACCAATAAATTGTTAGGGATGGTAGACTATGTACAGAACCCACCATGCTCCTAAAATGGTGAGAGCTCTAGGAATATACTGTAGTACCACCCACCACCATAGAGAAGGGCACCCTTAATTAGTCCCCAGCTCAAGCATGCCTGCCTTCAGGAAACTGAGGGCCCATTAAGTCATAGGGAGTCTGGGAAGAACACCTCCTTCCCTAAGCAACATGCTGGGTGGGGGGAGGGGGGGGGACACTGACCAGAGAGCACCAACTGAGCTAACCCTCCTTCAATGGTTGAAATGTAAGCAAGTGCTTTGAGCCAGTGGGACATAAACTGCTGCTGTGATCAGGGTGAGGGGCCATCAACCCCCAGAAACAGAGCCCAAGGAACATATATAGCCTCCCAGGTGCACCCCCAGATTCAGGGGAGGTGGTACTCAGACAGCACAGTTTTGTGCCAGGCCTACAGTTTGCTTGTAGCTGCAGCATCTCAGCCCCCAGAAACAGAGTCCAAGGAACATACCTTGCCTCCCAGGTGCACCCCCAGATTCAGGGGAGGTGGTACTCAGACAGCACAGTTTTGTGCCAGGCCTACAGTTTGCTTGTAGCTGCAGCATCTCAGTCCCCAGAAACAGAGCCCAAGGAACATACATAGCCTCCCAGGTGCACCCCCAGATTCAGGGGAGGTGGTACTCAGAGAGCACAGTTTTGGGCCAGGCCTACAGTTTGCTTGTAGCTGCAGCATCTCATTTTAATGTGCTACCCCCACTGTGTTCAGCTGTCTCCAACCCTGACTGTGTGGCCTGGCTCTAGTTGTTTCACTGAGGACATACCCTGTCTCTCCACTCCTCACCAGTGCTGAATGTCCACCCATGTGTGACTATTCTGAACATACTTTCCCACAGCTACAGCAATGACCAGGTAATCCCAAGAGTGAGAGAGGACAATGCACCCCACCTCCTACTTCTTCTGCCGCTTCTGTTGATGTATCAAGGGCCCTCCACCTTCTATTTGTTTGCCATTCAGGCTTGGTAAATCATTTTCCCTGCTGCAGTTGATAGTATGAGGGCAGGGTCCATGGATGTTGCCCTGTCTTTAAGGGGCCATTGCAGAGGTATTGGGCACCTAGATGAACCTCCAGGCTATGCCCCCTACCCAGTTCATCACACCAGCAGCCCTCCCACAAGTATCCAGTGCATATGCATATGTGCACATCATACTGTACTCTTGAGACTAATTTTGCTTTGTATGTAAATGTGTGCCTGCTGTCCTAGTAGGTACTGTCATATGCTGCTGGTTCTAGTTTTTATGGCTGTCAGGATCTATTGTTTTTCTGTCATGGCTGCTGCTCAATGCTGTCCCTCAGATGCTGATGCCCTAGGCAACTGCCTGGTTCACCTATGGACCATGCTGGTCATGGTTATCTAGGATGATATATGTGTGGGATGCCTCAGGGCTGTACCACACATTTGGAATGTGCCAGCGTGGCAAGTGCAACTAGTGCTTGGTCAGAGGTGGGTGTTATTCATGCCCATGCTAGTGGCATCTTTATGGTCAGAAGGACCACTAGCACAGCTGGTCATGCCTACTGTCCACCCCATATCCATCCTATCCCTTCTATTATTGGGCCCAGACACATGCTTTAGTAAACATGCCCCATTCAAACCTATGTAGTTGTATAAAATAGGCTTGAAATAAGCATCTACTTGGCCACACATAGGTACCCTGTTATAAAATTACTCTTATAGGTGCCTATATCTCTATAGAAAATAGCCCCACAATAGGCATCTACTTGTATTTCTTAACTAGGCAAGTTATAAAATTACTCTCCACATAGGTTTAAGTGATTATTCATATAGAGTCCAATTCTGTTCGGGGCCTGTCCAAAAGTCCTTACAGGATCAGAATTGGGTATAACCGGCCTGTATAGGCAGGACATGCCCTGATTCTGGCCAACTGGATGTCCCGGATCCTGCCCAACTAGCCCAACCTTGGCTCCTGCATGGAGCCATGGAGCCATGGCACCACGGCTCCATGCCAGAGCCCCAATCACCCGCACCACAACAAATGTCCTGTACCCCAATGCCTGTCCCCTGATCAGGCATTCAGAGGCCAGGATCAGGCTGCAGGGAACATACTGGGTCAGACCAAGGTCCATCAAGCCCAGTATCCTGTTTCCAACAGGAACCAATCCAGGTCACAAGTACCTAGTAGTTTCCCAAAAAGACACACAGGTTCCCTAATGCTTGTATTGGAGCAAACAGTGGATTATCTGGGTCCTTTTTAATAATGGTTTATGGGCCTTTTCCCCAGGAACTTCTCCAAACATTTTTTAAACCCAGCAACACTAACAGCTTTTACTACATTCCAGAGTTTGATTACGTGTTGAGTGAAAAAATATTTTCCCTTATTAGTCTTTTTTTTTTTATTGAATATATTTAACTTTTATACAACCAGACTTACACCAACATGTCCAATGTTACAATGATATGCTACCATTCGTGACATGTCTACCCCACCCCCCACATAAGAAACAATAAACAGAACAGAAAATAATATTCATAAAAAAAAACAACCCAACCCCTACACCCCACAGGCGCTCAGCAAGCCTATCTAAATCAGAGTTGACTACAAACATCAGGATAGGTAATCTAACAATCCGAGAAAAAGGAAGCAGAAAGAAAAAGGAAAAACACATGCAAATCTGTTATTTGCTACACCATACTCACATACCTATCCAGAGCAGACCATCTCTCCAACCTCAGAGCCTTCCCCTCAAGAGAGAGGAGCCTGTCTTGTATTTTCTCATATTTGCTGTAAAGGCAAACCTGGGACCACCAGTTTGTCCAACATAACTTTGTGGGATCTTTCCAGTTTGATAAAATCAATTTTAAGGCTATCGACAGCATAAAAGTTAATAAAAAGAAATGTTTCTTCTCCAACGATGGGATCTCTGCTAACGATCGCAGGGTAATTATGTTCCAGGAAAGAGGACAGGAGAAAAGAAGAATCTGCTGTATTCTGGACCATATTGGATCCCAAAATGTCCGAAGAGCGGGGCAATCCAGGAACATATGCCGCACGGACCCAGTTGTCTTCTTACAGGTCCAACAGAGAGAAGAACCCCCCGTATGCCACTTAGCCAATTTTACTGGGGTAATATACGCTCTGTCCGCAAAAAAAAACATAGATTGGGTGAGCGCTGTAGACCTCGAGCTGCGAATTAAGGTCCCCCAGAGGCGACTCCACGTTTGTTGCAGTATTGGAGTCCCCAGTTCTCCTTCCCATATTTTCCTTAGCCCCATTAGTGGCTTTGAGAAATGGGCTCGAAATATTGCGTACAGATTTGACATCCCATCTCTCCTAGCAACAGCCTCTTCCATAATGCTGTTTAGCCCCCATTCTTGATCCAAGTCTCCAAAACACCTCTTTACCCCGGCAATACAGTGGGTAAGTTGCAACCATTGAAAATGACCAGAAGAGGGTAGTCCAAATTCCCTTTGCAGTTTGACGAAAGGCTTCCATGCCCCTCCTGCTACCATCTGTACAACTGTCCAGATTCCACATCTCTGCCAGCTCTCCCAGGCTATTGTAGCCTTGTTGATTTTGAACAAGGGATTACACCATATCGGCATGAGAAGTGAAGGCGGATTTCGTCGCTCAATAATAGAACCAAAACACTGAAAGGCCTCTTGAGTGGCAGAGATAACTCGACCTCCCCTGGGTGATACTGGTCCCTTCATCCCCATAAGCAGAGTTATTGGATAGGGACGGACCAGACGCTCCTCAATCTCCAAAAATATGGCCTTACTTTCTGTCAACGCCGCCGTGGACCAGGCACTGCCTTGTTTCAGTATGATAGCCAAATGATACCAATAGAAATCAGGGAAGTGAACTCCCCCTTCATTTTTGGTTGCCTTAAGCTTCTGTAGAGCTATCCGGGGAGTTTTACCTTCCCATAGAAAGGAGCTAATAGTCCGGTCTAGAGCTTTGTAAACACTGCGAGGGAACATAACAGGAATCATGGCCAGCTTATAATTTATCCGAGGCATCAATACCATCTTAACAGATTCGAGACGCCCCCACCAAGAGAGATGCAGGGGAGACCATTTTAGAGCAAAGGATCTTGCGTCCATCAGCACTTGTTCTTTATTTATCTGAATAGTTTTCTCCAAAGGGGCACAGTAATGCACCCCCAAATACTTTACAGTAGAAGCTTCCCATTGAAATGAAAAATCCTCTATCAAACTCTTATGAGCAAGATGATTGAGCGGAAAGGCGACAGATTTCGCCCAATTAACTGTATAACCCGAAAGCCAGGAGTAATTGTCGATCAACTCCAACAGTGGTGCGAGCGATTCAGGAGATAAGAAAAGCAATAAGTCATCCACATACGCTGACATTTTAACTTGCAGATCATCCACAACTATACCCTTGACCCCTTCATGTTGTCGGATGGCCAATATCAATGGTTCCAATGCAATATTAAACAAAAGAGGCGACATCGGGCAGCCTTGTCGCGTTCCTCTCTGCAGATCAAAAGAGGAGGAGAGACCTCCATTAACCATCACTCGTACAGTAGGTTTAGCATAAAGTACATTTATCATTTCAATAAAGTGCAACGGACAGCCGAACCACTTCAGGGTTCGAAACAAAAAAGGCCACTCAACCTTGTCAAAGGCTTTTTCCGCGTCGACTGATATCCAATGTATGGTGCGTCAACATTATCTGCCACATCCAAGAGATTACACAACACCCGGGCATTATCCGCTGTGGATCTTCCTGAGATAAAGCCACATTGATCTGGATGTATTAATCGCTGCATCACTTTATTTAAGCGGTTAGCCAAGACCGTGGAGTATAATTTGTAGTCTGCATTTAAAAGCGATATTGGTCTATAATTGCCCACCTCCGTAGGATCTCTGCCCGGTTTAGCTAACACGATTATTGTTGCATCAGTGAAGGCTCCAGTGTCACTTGCATGCAGTTGCAGTTTCCTGCAATAATCCAGCATATGGGGCATAAGATCTTTAGCGAAAACCTGGTAGAATTCTATTGGAAGCCCATCCGGGCCAGCCGCCTTACCGCTTTTCATTCCTGTGAGGGCTACCATCAGCTCTTCCATCTCAATTTCCTTGTCCAAGTAGGCACATTGCTCCGAGTTCAACCGGGGATGATCAATCTGCTCCATAAACCGCAAAAACTCTGGCTCTGTACATTCCGTTTCCGATTGATATAACAGCTCATAAAATTTGCGAAACTCAGCCAGGATGTCCTTATTTGCAGTAAGTGTCCCTCCATTTTTCTCCTTTAGAATTGCTATATGAGATTTCTCTCGCTGAGCCTTGCCGCGGGCCGCCAGAATTTTACCGGCTCTGTTGCTCCCACTATAATATCGGGCTCTTTGCTGAAATATATTCCGCTCCACTTCCTTGTTTAATACTGGAATCGTAACTTTTGTAATTGCGTTAATACTGTGGCATTGAATTTTTTCTGCAGGAGCCTCTCTCCGGCTCTTATTTTTTTATCTAAATTGCACATTTCCGCTTTCGCTTGCTTATTAGCAGTAATAGAGAAGCTAGTTATTTTTGCTCTGATCGTAGCTTTAAAGGCCTCCCACCAGGCCCACAGAGAAGTATCCTCTGATAAATTAGTGGCAAAAAACTCATTGATGGCCTGATGTATACTTTGTTTAAACGCTTCGTCCGCTAGCAGCGTTCGAGAGAAGGTCCAGACACGATGGCTGGTATGATCAGCTACCAAGACCAGCTCTAGTGTTATTGCCGCATGGTCCGATATATGTGAACTTAATATCTCCGCTCTCTGGACCCCATGCAACAAAGATTTGGAGAGCAAGAAAAAGTCTATGCGTGAGAAGGAGCCATGCGGATGAGAAAAAAATGTAAAATCTTTTTCTAAGGGATGTAGAGCCCTCCACGCATCAATAAGCCCCAGATCTTCCAATACAGCTTCTAGGACCACCCGGGCCTTGCTTTTCCTATCCACTCTTCCAGGCTTACAGTCCAGTAGGGGATCAAGCACCATGTTGAAGTCGCCCCCTAAAATGACTGGAGAAACTGCCACTTCATGAAGGGCCTCTGCTAAGTCTTGAAAAAACTGTGGGCTACCTGAATTAGGGGCATATATGTTGAAGAGGGCAAATTGCAATCCACCCACCTTCAATATAGCGTTAGCCCAGCGGCCTTCATGATCCGCCCTGGTCGAGATCACCTGAGTATTCAATGCTCTGTTCATCAAAGATATTACTCCTCCTTTCTTCCCCCTGGCGGGAGAATGCGCAACCAATTGGTATTTTCCCGCAGCTACCTTCAGCACCTCTTTAGTTGACAGGTGCGTCTCTTACAGCAGCACTACATCCATATTCAATTTCTGGCATTAGGTGAGAATCTTTTTCCGCTTGGATGGATGGCTGATGCCTTTTACATTTAAAGATATTATTTTAAGGGAGCTCTTGAGGAAAACCTATTAGAGATCTTGCAGTAAAATGAAGGGTCTGCTCCGGATATGTCTTAGACTGGATATGCTGTAGCAAATATAGAAAAATACAAGGCTTACTAAGCGCCACTACACCTCCACCATAGGGGAATAAAGAAAATGAGTGAGACAGTGTGAAAAACATGAATACCGCTGCCCAACCCCATTATATCTATAAACCCTCCCGACAAGCCCCCATCAAATACTCATATCAGCAATATGGGATCTTCATATAATACACACGAAATTCAGCTTGCCTGCTACAAAACGATAAAACTATGAATTAACAGTGCTGGCTACTGTACATCATCCCCTCCCCACTTTCCAACCTTGGTTCCACTGTATTAACTCTTGTAACCATCCCCGCCCCAAGGAACAAAGAAACATAAGAAGAGAAGGCACTAAGAGAAAAAAAAACCCAGTAATACAATCAAAAGATACATTTCACTGCGCTGAGATAGTCCAAGTCCAGACATGAACTGCAGCCCTCTGCCCAAGGGCCCCAACTGCCCTCTGTGAACGCTCTCACAGCCATCTTTGCGGGAGCGCTTGCTCACATGAGCAGAAGATATGCAACTTCCATAGTCCAGACTACCAGTCATTGCATCCTCAATGCTTCTTGACCCTCTATGAATTGGGCAGCCCCCGCTGGATCGTCAAATGCCTTCGATTGGTTGTTTACGGTAATCTTAAGTCGCGCAGGGTAAAAAAGGCCAAACCTCGCCTGAAGCTTTTATAGTCGCGGGCGAAGATTCAAGAACTGTTTCCTCTTAATCACGGTCGACTTGCAGAAATCAGGATAAAATGCTAAGTTTTGACCTTCAAATTTCAACGGCGACTGTGCCTTAGCCGCTGCCAGAATTTGCACTACATGCTGATGTTTCAATATGCAGAAGATAATCAGCCGCGTCTTCCGGTTGTGTAGACCCACTTGTGAAGGCACCCGATGGGCTCTCTCTATTTCCAACGGAGATGAGAACATCAGACGCAGAACTTCAGAGAGTAGACTCGCCACAAATCTAATCATGTCAGTTCCTTCCGCTCCCTCAGGAATACCGACCAGCCTAACATTATTGCGCCGAGACCTGTTGCTCAGATCTTCCAAATTGGCCTCTAGCTGCTCAATTTTCCGATAGGCCTTATTAAGTCTACCAATTTGCTCCTCGTGTGCAGATAGGGCCATATCCATCCTATTCATCCTGCCCGTCAGCCCCTCCAACTGCCCCTTCATGTCCTGTACCTCCGATTGTACCCGGGCCAACGTCTCACCATTGGTGGTCACCAGAGCTCTAACCGCTCTGATTTCTCCCAAGATTTCTCTTGTTACCTCCTCGGAGTCTTTTGCGGCGGCCATCTTAAGTGGAGATGGGGGATCAGCTTTAAGTCTCTTGGAACCTGCGTTCCCGCCAGCCGCAAAGTCTAATTTTGTAGGTTTCCCACTCGCCATGACTCACACTACCAGGCGCCACGCACCAAATACCGGGGGGCCAAATATTTCTGCAAATACTCGCTGGATTCTTGCCGAGGTCGAGCGGAGCAACTCTCCTATGCAGCCATCATGCTCTCCCGCTGGCTCCGCCTCTTTCCCTTATTAGTCTTAAATGGGTTACACTGTAGCTTCATTGCATGTCCTCTAGTCTTTTTACTTTTTGATGCTGTAAAGAATTGATCTATGTTTACCCGTTCCACTCCATTGATATTGCAAAGATAGCCATGAAGGGGGAAGTGATCATATTGGGTGACTTTAATCTACTCAATGTGGATTGGAGTGTTCCTTCTGCAAATCTAGAAAGAAGTAAAAAAATTGTGGATGCCTTCCAAGATGCATTACTTAAACAAATGGTGATAGAATCGACCAGGGAGAGCTCCGATCTGGATTTAGTGCTCTGCAACGGAGATAGCGTGTCGAATATCCAGGTGGGTGCCCATGTGAGCAGCAGCGATCATTACACAGTGTGGTTTGAGATAAAAGCCAAGGTGGAATCCAATCACAGCAAACTCAAAGTCTTAGACTTCAAAAATGCTGACTTCAGTAAAATGGCCAAGTACCTGAAGGAGGAGTTGGTAGGGTGGGAGGGGTTAAAGGAAGTGGAATTGCAATGGGCTAAACTAAAGAAAGCAATAAAAGGTGCAACAGATGCATACATAAGGAAAGTAAATAAAAACAAGAGGAAAAGGAAACCTATTTGGTTCTCCAAAGAAGCTGCTGCACAAATAAAGGCAAAAAACCACAGCTTTCACAAAATTCAGAAGCTTGCAAACAGAGGAACACAGAAAAGAATACAAGATTAAACTAAAAGAGACAAAAAGAGAAATAAGGATAGTAAAATCAAAGGCAGAAGAAAAGATGGCTAAAGATGTGAGGTTTTTTCAGGTATATTCGGGAGAGGAGGAAAATCAGAGGTGGAATTGCAGGACTCAAAAGTGCTGGGAACGGATTCATGGAAAGTGACATTGAAAAAGTGGCAATGCTAAACAAACACTTCTGCTGTTTTCACTACAGAAAATCCTGGAGAAATATCACCTGTGATTTACAAATATACAAATGGAATGGAGTAGATATCACACCATTGACAAAAGATGATGTGTTAGAACAGCATGCAAAACTGAAAGTGGACAAGTCTATGGGACCAGATGGGGTACACACCAGGATACTAAAAGAACACAGAGAAGTTCTTGCAGGGCCTTCAAAGGATGTTTTTAATAGATCATTGCAGACAGAAGTTCCACCGGACTGGAGAAGGGCTGATGTGGTACCTCTCCACAAAAGTGGTAATAGGGAAGAAGTGAAAAACTACAAGACAGTAAGCCTTACCTCAGTGGTGGGAAAAATAATAGAGGCACTCCTGAAAGAGCTAATAGTGGACTTGCTCGAATCCAAAAAGTTGCATGATCCGAGGCAACATGGTTTTACCAAAGGACGATCTTTCCAAATAAATCTGATTGAGTTATTTGACTAGGTGACCAGAGAACTAGATCAAGGGCATGCAATGGATGTGATCTACCTACATTTCAGCAAAGCCTTTGATTCTGTTCCTCATAGGAGGTTTATCAATAAACTCAACAGCTTGTGGATCGGTCCCAAGATGATGAACTGGATCAGAAATTGGTTGACTGACAGACAACAGAGGGTGACGGTAAACGGAACTCACTTGGATGAAAGGAAGGTGATTAGCGGTGTGTCCCAGAGTTCAGTCTTGGAACTGGTACTGTTCAATATATTCATGAGTGATATTGCCAAAGGGCTGAATGGAAAAGTCTGTCTTTTTGCAGATGACACCAAAATTTGCAACAGAGTGGACTCCCCTGAGGGAATGGATAACATGAGGAAAGATCTACAAAAGCTGGAAGAATGGTCTAATGCTTGACAGTTAAGATTTAATGTGAAGAAGTGCAGTGTAATGCACTTGGGAAACAGAAATCCAAGGGAATTTTATGCGATAGGGGTTCGAGAGATTGATGTGCACAGACCAGGAGAAAGACCTCGGTGTGATTGTTTCTGATGATCTCAAGGTGGCGAAACAGTGTGACAAGGCGGTGGCAAAAGGCAGAAGGATGCTGGGTTGCATACAGAGAGAAATTACCAGCAGAAAGGAAGAGGTACTAATGTCACTGTACAAGTCACTGGTGAGGCCTCACTTGGAATATTGTGTTCAGTTTTGGAGACCGTATCTCGCAAAGGATATAAAAACGCTGGAAGCAGTTCAGAGGAAGGCAACCAAAATGATTTTGAGCCTGCATCAGAAGACTTTTGAGAAAAGACTTGAAGACCTAAATATGTACACTCTGAAGGAGAGGAGGGACAGGGGAGATATGATTCAGACTTTTAAATACGTAAAGAGTATTAATGGACAAACAAACCTCTTCCAAAGACGGGAAGCTGTAAAACTAGAGGGCAAAACATGAAGCTGCAAGAGGTAAACTGAAAGGCAATGTCAGGAAATACTTTTTCACTGAAAGGGTGGTGGATGCTTGTAATGCCCTCCCGATGGAAGTGGTGGGGGAAAACACAGTGACAGAATTCAAAATGGCATGGGACAGACACAGTGGATCCCTTTATAGCAATATAGCAACAGGATAAAATCAAAATAAGCATAACTATCTCTTATATTTATTTAGCCAGATTTGTATACCACCTTTTCCTTCAATCAAAGTGGTAGGGGGGGGGGGGACGAGGTAGAACATTTAACAACGGAGGCAAACATACATATATTTGGGGGGGGGGGTTGCCCCAGGAGGGATGATGGTGCTAGATGCTTTTTATTGGCAGGGTGGGAGTTAAGGTTCTTGTTCAAAAGAGGCCCTGAACAGATAGGTTTTGAGGGATTTTTGGAAGTTCTTCAGGGAGGGTGTTCCAAAGGTCCGGCGCTGAAAATGAGAAGGCTCTTCTGGATGTTGATTGCTTCATTTTGTGGTATCTGGCTGGGGTGAGGAGTCTGTTGCTGCCTTGGGTTCTTCTGGGTCTGCTGCTAGTGTCTCTGGTTACTGTGGTTTGTAGTATTTCTGCTGAGCATTGGTGTAAGATCTTCAATATGGTTAGTGTTGCTTTGAATTTTGCCCGTGCTGCTATGGGTAACCAGTGCAGTTGACGGAGCACTGGTGTTATGTGCTCAAATTTGGGTGTGCCTGTGATTATGCGGGCCGTGGTGTTTTGCACCATTTGAAGTGGGTGTACAGCGTTTTTGGGGAGTCCTTGATATAATGAGTTTCCATAGTCCAGTATGGGGGTGATGACTGCTTGGCACACTGTGCGGAAATGTTCTTGGCTGAGTATAGGCTTGAGTCGTCTGATGATCTTGAAATGGTGGTATGCTTTTGCTGCAGTTTTGTTTATGTGAGATTGTAGGTTTAGGTTCATGTCTGTGGTGACACTGAGATACTTTACTTCCTCCTTTCTTACAATTGTCCTGTGTAGTATGTTGATCTCTTGGGGTGGGTTGAATGTGTTGCTCCTGGTAACGAACATTGCTTCGGTTTTATCAAAGTTTACGTTGAGGTTGTTATTGGTGAGCCAAGTGTTCATATGTTTGAGGCAGTTGGTCATTGTTGTTATGTCAGGGGTGCTCAGGTCAATTGGGGTGTACACCATTATATCGTCTGCATATAGGTGATATTGCATGTTGTGTTGTTTGATGATGTTGCATATGGGTTGGATATAGATGTTGAAAAGTAAGGATGAAAGGGAAGATCCCTCTGGTTTTCCTTGCGTGGTGGGAAACTGTGTTGATTTCTTCTGCCTGCATTTTACTTGCTGTGTGCGGTTGCTTAGGTAGGAGGTGAACCATTTCATGGTGTTGTTGCGTAGTCCGATTTCTTGAAGGTATTGTAGGAGTATGTGGTGCGATACCTTGTCAAAAGCAGCAGAGATGTCGATGAAGATTAGTAAGAATCCTTTCTTTATGTTGTCTATCCCCTTCAGTAGGTTGTCGAAGAGGGATATGAGCAGAGTCTCCATGTTAGGCTGCGGTTTAAAGCCATGTTGATGTAAGTCTAGTGGGATGGGGTGGGATGCAAGTCAAATACAACCTTAAAAAAAGGCATGGGGAGAGGTGACCTGCATGGAGCGGAAAGTGCACCTACTCTTGCTGCCTTGCTGGGCAGACTAGATGGACCATACTGGTCTTTATCAGCCATCATATACTATGTTACTATGTTACTATATTCATTAATTTATAGACCTCTATTATATCTCCACTCAACCGTCTCTTTTCCAGGTTGAAAAGCCCTAATATTTTAAGCCTCTGCTCATAGGTAAATCCTTCTATCCTCTTTACCAATTTGGTGGCTCTTATCTGTACCTTTTCTAATTCTGCTATATCATTTTTAAGATACGGCAACCTGAACTGCACACAATATTCAAGGTGTGGTCGCACCATGGAATGATAGAGAGGCATTATAATATCCTTTGTTTTATTCTTAATTCCTTTCCTTATGATTCCTAGCATTTTATTTGCCTTCTTGGCCGCCGCTGTACACTGGGTGTAGGATTTCAATGTGTCATCCACAATGATGCCTAAATTTCTTTCCTGTGTGGTGGTTCCTAATGTGGAACCTTGTATAGTGTAACCATAGTTTGGGTTTTTCTTTCCTAGATGCATAACTTTGCACTTGTCCACATTAAACTTCACCTGCAATTTGAACATCCAGTCTTCAGGTCTGCCCTGCTCACCTGCATCTTGGGTTCCCGCTGGGCTGGTTACCAACATCGGGTGGGGGGGGGGACATATTCCACCTCCGAAATGGAATAAGTCCCCTGTCTTGATTACCGACCCTGGACGTACAGGGCCAACACCGGAATCAGCCCTGTATGTCCGGGGTCAGGGTCCTGCCTATTCCCTGGCCTTGCTCCTCCTCTGGCCCACCCCTCCCTCCCCTGTCCAGAGCTCCCCACACATCTCTGCAGTACATGTGTGTTGCTCCTTGACTGGAATCAGCACCCTGGCATTTAGTGGGGATATACATCTAACCCAGACATATATCCCCACTAAACACAAATTGGAATGACCCCTATAGTCAGATATCTTTCTACAGTGTGCATTATACAAAATGACTACCCAAAAAAATGGAAACCACAACCTCAGGGAATGCGCAGATTCCGAGACTTTGACAAAGAAGCCCTTCTTGAACACCTCACCCTTCTAACGGAATCATCCTCGACAGATGTCACTAAACTAATTGATGACTGGAATAATCAAATAACTTCATTTGCAGTACTCCCCCCAAAGCGAGTATCAAGGCAAAGTTCCTCAGCACCCTGGTACTTAAAAGATATAAAAGAAGTGAAACTTAAACTAAGACAACTTGAGTGCAGATTTTGAAGAACACTAAAGAATGCTACAGCTGACCCTGCCTTACCCACATCTTACAGATCCATCTCCAGTATCCCTCTCCTAGCAAAAATAATTGAGAAAGCTGTCCAGCTCCAACTGCAGGAATTTATGGACTCAAATGCACCTCTGGATGTCCAGCTACACAGGTTCCGACAACATGACAGTACTGAAATGCTTCTGTCTTCTTTACTTGACACTCTGCTTAAAGGAATCAAAAGATCCAACATTCATCCTTATATTCATAGACATCTCAGTGGCCTTTGACTCCATAAACCACAGAAGATTATTCATTTGCCTGGCAGAAATCGTAGTAAATGGGATTCCCTTAAGATGGCTCCACTCATACTTATACGACTGCACACAACAGGTTAAAATACAAAACAGGACCCCAAAATCATTTCAAATTCACCAAGGACTACCTCAAGGATCAGCTCTCTCAGCCCTCTTATTTATCCTATATCCAGCCCATATGTAGCATCCTCCAGAAACACAGGACAATGTTTCATATCTATGTAGATAACATTATGCTGTACACCCCAAATGCAACAAGGAACACAGACTTCTCCACCATCCTCTCTTGTCTCAAGGAACTGACGCAGTGGGCAGCAGAGCAATCACTCGCAGAATGAATTTAAGCAAAACAGAGGCACTAGTGGTGAACAGAGATCTCACCTACGTTCTAATAGAGAAACTTATCTTTAACAACCATGATATCCCCATCAAATCAGAAATCAAATACCTAGGTGTGACACTAGTCAGAAACTCAGGTAGTCACCCAGGAGCGCATGGTTCGGACAAAGGTATCCTTGAAGGATACTACCAAAAGCAGTGAGGTTCCAAAAGGGAGTATAGTAGCCCAAATGCCCTTGAGTAAGGAGCAGACAGAGCATAAAGATTCAAATTACCCCTGCCTACCAATAGCCAGATTAATATGAATAAAATACAGTCTCTAAAATGCTTGTATGCCAATGCTAGAAGTCTAAACAATAAGATGGGAGAGTTAGAATATATAGCACTAAATGAGAGGTTAGATATGATTGCACTCTCAGAAACATGGTGGAAGGAGGATAACCAGTGGGACACTATGATACCTGGATACAAACTATATCGTAATGATAGAGCTGATCAAATTGGTGGAGGGGTTGCGCTCTATGTTAGAGAGGGCATTGAGTCAGAAAGGATTAAAGTTTTGCATGGAACAAAATTTGCTGTAGAATCTCTATGGATTGAAATTCCATTTATGAAGGGGAAGGTGATGGCAGTGGGAGTATACTATCGACCGCTTGGCCAGAATGAACAAATGGATGATGAAATGCTCAAAGAAATCAAGGAAGCTAACAAAAGTCACAACAGAGTAGTAATAATGGGTGATTTCAATTACCCCGGTATCAACTGGGTCAGTGTCACGGCAGGACAAGCTAAAGAGATAAAGTTTCTAGATGGAATAAATGACTGCTTCTTGGAGCAGCTGGTTCATGAACCGACCAGAGGGGAAGCCATACTAGACCTAATCCTTAGTGGAACGCCAGATCTGGTGCAAGAAATAAGGGTGTTGGGACCACTTGGCAATAGTGATCATAGTATGATCATGTTTGATTTAATTAGTGGAGGACAGATAGTAAAGGAATCCACAGTATTACCTTTTAACTTTCAAAAGGGAGACTATGATAGAATGAGGAATATAGTTAGGAAAAAACTAAAAGGAGCGGTTCCAAAGGTTAAAGACTTACAGCAAGCTTGGGTGTTATTTAAAAATACTATCCTCGAAGCCCAGACCAGCTGTATTCCACGCATTAAGAAGAGTGGAAGAAAGTCCAAAAAACTGCCAGCATGGTTTAAAGGTGAGGTCAGAGAGGCTGTTGCTGCCAAAAAAGCAACCTTCAGGAAATGGAAAAAAGAGCCAAATGAAGAAAACTGGAAACAGCACAAGCACTGGCAAGTTAAATGCAAAGCATTGAAAAGGCAGGCAAAGCGGGAATTTGAGAGGAAACTTGCTACGGAAGCAAAAACACGAAATAAAGACTTTTTCAAGTACATTCGTAGCAAAAGGCCTGTGAGAGAGTCAATTGGACCATTAGATGATAGAGGGGTAAAAGGGGCAGTAAGAGGAGACAAGGCTATAGCGGAGAGACTGAATGAATTCTTTGCTTCGGTCTTTACTGAGGAAGATGTAGGGATGTTACCCAAGACTGAAGTGGTATTTAAAGGTGATACTGCAGAGGAATTGAGAGAAATGTCGCTACACCGGGAAGATATATTACAACTATTTGATAAACTGAATAGTAGCAAATCACCTGGACCGGATGGTATACATCCCAGAGTGTTGAAAGAACTGAAATATGAGATTGCAGACCTGCTATTGGTAATCTGTGAACTTTCATTAAAATCATCTGTAATACCTGAAGATTGGAGGGTCGCCAACGTAACACCAATTTTTAAAAAGGGTTCCAGGGGTGACCCGGGAAATTACAGACCGGTGAGCCTGACGTCAGTACCAGGGAAAATGGTAGAAACCATCATAAAGAACAAAATTACACAGCATGTAGATAGTCATGGCCTAATGGGAGACAGCCAACATGGCTTTAGACACGGAAGATCTTGTCTTACTAATCTGATATGTTTCTTTGAAGGTGTGCATAAACAGGCAGACAAAGGTGAGTCGGTTGATATAGTGTATCTGGACTTCCAGAAAGCTTTTGACAAGGTCCCCCATCAGAGACTTTTGGCTAAGCTAAAAAGTCATGGGATAGGAGGCAGTGTACTATTGTGGATCGGAAACTGGTTAAAAGATAGAAAGCAGAGGGTAGGGCTAAATGGCCAATATTCCCAATGGAAAAAAGTGAATAGTGGAGTACCCCAGGGATCTGTAGTGGGTCCGCTACTTTTTGACATATTCATAAATGACCTGGAAAAGGGAATAACTAGTGAGGTTATCAAATTTGCAGATGACACAAAACTGTTTAAAGTTGTTAAAACCCAAGAGGATTGTGGAAAACTGCAGGAGGATCTGGATAAATTGGAAGACTGGGCATCCAAATGGCAGATGAAATTTAATGTGGACAAATGCAAAGTTATGCATCTAGGAAAGAACAACCCACACTATTGTTACACGATGCAAGGCTCCACATTAGAAACCACCACCCAGGAAAAGGATTTAGGAGTCATCGTGGATAACATGTTAAAACCCTCCGCCCAGTGTGCAGCGGCGGCCAAGAAAGCAAATAGAATGCTAGGTATCATAAGGAAAGGGATGGAGAATAAAACAAAGGATATTATAATGCCTCTGTATCGCTCCATTGTACGACCGCACCTTGAATATTGTGTGCAATTCTGGTCACCGTATCTTAAAAAGGACATAGCGTTATTAGAAAAAGTACAGAGAAGAGCCACCAAATTGGTGAAGGGGATGGAAGGCTACTCCTATGAAGAGAGGCTAAAAAGGTTAGGGCTCTTTAGCCTGGAAAAGAGATGGCTGAGGGGAGATATGATAGAGGTCTGTAAATTAATGAATGGAGTGGAACGGATAAACGTGGATCAATTGTTTACGCTATCAGAATATAGAAAGACTAGGGGACATGTAATGAAGCTACAGGGTAAACTATTTAAGACAAATAAGAGAAAATATTTTTTCACTCAACGTGTAATCAAACTCTGGAATCTGTTACCGGAGGATGTAGTAAGGGCTGTTTGTATAGCTGGGTTTAAAAAAGGTTTGGACAAGTTCCTGGAGGAAAGGTCCATAAACCACTATTAAAAAGGGACCCAGGATATCAATGCTTGACCCAGTACAAGCATTGTGGAACCTGTGTCTTTTGGGGATATTGCTAGGTACGTATGACCTAGATTGGCCACTGTTGGAAACAGGATACTGGGCTTGATGGACCTCGGTCTGACCCAGTATGGCATGTCTTATGTTCTTATGTTCTTATAACTCATTCTCCCAACACACATTAAGAAAACAACTGCAGCGACATATCAAAGGATAAGAACCCTACATAACCTCCGCCAGTTGCTTGACCATAACCTATTCTGCACAGTCTGCCAAGCAATCCTCACTCCAATATGGAATTATTGTAGCTCAATACTCCAAGGCTTACCAAAAAGTACACTCCTTCCACTCCAGACAGCTCAAAACTTTGCAGCTCGCTTGATATCACAGACACCTAGACAAGAACATATCACTCCAATATTAACAGAGCTACACTGGCTGCCCATCCAAGCACGAATACAAAACAAATTGATCATGAACACCTTCAAGAGTATACATAACCTAATTGCAGGCTGCTTACAATCTCTCATACCCATACCTACAGACAACAGGCAAAGAGACCAAACCACAAATCTCCTTAAAGTCCCCAAAAAGAAAACAACCAGTAGGCAAGAAACATGCCATCGCACCTTTTCCATATATGGACCTACCTTATGGAATTCCCTTTCAGCTAATCTTAAGGCAACTACAGACCTAAAGGACTTCAGGAAGATGCTAAAAATGTATATATTCCAGAAATGTTATGGGACAGACTGCTAATCTCTTTCACATCCAAAACCCTGAAACAAACCTAAATGACTGTAATATGGACTCTATACTATTCAAAATCAGGGTCATTCTAAACCAAGAAAAATCTGTTTAAACGTACAACATAGATGTGATTGGCACTTGGACGTATAAACGCGATTCTGACAACAAGCAGTTGTACATGTACAAATGAGTTATACATGCGATCTGGACGTGAGCGGAACGGGGGTGGAACAAAGCGGGACATGGGCATTCCTTGCTATGAAAATGTATAACCCATATTCTGTTGAAAACGTGTACATCCATCTTGGATGTCTACATTAGACCTACTAAAACTTGGTATAACAGAGTATGTCTCATAAAGTAGCATTGTCTTGTCCTAGAGGGACATCTATGTTTAAATAAAGCAGGTAGATATCTGGGCTATAAAAGTATCTGGAAACATTCCTCAAGGAAAGGTCCATAAAGGAGACTTGGGGGAAAAAAACTATGTACCCTGGGGGTAAGCAATGTATCATGTTGCTATCTTTTGGGGATGCTACCCTGTAATCGTGATCAAGATTGGCAACTTCTGGAAATTATAGTAGGCTAGATGGACCGCTGACCTTAGGAAAACAAATCAAACTATGTGGAAGCAATAGAAGTCTAATGGTAGCCAAAAAGAGAGGGACCAAAAGAAGGAAAAGAAACATCACCGCATACAGCTGGACATATTATACCACTCTGTGCCCCACTGCATCCCAACAGGAAGTGTGACAGTGACACTACCTGCGTGTCTGCCATAGCATGCAGATGTGCATACCATGATGCACAAAGGAGGGACATGTAAAAGCTGCAGGAGAAACAACAGGCAGTGCCATGGAAACAGTACCAAAGGATACAAATGGCCACAGTGATGGAGGCAGAGGGAAGCACAGAGTCGAGTGGGTGTGTGCAATGACATTTACTGAGTGCACAAAATACATGGAAATGTGCCCAACCACACCCAACCCACACACCCAGGTACCCCCAACAGGCAAAAATGAACACCCCACCCCCAACCCCCCAGCCCCGGACCGACCCCATGCCTACTGTCGCCCCCACGCACCCTGACCTGCCCCAACCCCACCTCTGCCAAGAGGCACGATCAATGCTACTGCTGCCTTTCCCACTGGTCTCCCCATGTGCCTCATGGAAGGGTGGGGAGACCATTGGGGTTCCATACCCCAGAGCACAGGGCTCAGGATGCAGGACTGCCGACTGCTGCTGGATCCCACCACAATTGCAGCCTGTGCAGTGGCCCATGTGGACACACTGCAGGCAGATGGTGGGGCAGAGTAGCTGCGTCAGGAGCCACAGTAGCAGCAGCCAGAGCTGGCGGCAGTCCATGAGGCCCAGCCAGCTGGCCAGAAAGCATGTCAAGACATGCCCCAAGGTGGTCCATGGAGGCGGTCAGGTGGTTCGTAGCTGCCAGCTGGGCTTCCTGGACTTCCAACTGCCACTCCTGGATAGCCAGCTGCTGCTCCTGAGCCACCAGCTATCTCTGGAGGAGCTGGAGCTTCTCTGCCGCTTGTGCCTCCTGGGCCCCCTGCTAGTCCAGTAGCCATTGCACACAGTCCACCAGCTGCTGATAGGCCAGTCTGGGGTGCCGGCCATAGTGTCTGCTGCCACCAGGCTGGGGTTGGGGCTCTGGTAATGGTGCCAGCTGGTCCCCAGAGTCCAGGGAGCTGGCACCCCCTGGCTCCATGGTGGCAGCCGGCTCTGAACCCCTATTTTCCGCCACTTGCTGCAGCACAGGTGTCTGTTCTGCAGACCCCTCTGGTGGCAGTGGTGGGGTTGTTGGCAGTGGTGCGTAGGAAGACCAGACACTGGGACCAGCATCTATGGTGGCATCTATTGAGAGATGCAAGGATGGAGAGCTTAACACGTACCCCTGCAGCCAGTAACCCACCCCCACCTGGGGTGTACCAGTTCACTACAGCCACAGGGACACCATGGGGCATCTGGGAGAGTGAAGGCAAGAACAGGGAGGCCCCACCACCACAGAGTCATCCATTGAGCCAACAGTGGGGGATGCAGTGGGGCCCAGCCCCAATCCAGTGGGGACATGTGTGAGAGGGGCAGTGGGTGGTTCAATGGGCCCCCACACCATGGATGCAGGCATGGGGTAGGGGGCAAGCAGCATGAAAATATCAGCACAGACATGCACTTTGATCCTGTGGGTGCCGAGAGGTGTCCACTCCCTCGATGCCTTCCAGAGTGGCGACATCCACAGTTGCCATTATGCGCTGCTCCACCTCAGTGAGCCTCACTGGCTGGCCATCAGGGCCCACAGCCCATGCTCTCTGGCAGGCCTCCTCAATGTCCCAATTGTTGTGGTAGATGGAATTTAGTTTATGGCAAATGGCCAGTCACCTGCACTGGCGCTCGTAAGCACTTACATGGGTCTCCTCTGTGCCCATCAGGATGCCATGGTTCGCAAGCTCCTCCTCTATGAGGAGGGCCTGCTCCCCCTCGGTAAATTTATGATTCCTAGCGGAAACCTTTGTTGCCATTCTGTATCCAAACATATGTCTCTGATGGAGGCATGTCCACACCATCATTACATGTTTTATAACGGTTAGACGTACAATGGCATATACATCCAACTTTATGGAATTGTGTAATGTTTATGTTTAGACACACGCAGTATGTTTAACTTTACGGAATCACATACATGTTTGTACGTCTAGATGCACGTGGACGTATAAATATGGTATGGTAAAATGTGATATGCATGGACCTGGGTGCAGAGGCCAGGTGTCCTGCACAGGCACACCCCACAGGGCAGGTATTTGTGGACATGTTGCTGTCTGGGGCAGGGACTGACTGGCTTGCACCCATACTTCATGCAATGTTTTCTCATCATGGTTCACTAGGTGGAGTCCTACAGTTTACGCTGTTTAGTTTTTTTTATTAGGAATAAAAAGGAGGTTGTTGTTTTGTGAGGAGCTTGGCTTCTCCGTACAACATTTCCAACAACAAAAACCTTTGCTAACACAAATTAACAAAGCAACATTTGCTTTATTTATGAGCCCTATTGTTTCCTGGCTGTTTATACTGTATTGCAGTTAGGCGTGGCAGGTCCTGCCCCAACCACACATTCCCAGCCCCATACTGTTGTCACTGTTCAGCGGGTGCGCATGTTTGGCTCCCATAGGTGCATGCCAGTAGGTATGCTGTCACTGGTGCCTGAACACCTTGCTATTTGCGTAGAACAAAGGACACCCAGCAGTGCACACATGCGGGTGCCCCCGCTACTAATGGGCATGGTCACGGGTAGATATGCAACCATGCAGCGCTGCGTGGTGGACAAGCCACCCACCAGGTACCCTGGTTGTATGTGTGCAATGGGAGGGTGAAGCACCATTGGTGTAGTGCAGCACCTGTCCCCTACCACCCACAGGAGGCTTGGGGGAACAGTGAGTGGCACCCCTGAGGTCCAGACTGACCATTACCCTGTTGCATTCTCCCACAGGTTCCAGTTGGAGGATGGCCCAAGAGAGGACCAGAGCTGTGATTCCTGCCACCGTACTGGTGATCGCTGACCATGAGCGCCGGCGCACTGCGTGCTACCACCCATATGCCAGGGTCTCCAGGCCCCGCGCCCAGTACCTGGCCATCAGCGATGAGCTGTGCCAAACCCAGTACTGCTTTGATTGTGAGGCTATCCATGCCCTGTGTGAGGAGCTGGGAGCTGGGACCACAGCTCACTGCACAGGCACACAGACAGTACACAGTGCCTGTCCAGGTGAAGGTGCAGCACTGCCCTTCCTGGGGACAGGCTCTTTCCAGTCTATTGTGGCTACAGCAGCTGGGCTGAGCCAGGTAGCATTGTCTCGCACCATCAGCCAGTTCCTGGATGCCTTTGTGGGACGTGCTGTGCAGTATATCACCTTCTCACACCCCCCACAGCAGCAGCAGCAGATCATGCTGGCCTTCCGTGAGATAGCAGGGTTCCTATCCATCCTCAGGGATATTGACTGCACTCATGTGACCCTCCGCCCACCATGCCTGCATGAGGCAGCATACCGGAACTGGAAGGCCTACCATTCTATGAACATGCAGGTCATCTGCAATGCCCGTATGGAGATCCTGAATGTCGTGGCATGCTTCCCTGGCTCCTGCCATGATTCCTACATCCTGGACCAGTCAAGGATACATGTGGACTTCGAAGATGGTACCATTGCCGATGGCTGTCTGCTCAGTGGGTGGAAATAGGATTGCATCCCACACACATGCATAGGGAGGGGGCAGCTACAATCAATGCATGGATACATTGGGGGCTGGGGCTGCACAGAGGCCAGGGCTGACTGGCCCCAGGTATGGGGTGCACTACATGGCATGGTTGCAGCTCACATGCATGTTGGTCCTGTTGAGGTAAAATACACATCCAAAACCCCAAGCAAGGCAGACAAAAACAAAAACAAAAGACAAACAGCAGGTGAGACAGAAAAACCAGGAAAACCAGATGGGATGAAAATATTAGAGGAAAAAAGACCTCAGTAACCCTCCATACCGATAAGGGAGGAAACGAGTCACACATGAAGGGAACAAGTCCCGTGAATCATGAAAGGACTCTCTTTACATCATAGGTCTACCAAAAAAACCTCTAATACCCCACCAGCTGGTACAGCTTAAAGCAGAGCCAGACAAGAAAAAAGACATTCAGCAATAAAGATGTTCAGCGTTAAAAAAAACAAAACTTATCTGAAGTCCAAGAAGGAAATGTCCAAATGTCCAAATATCAAACGAGCCCCAACATGAGCCACGACACCAGATGTTTCGCCTTGCGGCTTCCTCAGGGAGCTTCAACGTGTGGGAACAGCAATTTGAAAAAAAGGACGCTGGCTGAAAAACGCTGACTTAAGAAGCTGTGTGGAGCGATCAGCATTTTTCAGCCAGCGTCCTTTTTTTGGTTTTCCTGGTTTTTCTGTCTCACCTGCTGTTTGTCTTTTGTTTTTATTTTTGTTTTTGTCTGCCTTGCTTGGGGTTTTGGATGTGTATTTTGTTAGATTGGCTCTTTGAGGATTTTTTGAATATAGTTTGACTATGGGTCCTGTTGAGGTGGCATGTGGTGCATGGGTATGCTGACGCTCATATAGCCGGCCATGGCACAACATGTTAACATTACAACCACTGCCCTTCTCCACAGGTGGCAGGGGATACCCACTGAGGGAGTGGCTATCGACCCCCATCATCCACCCATTCACACTGGAGGTGGGCAGATACAATCAGTCACACCAGCTGACCTGTGCCATCATCAAGCGGACATTTGGCCTGCTAAAGAGCCATTTCTGTTGCCTCACTGGTCTGGAGGGGAGCTGCTGTATGCCCCGGCCAAGGTGTGCAGCATATTCCTGGCATGCTGTATGCTGCACAATTACTCCCTACAACGGAGACAGGCCAAACCTGATGCCATGGTCAGTGATCCCAAAGGTGAGGTGGATGACATGGTGGCACCCCAGCCATCACATAGTCCTATCCACCAACGTGCTGTGGTGACAAGGCGGTCCCTTATAGAGACACACTTTGTTTGGGGCAGACTGCCTGTGCTGCTGGGACTCAGGGGTGGGTGGCAGGGCTGGGAAACTGCAGCTATGCCCCATCAGCACAATCCCATTTCAGCCATACCGGCCTTCCGTGTGCCCAGTTAGAACCGGACACATGGAAGGAGCCACAATTCCGATCCCGTGGGGCACCACTAACCCCACAGGACCAGACTCACAAACAGGCCTGTACGTGCAGGCCAGGTACACAAAGCAGCCCAGCCTGCATGTACATGCCTCCTCCAGCTAACCTGGTCTGGCCTGTACAATGGTGCTGTGGCGCCATCGCGTCCAGTTGCCATGACACCACTGCTCAAATGTATGGCTGTGGTCCCCAGCCACTAGCGCTTGTACCAATTCCCCCACAGCCTGACCCCAGATCCTGACTCCCTAGGCTGGGATCAGGCTGCAGGGGGAGGCTCCCTGACCCCACCCACCACATTTCAGCCCCAGGCCTACGGTGCATTGCCACATCAGGGAACGATTCCACCTCAGACGTAGCAGAAGTTCCCCGTCTATGCTGTTGGCCCCAGACGTACAGGGCCAGTATTGGAATCGGCCCTGTGTGCATCTGGAGTAAGCAAACACCCATGACCCACCTTGACATCGCCCCCATCCACCCCTCTGCTGCCCCCATCTACCTTCCCCTTACAACATGTGGGAATGTTAGACTGGATCAGGAGGGGGTGCAGATAGCGGGGATGGACTTCCCAACAGGCCATCCATCCCCATTATTCATGGCATGGACTGGGCCTGCATGTGTACACATCTTGGCCCACCATGCTGTGAGCCATTCAGGCCACTGTAGGCAGTCACCACCCACCCACCCCCTCCCTCCCTCTGCCATTACATGCCTTCTGGCCCCAGGTGACCTGGGGTCATAGACCATCCACTGCCCCCCTTTCTCCACCACTACCCTGACTCTTTCCCACCCCTGCCTATTTAAACATCTGCAATGTGATGCACAGACAGGTGTGCCCAAGAAAGTGATAGTAGTGTTCCATTAGCAGCAACAGCATAGTGCCCATATATGTAAGGACTCTACGCTGATGGTTCATATGGGGAAAAGGAGGATGCATGTGGGTCACATAGTCAGGGCAGCTGGTGCACAGGATGAATGAGGCAGTTGCCTAGGTGGCACATAGGAACACCTGAAAATATGCAGACTGTTTCAGAAGAACATCCATCCTGTGTCCAACTCTGGCCAATCCAGGTCACATGTACATAGCTGGTTCCCCAAAGGACACACTGATTCCACAGTGCATGTATTGGGTAAGCAGGGGATATTCTGGGCCCCTCATTAGCAATGGATTCTGGACTGTTCCCCAGGAACCTGTCCCAACATTCCTGGGACCCAGCCACATTGACAGCCTTTACAACATCCTCTGGAAATGGATTCCAGAGTTTGAATATGCATTGACTGGGGAACCATTCACTCCCCATAGTCCTCAATAGCTTACACTTATACCAAATTGTATGTCCCCTATTCCCTCTAGATTTTGATGGCATAGACAATCAATCTATGTTTATGCTATCCACTCCGGGCAATATTTTATAGACCTCTAACAAACACTCCTCAGCCTTCTGTTCCCCAGTGTCTTACTTCAACAAAGGCTAACACACCTTGTTAATGAAGACGTGCGTTTATTTATAATACAAAGCAGGGATAACTTGAATTTCACTTATTTAACTTCTTAATTCGTACTTATTTAGAAAGGCAAGTAATTCATATATCTACCTATGATTAGTTAAAAAGATATCTGGAAAACTATTAGAATAAAAGCACTTAATTACAGAATAGATAACTAGAAAGATAATTACAGAAGAAGAATATACTTCACCGAAAGAGATTTACTTCATCCCTGTCACACTTCGATTGAATGGATCCCTGATTCAACCAGACAAGAGAGACTTCTCAATCGGGAGTTTCTCTAGGCAATGCGTCCATTCCTAGATGAATCCATTTCTCTCTCTGTCTAGCTGAAAACAGGTACCCATTTTATCCAGTTGCAAGAACAATCCAGTTATTTCCTATCATGTGACACATACGTAGTATAGAGTCAGTTATCCATTAAGCACATCCAAGACACTGGCCAGGTGCTTGAAAATGCTCAAGGGAACCCCCCACCCCCCCTGGTCTACATTACAATTGATGAATTCTTAGGAGAAATGTTTCCAAGGCAAGGTGAATTGTCCTGTTTTGTCCTGTTAATGGGTTTCAATTTGTCTGCTAGTAGAAAGGCTCCTAGGTGAAGTGTTCTTTTGTTCTCTGTAATGGGTCTCCATTTGCTTGCTAGGAGAAGGTCTCCTCCCTGATCTTTCCAGTATCTGTAGTTATGTAAATTGTTTCAACAGTTTCAAGTGCCCCTATTTACAGTTGAGGCATATTCACTACTGAGGCATAATCAATAGTCAAAATTCATCTGTACCACATTCGGTCCTTTGACTATTGATTGTGCCTATAAGATACTGGTAACATTGTGGGGACTTTGGGTGGATGAAATATAGTAATGAAACTGGGTATGCATTGAATAAAACAACATATCATAATTAATAAACAAATACAAATAATAATTCCCCCAATGATTTGTCTGAGGCTACCCATACTGGGCAGCCATCCAAATACCCAATCCCACCATTAACATCAATGTCCTTGGCAATTTCTTGTTGCATCTTTAGTTGTTGGCATTTCGGTATTTCATCAGGATTACATGTCATGTTATAACATACATCGCCTGGGGCGATATTATGGGTGATTATTTGAGTCATGTTATCCCAAAAATTGAAATTAGTGGGACAATCTCTGCAATATTCGTATAGCATGGGGTGTGTCCTTATATCTTCTTCATTTGCCCAACTGTCATTTTGTGTAGCTTTAAAATAGTACAACAAAACTCGAGCTGGTGTGGGTATTGCAATCAAACATGTAGTTAACAGATCCACTGGATTACGCATGTCCGAAAGGCAAAAGTTAGAAATATTTAAAACTTTTCGGGCTAAATAAGTCCAGATATTCTGAGGTGGTTCTATCGCATCTGCTAAACGCTTGGGCAAGTGTAATTCGGGTTGGGTTACCACTTGCACTCTCCAGTAATAGACTTTCCATGTACCAAAGATCAGGCTGGTAATGAGTGCCCATGTCACTACATGGCATATGAAAGCTTGCTGGAACCGATCCCGGTCCTTGATAGAAATATGCTGGTTCATTGGTTCATAAGGTGTAGAGATAACCTATAATGAAAAGACATCATTTTATTCTCGCAGGTAACATTTGTTTGCTGGTATATATTCCCACTTTTCTTGTCCAGGTCTCATAATCAATATTATGTTATCATTCCCAGTGGCAATAACTTCTGCCTGCTCAGGTGGGTGATTTGGTGATTGTACCCAAATCCTTGCCCCGGTGTTTAAATTAGCAGATCCAAATCCAGCATTGCCTCTAACTGTTAGAGCAGTGGGGGCACTCCCCTTCTTTACTACTCCTCCATAAGTGGGGATGATAAGTAATTGGGCCACTCTGTCCCCAGTCTGGATCATTAAATCTGAGTTACCACTGTTCATTAGAATAATTTTTATCTCTCCTTGATAATCTGCATTAATCACTCCTCCAAGTATTTGTATGCCTTTCAGGGCCAATCCAGAGCGAGGGGCAATTAACCCAAAATGCTCAGGTGGTAACTGGACTCCTATTCCTGTTTCTATTAATTGCAAATCATGGACCTTTATTCTATATTCCTGCAGAGCATGTAAATCTAGTCCGGCTGCCTCTGGTGTTGCCCAATATGGGGCTAAGGCACCTTCTTTAATTTCCCAATATAGAATAGTGTTAGTGGCTACATAAGATTTGATTTGTAATGCGGGAGTCAACATCCTCATTAGAGGAGTTTCAGTTTCTGCAATTGGTCTATTGTTAAGGATCTGTAGTGCTGCAGATAAATGATCTCTCCACTTTTGCAGGGATCCTTCCCCTAATTTCCTAAGATGTTCTTTGAGCAATCCATTCATTCTTTCTATAAGTCCTGCAGCTTGAGGGTAATAGGGTATATGAAATATCCATTCAATGTTATGCTGTCTACTGTGATCCTGTACAAGCCTCCCTTTAAAATGAGACCCATTATCACTTTGAATCTGAAGAGGGATCCCGTAATATAAAGTAATGAGGTCTAATGTTTTAATGGTGTTAATCTGCGTAGCCCTCTTACATGGATATGCCACTAAATACCCGGAATATGTATCCACAGCCGTGCATACATATTGACATCCCTTACTGGTAGGTAGAGGTCCTATGTAATCTATTTGCCATATCTGGCCTGGTAGTTTTCCTCGCCCTAAATGGCCATACACTATGTGTGGGACAGACCTGTGCTGTATATGCTGACAAATTGGGCATTGCAAGATAATTGTTCTAATGGCATCTAAGGGGATAGGGATTCCCCGTGTTTGTGCCCAGCGGAAAGTAGCTTTTTCACCTAAATGCCCACATTTCTGGTGAGCCCATTTTGCCATGCCCAGCAAGTCAGATTCTTTGGTGTCTGTTTGTGCTTCAGCAATTTTAGCTTGTTCATCAGTAATAGAGTTAAACCATCTGTCTAACGAATCAATAGCACAATGAGCATCTACATGATACACAGTTACCGTACTTAAAAGCAACATTTCCCAAATTTGCTGCCACAGTTCTTTTCCCCAAATTTCTCTTGAATGCATCTCCCAATTATTTTGCTGCCAGGTAGGTAGCCATGTGGCTAAGCCATTGGCTACTGACCAGGAATCAGTGTAAATATGACAAGTCCCTGGGGTCTCTTGTTTTAAAGCCTGAAATACTGCATAAAGTTCAGCATATTGGCTACTTTTTCCCTTCACCTGTAGTTGTCAACAATTTTTTAGTAGTGGGATTGTAAGACACAGCCTTCCAACACCTTTTATTTCCCACATATTTAGCAGACCCATCAGTAAACCAAACATGATTTCTCTGTTCTGAGGTTAATTGTACAAATGGTTGTCCCCACTTCACTGGAGACTCTGTTGCTGTTAATTCATGATTTGGCAATTGCATGGTCTCAGTGTCCTTAAGAGGGGCTTGAGCTACCCTTTCATGTAAGGTAGCAGTTCCCCCTATACCAATTTTAGCTCTATCCTGAATATACCATTTCCATTTGATTATGCTTGCTTCTTGTGCATGTCCTATTCTGTGTGTCTTGGGGGAGCTCATTACCCACTGCATAATAGGAATTTCTGGTCTTAACATCACAGTGTGTCCTATGGTCACCTGTTCTGTATCCACCAAAGCCCAATAACATGCTAACAACTGTTTTTCAAAAGGGGTATATCTAGTCCCTGCTTCAGGGAGCTTCCTTGTCCAGAATCCTAGAGGTACTTTTTTCTTTCCCTGTTTCTGCCATAAACTCCAATTAGCATACTGTTCTTGTACTGATACATTGAGCTCGAGTTCCCCAGGTTGAACAGGCCATAAATCTAAGGCTTGCTGTATAGCTTGTTTAGCTAGTTCAAAAGCCTGCTGCTGCACATCTCCCCATTCAAACTCATATTTCTTCCTAGTTATTTTATACAATGGTGCCAGTATTTGACTCAAATGGGGAATGTGCTGCCTCCAAAAGCCAAACAGTCCAATACATTTCTGGGCCTCCTTTTTGTTTCGAGGAGTATTAAATTCCATTATTTTCTGTTTGGCTTTTGGGAGCACTTCTCTATGACCCTGATGCCACTGTATGCCCAGGAATTTTACTGTCTGGGCTGGTCCTTGAATTTTTGCAGGGTTAATTTCCCAACCCTTCTTTTTCATGTGTGCAATGAGAGCTTCAAGATGTTCCTGCACTATCTCTTGTGAGGGCCCCTGAACTAAAATATCATCAATATAATGTGAAATTTGTACCCCATCCGGAGGTGGGAGTTCATCTAAGTGTTCTGCTACAATCCTGTGACAGATAGTGGGGCTATGTAAATACCCCTGGGGAAGTCTAGTGGGACAGTACTGTCTACCCTGCCAAGAAAATGAGAACTGCTCCCAATTCTCCTCCGAAATTGGAATAGTAAAAAATGCATTAGCCAAATCTATGACAGCATACCATGTCCCTGCGTGTCTTTGAATATTTTCAATAAGAGTAATTGTATCTGGTACAGCAGCAGTCAGTGGAGGGGTATACTTATTCAATTCTCTATAATCAACTGTCATTCTCCAACTGCCATCTGATTTCTTTACCGGCCACACCGGATTATTCCAGCCAGTGGTAACTGGCTTAATCACCCCTGCTTCTAGCAATTCCTGAATTGTTTCTCCTATTTCCTGATGTCCTCCCGGGATCCTATACTGCTTCATACTCACCATTTTAGTGGCGGGGGGCAGCTTTACTGCTGGCATTTTAAGATGTCCTACAGTAATAGGTCTAGCAGACATGTAAAGTTTGATGCCAAATTGGTATTGTTCCTCATCAAGTATCAGTGTCAACCCTTTTAATATGTCTATCCCAATTATATACTCGGGAATGGGAACAATTAACACCGAGTATTTTCTCTTAGGTAACTGACCAATTTTCATTTCCAATGTGGTTTGTACAGCATCTGTTTTCCTTCCTCCCAGCCCAGTGATTGTAACATGCTGTCCTCTGAAATGTTTTGGATTTCCATAAATTAAGGTGGCCTCCGCTCCAGTATCTACTAAGGCTCGGACCCTCTGATTGTTCTTATGTTTCCAAAAAATGTCTAAATTTACATGGGGTCTCATGTCTTTATGAGTCCACCCTTCAACTGGAGCTTGGCCTACTTCCTATTCTTGAAACAAATCCTGTGCCCATGAAAGATCAGGGTATAAGTCAGAAAGTGGTGCTGTGGGAATAACATTTGATCTTGCTTCTCTAATCTCACCCTCCTTCCTTTTCCCCTCATTCTTTCTCTCCTCTTCATTCACTTCAGAATTTTGTTTACTCACATTCCTATTTCCACTTTTCTTATACAGCCCTCTTTTCTTATATATTTCCCACATGCTCTGTGTGTCAATTCCATCAATCTGTTCCTTTTTAACACCATCTTTAAGGAGAGCAGTAAACATATCTTTCCTGGATACTCGGTTGTTTATATTTCCCTTCTGTCCTTCTGATCTATTCTCCCTTCTGTCACCAGCACTGTACTTTGGACCCCACTCTCCCAATTCATCTAATTGTCTCACTGCTTCTATTACTTCTGATAAAGGATTCCCTGTTTGATTTATCAGTAAAGTCATAATAACATGTTTGTAAGCTGGTGGAGCCAAACGTATAATCTTATTCCTCATTGATGCAGTCATGGCACAATTCATTAACTGATCAGCTTGCCCTATAAAAATAGCAGTTTTCATGCCTTCCTCTTTAATGCGCTGAATAGCGTCACGCAAAGCAAACCATTGTTTATCATTTGGGGGCCAATCAGCTTCGGCAGGAAATTTAGCATTACATCCTTCTACTGCCAGTTGGAGTAAATTAGTCATATTTTGTGATATGTAATTACGAAACTGCTCTTGTATCACAGGGTCAACACTAATTAGACAAAATTTCCTAGAATCACCATGATCTAGCTGTACTCCTGCAGCTCCAGTTTCATAAATACGCACCATCCAGGTAATCAGTGATTCCCCAGGTTTCTGCCTAAACCTGTCCTGGATATCATTAATCTCTTGTTGATTAAAATCCTCCACAGTATCTAGATTAACTCCTCCAGGATTTTGGGGAGTACTCTGCACTTTCCTCCTATAAATCGGTTGTGCCTGATAGTTTTCATTACTAACTCCTTGCTCTTCCTCAGAGTTAGATGATTCAGTAGAATCCCAGATATTACCATCCCAGTCATCAGGATTCCAATTTACACCTGCTTTAGCAATAGACGTGTGCACTTTCTTTTTATTTACTCTCCCCTTTTTTTTACGATATTTATACTGGGCCACCCTGACAGCTGCTCTCTCAGCAACCTGCTGATAAGTATCTAATTTATCCGTCAACAAACGGATTTGGCATTGTAGCATTGTTATCATATTTTGTAAATCACAATTCTGTTTTTCAAGTTGCTCAATCAAATCTACTTTGCTGGATTTTGTCTGATGTATCTTACGATATGCAGACAGCAAAAGCCAACCTCTCCTCCCCAACACACTCAATTCTATCCCTTTTTCAACAGGTATTTTTTGCAAGCATGTAAGGAGATTTACAGGTTCCGCATCTTTTAAAACAGATTCCCAATTCTCACTTAGTCCTGAATTGCAAGACCATTCTCTAGCTAACATTTCATAAGGCGCCTGATCCCATCCGGGGATATTTACAAAATCTTTATCTTCCTTTACAGTCTTTGTACTATTTACATTTTTTACTCTTCTTTTCAACATTGTTATAGCCTTTCTTTTTATCGCACCCCACTTCTGGTACCAAATGTCTTACTTCAACAAAGGCTAACACACCTTGTTAATGAAGACGTGCGTTTATTTATAATACAAAGCAGGGATAACTTGAATTTCACTTATTTAACTTCTTAATTCGTACTTATTTAGAAAGGCAAGTAATTCATATATCTACCTATGATTAGTTAAAAAGATATCTGGAAAACTATTAGAATAAAAGCACTTAATTACAGAATAGATAACTAGAAAGATAATTACAGAAGAAGAATATACTTCACCGAAAGAGATTTACTTCATCCCTGTCACACTTCGATTGAATGGATCCCTGATTCAACCAGACAAGAGAGACTTCTCAATCGGGAGTTTCTCTAGGCAATGCGTCCATTCCTAGATGAATCCATTTCTCTCTCTGTCTAGCTGAAAACAGGTACCCATTTTATCCAGTTGCAAGAACAATCCAGTTATTTCCTATCATGTGAGTCAGTTATCCATTAAGCACATCCAAGACACTGGCCAGGTGCTTGAAAATGCTCAAGGGAACCCCCCACCCCCCCTGGTCTACATTACAATTGATGAATTCTTAGGAGAAATGTTTCCAAGGCAAGGTGAATTGTCCTGTTTTGTCCTGTTAATGGGTTTCAATTTGTCTGCTAGTAGAAAGGCTCCTAGGTGAAGTGTTCTTTTGTTCTCTGTAATGGGTCTCCATTTGCTTGCTAGGAGAAGGTCTCCTCCCTGATCTTTCCAGTATCTGTAGTTATGTAAATTGTTTCAACAGTTTCAAGTGCCCCTATTTACAGTTGAGGCATATTCACTACTGAGGCATAATCAATAGTCAAAATTCATCTGTACCACACCCAGGTTGAGGAGACATGACAATGGCAGGCGGTGATGGGGTTCCTGGAGAGGCAGATGATTGTGGGGAGGATGTGTGGCCATCCATGTATGCCTTTGCCCCCCTCCCCCCCCCCCAGGCTCTGTACCCTAGGCACCCTCCAACCCGGATGTTTGGTGGCCTGGGACTGCATACCACCAACACTGATAGCACATGGGCATGCCAGCATGGTGTGGGGGGGTTGGCAGAGGGAGCAGCAGCACCCGCCTGCAGCAGACCAATGCCATGCCCTTATCCTGTGCACTATGCGCAGTGCAACATGTGCCAAGGTCTGTCAGATGGGAAGCATGTCATCCCCAGGGACAAATGTAATCATGTGGCAGCACTGTGGTGCACGCCACACAGTTGGCATTGTATATGAGTGGAGGGCTATGGGTTTGGGTCCTGGCTGTAGATTATGCAGTGCATATCCCTATGGCACATTTTTATCCCACATTGGACATACAACACCAACATGTGCAACACCCAATGAATCGGCCAACAAGGGTACAAACACCCACAGAGACAGGCTCCACTATCCTTAGCTGGATGGAGAATGAGGCTGACAGCACCAGGCCACTGAGCAGCCATTAACATTAGAGTGCACTACTAGCCCCTGCACAGTGGCCACACCTTAACAATGCCAGAGCTGAGATTGGGACCAGAGTGGCAGGCAAAAAGTCAACCATCCTCATTTTTGCACAGTGCATCAATGGGAGCATGTGTGTGTGTGTGTGTGTGTGTGTGTGTGTGAGAGAGAGAGAGAGAGAGTGTGTGTGTGTATGTCTATCCATTGTTTTGTGGTTTTCCACACCTCACTGAGCCTTGCAGTGCATAAGCCAGGGGTGGCCAACTCTGGTCCCGGTGAACCACAATCCAGCCAGGTTTTCGTGATATTCCTAATGAATATTCATGAGATATATTTGCATCTACCACCTCCCTTTGGAGACATTGTGGTGCACCAGGACTGGAGTTGGCCACCCCTGGCCTAGGCTGTTTCAGCGTTAGCCTGCAAATGTTCATGATGAGGAGCAGATGCAGTATGACTGCACTTGCTGTGGGTGAATGTTAGACCTCAGTGGCTGGGATGTTCCAGGCCTACTCCTAGTTTCAGTGATAGGGCCATGGTAACAGCCCCCATGTAGGTCTAGATGCTAATACTGCCCCTCCCCCATAGATGGCTGTGATTCTTGCCCCAATGAATTCCAGTCATTGCAATGAACAAAGGTATTAATATGCACTGTTCTAGGTGGGTCCCTATCAGAAAGGGGCAGAGCACAGGACCAAATGTGACTGACATATCACACCGCAACCAACACCTACCATCTACTGGCTGTGATGGGGATCTGTGGTACAGGCAGCAGAGACTGTATCTAGTACTGCAGGTACTGGGGACCTGGTGCTGGGCGCCCATCCTTAACCTCAGGGTGACCACAGAAACTGCTCAGTGGCACGGTTTGTATCTGTTCTATGCTTGTATCACACACTATCAGTGTATCTTACATATCGCCTGAGGTGATGGATATGTGCATTCTCCATCTGGGGATCATCAGTAGACTGCTTTTGGGCATCTGCACTGCATCATGGGTACTGGTGGAGGCTACCTTATGCTGGCACACACAGCAGACGTTCTAGGCAGTGACCTGCAGTCTCTTTGTATCCAACCATTGCTGTATAGTGAGGTGTGGAGGTGTAGCCTACTGATAAGTACAAAGTCTCCATAAGCAGGGGACAGGGGTTCAATTCCTATTTGTCCTTTCTTTGTGACTGTGTTACTCAGATCATTTCCATGCCTGTAACTTCACACCAGGTAAACATTGGATACAAGAGTCTCAGAATCCAAGGAGGTAGGGGTAGTGGTAAAAGTTAACTGCAAACCAGGTCCGATCCTCCTCACATCAAGAGCTCTAACATACTCCTACCAATCGCCTGTTCAATATAACTCCATTTTATTAAAGCAGTGAGCCCACATCAACATTGTCAGTAGTAGCTGCCCCCTGCAAACTCTCAGAGCATATCACATGTGAGTATAACCAAAATAAAGGTACACCTATCTTCCCAAGCCACTGCCATCTAAAGGCACCAAGACACCGCTGATACTCCTGCTGCTGGAGTATCAGCAGCAGAATTTTCAGCAGCAAGAATCTTCAGCGGTGCTTGGGGGCCTGTAGAAGGCAGTGGCTTGGGAAGATAGGTGTTCCTTGTTTGGTTTGCTCGCATGTGTTACGCTCTGAGGGTTTGCAGGGGGCAGGTACTACTGATAATGTTGATGTGGAATCACTATTTTAATAAAATGGAATTATATCGAACAGGCAATTGGTAGGTGTATTTTAGATCCGTTGATTTGAGGAGGATTGGGCCTGGTTTGAAGTTAACTTTTACCATTGCCCCCGCCTCCTTGGATTCTGAGGCTCTTTTCTACTTCCATATCCACTGTTTACCTGATGTGATGTCTTGCAATATTCATAAGCTTTACATTCTGGAGGTGATCTTTTTGGGCTTGTGCATGCTGTACTGCAGTATCATGGGATGGGGGTGGTAGGGGTTATACGCAGGTGACATATGCAGGGCTGTTTCTTTGTAGACACAGTGGTGGCTGCATGGGGCAGTTTCCCATTGGAGGTGGTGCTGTTGTGGACAGTATCAGACTTCATGGGACATGGGGCAGATACAGGGTTCTCAGGGGACTGGTGTGGTGATTGGTAGTGGGGGGCAGCCTAGGCCAGCCATGTGTTGTCTTTACTAGCACCATGTCTCTATGTTTCCACTGTGGTGTGTTTTGGCCGACAGTATTGGGCCATGTTGCTGCACTGTTACACACAGTAGGTTTTTTTCACTGTGTTGCGGTTTCCTTTCCATATGTGCTTCCCTTTTGTCCATTCTGCATTTTTACCACCTTGCTTTCCTCTTGAACATTGTGTTTCTGTTTGCCTGTTTCCTGTGTGTGCCCTGTTTTGTGTGTTTACTGTCATTTGGTTGTGTGGTGGGTCCAGCTTACCCTCTGTTCCTTTTTGCCCTTGCACTTTGCAGCTACTTCCTGGCTCTGCATTGTTCTTGTCCCACCACATGCATTTCCTCTGCCTCATCCCTTTCCTGCTTTGCCCTACTTATTGCGCTAGGGTGGTCCTAATCTTTTCCCAACCCCTGCGTGCTGCAGCTAGGGCTGGCCATCTGTGTCCCATTGGGAGCAGTGCATGTTCATTCACAGAGCAGGCAAGTCTCAGCTTCTGAGAAGTTGACCTGCCTCGTTGCCATTTTCCATGGGTCTGCTGGCGGCGGCGGAGGGGGTGGGGGAAATTACTGTATCCTGTTTACTGTCACACGTGGACAATTGTGCAGGTGGAGACTTTTTGGGACTACACGCCTGCGTCGTGGTGGGGTTACACGTGTTACTTACACGCAAACGGGACCACTATGTGCAAGCTGCACATTTTCTGGCAAGACATATAACTCCGTATTCTGTCACGCAGTAGAATCGCGTCTACATTTCAGACATACACGTTTTGAACGTATACAGCCGCCCTGCACGTCGTTCTCAGAATCGGGCCCAATGTAAATAGTTATCAGCCCACAGATCAGATAGTAATTATCTAATTGTCTAACGGTTAAACTCTAAATAGTTAATTGCACTGGGATTCAAATTGCATATAACCTGTTAATTGTACCATGCTCTATGTAACTTTTCTTGTTTAGGTTCGATGTAAACCACCTTGATACCACTGAAAGGCGGTATATAAGAAATGATAAATAAAGAAATGTGAAGGGAGTCCTGGGGTGAGGGAAAGAGATGGAAAGCTTTATTTAATGTACTGTGCTCTGTAGATTGTATAATAAATGCCATGTAAACAAACCCTTTATAATCACTTCCTGAACAAAGCTTCTTTTTTGTGTCATGGAAACAAAGGACCCAGTGATTCAAAAGAAATTCTTAACTATAATGTGTTTTCCAAAGACAATTATTCTGTGGTCAAAGTTCTTGAAATGTGGCAAAAGTAAACCATAATCTCACTATAATTCAGCAAAGACGTACATGCATATATTGGGCATATGGGCCTGATTCATCACAATCTTTTCCCATAGACACAGAAAGGGAAAAATGCCTTAGTTAGTGTATGTGTCCCACAGTAAGACAAACAGAAAAATAGCTAATTTCAATCTTATGTGAATTTAGTCATTTCACTATCATTATGAAACTATAGTGTTGTCATCTGATACCATATAGCCATATATTCTGACTAAAATGATAATCTTTCAAAGACTCTTTAAGCTATTTGGTTATATAGTTGGATGCTGCTTTTTCCACATAATAGAAGTAATGGTATAAGGAACTGCCTATTTTTAAACACCAAGGGGCATGTTTACTAAAGTCCGCAAAATAGCACCCCGCAAAATAGCGCACGGCAACGCAGCACTGAAACGCGCAGAAACGCGTTTAAACGCCCCGCACATGTGCGTGTCACCCCCGCACAGGTACGCGGCTCACTAACGGGCCCCGTACAAGTGCGGCCCGCAAATTTCTGATAGAGGCGTGGAACGGCGAAAGGAGGGCGGAGGAAGGCTCCGGAGGGGCGGAGGGACGGGGTCAATGGGTGGAGAGTGGGAGGGGAGAGGCTCCCCGCACAGTATCGGGCCCGAATTTGCATGTAAAAACTACCGCGAGTGAAACACTCGCGGTAGGAAGCATTTAAAGGGAAGAGAAACCATTTCCGTCAGCAATGTACAGGAAAACCGGGGAAACCAGCAAAACGTGAGCAGTGTGATACATGTGCACAGCACAAAAGTGCAAATACAAATAGAAAATGACCACAACAGAACTATTAAAAACAGTAATTCAGCTGGGGAACAGTTATAGTGATGGGCAAATACAGAAAACACACCCAGCAAAGCTCCAGAAAAAAGAAATGAACTTTTGAAGGGTTTACGGAGCCGAGTCTCTTCCAAAAAACATTTCCTTTGTTTGGAGCTTTCCTGGGAGTGTTTGGTATGGTTGCCCATTAATATCACTGTTGCCCAGCGCGGTGATATCTTGTCCCCCATTTCCCGTAGCCATTTCCGGGGTTTATGTGCACGTCTGTCACCAGACAGGGTGCATATGCCCACAGTAAAATTGCATAGAGCAGGGTTTGTGACTCCATTCTGCTAAGCTTACTACCTCCAGGGGCTGCACTGTTTCTGTGGCCATAGTGTGGTGCAGCGGACAGAGTCAGTACCTCTAGAACCAGAGGGTCAGAGGTTCAAAGCCCAGCTGGGGTACATGCCAGCCCAATCCCTATATTTTACCCACCACTGAACACAGATAGCGCAGACACCCCTGTATTGCAGGGAACATAAGCATGGGGAGAGCACCCATATTTTACCCAACAACGCGCACACACACCACAACAATGGGCATTACCTACAGCCAAGTCACCCAAATGCAGTCCCGTACTGCCACATTGCAATCAGGTCATCTGCTTTTTCTGAGAGAAGCTCATGCCAGCATGTTGGCGGACGAGGACATGTGGTGCAGGGGGCAGTGGCTGCTAGCCACAGAAGACAGAGGCCCAGTCATGTGCAGGCTGGCACAGTCCACTGCAACACAGGCCCTACCGGATCCACAGTCATGGACATTCCAGGGAAATCACCCAATCTGTGGATACACGGTGGTGCAGTGCACACAGACACTGTATACAAGAGCAGAGGGTCACAGGTTCAAAGCCCAACTGGGGCAACCACTAATCTTTTTCCCCCAATTAAACAGTGATAGTAAGGGCACACCTTTCCTGGGGAGGACATATGCAATGGCAATACGTCTATCTTTACCCCACTGAGCACACACACCATGAACAGGGCCAGTACCCAGAGCAGAATCACACAATGCAGTCCTGGTGGGGCACACACCAGTCAGGTCCCATGATGGCACTCATACAAATGCCTGTGCTGTATATCTATGCACCACACCCATGGTATGTAGATGTAGCTCATGCATATCCATGAGGGACAGCAGGAAAACCAGAACAGTGTGATGCAAACCTGGACTGGAGTTGGGAATCTGTGCCGTAAAGCAGCAGCCATCAGGGGCAGACACACCCACACCCACACCCACAGGCCTCATTGACCAATGTCTCCTGGAGAGGCAAACCATTGAACCCTGCATGTCCTACCAATGTCACCCTACACCTGAGGTATATGATACACAGCTCTGAGATGTTTGCTAGTTCCACACATACTGCTAGTTGACCCCATCCGAACAATCTGTTAGGTGTTTGCGGTGCGTGCTCCAGGCCTGGCCTCTGATGCTGTTTACCACCCTGGGGAGTGGCCACCAGCTGTACTGCCTACCATATCCATGCCTTGCCGTGCTCAGGAGCGGTCTTGGTGGGCAAGGCTGATTACCTTCTCAATAGTAGCACCATGATGGCATAGGTGTGGAAGTGTGTGCTTGTCTATACCGTGGGTGTTGGCAGCAAGCCCCTTCCACAGCCCACACTGCCAATGTGCATGATGAGGTGCACGGTACCATGGGTATAGCCAGGACAGGGTGGCCTGGGCAGGATGCATCTGCACCGGGCATAGGGCACTGGCAGGGACACTGTAGTGTCCGGCCACCACCTACACAGACAGGGTGGCCAAAGCATGTCCTTCTGGGAGATCACGCTCACCCTGACTGTGCAGTGACCACAGCATGGCTAGGCACCCCCATAGTGCTGTACAGTCTTTCTCTCATGTGATACATATGGGTATCTATTTGGGGCCCAGTCACTGAGTTATCTGCTTGCTGTGTATGCTGGCAGCCCAGTTCTGTGTGCATGTGTCTCCACTGGGAACATGCACTATGGACTAACCAGCAGACTGTTTGTAGATGGTATGTGGTTTGCTGGAATGGCTTGCAGGGTGCAGTTGGCTTGCTGCAGGGGAATACCTGGTGGTGGGGTGCAACCTACCATACCTGGTCATATGTTTGTCTGTTATTGTGTTATGGCTGTGTGTGGGGGGTGTTCCTCAGCAGGACTGGGGTTGATGTTGCCCTCTACTGCCACCTTTGCAGCGAGGTAGAGTGTGGATCTCTTGATGGGGGACCATGTTTGTCTCTGGGGGGGGGGGGGGCGCGCGCTACGGCTGTGCCTGACTGGGATATCCATGGTGTTTGTGCAGAAACTAGCTATCTTACACATTAACACTGCTTTGGAACTCCCGCTTGGCCTCCATCAGCCATGGAAAGTGTTGTAGACCTGGTCCTGGGCGCCTCATTGTACACTCAGGGTGAGGCCAGAACCCGCATGATGTAACGTTGTGTAGCTACTTTGTGCCAGTAAAACACCCGGTCAGTGCCCCCTACCAGGCCGAGTTGCTGTGTGGGTGCACCCGGTAACGTCCCCCAACAGGGCCGAGGTGCTGTGGGGGTGCATTTCCCATCTTGTGTCCATCTGTGGACAGCTAATTTGCATGTGCAGTGCATCATGGGTACGTGTGGCCTAACCCTATCCTGTTTACCCTGGCATACTATCTGTGAGATGACATGCAGGCTATCTGCAGCCAGCCAGGGGCTTCCATACAGCTATGGTTAGGTCACTGCCTGTGCAGCCAGAGGTGATGAGTTCAAACCCACATTGGGGTTCTGTGAGACAGGTGTTCAAAGCATATTTTTTTAGTTTACTGTACATATGTTGATGTCAGCAATAGCACCCTCAGTGTACTGTACCCATAAGGTGCCTCTGAGGGTGCTTTATGGGGCGCCCTATAGGGCACTGTATGGTTGCCATCCATATAGGGTGCACCATACATTATCCTGTGTCGCAACATACATGCTGCCCTATAGGGGACATTCTAGGGTGCCTTGGCAGACGGTGCACTGTAACATGTGCCTTATGGGCGGCCCTATATTAATATGCTGTGAGAGTGCGTTTGCTAGTAGTTATCATAAAACTAAAATTATAGAGCCTCCTACAGCTCTCCCCAACATAAAACATACTGCCTCAGCTAGCCTTTTTCTCTGGGCTTTGTGAGGGATTGAACACATGGTCCCTGCACCATTGCTCAGTGTCTTCACCATTGTGCTGTGGCTCTATTCCTGTGTTTGAGCAGCAGCGCGCAGCCTTGTAGCCATTGGCGCGCCGTCTTGTGGCGCACAAAATTAGAATTAACAGCGCGCCGCCTTCTGGCGCGTAACATTAACAGCGCCCAACATGGGCATGCCCCTTAAAATACTGCCTCAGCCAGCTGTCTTCAATGGGCACTGGGGGGAATTGAACCCATTGTGCCTGCATGGGTGGTCAGTGTCTTAACCATTGTCCTATGGCTCCATTCCTGCTATTTGCACATCAGCGCGCCACTTATCCCTCCCACTATTGGGCTGCCCCCTCACACATCAGCGCGCCGCCTTCTGCCCACCGGCTCGCCGCCTTCTGTTGACCAATTTTATCAGTGCGCCGCCCTCTGCCGCCCAACCTTAACAGCGCGCCGCCCTCTGCCGCCCACAATAAACAGTGCGCCGTCTCATGCCGTTTAAAAAAATAGGTGCGCCGCCTTCTGCCGCCCATAATCAATATGCCTCCTACACCACTTTTGCCCATAAAATTTGATGCCTCAGCTGGTCTTTTTTGTTGGGTGCAATGGGGGTTTGAACCCCTGAACCCTGCACCATAGGTCAATGTCTTCACCGTTGTACTACGGCTTTGTTGTTTGGTTGTGCAGCAGCGCCCCACTTAGCCTTCTCACGCGCTAATGTGGGACCCGCACATTAGCGCGACTCACAAACCTACGGTCCGTTTTTTTCCTTTTTCTGCCTGGCCCGCCCACTCCTTATATGGCACCAGCACACTAACGGGGACCCGCACAGCAACGGACTTTAGTAAACATGCCTGCAAGGCACCTAAGTTGGCACTGTAGCCCCGTATGTGTGTAAGTGGCCACTTATGCACATAAATAACCTTTTATAAAATACCGGCTAGCATAAAAATAAATGAGTCGTTTGCATCACATGTGCTTTCACTGTGGGCGTGCACATGGGGAGAGTTTGGGTGGAGTGTGTGAGTACACACATAGATTATAAAATATTGCAATTTAGACACATACCTAAAAACTTCTATGCACAGACTCTTACACCTAGAGATGTTTTTTAGGTATGTATGTAAATAGCAGTATTTTCGAATCTATGTGTGTACTTACACACTCCACCCGAACTCCACCCATGTAAGCACATGTGATGCAAACAACGTATATACAATGTATATTCAATTCCCAGTCAGTCAAACTACAAGGAGAGTGGACCCACATATACATACAAAGCAAAATAATATTTCAAGATGTCAAATTCTACATTTTTACAGATTGTTGTGAGAGGGGTGCTGTTAGGATAATCATAATTGTTGAGTTTAATTATCAAAATCTTGGAGGATAAGGAAAATAAGGCTGAAGGTTTGCCTAGGGTGTCCAGTATCTTTGCATTGGCCCTGGGAACAAGGTATGTAAGCAGTCCTGGATGCCTCTCATATCAGTGATGAAAGAGCTGTACAGGTCCAGGCCTTTAGATGTATGCTCATACCAAATAGCTAGGGCATTGGCTTCTTTTAACATTTGATCAAAGCTATTACCCTAGCCCACAGTCATTTGGGGAAGGAAGCTAGCAATTTAGGTCCACTCATCCACCCACAAGAATGTTGCCACATACTGCAACAATCCTGTTCTACTCCCCGTGTCTTTCCAGTAAAATACATTATTTATCCTAGCAGTAGGGCTGGAAGAGAAAGGAAGAATACCAGCTGCCCCCACGCAGCCCAGATAACACAGAACTCGTTACTAAAATATTAACAATTTTTTGACCCTTGTGTCTGTAGTTTAACTTCAATCCTCTGTTTCACTTGTTCTGTGTCTTAAGTTTCCTGTCTGCCTTCATATTCCATCTTTTATAATCTTTTCCTGTCTTCTTCTCATTTCTTTATAGTTTATCTTTTCTCCATATCTCTCTCCCCATAACCTGTTTTACCACAGCTTATCTTCTTTCACTTTCTTCTAATCTCACCCTTGACACATCCTTCTTTCTCTCTTTGTTCTCCCCTTAGCATCTCTGCTCTCCACAATGACCCCCATTTTCTCTCACACCTCTCTCACATTTCCTTCCTTTCCCAGTCTCACACAGCTGCTTTACCCTATGAAGCTTATATCCCATCTTCTCTGCTCCATGCCACTTATTTATTTTATTTATTTATTTATCTAACATTTCTTATATACCGCCTTTCATATCAAGGCGGTTTACATTGAACAAACTGAAATTACATTGAACAAGGTATTGTAACTTGGAGATAACTATTTTACAGGGAACATGGGCTATGGAGGGTTAAATGGCTTGCCCAAGACCACAAGGAGTACCTGTGGGACTAGAAACCCCAGTCCTTCCGGCCCAAGGTTACTGTCCTCTAGTGGGATTTGAACCCTTATGTCCCTTCTTACAAGCCCCTCTACTTGTTTTTCTTCCTCTCTCTCAGATCATGTCCTCTTCTTTCAGCTACCTTACCCATCATAGTCCATGTCACCTCTCAGCTCTCTCCTCTTCACAGCTTGTTATATACTCCTCTTGGATAGCTCCATTCCAACACTGTTTCTATCACCCAGACTCTTTTCCTCTTACAGCTCTTCCCTGTCTTCACAGCAACATCTCTCTCTCAAGCAGTAACTCCTTTCAATTCCATTTACTTCTCCTAGTCCCTCTGTTCCTCTTAGAGTCAGTTGCCCCTTTCAATTCCCATACTTCTTTCTAGCCCTTCTATTCTTTTTCCAGATACTTCTCTGTCTTTTTTCCCTTTCTCGGTCTGTATCTACAACTCTGCCCCTCCCCACTGGCAGCTGCAGGCAGTCTTATGTCCCCACCCCCACCCCCCAGTAACCTGTTGGTCAGATGTAGCAGCCAATAGGCTGCAGGAGAATGTGAGAACAGTAGCTAGGGGAAAGAAACCTTTCTTCCTGCCTTTCTCAGTGGTCCTGCAGCATGGAGTTCTCAGCTGGCCAATAGCAAAGTTTAGGACAGAATACTGGGGATGTTCCACAGAGTTGGTGCCCTTGGTAGGAGAAGGAAGGCGAGGAAGAAGAAGAAGAAGATAAGGAAGAAAGAAAGGAGGACCACTGAGAAGGTGAGGAAGAAAGGATGAGGCAAAACAGATAGAAGAAGGAAGGAGGAACTGAGGGGCAGATGGTGAATCACTTGAACTGCTCGCCATGCAGCCAGTGGATCAGATGGGTCCACATGAGGCCCCTTCAGAATTTGGTGGTACTGCTGCAAATTCAGTCCATAAGACAGAATGTACAGTAAGGCTTCAGGGATATCTAGACTTGATGGGCCTCATGCTAACCCATCTGAGTGGTGTGATTATAAAGCTGTGGGACCTTGTCGATGCAGTTCATTAGCTGGGGGCATATAGCTCTGCCCCTCCAGATTCAAGAGATCGATTTTATGTTTATATTTGATATTTTATTTTCCTTTTTCAAACACATGTAAATAGTTAAAGATAATTGATTCAAAAATGCACTGCTTGAAGGATCTATCTGCCTTGTATATTGGCAGATTAGGAGCCCAGACTCCATGGACAGCCTTATACCGATGTTTCAAATATCTGAGTGCACATATCCTTCATGGCCATGATATGGAACCTTACCTCATGCACATATCTCCTTACATATCTGCCTTAGGCCTGACAACAATAAGTACTGCATAGCATCAACAGCTGTGATGGTGAGAAATAGAATCAACAGTATATGGGTGGGGACACAAAATTTCTTAGCTCTCAGGCATACATTGAAACTCCTAACTAGATGCTGCACTACATGGATCCTATGTGTTAACTGACATATAACAACCAGCAGAAAGTCAATCCTGTAGGCTACCTGTGACCAAAGCTATAAAAGGTGCAATGTATCATCACTGTACAGGAACCTATGCCTTCAAGCCACAAATGTATCCTGCCACAGTTATCTGAAGAACACAGTCTCCTTGAACATGGCAGCCATCATGACCATTGCCCTGATCATTCCTTTGTTTCCTCTCTCTCCAAACACCTGTCTGGCATTTCAGTATAAATACTGGCAAGATGGAGGCAAACCTCAGTTGGAAAGCATGGTCGAAATCAACCATAATGCAGAGCCCTTCTCTAAGACACTTGTCAACCGTCTTTTCTGCAAATACAGAGCTACATTTCCTAGATGCCAACAAGTAATGTGTTCCACCCTTCAAAATGTTTAATGATGTTGGAACTCAGGCACAGTACTACAATGACAGCATGTCACCTTTATGCTCAGGCCACCCACCTCTACCACCCAACAGATGTCTTTCTTCTTCACTTGCTACATGCATCCCAAAGCCTCTCATTGGCCCTAAACTCCACATTCTAGAGGATGTTTCACAATTTGAGCCCTTCTCTCTAGAAATGTTAGGGTGAGGATGGGGCCGGTGCTACCTTTTTTGCTGCCTTGTGTGAGTGATTGCTGTGCTGCCGCCTACCCCACCCCACCTCACTCCATTCTAGTGGATTCCAAAGGGAACCCTTCAGAAGTCTCTCTTTTTGGCCATCATGATGAACATTTTCAGAGGGGTAGCTGTGTCAGTATGGAGTAACAAAAATGGTAGAGGCACCTCATAGACTAAACAATTTATTGAGGTATGAGCTTTCGAAGATGAGTCTGCTTCAAAGGTTAGTCTTATAAAAGGTTCCACCTGTCTGCCATTTTTTCCACAATAATAAGTGTCGAAACATCATTTATATGTGCCGAGATGTTAGAGAGGCTATCGGATTTCTACATGACTTCCCTCCAGGAACAATGACCATGTACATACATGACCACTTATAGCCAATAGCAAACCTTCCATGACATAACAATAACAACAAGACTCCTATACCACCTATGAAAAGGAGCCACTACTACAAATATTAAATCAATATATCTTATGGAACACAAGTGTTTCTCCTACTGGCAAAATGGAACAAATGGGACTGTTATAGGTCTCTATACAGAAGCTACACACTGACTGAATACCACAAAACACAGATGGATCCTTTCCTAATATAGATCAAGGAAACACAAATTAAAAAAGGAAAGACAATAACTGAGCTGGGAATCCTAAGAGGCCGAACTCGACATTTATGACAAAACTGGAGAAATAAAACTAAAAATACATTTCCTCTTGAACTGAACACAAAGACATCAGCAATGCATGTTTCCCAAAGCTAACATAGTCCAGTTAAATTCAAAATAAAATACTTTTTTCTACCTTTGTTGTCTAAGTATTTTATTTTTTCCAATTACAATGGCCCCAGCCTCTCTTCTGCTTTCCTCTGTTTGCTCCTGACTTTCTTTGCAGTGTTTGCTGTCCATTTGTGCTTTCTCTTTTCTCCTCCTCTTTTTCCATTCCCTCCCTACATCTGTCTCTGAAATACAGATTTTTTTCCATTTAGTTCTTTACTCCATTTCTTTATTTTCTCTCGCTTCCCACTCAAATTTCACCCTCCTTCTCACTCTCTAATGCTCAATCTCCTTTTGAATTGTTTCCAACCATCTGCTTTTTTTACCTTTAGGCACCCTTATATCCCAGCATCTCCCCTCTTTCTCCCTGCCCCCTCACATATCCCCAACAATTAATTTACAGGGTCCTAGGGAATTAACACCCTTTTAATCAGCTCTCACAATATTAAATCCTCTTATCTAATATTTCTCAATAAACTTAATTTTATATATATACAGGGTGTGCCAAAAAAAGTGAGAACATCTCATAGCATATAAGCTATTTAAAAATTCAAAAAGACAGATGTAAACAATTGACAAATTAAAAAAGAAAAGATGGCAACTGGAAATTGTTAAAATAAAGATGTTATATAGCTAAAAAAGGTAAATAAGTAAACTATTTAAGCTTTTAATTTACAAAATGTTCTCACTTTTTTTGGGCCACCCTGTATATATATATATCTTTAAACTTTTTCCAGACCGAAACATTTTCTTTATTTAAGCAATGTATTACTTAATAAAATCTATTAGTCCATTTTTACAGTATGTGCTTTATATGAAACTTCTCTTTTCCTCATAAACCAGGATCTTTGCTCCCTGTGTCCCTTCAATCCAGCATCTCCTTTCTCTGTACCCCCTCATAGCTCAGCATCTATCTTCCCTACCTCCCCCCTCCCCAGTCCAGTATACCTCCTGCTCATGATGTGACAACCTAGGAATTCCTTTAGTCAAAATCATATTTGACAACTCTTTGTCATAGAAGTACATACTTTCAACTGTGAGACAAGACTGATTTTAATGTCACAAACAGGAAAGATACCCCACCTCCAGCAACAAACAGGATCCAAAAAAAGGCGTCACCAAAAATACCAGAAAAAAATACTTTTATTGAACCACAAATACGAGTTAAAAACAAAACCCTACATGGTCATGCTTCAGCTCAAAAATGCCTTCTTTGGGGATCATACATATATCAGATCTGTAGCATAGAAACTAATAGATTAATTGCTACCCAGAAACAATTATCTCCCTATGTTTCTTGTGCTGCCTTGGACTGTGTGACTAGGCGGCTTATAAATGATGTAAATAAATAAAAATAAATAAATATAAAACATACAGAAATAATAATTTTAAAAAAACCCTCTATTACCTCATATATGGGTCAATGTGACACTACAGATCTAAATAAGTTTCCTTATGAATACACTATCAAATAACATAAGTAGACAAATCAAAAAATCAAGGACATAATGGCTGTTAAACTAATAAAAGAGAAAAGAGAAGATAAATTGCCTTCTCATAATGTCCTTTCCAACATTCTTCTCTTCTAGTTGCTCTTCGCATAAAAGCAATCTCCACAAGGAGTTACCAAAAAGAAACAAACTGTGAAAAGCAGCTGTTAAAGAGTTTTTATTTCTGGTTTGCAACTAGTGCTGTAGTGCATTGATTTATTTTATGCAGCCTATATTTGCTAAAAAGACAAACAAAATGTATAATTTAATAAAAAAGTATGTGCTATAATGACAAATGTTCCTCAGAGGTTAGAGACAAAATAAAGCATTGTAATATTTAAAGTTGAATTCAAAACAAAGCCCTGCCACCCTCAGTAATAAGATTTTAATAGGATATTATCACCCTACATTGACTTAACAATATTTGGTAACTCACTAAGCTGTCACAGTATGATTCTCTTAACATTAAAAATTGTTACATGTCAGCTTTGATTGTTACAAAAATATTTTTATAGCACTAAAAAAATATGGCAGAGAAAGAAAAACAGATTTTATTAGAAACTATTGCAGCCAAAGTGAAACATACATAAAATAAGAACATCCAAAGAACTTCCAACTGACAATTTCCAGTGTTTAGCATCTAGCCCTGCTCAACTAAACTTGACTGCAGTAACAAGGTAATAATGACAACAGCATGAGCAGAACTTAAGTATATAGAAATAAAATAAGAAGGTTGAACACTAAAACTAATATTATTTACCTGCTGCCACTCTGGACCCGGCGGTTATGGTTTATGGTTTAGGCACTTCTTTACTTGAGCATCACAGTGGTTTACATGTATGTATATACTAACAGGTACTTTTTATTCCCTTGTCCCCGAAGGGCTCACAATCTAAGTGTACCGGTGGATTTCTTTAGGGATTCAGTGGTGTGGATGGTTGAAGCCGCGACTGAAGCCATAGCCCAGTGATGGGGGAAGAGTAATGGTGGCTGCCGGCTTTCTTCGTGGTCTAATTCTGGAATCCTGTCTGCCGTGAAGGGAGGCCACAACATGGGTCTGAGGGGTGACGCTGGGGTGGTGGTCATGGTTTACGAAAACAAAAGTCTTGACACTGCGACACAAGTGGGAGTTGCACTATAGGTGGTAGGGGTTTCGGCCTTCATCGGGGCAGGATCTCGCTATAGGCCTGTTGAGTAATGGCGCCTGACTTCAGAGACAGCCCAGTGTTGTCCCACCATCTCCAGGCTTGGCTTTTTCTTGCTGCGCGCCACAGAGGTCATGTGGGGAAGGGGGGGAGGGGAAGCTGATGTCAGCCTTGAGCTGCAATAAGAATGGGGACTTGCTTTGGGCATTGGGGGTTCATTTGGTTGCTGTAAACCTCAGGAGGGGTGAAAAAGCAATAACCCTGTCTGCTACCTCCTGCCAACAAATTATGCTGACTGTGTTGCCCTCCTGTAGCTGCCACCTTGTGCGAATGCATGCTTTGCAAAGTGGGAAACACCGGCACTGGGTGAGGAGCATGGAGGTGCATAGAGAATGGACAAGAAATAAAGGAACAATGATGTCCTGAGCCTGACTGCATGTGTAACTACAGTACATGCACATTATAATTAGAGATTGCCACCATGCAGCATCCCCTCCTGATAAAATATTGTATCATGTATCAGCTGACACTCAGGTACAGTACCTAGCAGCAAGGCGCACACCATGCTACATCTGCATTTCCTTAATCGTGCCAAAGGAGTAGAACTGGTGCTTCAATTAGATGAACCAGACATGTGCCTAGAATGTAAAAATTCTAGGGGAGGCTAATGGTAGCGGCAAGCCAGAAGCTCTATCCCCAGCTGTTGGCTTGCCGCTACCAGAAAGAAAGGTGCTTAATAGCATATCAGTTTCCTCTGCAGGAACAAGGAGCAGGGAGCAGCAGCACAAGCAAACATACCAGCAATTCTGTGGCAGGTGAAGGCCTGTGATCCACAGTGTCTGACATGAGCAGGCAGGCCTGGCTAGCTTGACCTGTAAATGAAGCCTGTGAAGAGGCTCATAGGAATTACACATTCCCCAACATGCTGCTATTGTAGGATTAGAACTCAGTAAAAGTATTGAATTAGCTTAGACAAGCAGAACTGGAAGATGGAAAAATACAGAAAAATATGTTTAAAAGTTACTGATAAGAAAGTACATCTGCAAGGGATTTAATTGGGATTGCTGACAGATGAGTTGCAGAGCCCTGCTCCCCTACATGCACAAATTGGCTCTATGGCCTTGGAAGTCTGAGAGTAACAAGTTGATGAACTGGCCATTGTAATTGGGACTAGAAGGGGGGTAAGCAGGTGCTGAGCCCACTGAAGGAACATAATTGGATGGTCATATCAGTACCGGCACCAATGGAAGGGGTACGGGAGGTACGGGAGAGTACCGGGACCAATGAAATGTTTTTCTATACCTAGAATGGAGTAAAGGTCTATAAAAGTTGTTGTATTACCAGAAAACTTTGCTCAGCCATTTTGAAATTGACTTTGCTTGAGACTTGTGCACAAATAAATGATTTGGACCTTCTGAACAGACTCCTGGTATTATTGGTTTGTCTGCGCTCTGCTGCTACATATTCTTGGTGTGTTGGCTGGGAAGTTGTGGAATCAGAGTGTATATAGGGCAATATACCACGACTTTCCGCCTCTATAGGCTTGGTCCTGCCGGGATCGCGCCCTTCCGACGAGGGCTGCTCCCTGGCGCCGCCGGTCCCTTGCATCAGAGGGAGCTGGTCGGACCTCGGCGGGTGCCGAGCCCGGCTGGAGCCAACGCCTCGAACCCGAGTGAGGGGAGTCCGAGGTCCAACTCATGCGCCTGCTTGGGAAGTTTGAGGACCGGATCCGGTGAGTATAGTTTTGATTTGTTGTCTAGACAGAGATAGAAAGAGCAGTGCTGCCATTGGAACTTGGAATTTGTAATCTCGAGAAAATTGGTAATTGGTAAGAGAGCTTGATCACCTCTCAAAGACGGACCGAGTACCCCCGCATGAGTATTCGCAGGGCGAAACTCCCGTCTTTTTGTAATTGGAAATTGGGAAAGACTAGTCAGAATAGACAGAACGAAATGCATTTTGGGATACGTTTGCTAGCATGATTGTGTGAATGAAGTGTGGATGAGAGGTCTGGCAGCACGGACCAAGTGAAGGCGGACCCCTGAGTAGCGCATTTCCTGACCGGGCGACCGCGTTCAGGTCGCAAAAAGGGGGAAGCGATTGTCGTCTTGTCTTGTTATTTGTTCTCCTTATACGTTTCCAGGGCCGTGAGGACCCCTTACCCACGGTCCGCCCTCCTTTTCCCTTTTGTCTGTTGTAGCGCGCACACATCGAAATGGGAGGGGCGGGGTCTACTAGGAACACTCCATTAGAATGTATGATCGCACATTTTAAAGAGGGATATTCTGGAGATTATGGTATAAAAATGACAGCAGCCCGTTTACAGACTTTGTGTACTAGGGAGTGGCCCGATTTAGACCCTACCTGGCCCCGAGAGGGAACTTTTAATGTAGAAATTATCCAGTTAGTACACCGTAAAGTGCGGATAGCGCACCCCGATCAGTACCCATATATAGATTCCTGGTTAAGTATTTGTGAAGATCCGCCCCCTTGGGCGCAGCGCTGTTATGAAGAACAGTGCAGAATAATGTTAGCGAAGAGAGATTATAGTCAGAAAACAGAACAGCCTAGAATGAAAGGGCAGGATAAGAAGTCCAGGAAGAAGCCCATCCTGGTAGATCCTGATTCCCCAGAAATGATTCCTCGACAGCCTCGAACTCCAGGTCCAGTAAGGGCTGCCCGGCATCCCGCCCCAGAAACCCCGAGACAGCCGAGGCGGGACCCAACCCCAGAGCTATCACTCGAAAAGCAGGAAGATGAATTCTCTTTACATGAAGGTGAATCGTCTGAGACAGAAAAAGGAGAGTCAGATACAGAAGCAGAGCAATTAGAAACTGAAAGTTCCCTAAGCGATGCTGACAGTGTAAAAGTGGTTGCCGGCACCAGCTTGCCAGCAAAAAGTACATCCAAAGTGAAACATGTAGGAAAGAAGAAGGTGACCCCTGATAAGACAGTTACGAAAATATCCCTTAGATCCCAAAAGATATCTACTGCCAAGATGATGCCCTTACGGCAAGTCCCAGGGGTGCCCGTAAAGAATGATAATGATGAGGTGGTAGCGGGACCCCTAAGTTATGTGTATGTCCCTTTCTCTACAACTGATTTGTTAAATTCGAGGACACATTATGCCTCCTATACAGATAAACCCTTAGAGCTTACAGAATTAGTAAATACTATTATGGAAACCCACCAACCCACTTGGGCAGATTGCCGCCAGCTCTTGACCACTCTATTCACGACAGAGGAGCGAGCACGAATTAGAAAAGCAGCTATAGATTGGCTGGCGGATAACCCTGTAGCTCCGGGACCGGGGACGAACAGAATAGACCATCGAGAAGCGGCCCAGAGAGAATTCCCGAATGAAGACCCCCGATGGGATCCAAATACAGAGGAAGGATCCACAGCCCTAGCCCGTTTTCGCCAAGGCTTTTTACAAGGTCTGAAAAGGGGGGGCCAGAAGGCTATGAACCTTTCCAAAGTTGCAGGAGTCATCCAAGGTATAGAAGAGAGCCCCGCAGAATTTCATGAAAGATTAACTGAAGCATACAGAATGTATACTCCCTATGATCCCGAGGCACCAGGAAGTTTATGTATGGTGAATTCTGCTTTTGTAAACCAGTCTCAACCAGACATTAGACGTAAATTGCAGAAATTAGAAGGGTTTGCAGGCATGAATACAACTCAGTTACTGGAAGTCGCTCATAAGGTGTATGTGAATCGTGATAATGAAAGGCAGAAAGAATGTGATCGAAAGATGAAGAAGAAAGCTGATTTTTTGGCTGCGGCCTTAGTTGAACAGAAAAGGGGAGGTGTCCCTAGTCGAAGGAGCCGAGGAAGGGGGCGGGGCCGAGGAGGAAGTCGGCCCCAAATAGGCGTAAACCAATGCGCCTATTGCTGGGAAGAAGGACATTGGAAAGATGCATGCCCGCAACTCGAAGATGCCCAGCAAGATGACGAAAACAATCATCAGTGGCGAGAAGAAAGACGAGGCCATCCCCGAAACCGTGGAGGAGCCAATCGAGAACAATTCCAGCGAGAAAGAGGAGGAGCTATCCAAGCATTGACTACGACAATCCATGATGAAAATGACGTGAACTAGGACAGACCGGGCTCCGAGTTTGCTTTAGGTCTCCAGGAGCCTATGGTCGGAATACAAATAGGAGACCAAGTTATGAACTTCATGGTTGATACTGGAGCAGAACATTCAGTAATAGACAAAAAGATAGCCCCATTTTCTACAAAAGCAGTCACCATCATAGGAGCAACTGGTGCCAAAGCTACAAAATCTTTTCTTCAGAATCGTATATGCAGTCTAGGAGGACAGCAAATAACTCATCAATTCCTTTACATGCCCGAATGTCCAGTGCCACTACTGAGACGAGATATGTTAGCCAAGCTTCAAGCACAAATATCTTTCTCTGAAAAAGGAGAAATGCAAATGACAGTAAATCCCCAAGTCAAACCAGCAGGAATAATGCTGCTGACAGTTCCCCGAGAAGAAGAATGGAGGTATTACATTGATGACTCTGTCCAAGACACTTATTTCAAACAAACTTTAAAGAACATTCATGCACCACCTGGAGTATGGGCAGAAGGCAGTCCTCCAGGCCTAGCCAAACATATAGCCCCAGTAATTGTAACCCTTAAGCCTAGTGCTACACCAGTACACGTCAAACAGTACCCTCTCCCAAGAGCTGCAATTGAAGGCATTCATCGCCACTTGCAAAGATTGCTCGAATATGGCCTACTAAAAGTATGTCAATCCCCATGGAATACTCCACTTTTGCCAGTAAAGAAACCTGGGACAGATGATTACCGCCCAGTGCAAGACCTAAGGAGAGTGAATGACGCAGTCGAAACTATACATCCAGTTGTACCCAATCCTTATACTCTTCTAGGACTGATACCTGCAGAAGCTACCCATTTCACTGTACTAGATCTAAAAGATGCATTCTTTTGCATAAGATTAGCCCCTGTAAGTCAAATATTGTTTGCATTTGAATGGCAGGACCCCATCTCTGGAAGAGGGGGCCAACTCACATGGACACGATTACCCCAAGGATTCAAGAATTCGCCTACCATCTTTAGTGCTGCATTGAATCAAGACCTTTCAAGTTATCCAGTGGCCCCGGGGAAGAGAGTGCTTCTCCAATACGTGGACGATCTGCTGATAGCTGCCGTATCAGAAAGTGAATGTATACAAGCCACTAAAGACCTCTTGCAGTTACTAGATGAAGCTGGATACAAAGTTTCCAGAGCAAAAGCACAACTATGCCAAAAAGAAGTGAAATACTTGGGTTTTCGTATAACCCAAGGAAGCCGAAGATTAGGCAGAGAAAGAAAAGAAGCAGTATGCAGAATTCCAACCCCAACAACCAGAAAGCAAGTCAGAGCCTTTCTGGGAGCGGCAGGATATTGCCGAATCTGGATACCCAATTTTGCCCAAATTGCCAAACCACTGTATGAAGCCACAAAAGGAGAAGAGAAGTCGCCACTGGAGTGGGGACTTGAGCAGGATACAGCCTTCAAGAAGTTAAAGGAAGAATTGATGTCATCACCAGCACTTGGACTACCAGATGTTCACAAGCCTTTCCACTTGTTTGTACATGAAGCACAGGGAAATGCCTTAGGCATGTTGACTCAGAAATTGGGAAATTGGGAGCGACCTGTAGCATACCTATCGAAACAGTTGGACACTGTGGCCAAAGGATGGCCACCTTGCCTGAGAGCAGTTGCAGCTACAGCATTACTAGTAAGTGAAGCGGACAAGCTCACATTAGGACAGAACATACGAGTCACTGTGCAACATGCAGTCCTTGCCCTCATGGAACAAAAAGCGAATTATTGGCTCACCAATTCCCGAATGTTGAAATACCAGAGCATGTTATGTGAAAACCCACAGATACAACTAGAAGTGAGTCATGCCTTGAATCCAGCCACCTTGATACCCATTAGTGAAGAACTCCCAGAACATGACTGTATCGAAGTCATGGACACTGTGTTCTCCAGTCGACCTGACCTGACAGATGTGCCCATAGACAACCCTGACCAAGTCTATTATGTTGATGGGAGCAGTCTCATCCTCGATGGACGACGCTGTGCCGGATATGCAGTTGTCACTCAACATGAAGTAGTTGAGTCATCAGCTTTAGCCTCAGGCACGTCATCTCAGAAAGCCGAATTGATAGCACTCACCAGAGCATTATTATTAGGAGCGAAACTTGTGCTAAATGTATATACAGATTCCAAATATGCCTTCACTACTCTACATGCCCATGGAGCTCTCTATAAAGAACGAGGGCTCATCACATCCGGAGGAAAGTCAGTCAAGTATGGTCCCGAGATATTGATGTTACTTGATGCAGTTTGGGCCCCTACACGTGTAGCCGTCATGCATTGCAAAGGACATCAAGCAGGAAAAGGAGAAGTTGCCCGAGGAAATAGGTTTGCAGATGCCTCAGCACGACAAGCAGCTATGACGGGACAAATTACACCACAAGCTATGCCAATGCAAGCAGCATTGTTTCCAGTACCTCTGAATTTATGGACACCACGATATACCACCAAAGAATTAGATTACTACTGTAACAAGGAAGATGGAGTACTGAAAGATGGATGGATTGAGCTGCCACCAGCAGAGGGCAGTCAACCCCCTGGACGAATAGTAATTCCTGAACTGTTAGGACCATCTTTTGTCAAAGCCTTTCACGAAGCCACCCACTATGGGAAAAGTGCTATGGAAAAAGCACTCAGACCACATTTTTACATTACTCTATTGACAACCATATCAGCTTCAGTAGCACGTCAATGTCTAATTTGTGCCAAAAATAATGCCAAGCAAGGCCTTATAACGGCACCCCGAGTTCAGTCAGGAGGTGTAACCCCCATGCACAACCTCCAAATTGATTTTACCGAAATGCCTAAAGCCAATGGATATCATTACCTATTAGTATTAGTCTGTACTTTCTCTGGGTGGGTAGAAGCCTTCCCAACCAGAACTGAGAAAGCCCGAGAAGTTACCAAAGTTTTAATGAGAGAAATTGTCCCTAGGTTTGGAATTCCAGCAGTAATAGGGTCAGACAATGGACCCTCATTTGTCTCCCAGATTACTCAATAGTTAGCAAAAGCTTTACAGATACAATGGAAGCTCCACACTGCATATAGACCCCAGAGTTCAGGGAAAGTTGAGCGAATGAATCGTACCTTAAAAGCCCAAATGTCTAAGCTTTGCCAGGAGACACACTTGAAGTGGCCTCAAGTGCTCCGAATAGCTTTACTCAGGATACGCTCAGCTCCTGTAAAGTCAACAGGTTTTTCCCCTTTTGAAGTTCTGTATGGTAAACCCCCACCAATAGTGCAGGGAATCAAAGGAAGTCTAGCCCAAATTGGTTCAGAAATAACCAGGCAAGAACTCCTAGCTCTTAGTTTTGTTCTGCAGACTCTCCATGCGTGGATCCAAGATCAGTTGCCTATCAACTTGACGGAACCACTGCATCCCTACCAGCCTGGTACTACGGTGTGGATCAAAGATTGGAAGAAGACACCGTTGGAACCCCATTGGAAGGGACCATACACCGTCATCCTGTCTACCCCAACTGCAGTAAAGGTAGCAGAGATCGACGCCTGGATCCACCACAGCAGAGTCAAGCCCGCCGCTGATCCTGAACCTGAGCAGTGGACAGCAGAGCAGCATCTTGATGCACCCTTGCGAGTTACTTTGAGACGGCAACCAGCAACTTAGACACTTTGTCACAGTGCCTTGCAGTAGCCAAGTCTTTCGAAGAGGATTGCTGTTTTCCATGCAGCAACAGTTTTGTTTCAACGAACTCAATCTGTGTGTGATTTTGCACACTACTTTGATACTACACTAATTAACCATACTTCAAAAGCCAACTGAAATTGCTAAGTTGGTTGAGGTGTGATGGACAACGTGAGGATCTTCAATCAACACTTAGCACCCGTTGAATTGCTTCATTAGCGCACGGGACGAAGAAAAAGAACGTCGTGGTCAAGATCTGCAAGCTGAGGATTCAGAAGAACTCCAATCAACATGTATATTTGCCTTTGCTTTGCCCTGGTTGCCTTCTTTGGAGGTTTTGAACTGACTTATGCTTTACCTCCGTGCACTGCTTGCATTACTTCTACTCGAACTGGACTAAAAGTAACTCAGACTTTGATTTACCATTCTTATTATACCTGCACTGGAAAAGTGACTCGGTGTATTTATAACACCACTGAACTAAATGTTTGCACCAATGGCAAATCTAGAGTATGCTATAATCCGCATCAGAATCCATCCTATTACACATTGGAAATACGATGGAAGGATGCAGATGGACCTATAATAGCTGCTACGCCACCACTTAAGGACATTACTAGACCTGTTGTTTTGAATTTTGATGCATGTAATGTCATAAATAGAGATAGTTGTTCCACCTGTGGTACCTGGGAAAAAGCGTATCGGAATGACCATAAGTATATGTGCCCAGAAGGTGCCATAGGATGGAGAAAGTGTACAGGTAAAAAGGAACCAGGCTATAGTACTGCCCCTGAAGCAGATTACTATTGCCCGGATTGGGAATGTGTGTTTTATGCTACATGGAATAATGGTATAGTTGACGAGAAGATAGATAAACGAATGTCCACTTTAACCAAGTCAACAACAAATGATAAATGTCAGAAAGATGCTTGTAACCCCTTACACTTGCAGATACACAATCCCAATGCATGGAAACAAAGATACAAGTTTGGCTTACGTATTGCTGGTGGAGCAATAGATCCTGGGACCATTGTGTATATCAGATTGAATACCCAAGCCCACAAGTCATCTAAATATCATATCCATAATACCTTCTATGAGGCCATGCATGTAAATAAGTTTGAGATCCCTCACCCTTCTCAGAATTTATTTCTAGAATTAGCCGGAGCAGTAGTATCTAGTCTTAAAATCTCGAACTGTTATTTCTGTGGCGGAACCCAAATGGGAGACCAGTGGCCATGGGAAGCCCAAGAATTAAATTATTCTCTGACTTACAATCAGACTGAATTACACAAGACTACTAGCGAATGGGTGTTAGCGCACTCAATAGTTGGACGTCTTTGCTATGCCAGAACTGGACCCCAGTTCACCCAACAGGTAGGACAGCTGGTCTGTCTTAGCCAGAAATTCTATAATGCCACTACCAAAAGGACGTCATGGTGGTCAGGAATCAAACACCCTGAACCTCCTAACCCATTAGCCAGATTTCCTGAACTTGCTGATTTATGGACTAATCTTGCCAAAGTCCATGCCTGGCAAGCCCCACCTGGCCTATATTGGATCTGTGGGAACCGAGCTTATGCACAACTCCCGCCACAATGGGGAGGAGCATGTGTCTTAGGGACCATCAGACCTTCTTTCTTCCTTTTAAACACTGAACATGGAGAACAATTAGGATACCCAGTATATACTACCCACCGACACAAAAGAGCATTGAGACAGAAGAGATCACCCCTCCAGGTAGGCAAGTGGGAGAAATGGCAGGGTGATGATTGGCCACCAGAAAGAATCATTGAGTATTATGGGCCTGCCACTTGGAATGATGATGGAATGTATGGATATCGAACCCCAATCTATATGATTAATCGTATTATCCGCTTACAAGCAGTAGTTGAAATAATAACCAATGAAACTAGCCAAGCTCTTACACTCTTAGCTAGACAAAGCACTCAGATGCGCACTGCTATATATCAGAATCGCTTAGCACTTGATTATTTGTTAGCAGCTGAAGGAGGAGTATGTGGTAAACTGAATTTAACTAATTGTTGTTTAAAAATAGATGATAAGGGTCAAGTAGTTGAAGAAATTGCTAAAGATATGCAAAGACATGCTTATGTGCCAGTGCAAACTTGGCACTCATTGAAATTCCCTAACTGGTTTGCTAACCTTTTCTCATGGCTGGGAGGATTTAAAACTTTCCTTATATTGGTACTAATCCTTGTTGCTGTCATCTTCTTATTACCATGTTTAATCCCATGTTGTATGCGTTCTATTCATAATGCTATTGATAGTACAGTAGAGCGGAAGACCGCAACTAAAATAATGGCCCTATATAAAGCTAGTCCTAGTCGGAATCCTTCAACCATGGCATAACTATTTTTGAAGTGATTTAATTCTCACACCTTACTAAGTAATAGGGTGAGATTAATCAAAGGGGGGAATGTGGCAGGTGAAGGCCTGTGATCCACAGTGTCTGACATGAGCAGGCAGGCCTGGCTAGCTTGACCTGCAAATGAAGCCTGTGAAGAGGCTCATAGGAATTACACATTCCCCAACATGCTGCTATTGTAGGATTAGAACTCAGTAAAAGTATTGAATTAGCTTAGACAAGCAGAACTGGAAGATGGAAAAATACAGAAAAATATGTTTAAAAGTTACTGATAAGAAAGTACATCTGCAAGGGATTTAATTGGGATTGCTGACAGATGAGTTGCAGAGCCCTGCTCCCCTACATGCACAAATTGGCTCTATGGCCTTGGAAGTCTGAGAGTAACAAGTTGATGAACTGGCCATTGTAATTGGGACTAGAAGGGGGGTAAGCAGGTGCTGAGCCCACTGAAGGAACATAATTGGATGGTCATATCAGTACCGGGACCAATGGAAGGGGTACGGGAGGTACGGGAGAGTACCGGGACCAATGAAATGTTTTTCTATACCTAGAATGGAGTAAAAGTCTATAAAAGTTGTTGTATTACCAGAAAACTTTGCTCAGCCATTTTGAAATTGACTTTGCTTGAGACTTGTGCACAAATAAATGATTTGGACCTTCTGAACAGACTCCTGGTATTATTGGTTTGTCTGTGCTCTGCTGCTACAATTCAACCTCCTGCGCCATGGCTAGTACCAAAAAGGGAGCTTAAGGGGGTCATTCTGAGTAGCATTTAGTGGGGATGTACATCCAGTTTGGACGTACATCCCTGCTAAAAGTGAGGGGCTGATTCCCGATCCTGAGCTCCCTGCACGTATAGAGGAGTTATGTGGGGAACTCAGGGATGGGGGCGGGAGGAGGTGAGCCAGAGGAGGAGTGAGGGCAGGCTGGAGGCATGACCCTGGCCCCAGACGTGCAGGACCAATTCCAGTCGCGGCCCTGTACGTCCAGAGGGTGAAGGATCATGGGGAACTTATTTCACCTTGGAGATGGAATAAGTTCCTCCGAAGACTGCGGAGGACAAAGAAGAGACCTGGAGAGGAGGTGAGCAGGTGCAGGGGTTTCCCTGCAGCCTGGTCTCGGCCATAGCAGGCTTGATCAGGGGTCAGCGGCAGGGGACAGCGGCAGGGGACAGGCTATTGGAACTGCTTGCAGCACATCAGGGCTCCTGCATAGAGTCCCGGTGCCTTGGCGATGGGACGCCATGGCACCAGGCTGCAGGCAGGAGCCTCAGGTGATGTGTATGGGGAGCAGGCTAGACATTACAATGGGCCTGAATTGGGACATGTCCTGCCCATCCAGTTCCATTGCAACTCATTCTGCTCTCGTGGGAGCAGAATCAGGTGCACAACCGATCTGTCCAGAATTTGGACAACCGGATAGGCCAGAATGCCCCAATGGGAATTGGCTCTAAGAGTATATCAGTCTCTTCTGTGGAGAGGGGGCAGTTTCACAGATCATCTCATGAGATGGCCCCATGCCACAGAGGAAACTGACCCATTCTTCAGCACTCTCTCTCATGCCAGTTGAGGAGGAGGAGGTTGAACTGCTGGGATATTTGCTCACACAGCTCTCCATTCTACAGCAGAAACTGATGCACTCTTAAGTGCCTTTCCATCTGCCAGACATGGAGCAGGGGTTGCACTGTATGTCAGTGTAGTCAGTGGTGATTCTGTCATTAGGCAGAGTGAGGCGATCACCTCAGGCGGCAAAGTTTTGGGAGCGGCAAAAATGCCCCCAAAACCCCCTAGCAATGGCCGCCTCACTCTGTCTTTTCTTTAAAAAAAAAACCTAAAAAAATCAAAGGCTTCATTGCGGCAGTAGCAACATTAGTCCCCCTCCTGCTGCCGCCGATTCAGACCCGACAACAAGGATAACTGAGCAGCCCCCCCCCCCCCCCAAAAAAAGCAAACCGGCAAACCAGGGGATGTTCTATCATTAGGCAAACAGAAGTATGGGCCTGTCACGTGCTTGTTAGGCTCTGCTGGTCCTGCCTCTTCTGATGTATCTTTGCATCAGAGGAGGCAGGGCTGGCATGGCCTTTCTAATACGTGGCAGACCTGAAGATCCCCCCCACTTTTTTTTTTCTTTTTCTCTTATTTGATAGCTGTCACTGCTGCTGCTGTAGTCATTGAGGGAGACGGCAGCAGGCAGGGAGAGAGGCAGTGCAGGAGTTTGAGAGGAGCATGATGACAGGTCCTGGACATGGGGAGAGAGGGAAATGGCAGCAAAAAATACATGGAATGGAGGTGGGAGATGAATGCTGGACATGGGGTGAGTTGGGGTTAGAGGGTAGATGATGGCCACAGGAAACTGGAAGGTAGATGTTGATCATAGGGTGAGGGGGCAGAGGGCAGATACTGGACATGGGTTGGGAAGCTAAGGGAGAAAGGGCAGATGCTGGGCATTGGTGGGTGGGAGAAAAAGAGAAGCTGGGAACAGGGTGAGAGAGAGAGGAGAGATGGTGGATAAAGGGGATGGAGAGAGAGAGAGAAGATGCTGGGCATGTGGTGGAGAGCTAGGAGGAAATGCAAGACAGGAAGGGGGAAGGAGAGGAAGATGTGAAATGCTGGACATGGGGTATGGGGAGATACCGGACACAGGAAGGGAGAGAAGGGATGCACACTGGGAGAGGAATAGGGAGAGAGGGGGAATAGTGTACATGGTGGCTTGGGGTGAGAAAAATGGGGGAGGCACAGGATGGAGGAGAGAGAGGGGAGAGACAATGGGTAGGGGAAGAGAAAAGGGGAGAGATGATGGATACTGAATGAGGAAGAGAGAAAGGGAAGAGTCGGGGCTGGCCCAACCAATCAAACTAAGCGGTTGCTTAGGGTGGCAACTTTTTTGGGGGGGGAAGGGTGCAGCAAAGAGCAGGGTATTTAAAGCTAAACAATAGATTTTGATGGCCAGGAGGGGTATAAAGCTCAAGTTTTGCCGAGGGTGTCAACACTTTGAACCAGCTCTGGGGCTGACCCTGGGGAAAAAGAGGCTGTGGAAGGATAGAAAGACAGAGAAAGTGGTAGGTGTAGTAATGAGTGAGGGTTGAGGATGGATGGCAAGGAGGGAGTGTAAAATATGAGTTGATAGAGAGAGAGAGAGAGAGAGAGAGAGAAATAAATGTAAGAAAACTGAAAGGAAAAGATAAATGCCAGAGATATACGGAAAGTGAAGACGACAAGAGGGGAGAGAAATGGCAGATGGGCTGGAGACCCTAGAAAGTGTCTTAAGAGAAGACAGAAGAAAACAGAAACCAGAGACTGAGATCAACAAATTAGAGAATAAAATGGTCAGTCAACAAAAGTAGAAAAATTAATTTTATTTTCAATTTAATGATTGAAATATGTCTGTCTTTGAAATGTACATGTCCCATCTTTCTATTTTGCATCGTACAGAGGCATATGCATCTTTCTTTCCCTGGTATTGTACTGTACACAGGGTGTAGCCAAGGACTGACCTGGTTAGGTGATGGCCTCTCCAATTTGGCATAAGACCTATCCAGTCAGTGGCAGAGAAACAGTTGAATGAGAGGATAACTGAAGGCAGTGTCAACATTCGCACTGTTTTATGCCCGCATATGTTAATCCCAGGCCTCACCAAGAAACCAGTCCTGGCTGCATCACTGATGCAGGAGCTGGCTTCTGGGGGTTTCAGTTTCAGTTTTGTCTATGCACAACTGTTTTTAGTTTGTGATAGTTTATTTCCTATTCCATATTCTGAGGGCGTGACTAAGGCCAGGTATTCCGTTAGCATGAGTTTCTATGTACGGCTGGTAGTAATCTAGTTTGTTCATTTCTCTGAATAGGTGTATGGATGTTATAGAGTGTATTGCAATATTTATGGAGCTACTTTTTTCTGGGTAGGCCTCCTGTGTAAGTTTTGGAAGTTGATGCTGTTAAGGTGTGATAGCTTTTTCTCTATAGGTCCCAAGTAATTCACCATATGCCCAGTACTGGTAAGGATTTATAATCGCTGTTACTGAAATGACCACAGAATTAGAAATATTTTTGGTATATTGAGTTCTGTGGAAAATGTCCTAGTTTTGCCCTGTGCCCATTATTGGAAGAGGAGCTTCTTTGGATGTAGATATATATGTTTAAGAAGAAAAAGCGAGAAGCACAGTTTAAAACACCAAAATAAAATGAGTTTTAATAATTTTATTTTGGTGTTATAAACTGTGCCATGGCTCTTTTTGGTTTTATTTCTTTGATGTGTGAGCACCTCTTATCTCCTTTGTCTTTTGCAGATTATATATCTACATTTAATACCATAGCTGTGCAATATCCAGGTGTCGATATGTTTTATACCATATTCCCAGTCTACATAATTAAACTGCTATACTTTTGTTGCATATCTGAACATCATTGCAAAGTTGTGCTTTATTTTGTTTTTTTGTTTGCATTTTTTAAATTATTTAGGTTTGGAATATTCTGTTTTCTTTTTTCTTGGGGCGACCATCTAACTGATGTTCTGAGTGAGGGGCACTGTTCCCTCTAAGCTGTGCGCATGTGCGCGCGCACACACCTCGCCGAGCGAGCACACATACTTTACAACAGAGCGCACAAAAATTACGGTTCTGATTCTGATAGAAAACAACACAGACATCTTAAAATTTAAAAGTTGTTGTGTATTTACGGTTTTCACAAGTTCTACAATATTTTCTAGTGCAATCAATGTGGTGTACATACTGTATTCTGACGTGTAGTCAAATTTTAAAGTATAGGGAGGAGGGAGGGAGGGAGGAAGGAGTGGTCTAGTGGTTAGGACAAGGTACCTCAGGCCAGAGGGCCAGGGGTTCAAGTCCCACCTGAGGACAGCAATCTCAGATCAGAGGGACTGAGATTTCTAGTCCTGTAGGCACTCCTTGTGGTCTTGGGCAAGCCACCTAACCCTCCATTGCCTATGTTCCCTGTAAGTATTAGCATATGTGTCTCATATCCCCTCATGTTAAATGTATCCCCCAATTGACCACTTTGACCTGGTGAAAAGCGGGATATAAATACAGTTAAATAAATAAATAAATATAGAACTCAGAGTGTCTTTATATGGTGCACAAAAATTTAACCTTCCTTCAAAAGCTGCACAGCTGATATTTTATGCGCACACAGCCTACAGAAAATTAGAGGGAACATTGGTGAGGGGACCCCCTAATCCTTGCTAGAGCTCTGACGATACCCCTCCATTTTGGTTACCATGGAGGGGGGGGGAGGGCGCCAGTTCATTTCTCGCCTCAGGCAGCATATTGCTTTGAGCTGCCCCTGAGTGTAGTCAGTAGGTATTCGGGGAGTGGGAGTACCAGAAGGAAGGTTCACCTAGGGTTCCTGATAACTTTGTTCTGCCCTGCAAAGGAGACACACATGTTCATCCCTAGGATTATCACTCTAAGAGAATTTGGGCTGTCTATTACCATAGTACCAGGATAGGCACTTATAGGCACTTATAGGATTCATATACACCACTGCAGCTAGAAATTTGCCCTATGCAACTCATGAACCTGATGCTTCCCCCTCCCCCCCCCCCCCCGCCCCCATCAAGCTGCATGCAGGAACTCAATTTTGTCGAGCTTCCTAGAAGCCCAGAGATGACTTTAGTGCCCCTTTTAAACATGTGCCCTGGGTGTGTCTCTGCACCACAGGATTCTGCTGCTATAGGCCAAAACAACAGGAATACTACAGATGAGTGACATGTAAATATACATCGCCTCTACTACATGACATATACCTTCCTTTTATCGATAAGAAGGAACACATGTGTTTCCTCCAGTGAAGATTAGAGTTGACGACAGGTTCAGCCCATAGGAGATTAGTTTTCAAGGTCCAGGGAGTAGCAGCACACACAGCATCCTGGCTCTTAGGATTGCTATGACACAGAGAGAGTTTAGGACAAGTTAACAGTAGAATTTTTTTTTTTTTGTAGTTGAATTATTAGCAACATCTGAAAACATTATCTCTCAACCTAGTGGATTTGTAAAGCACTTCATGCCAGGATGAGCTCAATTACATTTTGTTGAAACTGATTCAAGAGGACATTATGAAGCAAATTCAAGGAGCTCACTCCTCTGCCATTATAATGGATACTATGCATGATACCTCCAAAAGAGAACAATTAAACCAGATCTTTACTTGTGTTACAATTGAAAAAGATTTTTAAAAAATTGACTATTGATTAGAAAATCAATGAATCATTTCTGGATTTATGCAATGCTACATCTCCCTCCTTTCCTAGTGTGTTTGTGTATAGATATGTATGTGTGTGGACACAATGTAGCCTGCCACATTTGGCTAGTAGAATAACAGGGTCAGAGAACAATTTTTGAACACGTTTCAGACTTTGTACATGCTCTCGCTTGAAAAAGGAGATTTCTTCACACTGCTCATGCTCCTTGCCAGGGTCCCCACATGGAGTGAACTATGTACCCGTGTCACATCTCTGGTCATGCTGATGTTGATTTACTGTGATGTCATCAACATATTGGATAGGGTTCCCCAAATACCTTCATATGAGCTCTTTGAGCAGGGACTGTCTTTCTTTGTGTTTGTACAGTGCTGTGTACGCCTGGTAGCTCTTAATAAGTGAATAATAATAATGACATCCACATACCTGAATTTCAGAGCAACTAGAGATTAATGTAGTGTTGACCATTGGGTAGGACAAAGTTTTTTTTAAACTGATGTTTCTGAAGTAGACACAGTTGAGAAATGTGTGGCCCATCTGTTAATGCTGTCTGTAAAAATTATGTTACCAAAACAAAGAGTTAAAGTGTTACCAAAATATATACATAAGGAAAGGCAAAAAGGTTACAAAGTTGCTTTGCCACAGCAAATAAGTAAAATTACCACATACCTCAATGTTATGTAACCCATTCAAAGGCCAAAGCATCTAAGTAAGGAAGATATGGAGGCCTCAGTACTTGGGCGAGTGGCCGCACTTGCGGTGTATGTTTTTCCCCCCGCTGCGGACCACTTTAGTTATGCTCTTGTTTTAAAAGGAATAAGAGGGTTGTGGATGGTATTAAGGATACCTGTAATGGCATTGTGGAGCAGAGATTGGCTTGACTGGAGAAGAAATAAATATTTACCCTCAACACCGTACAGCCAATGGGGTGGAATGAAACAATTGAATGGATGTCAACACTTTGATCCCATTGGTTTTTGTCTAGTTTGAAGGCATGCCATCCCCTCTTGTTCCTTTTAAAACCACTGAAGATTGGTTGTATTTTCACTCATGGAGATGAACTGTATAGATCAGACCTGATGCAGCCCCAAGAAATTTAAATGAGTAAAACTCGAGTCAACTGGAACTCTTGCAGTGACAAGCATTCTATGGTGTGGGAAGCATAGCAGTTGTCTATTAAGTACTTTACAATTCTTTTAAATGCATTTAAAAATTGTTAAAATATATTTTGGAGGCCTATGAATGATAACAAGGATGTAACAAAAGTCGTCCGAAGCAGAGGGGGGGGGGGGGTGGAAGATACACCGCAAGTGCAGCCACTTGCCCAAGTACTGAGGCATCTCTATCTTCCTTAGATGCTTTGGCTTTTCAATGGGTTACATAACATTGAGGTATGCGGTGTTTTAAGTGTTTGCTGTGGTGAAGCAACTTTGTAACCATGGAAGCCATTTTTATACTCTAAGGTTAGTGCCAAAACTATGTTGATAGTTGTCAAGGTAACCGCAAGGAGCCGGTGAGCAGAGCTAATGAGAACATCTAGTATCAAAAAACCTCACTTGGTTTGCAGCTTGTCATACTGTGAGAGCTTGTGTGAATCAAGTGATGATGAAGGCTAAGCTATCAGTAGCTTAACTACTAGCAGGATCACCCAAGATGGACAGGCCTCATCTGAGGTGCTAGACCAAGACAAACCACCCATCTGGGCAGCAGCACAACATGACAGTGTTGAAGGTGGATAATCACATTTCTGTAACAATGACAATAACACTAGAATTAACTGCACAGAAGAGGCCTGCCAGCCTACTTCTGTATCTTGCCACAAAAACCCAATGGATAGTCACAACAAAACAAATAGGACTATAGTGCTGGAAGATGAGACCCCCAGGTCAGAAGGCACTCAACTGGCTATTGGGGAGGAGCTGAAGACTTTTCAGAGTAAAGCCAGCATTTATGATGTGGTTGGATCAAAGCCCTGGGGACATCTGACTGCTGATGTAGCTTTGCATGAAATGAGAGTCAGAAGCTGTAAAGATGTCTTACAAATTGGAACATGGAACATATGAATCATGAACCAAGGGAAGCTGGAGGTGGTCAAGATGAAATGGAATGTTTACAACTCTATCTTTTGGGTGTCAGCAAACTGAAATGGACTGGCATTGGGCACTTTGCATCTGATGATCACATGGTCTACTATACTGGAAATGAAAGAAAGAATGAATGGTGCTGCATTTATAATTAAGGAGAAACTTGCAAGAACTGTAATGAAATACAGTGCAATCAGTGAACGCTTAATTTCTATTTGTCTACGAGGAATGCCTATCAACACAACTATAATGCAAGTATATGCCCAAACAACAGCAGCAGAAGAGGATGAAGTTGATGAGTTCTACGAACAAGTACAAGCTGAAATTGACAGAACATGCAAACAGGATATCCTAATAATCATGGGTGACTGGAACACAAAAGTTGGCAACAAAGAAGAAGGCAAAGTGGTTGGAAAATATTGACATGGCAATAGAAATGAAGTTGGAGAAAGACTGGTAGAATTCTGCAAGACCAATGATCTATTCCCCTCAAACACCTTCTTCCAGCAAAACAAGTGGCAACCTCACCCAATGGATTGTACAAACATGAATTTGAGTACATCTATGGAAGTCAAAAATGGAAAAGCTCTATAACATCAACAAAGACAAAACCTGAAGCTGACTGTGGTACAGATCACCAACTACTAGTATGCAATATCAAGCTAAAGTTGAAAAAGAGCAAACCACTCATGAATGTAGCAAAATATGACCTTGAGAATATACCACCGGAATTTAAAGACTGCCTGCAAAATTGATTTGCTGCTTTAGAAACAAATGACAGAGCTCTGGAAGAGTTATGGGATGACATCTAGGTCATGTTGGAAGAAAGTGAGAAGTCATTGCAAAAGGTGAAAAAGCAAAAACGACCAAAATGGATGACTGAAGAAACTCTGAAAATTGTCTGGAAATGCAGAGAAGCTAAAACCAGAGGAAAAAGAGAGGCAATCGCAGAACTCAACAGAGATTTCCAACATGCAGCAGGACAAAACATGGAGAAGTACTACAATGATACAGTACACACAAGAAAATAGAAGCAGAAACTATTAGAGGAAGAACAAAATAGGCTTTCCTAAAGCTATCAGAGTAAAAAAAAAAATTCCAGCCTCGAATTGGAATGTTACAAGATGCTCAAGGATTTATATTGAATGATGCTGAGAAGATCAAGAAAAGGTTGAAAGAATATACACAATCATTATACAGTAAAGATCAAGGGGCTTGTTTACAAAGCCGCGGTAGCGGTTTGCGATCGTAATCGGAGCCGCGGCCCCATTGATTTCAATGGAGCCGCGGCTGCGATCGCGATCGCGAACCACTACCGCGGCTTTGTAAACAAGCCCCCAAGTGGACCAACAGCTATTTCAAGCTGTACATTTATGATCAGGAACCATTGGTGATGAAAGAAGTCAAAGCAGCATTGCAAGTCTTATCAAAGAAAAAGACACCAGGCATTGATGGCTTTTCCATTGAAATATTACAGAAATCTGATGCAGCTGTTACCATACTTACAAAGCTCTGCCAGTAAATTTGGAAGACAACATCATGATCAACTGACTGGAAAAGATATATGTTTATACCAATACTAAAGAAAGGTGATCCAATTGACTGTGGAAATTATTGCACAATTGCTCTGATCCCACATGCCAACAAGATTCTACTCAAGATTATTCAGCAGAGACTACAACCATACCTGGAACAAGAACTACCTGAAGTACAAGCAGGTTTCAGGAAAGGGCAAAGAACAAGAGACATAATCGCAGATCTGAGATGGATCCTTGATAAGACAAAAAATACCAAAAGGATATATGTGTTTTATTGACTACAGCAAGGCTTTTGACTGTGTAAACCCTGAGAAACTCTGGGCCACATTAAGAAGCATGAGTATACCAGAACACCTGATTGTTCTCTTGCACAACCTTTACATTGATCAAGAAGCAACAGTTCAGATGGAACAAGGAGAAACACAATGCTTTAAAATCAGCAATGATGTATGATGAGGCTGCATACTTTCCACCTATCTGTTTAATTTATATGCAGAACAAATCATCAGAGAAGCAGGACTGTATGAAGACAACTGGTGTGAAGATTAGTGGAAGGCTTACCAACAACCTTCGCTATGCTGATGAGACCACATTACTGGCTGAAAGTGAAGATGATCTGAAACATTTGGTTCTCAAGATCAATGAATGTAGTTTTAAAATGGGACTGTACCTTAATGTAAAGAAGACAAAGATCCTGACAACTGGCAAAATCAATAAGTTCATCAGCTGACCTCAAGACAGCCCCTTTAGCAATACAGTGACCCTATGGAAAGTTGCTGTCCTTCTGAAAGAGAATTTCAGAGACATGAGACCTTTCAAATGATTAAAATTATCAAGATGAAAATTATTTTAAAAATTGGAAACTCTTAAAGTATGTTTTGAGATAATTAAACAATAAACAATAAAGTAGATAAAGCTAAATATGGCTTTGGATTTGTAAGGGAGTTTTTTTGAGACTGGTGGTTTGAGAGGTCTGCATTCCCCTATGGCGATTGAGTTTGCCACATAGAGGGAGTATTGTTCATCCTGAGGTCTTTTTCTCCATTTAAAATGGTACGACAAGCTGCATATAGTTGAAGTCTCATTTGTTGTGTGGGAGTGTGTTAGTTTTGCGCATACCATGATAGTAATGAACCTCCTTCCTAAGCCAGAGTTTATGGAGTATGATCTCAGTCTCTCAAAATTACTTCTAATGCTCAGCATAGTAATGCATCGTCCAAAGAGAACAGCCTGAAAGAGTTTGCAAGATGTAACATGTATGGATAATTTATCAAGGTGTGTTTGGAAATTCTTCTTAATCAAACCTGTAGCACCAACATGATGGGGAATAACTAGATATCTTGTTCTTTGACTGCATTTTGTGGTACTTGAAGACCTCCCTCTCAACACGATTCACAGAATAGTCACTTGGGACTGACACCTCTATAATAAATGCCATTCTGGAGTTGTTCTTCTTTACCACTATGTCCAGTCTCCTTGCATCCAGCTTTTTATTGGTCGGAATGGGAGTATTTTATTTTATTTATTTATTACAGTTTCTTATATACCGCGCTATTTAGAATCAGCGCGGTTTACATCATAACAAAACAACCATAACGACAAACTGTCAGGTTTTACATTGAACAGGAGTACAAACTTGGATAACTGGGTTAACTATATACATAATCTATCTACACTGCAGTGTGAGGGCATTTCTAGATTGGGTCATTTCTTGGAGGGGATATCTAGTTCAGTTGCTGTCTGGGAAGTATTGGCAGAAAAGGTATGTTTTGAGAGCCTTCCTGAACTGATATAGATTGGTAATGGCTCTAATGTCGGGGGGTAGGGTGTTCCAGCATTTTGGGACATAAAAACTGAATGCCCTGTTTGTGGTGTTCGTGTTGGACTTTGTCGAAGCCTTTGGTATAGCTAGCAAGTTTACAGCTGATGTTCTTCTTGATCTGTTGGGGGGGACCATGTGGATTAGATTCATGAGTGAGAGGGATGAAGTGCCTTTGATTGCCTTAAATGCTAATAAAAGGGATTTGAAGGTGATTCTCCCGTGAATTGGTAGCCAGTGCAGCTGTTTGAGAATAGGAGTCACGTGGTCGTTTCTGGATGCACCGTAGAGGACCCTAGCTGCGGCATTCATGGCCAACTGTAAGGGGGTTAGTGTGGATTGGGGGAGACCTTGTAAGATGGCATTTGCAAAGTCAAAATGCGGCAGGATCAGCGCTTGATATATGGTACGGAAATCGTCTGGGTCCAGCAGGGAGCGTAGGTGTTTGAGGGAGCGGATTTTGAAGTAGATGGCTTTGACTACGCTGCTTATGTGGCGTTTCATGTCTAGATGTTGGTCCAGGGTAACTCCAAAATATTTTATTGCATCTTTAGTTTGCAAATCAGCTTCCTTGACACTGACGTGGGATGGGGGCGTAAAGTTGGAGTCTCTGGAGATGAAAAGGACCTCTGTTTTTTATGCTGGATACGTAGGTTCTGTGTCTGGAGCCATGTTGAAACTGCATTGAAACAATCTGTGAGTGGGGTCAGGTCCATGTGGGTTGTGGAGAAAGGCATGTATAAAAGAATGTCATCTGCATATATCATGCAGTTTACGTTGAATGATCTTATGATATTGCATATGGGCTGCATGTAGATATTGAAGAGTAAGGAGGATAATGAGGATCCTTGAGGTACCCCTTGTTTTTGATGGAAGTGGCTAGACTCTTCTGATCCAGACTTCACATATTGCCATCTATCGTCCAGATAAGACTTACACCATTTTAGTGCATTGTTGCAGACACCCTTTTCTTTTAGTCTTCCAAGGAGGATTTCGTGACTCACGGAGTCAAATGCCGCGGCGATGTCTAGGAAAATGAGGACAAAACCTTGATGGATGTTGTCAATTCCTGTGATGATATTGTTGAATAGACCAGTAAGTAGTGTCTCAACCCCATGATGTTCTCTGAACCCATGTTGGCAGTTATCTAAATGAGCAACAGAGTCTATGTGATCTTGAATTTGCCGTTGTGCTTCTTTCTCAATTATTTTGGCTAAGATGGGGATGCTAGCTATTGGTCGATAGGAGTCAACCCTTTGGGGGTCCAGTTTGGGGTTTTTCAGTAATGGCCTAATTGAAGTCTGCTTGAGTGAAGTGGGAAAATAACCTGTTGTAAAGGAGAGTTTCATTATATTTGCGATGACAGGACTGAGCACATCACGTAGCTCCTTGATCCATAAAGCTGGACATGGGTCGGTCTGTGCAGTGGAGGTGTTGAGTGTTGAGTATACATCCTGTGTAGACTCAGTAATGATCTTCCCAAATATACCTGTAGATTGATCTGAAATTACCTTAAAACCAGAAATGATTCATTGATTTTTCTCTCTTTCGATTGTTACACACCTAAAGATCAGGCTTAATTGATCTCTTTTGGAAATATCAGTAAGTAGTACCCTTATGATGGCAGAGGAGGGAGCTCCTTGAATTTGCTTCATAATACACCTCTTGGGCCTGTGCTATCCATTTTTGCTGCTCTGTATTACTGTACTCGCGCCCCCCCCCCCCCCCATCACCAGTAGATTTCAATAAATGTTCTTCAGAAGCTTCTTTTTTGTTCCAACAATAAAGTTATAAGTGTTTAAACACTGTCTACATGTGCAGTGAGGTTACAGAAAGGCTATCAGATTTCTACACAACTTCCCTCCCATGTCAACAACCAGGTACATTTTAGAGTACTAAAAAACACCACTCATTCACAGCCTAGCAAAGCCGCACTGCCAGGACTCACACAGCACCAGTCCTACTATGAAAATGCAGCACTATAAATAATACATTGGGCCCAAGAACCGCAATGCATCTACTACGGAGAAAATTGATCAAGCAGAACTGCTACAGATCTCTTCACAGACAGCAACATTGACAGAAGAGCACACCTCAGTCATGCACACAAAACATAGACCCCAAATACTGAGCAAGGGACCACCAACTGGAAATAAAAATTTACAAACAAAATTTAACTGAAAACCCCAAGAAATCAAACTCCGCATGCAGTGCAACACTGAACAAATAGACACAGAAATCCATTTCCTGTTGTACTGAGTTAAATACAAAGACATCAGAGTTGCACATTTCCCAAAGCTGACATATTCCAATTAATTCAAAATAAAATACTTTATCTACCTTTGTTGTGTGAATATTGCAATTTTTGAGTGGTTTGGGTCCCAGTCTCCATTTTCTTCTGCCTATTTTCTCTTAATTTCTTTTCAGGGTGAGCTACCATTTAACATTTTTCCTCTCTTCCACTTTTTGTCTATTCCTCCCTTATATCTGTTTCTGACTGATCTTTTTCATTTCTTTCTCTGTTTCCTGCCTATATACTCAAATTGTACCCTACTTCTTACCTTCCACTTCTCAGTCCCCTTTTTTTTATCTTTCACCTATCAACTTTCCAACTCCTTTACTGATCTCCTTCCCAATCTCCCTCACTCTTTCCCTCTCCCTAGCCCTCCCACTCACCATTTCAGTCATTCCCCAGCCTCTCATTACCTTCTGCCTTTATCCATCCTCTTCTTCCTGCCACTTCTACCCTCTGTACTCACTTCGTTCCTAGCCCTCATCCACTTTTTTCTCTCTCATTTCATCATTCCCCTTGGACCCTTCCCTGTCAGTCATGCTCTCCAGTTTCTTTTTTCTGTCTGTCTGTAATCATCACCCAGTCTCCAACTTAGGGCTGGTCCAGCCTCTAAACGAGCTAGGTGGCCACTTAGGACAGCAGACCTCTGTTGGTGCATGGTGCCCGTGACAGGCTGTGTGCTTCGGCACACATGGCCTGCTGCTTCTGACTCCCCTTTGAGGAAGTTGTGCTGAAGCACATTGCCTACTGCGGGCCACTGCTGCACTGCGCCTCACTATGCCAAGCTGCCCCCTGCCCTTGCCGATGGAATTGGTGGCAGCAGGGGGTGGCAATGTGGTTATGGTGTGGTGCGGCTCAGTGCAGAGAGGGACAGCACAGTCGGGGCTTCTGCTTGAGGCGGCAGAAACCCTTTGGGCTGGCCCTGGTCCTACTGCCCCCTTTTGCCACCTCCCTAGTTTTATTTCCAACCTCTTCTCACTCATCTCCCTGCTAACCCACCCCATGGCCTCTCCCACCATGTTCAGCATCTCCCTTCTCCCTCAGTCCAGCATCCCCCCTTTTCCTCTTTTCCCCTTCAGTCAAGCATCTTCCCCTTTCCCCTTCCCCCTCTCAGTCCAGCATTGCCCCCTTTCCCCTTAGTACAACATTATCCCCTTTCCCCTTTCTTCCCCTAGTTCATCATCTTTTCCTCTCCCCCTCAAGTCTATTATCTCTCCTGTCAGAAACAGAGATGACACAAACCCTAGCTTTTTTCACTTTAGCATTCCTTACTGGGTCACACTACAGTCTGAAATTCTACTGTCCTGATCTGAGGAAGAAGTTTGTAATCTTTGAAAGCTATTCTAAAAAATGTAAAGTCAGTCCATTAAAAAGGTATCACCTTATTTTATTTTTTATTTCTCTTTTTATCTAACTGCAAATGAATGTACAACCTTAATGGCAGATTCTTTGACAATTTCATATGTCCTATCCCTTTTCCTTCAGCATTTATTCAGTGACATCATTAACTTCAGGTAAGTCCATGGTGTTGGTTTTTGTCATAAGAACATAAGAAATGCCATACTGGGTCAGATCCAAGGTCCATCAAGCCCAGTATCCTGTTTCCAACAGTAGTCAATCCAGGTCACAAGTAGCTGGCAGTTTCCCAAAAAGACACACAGGTTCCATTATGCTTGTCCCGAGGCAAGCAGTGAATTTCTCGGGTCTTCTTTAATAATGGTCTATAGACCTTTCCTTCTGTAACAAATTCCAGAGTTTGACTATGCATTGAGGAAAAAAGTATTTTCTCTTATTAGTCTTAAATGGGTTACATTGTAGCTTCATTGTGTGTCCCCTAGTCTTTCTACTTTTTGATAGCATAAACAACCAGTCTACCCATTCTACTCCATTCATTAATTTATAGAACTCTATCATATCTCCCCTTAGCCGTCTCTTCCAAGTTGAAAAGCCTTAACCTTTTAAGATTTTCCTCATAGTGGTATGCAGAAAACCAGCGCTAGATGCGCACTAAAGACGACTTTAACACAGACCGACAACGCATATTTTTTAACATCGGATGCAGCAAAGATAGAGCATGCAAATGACCCCCACATTAACTGTGTGCATGCAAATGAGCCATCACAGTATTAAACTGGGAGAGCAAGCTAAACACATGTGCACAAGAAGTCTGCACTAGTTTTGCTTCCTCTCCGGGCACCGTGTGGCTAATTTGCATATAAGCCTCAAAAGTATTTTGATGTCATCGGGGGCCATGCCCAACAATAAAATGATTGCTGGTGGTCCAATGGCCCCGATCCCACCCCTGACAGTATATTGATGGCATCGTAAAAGGCCTTCAATGCCATCAAAATACTGTTGTGGGCCGTGCCCAACAATAAAATGATCCCTGATGGTCTTGTGGTTCCTTTCCCCCATTTTCTACCATTAAATAAAAAAAGAATCTGGTGGCCTCACGGCCCCTTCCCCCCTCCAACCACCATTAAATAAAAAAATAATCTGTTGGTCTAGTGGCCCCTTTCCGCAATTAATAGAAAAATAACCTGGTAGTCTAGTGGCCCGTTTCCCCCCATTAAATAACAAAAGAATCTGATGGTCTAGTGGCCCCTACCTGGTGGTCTGGCAGCCCCCAAATTCACCTAAGTAGGAGCGCTGCATATGCGCTCCCACTCTGCTTTGGCCATCTTGCAAAATGGCAGTGTCTTGCCCCACATGGTGCCTCCTGGGATGCACCGGGTGAGATCAGACTGCCATATAAGGTAAATTTAGAATCTTTCAGCTCTGTACTTAAGGGCATCTGGATTACTTTTATCTTTATTGGACCCTCTCTGTTTTGATGCCCTAACTTCCCTCTTTTGTTAGTATCCTTCAAGGATCCATCCTTCAGAACCATGCACTCTTGGGTGACTGTCGGCTTTCCCCTATTATCTAGTGTAAGGTCATGCATTTGGGCTGCAGCAATCCAAGGGAGCAATACAGTATAGGAGGTGAAGTACTTTTGTCCACTAAAGAAGAGCGGGACCTAGGCGTGGTTGTGTCTGATGATCTTAAAGTAGCTAAACAAGTAGAAAAGGCGACGGCAAAAGCTAGAAGGATGCTTGGGTGCATATGGAGAGGAATGGCTAGCAGAAAAAAGGAGGTGATAATGCCTCTGTATAAGTCTTTGGTGTGACCTCATTTGGTGTGCAATTCTGGAGTCTGCACCTTCAAAAGGATGTGAACAGGATGGAGTCGGTGCAGAGGGTGGCTACTAAAATGATTAATGGGCTTCATTATAAAGCATATGAGGACAGACTTAAGGATCTTAATATGTACACCTTAGAGGAAAGGCAGGATAGAGGTGATATGATTGAGATGTTTAAATACATCCGTGGCATAAATGTTCAGGGAGAGAGCCTCTTTCAATTGAAAGCAAGTTCTGCTACGAGGGGACATGGGATGAGGGTGAAGGGAGATAGATTCAGGAGTGATATGCGGAAATATTTCTTTACGGAAAGAGTAATGGATCCATGGAATAGTCTCCCAGTGGAGGTGGTAGAGATGAGGACAGTAACTGAATTCAAAAAAGCATGGGAGCAACACAGAGGATCTCTAAAGGTAAAAAGTGGACTGTTGTAGTTGTTGTTATGGAAGGACAGACTAGAATAGCCATGTGGTCTTTTTCTGTCATCATGTTTCTATGTTTCTATGTTTCTAGTTTAAAAGCTGCTCTACCTCTTTTTTAAAGGTTAATGCTGGCAGCCAAGTTCCATCCCGGTTAAGGTAGAGCCCATCCCTTCAGAAAAAAAACCTTCCTTCCCCATAATGTTCATCTGTTGCTAACGAATCCAAAACTCTCTTCTTGCACCATTGTCTCATCCACACATTGAGACTCCGGAACTCTGCCTGCCTTATAGGTCCTGCCTGTAGAACAGGAACCATTTTAGAAAATTCTACCCTGGAAGTTCTGGATTTCAGCTTCCTACATAAAAGTCTAAATTTGGCCTCCAGAACCTCCCTCCCACACTTTTCTATGTCATTGGTATGAACATATGCCAAGATAGCAGACCCATCCCTAGCACTACCTAAAACTTTGTCTAGATGGTGCGTGAGGTCCGTAACCTTCATTCCAGGCAGGCATGTTTCCAGACGATCCTCATGTTCACCAGCCACCCAGCCTAATGATTGAATCGCCAACTATAACAGCTGTCCTAACCCTTCCCTCATGGGCACATAGCCCTAGAGAAACCTCCTCAGTGCGAGAGGGTTTTACAGCACCTGGAGAACAGGGCCTAGCTACAGGATCACTTCCTGCTACACCAAGGTTATGCTCTCCTTTCACACAACCTCTCTCCTCCATGACAACCGAAACACTGCCAGACGTGAAGTGGGACTTCCATACTATGTCCCTGTAGATCTTGTCTATATACCACTCTGTCTTCCTTATGTCCTCCAAGTCTGCCACTCTAGACTCCAGAGATTGGACTCATTCCCTAAAGGCAAGGAGTTCCTTGCACCTAGTGCACACATAAGACCCCCTCACCAACTGGGAGAAAATCATACATGTGACACTCAATGCAAAAGATTGGGTAGCCCCATCTCACTGCGAGACTGCTGCCTGCATCTTAGTTTTAAGGTTTTGTTTACATTTTTAAGTTGTCCACTTAAAGTCGCTAGGGATACTTGAACAGATACAACTATACCTAGTAAGATTAAGAAACTTAGTTCACCTCAAGATTAATCTATTCCTGGTAAGGATGCTAAATGAACCTGAAAGTGAATTTGACCACTTCTTCCCCTTTAATAGGTTTAAGAGCCTATAAGGCTAAGATTATGTCTGAGGTGAGTGGGAGTTGGGAAGGATGGGAGGGAAAGAACACTTAGTAAAAGCTAGCTCTCTAGACAGTGCCCTGATCCGTACTTCTAAGGTAATCTCTTAAAAATTTCCTGGGTGATTCATACAGCCCCTGATTTGACGGAGGAAGCCTTTCAAATTGCCCCTTTATCACTTGGCTTTAGCACCTAGTTAAAACAATTTCACAGATCTTTTGCCCCCTAACTGGAAGGCCTCTTTGTAAAGACCTCTAGAAACAATTTAATTTCTTTCTACTCAAAAAATATGTATCTATTCTTCTTTCTATGCTAAGCTATGTATACTCTAATTTGATTTAAATCAAAAGCTCCCTTCTGCTACTGATTGAGATTTAAATTTAAAAGCTCCCTGCTACTACTGACTGAGGTTTAAATTTAAATTAAATGCTCCCTGCTGCTACTGACCGAGGTACTATTTTAAAAGTATTGCCACTGCTGTATTTCCTGAATAGAGGCAGCAGCAAAAATAGGAGTGGGGGCTAGAGCAGGTTCAGCCTCTTATCTTTACGCCAGTCCTGCCTGGCTCTGGTGCAGCCCCTGAATCAGTAAGCCCACTGATGCTCTTTACCCAGCTGACTCCCTGCTAGATGATCCACAGGGTCCATTTAAAATAACAGCAATGGAGGCATTGCTAGTCCACATAGTCCAATCCAGGATTTCCTTCAAACAAACTCATGAACAGTATGTCCACTCTCTATCAAAGCCTTTCTCCTTTTGACTATAGGAAGAAAGACTGGTTGTGTTGCCACCCTTAGCAGCTTAACAGATCAAAAAGTGCTGTCAACTCCCACCTGCATTTAGATGAAAAGATTCCTTATTTCTCCCACAATGAGTGGAGAAAAACAAACTTACCTGTGCATTCCTGTTCCTCACAAACAGTGGCTTCTTTTGTCTGCTCAATCTCCCAAACTTTCCTCCTCAGGGTGCGTGCAAAGCCTCCTTCATTAAGCGGGGAAAAATCTCTCTTTGGCTTTAGCCAAAAACTGTCTTCCACATGAATAAACCTCAAGAATAAAAAAGCTTTCCCTGCATCTTGGAGCCATTGCTCTCAATAAGCACTTTCTTGCAATTTCTGGATCCACCAACCTACTATCCCTAACCTTGCCCCCTGGACTCATGCAATATGTAATTCCTCTTGAGGGTAATATTTGGTGAAATTAATTTATGTGTTGCCACTCATATTTGACATCATCACTCCAACAAAAAAAATGCAATGAAAGCAGTATGAAGGTACTCCCTGAGGAAACCACTGGCTGGGGTTGGAGTATGACTGAGATATACATTTTTGGAGCTGAAAAAAGGCAAGTGGGAAGTTGATTCATCATTATTATCATTATTAAGTCGAACTTTAGAGTGATACAAAGAAATCTATAAAAAGAAAAATGTTTTGATCAAATCTGGCATGCTGAAGTGACAACATGTACGTTATTCTTGTGAAAATTATGCTGCAATTGAAAGATTGAGCTCTTCATGATAACTGGTTAGAATCTGAGAGCAATTTGAAAGCAAATGTGGTTTCCCTCCTCTTAAAGGTTACCTGGCTATCAGGGTCTGTCTCCAGTCTCCATTTGGGTGTCTCTTTTTTTTACAGCTCAGCCAGCAGAACAATGACTATGGAATGCCCTTTGGCTCCGTATCGCAGTACATACATGGAAATATGTATATATATGCACATACTGTTCATATGTCTCTATGTAGCAAGTTTTGTAAATAGTTTGTAAATAGTTTACCCCTGTTATCCAAGTTTTTTGTCCTGTTATCTGTAAACTCAAACGTGTTAGCTGTATTGAGCTTTTCTGTTCCATGTAAACCGCGCTGATGCTGAATAGTGCAGTATATAAGAAACTGTAAATAAATAACATACATAGATCAATCTTTATATATTTATATTTATATATATATGCATATATGTAGATCAGAGGTTCTCAAAGCAGTCCTTGTGACACCTCTGGCCAGTCAGGGTTTCAGGATAACTGCAATAAATTTGCACGAGAAAGATTTGCATGCATTACTTCTACTGTATGCAAATCTCTTCAAGCAAATTCATTGTGGTTATCCTGAAAACCTGACTGGCTAAGTGTGTCCCAAGGACTTGGTTGAGAACCCCTGGCCTATGTGTATGTAAATGGCTTCTGGAAACGGTCCTCATTTTTGTAGGTAGATAAAAATGAGAGTGGTTTTATAAAAGTCATGTACCTGGGTGTGATAGGGTGTACATCCCATCACTGCAGGACTCTCAGGGGACTCAGCCAGTCCCAGCTCTGGATATATGGATCCCTCTAGGAGGGGCCCCCTAGAATGTCAGACAAGGACACCCAGGGGCCAAGGAAGGTCCCAAACCCCGTGCTTCCTCCGCGGCCAGGAGACATAGGACTCAGTTCCTTGACAACACCTGGGACAAGGAAGGTGAAGGACTTGGCCCAGACCCCCATAGAGATAGACTCCTTAGAGAGGATCAAGGGGATCTCCAGTGGGAAAAGGAGATGGAGTTGGAAAACAAACAATAGCTAGACTCTGAAGAGACACCCATGGATATTCAGCCGGTGGATAACCCGCAGAATTGGGGTGGTAATAGCAACAAGCAGCTATGTGGGAGATGGCTGGGTGTTGAGGTAATTCCATGCTGGGACGCATCCCAGCTGAATCCGAGACTTAAAGGGGGTGGAATTTATTGTAATGTTTGATGTATATGTTTGTCTAAACTGAAGGATGTTGGGAAGATGTCATTTGCATATTCCTGACATAATTTGAATATCATTCACATTTGTGTTGATAGAAGGGACCTGGTGAGGGCTACTTTGGACCTGGGGAGAGGACTGTTGTCAAGAAGGAGGGGGGTGCAGACCACAGCGTAGGAAGGGATCCCACCAAACGTGGACTTTGGAATTACTGGATCATTCACCCTAATGTACAGAGGGAATCCCAGAGATAGATCTCCTTGCTAAGGGGTGTGGCCATAAAGAAGTGGTTCTTGGACTTTTCTTTGAAAGAAGGCTAAACCAGGAAGACTATCAGACACCTGCTTGTTGGATGAGATCAAGCAATAATAGGTAAATTGGTTGTTTAGAAATTATTTAGCCTCACTACAAGTAGAAATAAGCACTGATGGCTCCTCAGCTTTTTATGACTTTTAGGACCTATTGTTTTGTTTTGACTGTGTGTTATTTTTGTTGCCTCCCCAGAAGCTGCTATCCCAAGGTGATTACCTAGTCTGCCTGATGGCTAAGCTGGCCATGATGCAAAGCATGTTTGTTTGGAGTAGCTTATCATGGCTAAATTAATTACTGTGCCACAGTGGGCATTTGTGGATTGATGGGTAATGTGTTTATATTGTCTATTTTTTGTATAAGTTAAATTTATTGTGTTGATTCTTTTATGCCATTTATGTTTGAAATTTGCTGATTTTTGTATTTGTTGTTGTATTGCTGTTATATTGCATCTTGATGTATGTGCATTGTAACTCACCTAGTAATTGTTTGATAGGCAAGAGATAAATATAATAAAATGAAATGAGTCTCCAATCCATAGAGTTTCAGCAGCCCTATCACGCTAATGCTGCTGAAATCCATACTATATCAATAGTGTCGGGGTGAAGTTAGCGGAGCGTGAGGGTGGCTATTTGGACGGTAGCAATATCTAACTGCTATCCGTATAGCTATATGGTTTAATTTTGGCCAGAAAAAAGTTAAACAGCATAGCTGTACATATAACAGCTGTCTATAGCAATACATGTTTAGTGGCTGTCTGTCAGTAAAGAGCCTTGGAATATGCATTTTTTATAAATGCTTCTGTCAGTATTTAACAACATAAACTCATCACCATCAGTGATTTAGCCTAATTAGAAACAAATCAATAAATACATTTTGAAATAACAGCGCTTTTCTAGTTGACATCTCTTAGACGTCTTGTACGGTTACTGTATCACCCCAGAACATTTTGCAGATGCTGAATGAATGGTCGATTCCTACAGCAATCGTCACTGGCAAGTCACACTTTGTGGGATGCCTGAGTCATACCGAGTGCTACTTCACTACCTCTATTTCTGGATCTTCTTAGGGCCCTGTGGCAGACTTGCATATGAACTGTCAGCTTCAACAATTCAAATCATGTTGCCATTTTTGTTTGATGGGTTTTCGGCCCCATGATTTGCAGTCATACAATTAACAAAATAAGGCTGTCACTGTTAGTTGTTTGGAAGGGCATGCTTTGAACCTTAAACTTTCAGCCCTCTTAATCTGCACAGGCTTGAGCTGCATTTTTATTAGTTTGTACCAATAAAATGTTTTTTTTTCTGGCATCAGGTTCTTTCGTGGTTTGATATTTGTGGTAATCGGTTGCAGAGGTCATTAGCTAGGTTAGATCTTTGGCCAAAGAAGAATCAGTATGTATATGTATGCTGACCCATAGGCCAAGAAATTATTATTTATCTTGCTATGGAAGAAATTAACTCCTCATGGACTAGAACCAGTCTATTCTTCCTTCTGCACTGACATTATCCAGGACCAGGAAAAGCAGTTGAGAGAGAGACTGGGAAGGAAATGTATAAGGGAGACTACCCAGACAGTGAAGCCAATTCCTGATTTCTGTAACAGTCCAAATACGCAGATAGGTTTATAAGAAGCATGCCAAAATGTATACATTGTTTACATGTTTAAGTCCCTATTTTCTGTGCACACGTTGGCTGGTTATTTATGTGGAAATTCCAATGGCCATGAATGGAGTTGGTGCTTGGGCGGAGCATCGGCATGGCCTTGTCTGACACATGCATGTTGTAGAATACTGTGACCTATGCGCAGCAGTGCGCCAATCTAGGTGCCCCCAATTACGCCTGTCCTGCGCAGATATGTCCATCCTCCAGTAGTTTATAAAGTGCATGTGTGCTTTACCTCATAAAATAGGGACTGCATGCATGTATGGAAATGCATGAAGCCTGCATGACTCCTTATGAAATTACCCTCTATGTGCCTGATTCTAAGAGGCAGAGCGGGACAGCACGTCCTGCTATCCACCTTGCCGGTATTCCACCTCCGTCCCCTGCTGCATGCACAGGGCCACTGTGTGTGCTGCGGGGGACAGAGGCATGATGGGGGCAGAGAGTGAGCAGGCTGACCCCCAGAGGGCCAATTCCAGTGATGGCCCTTTATGTCCAAGGATCATCAGGGGGGGACGCCCTGCTTATTCCATCTCTGAGGTGGAATAAGCACGGGGCACCCCCCATCCTAGCCGGCAGCTCCCCCTCCGGAGCTTGGAAGACTCCCTTTGGTGCCTCAGGGTGCAGACGGTGGGTCCCTGCTGCAAGATCTGGGCCCCGGCTGCCCCAACCAGGGGTTGGGCGGCCGGGTTGCAGGGGCAACAGACCGATGGGAGGATCGGCTTGCGGGGACAACGTCCCCGTGGTGCAGCAGGGACACGCCGGGCCATCCTCAGACTCGATTCTGTATGTTCCCATGTTATAGAGTCGGTCCTGCTCAAGGCTGTCCCTTCCTGAATCGGGCTCAAAGTATCTACCAGCAGGTCTGCTGGAGAATGTGGCTAGAAAGTGGAACAGTAACCTAATGGTGAGTGCAGTGAACTGGGAAGCCAGGGTCTAGTTACCAGTCCTTGTGATCTTGAGCAAGTCACGAAACAGTCTATTGTCTCAGGTACAAACTTATATTGTAAAGTCTCTGAGGATAGGAAAATACTTAATGTACCCGAATGTAAATCACTTTAAGCTACTCCTGAAAAAAGCATGAGCAAAATGTGTTCCTTTTCTTGTAGAGCATACCATAGCTTCCCTCAAAGCTAGACTGATAACATGGGATACACCTGCCATTTATAGCTCCTGGTGCTGCTCACAGCACTAGGAGCTATATATTGGTAAGTACTGTTCATTTAAGTATTAGCAAGAAAAGTCCTTTAGACTCCCTCCTGTCCCTTGCATCTCTCACTTTTTCTTTGTGATGGTGGTTTGTCAGGCTCTATTTCAGCTGATCAGCCTATAAACAGTCCGAGTTTTATCTGAATGCATACATGGATTTGTAGTAGTGTTTTTCTTAAGAATGTTTGCAGGGCCTGCAAAATCATTAGGTGAATTAGGTGATTGCCTAGAGTTTCAGGATTTGGGGGGCAGCACTAACACATATCCTTCAAATCTGGGAGATGAATGGCTGTCAATACCTTTCTCTCAATATGCATGAGGCTCCAAAACGCAAAAACTGCCATAGCTGCATTGCATTCTGCCTTGCTTTTTCCCTCCTATCTGTGTCCTCTCTCCTCTATGACCTCTGCAAAGCTGAAAAAGCAAAGATCCACAGTCAGAGCCCCAGCCCTTGCTGCTGCTTCCCATTCCTTCTTCGTGCCTATGTAACTCTTCAGCTGTGCTGCCCTTCCTCAACAGAACTGCCATACTGGGTCAGACCAAATGTCCATTGAGCCCAGTATCTTTATTCCAATAATGGCCAATCCAGGTCACAAGTACCTGTCAAGTTCCTAAAAGATAGAAAGATTCCATGAAAGCAGTGAATTTCCTCAGTCCAATTTAATAATGGTTTATCGACTTTTCTTCCAGGGATTTGTCCAAACCTCTTTTAAACCCAGCTACTGCAATTAACTTCAAGCACAAAGGGGCATGTTATGCAAACTCCTGCAATATATTGTGAGCCATCCATGGATGATCAGATACCTCTTGGGAATCTTATGAAGCACACACTAGGGCAGGATATGCAAACTGATGACTTTCACTGATGGGAAAAAATCACATATTGCTATTACTACACATAAATAATACAATCTTAAGGCTAAGAAATAGAGAAGGTATATGTTGGGATATATACTGGAGAGTGAAGATTTCAGGAATGCATTCAATAGGCAGACAGACTCTCACCCCACCAAAAAATGAAGCCCTAGGTCGTCTGGGTTTGAAGTTGGGGGAAAAAAAGCTAAGGCAGGGAAGATCCTGCACGCCTTCTCTTTCAATCTTTTTCCATAAGATATGAGCTCATAGAGGGCTGGAATCAATGAGTGTTAGAACAACTGAGTCATGGGCCTAAAAGGAATGGAATTCAACATTGGGAGAGGCACTGGACTGTATGGATCCTAAGCAGAAGGTATCCAGAGGCTGAAAGGCAATGTAACAGCAAATCCTTACCATCATAGCCACCACCACCACCAGCAGGCAGAAGAACATCCAGCAGCTAAGACAGCAAATGGCTCCTAGCAGTTCAGATAGAGTGGAGTTCAGCGGCTGAGAGGGAACAGAGCCACGTCTCTAGGAGGAATGGAGCTAGCCACAGAAGGAGAACTTTGTGACCAAATAGCAGAGCAGCAAAGGCAGGCCAACTCAGGCACAACAGATCCTCCTGGGATTTGCAGCAGCCACAGTCTAGTTCTATGCCTGCATATTGGTCAGGGCCGGTGCTAGGGTTTCTGGTGCCCCCTTGCAACATATAGATCGGCACCCCCTCCCTCATTACTGTTAATGCTGACTACACCCCATCCCTTTTTTCCCAAAACTCCTTTCTGAACTCTTTTTATATGATGCCAGCATTTCTTCTTCAAATCCAAAGTTGTAAGAAAATTGCAGTGAAGAGGCAAATGCATAGCCAGAATAAAAATAACTACTGAGCAGTAAGTACTTAGCATCATATGAACAGGCTGCAAATAGTCCAAGAGCATACTAAATTTTAGACATGGATCAAAGGGAAAATACTTCATTGTGAAATGCGTGTATGTAAATGCTAGAAGCCTAAAAAATAAGATGGGAGAGCTAGAATATATAGCACTAAATTAAAGGTCAGATATGATTGGCATCTCAGAGACTTGGTGAAAGGAGGAAACCCAATGGGACACTGTGATACCTGGGTACAAATTACATTGCAATGATAGGGTATATCAAATTGTTGGAAGGGTTGCACTCTATGTTAGAGAGAGCATTGAGTCACATAGCATTAAAGTTTGCAGGAAACAAAATACACTGTAGGGGAAGGCGATGGCAGTGAAGGGTGTACTACCGACCACCTGACCATAATGAATAGATGGATGATGAAATGCTAAAAGAAATCAGGGAAGCTAACAAAGTTTACAACCACTGTTCCCTCTAAGCTGTGCGCGTGTGCGCACGCACACACCTCGCTGAGCGAGCGCACATAGTTTACAACAGAGCGCAAAAAAATTGCGGCTCTGATTCTGATAGAAAACAACACAAACGTCTTAAAATTTAAAAGTTATGATTGTAATTACTAGAAATGTCCCGCTTCATTTAGTAATCATCTATTTTCATTTAATTTGATTAAAATCAATGTGGTGTACATACTGTAGTCTGACGTGTAGTCAATTTTCAAAGTATATAACTCAGAGGGGCATGTTTACTAAAATCCGCAAAATAGCGCGCCGCAAAATAGCGCACGGCAACGCGGCACTGAAACGCGCAGAAACGCGTTTAAACGCCCCGCACACGTGCGTGTCACCCCCGCACAGGTACGCGGCTCACTAACGGGCCCCGTACAAGTGCGGGCCCGCAAATGTCCGATAGAGGCGTGGAACGGCGAAAGGAGGGCGGAGGAAGGCTCCGGAGGGGCGGAGGGACGGGGTCAATGGGTGGAGAGTGGGAGGGGAGAGGCTCCCCGCACAGTACCGGGCCCGAATTTGCATGTAAAAACTACCGCGAGTGAAACACTCGCGGTAGAAAGCATTTAAAGGGAAGAGAAACCATTTCCGTCAGCAATGTACAGGAAAACCGGGGAAACCAGCAAAACGTGAGCAGTGTGATATATGTGCACAGCACAAAAGTGAAAATAAAAATAGAAAATGACCACAACAGAACCATTAAAAAGAGTAATTCAGCTGGGGAACAGTTATAGTGATGGGCAAATACAGAAATCACACCCAGCAAAGCTCCAGAAAAAAGAAATGAATTTTGGAAGGGTCTACTGAGAGGAGACTCTTCCAAAAAACATTTCCACGTTTTGGAGCTTTCCTGGGAGTGTTTGCTATGGTTGCCCATTAATATCACTGTTGCCCAGCGTGGTGATATTTCGTCCCACATTTCCCGTGGTCATTTCCGGGGTTTATGTGCACGTCTGTCACCAGACAGGGTGCATATGCCCACAGTAGAATTGCGTAGAGCAGGGTTTGTGACTCCATCCTGCCAGGCTTACTGCCTCCAGGGGCTGCACTGTCTCTGTGGCCAAAGTGTGGTACAGCGGACAGAGTCATTACCTCTAGGACCAGAGGGCAGAGGTTCAAAACCCAGCTGGGGCACCTGCCAGCCCAGTCCCTATATTTTACCCACCACTAAATAAAGATAGCGCAGACACCCCTGTATGCATGGGGAAAACACCCATATTTTACCCAACACCGCACACACACCACAACAATGGGCATTACCTACAGCCAAGTCCCCCAAATGCAGTCCCATACTGCCACATTGCAATCAGGTCAACTGCTTTTTCTGAGAGACGTTCATGCCAGCATGTTGGCGGACATGTACATGTGGTGCAGGGGCAGTGGCTGCTAACCACAGAAGACAGAGGCCTAGCCATGTGCAGGCTGGCACAGTCCACTGCAACAGACAGGTCCTGCCGGATCCACAGTCATGGACAGTCCAGGGAATCCAACCAATCTGTGGCTACACAGTGGTGCAGTGCACACAGACAGTGCATACAAGAACAGAAGATCACAGGTTCAAAGCCCAGCTGGGGCTACTGCCAATCCTGCCCACATATTTTTCCCACAACTAAACAGTGATAGTAAGGACACACCTTTCATGGCGGGACATATGCAATGGTAAGACATCTATCTTTTACCCCACTGAGCACAGACACCATGAACAGGGGCAGTACCTAGAGCAGAATCACCCAAATGCAGTCCTGGTGGGCCACACACCAGTCAGGTTCCATGCTGACACTCATACAAATGCCTGTGCTGTATATCTATGCACCACCCCCATGGCATGTAGATGTAGCCCATGCATATTCATGAGGGATAGCAGGAAAACCCGAACAGTGTGATGCAAACCTGGACTGGAGTTGGGAATCTGTGCCGTAAAGCAGCAGCCATCAAGGGCAGACACACCCACACCCACAGGCCCCATTGGCCAATGTCTCCTGGAAAGGCAGAACATTGGACCGTGCATGCAGCACCCAAAACGAGCACTTGCATAACTTACCAATGTCACCCTACACCTGAGGTATACGGTACACAGCTCGGAGACGTTTGCTAGGAGCACAGGCAGGCAGTTATCCATACGTTACGTACATACTGCTAGTTGACCCCATCCAAACAATCTGTTAGGTGTTTGCGGGGCATGCTCCAGGCCTGGCCTCTGACGGTGCTTACCACCCTGGGGAGTGACCACCAGCTGTAATGCGTACCATATCCATGCCTTGCCGTGCTCAGGACCGGTTTGGTGGGCAAGGCTACTTACCCCCTCAATCGTAGCACCATGATGGCAGAGGTGTGGAAGTGTGTGTCTGTCTATACAGTGGGTGTTGGCTGCAAGCCCCTTCAACAGCCCGCACTGCCAGCACTGTTGCCAGTATTGGCCAGTCAATGTGCATAATGAGGTGCAAGGTACCATGGGTATAGCCAGGGCAGGGTGGCGTGGCCAGGATGCATCTGCACTGGGCATAGGGCCCTGGCAGGGACATTGGCTGGGATATTGTAGTGTCCGGCCACCACCTACACAGACAGGGTGGCCAAAGCATGTCCTTCTGGGGGATCACGCTCACCCTGACTGTGCAGTGACCACAGCATGGCTAGGCCCCCCCATAGTGCTGTATAGTAGTTCTCTCATGTGATAGATATGGGTTTCTCTTTGGGGCCCAGTCACTGATCTATCTGCTTGCTGTGTATGCAGACAGCCCAGTTCTGGGTGCATGCATCTCCATTGGGAACATGCACTATGGACTAACCAGCAGACTGTTTGTAGCTGGTAAATGTCTTGCTATAATGGCTTGCAGGGTGCAGTGGCTGTTGGCTTGCTGCAGGGGAATATCTGGTGGTGGAGTGCAGCTTACCATACCCTGGGCTTATGTCTGTCTGCTATTGTGTTATGGCTGTGTATGGAGCTGCCTGCCTTGGGGGTGTGGTGGGGGGTTTGTGGGGGGTGTGGTGGGGGTGTGTGTGGGGGTGGTGGGGGGGGGGGGGGTGGGGGGGTTGGGGGGTGTGGGGTGGGGGGGTGGGGGGGGGTGGGGGGGGGGGGGGTGGGGGGGTGTGGGTGGGGGGGGTGGGGGGGTGGTGTTCCTCAGCAGGACTGGGGTTGATGTTGCCCTCTACTACTGCCACCTTTGCAGGGAGGTAGAGTGTGGATCCCTTGATGATGGGGACCATGTCTGCCACGGGGTTGGGGGGGGGGTGCCTGATGGCGGCAGACAGGGATATCCATGGTGTTTGTGCAGAAACTAGCTATCTTACACATTAACACTGCTATGGAACGCCCGCTTGGCCTCCATCAGCCATGGCAGGTGTTGTTGACCTGGTCCTGGCCACCTCATTGCACACTCAGGGTGAGCACAGTACCCGCACGATGTAACGGTGTGTGGCTACTCTGTGCCAGTAAAACACCTGGTCAGTGCCCCCTACTAGGCCAAGGTGCTGTGTGGGTGCACCCGGTCACTTCCCCCAACAGGGCCGAGGTGCTGTGGGGGTGCATTCCCCATCGTGTGTCCATCTGCGGACAGCTAATTTGCATGTGCAGTGCATCATGGGTACGGGTGGCCTAACCCTATCCTGTTGACACCAGCAGACTGTCTGTGAGGTGACGTGTAGGCTATCTGCAGCCAGCCAGGGGCCTGCTTACAGCTATGGAGCTGTAGCGCAATGGTTACATCACTGCCTGTGCAGCCAGAGGTCATGGGTTCAAACCCACAGTGGGGCCCTTTGGTAGGGCTGTCCACAGCTTTATTTTTATTTACTGTACATATGTCTATGCCGGCAAGACCACCCTCAGCTTACTATACCCATTAGGTGCCTCTGAGGGTGCTTCATAGGGCGCCCTGTAGGCCACCTTATGGTTGCCATCCCTATAGGGTGCACTATACATTATCCTGTGTCGCAACATACATGCTGCCCTATAGGGGTCATTCAAGGGTGCCTTGGCGAACAGTGCACTGTAACATGTGCCTTATGGGCCGCCATATGTTAACATGCTGGGAGAGTGCGTTTGCTAGTAGTGATGACAAAATAAAATTATACAGCCTCCTACAGCACTCCACAACATAATACATACTGCCTCAGCAGGCATTTTTCACTGGGCATTGTGAGGAGTTGAACCCCTGATCCCTGCACCATTGGTCAGTGTTTTAACCATTGTGCTGTGGCTCTGTTCCTGTGCTTGTGCATCAGCGCGCCGCCTTCTGCCGCCCAAGGGGACCAGTGCGCCGCCTTCTGCTGCCCAAAAATAACTGTGCGCCGCCTTATGCGGTTCCAAATTAATTTGCCTCCTAAAACAATGTTAATCATTACAGTTACTGCCTCAGCTGACCTTTGTCGTTGCACACACTGGGCGAGTGAACCCAAGGCCCCAGCACCCTTGGTCAGTGTCTTCACCGTTGTACCACGGCTCTGTTGTTTTGTATACTCAGCAGCGCGCCACTTTGCCTTTCCACGCGCTAATGTCGACCCCCGCACATTAGCGCGACGCACACACGTCCGGTGGCTTACTACCATTTTTTTTCTATTTTCTGCCTGAACCGCCCACTCCTTATATGGCACAGGCACACTAGCGCGGCCCCGCACGTTAGGAATGTTTAGTAAACATGCCCCAGAGTGTCGTTATGTGGCGCATAAAAATTTAACCTTCCTTCAAAAGCTGCACACAGCTGATATTTTATGCGCACAAAGCCTACAGAAAATTAGAGGGAACATTGGTTACAACATAGTAATAATGAGTGATTTCAATTACCCCGGTATTGATTGGGTCAATGTCACAGTAGGACATGCTAGAGAGAGATTTTTAGATGAAATAAATGACTGCTTCTTGGAGCAGTTGGTTCAGGAACTGACAAGAGGAAAAGCAATTTGGGACTTATTCCTTAGTGGAACACACGATCTGGTGCAAGAGATAAGTGTTTTGGGGCCACTTGACAATAGTGATCATAGCATGATCGCATTTAATTTAATAAATGGAAGAAGGACAAGAAAATTCATATTACTACCTTTTAACTTTAGAAAAGGAGACTATGATAAAATGAGGAAAATAGTTAAGAAAAAACTAAAAGGAGCAGCTGTAAAGGTTAGAGTTACATCAAGCACGGGCATTGTTTAAAAGTACTATCTTGGAAGCCCAGACCAGATATATTCCACACTTTAAGGAAAAAAGAAGAAAGGCAAAAAAACCTGCCAGCATGGTTTAAAGCAGAGGTCAGAGAGGATGTTGTTGCCAAAAAAGCATCTTTCAGAAAATGGAAAATGGAGCCAATTGATGAACAGGTGAAAAAACATACAGTAAGCATTGGCAAGATAAATGTAAGGCATTGATAAGACTGGCAAAGAGAGAATTTGAAAAGAAGCTTGCCATGGAAGCAAAAACTCATAATAACATTTTTTTCAAATACATTTGTAGCAAAAATCCTGTGAGAGAGTCAGTTGGACCACTAAATGATAGAGGGGTAAAAGGGGCACTAAGAGGGGACAAGATCATACAGAGACTGAAGGAATTCTTTGCTTCAGTCTTTAATGAATAACATGAATAAAACTGAACTACTTATTTTTCCTCCAAAACCCTCTGCTCCCTGTCCTTTGTTCTTCATCTCTGTTGATAACACCCTTCTCCTTCCTGTTACCTCATCCCGTAACCTTGGTGTTATCTTTGATTCCTCTCTTTCCGTTTCTGCACATACACAACAGACTGCTAAAACCTGTTGTTTCTTTATCTATAATATTTCTAAAATTCATCCTTTCCTCTCTGTTAACACTACACAACTGCTTTCCCAATCTTTAATTATTTCTTGCCTTCTCTATTGCAGTCTTCTTCTTACTGGCCTCCCTCTAAGTCATCTCTCTCCACTTCAATCAGTTCAAAACTCTGCTGTGCAACTCATCTTTCACCAGCCTTGTTTTTTTCATATCACCCCTCTTCTCAAGCCATTGGCTTTCTCTCCATTATCATATTCAATTCAAACTCCTCCTTTTGACTTTTAAATGCATTCATTCTGCTGCTCCGCTCTATCTTTCTTCTCTTTTCACCATCTACTACCCTCCCCATGAACTTTGTTCTTCTTCAAGTCTGCTTCTATCTTTGCCCTTTTTTTCTGCTAACTCTAGACTTTGGTTCTTTCACTTTGCAGCTCCTTATGCTTGGAACTCTCATCCTGAAGCTGTTCATGAGGCTTCATCTCTCCCCCTCTTCAAATCTCTGCTAAAGGCTCACCTCTTTAAGGCTGCCTTTGGTTCCTAATCTTCTGTTCCTTGTGTCTCCTTTGTCTCCCTCCCATACTCCTTTTTCTTGTTGCATGCAGTGAGTAGTACTCTATAAATGTGCATAATAATAATAATGAAGAATATTTAGGGAAGTTACCTGTGCCTGAAATGATATATAAAGATGATTTATCGGAATGATTAAAAAAAATATTGATAAACCAGGAAGATGTGTTATAATTATTTGATAAACTGAAGAGTAGCAAATCACCTGGACCAGATGGTATACATCCAAGAATGTTACTGAAATATGAGATTGCAAACTTACTATTAGTAATCTGTGAACTATCATTAAAATCATCTGCAGTACCAGGAGCTTGGAGAATGGCTAATGTAACACCAATTTTTAAAAAGGGTTCAAGGCGTGAGCATCACGTCAGTAGAAACCATTATAAAGAATAAAATGACTGAACATGTAGATAGTTATGGTTTAATGGAAGAAAGCCAACATGGATTTAGCAAAGGAAAGTCTTGTCTTATTAATCTGTTATATTTTTTTAAAGATCTGAATAAACAGGTAGACAAAGGTGAGCCAGCTGATATAGTGTATCTGGATTTTCAGAAAGCCATTGACAAGGTCCTTTGTGAGAGACTCTTGGCAAAATGAAAAAGTCATGGGATTGGAGGCAGTGTACTATTGTGGATCAGGAATTGGTTAAAAGATAGAAAGCAGAGAGTAGGGCTAAATGGCCAATTTTCTCAATGAAGAAAGGTGAAGAGTGTTGTACCCAGGGATCTGTGTTGGGCCTGCTGCTTTTTAACATAGGGGTATGTTTACTAAACTGCGGTAATGCCATTCACATTAGGATCTGCGGTAGAGGCAGAAATACCCAAATAAGGACATGGGCGGTACATCGTTACCGATAACGCGCGTTACAAGGCGCCATAAATTAACGAGTGTTACATGGCACGTTATCGCATGTTAATCTTAAGAAGGCGCGCAGAGATGCAAACACAGAAACAGAGCTGTAGCACAATGGTTACTACACTGACTGATGGTACAGGGGTCATGGGTTTGATTCCCCAGTGTACCTAATGCATAAGGCTGGCTGAGGCAGCACCCTTTATGTTTAAGTAGTGATTGTTGAGGTATTTTACTTTTATTTTAATTAGTGCTGCCAGCAAACACACCCTCATGGTGGCGTAACCTAAGGTGCCGCATAAGGCACCCCATAACGCACATTATAAAGTGCACTGTCTGCCAAGGCACCCTATAATGTGCTTGATAGAGCGCCTTATAAGGTGTGCCTTATGAGGCACCTTAAGGTTACAGTACTCTGAGGGTGTTTTTGCTGGCAGCCCTATCAAATAACCCCACCATGGGTTTGAACCCATGACCTCTGGCTTTACAGGCAGTGAAGTAACCAGTGGGCTACAGCTGCTAACAAACCCCTGGCTGGCTGCAGAAGGACTGCACGTCACCACACAAACTGTCTGCTGTGGTTACCAGGTTAGGGTTAACCCACCCGTACCCATGATGCACTGCACATGCAAATCAGCAGTCAACAGATGGGCACAAGATGGGGTATGCACCCCCACAGCACCTCGGCCTGGTAGGGGGAACTGACCATGTGTGGTACTGGCACAGAGTAGCCACAGACCGTAACATTGTGCAGGTACTGTGTGTTACTTGCTCTAGGTGAAAGGGAGGGGGGGGGGTTCTATGGACCCATAGGCAGATTATGTACCACCACACAACCCACCCTCTGGGTCTCAGGGTGGGAAACAGGATCACCCACCAATAGATCCACATTCTACCTCACTGCAATGGTAGCAGTAGAGGGGACCATCAACCCCATTCCTGCTGGGGAACAGACAGAGCGGTACACATCCATAACACAATAGAAGACAGATGGCAGCCCTGGAACTGCTCAGCTGCCCCCCACCATTATCTGACATTCTCCAGCAGCAAGCCTCCAGCCACTGCACCCTGCAAGGTGTTCCAGCAAGACACATACTAGCTGCAGACAGTCTGCTAGCTAGTCCATAGTGCATTGTCCTGGAGGAGATGCATGTACCCAGAACAGGGATGTCAGCATACACAACAAGCAGATAAGTCAGTGATTGGGCACCAAAAGAAAACCCATAAATATCACATGAGAGAAGTGCTATATAGCACTATGGGGGAACCTAGCCATGCCATGGTCACTGCTCAGTCAGGGTGAGAGTGACCTCCCAGCAGGACATGCTATGGCCACCCTGTCCGTGCAGGTGGTGGCCAGGCACTACAATGTCCGAGCCATTGCCCTATGCTGTGTACAGATGCATCCAGGCCAGGCCACCCTATCCAGGCTATTCCCACAGTACCTTGCTCCTCATTATGCACATTGGCAGGCCAATACTGGCAACAGTGCTAGCAGTGTGGGCTGTGGAGGGTGTTGGCAGCCACCACACACTGGATAGACAGACACACACTCCCCACACCTATGCCAGCATTGTGCAACTATAGAGGTGTTGGGCAGCCCAGGCCTCCACACCAGTCCTGGGCACAGTGCAGGCATGGCTATGATACGCAATACTGTAGGAGTCACTCCCCAGGTTGGTAAACACTGTCAGACACAAGACCTGTAGCACACTCCACAGACATCAGAAAGGTTGCTATGATGCAGCTCACTCAGAAAATTGTATGTAACTTAGGAATTGCTATCTGCCAGTAATCACAGCAACCTTTTGATAGATGTGTACCATATTCCCAGGTTTAGGGTGGCATTACTAAGGTATGCAAGTGCTAGTATTGGGAGATGCACACAGAGCCCAAAGTCCTGCCTCTCCAGGAGGCTTTGGATAATGGGGCCTGTGGGTGCGGGTGTGTCTGCCCCTGTTGGCTGCTGCTTTACGGCAGAGGTTCCTGCGGTGCCAAACACTGTTCGGGTTTCCATGCTGTCCCTCATGAATATGCATGAGAGACATCTGCATACCATGGGGGTGGCGCATAGAAATGCAGCACAGGCATCTTTATTAGAGGCAGCATGGAACCGGAATGGTGTTTGGCCCTCCAGGACTGCATTTGGGAGACTCTGCTCTTGGTAATGTGCATGTTCATGGTGTCTGTGCTCTGTAGGGTAAAATGTAGGTGTCTTGGGCATGTTTACGTCATCTGCAATAAAGGTGCTGTCTGTATTAGCACGTTGTAGTAGTGGGTAAAATATGGGGACTGGGTTGGCAGGAACCACAGCTTGGACTTGAACCTGTGACCTTTTGCTTCTGAATACACTGGTTTTGTGCACTGCACCACCTTGTTGTCACAGAGTCAGTATATTCCTTGGTGATACCATGACTGTTCGTCAGACAGGGCCCGTCTGTTGCAGTGCACCCACCTACACAGGGCTAGGCCACGGTCTGCTCTGGGCAGCTGCCACTGCCCCCTCCACCACCAGTATCCCTCAGCCACCATGCTGACATGCCCTTCTGCTGGTGGTGTTCGTGATGTGCAGTCTCAGGCCATCCAGTGTGCATGGTGCAGGTTCTGGGGTAGGGGTGCCTGCATAGACATCCACACTCCCCCCAGCCCCGCCTGCCAATGTTCCGTGTCCTTGGGGGTAGCTGTTGGGTACTATCCCCTGTGACACTGTGGGAAACACACTCGTGCCCATATTGGGCCTTCAGCAGTTGCTGTCTGGCTGCTCTGCTGTTTCTGCATTCATATGGGCCACCTAGGCATCACCCTAGTCTGCACTGTGGCCCAGCTGCACCACAGCATGTGCCTCCTGCGGCCCTCTGTATCCCCTTTTCCGGCATCTGTCCAGTTGCCGTTCTGATATGCCCGCCCTGATGTTGCGGGACATGTGCACGCCATAGGAACCCGGTCCGATGGACGGGGAAACCCTGAGCAGCGCTATTTCACTGTGGGCTCATTCACCTTGTATGGGGACGGAGTATAGACCCTTCCATGATTTATATCTTTTCTAAGGAGCTTACTCGGGGGGGGGGGGGGGGTTGATGTTTCTCATTAATACCACTATTGGCCAGCTTGGTTATGGTTTTTTTCCAGTTTGTTGAGGTCATTTTCAGTGTTTATGTGACCTTTTTTTCTGTGCACATGTATCACACTTATCACTTTTTTAGTTTCCCTGCCTGGGCTGTACATTGCTGACACCTAAATTTTTTCTCTCCCCTGTAATATGCATTTAACGGCAGCTTTTCAATCGCGTTTGGATCCAGCTCTTCAGATCAGCACGTTAGTGTGAAGGGTGCCTCTCCCTGCCCACTCTCCGCCCACTGACCCCTTCTCTCCGCCCTCTCTCCACCTTCTGCGGTGTTTTACCACGCTGCGGAGCTTTACGATCGTTAATGTTGGTTAACGCGCGTTATGTAACGTTAACGATCGTTAGCACATCATAACGCACATTATGATGCGCTAACGATCGTTAACGTTACATAACGCGCATTATGTAACGTTACCGCAGTTTAGTAAACATCCCCCTTGGTGTGATTATTTTTGAGGATCTCAAGGTGGCAAAACAGTGTGACAAGGCAGTGGCAAAAGCCAGGAGGATGTTGGGTTGCATACAAAGAGGAATTACCAGCAGAAAGGAAGAGGTACTAATGCCACTGTATAAGTCACTGGTGAGGCCTCACTTGGAATACTGTGTTCAGTTTTGGAGACCATATCTTGCAAAGGATGTAAAAAGACTGGAAACTGCTTAGAGGAAGGTGATCAAAATGATTTCTAGCCTGCATCAGAAGCCTTATGAGAAGAGACTTGAAGACCTAAATATATACGCTCTGGAGAAGAGGAGGGATAGGGAAGATATGATTCATACCTTTAAATACTTAAAGAGAAATAATGAACAAACAAACCTCTTTCAAAGACGGGTAAGCTGTAAAACTAGAAGGCATAACATTAAGCTGCAAGGGGGTAAATTGAAAGGCAATGTCAGGAAATACTTTTTCACTGAAAGGGTGGTGGATGCTTGGAATGCCCTCCCGATGCAAATGGTGGGGGCAAATACAGTGACAGAATTCAAAATGGCATGGGATGGACACAGTGGATCCCTTTACAGCAACAGGATAAAATCAAAATAAACGTAACTATCTAATTTCTCAACAAACAGGGGTGTCCTACACGGAGCAGTGGGTTCACCCCTACACAAAGACATGGGGAGGGGTGGTCTGCACGGAGTGGCAGGTGCACCTACTCTTGCCATCTTACTGGGCAGACTAGATGGACCATACTGGTCTTTATCTGTCGTCATTTACTATGTTACTATATAAATTAGAGGTAGGGGGAAAAATGCAGCCTTGTAATACCATTCCATTAATCTATTCTGTTTCTCCTAGTTTTGTTTGAACTCTTGCTTCTTGATCAATGTAAAAGTTGTGCAAGAGAACTATCAGGTGTTCTGGTATAGCCATGCTTCTTAATGTGGCCCAGACTTCCTCATAGTTTACACTCAAAAATCTTGCTGTAGTCAATAAAACACATATGGATTTCTTATCTTCTGGTGAAACTGTATAGTGCCCCCAAATTATATGAATGGTTATCTGCAGGACTTGCTCAAGGGTTTCTTCTGTCCTAAGCAGGAACCCAGACCGTGCCCCCCTCTCCCCCTCGCCCCCCGCAGCACCGAGCCTCCCCCACCCCTTCCACACCACCCTCCCCTGCTGCTGCTGCCACCACTGCCACTGCTGCCAATTTGGTCTTATGGGGGGGAGGGGGGCAGTGGCAGCAGTTTAAAAGCAGCAGCTTTGGTGCCCGCAGCAGGACATGTTCTTTGGCACACATGGACTCCCACCTCTGACCCCCCTCCAACAGGAAGGTGAATCGGAAGTGGTCAGAAGCAGCAAGCCATTTGTGCCAAAGAACATGGTCTGCCACAGGCACCAAAGCAGCAGCACAAAGCCTCTATGCCGCCCATCAAGGTATGCTACCCTAGGCAGCCGCCTGGCCCGCCATGGTTACATGATACTTTGTAGGAACATATAAGAGGTTCTTTCTAGTTTTATATGGTTATGTTCAGATATATTAATACCTCAACTGTTTAAACGTTCTTGTAGTAGTTTCTATGACTCTATAGTTGTACAAGTAAAAAAAAAAATGTAAATACTACCAGTCAACCTTGTTCGCAGTTGCATCTATATTTATGGTGTTCTTGGGCGTGAAAGAAGAATAATACTACCCATTAACCTTTCTTCCTTGTGGAGGCACCAGATGCCACGCTTTTAAGGCACTGATGTAGTCTTGCTGAGAGGGACTCAAACCAGGTTAGCTCCAGACTTAGGGAAACTTCCACAAAGTGACTGGGGATTGGGCACAGAAACGCCAATGGAGCCAATTTTCAATAGGATGCTCAAAGGCATAAACTGAAATGCCTAAACAAGATGTTTCAATTTATGCCCATTTTCAGTGGTGAAAATAGATCCCTAGCTGTGCACATAAGTGTACCTATAGTTTAAATATCTGGGTACCAAAAATAGGCACTTATATTGTGGATCGGGAACTGGTTAAAAGATAGAAAGCAGAGGGTAGGGCTAAATGGCCAATATTCCCAATGGAAAAAGGTGAATAGTGGAGTACCCCAGGGATCTGTACTGGGTCCGCTACTTTTTGACATATTCATAAATGACCTGGAAAAGGGAATAACTAGTGAGGTTATCAAATTTGCAGATGACACAAAACTGTTTAAAGTTGTTAAAACCCAAGAGGATTGTGGAAAACTGCAGGAGGATCTGGATAAATTGGAAGACTGGGCATCCAAATGGCAGATGAAATTTAATGTGGACAAGTGCAAAGTTATGCACCTAGGAAAGAACAACCCACACTATAGTTACACGATGCAAGGCTTGTGATGCAGCAGACCAACAGGGCATTGAAGAAAATGTTTTAAACTTGAAAAAAGACGTGCACAAGCTGCAGTATTTGCAGGAGCCTGGTAGGGGGAGCAAGGGAGACCTCTGGAAGACTGAGGATCAGCACAGTTACTTACCTGTAACAGGTGATCTCTGGGAACAGCAGGAATTAGTCCTCACATATGGGTAAGTCGGAACCGACGGAGCCCGCGCGGGAAAGCTCCCCAGCTTTTCAGATGAAAAGCTTTTGGGCTTCCCACAGCGCATGCGCGCTGCCTTCCCGCCTTCCTTACCAGCTCTCTTCAGTTCGAGTTTATAGCTGAGACAATAGAGAGAGGAAAGGAAGGTAGATAGATAGAAGATACAACTCCTAGGGGAGGTGGGTGGGTTGTGAGGTCTAATTCCTGCTGTTCCCAGAGATCACCTGTTACAGGTAAGTAACTGTGCTATCTCCAGGAACAAGCAGGAATAAGTCCTCACATATGGGGACTCCATAGCTAAGATGCCTGGGAGATCCCCCTCCAAGGGTAAACCATCTTCGTATGGATCTCAGGCATCCATTCAGGGAAGGTGGGCAGGAGTTGCTTAAGTATGGAACAGGTGTTTGAGGACAGCCTGACCAAACAAGGCATCCCGGCGGGAGTCCTTGTCCAAACAGTAATGGGCTGTGAAGGTATGAACCGAGGCCCAAGTGGCTGCTCGACAGATCTGATCTATGGATACAGAGTGAAGATGAGCCATAGAAGTAGCCATGGCTCTCACATTGTGAGCTGTGACATGGCCTTCCAGAGAAATGTTCTTACTCTGGTAAGCAAAAGAAATACACTGAGCAATCCAATTGGAAAGTGTACGTTTGGAGACTGGAAGTCCCAAATGAGAAGGATCAAAAGCCACAAAAAGTTGGGAAGACTTTCGATGTGGCTGAGTCCTGTTGAGGTAAAAGGCGAGAGCTCTTTTACAGTCAAGAGTATGAAGGTTCCTCTCTGCACTGGATGCATGAGGAGCCGGGAAAAAAACAGGTAGATATACCTCTTGATTAAGATGAAAAGGCGAGACCACTTTGGGCATAAAGTGGGGATTCGTCCTAAGGACCACCTTATCATGATGAAATCTGGTATAAGGTGGATTAGCCACCAAAGCCTGCAGTTCACTGATGCGGCGAGCCGAAGTGACTGCAATAAGGAAAAGAACCTTCCAGGAAAGAAATTTCAAGGAGGTAGAGTCCAAAGGCTCAAAAGGTGGTTTCATAAGCTGACCTAGAACTAGGTTCAAATCCCATGCTACCGGTCGGAGGTCGGATGGGAGGTTTAGTTAGGGTCAGGCCTCTCATGAACCTTGCAACGAGAGGATGAGAGGAGACAGGTTGTCCATTTATAGGTTTTAAGGATGCTGCAATAGCACTTAAATGGACTCGTACTGAATTCGTCTTGAGGCCTGCATTGGAAAGATGCAGGAGATAGTCTAGTAGAGAATTCAAAGGAAGTGCCAGAGGGTCAAGACCCTGTTGAGCACACCAAATGGAAAAACATTTCCATTTGAAAGCATAGGAACGCCTGGTAGAGGGTTTCCTAGAGGCATGAAGGATATCTTTCACTGGTTGAGAAAGATTAAACTCATGAAGGCTTAAGCCTTCAGTAACCAAGCTCGGAGATGTAGGGACTTGGGGTTTGGGTGCCACAAAGTCCCTTTCTCCTGAGACAGAAGGTCTGGCGCAGCTCCCAGGTCCAGGGAGGAGCCCTGGGAGAGCTGTAGAAGTAGAGGGAACCACACTTGGCATGGCCAGCGTGAAGCTATAAGGATCATCGACCCGTGATCCCTCTGAAGTTTGAACAGAGTCTTGGGAATCAAAGGAATGGGTGGAAAAGCATACAGGAATTCCTGACCCCAATGCAGGAGAAAGGCGTCGTTGGCCTGAGCTCCCTGACACGGAGTCCTGGAACAGAACCGGGGAAGTTTGGCATTCCACGGACTTGCAAAGAGGTCTATGTCCGGGGTCCCCCATTCCTGGAAGATTCTGTGTATCTGGTCCATATGCAGGGATCACTCGTGTGGAAGCAGAACTCGACTGAGTCTGTCTGCCCGAGAGTTTTGAACTCCTGGAAGATACACTGCCAGAAGATGAATTTGATGCTCTCTGGCGAAAGCCCATAATCTGAGAGCTTCGTTGCAAAGCGACAGAGAGCCCGTCCCTCCTTGCTTGTTGACATAGAACATGGCCACCTGATTGTCTGTCTGAACTAGGACAGTCAGGTTGGCAAGGAGGGTATGGAAGACTGTGAGGGCAAGGAAGATTGCTCGCAGTTCCAGAAGGTTGATATGAAGGGTGGTCTCTTGGGGAGACCAGGTTCCCTGAGTGGAGAGATGTTGAAGATGAGCTCCCCACCCTGTTTGGGAGGCATCTGTTGTGAGGGTTGCTTGGGGCAACGAAGGTTGGAAGGGGGTCCCCAACAACAGATTTTTGGAGGATGTCCACCAGTGGAGAGACCAAAACAGACGTTTTGAGGTGAGTACCTGGTCTGACAGCAGTCCCGATGCTTGAGACCACTGGGTGGCCAATGTCCATTGAGCTGCTCTCATATGGAGACGAGCATAGGGTACCACATGAACCGTGGAGGCCATGTGGCCCAGACATTGCAGCATTTCTCTGGCTGACAAGTGACTTCTGGACTGAGCCTGGGAGGCCAAGCTTATTAGCCGTTGGCCTCGGACCAGAGGAAGGTAGGCCCTTGCAGTGGTGGAATCCAGATAAGCCCCTATGAATTCCAGGGACTGAGTAGGGATGAGTTGGGACTTGGGAATGTTTACCACAAGTCCCAGATATTGAAGAATACGCCTTGTGCGGTCCAAGGAAATCTGGGCTTCTGACTGAGATGGAGCTCGGATGAGCCAGTCGTCCAGATATGGGAACACGAAGATTCCCATGCCTCTTAGAAATGCGGCTACGACTGCCATGCATTTTGTGAATACTCTTGGAGCAGAGGCGAGACCGAAGGGAAGTACTCTGTATTGGAAATGTTTTCCCTGGAACAGAAATCGAAGATATTTTCTGTGGGATGGATGGATGAGTATATGAGTGTACGCATCCTTGAGATCTAGAGAACAAAGCCAATCCTGACTCTGAAGGTATGGAAGGAGAATGCCCAGAGAGAGCATTTTGAATTTCTCCTTGAATAGAAACTTGTTCAATTCTCTCAGATCTAGGATAGGTCTGAAGCCCCCTGTCTTCTTTGTTATGAGAAAATAAGGGGAGTAGAACCCTAACCCCTGTTGAGGAAGAGGAACCTCCTCTATTGCCCCTTGGGCAAGGAGAGAGGAGACTTCCTGACCCAACAGGGTCAGAAGAGATGGGGGAGAACTGAATTGCCTCACCATGGTATGGGGAGGAAGGCTGGAGAAATGAAGTTTGTAGCCCTCTCTGATGATAGAGAGGGTCCATTGCTCTGATGTTATTTGCTCCCATCTGGGAGCAAAGTGAGCTAACCTTCCCGGTATGGTGAGAGGCTCTGGTTGTTCCAGAGCCAGAAATGGTAAGTTCTCTAGGGGCAAGTCAAAACCCCTGAGGGGGTTGAGCCTGCTGGGGTGTAGCAGACACTGCAGACTTTGACTTTACTTGCTTAGATTGCTGATGTTTAGCAGCAAAGCGAGGCTGAGAAGATTGTTGGCCAGTATTTGTGGAAAATCTGGCCTTCTTGTAGTACGGCCTTTTAAAAGGTTTCTTTTTGGCAGGAGTAGAAGTAGACTTAGAAAGTCTATCTAGAGTGGCATTTTCTGCGTCCATTTGAGCAGCTTTAATTTGCCAGTCCTCACCAAATAAATTCTCTCCTGTACAGGGCAGATTCCTTAAGCCATCCATGACCCAGGGTTCTAGGTCAGAAGCCTGGAGCCAAGCAAGACGTCGGGCTGCAATAGCGATTCCCGAAGCCCTGCCAGCAACCTCAAAGGAATCAAAGGCTACCCTGTTGGAAAACTTGGAGACCTCTGAAAGTTGTGTCACCAGAGTAGTGAAGTCCTCCTTTTTATCCTCAGGGATAAAGGGGGCTAAATGCCGAACCTTTAGGGCAAGTTCTCTGAGAAACATGCCCATATAAAGGCTGTAAGTATTGATCCTGGCTATAAGCATACTAGCCTGAAAGATCTTTCTACCAAAAGAGTCGAGGGTCTTACATTCTCGCCCTGGAGGGGTAGAGGAATGCCTTTTAGGACTCTTTATCTTCTTCATAGCAGACTTCACCACAATGGAGTGGTGAGGCAGCTGAGTCTTTTGAAACCCAGGAGAAGGAGGGACCCGGTACATGGTATCCAACCTACGGGAATGAGGAGACAGGGTTAGAGGAGTCTCCCACAAATCCATCAAGTGTTCTTGAAGGATTTCATGGATAGGCAGAGTAACTGCCTCTTTAGGAGGTTTAGAGTATCCTAAAATATCCAATTTTTTTGATCTGGGATCTTTTTCAGCAGATGTAGCAATAGAAAGTGCTTTAGCTACATCAACAATGAAATCCTGAAAGGATAAATCCTCCAGAGGAGACATCCTCCTCTTTAGAGAAGAGGGCTCCTCAGGAAGATCAAACTCAGCAGAGTCATCAGAGGAATTGAACTCATCAGAAGAATCTGAGTATTCTCTCTGTGCTTGCAATGCACGATATGCGTACCGATCGATATCGACATCGGGCATATTTGGCATGGGATTGGTATCGGGCAAAAGCCTGAATCCAGCAAGCGGAACCGATCGACGCTTGGAAGTCGATGGTCTCGGTTCCGGTGTGGATACCGGAACCGGGGTCGGTACCGATGGAATCGGTACCGAGGGCGTCGCAGCCTTAATGAAAGCCAAAACGGCCTGCTGCATGGTCTGGACAGTATTGCCCATGGACGCCACTGCTGCCTGGATGTCGGTACCGGTATCGACCGGTACCCCAGAGCAGTCTAACAGGTGATCAGTCGAGGCCGTGCCATCGATGTCAACCTGTAACCCCATAGGTGATGCTTTGGAGGCCGGAGCCTCCCGCCGGGGTTTTTTGGTCTGGGCAGAATCCTCGAACTCAAGATTGAGAGCCTCTCGATCTTTTGAAAGAGATTTGCTTTTAGAGGATTTGCCCACAGAAAGTTTGGTTACCTGAGATCCATCCGGAGAGGAAGACCTGGATGACTGTGATGCTGGATTATCTGAAGCAAACAGCACATGGAACTTGTTGGCCCGGTTCTGCATACCACGTTTAGACATCTGGGAGCAGAATGGGCAGTCCGGTATGGAGTGGTCAGGTCCTAAACATTTAAGACACCATTCATGGGTGTCTGTGAGAGAAATAACAGCATTGCACTTGGTACACTTTTTAAAACCAGGAGCTGGTTTCTCCATGAGGAGAATTTGTGTAGGCCTGAAGGCCTAACAAAAGTTACCAAGCTGTGCTGAGAAAATAAAAAAAGATTTTTTTTTTTTTTTTTAAAGAAAGAAAGAGAGACCGGCAGTACCGGTTTTGGTATGGGGAAGGCAGGTACGCAGTCAAAAGAAACAAATTAAAATAACAATTTCTTCAGCGGTGACAGGAACACGACCTGCTGGCTCCGCGGAAAAAGAGAAACTGAAGAGAGCTGGTAAGGAAGGCGGGAAGGCAGCATGCATGCGCTGTGGGAAGCCCCAAAAGCTTTTCATCTGAAAAGCTGGGGAGCTTTCCCGCGCGGGCTCCGTCGGTTCCGACTTACCCATATGTGAGGACTTATTCCTGCTTGTTCCTGGAGATCACGCCCTACAGGGTGTAACCTAAAACCAGCCAGCCTCCAATCCAGGAGGACAGGAACTCCTTTTAAAGGAAGTCAAGAAGACTGGAGACAAGGCAAAGACAAGGGAAGGACAAGAACAAGGAGAACAAGGAGGACAGGAAGCATAAGGAGGACAAGGAGTACAGGAGGAGAAGTAGGAGCAGTGAGAGCTCTGGAAGAAGTGCTTGGACAGAAACTGCAGAAGCTGGAGAAACTGCAGAAGCTACAGACACTGCTGGAGTACAGGAAAGAGGTACAGGCCAAAGGAACCTGAAAGGACAGAGGATACAGAACGGTCCAGGAGATTCAGGTACGCGAAAGCTGCATTGTGATTGCTGTGGGCAGAACCCAAGCCATATTGCTGGAGCCAGGCAGAATCTCCCTAGGAGTAGGCCACAAGCCTCGTCCTCAGGAAAGAAGCAAGAGACAGAAGCTCCCTGTACATGTCCCACTGTCCAAAAGAAAAGGTATGAAAAGTTTTTATTGAATAAGAAACTTTTAAGTAAGCCAGGTTTGCAGGAAGTGCATGTAAACCCTTGGAAGAAAGAAAGAGATGCACACTGTAAAAATGCTCATGGCCGACGCCCCACGCTAAACTCCAAACACTGGGAGGTCATACAGCATTTGGATAAGAAACCTAACTATAGCTTGCCGGGAACTGTTGACTTTGTCTCAGATACTTTGCTGGAGGAACCGATGCAAGTGGAAGAGGTAGAATCCCTTTCAGAGGAAGACATGGATTGCAGCTATTGCACCACGGGAAGCGTGGAATGCTTATGTAACCAGTGAGCACTAAAACCGGTGTAAATAGAAATGCTTGTTTTGTAACCTTTCTGTGAAAAGAACAGTTTTTGTTTTGAACCTGAGTTGTGATTTCTATAACCTGATGTAAGGACATTTCTGTTGGTGTTTGAAGCTGATCCTTTGAACCTTTTGTGCAAACCAGGGGAAATAAAGTCTTATTTTTCCCTACACTCGATGACCTTTTGTTCTCTGGGTATTTTTGGTAATACAGGACGCTACCGGGGCTATATGACCTTGGGCCCTAGAAAGAGAAACATACCAAACCCAACTTTACTTTTATTTATGCCCGACCTGCCTTGACCACCATTAGCCACCAGGGCGGCGTTGTGACAGGCTCCACATTAGAATCCACCACCCAGGAAAAACATTTAGGAGTCATCGTGGATAACATGTTAAAACCCTCCGCCCAGTGTGCAGCGGCGGCCAAGAATGCAAATAGAATGCTAGGTATCATAAGGAAAGGGATGGAGAATAAAACAAAGGATATTATAATGCCTCTGTATCGCTCCATGGTACGACCGCACCTTGAATATTGTGTGCAATTCTGGTCACCGTATCTTAAAAAGGACATAGCGTTATTAGAAAAAGTACAGAGAAGAGCCACCAAATTGGTGAAGGGGATGGAAGGCTACTCCTATGAAGAGAGGCTAAAAAGGTTAGGGCTCTTTAACCTGGAAAAGAGACGGCTGAGGGGAGATATGATAGAGGTCTATAAATTAATGAATGGAGTGGAACGGATAAACGTGGATCAATTGTTTATGCTACCAGAATATAGAAAGACTAGGGGACATGTAATGAAGCTACAGGGTAAACTAATTAAGACAAATAAGAGAAAATATTTTTTCACTCAACGTGTAATCAAACTCTGTTACCGGAGGATGTAGTAAGGGCTGTTAGTATAGCTGGGTTTAAAAAAGTTTTGGACAAGTTCCTGGAGGAAAGGTCCATAAACCACTATTAAAAAGGGACCCAGGATATCAATGCTTGACCCAGTACAAGCATTGTGGAACCTGTGTCTTTTGGGGATATTGCTAGGTACGTATGACCTAGATTGGCCACTGTTGGAAACAGGATACTGGGCTTGATGGACCTCGGTCTGACCCAGTATGGCATGTCTTATGTTCTTATGTTCTTATGTTTAGACTATACATTCGACTGGCATTACAGGTTAGACTTGGTTTTGTGGTGCCTAAACCAAATGCATAGTCTAGGTGACAAAAATCGATGCTTGGGCGTCTCAACTATACGTTTCAGTGGCCCCAATCCCAGAATACCCCAAATCTGCCCTCCCCGCCAAATGCACAGCATTATGCATATAATAGGATATTGCCAACAAATTATGAACTACAAGCACCTGGACATTTGGACATAGCGCTGAATGTCTAGGTGCCTTTTAAATATATTAATAATAATAATAATTAATATATTCAAGATCAGACATAAATGCTCTGCTTTTAGCCTTCATAATCTCTTACTCCAGAATAACAACAGGCCAAGACGAATAACTACATCAAACACCCTCAGCACCCCAAGTAGTTTCAGAAAAGCGTGTAAATGTACTACACAAAGGGCAATTTCCTTGTCGGCCCCACTTATATGGAACTCTCTCCCTCCCGATGTGCGATCCATGGATGATTTAAAGGAGTTCAGAAAACAACTGAAATTTGTACTCTTCACTGAGTACTATGGCACAGACATCTAACAGTCTCTATTATTATAGCCTGCATGTAACTTGTTTTACTGTAACAGTTCCTTGATGTTGTGTATCCCAATTTTACCTTCACTCTTTAGTTTAGTCAGTGTATGCCCCCCTGTCTCTGTTCTCCCTTCTTGTGTCTTGGTAACCGCTTTGATTTAAGGAAAAGGCGGTATAGAAAACCTGTTAAATAAATAAATATTGACCTCTACATTTTTTCTTGTAAAATAATTCTGTTAGTTTAAATGTAGAACATATACTCAGATTCATTCACAATATTAATTTTCATAAGTAATGTTTGTGTTTGGAAGATGGGGATATTATGTTGTTCTCTCCGATTAACATATCTGACCCCAACTATGACACCCTAGCAGCCTGCCTCTTAAAAGCTGAACTATGGCTCCGCTCAAAGAATATGCATATTAATTTTAAAAAGACTGAAGTACTATTTACTTCAAGAAACCCCAATTTCACACCTCCACCAGACATTAAGCTCCAAAACATCTCCCTCCCAGTGAAGCAGGAGATAAAATATCTAGGGGTTACCCTTGAAAAGACTCTTACTTTCACCACTCACATTAAGAAAATAGCCAGAACAATCTTCTTCAAGCTTAGGACCATCCAACAACTCAGACCACTTATTGAAAAGGACGATTTCAGAACCATCACTCAAATACTAATAACACCCCACCTTGACTATTGCAACGGTATTTTCATAGGCACAACAAAGAAGAATCAAAACATTCTACAAATGGCTCAGAATGTTGCTGCAAGAATAATATCCAGGGCCAAGCTATCTGACCACATCTCCCCTATTTTATACTCTCTACATAGGCTTTCGGTGCCAGCAGGATCCAATATAAAATCATATTGACTACCTTTAAGCTAGTTAATAAAATTGCTCCTTCATATCTATCTACACTGATTCATGACCCTCTCAAAAACAGAGTAAGGAGAAGAAGAAACCTCAATACCATCCAAGTACCAGATTCAATAAGAAAGACAAAACAAATAACTAGCAACAGAGCTTTCTCATATGTAGCACCTATAGAATGGAATAACCTCCCTGGCCAGCTAAGGGAAATAAAAGATCTCCAGATGTTCCAAAAGGAACTAAAAACATACCTTTTCACTCAGCATTATTACAATTACTCGGATCTGACCCCCCACCCCCCATAACACAATCTGTCAATACTGCCCAACTACTCAACTAAAATTAATCATGACTAAAGCTCATCCTTAGATTTACATTACAGGTTGTAAATACAATTTGTAGATAGTTAAAATGTTTATAATGTTTATACTGTTTATACTGTTTCTTTGTATATAGTTACAAATTTTACAATAATGTTCTATGTAATAAATTATCACTGCTCTATGTAAACCGTCCCTGATCTTGGGAAGTGGCGGTATATAAAAGTTTTCAAATAAATAAAAAATGGGGAGTCAAGGCTGAAGGTTCACCTATGGTGCTAAAAATTATTTTGTGTGCCTAAAAAGCAGTCATACATTTGGGGCACATAAATATGAGGCAATGGTACATACTGGGAAGTAGAATTGATACACAAGGTGAGTATTTGATGATCTCAAGATAGCAAAGCAGTATGGTAAGGCAGTGACTGGGGTACCTAGGAAGAGGAATAGCCAGCAGGAAATGGGTTTGAAGGGAGAGAAGCTGTGGCTCAGACCTAGCCATTGTTTCTCTTCCTCATGTACAATATGCCCAATTAAACATGTTTATTTTACAAATAAGGCTTCTAAAATAAGGCAGCTTCAAAGATATAGGGGTTTTCTCATATAAACCGTTATATATTGTGCATCCTAACAGGTTACATTGCCCCTCTTCAAGTACAATTACATTCTTCCTGCTCCTCTTCATTTTCTTATTTGGGTTCAACTCATTGGAATTGTGTACCCTTTAGCTCGCACCAAGAAATTTCTTTGACTAGTTTAAAAAAGCAACTTAAAGCATTATTTTCCAGTAGTGGTGTCTAGATTAGTGCTGGGAGCTCTTTGAGGGAATGACGATAGCATACACGTGTTTGTTTTATTTAGCTATTTTTTGTTTTTTAACAGACTGTAATCTGCTTTATTATTATTAGACCACAAATCACCTAGAAGGGCCTTCCTTCTTTTAGAAGTATAGTAAATCTGTAAGTAAATAAATAATTTTGCCTATGTTTATAGCAAATTGCTTATTTGACTACACAACATGGTGGCAACATCTATGTTCTCATACAGTGAGCAAACTAATAAATCAAATAAAAGAATAGTCAATCATTACTTCTATTGATTTAAAATAAATGAAAACAGCTGCATAAATTTCACCTGGGATTAAATAAATTCCAAGGAAAAAATAATTGTTAAATATATATTTCTTTTTTTTTTTTTTAACTTTTATTTTCATTTTGCAACAAACAAAAGAAACAACACACCAAAGGAGACAAAACAAGTATACAATAAAGAAAAGTAAACCCAATTACCCCCCACCCCCACGCTTCTTCTCTAGCTGATTATGTCAGCATGTGAGCGCTTCCAAACAACAGTGATTATACATCAAAACAATCAAAAGAGTATCTGCGATACAGAATAATCATGGGACAAAGATATATACAAATTTAGACAGTCAGATGAGAGCATTGAGCAGAATGTACATAGTCATTGAGCATCTTCCATTTAGACCGATGATGAGGAGTCTGAATGGGGGAAGCAAACATACGAGGTATTTGTTCATATTTACTGTAGAGACAAACATGATTCCACCATTCATTGGGGCTCAGCTGGGAGCTATTTTTCCAGTATTTCGTAATTAGGGAAATAGCAATGCCAAGCATAAAGTCCAAAAGGAAGTAAGCCGTTTTTGGAAGAGAGGGGATCCCCGCAGCTGAGCGAAGTCCCACTATCCTCCAAGAAAGGGGCTCTTGAAAGTGCAAAATAGACTGGATACGACCCCAGACCCGACGCCAGTAATACTGTAGTGCGGGACATTCATACATAACATGAGGTAGTGAACCAATGGCCGCATGACATGTCCAACAACTATTGCCCTGAGTAGTGTTCCATTTGGCCAATCTGTCAGGAGTGTAAAAACACCGGTGGGCTAGAAAGAAGAGTGTCTGAGTGAGTGAGGCGGATCGGGAGACCCGTGTCACTCTACTCCAGACAAGGCTCCATTGCTCCGGGGTCAAAGTCACATGCAATTCTCTCTCCCATGCTTTCTGCGCTATAGGGGTATCTCTAGTTATAGCATTACATAAGGTTTTGTAAAAATTGGATGCTACACCCGGTGAACTACCGATAGATCGGATAGTCTCCAACCAACCTTGTGTAGGGGAGGCCGATGGCGGGAGCACCTTAGCACTCCGAAGGCAATGCTGAAGTTGCACCAACTGAAAATAGTGTTTCGCTGGGAGACCAAATTCAATTTGCAATTCACTAAAAGTTTTCCAGCGACCTTCATGAAACAACTGACTAGGAATCCAAATGCCCCTAGTGTACCAGGGGCTCCACGCCATCGGCTTATTTTGTATGCGAAATCGAGTGTTGTACCAAAGTGGGAGCTTGTCTAACGGACAGAGTCGGGAGTCTAAAGAGTGCATAAGATTATTAAAGGCACCTAAGGTGTCTAAAAGCATTGGTGGAAAGTGGGAGTCTGATGGGAGAGTCATACCAGGGAGAAAAGTAAGAGGAATCGGCTTGCAAAGGTCCTCTTCTATGTCTAGCCACACAGGTCTACTCGGTACTGGATCTTCCAACCAACGAGCGCCTTGTTTGAGAAGAAAAGATTGATGATACTTCAGGAAATCAGGGAATCTGACACCCCCATTTTCCTTATCTGCTTGTAGCTTATGTTTCGCTATCCTAGGTGTCTTGTTTTGCCACAAGTATCTAGTCAGAAGGCCCTCTATATCTTTATATATACGTCGAGGGAAGAGACAGGGCAACATTTCTAAGATATAATTCACTTTCGGAACAATCATCATTTTTATGGTTTCTAATCGACCCCACCAGGTAAGTGTTAAAGGAGTCCAGCGGTGAGTAAGCGCCCGGACTTTAGAGGTTAAGGCTTTGGCATTGAAGGAGATAGTGTCTTCCAAAGGAGAACAATAGTGAACCCCAAGGTATTTGACCATGCGAGGTTGCCATAAAAAGGGGAAGGGTTGCATATCTGCCTGATGAAGCAAAGGATTTAATGGAAAGGCTACCGACTTGGTCCAATTTATCTTATAACCGGACAGTTGTGAGTATTTACCAATTTGCTCTAGGACAGCCGGTACTGAGTCTATAGAGACAAAAAGCATAAGGTCATCAGCATACGCTGAAATTTTGATTTCCCTATGGGTGAAGGGGACTCCATGAATCTCCTCCGATTGCCGGATTAGTAAAGCCAAGGGTTCGAGTGCAAGATCGAAGAGAAGTGGAGACAGTGGGCATCCCTGGCGAGTGCCGCGTTGAAGGGGAAAAGGCTGAGACTTTAAAGCATTGGCACATATACTGGCTGTAGGCTGTGCGTACATGGTGCGAAGACAACGGAGAAAACCTTCCCCGAATCCGTACCAGCGGAGGACTGCAAACAGGAAGGGCCACTCTAAGCGATCAAAGGCCTTCTCAGCATCAAGTGAGAGGCCAACAAATGGGCGATCAAGATTAACTGCGGTAGTCAGTACATGGCATAGAGTCCGAGCATTGTCAGCAGTTGATCTACCAGGAATGAAGCCGCATTGATCTGGGTGTATTAAGGTAGGCATCCTATCCGAGAGCCGGGTAGAGAGAATGGTGGCAAATATTTTATAGTCCGCGTTTAGGAGGGAAATTGGACGATAATTAGCTGTTAGTTGCGGGTCTCTCCCCTCTTTCTCAAAAACTACTACATTTGCCATTGAAAAGGACCCAGAAGGAGAACCCTCCTCGGCCAGAGCAGAAAAATAAATTTTCAAAACTGGAGCTAAGTCAGCGTGAAAGGTTTTGTAGAATTCAGCAGGGAGACCGTCTGGGCCTGCGGCTCGACCTGAGGCACATTTCTTGATAGCAGAATGAATTTCTGAGACAGTAAATGGTGTGTCCAAGGCCACTCTATCTTCGTCAGATAGGGTCGGTCTTTGTACCCCTGAAAGTAAGCGTTCAAATACATCTGGCTCAAAATCACATTCAGATTGATAAAGCCGAGTATAAAAATCACGAAAGAGTTCTAAGATTTCGGTATCTTTAGTGACCAAGCCCCCCCCCCGACGGATTACGGAGGGCGGTAACACGCTTGGCTTCTTTTTGACCTTTTAGGGCATTTGCTAATAATTTGCCAGCACGATTATTTTCCCGATAATATAGCCCTTGTTGTGATTCGATATTTTTAACAGCAGCAGTGTACAAAAGCTGATTGTATTGAAAACGCAAGCGTTGTAAACGGAGTAAAATACATGGGTCAGTACGGGACGTGAGGAGACGCTCCCCAGCTTGTATCTGCTGCTCTAGAATCAGTAAATGCTGCTTTCTTTGTTTCCCCTGCCGAATTTGATAGCTAGTTATAGTGGCGCGGATAGATGCTTTAAAACCCTCCCACCAAGCCCAGCTCGCTGTGTCATGGGGTGAGTTAAAATGAAAATAATCTTGGATAGCGGCCTTTATATCAACCTGAAAATCTTTTTGACCCAGTAGGGATCTATCAAAAAACCAAGCTCGGGGAGAATCGTCCCGCGCAGTGACACGTAATGATAAAGATATGGCAGCATGATCTGAAATATGGAGAGGATGAGTCCTAGTCGTGTCTACTTGAGAAATCAGTGCTTTGGAAATGAGAAAGAAATCTATTCTAGATTGGGAGTGATGGGGGGCAGAAAAGAAAGTGAACTCTAAGTCGGAGGGGTGAAGCAGCCTCCATATATCTACCAGCGCAAGATCTTGCATCAGAGCTGTAAGGGTAGCAAGACTCTTGGGTGGACTACTCGTTCTAGGCGGCTGTCTATCTATCAGAGGGTCTAACACTTGATTAAAATCACCACCAAGTATTAATGGAGTATTGGCAGAGGCCTGTGCCAACTGCGCAATACTTGCATAGTAAGCAGGGTTGTCCACATTCGGGGCATAAATGCAAATACATGTAAATTCACTATCTCCAACCTTAAGATGTACTCGGGCCCATCTACCCTCCTTGTCAGCGCTAGTATCAATTACAGTAGCTTGCAAAGATTTCTTAACCAGAATGGCTACCCCGCACCGTTTGGAAACGGCGGGAGAATAGGCAGCCACCATGTAAGGCTTAACATTGAGTTTCAGTGTTTCAGCAGAGTTTAAGTGCGTTTCCTGAAGAAACGCTAAATCAGCATGCTCATGGCTAAGATAGCTAAGGATTTTCTTTCTTTTGATTGGACTATTAATGCCCTTTACGTTGAGTGATAAGATTTTACATAAAGCCATTCAGACAAGTTAAAAATTCTGAGCATGATAGCGCACATAATTTCACAATGTCCCTCATATTGACTGTATCTGGCTGTACATATGGCATAAAAGAAAATAAGCTTAGATAATACAATGAAGCGCCCCACATTAAAAAAGAAAAACCGCAGCGCGGTAGAGAAGAAGCAGAACCCCAAAAATTACTGGCGACCATGTGTCTGCGGGGAGAAGCCCCAGAGAAGGCCGTAATTGAAAAAAAAAAAACACATAACCTGTAGGACTGTGCGTGCTCCGAATCCGACCGAGGCACACATCATGGAGGGATAGGAGACCACAAAACAAAAGTCATAGAAAGAAAGAAAGAAAGTCCAGGTAGTCTCTGTGCTTAACTATGACCGCCGCATCGGGCCCTTCAAAATGGCGGCCAGAGCCGGCAAATAAAAGTCCAAGTCGTTGGATTAGCGCATCTGCTCTGCTTCTTTGGAGTCTAAAAATGTTGATAGTAGATCAGGATCTTCGAATGTCCTGGTTTGGTTGTGGAGAGTCACTCGGAGCTTCGCGGGATACAACAGGCCAAAGCGAGCCTGTAGCTGTTGAAGTCGAGGACGAAAAGCAAGGAGTTTCTTCCGTCGGTCGACTGTAGGCTTTGCCAAGTCAGGGAAGAAGGAGACTTTGTGACCTTCAAATTCCAAATGATGGTTCGCCCGGGCAGCATTTAAAATTTGTTCCACTTGTTGATATCGTAGCAAGCGAAAGATAATAGGCCGGGGGGTCGTTCGGTTGAGCGCCATGTGGGTAGGAACACGGTGTGCACGATCGATTTCCAGTTCTTTATGAAAGGTGATCTTCAGCAAGGAGGGAAGAGTTTTGAGCAGGAATTCTCTCATATCTCCCGCTTCCACCCCCTCCGGTATTCCAATGAGCCTCACATTGTTACGACGGGCTCGATTATTTCTATCTTCTAACTCCTTTTGAAGATTCTGTATCTGGCGCTCAGCCTTGTCCAGTGTGCCCAAGCGCACCGCGTGCGAGTCGAGGACCCCCGCCATATTGTCCTGCCGTAATGAGAGACTTTCAAGTCGGTCCTGGAGCACTCCAAAGTCTTCTCGCATGGCTCTAAGCGCTTCTCCATTGGACTGCACCAATTCCTTCACGCCGCGTATTTCCTCTAAGATCTCCAGGTGCATTTCGGGGTTCTCCCGAAATGGAACCATCTTCTGTGGGGAGGACACCTCTGTTTTGGAGCGTTTTCCGTGAGAAGAAGAAGGAGACCCGAAGTCCAAGCGCGCTGGTTTATGGGCCGCCATCCCCCCCGAGGTACCCCGGTCAGCCCGGAGCGAAATAGTAAGTTTGTATAGGTATTATGTCAGGATTCTAAGTAGGCCTCTCGGGAGCTTCAGCGCGAAGCGTCTTACCCGCTGGACATCAGGCTCCGCCCCCCCGTTAAATATATATTTCATTTATTTTATTTATTTAATAATTCTTTTATGCTGCCTTAGCTGGCGGTATATATATTTGGCATTACTAAAAAGGAAATTAGATCTTGACTTACATTTTTAGGATGTATATGCCAGCTGTGAATCAAGGTAGCCTCTCATTCCAACCAGGATACATTATTATGAGTATTAACACAATGTGAGCCATTCGGAACTACTTCAAATACAATAATATAATTATTGTTTGTATAGCCTATGAAGTGCATGCAGCACTTTATAGAGACATAGTAGAAAATCCCTGCCTCTTAAAACTTAAAATATAATATGACAGACAGAAGGACAGCACAGACAAGGCATGGGACCTTTAGGTTAAGACAGTGGGACCAATTGCAAGGGGCATAACCTGCTAGGGGAGAAGCTGTGGGCAAGGGATGGAGGCCATGTACAGGATGAATATAAGTTTTAAAAGTGGCCTCAAAGTGGTGCATTTTTCAAAATGGATCTGAATCTGGCCAGAGAGGGGACACAAAGTTTAGGATGGCTATTCCAGGCATTTGGCCCGAAAAGCTAGAAGACACGGAATACAGATTTAACGGTAGAGGAGAAGGGCATAAATAGCAGTAGCATATCCTTTGAACAAACTTTGGGAAGAGGGGTATGTAAGGAAACAAGAAAGAGAAAATGAGCCGCCACAGAGTAAATGCTTGTGTAGATAAGGACAAGCAAAATAAAACGTTCTACATTTGGAGGAAGGCACTGTTTTCAGATTTACCAGCTTTGGAAATAAGCTGTAATTTGGATGTTGCTTCTAATTGGAGCTTTCAAACTCTGGGTTTAATTCATTTTAAATATACAATTTAGCGACACAGTTACACAATTTTATGATAGAGTAATCTATATGTATTTTCTCTATATGAAATATTAAAGAGGACCACTAATTGTTACAATTATATTATAATTGTTCCAAGCCACTAAACAGAGATGGTTTCAAACCTCTAAGCAGCATTTGCATTATACATGGATGAAATCATTTAGATTAAATAGGAAAGTCATTCAGCTGGTGGTGTTGATTAGGGGTGCTCAGATAATCAGAGCAACCAGAATAGGCCATAAATTCATTTTATGAGCCTCAGTTTTGATTATTTCAGACCATTGATGACTCAACATGAATCTTCACATTCACCCAGAATGGATCTTTATGAACTAGTTGAAATGCAGATACTGACAGATACACATTTAAAATTCATTGAGGTCGATATTCATCAGAGTTAAATCTGCTTAAAAATAATCCACTTATCATCAAGTGAATTTTCAGTGAGATAGCGAGTAAACGTAGATCAGTTGTTTATGCCATCAAAAAGTAAAAAGACTGGAGGGCACGCAGTGAAGCTACAATGTAACCCATAACTAATAAGAGAAAATATTTTTTTTTATTCAATGCGTAATCAAACTCTGGAATTCATTACCGGAGTATGTAGTAAGTTGTTAGTGTAGCTGGGTTTAAAAAAGGTTTGTGCAAGTTCCTGGAGGAAAGGTCCATAAACCATTATTAAAGAGGACCCAGGAAGTCCACTGCTTACCCCAGCCGAGCATTGTGAAACCTGTGTGCCTTTCTGGGAACCCGCCAGCTACTTGTGACTTGGATTGGCTACTGTTGGAAACAAGATACTGTGCTTGATGGACCTTGGTCCGACCCAGTATGGCATTTGTTATGTTCTTATGTTCTTAACCATAAAATTGGCTAAAAACAGTAAATTGGTGCTTTTCAAACTTTTATCCAATATGACCCCATTTTAACAATTAAAAATTCATGTGACCCCAGATGATGATGAAATGAAAATAGCAGGTCTCCAGCTTCCTTCCCCTCCTACCACTTAGCTAAGTAGGAATGCATCAGCAACGGTGGTGACAGCAGCAGCAGTCAGCACAGAGTCCCTTGTGTCAGTGTGCAATGTATACTTACAGGCCCCCAGTACTCAGCATGGGTTCCCAGTCTAACAGGAAACTTACCCAGGAGAGGACAAGGCCCTATGAATTTCACTAGATCATACTTTACATGCTCACTGGTGACTGCCACTACCTGGCATAGGTCACAATGAAAGTTCAGAGAGAAGGGGAAATAGCCATGTTTCTGTGACCCCCATCCACTGATGATGTGATCCCATTTGGGATCCTGACTTCCAATTTAGGAATCACTGCAGTAAATCCTTCCCTCGCAGTCATATTTTCCCACCACCCAAACAACCACTAGAGTTCCCGCCAATCCTATTTCTACTTCCCATTCTGCCCAATATTATTAACCTCCAAAAATCCACTGTTACAACCAGGAGCGGCTCAAGACAATCTGCTGCCTGAGATGAGAGATGAGCTGGTGCCCCCTCATCCCCCAGCAGCCAAAATGGGGGGGGGGGGGCCTTCTCAGAGCTCAAGTCGAGGAGTCCTGTCACTCAGGACACCAATCAGGTGGTTGCCCCAAGAATAAAGAAAACAATTTGTTTCCAGGCTAATTTTTTTTTAAACCCTCTTCAATTATGCTTATGTAGAGGCCGATTCCAAATGGTGCACAGCTGAGCCTTTGGGACGCCTGAACTTACAGGGCCAAGTTGTACCTGATTCCACCACAGGATCTGTACATACCTGCAATTGCAGAATTGGGCATTTAGACGACCCTGTGTGCACCTGATTCCATGGTGGAAGCCATCCTGCAATCTGCCCGCCCAGCCCACACAATGCTCCGGCTGGTGTGCCGGTGCAGTGGCGTCCCGTTGCCATGCACGGGCATGTCCAGCTGGCATTGCAGAATGGCCTGTCCTAGAATGGGCCTCAACATACCACTGCCTGACCCTCTGTGGGGGCTTCTAAGGCCTGGATTGGGTGGCGGGTGCTGTCCTGCAGCAGTGGCCTAGAGTAGAGGGGGGCTGCATCCCATGAATGGCACAGTGCACAGTGCCCAGGACTTATTAGGTGGAATAAGCCGGGTATGTAACTCAGAGGTGGGGTATGTACAGACCTGAATGGCCTCTGTACGTCTTGGTGCCTTGCCCCGCCTCCGCTCTGTCTTCTCCCTCCCATGTCCAGCGCTCCCCACACAAACGCTGTGTATGTGCGGAGAGCACTAGGGATGGAATCGCATTCCGTGGCTGAGCAAGGGCTGGATGTCCAACCCGGATGTATGACCCCGTTATTCGTGGGACGGAATGGCAGCCACAATATGCAGCAAAAATTGTAGCAGTGTAATTATCTAGCCTGAGAATCTAATATAAAACATATTGACTCCTGACACTACACACTGGACTGGAGTGTTTTTTTATATAAATAAATATTCTGCAAAAGACACGGAGATGCAATGTGCTGACATACATAACATCAAAATAAAATTACTATAGCTGATTTATTTTGGCGTTTTAAACTGTGCTGAGGTGCTCATTTTATTTTTGAAATATATTCTGTATCTAAAGAAACCCCTTTCCAAACAATGGGTGCAGAGCAGAACTAGGACATTTCCCACAGAACTCAACATACCAAAAATAATTTCTGATTCTGGTGTCATCTCAGTTAACAGCAATATGAATCCTCACCAGTACTGGACATACAAAAACCTTGCAAAAATGACCTAGGACCTACAGAGAAAATCTATAACAGCATTAACATCCAAAACTCACATAAGCAGGCCTATCCAGGGGTCTATCCAGAAAAGAGCAGCACTGTAAATATTGCAGTGGGACTAGAATATCCATACACCTATTTAGAAAACTCCATGCTACCAGAATACGTCCTCACCAACTAAGGAATAAATTACCAAAAACTAAAAACAGACATATGTAGACAAAAGTTAAATTGAAACCCAAAGATGCCAACTCTGCACAGCAACTCTGAGTTGCAAATTGAAAATTGGACTACAATAGATCTGCCTTTAAAAGTTCCACGACGCTGGCCATAGCATCCTCCGCCACTAGAGTATTGAGCTTGTCTCTAACATCGATCCGGAAGCGGGGTCTCCATTTGACAGCTGAGTGTTGATTTAATTGTTATCTAAAGCTGGGGATCGCATATTAATCAACATTCATATGTGGCTGGCTTTTGGCCAGCAAGCAGTGGCAGAGTTGGAAACAGCGTCTTAGGAAAGTAATGGAGTCTATATATTCAGAAGTTCGGAGGCCTTGTTAGTCTTAGTTGAATTTATTTCCTACACTAAATCGGTTATACCCTCAGGATGTGCTGTATCCCTTGGGTAATTCTTTTGGGATTGCGTCCCTATATAATTAAAAAAATAAAAACGGAACGTTATGCCATGAGAGGATATTGTATCTTCAAGGCATTAGTTTCTACAAAAAATTCTTCTTTTATAAGTATATCTCTTTAATTGGTCAAATATTTATTGCGGGATATAGTTTCAGTTTTTGGTCGGGTCTAGTTTCAGTTTTTGGTCGAGCCTAGGAAGGTCTAGCCCAGGGGTGGGCAAACTTTTTGACTCGAGGGCCGCAATGGGTTCATATATTGGACCCGGGGGCCGGACCAAGAGTAGATGGACGGTGTGTATGTGTGAATTAATATAAATTAAATTTAAATTTGTAACATTAAATGTTTAGATTAATTTAAGGTAGAAAAGCATAAAAAGAGTTATTTTACAAAACTTTTATGCAATGTATTTCTTTCATAAAATAGTACCTTCAATTTTAGTGTGAACAGTGTTGTTGGTCTCCCTTTTTTGTTAAGGCATCAAAGTCAGGAGATAGCTTTGTTGTTGCAATTCTCAATTTCAAACACATTTACACAGTCCTAATCCAGCCCTTCATCAGCCCATTTCCAGTCCAAGTTCCCCCCATCACAGCCCATTTCGTCCATTCCCCCCACCATCACAGCCCATTTGCAGTCCTCCCCCTATCACAGCCCAATTGGAGTCCGTTCCCCACCACAGCCCATTTCCTGTCCGTTCTCCCCCCCCCCACCTCAGCCCATTTCCAGTCTGTTTCCCCCCATCCCAGCCCAATTTGTCCCCCCCCATCACAGCCCATTTCCAGTCTGTTCCCCCCCCCACATCACAGCCCATTTCCAGTCTGTTTCCCCTATCCCAGCCCATTTTCAGTCCGTCCGTCCCCACCATCACAGCCCATTTCCAGTCCTATCCCCCCCACCATCACAGACCGTTTGCAGTCCTCCCCCCATCACAGCCCATTTCCAGTCCTATCCCCCTCACCATCACAGACCATTTGCAGTCCTCCCCCCATCACAGCCCATTTCCAGTCCGTTCTCCCCCCCCCCCACCATCACAGCCCATTTCCAGTCTGTTTCCCCCCATCACAGCCCATTTCAAGTCCTATCCCCCCCACCATCACAGACCATTTGCAGTCCTCCCCCCATCACAGCCCCTGTCCCGTCCGTTCTCCCCCCCCCCACCATCACAGCCCATTTCCAGTCTGTTTCCCCCCATCACAGCCCATTTCCATTCCGTTCTCCCCCCCCCACCATCACAGCCCATGTCCAGTCTTTTTCCCCACATCACAGCCCTTTTCCAGTCCGTTCTCCCCCCCCCCACCATCACAGCCCATTTCCAGTCTGTTCCCCCCCCCCATCACAGCCCATCCAGTCCTAGCCGCACCCCCGAAGAGCCCCGCGCTGTCTAAGGGGCTGCAGAGGGAGCCGGGGAAGCCCGCGCGAGGCCCCGGCTCCCTCTGCACAGCCCACCAGCATGAAGAACCTTTACCTTCCCGCTGGCGGCTGTTGCAATGAAGCCGCGAATGCCGGGAAAGGTTAAAGGCAATGCCCTTTAACCTCTCGCGGCATTCGTGGCTTCATTGAAACAGCCGCCAGCGGGAAGGTAAAGGCTCTTCACGCTGGCGGGCTGTGCAGAGGGAGCCACGGCTTCGCGCGGGCTTCCCCGGCTCCCTCTGCAGCAGTCCATTTGTTCACCAGGATAACTCATACAGCGGGCCGGATTAAAAGGTCCGCCGGGCCGTATACGGCCCGCGGGCCGTAGTTTGCCCATTCCTGGTCTAGCCCAACCATTAGGCAAACAAGGCTATCACCCAGGATGACAGCTTTTGGGGGTGGAGGTGGCAAAGAACAGGGTTTCTAAAGCTAAACAACAGATTCTGACAGCCAGAGGGAGCATAAGACTTAAGAGTCGCCTAAGGTGTCAACACTTTGAACCCACTCTGGGGCCGGCCCTGGGCCTGGGATTAACCTGTATGGGCACAAAGTAGTGTGAATGTTGACACTGCCTCCTGTTATCCTCTCATTTGACTGTTCTTCTGCCACTGATTAGGTGGACCTGATGCCAGAGTGGAGGGGTATGGCCCATCAAGACCCACCCTTAGCTGCTCCACTGTATGCAGTACAACATCAGGGAAATAGAAAGAGATGCACATACCCCTGTCATGTGATGATGGAGAATCTGATTGTGTTTCTAAAGGATTCTGTTCTGAACATTCTGATTCAGAGCCTGGATTGAGAAACATTTGAACAGTACAGTACATGTTTGTTACAGGAGGATGTAGTAAAAGCTGTTAGTGTAGCTGAGTTTAAAAAAGGTTTGGACAATTTCCTGGAGGAAAGGACCATAAATCATAATTAAAGAGAATCCGGGATATTCACTACTTGCTCCGGGACAAGTATTGTGGAGCCTGTGTGCCTCTTTGGGAACCTGCCAGGTACTTATGACCTGGATTGGCCACTGTTGGAAACAGGATACTGGGCTTGATGGACCTTGGTCTGACCCAGTGAGGCATTTCTTATGTTCTTATGTGCAAAATATAAAGACATAACAGGTAAACTCCAAAAACTGATATATTCCAATCACTAAATAAAAAATAAAATTAATTTTTCTACCTTTGACGATTGGCCATTTTATTCTGTAATCATGTTGATCTCAGTCTCTAACTTCTGCTTTCCTCTGTCTTCTCTTCACTTGCTTTTTAGGGTTTCCGACCCATCTGTCACTTCTTTCCTCTCCTTGCGTCTTCACTTCCTCATATCTCTGGCATTTGTCTTTTCCTTTCAGCTTTCTTCCAGTTATTTCTCTCTCTATCTTTCTATTTATTCAGATTTTGATCTTCCTCCAGACCATCCAGTCTTCAGTCCCCTCTTAATACTGCATCTACCATTTTTCAAATCTTAACACTGTTCTCTCCTTCCCCAGCCTTATTGCACCCATCCTTTAACTCTCCCCTTTCTCTCTTCCCCCCTGTGTCCAGTATCTCTCCCCTTTCTCGTCCCTTCATCCAGCGCTTCAGCTTATTTTTGTCACCCAACCCCACCATTCCCCCTCCCTATTCCTGCCCCGTGTTCAATATATTCCCTTTTCTCTCAATTCATGTGTCTAGCATCTCCCCACACATCATGTCTAGCATTTAACATCCTCCTCCCCTTCTCTCTCCTCTCCAGAATTTTGTCTTATCTCTCCTCTTTCTCCTCCCTCAGTCCACCATTTTTCATCTCTCCCTCCTCCTGTTTCCAGCAACTCTCCTCTCACATTCTCCCCCACCAAATGTCCATCATCTCTTCTCTCTTCCTCCACTCCCTCAAGTATCCAGCATCTGCCGTTTCTTACCACCTGCCCTCTATGCCCCCAAATCTAGCATTTACCCTTCCTCTCCATCTCCACCCCATACCCTGTATCTGCCGCCCATGCCCCCATGTCCTAATCTGCCCTTTCTCGCTGATGCTCATCCTGCCCAGTATCTGCCCTTTCCCCTATTTATTTTATTTATTTATTTAAAAGGATTTATATCCCTCACAACATGTAAACAAAGGCAGTGTGGTAACAACTTACCCTGAACTCGATGCCACAGCAGATCAGCTGACCAGGACATCGCGTAGGAGCCACTAACAGATATGTGCCACTGCCATCACCGATTGGGCAATGTCAATCAGAGCAAGCTTGAGCTCTAGCAATAGCCCCCCCCCCCCAAATGCCACACTAGGGGCAGATGGGACTGCATGGGTGCCATACACACAATTCCAGTGGTGGCAATTGCTCAGTAGCATGGACATGATTCCCACAGGACCTTACACATGGCAACATACACCCTCTGATGCAGGCGTCCTGTAGGCAGCATGGATGGCAGGGATGTGCGGGAATGCGGGCTCACCATGCTGTGTGTGTATGGACTGTCTGAGGTGGGAAGCAGTGTTCCTGATAGGTTTGCACCAATGTAGGCCTGTGTGTATGTAAGGTGGCCCAGGTGAGGTACGCAGTTGTAGTGCTCCCTGACAAGGATGGGATGCCACATTGTGGGTACGGCACATTGTGATGCAAGGCCTGCTGGCCTGCTGTTGCAACCTGATATTACATCCATTTTGTGATGATGACGGTAGCCCTCAGCTCTTACATTGCAGGGCCCATGGCATAGCCAGCAACAACGGCGGACAGCCTCAGCATGGGTTGAGTGTGGAAGGGCAATGCATGCTAGCTGTGGCTTCTGTCTGCCCAAGGCTCCCACTGAGTAGCATAGGCTGCAGATATGTTGCCACAGAGGTAACTGGACAGATATATCCTACATTGGCAAGGGGCAACATGTAAATGCAGGGTCAGTCATGACTGGTAGGATCCACAGCGGTTAGTGCAATAGGCCTGTTCAGCTGACATAGATTGTGTATGCTTCCAAAACTGCTGATGCAACTGGCCCAGGGGTGTGTGAGTGGGGCGAAGCTGAGAGGTCCTGGGTGGCTGTGCGTCATTCATGGCGTCCCCTGACCCCACCCATGGAGGCCCTCCCACCCTGTCTATCCATACAGTGTGACATACTGAATGTGGTCATGTGGCAGCAAGAGCATTATGCTGGTGTGATACGTCAGTGCAAGTGGTCGGCAGTCTGTGATATGGATGCATGTCCATGGATACAATGTCATATGTCAGATGAATGACAATGTTCCATGGTTAGATGTGGAGTACATACCTCAGTGCACAGGGCCCCCTTGGAAGGGCCTAAAAACCAATCCCTCAGACCAGTTTACAATTGATGTATTGAAAAGGTCAGAGATCATGCCAACCTGACAAGAGTTCACCCTTGTCCTAACTGGCAGGGGGCATCCCTGCCCATCAGGGGCTGCAAGACCCCCCAGCCCGATATCATGCGGGATTCACTATGATGCACTATAGCTGTAATCATCTTCAAGTGGCATCCTTGCAACCCACAAACTATTGACATGGTCTGGTGCCTATGGGTGACCCCACTCAGGCGACACGTCACTCAGGGTACATCATATCGGCAATCCACCAGCCATGTCTGCAGCAGGCATACACCATATTAGACATGGTGATCACCCTCATCTAGGTGCAGGCTTGGTATTGTGGTGCCCATTTGATACCAGATGTCAAGGCTATTGATCCCAAAGATAACAAAAAACAACCCAAACCAATGAGTGACCAAATAATTACTCAAAAAGATAAAGGTCGCATATAATAGCAACAGGTGTAAGTTAAACATGTAAATGTTGGAAACTCTATCAAAGGGGGAGAGAATGGACCCTACTTCCCACGGTTTGGTGGTTTCAGATAAGTTTACTTTAAACAATTTTTACTGCATATAATAAAGTGATTAAAAGGAACCTCTACTGTGGGGGGTGGGGTCCATTCTTTCCCCCTTTGATAGAGTTTCCTACATTTACATGTTTAACATGTACCCATTCAGCCTGATTCTGACCCGCACGTACATCCCCTTTGTACATCCGGTCTGAGTCGGGCATACAAAGGGGAGCGTGATTCTGATCCTGCGGAGCATATCTAGATGCGATTCCGGCAACAATCATTTCTACACGTTGTGGGACCCTAGCCTGGGCCTAAGACTTACAGCTATGGGCTGCCTTTTGTCTGTCCTTAAATGCAACTTTATTCTTTGTCGCCAGCAATGCACCCTGGGACTTGTAGTTGATAATTCACATTCAAAGACAAACTGTAATTGTGCAACCGTTGGTTGAGGCAAACAAGAATATTTATTTTGTGGATTTCCAAATGCATTAAAGTTCAGGCACACAAGCACAATGGATATTTCTCTATTAACACAAGAGTAAAGTAAGGAAACTGGAACTGAAGGTAAACTGAGCACAAGTCTCTTTTTTTTTTTTTTTTTTGAAATTTAAATTTCTTTATTGAGAAATACCAGGAAAATTACAGATATCCAAGAAAACATAATCAAAGAAATACAAACACTAAACAAACAAAAAAAAACACATGGAGGAGGATGCTAACTCAATTTAATCAAACTCTTTTATAAACTATCTGATGTCAAGAAATATAAAGAAAATAATTTAAGAAACCAGAGCACCATTAGATAGAAGGAAAGATTCTAATGCCGATGTCTCCAGGAAAACAAACTTGGTGCCTTTCAAAGTAATAATGCATTTACATGGAAATTTAAGGAAAAATGTGGCACCAAGGGCTAAGACGCGTGGCTTCAACAACAAAAAAGCCTTGCGACGTAGCTGAGTTTTCCTGGAGACATCGGGAAAGATACTAACCCTCTCACCACAGAAAATGGATGCTTTATTCAGGAAATATAAACGCATTACAGCATTTTTATCTACTTCCGTGGTGCATCTACGTTTTAGACGTACAGATTTTTTGATGTTTACATCCACCCTGCATGTCTTTCTCAGAATCGAGCCTTAATTGTTTTACCTCCAATTCTTTATCAATCCTGGGTTGCTTCAGAATCGCTCTCTCCTCTTATTGTCACTTGTGCAATGTGTTATTTCTTTGAATGGTTTTCAACTGTATCATCTCTAGATTTTTTTTAGCTCATGTAACACTTCATAGGTTGTTCTCCCCTTCATAATTTCCAACGGATACATCCGATTAAGTTCCTCTTTTTCTTTTCTGTCAATTTAGGTGATTATTTTAACCTGTCATCCATGGTTTCTTGCATAGAATGGTGAGCAATTTATGGCGGTTGGTTTACGTATAGTTATAGAATCATTTTTTAATAATGGCTCTATTGTAATTATTTATTATATTTAATGGTTACTTTTATTACTTTTCTAATTGTTTGTATATTTTTTACAATAATCATGCATGTATACATGGTTTACATATTTGGTACCTCTAGTACTGATACACATATATGGTTTTGATTATGGCTTTTTCATATACTTGTGGTGAAGTCTTCTCCTTGTCTTTTAATTTAGTTTTTATTCATACATTTATAGACAATTCAGATTTATTTTTAATTGTCCATTTTGTTTTTAATTGTCCATATTGTTGTTTTTGAGGTCATTGTCCCCTGAAGAAGGCCACTGGCCGAAACACATGTCGGGCTGACCTACTGTTTGCAAATAAAGAGTCCTACATCCATAGTGTAGTGTTGTCCTGCTCTCTTTGTGATTACTGAAAATTACCTACATAACATATATATAGGTGTAAGTTTCTAATAAGCTATCTATCTGACAAAGTAAGTGCACACTTTTTCAGCTCATGCAACTCAACCTGAGCTTCAAATACACACTGTCCTCATAGGTTGTATTTAAGATCAGATAGTAATGGGATAAAAAATACACGTGTATTATCTATAATAGGAACATAAATAGGACAACTTTCAAAACTGTGTGAGTACTTCGCAAATTGTGCATCAGTTCTCAATTGCACAAGGAAAAAGCACCCAAAGATATGTGTGCCTGTTTTTTCTGTAGGTATCTTTTACCAGAAAAGGGTACACATGTAGCCTTAAAAATGTAAAACTCTGCACATTTTTGCCTCCTCAGCCCGACTTTGCCTCATGAGTGCCCTAACAAAAATGTAGGTAAAAATATGCATGTTATTTGAAACACATACATATATTTACCTGGCTAGAGGGTGAGCCATCTTCAAAAAGCCCTTTTTACCACTTTGCTCACTACTACCACTACCATGGGAATAGGTGTCTCATATTTGCTTGCCAAAAAATATGGTAACTTTATGGCAGGAGCTGTAGTACTGAAGTGACAGAAGAAATTATTCCCCTCCAAATTATTGGGAGAATGGCACAACGAGTGTGCTTGTACACTAACCCTGTGGTGGCCTACCATGTTCTCCCTATAGTAGTACTCCCACCTTATGACCCTTAGCAGGAACACTGCATAAAGAACTGAACAAAATGATCTTCTACTAGCTGATGCTCTGCAATGACTGTGCACAGGTATGAGGGATTAAATCCTCTCATAATATTGGTTGAGAAATATGAATGTGGAGTAACAGCTTTAAGTTCTTACCCCATGTTGATCACTAGATTACCCTTTATGAAAATTACCAAGTTTTATCATCTGAATTTAGTGTAATTCTTCAAATAACTGAATCATTCATGGATTGAGGAGGTAATGGTTTATGCTAGGAACTGCTGATATTTCCGTTCATACACTAATCTGTCATGATCAATTGATGGCTTTCTTCTAACCTAAATTGCAGCTCCATCTCTGGATGTGATTACATATATCTGATCTTATCTAATGTTGTCCTATATCTCTGGGTATCGTACTTTCATTTATATTATATTATTATATTGTGTTTGCTATGAAGCCATGCTGAAGGCAATATTCAAACACCATCTCACAGGCAAAGAGGAAAGAATTTATATGTAGGGAGGAAGGTGGAAAAAGTCCATTTCTGATGACTGTAAAAAGTGCACACGATCTACTTCTGATGTAGACAATCAGATTTATGGATGAGAATGTATAGATGTAGGATAGGAGTGGGCAGTTACAATCATTCATTTTGGGAGGGATGGTGTATAGGCAGGGCTTAGACCTAAAAGTGAACATTGATTGACTGTCTGTCCCTGTCAAGGAGATATAGGGCTTTCAATAAAGACTCATTCACTGGCACCATCCCACTTGTACTTCAGAATAACCCAACCAACCTTGATGCCTTCATATCCGAATGGACCACAAACATATCCTCATACGCCATCACACCAAACAACGTACCCAAGATGAAGAGATTGCACCATGGTTCATGCCTCAACTCAAAACACTAAAAAACCAAGCTCAGACAACTTGAGCATAGATGCAGATGACAAAAAATCCTTCTAGACATATGCAAATGCCCAAGCAGACTACTGTGCACTCATTCTCCATAAGAAAAAAGAATTCCATTCCAATCTACTTAATGCCTCACTCAACCGACCCAGAGATCTATTCATCATAGCTCTGAATCTGCTTCAGACCCCAACAAGTACAAAATCAAATCCCACCCAAGCAGCAAATGCCATGGCACAGTTTCTCCAAGATAGGCAGCCGCCAACTACAGCTCAACCCCTTGCTTGCCTTTGACCTCGCCGACACCACAGATGCAAATACATGGTCAACCTTTAGACAGTTGTCCACCCAGTAGATTGTAGATATTATATCAAACCTCAACTGTACCACCTCATCACTAAACCCCTGCCCATTCTCCTGGATTAAGATGACCAAACAAGATCTCGCTCCAATTATTCTTCATCTTGTCCAGGCATCATTGACACTGGGCTATATGCCAACTGCTCTCAAGCAGACCTCCCTCAAGCCCCTATTAAAACAACCCACAGCAGATCTCTCAGCACGGCCTCTTACAGACCCATTTTCAGCATCCCTTCCCTAGCCAAAATCATCGAAAAGGCAGTGCAGCTTCAAACCCAGGACTTTATAGACACCTACACACCTCTTGACAGACAACAGCATGGATTCAAGCCATTTCACAGCATCAAAACTATTCTGACCTCTCTCCTAGATACTTTGATCAAAGGCACACAGATGATCACTCAAGGATTTATTCTCATCTTTCTCAATATCTTTGCAGCTTTTGACTCAATCACCCAAGTCCATCTACTCTCATGCCTGCACGCAATTGGACTCAGGGGTACAACATTGCAGTGGCTTTGATCATACATATTCAACCAATCCCAAGTCAGAATTGGAAACAAAACCTCAAAACCTTTCCAGCTTCTACAAGGACTACCGCAAGACTCTGCACTATCCTCACTGCTTTTCAACATCTTCATCCAGTCCCTATGTACAATCATAAAGTCTTCTATCATCTGTATGCCGACGACACACACCACTACAAACCCTGACTATTCTGTGATCTGCCAATGCCTAGAATCTATCATCCAATGGCTCAACAATGACATGTACATTAACCCCCAAAAAACAGAAGTCCTTCACATAATCAAACACCCATCCTTCACCCCTCCAACCTCAGTCAATCTGGCCAATTTAACCCTACAAGTCAAACAAGTAAAATAGTTGGGCATAACCCTGGATCAGCACCTGAGCTTCCTACCACCATATTAAACAAGTTACCAAGGCCGCGTAATTCAGGATGAGAACACTCCGACACCTTCACCCCCTGCTGGATCACAATGACTTCAGAAGTATCTGCCAAGCCTCATAACCCCCATCCTGGACTACACAAATATAATATACCACGGGCTCCCAAAATCAACCTTACTCCATTACAGCTTGCCCAGAACACAGAAGCCAGAACAATCACAGGCACTGGTCCACAGGAATATATCACCCCCACTCTGAAACAGATACACTGATTCCCCATCCACATGAGGATTAAATACAAAGTCTCATTAACCATATTCAAGACCATCCACCAGCTTTTAGCAGACAGTCTTTGCCCTCTTCTGCAACAACCCCTCAATAACAGAAGATCAACCAGTCACAACCTCCTATCAGTTCCAAGTGTTTTCACCTACTCCAACGCTACTATTACCAAAAGAGCCTTCTCCTTATATGCACCCACTATCTGAAACACTTTCATCCCGGAATTACATGCACTCACATACCTAGGTGAATTCCGGCATGAGCTAAAGATCTTCATTTTTCTAGAGCATTTTGGATCAGACTCTTGGTAATCCCCCCCACCCCATTATGTCTAATTTCATATCCAATCCCAACTCAGCTTTATTTAAATACTTCACCTTGTTATGTTTTATTATTGTTACCTATGTTCTCTGTTCTATCTGTTCCCTGTAAACCGCTGTGACTGGTAGATACAGCAGTATAAAAAAGTTGCTAAATAAATAAAAGGGACATGGTTTCATTTTGGGAACCCTACCCCTTTAATAGCATTGTGGGGGGGTTTCTCCTATATAATGAAGGAAGCACTATAACAGCAAAACCAAATATTGGCAGTTTTGCTAGAAAACTAAAAAGAGAATGAAATTGAGAAACAGTCTTGGGACACTGATGCTTCTCCCTCATGCTTGCAGCTATTTTGGAATACCTTAAAACCTACTATTCTTCCAGGTCAAATTTTAAGACAGATACATGTGGGCTTTAAATATCATTGACCTAGGTAATTTCACAGGTATCACAACTGCATTTAGTAATATAACTCATACATCTAAAAACATTACTTACAACAATAAGTAAACATATCACATTATACTGTAGTCAGCTCTTAGATCTCTGTCTTCATTGATTATGAGGCAGGTAAACTCATCTGACAGCTGATATATCCATGACAAAATATGACAAAAGAATAATGAGTTAGCAAAATCGAATACTCTAAAATATGGCACAGCTTTTAAAGTTTGCATATGATATTTGAGTCTATGATTTTAGGTAGGGTTTAAAAATAAAAATAAAGCACAAGTTTGAAACGGAACCATAGAAATATCAGAGTTTTTCTAATACAGTAAACTAGATTTTAAAAAGCAAACGTCAGTTTCTGTTTCACATTTCTGTACTGCCTTTTTCCACCAAAATGACCCAAATCAGTTTACACCATTCATCATACATGAATAATTAATCACCCGCTCTGGCCTACCTCATCCCCTACTTTTACTAGGAAAAACAAAAGGCCATATCACATAGCTAAAAACAGTTAAATGCAAGGCATTGATAAGGCAGGCAAAGAGAGAATTTGAGAAGAAGCTTGCTATGGAAGCAAAAACGCATAATAAAGACTTTTTCAAGTACATTCATAGCAATAAAACCTGTGAGAGAGTCTAGTTGGACCATTAGATGATAGAGGGGTAAAAGGGGCACTAAGAGGGGACAAGGCCATAGCGGAGAGACTGAATGAATTCTTTGCTTTGATCTTTACTGAGGAAGATGTAGGGATGTTACCCATGACTGAAGTGGAATTTAAAGGTGATACTGCAGTAGAATTGAAAGAAATATCGATACACCGGGAAGATGTATTACAACTATTTGATAAAATGAAGAGTAGCAAATCACCTGGACCGGATGATATACATCCAAGGGTGTTGAAAGAACATAAAATATGAGATTGCAGACCTGCTATTAGTAATCTGTGAACTATCATTAAAATCATTTGTAATACCTGAAGATTGGCGGATGGTCAATGTAACGCCAATTTTTAAAAAGGTTTCCAGGGGTGATCTGGGAATCTACCGACCAGTGAACCTGATGTCAGTACTGGGAAAAAAGGTAGAAACCATAATAAAGAACAAAATTACTGAACATGTAGATAGTCATGGCTTAATGGGAGACAGCCAGCATGGCTTTAGATAAGGAAGATCTTGTCTTACTAATCTGTTTTGTTTTTCTGAAGGTGTGAATAAACAGGTAGATAAAGGTGAGTCTGTTGATATAGTGTATCTGGACTTTCAGAAAGCCTTTGACAAGGTCCCTCATCAGAGACATTTGGAAAACCTAAAAAGTCATGGGATAGGAGGAAGTGTATTATTATGGATCAGGAACTGGTTAAAAGATAGAAAGCAGAGGGTAGAGCTAAATGGCCAATTTTCCCAATGGAGAAAGGTGAATAGTGGAGTATCCCAGGGATCTGTGCTGGATCTGCTGCTGCTTGACATATTCATAAAGGAAAAGGGAATAATGAGTGAGGTTATCAAATTTGCAGATGACACAAAACTATTTAAAGTTGTTAAATCCCATGAGGATTGTTGAAAATTGCAAGAGGATCTTGATAAATTGGAAGACTGGGCATCCAAATGGCAGATGAAATTTAATGTGGACAAGTGCAAAGTTATGCACCTAGGAAAGAATAACCCAAACTATGGTTACACGATGCAAGGTTACACATTAGGAACAACCACCCAGGAAAAAGATTTAGGTATCATCGTGGATAACATGTTAAAACCCTCAGACAAGTGTGCAGCAGCGGCCAAAAGAGCAAATAGAATTCTAGGTATAATAAGGAAAGAAATGGAAAATAAAACAAAGGATATTATAATGCCTCTGTATCGTTCCATGGTGCGACCGCACCTTGAGTATTGTGTACAATTCTGGTCGCCATATCTTAAAAAGGATATAGCGCTATTAGGAAAGGTTCAGAGAAGAGCCACCAAAATGGTAAAGGGGTTGGAAGGATACCCCTATGAAGAGAGGCTAAAAAGGTTAGGGGTCTACAACCTGGAAAAGAGATGGTTGAGGGGAGATATGATAGAGGTTTATAAATTAAGGAATGGAGTGGAACGGGTAAACGTAGATTGATTGTTTACGTCATCAGAATATAGAAAGACTAGGGGACATGCAATGAAGCCACAGGGTAAACTATTTAAGACTAATAAGAGAAAAAAAAATTCACTCAACATGTAATCAAACTGGAATTCGTTACCGGAGGATGTAGTAAAAGCTGTTAGTGTAGCTGGGTTTAAAAAATATTTGGACAAGTTCCTGAAGGAAAGGTCTATAAACCATTATTAAAAGGGACCCCGGATATCACTGCTTGACCCAATACAAGCATTGTGGAACCTGTATCTTTTGGGGAAACTGCTTGGTACTTATGACCTAGATTGGCCACTGTTGGAAACAGGATGCTGGGCTTCATGGACCTTGGTCTGACCCAGTATGGCATATCTTATGTTCTTATGTTCTTAGTACTCCTTCCCAACAATACAATAGTGGTCAAAAATAAAATATTGGCCATGCATTTGCCATGCAGCAGACCACAACACCAGCTGGAGTAGCTAACTAGCAGTTAGAGCAGCAGGCTGGCAACTAGTAAAGTCAGGATTCATATCCTGCTTCTTCCATTGCCTCTTCTTAGGCAAGTCACTTCACCCTCTGTTGCCTCTGCCACAATCTAGATTGTAAGGCCATTTGGACAGAGAAATAATAATAAATAGCGAATTATAATAAATAATTCTCCATAATAAATAGCTGAATGAATCTGGATTTGGAAAGGCGAGTAATCAAACCTAAATTATCAGCTTTATTTTTGCAGGAGGGAATTTAATGTTTTAAGACTTTTTTTTTAATGTGCCTGGCAAATTGTATTGCTGTGTTCCTCTTGATCTCTGCAGATTACAGGGTGTGTTATGGTGTACTTCTGTAAAGAGATTAATATCTATCAGAAGCACAATTTCCAAGACAAGTACATATTACAGGGATAATGTTTCATTATGTTTCACAGAGTAGAATGGTTGATATCTAAAAATTCTCTTTCACTGCTCCATTGCAATGTGACATTAAGGGGTCTGGATAATTGAGCCTCTAATCAAGATGCAACCATGCTGTTCCTTATTGAACTCTGTGAAATCTGGGTTCTCAAAGCTCTAACCCGTGCATTCTCTTGCAGCTAGAGATGAGGACAGAAGCAACTAACACTAGCTGTATAAATTCCCTTTTGCCTGAACAATGAGACAATATTCTAATGGTTTCCCTGGTGTCAAGCGGATCTGAAAACATTTGTGAACTGTCACAAATAGCTTTGGAAACAAAGTACTGTAACTTTGCATCTTTTTCCAAAAACACGTCCAGAAATCCAAGCTTATTAGCCAGGATCCATCCAATAAGGTTAAAGTTCAACTGGTTCACATACAATTCACCCAGTTCTAGTCTAAACTATGGTTCATTACTAAGCATCTCTGAACTGCTGTAAAAATATAATATTGTAGCAATTTCACAAAATAAAGAAAACAAAATCCATACTCAAGTATGGATTTAATTAGGCGGCCAAAGAACACAAGATAGATATTGAGGGGAGGCTAATTCTACTACACAAACCATAGCAAAAGCATAGTGGTACATAATAAACAAATGCACAAAATATGAAGAAAAAAAAATTCTCAAAAAGATGCCAAAAATATGTTCAACAATGTTTAGCATATCCATATTGTATGTATTAAAGGGACTTTCATAAATATTAAAACCGAGCATAAGACATAAATTCGGGTTTGCATCAAAGGGCAATGTTTACTAAGGGGTGTCTCTACTAAGCCAGGCTAGCGGTTAACCCAGGCTATCTGCACCGAGGTCCCATGTTATTCAATGAGACCTAGGAACAGATAGCCCGAGCTAACCATTAGCCCATTTTATTAGACATACCCCTAAATGCTGCAGCACCTATGTTAGTCTTATGGGCACGGTGCAAGACAGCATGTGCTAACAATTAGAAAACAAGGCCCAGTGAGTTGTCATCACTGGCTTCTGGATTATTTTTCAGTCCTTATCAACCCATTTATCAAAACAGTTGTAAGGCCAATAAAGACCATGTATAGATCTTGATTTTGATCAGCACTTTTCCTGCATTTACTTGGTCAAGAACACACATATCCATTGTCTCTTGCCCAGGTCTGAATCAGTCTTGCCAGCACAATCCCACTGATACGGAAATTACGTGGTGGTTATTATAGCATATTCTGTTGCCCATCCTTTATACAGATGTAAAATGGAAGCAGTTGTGAAATCCTGGAGTGCATATCTATGCTTCCAAAGATACTGGAAAATGGTATACGTTTTAGGGGTATGCAATTACCTCCTTGTTTAAAAAGTTCAAATGTACATCATCTAGTCCTGTGGTTTTCCATGGTGACTCCCAGGGGTGGTTCTATTATTAGGCGAACTGGGTGGTGGCCTCAGGCGACAGTTTCTAGGGGCGGCACTATTTGTCGTTCCCTAGAAACTTCCTGTGCTAGAACCGCCGACCCGTCAAGCCAGATTCAAATTTTAAAATCAAATGAAAGCAGCCGCAGGAAAATTTTTCCATTCCCGCGGCTCTGCTTTCAAACTGCTGGGTCGCGTCAATCTTCCTTGAGCCGGCAGGGTGGGGGGGGGGGGGGCGAGGTCATCGCTTCTGCTGCTACTGGCTGCTTCCTCCAAAACGAAAGCAGCCACGGGAACAGAGCTGCTTTAATTTTGGAGGAAGCAGCAGCAGCAACGGAAGCGGAAGGGCAGCGGAAGCAATGACCTTGGGGGGCCCCCCCCCACCCCGCTGGCTCCAGGAAGATTGACGCGACCTGGCAGTTTGAAAGTAGAGCCGCAGGAATGGAGAAATGTTCATGAGGCTATTTTCATTTGATTTTAAAAGATGAATCAGGGGGGGCCTGGAAGTGAGCAGACAAGGGGGGACCTGGAAGGGAGCAGACATGGGGGGCCTGGAGGGGAGCAGCCATGGGGGGAGCTGGAAGGAAGCAGACAAGGGGTGGGCCTGGAGGGGAGAAGACAGGGGAGGCCTGGAAGGGAGCAGACAAGGGGGTCTGGAGGGGAGCGGACGGGGGAGGGGAGCTGCAAAGGAGCAGAGCACACATGGGGGGAGCTGGAAGAGAGCAGACAAAGGGGGGCCTGGAAGGGAGCAGACAGGGGGGCCTCGAGGGGAGCAGACATGGGAGGGAGCTGGAAGGGAGCAGACAGGGGGGCCTGGAGGGGAGCAGATGGGGGGAGCTGGAAAGGCGCAGAGCAGACATGGGGGGAGCTGAAAGGGAGCAGACAGGGGGGCCTGGAGGGGATCAGACATGGGGGGGGGGAGCTGGAAGGGAGCAGACAGGGGGGCCTGGAGGGGAGCAGATGGGGGGGAGATGGAAAGGAACAGAGCAGACATGGGGGGAGCTGAAAGGAAGCAGACATGGGGGGGAGCTGGAAGGGAGCTGACACCTGGGGATGGCACTGGAAGACGGATGGACAGGGGAAAGGGGGAGCTGGAAGGGAGCTGACATGGGAGGGGGCACTGGGACTGGAAGTTCGCTGATACCTGGGATGGTATTTTAAATAGAAGGGGCAGGACGAAGGGGACGGAGGGGGACTGGAAGAGAATAGACACCAGTGGCAGTACTGGAAAGGCAAGGGGGTTGGTACTGGGAGGGGCGGCTGTAAAGGGGGCTGGTACTAGGGAGAGTTACCGGGACTGAAAAAAGGCTGATGGAAGAAAATGAAGAAAGCAAAAGGAGAGACAAGAAATGGCAGATGGACTATAGACCATAGAAAAAGAGCTAAGAGAAGACAGAGGAAAACAGAAACCTCAGATCGGGACCAGCATGATCAAAAATCATCAGACAACAAAGGTAGAAAAAATAATTTTACTTCCAATTTAGTGAGTGGACTTTGGCCTATCTATATTTCACACAGTATGGGGAACTCCATCTCTTATCTGCTGTGGCATCACATGTGGAGTCTGGCTTCTTGGGGTTTCATTTAAATTTTTGTCTACATATTTTTATTTTTGGTCACTTATTATGGTCACTTATTCTGTACTTGGTGAGGGTCTGTGTTCTGAGTGTGCGACCAAGGCCAGGTGTTTTGTTAACATGGAGTTTGTATGTAGTGATCTGTACTGTAGTAATTTGACTTGTTCAGCCTTTCAAATAGGTGTATGGATGTTTTGGGGCCCATTGCAGTGTTTATAGTGCTGCTTTTTTCTTTGTAGGCCCCTTATTGTATGAATTTTGGAAGTGTATGCTGGTATGGTATGGTAGATTTGGCCTTGCAGATCTTAGTGACTTTAGTAGGGTTTTATATTAGTTCCCAATATGTCTGGTACTGGAGAATGTTTGTTGTTGGTGAGATGACCAGAATCAGCTTTTTTTTTTTTTTTTAAATATATATTGAGTTCTGTGGGTGAATTTCCTACCTCTGCTCTGAGCCCATTGTTGAGGAGGGGTTCTGTGAATGCAAAATGTATGTTCAAAAAGAAAAAGCAAGCACCATAATGCAGTTTATAACAAAATACAAATGAATTATAATTTGGAGTTATAAACTGCTGTGATTCTCGCTCTTTCTTTTAGTTCTTTGGTGTGTGAACATCTTGCATTTGCTCCACATTATCTAAATGACTTTTTGATTTGGTTTAGTCCCTGAGTGGAGTGTTGAGAGAGATCCCCACCCGGGGGGGGGGGGGGAGGGAGGGGGTGCTGGGGGGGGCATCTCATCCCTCACCTCAGGCAGCAGATTACCTTGAGCCGCCCCTGGCGACTCCTATTTTATTGCTTTATTGCCCTCAAGATGAGTTATACAGCCAATATAGCATGAGCCACACTGCTCAAAGGAAGAGGATCACTCCTGCCCTGTTCTTCCACTAGACCACCATGGATCTAAGATATATGCTGGGGGAGGCAGGGGGACCACGAGAGCTGCCCAGGGGGAATCAGTGCTGAAGAGGGGCCCGCAATTTTATATTTTATATTATTGATGCCACAGATTGTAGCACCACGGCATTGACAATATTCCAGAACGCGGGTTGCCCTGCAATCTGCCTAAACTCTATTCCCCCACTGGCTCTCCCCATACATCCTGTGCTTTAGGAATGGGAGAGCCAGCGGGGGAGTGAAGCGGGGGCAGAGTGGGGATGGGCCACCCGGCAGCGTGTACAGGGCCGATTCAGGTCCCGGTCCTGTATGTGCTGCCAGGCCTGCTGGAGCATATTGCTTATACCACCTCAGAGGTGGTATAAGCAGCATTTTTAGGAGAATTGAGGCATAGCAGCCACCACCGGGGCTGGGTGCAGGGGGGTCCCCCACCACCTGATCCAGGCCATGGGAGGCCAGCCATAGGTAGGGCTGTGGGGATTTTGGGGACTGGAGCCATGGATGTCTGCGGCACCTGTGGGGAGGATGTCCTCACAGGCAGAAGGGGCATGCTGGGTCATCCTTGGGCCCGATTCTGGCTCCCATGGGAATGTTTTGTTCCCTCGGACTAGAATTGCGTCCTAACAATCCCGTCTTCAGCGGGGACAACAGGATGGCCCACTCCCAGAATCGGGCTCCACATGTACAGTATAATAAAGGACAGATAGTCCCATCCTGAAAATCTTTCTGCAAAAAAAAAATATAATAATAATAATAGGTACAAACTCTGCAGGTAACAGTGCCGCAGAGTTTACACCAATATGAACACATTAGATTATTGCCCATTCTGAGTGATAATAATAAAGGGTTAAAATGTATACAGGGACTGGGGTTTCTAATCCTATAGGCCCTCATTGTGACCTTGGGCAAGCCACTTAACCTTCGGTTGCCTCAGATACACATACATTGTGAGCCCCCTTGGGAACAAGAGAATATATCCAGTACCTGTTTGTAGTGATTACATAATGTAAACTGCTTTGATTGAAGGATAAGGCGCTATAGAAAACTGGTTAAATAAATAAAGAAAGTTTAATATCCAGTGTATTGCCTCCCTCAAAATTAATGTAGCCTTTTCCCTCTGTGTACAACTAATGGCAGAATACTTTATTGCTTGAATATATTCAAATTAGCAAAACAGAATGCCAAGTGCTTTTTTAAATTGAATTTCAAAACCGATTGTCTTCAGTAAATCATAAAGAAAAGGTGAAAACTATACCAATAAAATAAAGAAGCCAAATCTAAAAAGTAAAAATAAATCACTGTGTTTTGCCACATGTTCACATCATGGAAAGTGGAGGGCTATCAAAGAAAGTAAAGATAGCAAACCCTTTATTAACCCTATAGTTTATCCCACCATACTTTAAATAAGCCCCAAACATTATCTCACACAAGACAGGAACAAAAAAAGAAAAAAATATTAATAAAGAAAAAATTATTAGCAGACACTAGAGTGGAGGAGTAGCCTAGTGGTTAATGCATTTTGCTTGGGAACCAAGAGACCAGGGTTCGATTCCCACTAGCACTCCTTGTGGCCTTGGGCAAGTCACTTAACCCTCCATTGCCTCAGAAGAATCCAAGTTATCAATGTCCCTGTTTAATGTACATTACCAAGTTAAAGTTATAATGTAAACCGCTTTGACTAAAATGATAAAGTAGTATAAAAAAACCCTGTTAAATAAAATAAATAAATAAATAGTCATTCTTCAAATAATTTTGCAAATGGAAAGGTCGCCCAAGGAGCAGGTCGCCCAAGGAGCAGGTCGTGTTCCTTGGGCGAGCTCCTTGGGGCGACGACGGGGGCGCTCAGTGCCATCACTTTCCTGGTCTGCCTTGCCTAGCTGCTCTCCTTGTTGTCTTAGCGGTAGCTCTGTTCTCTCCATTTGGCTTCTTCCTCTCCTCCCCCTGTCCCTCTGTCCAGTTTGCTGATATTCCTCTTGCTGCTAGCATGTCTGCCATCCCCGTTTTTTGGGGCCACCGTCCTCTCATCTCTGGTCTTGCCCCTCCAGGGCCCATCGCCCAGAATTTACTCAACCTTCTCCCGTGTCGCTCTTGCCAACCGTTCCCGAACTCCTCCCCTCCACCTCCTTCACCCACGCTATGGCTGACACTATCACTTGCCCTCCTCAACTGCCACTCTCTACGAGCAAAAACTCACCTAATTCACGATCTTGTCACCCAACACTCTCTTGACGCCCTCTTTATCACTGAGTCCTGGCTCCATGAGGGTGATGACGCCATGCTCCACCGCTGTCTCCCCCCGGGTTACTCAGCTCTACAACGCCCCGCCTTCGTTGGTCGGGCGGTGGCGTTGCCTTCATTTATAAGTCCTCTCTTCCTTTCTCCTTGGCTACTCCCCCCCCCCCCTCACTATCCAGAATCTCTCTTTCTTCGTTTTGGATCCTCCACACCCTTGTATTTTCTTCTTATCTATGCCCCTCCTTCACTCGGTGCTGATCTTTGGGACTCCCTGCTTTTGTCCCTATCAGATGCTGCCCTTCTGTCCCCCCATCTAGTTTTGCTGGGCGACTTCAACGCTCACCTCAACTCTCCATCCAAGTCCCAAGACAAAGTCTTGGCCTCCCTCTTCCATGACCTCCTCCTCACTCAACACGTGACCTTTCCGACTCACATTTCCGGTCACATCTTGGACCTTATCCTTACCAGTACTTCTTCTTCCTTCCTGCCCTCTGATATCCGTGCTCTTCCTCTCCCCTGGTCCGATCACCACTGTCTGTTGTTTTCTCTCTCTCTTCTCCTTTACCAGTTCTCCTTTCTCCCTCCTCCAAATGCACTCCCTTGCAGGCCCTCAGGCGTCACCTCACCCCTCACACCCTTGCCTGTTTTCCCCCAGCTGATTCCCTTCTTCCCCCTGATTTTGTCTCCCTTACAGTAGACCAGCAGGTAGATTCTTGGACCTCCACTTTCTCTGCGGCGTTCGACACTCTTGCTCCACTCCTTCCTGTCCAGTTCTGTTCCTCCTCACGCCACCCTTGGTACCATCCCGGCCTCTATCTACTCCGTACACACCTTTGCTGCGCCGAGCATCTTTGGCGGAAGAAGCCCTCTCCTTCCTCTCTTTCAGCGTTTTGACAGGCTCAACTCCATTACCGCCTTGCGATCACTTCCGCTAAGAAAGACTACTATTCACACCTCATCTCTTCATCCTCCAACTCCTCTAGGTGACTATTTCACGTCCTTAAGTCCCTTTCCTCTTCCTCTACCTCCCCTTCTCTCCCCTCCCACTCCTTGGCTCCCAGCCCAACCTCGCTTGCCTCCTTTTTCTCCGATAAGGTCTCTTCCCTTCATTCATCCTTTTCAGCCTGTCCTTCACCCCTTTCCCCCCCTCCATCCCTTTCCGCTCCCTCTTTCCTTGACCCCCCACCCAAATCCCCCACCTTTCCTCACACCTGGGGCACCTTTAGTCCCGTCACCTCTGCTGAACTTATCAAGGCTATCTCCTCCTCCCACCAAACCACTTGTCCTCTTGACCCATTCCCTTCTTCCTGGCTTCTTAACCCCTCGCTTCACTTTGTTCCTTTTATCCTCACCATCCTCAATGCTAGTCTCACTACTGGACACTTCCCCTCTAGATGGAAACACACCATTGTTCAGCCCCTTCTTAAGAAAGCCTCCCTGGACCCAGCTGTCCCCAGTAACTGACGTCCGGTTGCTAATCTTTCTTTCTAAGGTCCTTGAGAAATTGGTCTTTTCCCAGCTTTTCACCCATCTTGACGCCACTTTTTCCCTTCACCCCCGCCAATCTGGATTTTGCGCAGGTCATAGCACCGAGACTATTCTGGCACTTCTCTCTGAGTTACACCGTTCTCACGATCGTGGTGACCTCTCCCTTGTTGTTTCTCTGGACCTCTCTGCTGCTTTTGATGTTGTGGATCACCGTACACTCTTATCACGTCTGTCTGATCTGGGTATTTATGGGGCAGTCCTACAATGGTTTTGGTCTTTCCTCTCCTCTCATTCCTTCACCGTTCACATGGGCTCTGACATCTCCCCGCCCCTCCCATTACACTGTGGGGTTCCCCAGGGCTCTATCCTTGCCCCCTCTCCTCTTCAACGTCTTCCTTGCCCCTCTCGCTCTTCTCATCCAGCAATCCGGTATTTCCTCTTATATCTATGCTGACGACATCCTGCTGGTTTATCATGTCTCCCCCTTAGCGCCTGACCTTGCCCCACTTAATAACTGCCTTAATCTCATCGCTTCTTGGTTTAGTCAAAACTTCTTGCATGTCAACCCTTCTAAGTCCTCTACCATCTGGATCTCCTTTCGACACCCTCCCCCTGATCTGTCCTCCCTTCCCATCCCTCTGGTTTCTTCCCTCCTCTACCTGGGCGTTACTTTAGATTCCTCTCTCTCCTTTGACCAGCACATCTCCTCTGTGGTGCGCTCCTGTTTCTTTCATCTCCGCCGCATCAGATCAGTTCGTCCTTTCCTCTCACCCACCGCTGTTACCACCTCTATCATGTCCCTTGTAATCACTCAGTTGGATTACTGCAATTCCATCTTTGCGGGTCTCCCCTGTCACCAGTTGCATCGTCTCCAGCTCATTCAGAATACTGCGGCCTGCCTCATCACCTATTCCCCTGTTTCCGCCCACATCACCCCTTCTCTTTTCTCTCTTCACTGGCTGCCCATCAAGGTCCAGTTCATTTATAAAATCCTTGTTGTCACTCATAAGGTTCTTTTCACCAGCACCCCACAATACCTAGCTGACACTATTCATCTCCAACCCGCCCCTCGCCTTCTCCGCTCTGCACACGGTAATCGTCTATTCCTTCCCTCTCCCTCCCAGGCCCATCTTGAAAGTACCCGTCACTCTGCCTTCTTCTTCCTTGCCCCTGCCCTCTGGAACTCGCTTCCTCACTCCCTCCGAACTGAACTATCCTTCTCACGCTTTAAAGCTCTTCTTAAAACGCACCTTTTCTGTCAGGCTTTTGACCTTCCTCCCCCCAATGACGGCCCTGGTCGCCCCTGCTCCGACCTCCCCCCGTTTGTCACTTAGCGCCCCCCATCTTTGGAACATTTTTTCTCCTTTATTTACTTACTGCTCCCCTCTTTCTCTCTTCTTTCCTGTCCTTATTGGCGTTCTTTTCTTTTCTGTGTCCTTGTAGCCATTTTATTTTTGTATTATTGTACACCATCCTGACGGCTCGCCATGGGCGGTATATCAAAGTTTGCAAATAAAGATAAAGAATAACTTTTAGAGATAATGTTCTTGTCAGATTCAGGACAAGAAGAGACCAGCAATGTAACGAGTGGAAATACCATCATGGAAGGATCCTTAAGGGGCATGTTTACTAAAGGGCTGTAAATACTTACCGTACAATAGGAGCAAAAACTAACCTGTGGTGAACACAACAGCATACCCGCTCTGTCAGGGTGTCCCAACATGTTCCTGACAGTTACCACATTGGAAAGTTTCCTAATGCATGGCAATGGGTTCGTAATTAACACAGGTGTACTTGACGTCATACATTGAGGTGGCGTTATGTGCACCTTTGCTAAGTGCAATATTGGCAATTAGTGCTTGTTAATTACCCCACACTAACCGTAATGTGCAGTCAACACTCATTCGCCACCCCTACCCCAGCCAGTCCATGCCCCATCGCACGCTAAGCAATTAACATAGGATTTCTACCGTACTAACTGGTTTTAGTGATTGATACCTATTACCACAGTCCTGCACTAACCACTTAGCAGGCACTAAAGTGCACATTAACCATTAGCACACTTTATGAAACATGGTGTCATTACCCCCTCTTCTCCACCCATTTGACAGATCCCTGAAATCAGATTGTACATCTTTATTTATTTATTTATTTTTATTTATTTATTGTTTTTTCTATACTGCACTATTCATCATCAGCGTGGTTCACAGGGAACATATTTGTGCAGTGTAGAGGACTACAATGCACTTACAATAAACAGGGTGCTTGAACAATGAACTTACAATAAACAGGGTGCTTGAACAGGGTTAACAGGTAAAAACTATTTACAAGTAGGTAGGCGAGATTCTGCATGCATCTCATCAATATCTTAGACCTCAATGAATTCCCCATTTAGTTATTTTCAGTGTATCCATAGATATGCCTTCCAAGATTCCTGAGGAGATAGAAGCCTTGCTAAAGAAGATTCAAGAATCTCTCAGGTTCTTACTCTTAGCCATACTTTTCAGGGATTCAACCTTATAGGGGTATATTTACTAAACCGCGGTAAAGTCACCAGCAGAAAGGGCTGCTTTAAGATGCCTGAAGCGATATAAGACAGTGGGAAGGTAGGTGGTGTGCTGGCATTAGGGTGTCTTGGGCCATTTAATGTGAGCTAACAGGACCAAGTGCAGTAAGGTGACAAGACGTCCTAAGGAGAGACAAGGTGCGCTAAGGTGGAAAGCATGCATCTTAAGGCAGGAAAACGACTGTAACCCAAACACTTGATAGAGCACCAAGGCACATCAATGTAAAGGTGATGGAAGGAAGGACAGGTGTGAGTTGATGGACCTGCCATATCGGTGGGCATCCTATGAAGCAGCCAGTAAAGCGGACGAGCATGTGGGAGGCAGCTGTATTGATGCACAGTGTGGTGCCAATATAAAGTGCTGCAATGTCGGTGTGTGGAATAGGATGGGGAAAACGTGTCCCCCAGAGGAGGCAGAAGCGGCAGGATGTTTGCAGCGACAGGAGGACAGAGTAGTAGTGGTTACATGAAGATCAGGCAAAGGAGAGGCAGCATGAAGAGCCATAATGCGGAAAAGAGGATCAGTGTAGATCACGGAGTAGCAGCCTGCACAAGAAGATAGGACTGTACATAGCTGACAAAGGTAGATAGATGGGCTGAAGGACGGATGGCGGTTGAGGAGATGGTGATATGGGCTGGCAGCACCGATGTACAGAGCTCTGTTACAGGCATGAAAATGATCTAAATGGCACAGTCACAAAAAGAACATGTGGGAATCAAATCCCTGCCCTCTGCATACAGAGACCTTGCACTAACCAATAGGCTACACCTCCACCCCTTTCTGCATAGCAATGGCTGGATATAAGGAGACTGCAGGTCACTGCCTAAAATGTCTGCTGTGTGCACCGGCATAGGGTAGCCCCACCAGTACCCATGATGCAATGCACAAGCAGCTCAGTAAGATGCACTGACAGTGTGTGATACAAACCGTGCTACTGAGCAGTTTCTGCGGTCATCCTGAGGGTGAGGATGGCCGCCCAGTACCAGGTCCCCAGTACCTGAAGTGCAAGAGATGGTCTCTGCCACCCATGCTGCAGATCCCCATCACTGCCAGTGTGTAGCAGGTATTGTCTGCAGTTTGATATGCTAGTCACCTTGTGTCCTGCAGTATGTGCCAGTCACATTTGGCTGATTCTTTGGGGGTTGCACATGTTGGTGCTATACCCGCACTGTGGGCTAAAGTTTAACCACAGGGGCATGCAATGCATAATTCACAGCTGGGTTCCAAATATGTGACCCTCCACTCATATACACACCGACTGTGTGCATTGAGCCACAGTGCAGCCACTCGTAGTCACAACCCTCCCTGGGACTGACATACTTCACATCAGACAGACCTTGGCACATGTTGCAATGCACACTGAGCACAGGACCAGGGCATGGCCTTGCTCTACTGCAGGCAGGTGCCGTTGCCCCCTCCGTCAACATCCTCACACCATGCTGACATACCCATGTGCTGTCTGTGTTGATGGTGTACAGCCCCAGACCATCCAACATGCGGGTTGGTGGGTGCCTAGGGTGCATGGTCCAGATGGGGGGGGGGGGCATAGGCATACATGGATGGCCACACAGCCCCCTCCCCATCCATCTGCCTCTGCAGGGAACCCAGCACCACCTGCCAATGGTATGTCTCAAGGTAGGATGACATATATATAGAAATCAGTTTTTTTCTACTAGCTATCATGTAGAAGCAAGAGAAAGGGGGCATCTAAGAGTAGAAACCCCTAAGGTTCTACCTTGCTTAGATGGCAGAGTCTTCTAGAGCCTCTATAGGATTTTTGAATTGTGACCTGTATATACCAAGTGCAGTTTTCTGAACAGGGGAGGGTACTTTGCACCAGTGAACTGATGGTGGGAGGAGACCTCTCTTGAAGGAAAATGCAAACTGGTATAAAAACTTAGCTCAAAGGCAGTTTTTGTCATTGTTTGGCCAAGTCATTGCACAAACAGTAGATTTTGAGGTCTTAGGGTTTTTTTAAGCTTCTGTGTCTCACTGAATTTTTGCTCTAGTTAACTTTGCCAGAACACCACTGCTTTTGAGGAGAGAAAAGAGTAGAAGAAAGAATAAACGTTTGAATACTGAGAAGGAAAGGGGTGCTACTGATCCTGGAAAATAGAAGAGGACACAGTGGATGACTCTTGGAGCTGGGACAAGTGGGGGTCTATCCAGTCATAGGCCTATTCATACCCTAAGAGTCCACAGACAACTATCAGGTTTTCCTGGGTCTTTCCCTCTCTTTCACTCAGTCAACAAACTCTTATCACAGAGAAGCAGATTCTCTGCAGGGGAAGGAGGGAAGGGAATTCTTTTCAAGGTCCTGGCGCACAACAAGGATTGGGGGGCTCCAACTGACTTTGCTGCTTAGAAAATACAACTCAAAGGGTTCCCAATTGCTATCCTTCATTATAGAGATTATACAATCTTTGGTAACATGTGGGATATTATCTATGGTATTTGTGTCTGTGATCCCCAGTCTTACTACTTTTAAGTCTTGTGATCTGTAGGTTGTTCCTGACATGAGCACCTAGCTCCTCATTTAGCAGAGTGCAAGTCTTTTACCACCTCTATGGGATCCTCTTTCACACGCTTCTTTCTAGTGAAAGGAATTCTCCCCAAAGTACCTTCTCAGGTGATCAAGTTCCTATCCAGGGCTGTTTCCTCCTCAGTTTTGCTTGTGATTCAAGCCTTCTCTTAACCCACTTTTCAACTTGCAGACAGAGTCAGTAAAACCTCTGAATGACACACACACATTTCACACATAGATGAAATTAATATCAAGCGTTTGGTGGGCTTAACAACTTAAACAGTCACTCACAAAACAACAGCCAACATCATCTTCTGTAAACAAATACCGGATGTAATATATATGGTCAGACAAATATTGCCTGGGCTAAGATGGTATGATATTGGACACTGAAGCATGCTGGACTGCTGAGGATCCTGAAAAAGATCTTTATATAAGGAGGGCTGGGTTCTATAGTGTTTCGGTGCCTGTGATCATATCCAAGTCCAGATTCCAGATCCACAAGGTATTCGTGGGGAACAGGAGAATAGAAGGGTTTCCTATGACCAGGGAGAGTCCCAGAGGGCATAATTATGTGCATTCTGCTTGTACACTCTGGATTTTGTTTTACTCTTTGCTCTTAAGTTTTCAGTAACCTTCGGTTCAGGATACACCCTGGAATGGATTGGTTTTTTGTAGAGGTGAGTGTTTGTGGTAGAGACACAGCGGATTCCTGGAGTCAAGAGCCTCCCACTTATACTGGTCAAACCTGGAACCCAGAATCTCAGAGTTAGACCTGAGAAAAAGTCATTGTTGTCCCCCTGAAATTGTGCCCCTGGTCTCTGGCCTAGCAAAAATAGAGGCAGTGAGGGATTAGGGGTGGCTACATAGGCTCTATCCATGCAAGTCCCCAACAAAAAGAACAAAAGTCCTCTAAGCCCTAACATTCCCAACCACTCTTTAGAAAGAACAAAGACCTCAAGGCCTTACTCCTTCCTCCCTCCCTCATCACAACCTCTAGCAGAAGAAATGAATAGCTATCAAGCCCTGATTGCGCCACTCTTCTCTGGCAGATAGATTGAGCGACCTCTGAACCACTGTCCTCCCATACCCCTGGACCCAAACAGATGGGGCTTCCATATCCTGGCAACCCATTCCCTCTCTGGCTATATTCTAGCCCAAACTAACAAGCTATCTTTATGAGGTTGTTTTCAGCCCTTAACAATTGCTCTTCAAAGTCTTAGCCTTGTAAATTTTAGCCATGGTTTCTATAATGAGTACATTTCATGAATCCTGGTGTTTTGCCTGTATGTTGTAGGATCTAATGATATGTGCTGCAACAACATGCATCACGGTGTCTTGTAGGATGTTGTTGGAATTGGATTTAATTATTTATGTTTCCAAACTTGAGCTCAAGCCAAATTACATTACAACTACTTTAGGTATTTCACAGCCCCAGAGGGCTTACATTCTAAATTTATGCTTGACACAATGGAAGGTGGAGTCACTTGCCCAAGGCCATAAAAGGTGTCAGTGGGAGAAGTAAGATTTCAACTGTGGCTTCTTTGGTTCTTAGCCTGGTGCTATAACCATAAAGCTATGCCTCTACTCCAGTGGGGCAGATTCTTCTGAAAAGCTAGTCACAGATGTATTGAATTCATCCAATTAAAATATGTCACCTATAATTCTCATGTTAACCCTTTCTTCTACATATGAAGGTGGAATATCCAGCAACTACAATATTCTGCTAGCCCAGAAATAGACACCCTATTTGACAGGAAATGAGTACTGAATTGTGCTCATGGTTAACAGTTTGTATTTTTTGTGTTCCTCCAAATAAGCAGTCATGTTAATATGATACCCATTTGGATGAAAAGGAAGTATCTTGAGATAATCATGCTATAGGCAGAATATACTGTAAATATTAAATGAAATGGAAGTGAAATGACATATCTAAAAAGTATAATGGTGGAATCTTCGATGCACGCATTAAAATGCTAAGCTATAAATAAAGGTATAATTATCAAAGGTATTTATGTAGGTAAAATGGTCTGACGAAAAATTATCCTCCTTAAATGCAGTTTCCAGACAGGGAAAACAGATGTATGAGTTTACAAATGTATGTGAACTCTTTTTTCTCCCTCTTACCAGCCCATACCCATAGCAGATACAGTGGTGTGCAAAAGTCTGGAATCACTTGTGAGTTTTGTGTTTTTTGTACTTTCTAACTTTTTTTTTTTTAAATTTTGCGTTAGCCCAGCATATTCATCTTTCTACCACGTTAAAAGGGATACATCTGGCTATTAGAGCTGACTTTTTTGCATTCCTTGCTTCCAATTTAAATACTTTACAGACACTGGGAGATAGCTACTGCGATTTTTGTGAATCCTGCGTCAAAACTGGATCAAGATTATCCAATATACACACGTTATTTCTGACCAATCAGGAGGCTGGTTTCACTAACCAATCACAATGCAGATATCTAGCCAACAGTGCAGCTATAAAAACGCACGGAATGTTTGAATTTCATATGTTTTCTAGATCCACCATGAAGATAACTCGGACCCTGATGTTGGAGGAGTGGGTTCGTGTGTCCTTTATGAGCGAGGAAGGATTTTCAAGCCGTCAGATAGCCAGGAAAGTTGGCTGCAGTCCGAGCGCTGTTGTTAAGATTGTACAGAAGAAAAAAGAAACTGGTTCAGTGGTGGACAATCCTCGTTCAGTTCGTCCACATGCATCAACCTCACGCCAGGACCGCGCACTATGATGCATTTCACTGACTAATCGCAAGTTGACCTCTCCTCAGCTACTTTGAGAGTGGTCAGACAAGAGTGAGGTCAGTGTCAGCTCATCAACAGTTCGTTACCGGTGCCTGCAGTTTGGTCTCCGTGGCTGCAAAGCACGGAATAAGCCACTGATGACTGACATACAAAGGCGCAACCGGATCGCGTGGGCGAGAAAGCACTCAACCTGGTCAACTGAAATGTGGGAAAAGGTGCTATTCAGCAATGAAAGCACCTTCTGCCTGTTTGCTAACCAGGCCCACACCTATGTGAGGAGATTTCCTGGAGAGGAATTCAAGCCTGAGTGTCTCAACCTCACTGTGAAGCATCCTTTGAAGGTCATGGTCTGGGACTGCATGACTGCCATTGGTGTTGGACATCTTCACATCGTCGATGGAATGGTCAACAGGGCCAAATACATCACCATACTGCAAAAGTGCATGGTGCCATCAGCACACCAGCTGTTTCCTGGCCAGTTCCTGTTCCAAGATGACAATGCACACTGCCATCGCTCCAGACAGGTGATTAGCTAGAACAGAGAAACAACATCAAGTCAATGGACTGGCCTGCCCAGTCTCCAGATCTGAATCCAATCGAGAACCTGTGGCACAAGGTGGCCTTGGAAATATCCACGAGGCATCCGACATCAAAGCGTGAGCCAATTGAGTCAGTCATTGCAGCTTGGAACCGCGTTGTCACCAATGATCACCTTGTCAGACTCGTTCATTCAATGCCAACAAGGTGCAGTCAGGTGATCAAGAACAAAGGGTGGCCCATCAAATACTGTGAGACAACAAGAAGCAACAAAGTATCTGTAGGATACGTGGGAACAAAAGAATAGATACCAAGACTGGCAGAATATTCAGGTTCAAACAAACCCCTTTTATTGACCGCTATGCGTTTAGGCTGTAGGCCTTCCTCAGGGGGATATCAAATAAGGGAGCAAACCTCGAAAGAACAAATGCAAAATTAAAAACAAAATTACAGATACAATAAAGATCCCCATCAAAAGACAAATCATTAAATAAATAATTAAAAAGAAAGAGAAATAAGACTAAACATAAACATGCAAATTGTTATACATCAATAAAATCAGTATAACAACAGATCTAATTGTGCAATAAAACCACCAATGAAATAAAAACATATATATGTATGTGCATTAAAACATTATCTATTAATCCTATTGTATATGAGATGAGGAGGATACAATATGACAGGCAAATCATATGTCTAAAAGAATCGTATAAATAAGAAATATGATAAATAATAATAAAATCAATAAAAACATTAAAATATAAAAATGTCACCAATACCTTTTTGTAAAAACTTTCTTGCAAATAAAAGACATAAATCACTGAAATAAATAATTAAAAATCAATTGTCAATCACTTAATAACTAGAATGATAAAACACATGAAGGAAAAGGCAGTATAAAAAACTTGTTAAATAAATAAATAAATAAACATATCACAGATGTGTTGTATCATGAAAAATCAACATGGAAATATCCATAAAAACATAAATTATATAAAAAGACAGGCTTAAAAATTAAAACACGTATCTACAATGTTAAGAAAGGAAAGTCCTGAAGATCCTTCTACTTAAGGATAAATATAGAGTAAGCAAGGCAAAGGAGGAGCTAAAACATAAAATTAAGTATCAAAAAATGTGTATTGTCATATTATAATATCTAGACTAAAAGATGAATTATGACCTGATGCAACCTTAAACATAAGGTTTCAGTAATCATAATAAAACCTAAATGGTTACTAAAAAATAGGAACAGAATGGAATTCCAGATATATTGTCATTATTCTTAAAAACATTTGTGAGGACCACTAACGTATTGTGTGTTATTATTACAAGTACCTATTTGTAAAAACTCAGGGTTCCTTTATCATTAGAATTAAGGAGATCTAGCATAAACCATCTTGTACAAATATGAATAATATGGAATACATCATGTTGTAACTCGGTATGGAATTTTAAATATAAAACAAAATTCTTATAGTGTTCCTCTTTAGAATGTTTCTGCTAAGCGTATGTGAGAGACTCAGGAACTTATGTGCTCTACTGTATCACCAAGAGAACCAGGCTAACTAACAACGTAAAAGTTTTAAAAACGACTTACTATACCTTAGTGAGCAGACAATCCTTGTTTAAAACAGCAAATCACAAGAATAAATAATATGTAAAAACGAACCACTCAAAAAAAAAATTAAAAAAAATTTTGAACAGCCGTGTGTGAGCACTATTGAGAAATAGATGTCACTTAAATATTCACTTTTACCAGCGAATCAAGGTAAAATCTTTTTTTAAAAAACGTTTTAGCAAAATCATCCTACTTTACTTTTATTATTTTGTAAACAACATATTTAACACTTTTTCATCTAAAAGAACATGGAGCACAGCATGGCATTATGCGATTCAATCTAAAAACCGTTTTAAACCAGCGCACAAGTAAAATAGTGTTAAAAAATGTGTTCTATTATAGAATACATTAACAAGCCATAGCATATTATACCTACAAATCTCTATTAAAACAAACAGATTACCTAATAAGGAAATACAAAATGTTCAAAAAGAGATTTCCATACTGCAACAGCATAAACCTTCCTATGCAGGCAGTGTTGAGAAAGAAAAAAGTAACTACCATAGATATTTATGCCGAGTCGGGGTGAAAGTTCAGTTTCCTTAAAAAACATATAACATAGTGCTAACCGAGGATAGCGGACGCAGTGCACCTCTTCCCCCCTGACCCCGACCCTCTTTCACCGCCGCCCCCTTTTAATAACCACATTACAACAATGATGGGAATTCAACTGGTCGCAGCTTTATTAACAACACAACTTTATCCAACAACATTTTACATCTCTCTCATAGCCCTCCCATCCGCGGCTCCAGGCATCACCAGCCATATGATTAGCAAAGTGACTTCCTTTCGCTTCCGCCGCAGACAGCCCCATGGCTATCTTCAATACCCACCCCTTCTTCCAGCTTCGCCATATTACTAGCAAAAGCCCCCCCAAGGGTTATCCGGGTCAGGGGTACCCCACCCCCGCCCTAGGTATTGCCCAAGGCTCCAGACCCTGGAAACCTCTGGGATCCCACCATCGGCTCAGAGAAACTCGTCTCTGAGCCGCGCCCCCCCCAAACGCCGAAGCTGCGACCAGCGAACTATCCTACCCTTAACTGCACATAACATACTCCAAGGCCTCTTGCCAATCATTCAGGAGCATGTCTAACCCTATCGGGGATAAATGTACTCCATCTTCACGGAACAATCCCGCACACGCCACCTCCACCCAGGGATGTAGGATTTGGTAGCCCCCATGCTCACAGACTCAACGGCCAATCTGGCGATTGATTTTTATCAATCCCCTTGACCACCGCCTATGACCCCAACAAGCAGGCCTTCGAATAATGTCTGACTATAATAACATTACCTCAGTAAACATTAGTACAACCTCCCCCAAGTCTCGTTTTGCTGCACGAATCAACTGTTTACATGTCCATGCGCCAAGATCATTGCCTCCCAAATGTAGCAATATCATTGCTGGGGGTCCCCCTGATTGCACCCGTGGTGCTGAAGCATAGGCAACAACTGCGTCCAGCGAAGACCGCATTCACCCAGCCATAAGATGGTCACCTCCTTTTCATCCAGTCCAATATTAGACCCCACTGGCCAGCGCAGTGCTCATTGACCGGCCCAATGAACAATCGAATGGCCAATCAACCAGCAAACACGCAGCCTGCATCCCCCATCTGAAAGAAAATTCACAGTTAGCAGCTAATAAGGCATCCTGTCTTCCAGACCCACATAACCCTGGAATGCCTGTGACCACCATCTACCTATCCATTGTATCTCTTGGCCCCAAAACCAACCGCTGCTGCGCTAGTCGCTGCACCAATGCGAAAGGAGTGGGGTGCAAACTGTCGCGGATCCACACCTATGTTGCCCAGTGTCATCCGCAACACCGCTGAAAACTGATACCGCATCAGCGGGCGTGTGTCCTCATGCACAAAGAGACCACCCTTCCCCATTGGCCGCACTCTCAGGTATGCTTTCAGTGCTGCCACCGGGCAAATGGAAGCCCCACCCACCGCCCTTACCACCACCCATGTTCCATTTCCCATCTGATCCATCTTGGATCGTGTCAGCCAGATCCTGATCTCCCCACCCCCCAAGTGCACAAGCTGAAGTCGCATACCACCCTCCTTCCCTGCCCTACTAGATTCCGCGACAAGCTCGCCTATGCAGAATGCTCCAAAAAACGCCATGCAAAACACAGCCTGAAAAACGGTGGCTTCATACACAGAAGCATCCACTAGAGGCAAGGCAGCACACAACCTCACCAGCAAAGCATGCGTTATTGGCCGTCCGCCATGCGCTGGGGTGATACAGGACCGCTCCCAGCCATGCAACAGCCTGCGAGTCAGGAACCCACCGGCCGGAATGCTCCATCCGAACGCTCTGGCGAAGAAACAAATCCCACCAGATGCGTCTGCACTGTTGCTCTGGATACCCCCTCTAGCTTGGCCACCACCACATATTGTCCAAAGAACTGCTCAGACACCCTTCCGGACTGCCATCCATGAGCTCTCAAGAAGTCCACCACTCTGCTGTATCCCCATCGGTAGGCCACCCACGTTGCCAGTGACACTGAACTCCTCAGCAAATGCATCATTAAACATAAGAACATAAGATATGCCATACTGCATCAGACCAAGGTCCATCAAGCCCAGTATCCTGTTTCCAACAGTGGCCAATCTAGGTCACACATACCTAACAGTTTCCCCAAAAGACACAGGTTCCACAATGCTTGTACTGGGTCAAGCATTGATATCCTGGGTCCCTTCTTAATAATGGTTTATAGACCTTTCCTCCAGGAACTTGTCAAACCTTTTTTAAACCCAGTTACACTAACAGCCTTTACTACATCCTCCGGTAACAAATTCCAGAGTTTGATTACATGATGAGTGAAAAAATCTTTTCTTTTATTAGTCTTAAATAATTTACCCTGTAGCTTCATTGCATGTCCCCTAGTCTTTCTATATTTTGATAACGTAAATAATCAATCTACGTTTACCCGTTCCACTCCATTCATTAATTTATAGACTTCTATCATATCTCCCCTCAGCCATCTCTTTTCCAGGTTAAAGAGCCCTATCCTTTTTAGCCTTTCTTCATAGGAGTATCCTTCCGTCCCCTTTACCATTTTGTTGGCTCTTCTCTGAACCTTTTCTAATAATGCTATATCCTTTTTAAGATGCGGTGACCAGAATTGCACACAATATTCACCATGGAACGATATAGAGGCATTATAATATCTTTTGCTTTATTTTCCATTCCTTTCCTTATGATACCCAGCATTCTATTTGCTCTCTTGGCCGCCGCTGCACACTGGCCGAGGATTTTAACATGTTATCCACAATGACGCCTAAATCTTTTTCCTGGGTGGTGGTTCCTAATGTGGAACCTTGCATCATGTAACCATAGTTTGGGTTGTTCTTCCCTAGGTAAATAAATTTGCACTTGTCCACATTAAATTTCATCTGCCATTTTAATGCCCAGTCTTCCAATTTATCAAGATCCTCTTGCAATTTTCCACAATCCTCTTGGGTTTTAACAACTTTAAATACTTTTGTGTCATCTTCAGATTTGATAACCTCACTCGTTATTCCACTTTCCAGGTCATTTATGAATATGTCAAAAAGCAGCAAACCTAGCACAGATCCCTGGGGTACACCAATATTCACCTTTCTCCATTGGGAAAATTGGCCATTTAGCCCTACCCTCTGCTTTCTATCTTTTAACCAGTTCCTGAACCACAGTAGTACACTGCCTCCTATCCCATGACTCTTTTAGTTTTGACAAAAGTCTCTGATGAGGGACCTTGTCAAAGGCTTTCTGAATGTCCAGATACACTATATCAACCAACTCAACTTTGTCTACCTGTTTATTCACACCTTCAAAAAAACATAACAGATTAGTAAGACAAGATCTTCCTTGTCTAAAGCCATGTTGGCTGTCTCCCATTAGGCCATGACTATCTACATGCTGAGTAATTTTATTTTTTATGATGGTTTCTACCATTTTTCCCAGTACTGACGGATCACCCCTGGAACCCTTTTTAAAAATTGGTGTTACATTGGCGTTCCTCCAAACTTCAGGTATTAGAGATGATTTTAATGATAGTTCACAGATTACTGATCTCATATCTCATACAGCAATCTCATATTTCAGTTCTTTCAACACACTTGGATGTATACCATCCGGCCCAGGTCATTTGCTACTCTTCAGTTTATCTAATAGTTGTAATACATCTTCCAGATGTATCGATATTTCCTTCAATTCTTCCGCACCTTAAAATACCACTTCAGTCATGGGTAACATCCCTACATCTTCCTCAGTAAAGACCAAAGCAAAGAATTCATTCAGCCTCTCTGCTATCGCCTTGTCGCCTCTTAGTGCCCCTTTAACCCCTCTATCATCTAATGGACCAACTGACTCTCTCACAGGTTTTTTGCTATGAATGTACTTGAAAAAGTTTTTATTTCACGTTTTTGCTTACGCAGCAAGCTTCTTCTCAAATTCTCCCTTTGCCTGCCTTATCAATGGCTTGCATTTGACTTGCCAGTGCTTGTGTTGTTTCCAGGTTTCATTGTTTGGCTCTTTTTTCCATTTCCTGAAATATGCTTTTTTGGCAACAACAGCCTCTCTGACCTCACCTTTAGACCATGCTGGCAGTTTTTTGGGCTTCCTTTCACTTTTCTTAAAGCATGGAATACAGTTGGTCTGGGCTTCCAAGATAGTATTTTTCAACAACACCCAAGCTTGATGTAAGTCTTTAACCTTTGCAACTGCTCCTTTTAGTTTTTTCTTAACTATTTTCCTCGTCTCCCTTTCGAAAGTTAAAAGGTAGTACTGTGGATTTCCTTACTATCCCTCCTCCACTAATTAAATCAAAGGCGATCATGCTATGATCACTATTGCCAAGTGGCCCCAAAACCCTTATCTCTTGCACTAGTTCTGGTGTTCCACTAAGGACTAGGTCTAATATGGCTTCCCCTCTGGTCGGTTCATGAACCAGCTGCTCCAAGAAGCAGTCATTTATTTCATCTAGGAACTTTATCTCCCTAGGATGTCCTGCCGTGACACTGACCCAGTCGATACGGGGTAATTCAAATCACCCATTATTATTACTGCGCTGTAAATTTTGTTAGCTTCCTTGATTTCCTTCAGCATTTCATCATCCATTTGTTCATTCTGGCCAGGCGGTCGATAGTACACCCCCACTGCCTTCACCTTCACCTTTTTACATGGAATTTCAATCCATAGAGATTCTACAGCAAATTTTGTTTCCTGCAAAACTTTAATCCTTTCTGACTCAATGCCCTCTCTAACATAGAGCGCAACCCCTCCACCAATTTGATCATCTCTATCATTATGATATTGTTCGTACCCAGGTATCACAGTGTTCCATTGGTTGTCCTCCTTCCACCATGTCTCTGATATTCCAATCATATCTAACCTCTCATTTAGTGCTATATATTCTAACTCTCCCATCTTATTTTTTAGACTTCTAGCATTTGCATACAAGCATTTTAGAGACTGTATTTTATTCATATTAATTTGGATATTGGTAGACCTTGGTAATTTGGGATCTTTAAGCTCTGTCTGCTCCATACTCGAGGGCATTTGGGCTACTTTACTCTTATTTGGAACCTCTCTGTTTTTGGTAGTATCCTTCAAGAATACATTCTTCCAAACCATCCGCTCTTGGCGACTGTCAGCTTTCCCCTGTTATCTAGTTTAAAAGCTGCTCTATCTCCTTTTTAAAGGTTAATGCCAGCAGTCTGGTTCCATCCCGGTTAAGGTGAAGCCCATCCCTTCGGAAGAGCCCCTCCTTTCCCCAGAATGTTCCCCAGTTCCTAACAAATCCAAAACCCTCATCTCTGCACCATTGTCTCATCCACACATTGAGACTCCAGAGCTCTGCCTGCCTTTTGGGTCCTGCACGTGGAATGGGAAGCATTTTGGAGAACGCTACCCTGGAAGTTCTGGATTTCAACTTCCTACCTAAAATCCTAAATTTAGCCTCCAGAACCTCCCTACCACATTTTCCTATGTCATTGGTACCGACATATACCAAGACAGCAGAATCCTCCCCAGCACCATCTAAGACATAATCTAGGTGGCGCGTGAGGTCTGCTACCTTCGCACCAGGCAGGCATGTTACCAGACGATCCTCACGTCCACCAGCCACCCAGCTATCTACATGCCTAATGATCGAATCACCAACTATAACGGCTGTCCTTCCCTCATGAGCACATGGCCCTGGAGAAACTTCCTCGGTGCGAGAGGATTTTACATCACCTGGAGGACAGGTCCTAGTTGCAGGATCACTTCCTGCTATACCAGGTTGATGCTTTCCTGTCACGTGACCTCTCTCCTCCATTGCAGGGATGCTGCCAGACTGGAGGTGGGACTTCAGGACTATATCCCTGTAGGTCTCGTCTATGTACCTCTCTGTCTTTCTTATGTTTTCCAAGTCTGCTACTCTAGCCTCTAGAGAATGGACTCGTTCCCTGAGAGCAAAGAGCTCCTTGCATTTAGTGCACACATAAGACCTCTCACCAACTGGGAGAAAATCATACATGTGACACTCAATGCAAAAGACTGGAAAGCCCCCATCTCGCTGCTGGACTGCTCTCTGCATCTTAGTTTTAAGTTTTTGTTTAGATCTTTAAGTTCTCTACTTACTAAGAGTTGCTATGGATATTTATAATAATAAATCTGTACCTAATACGTTTAATATACCTTCTTCACCTGAAGCTTAATTAATCTCAGGTCCTTAGTGTATGATTGATTTGAGTAACGAGCTTCACTTGAGAGCACCTCCTGTCTTTTAATATGTGTAAGTACCTATAAAGCTACAATTATCCCAGGGGTGGGTCGGTGTTGGGGAGGGAGGGAGGGAAATAACACTTATTAAAAGAGGGCTGCTACACAGTACCCTGTCCTATGCTGCTGAGGTAAGCTATATTCTGATTTGATTTAAATTGTAGCTCTTTGATGCTGCTAGGCCTAAATTATTATGAAATTTAAACTACAAGCTCTCTGCTGGGTTCCAAATTTAACCAGAAAGCTCTCTTCTGTGTTTTAAATTTAAACTAAAAGTACTTTGCTGATACTAGGCCCTGAGTGACTATTAAATTAAAACTACAAGCTCTCTGCTGGGTATGAAATGTAACCAGAAAGTTCTCTTCTGTGTTTTAAATTTAAACTTATACTGCTGCTACTAGGCCCTGACTGATTTAACAAAAAATAGTGGGTTCACAGATTTCTTGAGGCCAATCCGCCATAAGTGGGCCAGGACCGATGCTCCCATGATGTCCGCCGCTGGTGCGAGAGTCTGAAAGAGATCCCAATTGAAACGGGAAAGAGCATCCGCAATTCTGTTAATACAACCTGGAATGTGTTGAGCTTTAACTACTACATTAAAACGTAAACATGCGAGCACCAACTCTCTCATCAATGCCGCTACTTGGAGGCAACGAGGCGCATACCTGTTAACGACACTGACCAACGCCTCATTATCGCACCACCAGACTACTTTACGATTGCACAGCCTCTCCGGCCACAATTGAAACACTACTACCATCAGAAACAGCTCTAAAAATGCTATGATAGCTGTTAATCCCTCATCTCGCCACTCCTGCGGCCAGTCCTCTGCACACCATGCACCCCCGCCGCATCAGCGAATAGCTGCAAGTCGAAGCTGGAAATCTCCACCTCCCTCAGAACCGTAGCTCCATTAAACTCTTCCAAAAACACGTCCCACATGCCTAAATCCACCCTCAGCTACTTTGCCAGGCATATATGATGATGAGGTTTTCGCACTCCCGCCATAACCGCCAATAAGTGCCGTAAAAACACGCGACCCATCGGAATAACTCGGCATGCAAAATTCAACGAACCAATCAAAGCCTTCAACGTTATCCGACGCGATCTCAATACACTAGCCAATAACACCCACAGCCGCCCAACCTTCTCCACTGGCAAACGAGCCACCATTGCCCCAGTATCCAGCTCCACACCTAGAAACGTAATACACGTCGATGGGCCCTCTGTTTTTTCTGCTGCCAATGGTAACCCCAGACAATTCCCCGAATCCTTTCAGTATCCACTCTGTCCGGATCCCCTGTTGTCACCTCCATCCGCTCGCTCGTGTCTGCCGAGCTCCCCTCCGTGCCCGCTCCTGGTACTTTTGGCATTTTTCTGACTTAGCCTCCCCCACAAACAGAAAGTCATCCAGGTAATGCACTATATTTGCACATCCAACCTGCTCCACCAATGCCCAATGCAAAAAGGTACTAAATTTATCAAAATAGGCACCGGAAATTGAACAACCCATCGGCATACACTTAGCAAAATAACTATTGCCCTCAACACAGAACCCCCAACAAATCAAATGACGATGGGTGCACCGGGAGTAACCTAAAAGCTGATTCAATATCCACTTTTGCCATTAGACACCCAGGATCACATCTTCTCACCAAGTCCACCGCCGCATCAAAGGACGCATAATGAACCGTACACAACGCCCGCGGTATATGATCATTCACTGACGATCCCACTGGGCTAGATAGGTTATGAATCAGCCTGAACTTCCCAGGCTCTTTTTTTGGTATAATTCCCAATTCCGCAATCCGGCCCAATTCCAACTCAAACCACAACTTTTTCTTCACATTGTTAGAAAAATGCCGCATCAAGGCCACATTCCGAACCTGTCCCGGAAAGCCACCCCCTCCGCTGGTATAACAAAACACCCCTTAAAACCCTTTTGTAGCAACTCCCTGTCCTTCTTCCGTGGATATCGCTCAAGCCACGGCTGCAACGCTTCCAACCGTATTGGCGTCAAGGCTAGGCTCAACAATTCATTGCTGCTTGGATACCAGTGAGGGGGAGGCGACTGGCCCTTTCTTAACACACTTCACTGCTGCGTGTCCCCCGTTACAGATGGAACAAGCATGTTGGAACTTGCAATCTGGAAATGGACATGACACTTTGATGAATCGCCAGCAGACGTCTCCCACCCCGACACTGGCTGGTCGCTGCAGGGGTGAAGCCCCCCCTGCTCGAAAGGACCGCCCCAGCCCTGTCCCTCCCGGTGCCCCAATCTTAGCACCACCCACACCTCCAGCCCCTGACCTTGCTGACATTTGTGTTAGCCATAGATTAATATCCTGCGTCCCCCAAGATAATAACTTATTCTCCTCCATTTTATCTCGGAACTTCTCATCATAATTGAGCCATGCCCAACCCTCGTGTGTCTGCGCCGCCTCCAAGATGGAATCCGCGTAGGCCAGCAACATCCCATAATGCTCAGCATGGTGGTGGCCCCACACACTGGCTAAATGCAAGAAGGCTCTCATCCAGTTGAGGACATTACGCATCACCTTTCCGACCCTCCCAGCCTTCTCGTCCTCCTTCCTCTTCTTTCTGCTCTCCCCCGACCTCTTCCTACCTTAAAATAGCCAAAAGATGTTGATGTAGCATCTTTTCTTAATCTTCCTGCTCATCTTCTTCGGAACTCCTTCCCATAATTCAGCAAATGATGCAAGCATAGGTGTCCCCCCCCAGCCCCCACCACTGCTACTCCCCTACCAGTGCCCCCCACCTGGACCACCCCCTCCGCCCCCAAAGAGGTCGATGAGTCATCCTCCGACGAAGATGAAGAGGACTCTGAACTATGCCGTCGCCTGTAGGAATTTCTCTTCTTCCTTTGCACCTTCCCCTCACCTGACCCCTTCTGTGCCCCCCCCTCCTGACCCCCAGATAACTCACCTGCCGCAGTTGTCCTGGGCTCCGCTCCTGTTGGACCGCTTCCCGGCTCCTGTCGCTCCCTGTGACCCCGAGGCACTCTGTCCGGATCCTCTGCTGTCGCTTCCTTCCGCTCACTCATCCCTACCGAGCTCCCCTCCATGCCCCCTCCTGGTACTTGACCGGGCACTAACCTTCCAGTCATCTGCCACGCTTCCGGTACCTGTTGAGGCAAAAGAGAAAACACAGAGGGGGGAACTGCCGGAGGCCAGGGAGACTGCCACGTCCCCATCCACTCCGCTCTGGAGGATCCTTGCCCCACCCCATGCCAGTGATCCCATACTGCCGGGTAGTAGCCCCCTGTCAGTGCCGGCCATCCGAACTGACTGGCGTGACCCTGCCCCTCCAAACTGCCCCTCCCGCATCCTACCCCCAATCTTTCCCCTCCCCACTGGTAACCCCACCCGCTTTGGCTACCCCCCCCCCCACACTGCCCGCCAACCCCTCCGCAATTCCACTCCTGCTACCTGGGTAGGAAGCATTCTCCCCCCGGGCACATTATCCCCTCTTCCCCTGCCACCAGAGCTATCTGCTCCCACAGTAACCCCCCCCCCCTACACACCCTGCCTCCCCGCTCCGGTGTCCTCCCCCTTTCCCCCGGCGATGAGTGCTCTGCCCCACCGTGGCTAGCCATGGGTATTCTAGGTCTTGCAGGCCTCCGTTCACCCCTTCCCCTCCCACGACTCTCCCCTTGCACCTTCCATGTGGTTGAGGACTGCCCACCCCTTGACCTTCCCAGTCTTCCAACTCCCCTCCCTCACATCTGCCATCCTCTGCTAGGCATCGTTCGAGGCTGCACTGAACCCCAAACTTTCCTCCTTTATTTTAGTTATTTATTTTTTGGATACTAAAGCTTTACTTGCCTGATTCGCCATGCCCCAGTCCTGCTCCCACAATTCTCAGCTCCTTTCACCACGTGCTCTCCCACAGGGCACCACACCACTGCTGGCTCCGCTTCCTGCACCGTTCGTGGAGCCAGAGAAACGCCGCAAATTCAACGTCTGCCAGCGTCTGCCCTGCCTTGACAACCCGCTCCTCCGTCTTCTCTGCTGCTCCTCTCTGCCATCCACCCCACCGCTCCTGTACCGATTAACACCGTCTCGTCCTCCCGCTGCTCACCAGCACACTGATTCTCTGCCGGCCCTCATGCTCCTCAAGCCCTCGCTCCTCTGCTGCTCATTGGCTCCCACGCGCCTCAATCAACCGCAGGAGCCAATTATTTTAAAGAACGCCGTCCGTCCCCTTAGCCCCCCGGCGCGACCTACCGCCTGAAGCGGCTTCCCGCCCCGTCTCCCTCAGTTATCTATGGCCCGCGGGTACATGTCCCGCGGCCATTCCTTTCTTTGTGAAAAATGATACAAACTACTATTGTATCATATATGTATAATTATGTATTCTTTTTTTTTCGCACTGTGCCATATGAGAAAATCAAATGACTGACGTTTTGTGTCGGTCCAGAATGAAAGGTCAATTGTAAATATGGATATTGAATATTGAATACCAAAGAATGTTTACTACTATAAAATGAATTCTTTGGTTAAAGACAATACTGTTCTTCGGGCTAAGACTGAGTCATTGGAGAATGCGGTTCGAGCGTCAAATGTTTGTTTGTTAAACTTTCCCATTGTATCTGGAATGGCGCCTTTAGACTTATTCAAGAAGTATCTTCAAGAAGTTCTTTTGGTTCCTTCGGAATTGATGCCTCCAGTCTCTAAAGTTTATTATCTTCCCTTCGTGAAAAGAGATGGGAAAGTGTCTGCAGGGCCGCTAGAGATGGATTCTCTTAATGTCTCTGATTTGCTTCATACTCCCAAAGAAGAGGACATAGCTGTGTCAACTCTGCTAGTTACATTAGCTCTCTCTTCAGATAGGGAATGGTTGTTAAAATTGTTTTACAAAAAGCGAGCTAGTCTGTTCTATGGGAAAAAAATTCTTCTTTTCCCGGATGTTGAACGGGAAACACAGAAACGGAGGAGAGCATTCTTATTGTTGAAACCTGGGGTGTTGCGTATTGGTGCTTCTTTTATGTTATGATTTCCTTGCAAATGTTTAATTACTTACAAAGCACAGAAATATGTCTTTTTTTCCCCTGAGGATCTTTCTGCTTTTTTAAGTTCGCATTTACCAATTTCTTCTTCTCCTGAAGTATGACTCCATCTATGTTATAGTTATCCTTCTCTTATTTTCCTCGGTTGTTTTTAAATTATTAGGAGGATTCTCCTTTTCTTTCGGTTGACTCCCCCATAAGGGGACTACCTATAATCCTTGCATTTTCTATTCCTAATTATGATTCGTATGTGTGTATATTATAATTGCAAGTATTATTGTTCTGTACAAGCTGTTGCTTGAGTTATTGTTAAAAAATTCATAAATAATTTAAAAAAAAAAAAGAATCAACAGGCTATACCATACTATGCCAACAATCTCTGTTAAGACTAACGAATTATCAATTGAGATTTAAAGCCAAAAGGAATTTCCTTACCGCTTCAGCGTGACCGTCCCTGTACGGGCAGTGTTAGAAAGGAAGAAACTACCGTGGATGTTTTTATCGGCGTTTTCCCGCCAAATCGGGGTGAAAGTTCATAGTCCAGATTTCTTAAAAAACATAATATAACGCTTATTGAAGGAAAATAATGCGAGCTGTTATTATGTCATGTACATGCAATCATATATGCTTCTTTAGTTTTTACACTATACCATATCGGGAAGTTAAATGACCGCCATGGCTGCTTTTACCGGCGTTTTTATGCCGGCCCCAAATAAAAAATAATTTCACAAATATCTTGGCGGAATGCAATATGAAGTCTAAAAATGTTATGATCTCATCTAAATGCAATTGCATATCCTTATTCTGTAATGCACTGTAACATTATTTTCTAGTTAAATGGATTACCTCAATATGTTAGGGACCTCCATATGTAAATACAATGGTGTGTTGGTGGGGAGAGGTACTTGAATATGTAGTGTTTTTGAGATTTGCAGTTTTGCGTTCTTTATGTTGCCAGACTGAAATTTAAAATATTTGTCAGTTCAGATTCAAGGAAATTTCAAATTTTCAGAGAAGGTCTCAGTTTAATTTTGTTTAGTAGTCTGAAAGATTCACCGCTGCTGAGTTCCGGACTTTTCCAGCTCTAACACAATCCAATGCAACGTTTGAATTCATGCCTACCAGGATTAGTTTTTCATTTTATATCTTCCCTTCTCATCAATAATCTGGTCATATCAAAATAAATCTGATGTGCAGATACTTATAATAGTTTGATTGGGGGGGGGGCTGTGTAAGTGACTTTTCATTAATCAAATTTCATGTTCCATTATTATGTTTGTTTTATTGTAACATTGTTTTACTAAATTGCATGTGTATGTTTAGAAGCTGCCTAGGATTTTAGATGGGTGCCATATACATTTTAAAATACAATATACTAAATGTATGCAAATGATGCTGCAATGAGTCTCTGCCCTACATCACCCTTGTGCTGTCTCTGGGAGAAAGTAGACAGGAGGGTGCACTGGGAAACAGAGAAAAGCAGAAACCTCAGATTAGGACCTACATGATCAGAGAATAAAATGGTCAGACAACAAAGTTAGAAGAGAATTTTATGTTCAATTTAATGACCAGACTTAGTGCTATCTTTATATTTTATACAGTACATGGAAATGCATCTCTTTCTATTTCTCTGGTGATTGCATTGTATGCAGAATCTGGCTTCTTGAGGTTGTAGTTTAATTTTTATCTATATATGTTTATTTTTAGGTTACGGTCACTTATTCTGTACTTGGTGAGGGTCTGTGATTTGAGTGTGTGACCAAGACCAGGTGTTCTGATAACATGGAGTTTGTATTTAGGGATCTGTACTGTAGTAAACTGAATTGTTCAGCTTTTCAAATAGGTGTTTGGATGTTCCAGGGCTCACTGTAGTATTTACAGTGATGCTATTTTTGGATCGCCTCCTTATGTGAGTTTTGGAAGTTAGTGCTGATATGGTGTGGTTAGTGCTGAGTACAAGTTCTTAATTTTGTCTCGGTAAAAAAAGAAAAAAAGAGTGAGTGCACTCGTTTATTAAAGATAAAAAGGAGGGTTTGCTTCGAGAGAGGGAAAGTTCCTTCTCATGGCAAACGATCCGACAAAAAATAGATAGTTTTTCTTTCTTTCTATCTTTAGGGCATATGAAGAAAGGATTTATCTCTTCTGTTAGATTATTGAATGTGCGAGATGAATCACAGGGGTATGTTTACTAAAACCCTGGTAATGTGCGGGCCGCACTAGTGTGCGGATGCCATATAAGGAGTAGGCGTTTCAGGCTGAAAAAAACAAAACCGGGATTAATCATGCACTAATGTGCGCGGTGCTCAAGTGCGCCCCGCACGTTAGCGCATGAGAAAGCTGCGTGGAAAGCATAAATGGGGCCCTGATGTGCAAGCACAGGAACAGAGCCACAGTACAATGGTTAAGACACTGACCAATGGTGCAGGGATCATGGGTTCAATTCCCCTCTGTGCCCAATGAAGAAGGCTGGCTGAGGCAGTGCCTATTATGGGGAAGATTGCTTTAGGAGGCAATATATTTTTATTTTAAGTACTACTACTAGCAAATGCACTCTCAAAGCGTGTTAACATAAGGCGCCCCATAAGGCACATTTTAAAGTGCCCTGTCCACCAAGGCACCCTAGAATGTTGCTGATAGGGCGCTTTATAGGGTGCCGTATGAGTTTCCGCAAGGTCACAGCACTGTTTTTGATGGCAGCACTGTGCAGTTTAAGGAATGAAAATCATAAGTAGGTGTGCTGACTTGCAAGGAGGTGCAGCAGTGGAGCACAATGGTTAAGACACTAACCAATGATGCAGGAGTCATGGGTTCAATCCCCCACTGTGCCTAATGAAGAAGGCTGGCTGAGGCATTGCCTGTTATAGGTAATAGTGCTGTGGGGGCATTTTTTTTTATTTTAATTAGTGCTGCCAGCAAACACACCCTCAAAGTATTGTAACATAAGGTGCTGCATAAGGCGCCTCATAGGGTACCCCAGAGGGCACATTTTAAAGTGCACTGTCCGCCACGTAACCCTACAATGTTGCTGAAAGGGCGGCCTATAGGGCGCCATATAGGGTGCCCTATGAGGCACAGCAAGGTCATAGCACTGTGTTTGATGGCAGCACTGTGCATTTAAACGCATGGAATCCTAAGTAGGTGCGCTGATATGCAAGGAGGAGCAGCAGTGTAGCACAATGGTTAAGGCACTGACTGCTGATACAGGGGTCATGAGTTTGCTCTCCAGTGTGCCTAATACGTAAGGCTGGCTGAGGCATCAGCTTTGCAATGTACGTATTGTTTCCTGCAGCACTTTATTTGTATTTTATTAATTGCTGCCATCAAACACGCCCTCACGTGCCGTAATTGAAGGTGCCACATAAGGCACCTTATAAGGCACTCCATAGGACACATTATAAAGTGCACTGTCTGCCACGGCACCCTAAATTGTCCCCTATAGGGCACCCTATAAGTTGCTCCACAGGATAACATATAGTGCACCTTATATGGACAGTAACCATAAGGTGCCCTATAGGGCGCCCTATAAAGCGCCCTCTGAGGCACCTTATGGGTACAGTATGCTGAGGGTGTTTTTGCTGGCAGCAATAATGTACATTAAAAATAAATAATGCTTCAGGCAGCCCTATCAAATAAACCCACTGTGGGTGTGAACCCACAACCTCAGGCTCCAAAGGCAGTGAAGTAACCATTGTGCTACAGCTGTACAGCTGCTAGCAAGCCCCTGGCTGTCTGCAGAGGGAGTGCACGTCACCACACAGACAATCTGCTGTGGTCACCAGGATAGGGTTAGCACACCCGTACCCATGATGCACTGCACATGCAAATCAGCTGTCCACAGATAAACACAAGATGGGGTATGCACCCCTACAGCACCTCGGCCTGGTAGGGGGAACTGACCATGTCCACCCCCACAGCACCTCGGCCTGGTAGGGGGTACTGACCGTGTGTTTTACTGGCACAGAGTAGCTACACACCATCACATTGTGCAGGTACTGTGCTCACCCTGAGGGTGCAGTGAGGCGCCCAGCACCAGGTCCACAGCACCATCCATGGCAGACATAGGCCATGCTGGAGGTCCAAAGCAGTGGTAATGTGTGAGATAGGTAGTTTCTGCAGAAACACCTTGGATGTATCTGTCTGTCTCAGTCAGGTGCAGCCCCCATGGACACCCAGGGGGGCCATGCACCACCACCACCACCCTCCTCCCTCCCCCAGCACCAAGGGCAGCAAACAGGCTCCCCCATCAACAGATCCACATTCTACCTCCTTGCAATGGTGGCAGTAGAGGGGACCATCAACCCCAGTCCTGCTGGGGAACAGACACCCTACAGCACAGTCAATGCAGATCTGTGCACATCCATAACACAATAACAGACAGACATTAGGCCTGGATATGCTAAGCAGCACCCCACCACTACCTGATATTCTCCTGCAGCAAGCCTTCAGCCACTGCACCCTGCAAGGCACTCCATCAAGACACATACCAGCTGCAAAAAGTCTGCTAGCTAATCCATAGTGCATGTTTCTGGTGGAAATGCATGCACCCAGAACAGGGATGTCAGCATACACAAGCAGATAAGCCAGTGACTGGGCTCCAAAAGGAAACCCATAAATATCACATGAAAAAAATACTATATAGCACTATGGGGGTGCCTAGCCATGCTGTGGTCACTGCACAGTCAGGGTGAGAGTGATCTCCCAGCAGGACATTCTGAGGTCACCCTGTCTGTGTATGTGGTGGCCGGGCACTAAAATGTTCCAGCCAGTGCCCTGTGCAGATGCATCCTGGCCAGGCCACCCTGTCTGGCCTATACCCATGGTACCTTGCTCCTCATTATGCACATTGGCAGGCCAATACTGGCAACAGTGCTGGCAGTGTGGGCTGTGGAAGGTGTTTGCATCCACCACATACTGTATAGACAGACACACACTCCCACACCTATGCCAGCATTGTGCTACTATAGAGGAGTTTAGCAGACCTGCCCACCACACCAGCCCTGCGCACAGTACAGGCATGGATATGGTACGCAATACTGTTGGGGGTCACTCCACAGGGTGGTAAACACTGTCAGAGACCAGACCTGAAGCACACACCGCAGACATCAGAAAGATTGTAATGATGGAGCTCAATCAGCAAACTGTGCTTAATGTAGGAATTTCTATCTGCCAGTACTCATAGCAAACGTTTGATTGCTGTGTACCGTATACCCAGGTGTAGGGTGGCATTGCTAAGGTATGCAAGTGCTAGTATTGGGAGATGCACGCAGGGCCCAATGTCCTGCCCCTCCAGGAGGCATTGGCCAATGGTGCCTGTGGGTGTGGGTGTGGGTGTGTCTGTCCCTGTTGGCTGCTGCTTTACGGCAGAGGTTCCTAACTCCAGTCCTGGTTTGCCAAGCACTGTTCGGGTTTTCATGCTGTCCCTCATGAATATGCATGAATACATCTGCATACCATGGGGGTGGTGCATAGATATGCAGCACAGGCATCTTTATTAGAGGCAGCATGGAACCTGACTGGTATGGGGCCCTCCAGGACTGCATTTGGGAGACTCTGCTCTAGGTAATGTGCCTGTTTATGGTGTCTGTGCTCGGTGGGGTAAAATATAGGCATATTAACCATGTGTATGTTCTCAGCATTAAAGGTTTATCCTTACTATCACGGTTTAGTTTTGGGAAAAATATGTGGACTGGATTGGCAGGAGGCCCAGCTGGTCTTTGAACCTGTGACCTTCTGTTTTTGCACATACTGTCTGTGTGCACTGCACCACCATGTTGTCACAGATATGCTGTGTTCCCTGGGGAGTCCATGACTGTACATCCGACAGGGCCTGTTTGTTGCAGTGCACGGCACCCACCTGGACAGGGCTGGGCCATGGTCTGCTGTGGCCACCAGCTGCTGCCACCTCCAACACCAGTACCGCTCCATCCTTAGATTGAAGACAGCATAATCCCTGAAGGATTTGGGGCCCTCCAAGACTGCATTTGGGGTAATCTGTTCTAGGTAATGTGCATGTTTCTGGTGTCTGTGATCTGTAGGGTAAAATAGAGGTCTTTGAGCCATGCTTATGTTCTCTGCAATAAAGGTTCGTCTTTACTATCACGATATAGTTGTCGGTAAAATATGGGGACTGGATTGCCAGGAGCCCCAGCTGGGGCTTGAACCTGTGACCTTTTGCTTCCAAACATGATGGTTGTGTGCACTGCACCACCGTGTTGCCACAGAGACAGTGCAATCCCTGATGATACCATGACTGCTTGTCCGGCAGGGCCTGTCTTGCAGTGCATTGCACCCACCTACACAGGGCTAGGCCATGGTCTGCTCTGGGCAGCTGCCACTGCCCCCCTCCACCTCCAGTACCCCTGTGCCACCATGCTGATATGCCCTTCTGCTGGTGGTGCTGGTGGTACGGAGTCTCAGGCCATCCTGTGTGCAGGTAGGCGGCTGCCTATGGTGCGGGTTCTGGGGTAGGGGTGCCTGCATATCTGTCCGCACGTCCCCCAATCACCGCCTGCCAATGTTCCGTGCCCTTGGGGGTACCTGCTGGGTACTATCCCCTGTGACACTGTGCTACACACTCTCGTGCCCATGTTGGGCACTCATCAGTTGCTGACTGGCTGCTGTTCAGTTTCAGCATTCCTAGGTGCCATCTAGGCATCTGCCTAGTCCGCACTGTGCCCCAGCTGCACCACAGCATGTGCCGCCTGCAGCCCTCTGTATCCCCTTTCCCAGCATCTGCCCAGTTGCCCATTCCAACCTGCACGCCCTGCTGTTGTGGAAATGTGCATGCCATAGGTAACCTGTCCAATGGAGAGGGAAACCCTGATCAGTGCTCTTTCACTGTGGGATCATTCACCTTGTATGGGGACGGAGCGTAGACCCTTCTAAAATTCATATTTATTTTTTGGGGCATTTTTGGGAGTGTTCTTTGATGTTCCCCATTACTATCACTATTGCCCAGCTTGATTATAATTTTTTTATAATTTGTTGGGGTCATTTTTAATGTTTATTTGCCCTTTTGTTCCGTGCACATGTATCACACTGCTCACGTTTTATAGGTTTCCCTGGTTTCGTGTACATTGCTGACAGAAATGGTTTCTCTTCCCTTTAAATCGGCTCTAATGCGAGGTTTTCACTCGCGGTATTTTTTTACTCAAAATTCAGCCCCTCTCCTGTGCGGGGAGCCTCTCCCCTCCCACTCTCCGCCCATTGACCCCGTCTCTCCGCCCCTGGGGAGCCTTCCTCCGCCCTCCCGGAGCCTTTCCACGCCTCTATCGCTCATTTGCGTGCCACGCACATGAGCGGGCCCGTTAGTGCGGCGCGCACGTGTGAGGGGCACAAAAACGCATCATTAGCGTGCGTTAAGGTATCTTAGCACACGCTCTTGTGCGCCACGCACTTGTGCGCCGTTTAGTAAACATACCCCATAGTTTCTAAAAATAATCTTTTGATATGGTATGGTATGACATGGTATGGTAGATTTGCTCTATAGATACTCAGTGACTTTATTGTAGGGTTTTGTATTAGTTCACAATATGCCTGGTACTGGATAATGTTTGTTTTTTAAAGATATTGAGTTTTGTGGGTGAATGTCCTGGTTCTGCTCTGCACCCACTTTTGAGGAAGCGGGTTCTGTGGATGCAAAATATATGTTCAAAAAGAAAAGGCAAGAACCAAAATGCAGTTTATAACAACAAAATAAAAATTAGTTATAATTTAATTTTATAAACTGTGCTGTGGTTCTCACTCTTTCTTTTAGTTCCTTGGTGTGCAAACTTTTGCATTTCCCTCATATAATCTAATCGGCTTTTTGGTTTGGTTCAGTACCTAATGAGTTTTGAGAGAGCCTCCCCCCCCCCCACTACGGGAGGGGGGGCGCCATCTCATCCCTCACCTCAGACAGCAGATTGTCTTGAGCCGCCCCTATTTGTACTTGCTTATTTTTAAAGAGAAGCCATGCAGGTAGCTTCTCTGAAAATCTGAGTAAAAGTGCCCAGGTGGTTTGCAACTTCATAGTCTATTTGAATATTACCCCCAAAATATAGAACATTGACATTAATTTACTCATCTGTAATAAACTAATGGAAAAACTGCTAAGAGGACAGCACATTTTCTGGAATCTAATGGATTGCAGGATCCAAGGCAGATCCAAGGCAACATGGTTTTACTATAAAGTAGGTCTTGTCAGACAAGTCTAATCAATTTCTTTGACAGGGTGACCAGAGAATTGCATCAGGGGAGAATACTTAAGGCTCCTTTTACTAAAAGGCGCTAAGGGCTTGTACCTAGTGCGGCAAAAGCTCTGAAACGATGGTGCATTACCTGCAATACCACTATGTTAACGGTCAGGCACATGGAAGCAATTCCCTGGCAGTTAACGCAGAGCCGCATCCCTTAGCGCACAGCACATTAGTGCACGTGCATTTAATTCCACCTGTTGAGGTGGTGTTAGGTGATCCCATGCTAAAGCAGGTAATGCTCAGTTTGAACACAGCGCTAAATACACTGAGCTCACCATGCTCACTTTCCACTTCTGACCCCCCCAACTCATGACCCTACCGTGGGTTATACAGCGCAAGAATCATCCTGCGCTGTCATGGCCCTCTGCTAGCTGGCATTGCATGTCCCAACATGCATTCTGTGTGCGCCAGAACAAGTGCTTCCAGCTAGTGCCCTTTAGTAAATGACCACCTTCAATTTCAGCAAAGCCTTTGACACAGTTCTGAATGGGTGTCTTAAAAATAAACTGAACATCCTTGCTATGGGCCCTAAAGTGAATGACTGGTTCAGTGGGAGGAGTTAAAGGATAGTAGTAAATTGAGGTCACTCGGAGGATAAGGGCATTACCAGTGGTGTGCCACAGGGATTGTTCTTTGGTTCAGTTCTTTTCACATTTTTATGACCAATGTTGCAAAAGGGCTGTCAAAGGATGGATTCTTTTTTGGATTATACCAAAATCAGCAACAAGGTAGTCACCTTGGAAGGCGTGGATAACATGAGGAGGGATCCAGCAAAGCTTGAAGAATGGTCTAGAGCAGCAGCAGGCAAACTATGGCCTGTGTACCAACTGCAGCCTTTGACTGTTTAAATTGCAACTCACCCCACACCACCAATATTTGCATTACCTCTAGCCTACCACTGCCTCTTGGTTTCCTCCACTTCCTCTTCCACTATTACTACTGCCACCACCACAATGAAAGCAGAGGAAGGAGCATGATAGTGCTTCTGCCTGTTGCTCTACTGGCATCATTCCTCAGAGCCCTGAATGTCTATCTTAATGATGCATTGATATCTGAGCATCATTAAAGCTCAACATGCAGAGCTATGAATGATAACAACAGAGCAACAGGCAGGAACACTTTCATGCTTCTGCCTCTGTTTTCAACATCTATTCTGGCACTATTCACAGGGTGTGAAATCACTCATATTCAATCGTTACACCCTAAATATCTTTCTATTCCAAGCTGGTGGATAAATTAGCAAATATTTGATTGTATTATTGTATTATTCCTATGGATGCCCTATCTTCACATATCACACTGTTCACCATACAAACTAATAAATATTTTATTTAACAAATGTTTACATCCCTTACTGTCTCTTCTCACAATGTGTCTAAAACCTAGAGAATCAATACATTTAATACATAAATTACTCATACAATGTTAACTTCCCTTGTTATCTCACAGTGTGACTATGCATCCTATATAATCATACAATTCTACAATTGTTTTTCCTACAAAATAGTAAAATACATTAACATGAATTACTCATACTACTTTTTTTATAAACCTTAAAATGTTCAATTATTTATGCTGAATTGAAGGTAAAACTTCCTTCTTAATGCTCTTTTGAACTGAGTAGCTGATATCCGTGGCTGGTCCCACTATAGTGAGTACTCAAATATTATCCCCAAGTGTCCAGTTCATCAATTTCATAACGTTTTTATAAATGTCCCATAATGGTATCCAGCTCTCTGTATAAGAAGTACGTCACTTTTTCCACTTCCTCATAACTCTTCAGCATCAATCAGTCCAATAATTGTCCCTGGCAGTGTTGTCCATTGAGGTTAAGAAGAAGGAGAAAGGAGGGGTGGGACAAAGTCAGTGTTAAAGCAGAGTAGATAATTATTCTATCACTGTTAAAATAAATACATGTGGTACGGGTAATTTGAAAAAGCCTCCTTTTCCTGTATACTAGGTATAGTTGATGCAATTGAGGCAGCCATGAGGTAGCTATAGGTAGCCCTTCCCCCAAGCCATGCTGCGAACTGTAGATAGCCCTTCCCCCAAGCCATGCTGCAAGCCATGAGGCTCTGATCAGCCTGACCCTTCCCCCGCAAGCCATGAGGTAATCAGCCTGCTAAGAGAGACATTGAGATTCCAGTAGGCACCCTTCCCCCACTCCAGGTCTGAGCACAGTATTTCCCTAGCCCTGAAACCAACAGACCAGAGCATACCGGTTTGGACAGGTCACCCAGGTACCTCCCCAGGGGCTGCTGATTGGTGGGCAGGAAATACCTGTGGCAAATGGGATTGTAGAATGAGTTTAAAACTGTACTGTATATAAGGCATTGTAGGCCGTCCCTCGGGGTTCAGACCCTTGTGGAGGTTGCTGGTATCTCTGTCTGATCCTGTGCACATTAAAGATCCTGTTTGCATTCCAGCCTGCCTGTGAGTTTTCCTTCTGTGGGTGAGTGATTGAATAAGAGCTTTTCACAGCGATTGCTGCTACATTTTGGTGCATTGGCCGGGAAATATTAAAAGAAAAGCCTCTCTCATCACACCCACGGTGGGAAGACTTCTGCTTTTGCAGCATCTGGGCCTCCACCAGTCAGGGACCGGCCCCTCCAGGTGATTAACTGTCCTTGGCGCCCCCGGGCCACTTTGTGCTCGGAAGGACACCTTGATTTGTCTGGACAGCTGGTCCCTGCGGTTGAATCCCCGATTGAAAAACCAGCTGGATAGACTGGCATCCAAACTTCCTGTCTGATCAGAGTTCTGGTGAGTACTGCTACCTTGTCTGGGGCTAGTTCTGTACTCTATCTGTGAGTCCTGGTAATTTCTGGGAACCTGTAGCAGCCTGATCAACTGCACGAGCAGTCCTAGTACGGGCCTTAGTGGCCCTGAAGCCATTGCTCGTCCTGTATCTGAATCTGAATACCGGTAAAATCTGAATATCTGAAACTGCAGTAATCTGAGATCTTTTAAAAGCGCTGCCGAAAGAAAAAAAAATGTAACTAAATATAGCACTTGATAAGTTAAACATACCTGAGATAAAGAATAGATCGCTGCTTCTCTTCTTTCCGTTCTGCTTGTGGAGAGTTTTCTGAAGCGTGACTGCAAGGAGAGGGCTCTAATATGCTTCCGTTCCGTTTCTAATTTGTGTTAATTTCTGCTCCGGTGTGAATTCTGCCCTCCATGTGCTCCGGTGTGGTTTTACTGCCTTTCTCTGAACCCCCGATGTAATTTCTGTGCTCCGATGTAAGTTTCTGTTCCCCCCATGCTGCTACTGTGTGATTTCTGTGCTCCGATGTTGAATTCTGCCCTCCATGTACTCCGGTGTGGATCTACTGCCTTTCCCTGAACCCCCGATGTAGTTTCTGTGCTCCAACGTAAATTTCTGTCCCCCCTCCCATGCTGCCGCTGTGTTAATTTCTGCTCCGATGTGAACTTCTCTCTCCGTTGTGCCCCGATGTGAATTTTCTGCCTTTCCCTGCTGTCCCGATGCACCGCTGAGCCCCCCTGCTGACCCGCTGAATTTTCTGCCTTTCCCATGCTGTCCCGATGCACCGCTGAGCCCCCCTGCTGACCCGCTGAATTTTCTGCCTTTCCCTGCTGTCCCGATGCACCGCTGAGCCCCTTTAAAGGGTATTAAGAGTGCAGCGCTGCCAAAAGCTATTAAATTAATTTTTGCCCCAAGCAAAAAAAATAAAAAAAAATCATACTGACCGTAATTTGTGTGCCGCGGGCCGGCGGGCCCCTTTTTAAACTGCTCCGTCCTTGTTCTGTGTGCCGCGGGCCGGCTGGCTCCCCGATTTTAAAAGTGTATTTTTCTCTCCTCCTCTCCCGCATGTTTGAGGTCCGGCTGGCTCCCCGATTTTAAAAGTGTATTTTTCTCCTCCTCCTCCCGCATGTTTGAGGCCCGGCTGACCCGATTCTGAAGTTGGGAACAGCTGAGTCTGTCCGGAGGTATCCAGAGCTGAATCGGGCAGTAGAACACACGTGGAGGCGGCCATCTTGAAAAGACCACGTGTAAGCTACACTGCAATATACTTAAAGTGACTCTGGAGCTCCATCTAGTGGACATTAGCTGTAATTACTACTATTACCTGTGTTTTAAGTGATCCTGGAGCTCCATCTAGTGGTCATTTAAAAACTAGCTGTATTTTTATCCTTATGGTTAAAGTGATCCTGGAGCTCCATCTAGTGGACATTAGAAAATAGCTAGCTATATTTCTCATACTGTATTTCTAATGTCCTCATGGTGAAAGTTAGATCCTATGATACAGCTAGAGAGAGTGTCTGTGATGTATTTGTAACAAGCTGCTGCTGGGGAAGGAGAGTGTGTGAGTATTCGCTGCTGAGACGTCTCTGTTTTCTGTTTTCCCTCTTTCTTTTTCCCTTTGTGGTCCTGTGCGTTTTGTGCAGCCAGACTCTGCCTGTTACCAGGATTATATTGTATGTTGTATTCCCAGAGGTGAGATTAGAAAATTTACACTGAACATTGTGATTTGTGAATTGTGATTGGGGCATGGGGTCCGGAGGCTGAATTGTGGTGAGGGAGTATCCGGACCAGCTTCCCTGTATGGATTCATGGCTGGCCCATATAGTTAATGTACTGTTATGTAAAAATTGCTAATGGCTCTGTGTTTGTTAGTGGCTCTGTGTTTGGTTGTGACATTAGGGAAAGAAAGTTTTTGTCCAGACATTAGGTCTTTATATTTCAGGATTGATTTTGATACTCTATCAGTAAAAGGTGAAGTTATTGACGAGTCGCCCCTGTGTCCCCAAACAGTGAAAAACACCAGGTCTACTGATTGCAGGGAAGGGGACAGTTTGGAAAAGGGGGGGTGGGGTTTGCTGTGTGTGGACTGTGGTACTGGTATATCAGTGAAGGAAGACAATTGCATTGTTTGATGCATATCCAATTTCATTGCTATGTTACATGCATGATCAGTGGTCAGGGAACCAGGTGTTTTGGTCACACCTCTCAGCGGTGACTGGGGGATAGTTGGAACTGCTGAAATAGTTTGCATAGCTATAGAAAGATACTGGGAGGAGTTCCTTCTTCTAGCAGATGAATGGAGGCCCATTAGAGAGGACAAAAGAAAAAAAAAAAAAAAAAAAAAAATCATCTAGGAGTCTTTCTCCTAGAGGACAAAGAACCCCAATTCACCTAGCCACACCTAGCCTGCAAACAATCCTCTTGTCATCAATTTTAATTGTAGAGTTTGAGCTTCTAGAACCATGAGGTGCCTCCTTTGAGCATCCTCAAATGTCTGCTGGAAGCAAACAAAGGCTGGAGAAAAATCCTTATAAGATCATGAAGAAATGAAGATTTTTTTTTTACTTGTCCTTTAAAGCCTGGATTTTCTCTGGTACATATATTTGGTTTTGACTGCACATACAAACTTAAGCAAGTAATACTTCTGAATGATATGCCATCTTTGGCAGTTTATTCTGCAGACAGTAAATGCTGTGCTGATGATTGCGTTCTTTCCTGCTTGGTACCTTAAACTGCCTTGATCAACTGTATTCATTTTTCTGATACTACAATGATATTGCATTCCAGATATCCACCAACCTTCTTATAAAGTATCAGTTTCATGCCTGTTTTGAACTATAAGATACAAGGTAATCACTTTGCCTTGTTAAGCTCTGTGCTCATGAATGATGAACAGGACAGTAACATCATAGGTGCTATTTAGAATAAATTCACCTGTCCTGCTGTATTTGAATTTTACATGTTGGTGTCCAGAGTTCAGGAGCACAATATATTATAGCACTGTGAGATACAAATCTTTTTAGTTTATACATTTGTACTTTGTTACCAAATATACTGGTAGGAGTACATTATGTAGAGGTCCAGTATACACAGCAATAAGATGAGTAAATATTAAATTTTGGAAAGGGGCTGATCTGAAATCGCTTGGTTCCCAAGTATATAAAGCAAATTTAGTGGAAAGATGGAACTGTGATTCCCAGAAATATGGAAATATTTGTAAAAATATTATTTACAAATATAATGATAACATTAACTCGAGTTGATTGGATAAAACTAAATCTTACTTGTCAGCAATGATCCAGGAGAGCTTTGAGAAAATGAATGAGAGAGAGGGGCAGAAGGTGAGACGACAGCCTAGGAAAAAGGCAATAAAACGTGCTACTCCAAGTGTGATGATCTGGGCCACTGGAATTCTGACTGCTCTAAGACTCCTCGAGGACCCACAAGGCCTGAGAAAACACGAACCTTGTACATTTATGCCTCTGAAGAGACATGAATAGGCAGGGGGGAATAGGCCAAGAAGAACCCGAGGAAGTATTGCCATGAGGCCTATTCACAAATGCCTTGCAGGCCAAGAAGAACCAGAAGGAGTATCGCCATGAGGCCCAACCACCAATGCCTTGTGCCCTCTTAGTCTCTCACCTCAAGAGGATCTCTTTTGACACCATAATTAATGGATAGCTTACATAAATCTTTGTGGACCACTGCATTTTCAAGATCAGTCCAAGTATTTTTAAGTTTCCTACAGTACTCTCACTGGGAACCAGGTGTACAATAGACTCTAGCCATACATGAGAGATATGTGGCTGTCATGTTAGGAGCCATATTTCTTTCTATTGGAATTGATGTATCGTTTTATATTGAAGATTGTTTAGACAGTCGCTATTTAGAATGAGCACCCATGCCAATCTAGAACTGCACCAATTAAGTTAGTGGGAAATGGACACTGTTTACAACAATACTATGTCTCTAACAATTGTTTTAGCAGCCTTGCCAGATAAGGATACATTAGTATGGTATAGAAAAAGAAAAAAATTGAAGGACCTATGTATGTAGTTGGTGGAAAGTGTTGTGAGGGGTAAAGTGATATATTAAGAGGAAGGACTCTGATGGACAGTAAACTGATGAAGGTAATTAATGATGTGGAAGGACTCTGATGGACAGTAAACTGGTGAAGGCAATTTAATGATGTGAAGTGATGTATCTGGCTAATGAATATAAAAAATGATGAGGGATAAATTGATGACAAATTCTCACAGGCAAAAAAAAAAAATTGGTGTGATTCTAAAACTTGTCAGAATTACAGAACACGCGCGTGCACTTGTCTGATCTGTAAACATGTGGAGATCAGTCAAGGGCATAATGGAATATTTCCTACCAGCAAAGGAACCTCCAGTGATAATGGATCCAGGAGTGGAAGCAGGATCTGCTGACTCCCCAGTGGCGAGACCCGTATACTGTTCTGCGGACCACCCCCACGGCTGTCAAGGTGGCTGAAGTTGCTCCGAGGATCCATCACTCTCGTGTCAAGGCCGCTGCACCAGAAATTGTTCCAGCCTGGACTTCTGTCACAGTTCCAAACCAGCCCCTACGCTTTGACACTTCTGCCCAGTACGGGGTTCTAACAGACTGCCGACGAACTCTGGACCACCGGAGAGACTGATTTACAGACACCTTTCCTGGAACCGGGATCAGACTGAGAAAAGGTGCCTTAGCTGATATAGACTTGCTTTCAAACAAGTGCAGAGACTACTAACACAGCAGTATTACTTGCCCAAACTGCTCTGAACATGCAGACCTTTGTATACGTAACTCTCTACCTTAACTTGTCCCATTGCTGTACCGTACATTTTAACCAAGTGCCTTTTTCCTTACAGGTTGTTTCCACCCTTGGCACCCTGGTAGAACGCAAGGCGGCTGCCACGGTCATGGCCCTGACCCAATATACTCCTCTGCGGCTTGCCTCCAGTAATACAGCCCTCAACTGCCTCTAGCGGTTGAGGTCTTACTTAAAAAGGGGGGAATGAGGCAGCCATGAGGTAGCTATAGGTAGCCCTTCCCCCAAGCCATGCTGCGAACTGTAGATAGCCCTTCCCCCAAGCCATGCTGCAAGCCATGAGGCTCTGATCAGCCTGACCCTTCCCCCGCAAGCCATGAGGTAATCAGCCTGCTAAGAGAGACATTGAGATTCCAGTAGGCACCCTTCCCCCACTCCAGGTCTGAGCACAGTATTTCCCTAGCCCTGAAACCAACAGACCAGAGCATACCGGTTTGGACAGGTCACCCAGGTACCTCCCCAGGGGCTGCTGATTGGTGGGCAGGAAATACCTGTGGCAAATGGGATTGTAGAATGAGTTTAAAACTGTACTGTATATAAGGCATTGTAGGCCGTCCCTCGGGGTTCAGACCCTTGTGGAGGTTGCTGGTATCTCTGTCTGATCCTGTGCACATTAAAGATCCTGTTTGCATTCCAGCCTGCCTGTGAGTTTTCCTTCTGTGGGTGAGTGATTGAATAAGAGCTTTTCACAGCGATTGCTGCTACACAATGATCAGGGGAACCCCTGCTCCTGAAATCATAGACCATACTGGCCCCTGAGCCCGGACATGGATCCTAATCAGGGCTGGAGGCAAGGACTGGAGGCATCCTAAGCAGGCCTTCTATTCAACTGCCTCCTGTGGCCCCTCCACCTCCATTGCTTAGCAGCTGCCCCTCTCCGGGGCCTGCCGCAGTGGCAATAGCCCTGACCGCAACACAGTGCTTACTAACACACTCTGGTGCTGCATCAAGGTTGCTTTCTTTTCAAAATGTGCCATGTCCGCCCTCTCCGATGCCGTTTCTGGTTTCGGAGGGGGACAAAACCAGCATATTGTGAAAAGAAGGAAATTGCAACACAGCACTCAAGTGTGTTAGCACTGTGTTGTAGTTTGAGGGCTATTGCACTACTGCAGGCCCTGGAGAGGGGCAGCAGCAGCAGCAATGGGCACCCTCGGAAGGCTGGTGCCCTAGTCAACTGCCTAGTTAACCTGGTGGTAGCGACAGACCTGTTCCTAATGTGTCTCCTCAACTGAAATGTTTGCCAACTCCTGGTACAGATTATGGCTGCTAAAATTTAATGCTAAAAATGCAGGGTCATACTTTTGGGCTGCTAAGACTCAAGGGAGCGATACAGTACAGGGGGTGAAGTACTTCTGTGCATGAAAGAAGAGTGTGATCTGGGCGTTATCATATCTGAACTTAACATGGCTGAACAGGCAGTCAAGCCAATGACAAAATCCAGAAGGATGTTTGGGTGCATAGGGAAATGAATAGCCAGTGGGGAAAAGGAGGTGATAGTGTCTCTGCTAAGTCACAGGTGACATCTTAATTGGAGTACTATCTGCATTTCTGGAGACCGCACCTTCAAAAGTATATAATCAATAGGATGGAGTTGATCCAGAGGACAGCTACTAAAATGGTCGGTGGTCTTCGTCATAAAGTATATAAGGACAGACTTAAAGATCAAAATATGTAAACTTTAGAAGAAAGACTAGAGGGGAAATACGATAGAGACATTTAAATACCCCAGTGGTATAAGTACATAGAAGGTGGATTTCTGTCAATTGAAAAGAAGCTTTGGAAAGGGGAGGGGGGAGTCAAAGCATGAGAATGAAAGTGGGTGGACTTAGGAGTAATCTAAGGAAATACTCGTATTTCTTTATGAAAAGAGTGGTGCATACTTGAAACAGTCTTTATCTGCCATTGTCTTCTCTGTTTTTAATCATTGTCTTTTAAAATCTCAAGCTATTGACTGCATTACTTTGGATAGGCATCTCTGGTCAAACGTTATCAGGAGAAGAGGAAGAACCAGAAAATCTTCTTAAATTTAACTGAATTTCTCTTTGCTAAGTACTAGCCACTATTGCTTTCCACCCATGTTTAAGTTTTTGTATGTTTTAGGGTGAAAAAAAAGTTTGTAATTGATTCAGTGTAGACAGCAAAAATTTTCCAGATAACTAAAATACCTATAGATACCCACTGGAAACACAATTATCCACTTTTCTTCAAAGAAATCTAGACCTTTTAATAGTCTATGCTATAACTGGATTTCTCACACTTTAATTTATAAACATTTGAGATTTTTACACAAACATTTTATAGGTTTGTTTGACAGAATTAAGGAGTCTGTTCAGATTTTAAAAAATGATATTTATTCTCTACCTTATATGCAACTGTTACTGGTTAAATGAGTTGTCCTTGTATAATTCCCTTGGATTCACATACACTGTAGTGAACATCAGCCCCAATAGCTACTTTTTAGTCACATCTGCAAATAGACTTTCATAGTGTAGGGCAGGGGTTGGCAAACTTGGTCCTGGAGGGCCGCAGACCAGTCAGGTTTTCGGGATATCTCTAATGAATATGTATGAGATATATATGCATTAGAGATATCCTGCCAACCTGACTGGTTTGTGGCCCTCCAGGGCTGGATCTGGAGACCCCTGCCTTACACCTCTGTCTGGTATACAAATGTATACTAAATAAATAAATAAATAAATAAATAAATTTAAGATTGTGAGTGGACAAGGTGCAGATGTCCAAGACATCAAAAAGGTTAGATAGAATTTGTCACAGTCCTCCTCACTTCTCACCACCACCAAAAAATTGTCTATTAGACAACTTTTTGGTGGTGGTGAGAATCGAGGAGGAATGTGACACATTCTATATACCCTTTCGATGTCTAGGACATCTGTACCTTGCCCACTCACAATCTTAAATGACAGAGGTGTAAGGCAGGGGTCTCCAAATCCAGCCCTGGAGGGCCACAAACCAGTCAGGTTGGCAGGATATCTCTAATGCATATATATCTCATGCATGTTCATTAGGGATATCCCGAAAACCTGACTGGTCTGCGGCCCTCCAGGACCGGAGGTGCCCACCCCTGGTGTAGGGTCATTTAATTACAAAGAACATGGCACAGTGTCATATTCTAACTTAAAATACAAACACTGTTTCACTTAACTCCTCTGGCAAAGTGTTTTTCTACTTATTCCGGCCTGATCTTCTTACATTCTGTTATTTCTTCTGCACATGCTATGTGCAATCTAAGCAACAAAGTGAAGCAATAATGAAAGGGAAGCAATGGAACAGATTCAAATGGGTCATATATAAAGGGGATTCATCCTTCAGCTTTGAGTTTCCTACCAGAGGATGGTAAACTCCATTTTTAAGACTTCCCTCTTTGCTGGTTAAAAAAAAAAAGTCCATAGGAGGAAGGGCACCCCTCACCAATGATCCCACCTAGCTGTGTGGGAGTCTTTCAGCCATGCTGCTGTGGGTAAGATGAGGTGCTGCGATATAGTGATTTTAATTGCGAGAAGCAGGCATTGCCTGCTCCTTGCTACTAAAAGGTGATATCACAGCATCGCCCCCTACTGACAGAAGTGCGAGTGGAGGACTCCCTTTCAGCTTGGTGGGAATGTGAGCCCTCACAATAGCCTACACCAGAGCTACTCAATTCCAGTCCTGGTGGCCCGCAACCCTGCAGGTTTTTGGGATATCCCTAATGATATGCATGAGATATATATGCATTAGAGATAGCCTGCCAACCTGACTGGTGTTTGGCCCTCCAGGGCTGGATTTGGAGACCCCTGCCTTACACCTCTGTCATTTAAGATTGTAAGTGGGCAAGGTGCAGATGTCCAAGACATCAAAAAGGTGAGAATTTGTCACATTCCTCCTTGCTTCTCACCACCACCAAAATATTGTCTATTAGACAACTTTTTGGTGGTGTTGAGAATCTAGGAGGAATGTGACACATTCTATCTACCCTTTTGATGTCTAGAACATCTGTACCTTGCCCACTCACAATCTTAAATGACAGAGGTGTAAGGCAGGAGTCTCCAAATCCAGCCCTGGAGGGCCACAAACCAGTCAGGTTGGCAGGCTATCTCTAATGCATATATATCTCATGCATATCATTAGGGATATCCCAAAAACCTGCAGGGTTGCGGGCCACCAGGACTGGAATTGAGTAGCTCTGGCCTACACTAATTTATAAATAATAAGGTAGTCACTATATACATATTTCCTAGTGTTATAAAGAAAGATGGCCAATCATTTGACTACAAGGGAAAATATTCACACATTTAGATTTCTCTTGACAGTGTTCTTACATCAAACTTTATGGTCTCCCGATGGTGGCAGTATGATACTTTGATCTTCTAGACAACTGTCTTTGGTTAGCATCATGAGGTATTTGAATTCTCATTTCTGACTCTGCTCTAGACAATAAAGGCTGATGCGGTTGCATTAAAAGACCATGATTTTCCCTAATTGTTGACACATGAAAGGCAATTACAGCTGGCAAACCGCTTTGGTTGCCTTTTGCCTGCAGCCTATAAGCAACCTTGCTTATAGGTCTCAGCTTGTTTTCCCTTCTTTGAAGTGCATTTGCTCTCTAGTGCTATTATATCTTAACAGTGTGTCACCATGTGCATGTCTGACACAAGAGTAATAAGATCACCAAAGCCTTAAGTATGCTGACACTGACAGAGCTAGGAACACAACTATAAGACATATTATGTTATTATAAAACCTATAAGCACCTATGCTTTGAAAATATGTAGCTGCTTTAAAATAAAGTAATGCTTTTAAATGTAGTTAAATATTTTGTGAAAATGTTCCCTCACAGCTTTCAGTGAAACAAATCCACCACTATTCTACTTTATGAAATCACACTTTACTGATGTCAATGATGGGGGGGGGGGGGGGGCATTCACCAGTGTACTCAGAAAATGCTTGTTTTAATAAAATTTAAGACTATGGGGTATGTTTACTAAACCCTCTTAATGTGCGCCCAGCGTTAGTGTGCAGGATGCCATATAAGGAGTGGGCGTTTCAGTTTAAAGTAGCAAAACGGGATTAGCGCGCGATAACGTGCTCTGCTGCGCACATTATCGGGCAAAGCGCCACTAAGCGTGTTACCACGTGGTAATCTTAAGTAGGCGCACAGACATCCAAACGTAGAAACAGAAGTGTAGCACAATGGTTAATACACTGACTGATGATATAGGGGTCATGAGTTTGATCCCCCAGTGTGCCTAATGCATAAGGCTAGCTGAGGCATCAGCTGTGACATGTAAGTATTGTTTCCTGAGGCATTTTATTTGTATTTTATTTATTGCTGCCAGCAAACACACCCTCACGTGCCGTAACCTAAGGTGCCGCATAAGGCACCCTATAAGGCACCCCATAGGGCACATTATAAAGTGCACTGTCCGCCACGGCACCCTATAATGTCCCCTATAGGGCACCCTATAAGGCGCTCCATAGGACACCTTATACGGACTGTAACCATAAGGAGCCTCAGAAGGTGCTTTATAGGGTGCCCTATATGGCGCCTTATAGGGCGCCTTCTGAGGCACCTTATGGTTACAGTACCCTGAGGGTGTTTTGCTGGCAGCACTAATGTACATTAAAAAAAGACAATGCTTTGGACAGCCCTATCAAAGAAACCCTACTGTGGGTTTGAACCTCATGTATATAGTTTAACCCCATTATCCAAGTTGTTATTCCTGTTCTATGTAAAACCAAACAAATTGTGTTTAGGTTGTTTTTGTTATACTGTAAACCGCGCTGATACCGAATAGTGCGGTATATAAGCAACTGTAATAAATAATAATAATAAATAATGACCTCTGGCTCCACAAGTAGTGAAATAACCAGTGGGCTACAGCTCCATAGCTGCTAGCAAACCCTGGCTGGCTGCAGAAGGACTGCACGTCACCACACAAACAGTCTGCTGTGGTCATCAGGATAGGGTTAACCCACCCATACCCATGATGCACTGCACATGCAAATCAGCAGTCTACAGATGATCACAAGATGGGGTATGCACCCCCACAGCATCTTGGCCTGGTAGGGGGAACTGACCGTGTGTGGTACTGGCACAGAGTAGCTACACACCGTCACATTGTGCAGGTACTGCACTCACTCTGAGGGTGAGGTGGGGCGCCCAGCACCAGGTCCACAGCAGAGATAGGCCATGCTGCAGGTCCCCAGCAGTGCTAATGTGTGAGATAGGTAGTTTCTGCAGACACACCTTGGATATATCTGTATGTCTCAGTCAGGTTTAGCCCCTATGGACTCCTAGGAGGATTATGTACCACCACCCTCCTCCTCCAGGGCTGAGGGGGGTAGACAGGTCCCCCACCAACAAATCCACATTCTACCTTCCTGCAATGGTGGCAGTAGAGGGGACCATCAACCCCAGTCCTGCTGGGGAACAGACACCCTACAGGGCAGTCAATGCAGCTCTGTATACATCTATAACACAATAGCAGACAGACATTAGGCCTGGATATGCTAAACTGCACCCCACCACTATCTGATATTCTCCTGCAACAAGCCTTCAGCCGCTGCACCGTGCAAGGAGTTCCATCAAGACACATACCAGCTGCAGACAGTCTGCTAGCTAGTCCATAGTGCATGTTCCTGGTAGAAATGCGTGTACCCAGAACTGGAATATCAGCATACACACCAAGCAGATACATCAGTGACTGGGCCCCAAAAGAGAACCCATAAATAACACATGGGAGAAATGCTATACAGCACTATGGGGGTGCCTAGCCATGCCGTGGTCACTGCTCAGTCAGGGTGAGAGTGATCTCCCAGCGGAACATGCTGTGGCCACCCTGTCTGTGCAGGTGGTGGCCGGGCACTACAATGTCCCAGCCAGTGCCCTATGCCCTGTGCAGATGCATTCTGGCCAGGCCACCCTGTCCGGGCCATACCCATGGTACCTTGCTCCTCATTATGCACATTGGCAGGCCAATTCTGGCAACAGTGCTGGCAGTGTGGGCTGTGGAGGGTGTTTGCAGCCACCACACACTGGATAGACAGAAACACACTCCCACACCTATGCCAGTATTGTGCTACTATAGAGGTGTTTAGCAGCCCTGGCCACCACACCAGTCCTGGGCACAGTGCAGGCATGGATATGGTACGCAATACTGTTGGGGGTCACTCCCCAGGGTGATAAACACTGTCAGAGACCAGACCTGAAGCACACTCCACAGACATCAGAAAGGTTGCTATGATGGAGCTCAATCAGCAAACTGTGCTTAACGTAGGAATTGCTATCTGTCAGTAATCATAGCAAACGCTTGATAGCTGTGTACCATATTCCCAGGTGTAGGGTGGCATTGCTAAGGTATGCAAGTGCTAGTATTAGGAGATGCACGCAGGGCCCAATGTCCTGACTCTCCAGGAGGCATTGGCTAATGGAGCCTGTGGGTGTGGGTGTGTCTGCCCCTGTTGGCTGTTGCTTTACGGCAGAGGTTCCCAACTCCAGTCCTGATGTGCCAAACACTTTTCGAGTTTTCATGCTGTCCCTCATGAATATGCATGAGATACATCTGCATACCATGGGGGTGGTGCATAGATATGCAGCACAGGAATCTTTATTAGAGGCAGCATGAAACCTGAATGGTGTTTGTCCCTCCAGGACTGCATTTGGGAGACTCTTCTCTAGGTAATGCGCCTGTTTATGGTGTCTTTGCTCTGTAGGGTAAAATGTAGGTGTTTTGGGCATCTTTACATCATCTGCAATAAAGGTTCTGTCTGTATTAGCATGTTGTAGTAGTGGGTAAACTTTGGGGACTGGGATGGCAGGCACCATAGCTTGGACTTGAACCTGTGACCTTCTGCCTTCTAACACTCTGGTTGTGTGCACTGCACCACCGTGTTGCCACAGAGACAGTGCATTCCCTGGTGATACCATGACTATTTGTCCAGCAGGGCCTGTCTGTAGCAGTGCATGGCACCCACCTACACAGGGCTAGGTCATGGTCTGCTCTGGGCAGCTGCCACTGCCCCCCTCCACCACCAGTACCCCTCTGCCACCATGCTGACATGCCCTTCTGCTGGTGGTGCTGGTGGTGTGCAGTCTCTAGCCATCCAGTGTGCAGGTAGGCGGCTGCCTATGGTGCGTGTTCTGGGGTAGGGGTGCCTGCATAGATGCCCACGCTTCCCCCCAACACCGCCTGCCAATGTTCTGTGCCCTTGGAGGTACCTGCTGGGTACTATCCCCTGTGACACTGTGATAAACACTCTCGTGCCCATGTTGGGCCCTCATCAGTTGCTGTCTGGCTGCTGTACAGTTTCAGCATTCCTAAGTGCCACCTAGGCATATGCCTAGTCCGCACTGTGCCCCAGCTGCACCACAGCATGTGTCGCCTGCAGCCCTCTGTATCCCCTTTCCCAGCATCTGTCCAGTTGCCCATTCCGACATGCCCGCCCTGCTGTTGTGGAACATGTGCATGCCATAGGAATCCTGTCCAATGGAGAGGGAAACCCTGATCAGTGCTATTTCACTGTGGGATCATTCACTTTGTATGGGGACGAGCATCTGTCCAGTTGCCCTTTCCGAGATGCCCGCCCTGCTGTTGTGGAACATGTGCATGCCATAGGAAACCTGTCCAATGGAGAGGGAAACCCTGATCAGTGCTATTTCACTGTGGGATCATTCACCTTGTATGGGGACGGAGCGTAGACCCTTCCAAAATTCATATCTTTTTTGGGGGGCTTTCTTGGGAGTGTTTTTTGATGTTTTCCATTACTATCACTATTGCCCAGCTTGGTTATGTTTTTTGTATATTTTGTTGGGGTCCTTTTCAATGTTTATTTGTACTTTTGTTCCGTGCACATGTATCACACTTATCACTTTTTTGTAGATTTCCCTGGTTTTGCTGTACATTGCTGACAGAAATGGTTTCTCTTCCCTTTAAATCAGCTCTAATGCGAGGTTTTCACTTGCGTTATTTTTGGCCTAGAATTTCACATCGTTAGTGTGTGGGGAGCCTCTCCCCTCCCACTCTCCACCGATTGACCCCTTCTCTCCGCCCCTGGGGAGCCTTCCTCCGCCCTCCGGGAGCCTTTCCCCGCCTTCAGCGCTCGTTTGCGCCACTGCGTGCGTTAGCGCGCGCTAGGGCACATTTGTGCCCCGTAAAGCATCATTATCTAGCGCGTGATAATTGCACAGCGCGAACCTTAAGAAGGTTTAGTAAACATACCCCTATGTTTATTAAAGCTTAGTGCATGCTGATGGACATTAACGTGTGCTAAGTGCTATGTATCAATTTTATTCCTATTGGTCACACAGGACAGTGCATACTACTGTCCATTAGTGTGTGCTAAACTTTAGCAAACAAGGCCCTTAATTATATCCTTTCTAATTCAAATTTTTATCTGATTAATTAAAGACTTATATATTAAGGTATCCTTTTAAAAATGCTGTACTCTACTTTCTATGTCTTAAGGTCTCTATAAATTATGCTATTAAATTAAGCAGTTGAAGTAATTTATTATGATAAAATGCAGGTCGAAGTAAAGGGTTCCTGGCTTTTTTTTTTTTTTTTTTTTTTACTATGATTGCTTTTTCTGTAAAAATCCCCTCTTCCTTCCCCTGTCCAACCCATAACAAAACTGCCCCTTTGCTCAGTCCCTGAAAGCTCCCTCTCCCCCCCCCCCATCTACCCAACCTCTTCAAAAATCATTTCCCTGCCTGTCCAGTTCCCATAACAGGAATCTCTCATCTAATTCTTCAAAAAAGGTCATCTTCCAGCCTGCTGGTTCCTCAAAACCTCTGGCCTCCCTCCACTGCCCCTTCCATCAGCAGGAGGTGAGTCTCTTCCTTCACAATGGCTGAATATCTGCAGAGAATCACGATCCAAAGCAGCCTTAAAGGTGAGAGTTCAAATCCAGGCTAAAAATTCACCTCTTCGAGACTGCTTTTGGATCCTGATCCTCTTGGTCTCCTGTTCACCTCCTGTTTTTCCTTAACAGTCCCCTAGATATAACCCAGTCCCCAGTTACTGTGTTGTGTGTCTTGACTAGACTGTAAGCTCCGATAAGCAGGTACTATCTCTTACATGTCTCTGTACAACACTGCCTATGCTTTGTAGTGCTATACAAATGATTAGTAGTAGGAGCGATAATACATGTCACAGGGGGCCTTTTACTAAAGGGTGCTATCTGAAAGGCATGCTAGGACACGTGTTGACAACTAGCATTGGGCCATGACAGTGCAAGCGGATTTCTATTCTGTAAGTAGCGCATTGTGGTGGTAAGAAGGCAGGTTGGGGCGGAGAGTGCGCATGTTGAGCACCGTACAGTTTGCATGGCCCTCACAGTTACTGCAGGTTCACCTAACGCCACCTCAATAGGTGGAGTTAAGTGTACCTATGCTATTTGTATGCCACATTAGAGAGCAGAGCTCCATGTTAACTGCTGGGAACATGTTTTCCATGCCCCAGACAGTTAACCCAGTGGCGTTGCACCTAAGGCACCATGGTTTTTGAGCTCTTGGCACGTTAGGTGCAATTGCTTAGCAACCTTTCGTAAAAGACCCCCATGTGGCAAATATTTTATTAATTACATATTTTACCTGCCCATCATCACACTTATGAGCTGTATTCCAATTATAGATTCATAAAACACTCATAGATACACAATGCTATGATTAAAGGTTGCATGAGACAAATGTCCCTTAACTACTTTATGGAATGCTAATAATCTAAAATCCCTCCAAGAGACGCCTGCAAAGTATTCCATATTCTTGGGTCGATGGATGGTTGAAAAAACATTTGAAGGAGTTACTGTAGTCCGGACATCAAATATCAAAGGAAGGCTTAACAAACCAGGGAGCTAGATTGACATAAATTGCAGCAGAACATAAGAATAACTGGGTCAGACCAAAGAACCAGCAAGCCCAGTATCCTGTTTACAACAGTGACCAATCTAGTTCACAAATACCTGGCAGGATCCCAAAGGATTATGGATTCCATGCTGCTTATCCCCAGGGATAACCAGTGACTTTCCTCCAAAGTCTACCTGGTTAATAAAAGTTCCTGGAGGAAAAATGCATCAACTGTTGCAAACCTTATTTAAACCAACTATGCTAACTTCTTTTACTACTTCTTCTGGTAATGAAGTCCAAATCCCCCATACTCATACTACTGATACCACCGGCACCCTGATCCAATCTCTCCCCCCCCCCCCGCCCACCCCCAGGCCTACCTCTATGAATGCCTGTTAGTCTAATGCAAGCTGGATGGAGTGACCTCTACTCACTTCCAACCAAGCTGACACCAGGTTCAAAATGGTGCCCATGATCTCCTACATTATTAGGGGAAAGCCGATCTCCTACACTATTAGGGGAAAGCCGACAGTCGCCCAAGAGCAGATGGTTTGGAAGAATGTATCTTTGAAGGATACTACCAAAAGCAGAGAGGTTCCACAAAAGAGTAAAGTAGCCCAAATGCCCTCAAGTATGGAGCAGACTGAGCTTAAAGATCCCAAATTACCCATGTCTAACAATAGCCAAATTAATATGAGTAAAATACATTCTCTAAAATGCTTGTATGCAAATGCTAGAAGTCTAAAAAATAAGATGGGAGAGTTAGAATATATAGCACTAAATGAAAGGTTAGATATGATTGGAATATCAGAGACATGGTGGAAGGAGGACAACCAGTGGGACACTGTGATACCTGGGTACAAACTATATCGTAATAATAGAGCTGATCAAATTGGTGGAGGGGTTGCTCTCTATGTTAGAGAGGGCATTGAGTCAGAAAGGATTAAAGTTTTGCAGGAAACAAAATCTGCTGTAGAATCTATATGGATTGAAATTCCATGTAAAAGGGGGAAGGCAATGGCAGTGGGGGTGTACTATCGAGCGCCTTGCCAGAATGACCACATGGATGATGAAATGCTCAAAGAAATCAAGGAAGCTAACAAAAGTTACAGTGCAGTAATAATAATGGGTGATTTCAATTACCCCGGTATCGACTGGGTCAGTGTCACGTCAGGATATGCTAGGGAGATAAAGTTCCTAGATGAAATAAATGACTGCTTCTTGGAGCAGCTGGTTCATGAACTGAACAGAGGGGAAGCCATATTAGACCTAGTCCTTAGTGGAACACCAGATCTAGTGCAAGAGATAAGGTTGTTGGGGCCACTTGGCAATAGTGATCATAGCATGATCGCCTTTGATTTAATTAGTGGAGGAGGGATAGTAAGGAAATCCACAGTACTACCTTTTAACTTTTGAAAGGGAAACTATGTTAAAATGAGGAAAACAGTTAAGAAAAAACTAAAAGGAGCAGTTGGAAAGGTTAAAGACGTACATCATGCTTGGCTGTTGTTGAAAAATACTATCTTGGAAGCCCAGACCAGCTGTATTCCACGCTTTAAGAAAAGTGGAAGGAAGTCCAAAAAACTGCCAGCTTGGTTTAAAGGTGAGGTCAGAGAGGCTGTTTTTGCCAAAAAAGCATCTTTCAGGAAATGGAAAAAAGAGCCAAACGACAAAACCTGGAAACAGCACAAGCACTGGCAAGTCAAATGCAAGGCATTGATAAGGCAGGCAAAGGGAGAATTTGAGAAGAAGCTTGCTGCGGAAGCAAAAACGCGAAGTAAAGACCTTATCAAGTACATTCGAAGCAAAAAACCTGTGAGAGAGTCAGTTGGTCCATTAGATGATAAAGGGGTTAAAGGAGCACTAAGAGGCGACAAGGCGATAGCAGAGAGATTGAATCAATTCTTTGCTTCAGTCTTTACTGAGGAAGATGTAGGGATGTTACCCATGACTGAAATGGTATTTAAAGGTGCGGAAGAATTGAAGGAAATATCGATACATCGGGAAGATGTATTACAACTATTAGATAAACTGAAGAGTAGCAAATCACCTGGGCCGGATGGTATACATCCAAGGGTGTTGAAAGAACTGAAATACGAGATTGCAGACCTGCTATTAGTAATCTGTGAACTATCATTAAAATCATCTCTAATACCTGAAGACTGGAGGATCGCCAATGTAACACCAATTTTTAAAAAGGGTTCCAGGGGTGATCCAGGAAACTACAGACCGGTGAGCCTGATATCAGTACCGGGAAAAATGGTAGAAACCATCATAAAGAATAAAATTACTCAGCATGTAGATAGTCATGACCTAATGGGAGACAGCCAACATGGCTTTAGACAAGGAAGATCTTGTCTTACTAATCTGTTATGTTTTTTTGAAGGAGTGAATAATCAGGTGGACAAAGGTGAGTCGGTTGATATTGTGTATCTGGACTTTCAGAAAGCCTTTGACAAGGTCCCTCATCAGAGACCTTTGGCAAAACTAAAGAGTCATGGGATAGGAGGCAGTGTACTATTGTGGATCAGGAACTGGTTAAAAGATAGAAAGCAGAGGGTAGGGCTAAATGGCCAATTTTCCCAATGGAGAAAGGTGAATAGTGGTGTATCCCAGGGATCTGTGCTGGGTCCGCTGCTTTTTGACATATTCATAAATGACCTGGAAAGTGGAATAACGAGTGAAGTTATCAAATTTGCAGATGACACAAAACTATTTAAAGTTGTTAAAACCCAAGAGGATTGTGAAAAATTGCAAGAGGATCTTGATAAATTGGAAGACTGGGCAACAAAATGGCAGATGAAATTTAATGTGGACAAGTGCAAGGTTATGCACCTAGGGAAGAACAACCCAAACTATGGTTACACGATGCAAGGTTCCACATTAGGAACCACCACCCAGGAAAAAGATTTAGGCGTCATTGTGGATACCATGTTAAAACCCTCGACCCAGTGTGCAGCAGCGGCCAAGAGAGCAAATAGAATGCTAGGTATGATAAGGAAAGGAATGGAAAATAAAACAAAAATTATTATAATGCCTCTATATCGTTCCATGGTGAGACCGCACCTTGAATATTGTGTGCAGTTCTGGTCGCCGTATCTTAAAAAGGATATAGCGATTTTAGAAAAGGTTCAGAGAAGAGCCACCAAAATGGTAAAAGGGATGGAAGGATACTCCTATGAAGAAAGGCTAAAAAGGTTGGGGTTCTTTAACCTGGAAAAGAGACGGCTGAGGGGAGATATGATAGAAGTCTATAAATTAATGAACGGAGTGGAACGGGTAAACGTAGATCGATTGTTTACCTTATCAGAATATAGAAAGACTAGGGGACATGCAATGAAGCTACAGGGTAAACTATTTAAGACTAATAAAAAAAAATATTCTTTTACTCAACGTGTAATCAAACTCTGGAATTTGTTACCAGAGGATGTAGTAAAGGCTGTTAGTGTAGCTGGGTTTAAAAAAGGTTTGGACAAGTTCCTGGAGGAAAGGTCCATAAACCATTAAGAAGGGACCCAGGATATCAATGCTTGAACCAATACAAGCATTGTGGAACCTGTGTCCCTTGGAGAAACTGCTAGGTACGTATGACCTAGATTGGCCACTGTTGGAAACAGAATACTGGGCTTGATGGACCTTGGTCTGACCCAGTATGGCATATCTTATGTTCTTATACAAGCCTACTACCACTATAGGTCAACCCTAGTACCATGAGACTACCATGAGGGTATTGCAGGTGTCATTTTGAAACCAGCACCTACCTGATTGGGAACAAGTAGGGCTTTCTCCCGTCAGAGTGCCAGTAGAGCACCAGATATTCTTAAAGGTACGCCTTGGAGTGTGTGAAGGGGTCAGATTAGGTTCTGGGTGTTGATAGCATATACTGGGGGGTGCCCTGCTCCATTGTTCCAGGGGAGGGGATTCCCGTATCAATGTTTGCATTTTGACCAATCAGCTCCTTTAAGTCCATGGCCTGAAGCATTGGGCCATGTGCTAGCAGCACAATGCTCCCAACCAAGTAAAATAATGCTAGCTTTGAGCTGGCATTATTTCTCCATGAACAACATAGTAGTTAGAGCACTTGCTTGGTTACCAAGAGACCAGGGTTTGATTTCCACTGGCACTCCTTATAGCCTTGGACAAGTTACTTAACCCTCCATTGTCTCGGAAGAAAGGCCTGACAATCTACTTCTGGTCACTCTGCCAAGAAAACCCATGAGCTGCTGGGTTGCCAGGAATCAATATTGATAACTGCAAGTTGCGTTATTCAGTTTGAATAATAATGAAGTGTTTTACTTGTATTTACATGCTTTGCATATCATTAGAATTTAACATGTGTTGAGCAAGAAATTTCTGGGTTATGGTAAAATAGCACACATTATTGTCTTATAAGTGCGTTAAGGGCCAAATAACATCTGTTATTGCCATAACTTACTAGAGGAGCTGTCTCCCTAATTTTTAATGAATTTTCATGTGGAAACTTAGGTGCTTACATTTAACTGTAAATTCCCATAAACACTTAGGGGTATGTTTACTAAACTGCGGTAACGTTACAGACTGCGTGTTATGTAATGTTAACGATCGTTAGGTAACGCTAACGCGTGGTATGTAATGTTAACGCGCGTTAACGTTACTTAACGATCGTTAACATCCCCGGCCGCGGTAAACACCGCAGAGGGTGGAGAGAGGGCGGGGGGAAGGAGTCAATGGGCAGGGAGTGGGCGGGGAGAGGCTCCCTGCACACTAACATGCTGAACTAAAGGGCTCAATCCTACCACGAATGAAAACCTGCCGTTACATGCACATTTGCAAGAGAGAGACACCATTTCAGTGTCAGCAATATACAGCATAGACAGGGAGCCCAAGAAACGTGATAGTAGTGCTCCATTTCCAGCAATCACATAGTGCCCAAGTATGAAAGGCCACTATGGTGATGGTGCAAGTGGGGCATAGGGGGCTGCAGGCGGGACATGTAGCGGGGGCAGCTTGGGCACATGGTGGACTAGGCGGGCGCCTAAGTGGCACATAGGAACATAGAAACCAGAAATCAGCATGACGGCAACTGACAAAGGCCAAACACAATACACAATCCTGGTCCACCCGAGCTAACAGTTGCCAGGGCACTGACCTGACATCCCCCCAGCCAACCCTCCCCCAAGCAGAAGGGACAGACTATTGGTAAGCAGTGATGGAGGGGATGTGAGGATGCTCATATATGCCCCATGCCCCAGACCCCGCTCCCTAGGCGACCACCTACCCACACAGTGGATGGCCTGGGACTGCACACTACCAGCACCGACAGCATATGGCCATGTCAGCATGGCAGGGGGAGGTGTGCCCATGCTGGAGGGGGTAGTGGCACCTGCCTGCAGTGGACCTAGGCCATGCCCTGTACCAGTATGTGGTATGCAGTGCAACATAAAAGGTCTGGCTGAGGAAAAGTACAGGTAGCCCCAGGGACCACCATGCATCTGTGGCAACAGTGTGGTGCAGTATACCCAGCTAGTGTGTCCAGAAACAGAGGGTCATAGGTTCAAGCCCCAGCTGTGGTTCCTGCAGAGCATGTCCCTATGTTTTACCCTACAATGCAGATACAAGAGCAACATGTGCAAAGCCCAAAGCAGTGGTGAACAGGGGTACAAACACCCACTCACACAGGCTCCACAATCCAAAGATGCATGGAGAGTCAGGCTGTTGGCCCCAGCATTGAGCTGCAGTTATCACCAGGGCACTACTACTACCTCCTGCACAGTTTAGCAATGTTGGCGCTGTGATCAGGACCAGTGTGGCAGGCAGGGTTGCCAACCACCCCTATCTGTGCACAATGCTGCAATAGGAGTGTGTATGTGTATGTCTATCCATTGTTTTGTGGCTGCCAACACCTCACCGGGCCCACAATGTCCCACTGTTACCAGTGTTAGTCTGAATATGTGCATAATGAGGAGCAAGGTGTTCTGGGTATGGCTGGACAGGGTGGATTGACCAGGATGCATCTTCACAGGGTGTGGGGCAATGGCTGGGACACTGTAGTGCCCGACTGCTGCCTGTATGGACAGGGTGGCCACAGCATGGCATGCTGGGAGGGCACTCACTCTAACCGAGCAGTGACCATAGCATGTCTAGGCTCCCACATAGCGCTCTACACTATCTGCTTCTAGTGATACTTTTGTGTTCTCAGTGCTGGGGGCCCCAATCACTGAGATGCCTGCTTGGTGCATGTAGTTTTTCTGTGAGCATGCACTATAGACTGGTTAGTGGACTGTCTGCAGTTAGACTGTGCATGGTTGGAACACTTGGTGACTGTCAGACAGTGTTGTGTGGCAGTTGGGGTGTTCCAGACCTAACCCCAATATTGCTGCTGGTCTATCACTGCCCCAGGCACAGGTATGACTCTGGCCCACCAACCCTAGAGGGCTGTCTTATACCAGAAAGATGGAGGTTGCTTCATCGGGGCTGGGGCACCTGCCCCTTACCTACAACAAGGGTGCCGTGGGCCCTTTGGGGTATGTAGTGTATACCACATTGACCATATAAAGGCACTGCTACACACATCTCATGCAGGTCTAGAGACCCCTCTGCCCTGATAACATGTGCCCATGTCAGCCAGACCCTAACAAGGGGTACACACTAATTTAGGTAGTGTCTGGTCGCAGAGGACCACATGTGACTGCAGGATACAGATGGGCACCAAAATACCTTCGGCTGCACTGCAAAAAACACCTGTCAAACACTGGTAGTGATGGTGATATACAGCAAGACCTATCTCTAGCACCACATGTACTGCGGACTAGTGCTGGGTACCCATCCTATCCCTCAAGGTGAACACAGAACCTGCACAATGGCATGGTCTGTAGCTACACTGTTCCAGTATCACGCACTGTCAGTTCGTCTTTCCAAGCTGAGGTACCGGAGATGTGCAGACCCCATTTGGTGATCAGCTGTAGACAGCTATTCAGCATGTGCATTGCATCATGGGTACTGGTGGGGTTACCCTATCCTGGCACTCAGAGCAGACAGTTTGTGCAGTGACCTGCAGTCCTTCTGTACCCAGCCATTGCTGTGACATACACCACGGAGGTATAACCTACTGGTTAATACAATGCCATTCTCGGCAATGTTCATAGGTTCAATTCCTCATTGTTCCCTCCTCTTATGCCTATCTTACTCAAATAGTGTGCATGCCTGTAACAGTCATATTTTGCAGATCTGTGCTGCCAGCCCATAATACCCTCACCACAATTGCCAACATTCCCTCGGTCCATCTATATGCGTCTGTCAGCTGTGTAGAGTCCTGTCTGCCTGTGCAGGCTGCCACCCCATGACCTGCACTGCTACCCTTTCCTGCATTGCACCTCATCGTGCTTTCCTCACCTGTGCCTGATCTGCATGGCACCACCACTCCTCTGTCCACCCATCATTGTAACTATCCTGCCACCCCCGCCTCCATTGGGGGACACATATTCCCATCGTCTGCCACCAACTGTCTTTCCAGTACTTTACATTGCCACCCTGTGCTGTGGTACAGTTGCCCCCACCATGTTTGTCATCAGTACTGGCAGCCACATGGGCTGCCCGCAGATATGGCAGATCTAGCGGCTCCCAGCTCTTCCTCCTTCACTCACCTGTTCATCGCCTTTCCTGAGTGCTCTATCTAGTGTTGGGGCTACATCTGTCTCTGTTCCTCACAGGTCATGCATGTCATCCTGCGGTACCTTGCAGCCCATAGGGCACACTAACCTAGGGCACCATAACCTTGTTAGGCCAACTTAACCTATGGTTCCATAGCCCAGGGTGCCTTCTAGAGTGCCTTGTCTAGGGGTGCCTACTACGGCGCTTAGCCTAAGGAGCACTATAAGGTGCCTTATGAGGCACCTTATGAGGCACCTTACAAGGCACCTTACCGGGCACCTTACAGAGCGCCTTACAAGGCACCTTACCAGGCACCTTACAGGGCGCCTTACCAGGCACCTTACAGGGCACCTTATAAGGCGCCTTACAGGGCGCCTTACAGGGCACCTTATAAGGCACCTTACTAGGCGCCTTACAAGGCACCTTTTAAGGTGCCCTGTAAGGTGCCTTATGAGGCGCCTTGTAACGCGCGGTAGTTTGTAACATGCGTTAGCTGATACGGCTTGCTGTAACAATGCACCACCCATGCCTTTATATGGGCATCTGTACCTTTACCGCAGAACCTAACGCAAATGAAGTTACCGCAGTTTAGTAAACATACCCTGTAGAAATTGTACTAATATTGGTGTGAGCTAATTACAAAAGAAGCAAGTAAAACACAGAGCATTTTTTTAAATTAACCCACAAGACAACATGCATAAAATGGAGGGTGCCAAAATGAGTGCGTGTATTAAAATTCTGAGTGTTTATACATGTAAATAGGAAAACAGGCATGAAAATTAAGGCTGAATGAATTCTTTCAGACTTATAACCCCAGTCACTAAGCACAGTGCTGTTTGGCGCATACACATTAACAGTAAAAATTCATCATCGTATAACAACCAGATGTTAAACACTAATTGTTGCCCCTATAAATGGGATCAACTGGCTGGAAAGAGTTTAAGAATACATGTAAAACATTTGTCTTTTATAGCAGGAAATACTCCAGAAGACAAGAGGGAGGAATGAGGCGATGTCTAAAGAGGAAAAGGAGAAAGGGAGAGGATGGAAGGGCAAAGAGGAAAGATGGAGAGGACATTCTACAATGGGGGTCAGAACTACAGCAAAGTAAAACAAAAAGGCCACAATATGCATGGAGTTCTAGATAAAGGAACACCCTGCTGGGCCTTCTAAAGGAAGACATAATCTACAGATAGCCCTTGAGTTTAGAGGCAAATAGGATTTTACAAGGATAATTTTTATAAAGCATTTTCAGCATGCAAAGCATTTATACATGCATAACATAGGGGTATGTTTACTAAACTGCGTTAGTGCGATTCGCGTTAGGAGCCACGGTAGAGACAGAAACCCCAAATAAGGACATGGGCGGTACATCGTTGCCGAGAACGCGCCGAGAACGCGCGCTACAAGGCACCATAAATGAATGAGCGCTACAGGGCACGGTACTGTGTGTTAATCTTAAGAAGGCGCGCAGGCATACAATCACAGCACCAGAGCTGTAGCACAATGGTTACAACACTGACTGATAGTGCAGGGGTCATGGGGTTGATTCCCCAGTGGGCCTAATGTATGAGACTGGCTGAGGCAGCACCCTTTACATTTAAGTAGTGATTGTTGAGGCATTTGACATGTATTTTAATTTGTGCTGCCAGAAAACACACCCTCATGGTGGCATAACCTAAGGTGCTGCATAAGGCACCCCATAACGCACTCCATAGGGCACATTATAAAGTGTACTGTCCACCAAAGCACCCTATAATGTCCCCTATAGGACACCTTATAAGGCTGTGAACAAAGACCTGGCTGGCTGCAGGACTGCATGCCACCACACAAACTGTCTGCTGTGGTTACCAGGATAGGGTTAACCCACCCGTACCCATGATGCACTGCACATGCAAATCAGTAGTCGAGAGATGGGCACAAGATTGGGTATGCACCCCCACAGCACCTCGGCCAGGTAGGGGGAACAGACCATGTGTGGTACTGCCACAGAGTAGCCACAGACAGTCACATTGTGCGGGTACTGTGCCCACCCTGAGGTTGAGGCGGAGCACCCAGCACCAGGTCAACAGCACCTTTCATGGCTGAAATATGCTATGCTGCAGGTCCCCATCAGTGTGTGATAGGTATTGTATTGCTAGGAAAGGGGAAGTGCTACTGATAGGAGATTTCAATATGCCAGATGTTGATTGACACATTCCTGCTGCAGTATCATCTAGAAGTAAGGAGATCCTGGATTCTCTACAGGGAGAACTATTCAGGCAATTGGTAACAGACCCCACACGTGAAGGGGCCATACTGGACTTGGTGCATACCAATGGTGAAAGTGTTTCTGATGTTGTAGTGGGAGATCATTTTGCATCCAGTGATCACCAGATGGTGTGGTTCAGTATTAGGACTAGGGCTGTTAGAATCCATTCCAAGGTGAGGATCTTAGACTTAGGAAGACTAACTTTGCGAAGATGGGCCAATACCTCAGGGAGTCGTTAGTGGGATGGGAACAGCTGGGGGATGTAGAAAAACAGTGGGCAAAACTGAAAGGGGGTATTTTAAAGGCAACCAACCTTTTTGTTAAAATGGTAAATAAAGGCAAAAGGAACAGGAGACCGCTATGGTTTTCGAAGGAAGTAGCTGAAAAAGTGAAGAAAAAGAGGGAGGCCTTCATGAAATACAAGAGATCACAGAGAGAGGAAGACAGGCATCTGTATTTGGAAAAACTTAGAGAAGCTAGCAAAGTAGTCAAGAAGGCAAAGATTCAAAAGGAGGAGGAAATAGCCAATGCAATAAAATGGGGGGATAAGACATTTTTCAGATATATTAGTGAGAAGAGGAAGGGCAAAAGTGGTATTGTTAGACTCAAGGGTGCAGGGGGGGAATATGTAGAAGCTGATAAGGATAAAGCGGAATTGCTTAACAAATATTTTTGTTCTGTGTTCACAGATGAAGAACCAGGAGCAGGACCTCAGAAAACACCCACAAATAAGAACAGAAGCGAGGGACATCTTGAACAATTTTCAGAAGACTGTGTTCGTGAGAAACTAGCTCAATTTAAAGTAGACAAAGTGATGGGACCGGATGGGATACACCCTAGAATACTGAGGGAACTTGGGGACATTCTAGCAACTCCACTGACTGACCTTTTCAATGCCTCGTTGGAGTCGGGAGTGGTGCCAAAGGACTGGAGAGAGGCTCATGTGGTGCCTTTACACAAAAGCAGAAGTAAGGAAGTGGTTGAAAACTACAGGCCGGTTAGTTTAACTTTGGTGGTGAGTAAATTTTTGGAAACGCTGCTGAAAGAGAAAATAGTGAGGTTTCTGGAGTCCAGCGGATTACAGGATCCGAGGCAGCATGGATTCACCAGAGGCAGGTCTTGTCAGACAAATCTGATTGATTTCTTTGACTAGGTGACCAGGGAGTTGGACCGAGGGAGAGCTCTAGATGTGGTGTATTTAGATTTCAGTAAAGCCTTTGACACTGTTCCTCACAGGCGACTTATAAACAAACTGAGCACCCTAGGGATGGACCCTAAAGTTACTGCTTGGGTTAGAAATTGGTTGCGTGGGAGGCGACAAAGGATGTTACCAGTGGTGTGCCCCAGGGATCTGTCCTTGGTCCGATTCTTTTTAACATCTTTGTTAGTGATATAGCGGAAGGGCTGTCGGGTAAGGTTTGCCTCTTTGCGGATGATACCAAAATCTGCAATAGAGTAGACACCCAGGAAGGTGTAGATAACATGAGGAGGGATCTAGCTAAGCTTGAAGAATGGTCTAGAATTTGGCAGCTGGGATTTAATGTTAAAAAATGTAAGGTCATGCATTTGGGCTGCAGCAATCCAAGGGAGCAATACAGTATAGGAGGTGAAGTACTTTTGTCCACTAAAGAAGAGCGGGACCTAGGCGTGGTTGTGTCTGATGATCTTAAAGTAGCTAAACAGGTAGAAAAGGCGACGGCAAAAGCTAGAAGGATGCTTGGGTGCATACGGAGAGGAATGGCTAGCAGAAAAAAGGAGGTGATAATGCCTCTGTATAAGTCTTTGGTGTGACCTCATTTGGAGTATGGTGTGCAATTCTGGAGACCGCACCTTCAAAAGGATGTGAACAGGATGGAGTCGGTGCAGAGGGTTGCTACTAAAATGATTAATGGGCTTCATTATAAAGCATATGAGGACAGACTTAAGGATCTTAATATGTACACCTTAGAGGAAAGGCGGGATAGAGGTGATATGATTGAGATGTTTAAATACCTCCGTGGCATAAATGTTCAGGGAGAGAGCCTCTTTCAATTGAAAGCAAGTTCTGCTACGAGGGGACATGGGATGAGGGTAAAGGGAGATAGATTCAGGAGTGATATGCGGAAATATTTCTTTACGGAAAGACTAGTGGATCCATGGAATAGTCTCCCAGTGGAGGTGGTAGAGATGAGGACAGTAACTGAATTCAAAAAAGCATGGGACCAACACAGAGGATCTCTAAAGGTAAAAAGTGGACTGTTGTAGTTGTTGTTATGGAAGGACAGACTAGATAGGCCATGTGGTCTTTTTCTGTCATCATGTTTCTAGGTAGTTCCGTTAGACCAGAGCTACTCAATTCCAGTCCTGGTGGCCCGCAACCCTGCAGGTTTTTGGGATATCCCTAATGATATGCATGAGATATATATGCATTAAAGATAGCCTGCCAACCTGACTGGTGTTTGGCCCTCCAGGGATGGATTTGGAGACCCCTGCCTTACACCTCTGTCATTTAAGATTGTAAGTGGGCAAGGTGCAGATGTCCAAGACATCAAAAAGGTGAGAATTTGTCACATTCCTCCTTGCTTCTCACCACCACCAAAATATTGTCTATTAGACAACTTTTTGGTGGTGTTGAGAATCTAGGAGGAATGTGACACATTCTATCTACCCTTTTGATGTCTAGAACATCTGTACCTTGCCCACTCACAATCTTAAATGACAGAGGTGTAAGGCAGGAGTCTTCAAATCCAGCCCTGGAGGGCCAAACACCAGTCAGGTTGGCGGGCTATCTCTAATGCATATATATCTCATGCATATCATTAGGGATATCCCAAAAACCTGCAGGGTTGCGGGCCACCAGGACTGGAATTGAGTAGCTCTGCGTTAGACACACCTAGGATACATCTGTGCCCTGCTGTATGTCTCGGTCATGTCTAGTCCTTATGGGCGATGATGCACCCAGAATAGTGCATATCCTGTGTTGGTGCCATGGTTACCTGCTGTAGGTGAAGGGGGGGGGGGCGTATGGACCCATGGGCAGATCATGTACCACCACACAACCCACACTCTAGGGCTCAGGGTGGAAAACAGGATCACCCACCAATAGATTCACAGTCTACCTCCCTGCAATGGTAGTAGTAGAGGGGACCATCAACCCCAGTCCTGCTGGGGAACAGACAGAGTGGTACACATCCATAACACAATAGCAGACAGACGGCAGGCCTAGAAATGCTCAGCTGTCCCCCACCATTATCTGACATTCTCCAGCAGCAAGTCTCCAGCCGCTGCACCCTGCAAGGTGCTCCAGCAAGACACATACTAGCTGCAGACAGTCCACCAGCTAGTCCATAGTGCATGGTCCTGGAAGAGATGCATGTACCCAGAACTGGGATGTCAGCATACACACCAAGCAGATAAGTCCATGACTGGGGCCAAAAGGAAACCCATATATATCACATGAGAGAAATACTATATAGCACTATGGGGGAACCTAGCCATGCCATGGTCCCTGCTCAGTCAGGGTGAGAGTGACCTCCCAGAAGGACATGCTATGGCCACCCTGTCCGTGCAGGTGATACCGGGCACTACAATGTCTGAGCCATTGCCCTATGCCCTGTGCAGATGTGGCCAGGCCAGGCCAATCTATCCAGGCTATTCCCACAGTACCTTGCTCCTCATTATGCACATTGGCAGGCCAATACTGGTAACAGTGCTAGCAGTGTGGGCGGTGGAGGGTGTTGGCAGCCACCACACACTGGATAGACAGACACACACTCCCCACACCTATGCCAGCATTGTGCAACTATAGAGGTGTTGGGCAGCCCAGGCCACCACACCAGTCCTGGGCACAGTGCAGGCATGGATATGGTACGCAATACTGTAGGAGTCACTCCCCAGGTTGGTAAACACTGTCAGACACAAGACCTGTAGCACACTCCACAGACATCAGAAAGGTTGCTATGATGCAGCTCACTCAGAATATTGTACTTAACCTAGGAATTGCTATCTGCCAGTAATCATAGCAACCTTTTTAAAGATGTGTACCATATTTCCAGGTTTAGGGTGGCATTACTAAGGTATGCAAGTGCTAGTATTGGGAGATGCACGCAGAGCACAAAGTCCTGCCTCTCCAGGAGGCTTTGGATAATGGGGCCTGTGGGTGCGGGTGTGTCTGCCTCTGTTGGCTGCTGTTTACGGCAGAGGTTCCCAACTCCAGTCCTGCGGTGCCAAACACTGTTCGGGTTTTCATGCTGTCCCTCATGAATATGCATGAAATACATCTGCATACCATGGGGGTGGCGCATAGAAATGCAGCACAGGCATCTTTATCAGAGGCAGCATGGAACCAGAATGGTGTTTGGCCCTCCAGGACTGCATTTGGGAGACTCTGCTCTAGGTAATGTGCATGTTTATGGTGTCCGTGCTCTGTAGGGTAAAATGTAGGTGTCTTGGGCATGTTTACGTCATCTGCACTAAAGGTGCTTTCTGTATTAGCACGTTTTAGTAGTAGGTAAACTTTGGGGACTGGGTTGGCAGGAACCACAGCTGGGACTTGAACCTGTGACCCTCTGCTTCTGCATACACTGGTTTTGTGCACTGCACCTCCTTGTTGTCACAGAGTCAGTACATTCCTTGGTGATACCATGACTGTTCGTCAGATGGGGCCCGTCTATTGCAGTACACGGCACCCACCTACACAGGGCTAGGCCACGGTCTGCTCTGGGCAGCTGCCACTGCCCCCTCCACCACCAGTATCCCTCAGCCACCATGCTGACATGCCCTTCTGCTGATGGTGCTGGTGGTGCGCAGTCTCATGCCATCCAGTGTGCAGGTAGGCGGCTGCCTATGGTGTGGGTTCTGGGGTAGGGGTGCATGCATAGATGTCCATGCTCCCCCCAGCCCCGCCTGCCAATGTTCCGTGCCCTTGGGGGTAGCTGTTGGGTACTATCCCCTGTGACACTGTGGGAAACACACTCGTGCCCATGTTGGGCCTTCAGCAGTTGCTGTCTGGCTGCTCTGCTGTTTCAGCATTCGTATGGGCCACCTAGGCATCACCCTAGTCCGCACTGTGGCCCAGCTCCACCACAGCATGTGCTGCCTGCGGCCCTCTGTATCCCCTTCTCCGGCATCTGTCCAGTTGCCATTCCGACATGCCCGCCCTGGTGTTGCGGGACATGTGCACGCCATAGGAATCCTGTCCAATTGTGGGGGAAACCCTGAGCAGCGCTATTTCACTGTGGGCTCCTTCACCTTGTATGGGGACAGAGTATAGACCCTTCCACGATTTATATCTTTTCTATGGAGCTTACTCGGGGGGGAGGGGTTGATGTTTCTCATTGATAACACTATTGGTCAGCTTGGTTATGGGTTTTTTCCAGTTTGTTGGGGTCATTTTCAGTGTTTCTGTGCCCTTTTCTTCTGTGCACATGTATCACACTTATCACTTATTTTGGTTTCCCTGCCTGGGCTGTTCATTGCTGACGCTGAAATGGTCTCTCTCCCCTGTAATGTGCATTTAACGGCAGGTTTTCATTCGCGTTGGAATTCAGCTCTTCAGATCAGCGCGTTAGTGTGAAGGGAGCCTCTCCCCGCCCACTCTCCGCCCACTGACCCCTTCTCGCTGCCCTCTCTCCACCTTCTGCGGTGTTTTACCTCTCCGCGGGGCATTACGATCGTTAGAGCATCATAACGCGCGTTATGTAACGTTAACGATCGTAAGCGCAGCATAACGCACGTTATGATGCGCTTACGATCATTAACGTTACATAACGTGCGTTATGTACGATTACCGCAGTTTAGTAAATATACCCCATAGTGTTATAAAATTGCATAATAGGAGCGTGTACATCCATTAGTATGCATTCAGTTCTTTAGTGCACCTTAAATTTAGTGTGTGCTAATTGCTTCAACATACACTATCTACTTGTTGGTAGTATGTGTTTCTTTAAGCAGGCATACCAATCCCTTCTTGTTGGTTAGAAGGGAAATTAATTGTGCATGTAGACTGAGAATAAACAGATGCTGAAATTGATGTTCCGATGAGCTATGTCGAGAACTGACAAATCTTGATGTTGAGAATAGACAGATATTGAGGTTGACATTTTGTTGATTTTCATGTGATGTGCCTGTTCTATTTTGGCATGTTTGGTTATTGATTTTATGCTGTAATGCACCTAGATTATTTAGTGTGGAATATAAATCCTTTTAAATAAATAAAATGATAATTACTTTACTTCATCAGTTAGTACGTTAAATCAATTTATCATGCACTAAAACATTTCTATTAAAACAAATGCATAAAACAAAAAAACACCTGAAAACTGGGAAAATATTTGTGAAAAAAAAACAAACAGACCAAATTTATCTTGCAATGACCACTAGCATGGTCTTCAACCTCCAGAAAGCACACCATGCTAAAGTTAGCACGGGGCCTCGTGCTGAAAATCCCATGCTAGTAGATTGACAAAACTTCGACTTTCATACTTTGGACACATCTTGCGAAGAGAGAGATCATTAGAGAAAGACATCATGCTTGGCAAGATAGAAGGTCAATGCAAAAGAGGAAGGCCAGCAATGAGATGGATCGATACAATAACAGCAGCTACAGGTACCAGTCTGCAACAATGAGCTTCCTGACTGAAGGCCGAACTCAATTTAGGACAGCTATCCAGAGGGTCACCATGAGTCGACACTGACTCGATGGCACTTAGCAGCAGTAGATTAGCCCACAATTCGGCAGAGACAGGGTGGGTTGGGAGTGAAACTTATGTGTTGATGGCGCAGCATGGTTAGTGCAGGCATAATGGGTATGTGTTAACCATGATTCTTGCCATTAGTATGGGTGCACTTAACGCCACCTCAATGGGTGGCATTAGGTGCACTCACTTGCTGACTTAACATGGTGCCATATGTTCACAATGCGTCTACAGCAGAGGCATGGACACATATGCTCCCTGAATATGGTGCAAGAATCCATTTATTTATTTATTTAGCTGTGCTTATATACCACTTTTCACCGGGTCAAAGTGGTTTGCAGATATATGCTAACAGGCAATTTTTATTCCCTTGTCCCTGAAGGTCTCACAATCTAAGTGGCCCAAACATGCACTACCAGCTCATTCTTTAGTAATCATGCCCCTTTTTGGATAGTGTTCATGTGGCAATAGTTGGTTGAAGCTGGGGCAGAACTGTGATGTAGAAGCATGTTTTATAAAATATGTGTTCATGCACATATATACGCCATCCCTGGAAAAGGTATGCATTTGTGTAATGTTAGGTCTAGTGCTGAGAGTATATTTTGTAAAAGCACATAAGCACATAAATATTATTTTGGTCAATACTCTGGATGTACTGTAATCTATGCTTAATACACTGGACCCAATTTTTGAAGGCATTTACAGGGGTCATTGCCCTAGTTACTCATGTAAATGCCTTGTCCAGGATTTTTGAATGGCACCCTCATGGATAGTGCCCTTCGAAAATCCCGGATATGTCCCTAATGCTTTTTTTAAACTTACCCCCTTAGAGTGCAAAAATTGCTTTTATTTTAATAGAAACAAATGGAGCAAATTCAATAAGTTCTAGTGCACTGAATATAGATGAAGTAATGAAAGCAGATATGAAATTTAATGAAATGAACTGAAGTGAAACTTCCTAACTGAGATTCCGTTTCATGTCCGATTGTTATTTCATTCCAGAGGAGAAATTTGGGCTTAACATTTCTGAAAGCTCTTCCCAGGGCTATCAAACTGCAATCATAGGGGGCCACAAACCAGTGCGGTAGGATATGTTTATGAATATGCATGAGATATTTACATACAATCAAGGCAGTGCATGCAAATATCTCTCCATGAATATTCAGGAATGGATTAAAGATTAGGATTGCATGAAATCTGTTTTTTTCCAGCATTCTACAGATCATTGTATTCATGTCAGAAAGCGAGAAGGATGGCTAAAGTGTTTGGATATTTTCAGAGTTTAAACCTTTTATCTCCCACTCTCCTTCTCCCTCCCTGCTTGAGCTGAGTCTGCTCCGGCTAGCAACAAAGACAGTTGTAAGATTCAGCCAATGGAAAGATGGCTCTAGTCACAGGAAGGGAGAGACTAAGCCAGGGGATATTAAGCTGTGCAAGGAGAGAGGGACTGAGCATTGCATGGTGCAGTGGACTGGCACTGATGAGAGCCAGTTGAACAAGCAAGTTTTCTTTTGGGGATAGGGAAGGTGGAAAATAGGAGGAAGCTACTACAGGCTGAGGAAAAGAGATGGCAGCAAATGATTTACATGATGACAGCAGAGGAGTGGAGGAAGTGACTGAATGAGCACATGAGCAGTAGGCAACAGTGTAGCACCAGAGTATTGTGTTTCTAAAGAGTTACAAAGTGCCTGCATATGCATGTGTTTGTGCATCTGAACAGGAAGAGTGCATGTGGGCATACGTGTGTGCATCTGAAGAGCGAAAGTGCATATGTGTATGGAATCCCTTCAGGACTCTTACCAATCCCACATGCTTTATGTGCAGGACCATTCCATTTCTAGCCTTAATATTAGGTGCATGCCATCATGCCATTTTGGTTCTACCTGCCCTTCATATAATCTCAGTGCACAGGATGTAAGGTGTGGTTGTTGCTCTGGTCTGTATCTTTTGCTTGGTTTTAGTTTGGTGTGTGTGCAGAAACTCAGCTCGTTGGACTTTGTTATGTCACTTTTTTGTCTGTGTGGAATCAGCCTTTGATTCTTGAGGAGTCTGTTTGTGAAACTTCTGTTAGAGATTGTACCTACCCCTCAAAGGAGTTGGCTTGTTACCCAAGCCTAACAAAGAACATAGGAACTACCATACTGAGTCAGACAAAATGTCTATAAGCCCAGTATCCTATTTCTAGCAGTGGCCATGTCCCAAAAGTAGCCAGTTCCATGCTACGTATCTCCAAGGATTAGCAGTAGTTTTCTCTTGAACTGCTTTAATAACTGCTCCAACCCCTAGGCCACTCACTTGAGGCATGTGTTTGCACAGTCCCCATGCTCACTCATAACCTTCTACTGTCACAGCACCCAGAACTAGATCTGCAGTTTTCCCTGTGCTACTGCTGGAGAGGTGAAATGGGGAAGCCTGAAGGGGAAGGCCATGAATGGAGATCCCAAGAGGCAGGGCAGGGCAAGAAAAGAATAAATGTGAATGTGTGTGGGGGGGGGGGGGGGGGGGGGGGGGTGCGGGGGTTGATAAAAGAAATAAATGGGATAGGGGCTCACAAATGGTATGTCTGCCAGGGAGCCCAATATAGTGTTAATCCAGCCCTGTGAATATTCATCAGGGATATCTTGAAAACCTACTGGTTTGCAACCTTCCAGGACTGTAGGTTGACACACCCCATGATCTACTGTACGCTGTATCTAAGGCAGTGGAGGGTAAAGTAACTTGCCCAAGATCAGAAGCACCAGTGGGAGAAGTAGGCTTTGAACTTGCTTGGTTTGCACTTCTGCCGTAACCACTGCTCTAACCAAATTCAAGTAGTACTGTAGGCCATTGTCAGTATAAAACATGAATAACTATTTTTGATGAGGTCACTAAATAAAACCAATGCTGCAGAGGAGAGGCAAAAAGAACAGATACAACAGATAGAAAATATGGGTAATGAGATAGGGAGACATAGGCAGAGGGAGATAGTGGTTTGGCGGACAGTCTGAGGGGTTTGTAGGATAACAGCTGAGAAAAGGGAAGGTTCTGAGAGATGTTTTGTCCCGGAAGAGGGAGTTAAGGTACACTTTTGGGGAGTAGAGAAAGAGTACCTACATAACACTGTTCATGCACCTAAAGCTTAAGTAGACACCAGTGTTTGTCGCAATGCCATAAAGTGTTACACAGTTATCCTTTTTTTCGACAAACATTCTATTACTGCCTGCAAGAGTACAGTCTCCTGATAAAAATCACGTTTTTATCCCCTTCCTTTTAGTAGTTGGATCCTCTGCATTTCATGGAATCTGTTATCTGAATTTATAGCTTTATAACTCACAGCTGTATTAACTATGCCAAAGTCAGACTCTCACCATTTCTACATTTATAGCAATTTCATTCCAAACACAACAAGAATTTCCTTCTGGATACAAAGGCAGTTGAATTGAATCTGTTTTATTAAATTCATCGTTTGGATTCTTTTTTATGCAAATAACAATTTTGCAAAGCAATCTTGGCACATTGAGGAGGTAATTTTATAAAGGGGCACCTCTTCAACTATGAAAATAGGAGCCTAAATGCAGCTAGTTTAGTTATTTTGGGCCCAATCTTTGAAGGCCTTTACATGCGTAACTTCCCTAGTTACCCATGTAACTTCCCTATCTGAGATTTTCGAAGGTCACCTATACAGGTAGTACCCTTCAAAAATCCCAGATATGTCCCTAACGCGCCCAGATGCTAACTACATAGCATGGGCATGTTGGGGGCATTCCGGGTGGAGCGGAGGCGGGCCATGGCGCTACCCATGTAGCACCAATTTTCGATGCTACACGGTTAGCACTTTGCACCTTAAAGATAGGCGTGGAAAAACCTCACCTATCTTTAAGGCATGGGGTTAACTGTGTAGCATCGAAAATCGGGGCTACACGGGTAGCTCCTGCAGCTACCTGGCTATGCAGTGACACCCGGATTTTCAATGCTGGGGCCGCATATGACCCCGGCATGGAAAATCCGGGTTAGGCGGGAGGTGTGCAGACTATGCGCCGATTCGGCGCATAATACCACCCAACTGAAATTTGGGCCTTTCATGTTTATGTGACCACAAACACAGGTAAACAGCAGCTTATAAAATAGTGACCACCATAAATGTAGATGTATTGATTTGTTGATGTGCACATTGCTGGGTGGTATGCACATTGCTGGAGTTTGAGAAAAATATGAGTGGAGCATGCAAATACTTGTGTAGATCATAAAATACTATAATTTACATTCATATTTGAAAAATATAAGTGTGGAATATTTGCATCAGCTCTAGACCTGGAATAAATGTCCACTTTAACAAGGCCTGATTTCTACTACTTACACCAGGACTTGGTCAAGACAAGTAGGTGCCTACTTAACTTGATAAAATTGTGCCTACGTAGATGCATAATTTCATGTTTAAAGTAGGCACCCCCTTTATAAAATTATGCTACGCAAGGAATTAACATTCTGGGATTGGCATTTTTGAAAATTCCTGGTCTTAATGAGGGTAATTTTATAAACCTTTTTCATACGTAAAACGTTGCATTTAAAAGGTCTCTTATAAAATTAGGCCACTTATAAAACACGGTGCAAGTTCATGCAGACTTGTAGAGTGGGCATGCTCAGTGAAGGAGTCCGGGTAAAGTCTGGGCAGAGTAGCGATTTACATGTATTTTGATGCTAATTCTATAAAAGGCATGCAGAAGGTTGCATGCTAGAAATGCACATAAGTCCTTATTCTAAAGGACTTATGCATGTGAATGGACACCTTCGCTCATGCTTTAGGCAGTCACTAATCTGTGGGCGCACACGTAAGTCCCATTGCATGTACCTTCAGATAGGGTATGCACAAGGGTGGAGCTTGGGCAAAGCCTAGGTGGTCCTAAATTTATTTGCGTAAGTTATAGAAAGGTATAACGTTTGAGCAATTCTACCGAATCTGGGCATGGGAATTTACACCTGTTCCAGAGCAGGTATAACTGCTGCAACAAGGCTCAGACGTGTCAGTACCAAAGCAGTTTACAAACAAGCAAGCAAATTGCAAACAATAAAATAATTTACAAAACAATATACAAATATAAGCATAAGCAAAAAACACAAGAACAAACCAACAAATACCATGCAGGTCTTATCCACAATTCAGGGATCAGCACTATTGCAAACTGCCATAGGGTTGTTCAAAAAAATAAGTCTTAAGGTGTTTTTTAAAGGACTTAATGGAGTTCTCTTTCCGATTGTAAAGAGGAAATGATTTCCACAAAGTGAGGCACAAAAAATAAAAGGCAGATGGCTGTGTAACGTCAAGTTGAGCAACATCCACAGATGGAACAACCAATCGATTATGAGTTTGAAAACGCAAAGTCCTAGCGGGCGTATAGGGAATAAGGAAATCCGAAAGATAAACAGGGATACCAAAATAAAAAGCCTTAAACGCCAATAAAAGAACTTTAAACTTTTGTGTGTTTTTTTTAAATTAGGCTAAAAAGAGGTGCCTTCCTACCCTTAACCTAAGTGTCCAGTTATAAAATTGCTCTCAACATGGGTAAAAGTATGCACATTATCTCACAACTTGACTATGTTTAGTGACTTTTGGGGTGGTCTTAATAGAGGTTTTTGTTTTTTAACAGGGTTGGAAACAATGAGAGTAGATTTGATATTTCAATCTACATGCACTATTTCTCACCCAAAATCTTCCAAAAAGATTGTTAGGACAAAGGAGTGCATCAGGTCACCTGGTACCATGGGGCCATTTTCAATTTGGCACCAATAGAACAAGTACAAAAATCTAGTGACTATCTCCCTCCAATTAAATAAGCTTCAATCCGATGTTCTATGATATGGTAATGTGTTCTCAAACGTATTTCACATTTTTCACTTCATTTCACTATTTTCCCAAATATACTATAATGCTCTTATAACAAGAACCTATGGTCTCAGACAAAAGCTGGCACTGCTCCGGGTGAATCTCCCTTGAGCTATGTGCTCCAATAGCATCAACGACCATATAAACAAGGTTCTGTAGTAACGTTCCTGCATTTCTTTATGGACAGTGCTGATTCACAGATTGCATACCCCCTGAAGAAGAATTGAAACGTGGAATAGATACCAGTGAGGTGGCGTTGGGGCAATTGCAATATTGGCACAATTCACAAAACTGGATCAAAACTTAAGATAAGTCCGATTTTTGAGAAATTGTAACGTGTGGTATTCAATTACAGGAACCTTGTTTATATGGTCGTTGATGCTATTGGAGCACATAGCTCAAGGGAGATTCACCCGGAGCAGTGCCAACTTTTGTCTGAGACCATAGGTTCTTGTTATAAGAGCATTATAGTATATTTGGGAAAATAGTGAAATGAAGTGAAAAATGTGAAATACGTTTGAGAACACATTACCATATCATAGAACATCGAATTGAAGCTTATTTAATTGGAGGGAGATATTCACTAGATTTTTGTACAGTCAACACCCTCTGTAAGCAGACCGCCTTAGGGGTATGTTTACTAAAACCCCGGAAAGGTGCGGGCCCCGGTAGTGTGCGGGTGCCATATAAGGAGTGGGTGTTCCGTCCTGAAAAAGAAAAGCCGGAATTTAAATATGCGCTAAGGTGCGCCGTGCCCTTGTACGCCCCGCACCTTAGCGCATCAGATGGCTGCGTGGGAGGCATATGTGGTAGGCTGATGGGCAAGCAGAAGAGCAGAGCCACAGCACAATGGTTAAGACACTGACCAATGGTGCAGGGATCAGGGGTCAGGGATTCAATTCCCCACAGGGCCCAATGAAGACAGCTGGCTGAGGCAGTAATTTATGAGTTGCAGAAATACTCTGCTGCACACTGACGTTTTTGGTGGCATATTAATACTGGGCAGCCTAAGGCGCCGCGCTGATGTTTTTGGCGGCATATTAATACTGGGCGGCCTAAGGCGGCACGCTGATGTCTATGGAGGCAGTATAATACTGGGCGGCATAAGTGGCGCGCTGATGTGTAAGAGAAAGAGCAGAGCCACAGCACAATGGTTAAGACACTGACCAACAGTGCAGGGATCAAGTGTTTAATCCCTCACAGTGCCCAATGGAGGCAGCTGGCTGAGGCATTATTTTAGGAGGCATATAAATGATGGGCGGCATGAGGCGGCGCACTGATGGGCACAAGGCGGCGAGCCAATGTTTTAGGAGGCTTGTTAATATTGGGAGGCATAAGGCGGCGCGCTGATGTACAATCACAGGAACAGAACCACAGCACAATGGTTAAGACACTGACCAATGGTGCAGGGATCAGGAGTTCAATCCCCCAAAGTGCCCAATGAACAAGGCTGGCTGAGGCATAACATATTATGGGGCAGATTGCTTTAGGAGGCATTTTAGTGATATTTTAATTGCCACTACTAGCAAACAGACTCCCAAAGCGTGTTAACAGCAGGTGCCCTATAAGGCACATTTTAAAGTGCACTGTCAGCCAAGGCACCCTAGAATGTTGCTTATAGGGCACTTTAGAGGGTGCCGTATGAGGTACCGCAAGGTCAGTGTACTGTTTTTTATGGCAGCACTGTGCAGTTTAAGGAATGAAAAGTATACGTAGGTGCGCTAACAGGCAAGGAGGAGCAGCAGTGGAGCACAATGGTTAAGGCACTGACTGCTGATACAGGGGTCATGGGTTTGCTCCCCAGTGTGCCTAATACATAAGGTTGGCTGTGGCATCAGCTTTGCATTGTACATATTTTGTCCTGCAGTACCTTATATTTATGTTATTAATTGCTGCCAGCAAACACGCCCTCACCTGCCGTAATTGAAGGTGCCGTATAAGGCACCCTATAATGCACTCCATAGGGCACATTAGAAATTGCACTGTCCGCCACAGCACCCTAAAATGTCCCCTATAGGGCACCCTATACGTTGCGTCACAGGAGAATGTATAGTGCACCTTATATGGGGGGAACCATAAGGTGCCCTATAAAGCACCCTCAGAGGCACCTTATGGGTACAGTACGCTGAGGATGTTTTTGCTGGCATCAAAATATGTACATTAAAAAAAGATAATGCATTGGACAACCCTATCATACAACCCAACTGTGGGTTTGAACCCATGACCGCTGCAGTAACCATTGGGCTACAGCTGCTAGCAAGTCCCTGGCTGGCTGCAGAGAGCATGCACGTCACCACACAGACAGTCTGCTGTGGTCACCAGGATAGGGTTAGCCTACCCATACCCATGATGCACTGCACATGCAAATCAGCTGTCCACAGATTAACACAAGATGGGCAATGCACCCCCACAGCACCTCTGCCCGAAGAGGGAAGTGACCATGTGCACCCACACACCACCTCGGCCTGGTAGGGGGTACTGACCATGTGTTTTACTGGCACAGAGTAGCTACACACCGTCACATTGTGCGGGTACTGTGCTCACCCTGAGGGTGCAATGAGGCACCCAGGACCAGGTCCACAACACCTTCCATGGCTGAAAGAGGCCATTCCGGAGGTCCAAAGCAGTGTTAGTTTGTGAGATAGTTAGTTTCTGCACAAACACTTTGGATAGCTCTTTCTGTTTAAGTCAGGTGCAGCCATGCACCACACCCCCCCCCCCCCCCGGGCAGCAAACAGGGCCCCCCATCAATAGATCCACATTCCACCTCCCTGCAAAGGTGGCAGTAGAGGGGACCATCAACCCCAGTCCTGCTGGGGAACTGACCCCCTACAGGGCAATCAATGCAGCTCTGTACACATCCGCAACACAATAGCAGACAGACATTAGGCCTGGATATGCTAAGCTGCACCCCACCACTATCTGATATTCTCCTGCAGCAAGTCATCAGCCACTGCACCCCACAAGATGCTCCATCAAGACACATAGCAGCTGCAAACAGTGTGCTAGTTAGTCCATAGTGCATGTTCCCAGTGGAGATGCATGCACCCAGAACCAGGATGTCAGCATACACAGCAAGCAATTACATCAGTGACTGGGCCCCAAAAAGAAACCCATATCTATCATATGAGAGAAATGCCATAGAGAACTATGGGGGTGCCTAGCCATGCTGTGGTCACTGCACAGTCAGGGTGAGAGTGATCTCTCAGCAGGACATACTGAGGTCACCCTGTCTGTGTAGGTGGTGGCCGGGCACTAATATGTCCCAGTCAGTGCCCTATGCCCTGTGCAGATGCACCCTGGCCAGGCCACCCTGTCCGGCCTATACCCATGGTACCTTGCTCCTCATTATGCACATTGGCAGCCCAATACTGGCAACATTGCTGGCAGTGGGGGCTGTGGAAGTTGTTTGCAGCCACCACACACTGGATAGGCAGACAGCCACCCCCACACCTATGCCAGCATTGTGCTACTATAGAGAAGTCCAGCAGCCATACCCACCACACCAGTCCTGGGCACAGTACAGGCATGGATATAGTACACACTACTGTTGGGGGTCACTCTTCAGGGTGGTAAACACTGTCAGAGACCAGACCTGCAGCACACACCGCAGACATCACAATGATTGTTATGGTGGAGATCAATGAGCAACATGTGCTTAACGTAGGAATTGATATCTGCCAGTTACCATGGGCAATGTTTGGTAGCTGTATACCATATACCCAGGTGTAGGGTGGCAGTGCTAAGGTATGCAACTGCTAGTATTGGGGGATACAGGCAGGGCCCAATGTCCTGCCTCTCTAGGAGGCATTGGCCAATGGTGCCGGGGGGGGGGGGGGGGTGTCTGGCCCTGTTGGCTGCTGCTTTACGACAGAGTGTCCCAACTCCAGTCCTGGTGTTCCAACCACTGTTCGGGTTTTCATGCTGTCCCTCATACATATGCATGAGCTACATCAGCATACAATAGGGGTGGTGCATAGATATGCAGCACAGGCATCTTTAGTAGAGGCAGCATGGATCCTGAATGGTGTGGGGCCCTCCAGGACTGCATTTGGGAGACTCTGCTCTGGGTAATGCGGCTGTTTATGGTGTCTGTGTTTGTTTTGGTAAAATATAGGCGTGTGCACCATGCGTATGTTCTCAGCAATAAAGGTTTCTCCTTACTATCACGGTTTAGCTGTAGAAAACATATGTGGACTGGATTGGCAGTAGCCCCAGCTGGGCTTTGAATCTGTGACCTTCTGTTTCTGCACATGCTGTCTGTGTGCACTGCACCACTGTGTTGCCACAGACATGCTGTGTTCCCTGGGGAGTCCATGACTGTACATCTGACAGAGCCTGTCTGTTGCGGTGGACGGTGCCAACCTGCACAGGCCTAGGCCACTGTCTGCTGTGGTTTGCAGCCACTGTCCCCTCCACCACCTGTACCCTTCCGCCAACATGCAGACATGTCCCTATCTGGAAAAAAGCATATGACCTGATTGAGTTGTGGCCCTCCAGGACTGAATTTGGGGGACTCGGCAGTCGATAATGTCCATTGTTATGGTTTGTGTGCGGTGTAGGGTAAAATATAGGTGTTGGAACCATGCTTATGTTCTCTGCCATACAGGAGTGTCTGTACTATCACTGTTTAGTGGTGGGTAAAACTATGGGGACTGGGTTGGCAGGAGCCCCAGCTGGGGTTTGAACCTGTGACCCTCTGGTCCTACAGGCACTGGCTGTGTCTGCTACACCACACTGTGGCCACAGAGACAGTGCAGTCTCTGGAGATAGGAAACCTGGCTGCACGAGTCAGACACCCTGCTCTGCACAATTTTACTGTGGGCTCATTTACCTTGTATGGGGACAGGGGTGCAATTAAACCTCAAAAATGACCTCCACCGAAAGAGGAAAAAACCAAAACCAAGCTGGCCAACAGTGATATCAATGGGCAAAATGAAAAACACTCCCAGAAAAGCTCCATTAACATGCAGTGATTTTTGAACGGGTCTACGGAGCGTAGACCCTTCCAAAAATCAATTCTTTTTTTTTTGGAGCTTTCCTGGGTGTGTTTTTTATGGTTGCCCATTAATATCACTGTTGCCCAGCTGGATTATAATTTATTTGAAATTTTTTGTGGTCATTTTCAATTTATATTTGCTATTTTGTTCTGTGCACATGTATCACACTGCTCACGTTTTGCAGGTTTCCCCGGTTTTGCTGTACATTGCTGACGGAAATGGTTTCTCTTCCCTTTAAATGGGCTCTAATGCGAGGGTTTCACTCGCGGTATTTTTAATGCCCAGATTCAGGCCCGCTCCTGTGTGGGGAGCCTCTCACCTCCCACTCTCCACCCATTGACCCCGTCCCCCCGCCCCTCGGGAGCCTTCCTCCGCCCTCTGTAAGCGTTTCCCCGCCTCTATCTCACATGAGCGCCCCGCACACGTGCGGCGGCCCGTTAATGTGACGCGCACACGTGTGCGGCGCTTAAGAGCTCTTAAATGCATCATTAGCGGCCACTCTTGTGCGCCACGCACGTGTGCGCGGTTTAGTAAACATACCCCTTAGTCTTTAGTGTTGTTAACCAATAGAACAAGAGCAACTGGAAATCCCATTCGTCCTAGGGTTACTCACATTTTCACTTATGTTAAGTGGGATAAGAGACTGTGAGAGAGTACTTGGGAAAGTTCTGATTTGAGAAGGTCGACCTTGAAGTTGGGGTGGGGTTTGCTTGCAAGATGGAGTTTCCTGTTGGAGGCAGAATTTGCTACCTGGGATATCCACTAGAGGGCAGGTGGGTTGTCTGTTTTGGTGGAGGGGAGGGGAGGGGAGGGGAGAAACTCAGGGCTGAATGTTCTGTTTTATAATATGGGTGTGGGGCTGATAACTTGTGCATGACACTGTCTGTGTGTTTGTATGAATGTGAGGGGACATTTTCAAACTGATTAACATGGTTAGTAGACTTGCTAGCTGCGTTAATCACGGCGAGCAGAATATTCAGCATCACTAATATGGTCAGTGTCACTGAATATACCTGGGTGCCACCACTGAGTGCCTCGACTCTAGCTGGCTAGCTTTGTGGTATTCTGGAGGCAGTTTGGAGGCGGGCCTAGGGATAATGGGCAGCAGCCTGGTTATACCTCAGCAGCAAATGTCTGGCTTAACTTTCACTGCTAAAGCTAATTGGGCTGTGGCTAAATGCTGCCGCAACCTGGTTAGCTTCGCTGCTATCTGGCTGGTCCCGGATTTTCAATTCCGATTGCCGAATATGGCCCCAGGCATTGAATGCCCACTACTGAATCGCCCCCCCCCCCCCCCATTAGTATGTACTACGGGGCTGTTAATTTTCTAAGACAAATTCTTGCTGAAATAAATGTGCCTTGAGTTGTTTCCTAAACCATAAATAACCATAAATTTACCTCGATTCCTAGGGAAGCTTATTCCATTCCACTGGTCTAGCTATTGAAAAATCAGGAGCATGAATATCCACTAAATTACACTGTTTTAAAGATGGAGCAAATATATGGTTTCCCAACAACATGCCAAGAAAGATTCTCTAACCCTTAGTGGTGCATTTGTTTCTATAGAATTCATGATCATACAACCTTATGTAGCAATATTTGTAAATAGTTTACAAGCTTATGTAGCAAGTTTTTGTAAATAGTTACCCCTGTTATCTAAGTTACTTGCCCTGTTATCTGTAAACTCATACATGTTAACTGTACTGAGCGTTTCTGTTCCATGTAAACCGCGCTGATGCTGAATAGTGCGGTATATAAGAGAATGTAAATAAATAAATAAAATAAATGGAACATGCTGTAGCTGTACTCTCTCAGACCTCAAGGCTTATCTTGGCCTTTAAATTCTTAGAGCTTTATTTATATTTTGAGGTGTGTCACCATTACGAGCATAATAAACAAATGTGAAAGTCTTTAATTCTATGCACCATTCGACAGGCAGCCAATGCAACTCCTGCAAGCATGGGACAATATGTTCAAATCTGGATGCTCTAATCACTGAACTTACTGCCGTATCTTGCACCCCTTACAGTATCCAACAGATTATTCAACAAGCCATTTTGAATACAGAGCCAACCCGGACAAAAACGAATGGGGGTCACTCCCATCCAGGCTCCACTAGACCACCAAGCTTGTTTTAAGGTAGGCCCAAGGGGGCTGTAGGGCATGAGGAGGGGCTTCAGATTAGGGTCATGGAGGATTTGAAGGAGGCTTCGATTGTGGCTTTGGTGGGGAGAGGATTGGACACTTGTGAGAGGGAGTATTTGGGTGGACATGACAACTTGATGCTAGTAGGGGGGGCCATCAGTCTACCAGTTGCATATTACTCTTGTGATCCCTTCAAGATGCTGCCAGGAAAAAGGGACACTGGGATCTTGAAATGTTTCAACTACAATTATAAGTGGATGGCATTCTGGACGTTTCTGTGATTAACATGGGAGCCTTGCTTTTGCTTGATATGAACAAATGTATATTTGTTTAGAACTACTTTGTGTAGCAATCAATTTGTACAAAAATATGACTTTTACTACAGCAGGCGCTCAGGAAGAATTTTCAAAGAGATTTGCCTTGGTAACTCAATTAACTCACTATGAGAGAAAACTGCCATTCTCTCAGCAGGTAAAGTATGTGTGTTGTTTCACGGCACAAATACTAAAGGCCAAGTGTGAAAAAGGTAGGATTAGGGAAAAGAAGGGAAATCCCAGCTCATACTTTGTATTGTGATTAAGTCTGTAGATGTTTTTGTACCCATCATGTTTGCCAATCACAAATTTTCAAGACATTCCATGAGCAGTTTTCCTTTTGAGATGCAGATTTGTTTACTCCTTCAAATAGTAGAAAGATTAGAGGAAACGCAATGAAGCTACGTAGCACATTTAAGACTAATCGGAGAAAAACATTGTTTATGCAGCGCATAATCAAACTCTGGAATTCATTGCCAGAGGATGTAGTAAAAACTGCTAATGTAGCTGGGTTTAAAAGAGGTTTGGACAAATTCCTGCAGGAAAAGTTCATAAACATTATTAAGGAGGACCAGAGAATTTCACTGTTTAACCCTAGGGTAAGCAGCATCTGTGACCTGGCTTGGTTGCTGTTAGAAACAGGATAATGTGTTTGATGGACCCTTGGTCTAACCCAATATAACATATCTTATGTTCTTATGGCAGTCATGGAAGCATAGTATATGGAAAACAATGATTGGGATGTATCATTCCATGGTACGACCGCACCTTGAATATCGTGTGCAATTCTGGTCGCCATATCTAAAAAAGGATATAGCAGACTTAAAAAAGGTACAGAGAAGAGCCACCAAAATGGTAAAGGGGTTGGGATGATACCCCTATGAGGAAAGGTTTAAAACAGTGGTTTTCAACCTTTTTTGTACCGTGACCCCTTTTACCATTGGTCAACTTGTGGTGACCCCCAATGATAAAATCAAATGCGCCTCTCTTCCTTTACCGTTAACGCATTGTCGCTGTAATCATTTGTTGAATTATTAATATATTATAGACCTTTGCAATATGTTTTTATTTATAACATTTACTTATTTAAACCACAATAATTAATCACAATAACAAGTAACAATATTTGATTTCAAAATTATGATGATTTTGTAGTCAAATCACTAATATGAAATAAAATAATTTTTTCTACCTTTGTTGTCTGACCAATTTATTCTCTGATCATGCTGGTCCCAATCTGAGGCTTCTGCTTTCCTGTCTTCTCTTAGCTCTCTTTCTGTGGTTTATGGTCCATCTGCCATTTCTTATCTCTTCTTTCGTTTTCTTCACGTCTTTCCATCAGCCTATTTCCAATCCCAGTAACCCTCCCCAGTATCAGCCCCTTTCTGGTCCTCACTCCCAGTACCTTCCAGTGTCAACTTGCATTTCCATGACTACTACTGGTGTCCATTCCCTTCCAGTCCCCCTCCTTCCCCACTGACCAGTCCCTTCTAGTACAAATACCATGGCAGCCCCTCTCAGATCCAATCCCTTCCAGTTCCATTCTTCCATCCCCTCATATCAGCCCATTTGTAGCCTTAGCCCCCAGTTTTCTTCCAAGGCCAGCAGCTCTATCCTCCCCTCCCCACAATCAGCCCATTCCCAGTCGAAGCCCCCCAATCAGCTCACTTCCAGTGCTAGTCCCCCCTCAACCCCATTACCAGTCCTAGCCTCCTCTAATCAGCCCATTTCCAGTCCTAACCTCCCCGATCAGCTCATTTTCAATGCTAGCCCCCCATCAGTCCATTACCAGTCCTAACCCCCCTATCAGCACATTACCAGTCCCAACCCCCCCTTGATCAGTCCATTCCCAGTCCTAGCCTTCCCTAATCAACCCATTACCAGTCCTAGCCCACCCCCCATCTGCCCATTATAATCCTAAACCACACTGTCTCTCCCCTCTGTCCAGCATTTATCCCCCATCTGTCCAGTATGTCCCCCTGTCTCTTCCCTTTGTCCATGTCAGCCCCCTCCCTCCATCCCTCCATGTCAGCCCCCCCTTTGTCCGTCAGCCCCCCTCCCTCCCTCCGTCCATGTCAGCCCCCCTCCCTCCCACCATCCCTCCGTCCATCAATGTCAGCCACCCCTCCCTCCCACTCTCTCTCCCTCCCTCCCACCCTCTCTCCATGTCAGCCCCCCCCTCTGTCCATCATCCCCCCTCCCTCCCTCCATCCATCCCTCCATGTCAGTCCCCCCTCTGTCCATGTCAGCCCTCCCTCCCTCCTCCCTGTCAGTCCCCTCTTTCCATGTCAGCCCCCTCCCTCCTTCCATCCATTCATCCATCCATCAATGTCAGCCACCCCTCCCTCCATCTCTCCATGTCCAGCCCTCCCCTCCCCTCCCTCCCTCCATGTCAGCCCCCCTGTCCATTGTCAGCCCCTCCCTCCATCCATCCATCCCTCCATGTCAGCCCTCCCTCCTCCCTCCATGTCAGCCCGCCTCTGTCCATGTCAGCCCCCCCATCCATCCATCCATCAATGTCAGCCGCCCTCCCTCCCTCCCTCCATGTCAGCCCTCCCCTCCCTCCATCCATATCAGCCCCCCATCTGCCCATTATAATCCTAACCCACACTGTCTCTCCCCTCTGTCCAGCATTTATCCCCCGTCTGTCCAGTATGTCCCCCTGTCTCTTCCCTTTGTCCATGTCAGCCCCATCCCTCCCTCCATGTCAGCCCCCCTCTGTCCATGTCAGCCCCCTCCCTCCTTCCATCCATCCATCAATGCCAGCTACCCCTCCCTCCCTCCTTCCATCTCTCCATGTCAGCCCCCCTCTGTCCGTCAGCTCTCCCTCCCCCCTCCATGTCAGCCCCCTGTCCATGTCAGCCCCCTCCCTCCCTCTATCCATCCATCCCTCCATGTCAGTCCTCCCTCTGTCCATGTCAGCCCTCCTCCCTCCCTCCATGTCAGCCCCCCCCTCTGTCCATATCAGCCCCCTCCCTCCTCCATCCATCAATGTCAGCCCTCCCCTCCCTCCATCCTTGTCAGCCCCCCTCTCTCTATGTCAGCCCTCCTCCATCCATCCATCAATGTCAGCCCCCTCCCTCCCTCCATGTCAGCCACCCTCCCTCCTTCCCTCAGGTCAGCCCCATTGCAAGTTCCCTGCCCCCTCCTCCCCTCTCTCTGTCTGCCTGATGCTGCCCTGCTGTTCTACAGCCGCGGCTCCCTGTCTGTTAGGGAACCGCGACTATGCCTGTAAAACCATTGCGGAGCCTTCCTGTCTCTCAACAGGCTCCGTGCAGCATTGTCCCACCTCCAGCTGCATTAGAAGGGACTGGGAGGTGGTGAGTTTGCCGCTGCCGAGAAGTGGACTCGGCAGCGGCAGCAACTTGTGCACTTTTTTTTTTTTTTAACGGCGGAGTGAGGCAACCCCCGCTAAATCCTGTGGTGACCCCTGTGGGGGTCGTGACCCACAAGTTGAGAACCGCTGGTCTAAAAGGTTAGGGCTCTTCAACTTGAAACAGAGATGGCTGAGGGGAGATAAGATAGAGGTCTATAAATTAATGAATGGAGTGGAATGGGTAAACGTTGATCGGTTGTTTATGCCATCAAAAAGCTGAAAGACTAGGGGGCACGCAATGAAGCTACAAAGTAAACCAATTTAAAACTAATAAGAGAAAATATTTTTTCACTCAAGGCATAATCAAACTCTGCAATTCATTACCGGGGGATGTAGTAGAAAGCTATTAGTGTAGCTGGGTTTAAAGAAAGTTTTGAACAGTTTCCTGGAGGAAAAGTCCATAAATTATTATTAAAGAGGACCCAGGAAATCCACTGTTTACCCCATAACAAGCATTGTAGAACTTGTGTACCTTTTGGGAATCTACCAGGTACTTGTGACCTAGATTGGCCGCTGTGCGAAGCAGGATACTGGGCTTGATGGACCTTGATCTGAACCAGTATGGCATTTCTTATGTTCTTATGCCAGGCTATAATCTATACAGAAAAACCATGGTATGAAGAAAAGCAGGACAAGTGATGCTACATCTAAAAAATAATTTTAAAGCCACAGAACAGCAGGACTTAAGGGAAGGAAGAGGCACTGTGGGGTAGTCTGGAAAGAAGGAAAGGAACATCTGTTTACATTGGTGTGATTATATAGATCTCCCTTACAGGCAGAAGAAATAGAGATTTAATTGACAATATTCACAATATTGCTATGAACAGGGAAGTGCTATTGGTAATAGATTTTGGTTTGCCAGATTGATTGGGACATCCCAGCTGCAGTGTTATCCAGAAGTATGGAGATCCTGGATTTTCTACAGGAACAACTATTCTGGCAACTGGTAATAGAACCCACACGGGAGGGGACAATACTGGACTTCATGTTTGTTTAATTTTTTTATTTACATGATTTATTCTATCTGTAAGTACACCCTCTAAGAAGTTACAAAATAAACAAACATAAAACAAACATGCAAATAACATAAGTATGTTTCAAAAACACAAAATAAACTTAACCCCCCATGACAAACACTCCAGCCAAAAAAATCAAACAGAAATTGCTTTCTTAAATACATTTTCAAAGCTTTTCGAAAAGATAAATAACATGATATATCATGCAAAGTCTGAGACAAAGAGTTCCAAATTATAGGCTCTCACACAGAAAAAAACACAATAATGGGTAACCATTTCACATGCCAAAGGGATAGCAGGAACAGATAAAAAAAACTTGTGACAAAAAACACAAAACATGAGGAGTGTATAAAGAACACAAAACATGCAAAGTGGTGTATAAGCACAATAACAATGATAGTGCATGCTCTTTTTCGTACTGAACTATCTTATAAACCAGAGTGGGGAGAGTGTTTCTGATGTCATAGTGGGTGACCGTCTGGCATCCAGTGATCATTGGATGGTGTGCTTCAGTATTAGAACATGAGTAGAGATGGCTCATTCAAAAGCAAGGGTTCTAGACTTCAGGAAAATTAACTTTATCAAGGTGGAAGAATACCTCAAAGAGACATTAGCTGGATGGGAATATATGGGAGAAGTTGAACAAGTGAGCAACATTGAAAGGAGGGATTTTGAAAGCAACATATCTTTGTTAGGAAAATAAATACAAGTAAGAGAAAAAAAGAGACTGTATGGTTTTTTAAAAGAAGTTGCTCAAAAAGTAAGGATAAAGATGTTAGCCTTCATAAACTAAAAGAGATTGCAAAAAGAGGAAGATGACAATATCTGGAGAAGTTAAGGGAAGCTGGCAAAGTAGTCAGGAAAGCAAAGATGCAAATGAAAGAAAAAATAGCCAGTACAGTAGAATATGGGGACAAGACTTATTTAAGCATATTCGTTTTAGGAAGAAGTTCAAAGGTGACATTGTGAGACTCATGGGTGAAGGAAAGACTCATGTAGAGGCTGATGTGGATAATGCAGAAATTGCTTAATAAATATTTCTGTTCTATTTTCACAGATAAATCATCAGGAATGGGATCTCAGGAAATAAACACAAATAGGCATGGTAGTAAGGTAGACCTCAAATGATTTTTAGAAGACTGTGTTTGTGAGGGGCTAGCTAAACTAAAACTAAATGAAGTGATTGGTCCAGATGGGATACATCTAACAGCATTAAAGAAACCTAGGGACGTGCTGGTGGTTCAGTTTTCTGACCTTTTTAATGCTATTTTAAAAAAGCATGGGACTAACACAGAGGATCTCTAAAGGTAAAAAGTGGACTGTTGTAGTTGTTGTTATGGAAGGACAGACTAGATGGGCCTTGTGGTCTTTTTCTGTCATCATGTTTCTATGTTTCTATGTTTCTATTTTAGAGTTATACTCTTAAATTTTAGCAAGGTCTTTGACACCATTCCACATCAGCTACTAATAAATAAACTAAATACGCTTCGGAGTGACTGATTAGGTAAGAAACAGCTTTATTGAGTGGGACGCAACAGAAGGTAGTAGTAAATGCAGTACACTCTGAAGATAGGGCCATATTACCTCTGGTGGACCTTAGGGATCAGTCCCTGGTCTTCTTCTTGTTAACGTTTTTGTAAGCGATATTTCAGAAGGTTTCCCTCTTTGTGGATGATACCAAAATCTGCAAGAGGCTAGACACCTGGAAAGTGTAGATAATATGAGGAGGGCTCTAGCAAAGCCTGAAAACTGGTCAAAAATTTGGCGGCTAAGATTTAATGCTAAAAAAAAAAAAAAAAGCAAAGTCATGTATTTGGGCTTCAAAAACCAAAGGGAGTGGTACAGTTATAGCGAGTGAAGTACTTCAATACACAAAAGAAGAGCAGGGCATGGAGGTGATCATATTGATTGATCTCAATGTGGTCAAACTGTAGAAAAGGCGATGGCAAAAGCCAGAAGGATGCTTGGATGCCAGGGAGAGGAAAGGCCAGCAGGAAAAAGACGATAGTGGATTCTGGCATGATTATATCCTTGAATAAGAACAAGATATTTCATTTTATCAACAGCTGATAGCAGCAGCAAGGGTGATTATGTTTTAAATATGTGGTAAAATTGTAATTACACCTGACTATGAATGGATTCACCAGGTCACTGATATATCAATATACAGAATAGCTACGGATACAACACAGATCAGGTCAATCTGCTGGCCGAGTCTTTTACTCTTTATTTTATTTATTTATTTGTGAGTTTTATATACCACGGTTTAAATATAACAATTGAGCAAACTTAAAACTGTTTGAACAATGCAGCAAAGCAAACAAAACAAGCAGAATTACACTCAATAACTTAAACTTAATTACAAATGCAGGGAAGGTATTTGCACTGATATATTTGCATTTGATATATTTGTATTTGCATTGATATATTTTAGTAGCTGATGTACTAAATTTTGATCAATAGGACAGCACGTTGTTTTTAAAAACCTTTTGTTGTATGGCACCATTAAGACATTGTTTTCTAACATATTTTTAGGGGTATGTTTACTAAACCTTCTTAATGTGCGCCCAGCGTTAGTGTGCAGGATGCCATATAAGGAGTGGGCGTTTAAGTTTAAAGTAGCAAAACGGGATTAGCGCGCGATAACGCATGCTGCTGCGCACATTATCGGGCAAAACGCCACTAAGCGCGTTACCGCACGGTAATCTTAAGTAGGCGCACAGACATCCAAGCATAGAACCAGAAGTGTAGCACAATGGTTAATACACTGACTGATGATACAGGGGTCATGAGTTTGATCCCCCAATATGCATAAGGCTGACTTTGACATGTAAGTATTATTTCCTGAGGCATGTTATTTATTGCTGCCAGCTTTATGGCAGAGGTTCCCAACTCCAGTCCTGGTATGCCAAACACTGTTCGGGTTTTCATGCTGTCCCGCATGAATATGCATGAGATACATCTGCATACCATGGGGGTAGTGCATAGATATGCAGCACAGGCATCTTTATTAGAGGCAGCATGGAACCTGAATGGTGTTTCGCCCTCCAGGATTGCATTTGGGAGACTCTGCTCAAGGTAATGCGCCTGTTTATGGTGTCTTTGCTCTGTAGGGTAAAATGTAGGTGTTTTGGGCATGTTTACGTCATCTGCAATAAATGTTCTGTCTGTAGTAGCACGTTTCAGTTGTGGGTAAAATATGGGGACTGGGTTGGCAGGCACCATAGCTGGGACTTGAACCTGTGACCTTGTTTCCAAGCCCAGTGGTTGTGTGCACTGCACCACTGTGTTGCCACAGAGACAGTGCATTCCCTGGTGATACCATGACTGTTTGTCTGGCAGGGCCTGTCTGTTGCAGTGCATGGCACCCACCTACACAGGGCTAGGCCATGGTCTGCTCTGGGCAGCTGCCACTGCCCCCCTCCACCACCAGTACCCCCTCCGCCACCATGCGGACATGGCCTTATATTGGAGACAGCATAAAACCTGAATGATTTGTGGCCCTCCAGGACTGCATTTGGGGGACTGTGCTCTAGGTAATGTGCATGTTTCTGGTGTCTGTGCTCGGTGGGGTAAAATATAGGCGTTTGAACCATGCGTATGTTCTCTGCAATAAAGGTTTGTCCTTACTATCACGGTTTAGTAGCTGGTAAAATATGGGGACTGGATTGGCAGTAGCCCCAGCTGGGATTTGAACTTGTGACCTTCTACTCTTGAACACACTGGCTGTGTTCACCTCACCACACTGTGCTCACAGAGACAGTGCTGTCCCTGGAGATACCATGGTTGTTTGTCAGACAGAGCCTGTCTGTTGCAGTGCATGGCACCCACCTACACAGGGCTAGGCCATGGTCGGCTCTGGGCAGCTGCCACTGCCCCCCTCCTCCACCAGTACCCCTCTGCCACCATGCTGACATGCCCTTCTGCTGGTGGTGCTGGTGGTGTGCAGTCTCAAGCCATCCAGTGTGCAGGTAGGTGGCTGCCTATGGTGCATGTTCTGGGGTAGGGGTGCCTCCATAGGCATCCACGCTTCCCCCCAACACCGCCTGCCAATGTTGTGTGCCCTTGGGGGTACCTGCTGGGTACTATCCCCTGTGACACTGTGATAAACACTCTCGTGCCCATGTTGGGCCCTCATCAGTTGCTGTCTGGCTGCTGTTCAGTTTCAGCATTCCTAAGTGCCACCTAGGCATCTGCCTAGTCCGCACTGTGCCCCAGCTGCACCACAGCATGTGCCGCCTGCAGCCCTCTGTATCCCCTTTCCGAGCATCTGTCCAGTTGCCCATTCCGAAATGCCCACCCTGCTGTTGTGGAACATGTCCATGCCATAGGTAACCTGTCCAATGGAGAGGGAAACCCTGATCAGTGCTATTTCACTGTGGGATCATTCACCTTGTATGGGGATGGAGCATAGACCCTTCCAAAATTCATATTAATTTTGGGGGGCTTTCTTGGGAGTGTTTTTTGATGTTTCCCATTACTATCACTATTGCCCAGCTTGATTATGACTTTTTTAAAATTTTGTTGGGGTCCTTTTCAATGTTTATTTGTACTTTTGTTCTGTGCACATGTATCACACGTATCACTTTTTTGTAGGTTTCCCTGGTTTTGCTGTACATTGCTGACAGAAATGGTTTCTCTTCCCTTTAAATCGGCTCTAACGCGAGGTTTTCACTTGCGTTATTTTTGGCCTCGAATTTCACCTCGCTATTGTGCGGGGAGCCTTTCCCCTCCCACTCTCCACCCATTGACCCCTTCTCTCTGCCCCTGGGGAGCCTTCCTCCGCCCTCCGGAAGCCTTTCCCCGCCTTCAGCGGGCAGAGTCTCCCAAATGCAGTCCTGGAGGGCCAAACACCATTCAGGTTCCATGCTGCCTCTAATAAAGATGCCTGTGCTGCATATCTATGCACCACCCCCACGGTATGCAGATATATCTCATGCATATTCATGAGGGACAGCATGAAAACCCGAACAGTGTTGGCACACCAGGACTGGAGTTGGGAACCTCTGCCGTAAAGCAACAGTCAACAGGGGCAGACACACCCACACCCACAGGCTCCATTAGCTAATGCCTCCTGGAGAGGCAGGACATTGGGCCCTGCGTGCATTTCCCAATACTAGCACTTGCATACCTTAGCAATGCCACCCTACACCTGGGAATACGGTACACAGCTATCAAACGTTTGCTATGATTACTGACAGATAGCAATTCCTACGTTAAGCACAGTTTGCTGATTGAGCTCCATCATAGCAACCTTTCTGATGTCTGTGGAGTGTGCTTCAGGTCTGGTCTCTGACAGTGTTTACCACCCTGGGGAGTGACCCCCAACAGTATTGCGTACCATATCCATGCCTGCACTGTGCCCAGGACTGGTGTGGTGGCCAGGGCTGCTAAACACCTCTATAGTAGCACAATGCTGGCATAGGTGTGGGAGTGTGTGTCTGTTTATCCAGTGTGTGGTGGCTGCAAACACCCTCCACAGCCCACACTGCCAGCACTGTTGCCAGTATTGGCCTGCCAATCTGTATAATGAGGAGCAAGGTACCATGGGTATAGCTCGGACAGGGTGGCCTGGCCAGGATGCATCTGCACAGGGCATAGGGCACTGGCTGGAATATTGTAGTGCCCGGCCACCACCTGCACAGACAGGGTGGCCACAGCATGTTCTGCTGGGAGATCACTCTCACCCTGACTGAGCAGTGACCACGGCATGGCTAGGCTCCCCCATAGTGCTATGTATTATTTCTTTCATGTGATATTTATGGGTTCCCTTTTGGGGCACAGTCACTGATTTATTTGCTTGGTGTGTATGCTAACATCCCAGTTCTGGGTGCATGCATTTCAACCAGGAACATGCACTATGGACTAGTTAGCAGACTGTCTGCAGCTGGTATGTGTCTTGATGGAACGCCTTGCAGGATGAAGTGGCTGAGGGCTTGGTGCAGGCGAATGTCAGATAGTGGTGGGGTGCAGCTTAGCATATCCAGGCCTAATGTCTATCTGCTATTGTGTGATGGATGTGTACAGAGCTGTATTGACTGCCCTGTAGGGTGTCTGTTCCCCAGCAGGACTGGGGTTGATGGTCCTCTCTACTGCCACCATTGCAGGAAGGTAGAATGTAGACCTGTTGGTAGGAGACCCTGTTTACCACTCTCAGCCCTGGAGAAGGAGGGTGGTGGTACATAATCCTCCTAGGGGTCCATAAGAGCTAAACCTGATTGAGACATACAGATATATCCAAGGTGTGTCTGCAGAAACTACCCACTCACACATTAGCACTGCTGGAGACCTGCAGCATGGCCTATCTCTGCTGTGGACCTGGTGCTGGGCGCCCCACCTCACCCTCAGGGTGAGTGCAGTACCTGCACAATGTGACTGTGTGTAGCTACTCTGTGCCAGTACCACACACTGTCTGTTTCCCTACCAGGCCGAGGTGCTGTGGGGGTGCATGCCCCATCTTGTGATCATCTGTAGACTGCTGATTTGCATGTGCAGTGCATTATGGGTATGGATGGGTTAACCCTATCCTGGTGACCACAGCAGACTGTTTGTGTGGTGATGTGCAGTCCTTCTGCAGCCAGCCAGGGGTTTGCTAGCAGCTATGGAGCTATAGCCTACTGTTTACTTCACTACTTGTGGAGCTAGAGGTCATGGGTTCAAACCCACAGTAGGGGTTATTTGATAGGGCTGTCCAAAGCATTGTCTTTTTAATGTACATTAGTGCTGCCAGCAAAACACCCTCAGGGTACTGTAACCATAAGGGGCACCCTATAAAGTGCCTTCTGAGGCACCTTATGGTTACAGTTCGTATAAGGTGCTTTAGAAGGTATCCTATGGAGCGCCTTATAGGGTGCCATGGCGGATTGTGCACTTTATAATGTGCCCTATGGAGTGCCTTATAGGGTGCCTTATGCGGCACCTTAGGTTATGGCACATGAGGGTGTGTTTGCTGGCAGCAATTAATAAAATACAAATAAAGTGCCACAGGAAACAATACTTACATGTCCAAGCTGATGCCTCAGTCAGCCTTATGTATTAAGCACACTGGGGATTGAACTCATGACTCCTGTATTATCAGTCAGTGCCTTATCCATTGTGCTACACTGCTGTTCCTCCTTGCATGTCAGCGCACCTACTTAAGATTTTCATGCGTTTAAATGCACAGTGCTGCCATCAAAAACAGTGCTATGACCTTGCTGTGCCTCATAGGGCACCCTATATGGCGCCCTATACGCCACCCTTTCAGCAACATTGTAGGGTGCCGTGGCGGACAGTGCACTTTAAAATGTGCCCTCTGGGGTACCTTATGGGGTGCCTTATGCAGCACCTTATGTTACAGTGCTTTGAGAGTGCGTTTGCTAGCAGCAGTAATTAAAATACAATTAAAAATGCCTCATAATGCATTATTACACATAAATGGTAGTGCCTCAGCCAGCCTTTTTCATTGGGCACAGTGGGGGATTGAGCCCATGACCCCTGCACCATCTGTCATTGTACTGCAGCCCTGTTTCTCTGTTTGCACATCAGCGTGCCTGCTTATGCTTCCCGCACGCGTTACTCGTGCGCTAATGTGTGCGGCGCACAAGAGCGCACACGCTAATCCCGTTTTGCTATTTTTGACCGGACCGCCCACTCCTTACATGGCATCCTACAGACTAACGCGGCGCGCACGTTAAGAAACTTTAGTAAACATACCCCTGAATATACCTAAATGTAACTTGCCTTGAATTACTTAATTTAAATAAGGATGATGAACTACAAAATATGATTTGAGTTCTGGTAAACTGTGCCAAAAATGTTTAAGTTCATATTGCAAAAATTAAGTCTGGGCTAGTTCACCCCCTACCTCAAATGCATAATTTATTGCATTCTTTAAGATTGTTTGCCAAATAAAATATTTTGGAATTACATAGTCTTGTCAGTGAGCCTGGAAATGAGACAAGAATGATGATGAATAATTTCTAGCCTTTAGATTAATGTACTCTTTTAAATAGGTTACAAACTGATGAGCATTTGAATGGACTGGCCTCTTTCCTTAGTTTAAAACTAGGACTTTTACACGGGCAGCTAAGTGCTGACATAGCTGGAAACTCTCTGGATCTGACTTGCAGCCTCTGAGTCTCTCAGATATCTGAGTTTTAGCCTTGTGATTGAGTTTCTTTAAGCTAGTGAAAGTTCATCTGCAAGCCACAATCTCAGTTAGCTAAAAACACTGAGAGCTGTAATCATTAAGAGCTAGAACTACTGAGTCATGGGACTAGCAGGATTGGAATCCATGGTGATGGAATACTCTTCCAACAAGGAAGATATTCCAGGATTTTGAGGTTTGAGGGGAGTGATGGCCAAGGCAGAGTAGAGCCCAGTAGCAGAGAGGTACTGGTCCTAGATAGAATGGGCCCAGTGGTTGAGAGGTGATAATGCCTGGCAAAGCAGGGTCAGTCACTGAAGTGGCTGAGAATCAGCAGAGGTGATGGACCCCAGAAGTGCAGACCAACCACTGAGTTGCACAAGAGGCAACACTCCCCAAAGAGTGGAACGCTTTTTCATAGATGTGAGGCTTTTGGACCTGACAGCAGAATAACAGACAGGCCAGGCCAGGCAAAACAGATCCTCCTATGATTTGCAGGATCCACCAATCCATGAATGAGATTTGTGGTGTAGTGATAAGGAAAAGGGAGAAAAAGGAAAGGTGGGGAAGACAAGAATATTTTTCTATCTAGTTGGTAATATTGTGTTATAGATGGCTATAGGATACACTGTGAAAATAAAAAGGAGATTATTTTTGTTCTTTGAATAACTATGCTTTACAAGGATTAATTCCACAACTTCTTAAATGCAGTTTGTACTTTTCATGAACCTATAGTAGAATAAATCAATAAAACTTGTAAATACTGACAACCAGCCTTGTTCACAAATCACACCTGCATTGTTTTGTTTTTCTGAGGAGAGGGAGGAATAGAAATCTCACTGATTAGCATCCTTCCTCAGTTGAAGGCAGCAGATACCACATATTCAGGGACTGATGGCACCTGCATGAGGGGGACTCCTGCCAGGTCACACTCAGACCCAGGGATGCCCCAGCAAAGTGGCTTGGCACTGGAATATTACATACATTTTTGGAGGTAATATTGGTATGATGATAACTTCAATTTCTTTTTAAATAAATATGAATAGGACTGGAATATTGGTGAAAAAGTTAAGCATGTTGTAATACTAAAACATTGGTGCTCAGGAGAGGAGGTTAAAACATCTCAGGAACTATTTGTCGATAGTGGCCTGAAGTTGTAGAATCAGCTGATATGAGCAGTCTTTACATGACTTCCAGATATAAAAACCTTCATTTCTTTCTCTATAACATTAACATCTAGGCAACAGCAGAATGGGAGAGTGTCGGCAGTGGAGGATCACATTTCTGTGACAACGGCAACAACACTAAACTGAAACTGCGCAGAGGAAAGGCCTGGCAATCTACTTCTGTATCTTGCCATGAAAACTCAATTGATAATCACAACAAACCAAATTGCACTATAGTACTGGAAGATGAGACCCCCACGTTGGAAGTCACTCAACTAACTACTGGGGAGGAGCTGAAGACTTTTCAGAGTAAAGCCAGCATTTATGATGTGGTTGGATCAAAGCCCTCAGGACGTCTGACTACTGATGTAGCTGTGCATGAAATAAGAAGCTGTAAAGATGTCTTACATATTGGGACATGGAACATATGAAGCATGAACCATGAAGCATAGTTAACTAATTGTTAATTGTTAAATGTTACCTGTAATACCCAAGTTACAATTTGTTATATGTAAAAACAGCTTGTACTGTTTATTGTTCTATGGGAACCGCTTCTGATCAATGGAAGAAGCGGTATATAAAAAAATCTGTTAATTAAATTAAATTAAAATTAAATGAACCAAGGGGAGTTGGAAGTGGTCAAGAATGAAATGGAATGTCTACACCTTGATCTGTTAGGTGTCAGCGAACTAAAATGGACTGGCATCTGGCACTTTGCATCAGATGATCACATGGTCTACTATTCTAAAAATGAAAGACAAAGAAGAAATGGTGTTGCATTTATAATAAAAAAGAAACTTGCAAGAACTGTAATGAAATACAATGCAGTCAGTGAACGCTTAATCTCTATTCATCTATGAGGAATGCCTATCAACATAACTATAATTCAAGTATATGCCCCAATAACAGCTGTAGAAGAGGATGAAATTGATGAGTTCTATAAACAAGTACATGCTGAAATTGATAGAACATGCAAACAGGATATCCTGATAATCATGGGTGACTGGAACGCAAAGGTTGGCAACAAAGAAGAAGGCAAAATGGTTGGAAAATATGGACTTGGGAACAGAAAATTGAAGCTGGAGAAAGATATAGAATTCTGCAAGATCTATTCATCTCAAACTCCTTCTTCCACCAACACAAACAGTGACTGTGCACATGGACTTCACCCAATGGATTGTACAAAAATCAAATTGATGACATGTGTGGAAGTCAATCATGGAAAAGCTCTATAACATCAATCAACAAAGACAAAACCTGGAGCTGACTGCGGTACAGATCACGAACTGCTAGTATGCAAACTCAAGCTAAAGTTTAAAAAGAACAAGCCACTCATGAATGTAGCAAAATGTGACCTTGAGAATATACCACTGGAATTTAAAGACTGCCTGCAAAATTGCTTTGCTGCTTTAGATACAAATGAAAGAGCTCCAGAAGAGTTATGGAATGACATCAAGAAGGTTGTGTTGGAAGAAAGCTAGATGTCTCTACAAAAGCTGAAAAAGCAAAAATGGCCAAAATGGATGACAGAAGAAACTCTGAAAATTGCCCAGAAATGCAGAGAAGCCAAAGCCAGAGGAGAAAGAGAGGCAATTGCAGAACTCAACAGAGATTTCCAATGTGCAGCAAGACAAGACATGGAAAAATACTACAATGATGCATGCAAGGAAATAATAGCAGAAATTATTAGAGGAAGAACAAAATCGGCTTTCCTAAAGCTACGAGTGTAAAGAAAAAAATCCCAACCTCAAACTGGAATGTTATAAGATGCTCACAGTTCTATGTTGAATGATGCTGAGAAGATAAATAAAATGTGGAAAGAATATACACAGTTTATATATGATAAAGATCAAGTGGACCAACAGCCATTTCAACCTGTACCTTATGATCCAGAACCACTGGTGATTAAAGAAGCAGTTGAAGCAGCATTGAAAGCCTTATCAAAGAACAAAGCACCAGGTATTGATGGCATTCCCATAGAAGTATTGCAGCAATCTGATGCAGCTGTTACCATACTTACAAGGCTCTGCCAGGAAATTTGAAAGACAACATCATGGCCAACTGACAGGAAAAGATCTGTGTTTATACCAATACTAAAGAAAGGTGATCCAACTGACTGTGGAAATTATCGCACAATCACTGTGATCCCACATGCCAGCAAGATTCTACTGAAGATTATTCAACAGAGACTACAACCATACCTGGAACAAGAACTGCCTGAAGTGCAAGCAGGGTTCAGGAAAGGGCAAGGAACGAGAGACATCATAGCAGATGTGAAATGGATCGTTGAAAAGACTAAAGAATACCAAAAGGATATCTATTTGTGCTTTATTGACTACAGCAAGGCTTTTGTGTAAACCATGAGAAACTCTGGGCCACATTAAGAAGAATGGGTATACCAGAACACCTGATTGTTCTCTTACACAATCTGTACATTGATCAAGACGCAACAGTTCGAACAGAACAAGGAGAAACAGAATGGTTTAAAATCAGCAAAAGTGTACAACAAGGTTGAATATTTTCCCCCCTACCTGTTTAATTTATATGTATAACAGATTATCATAGAAGCAGGACTGTATGAAGACAATCGAGGTGTGAAGATTGGTGGAAGACATATCAACAACCTTCGCTATGCTGATGATACCACATTACTGGCTGAAAGTGAAGATGATCTGAAACATTTGCTTCTCACGATCAAGGAACATAGTCTTAAAATGGGCCTGCACCTTAATGTAAAGAAGACAAAGATCATGACAACTGGCAAAATCAATAAGTTCATTGTTGATGGAGAAGAAATTGACAACTATAACCTAATTGGATCAGCTATCAATAAAGAAGCAACAAGCAGTCAAGTAATCCGACGATGCATTGCTCTTGGCAGAATGGCTATGAAGGACCTAGACAAGATTTTGAAGAGCAGAGATGTCTCTCGCTATACAAAGATTCAACTCATTCAAGTCATGGTATTTTCAATAACATCATATGGATACGAAAGTTGGACAGTGAAAAAGATAGACAGGAAGAAAATTGATGTGTTTGAATCATGGTGCTGGTGGCGAATACTGTGTATACCATGGACTGCCCGAAGAACAAACCAGTCAGTACTAGAGGAGATTAAACCTAAGCTTTTTTTAGAAGCTCAGATGACAAGACTTCGACTTTCATACTTTGGACACATCATGTGAAGAGAGAGATCATTAGAGAAAGACATAATGGTTATTAAGATAGAAGGTTAATGCAAAAAAGGAAGGCCAGCAATGAGATGGATCGGTACAGTAACAGCAGCTACGGGTGCCAGTCTGTCAAGGCCGCCTGACTGAAGAACGAAAACATTTTAGGACAACTATCCAGAGGGTCGCCATGAGTTGACACTGACTCAACGGCACTTAACAACAACAACATTAACAAAATTTGCCCCTTCCTTTATGAACATGCTACTAAAATACTTATCCCCTCTTTAATCACCTCTCACTTCGACTATTGCAACTTCCTTCTTGCTGGTCTCCTTCTGAGTCATCTTTTTCCCCTCCAGTCTGTTCAAAGCTCTGTTGTGTGGCTAATCTTCCACCATCTCAATATATTTATATAACCCCTCTTCTTAAATCACCTCACTGGCTTCCCTCCCGTTTCCATATCCAAAACAAACTTCTCCTTCTGACCTATAAATGCATTCATTCTGCTGCTCCTCATTACCTTTCCTTTCTCCCTACACCCCTCATCATGAACTCCGCTCTTCCTCTGGCTTGCTTCTCTCTATGCCCTTCACTTCTACTGCCAACTCAAGACTTCACTCCTTTCACCTTGCTGCTCCTCATGCCTGGAACAAACTACCTGTATCTTTACATCACGTTTCATCTCTCCCCCTTTTGAAATCCATGCTAAAGGCTCACTTCTTTCAGACTGCTTTTGGATCTTAATCCTTTGTTTTCCTTCTGTCTCCTTACCCTTCCCTATTGTACAAAAGATGAGAGAAAGTGTACTGTTTGTCTTGATTAGATTGTAAGCTCTGATGAGCAGGGAGCATCTTTTATATATGTCTGTTCAGCGCTGCATACACTTTGGGGTATGTTTACTAAACTGCGGTAATGCCATTCACGTTAGGATCTGCGGTAGAGGCAGAAATACCCAAATAAGGACATGGGCGGTACATCGTTACCAATAACGCGCATTACAAGGCGCCATAAATTAACGAGCGTTACATGATAGGGAGCCGTCGCACGTTACCGCGCGTTAATCTTAAGAAGGCGCGCAGACATACAAACACAGAAACAGAGCTGTAGCACAATGGTTACTACACTGACTGATGGTACAGGGGTCACGGGTTCAAATTCCCAGTGTGCCTAATGAATAAGGCTGGCTGAGGCATTATGTTTAAGTATTGGGTTGTGAGGAATTTTAGTTTTACTTTAATTAGTGCTGTCAGCAAACACACCCTCACAGTGGTGTAACCTAAGGTGCCGCATAAGGCACCCTAGAAGGCACTCCATAGGGTACATTATAAAGTGCACTGTCTGCCAAGGCACCCTATAATGTCCCCTATAGGACACCTTATAAGGCACCCTAAGGTGACAGTACTCTGAGGGTGTTTCTGCTGGCAGCACTAATGTACATTAAAAATAGATAATTCCTCAGATAGCCCTATCAATGAACCCCACTGTGGGTTTTGAACCCATGACTTCTAGCTCCATGGGTAGTGAAGTAACCAGTGGGCTATAGCTGCTAACAAACCCCTGGCTGCCTATGGGAGGACTGCACGGCACCACACAAACATTCTGCTGTGGTTACCAGGATAGGGTCAACCCACCCGTACCCAGGATGCACAGCACATGCAAATCAGCAGTCTACAGATGATCACAAGATGCACCCCACAGCACCTCAGCCTGGTAGGGGGTGCCGACGGTGTGTGTTAGTGGCACAGAGTAGCTACAGACCATCACAGTGTGCGGGTCCTGTGCTCACCCTGAGGGTGAAGTGGGGTGTCCAGCACCATTTTCGCAGCACCTGGCTTTGCTGAGATAGGTTATGCTGCAGGTCCCCATCAGTGTCAATGTGTGATAGGTAGTCCTTGCAAACACCCCTAGGATATGCCTGTGTCCATCTGTATTTCACATCTAGCCCTTGTGGACTATGATGCACCCAGAAATGTGCATACCCTGTGTGGGTGCCATGGTCACATGATTTAAGTGAAGGGGGGTGTTTGGACCCACAGGCAGATTACGTACCACCACCCAACCCACCCTCTGTGGCTCAGGGTGGGGGACAGGATCTCCCACCAACAGATCCATATTCTACCCCCCTGCAATGGTGACAGTAGAGGGGACCATCAACCCCAGTCCTGCTGGGGACTAGACACCCTACAGGGCAGTCAATGCAGATCTGTACGCATCCATAAATAAGGCAATGGCAGACAGACAGTAGGCCTGGAAATGCACAGCTGCCCCCACCACCATCTGACATTCTCCAGCAGCAAGCACAGTGAGTCACCAGCCACTGCACCCTGCAAGGTGTTCCAGCCACACACATACAAACTGCAGACAGTCTGCTAGCTAGACCATAGTGCATGTCCCTGGAGGAGATGTGAGCACTCCCACCAAGCAGATAAGTCAGTGATTGGGCCCCAGAAAACAGAACCCATATATATCACTTAGACGAAACACTGTAGAGCACTATGGGGGAACCCAGCCATGCCGTGGTCACTGCACAGTCAGGGTGAGAGTGACCTCCCAGCAGGACATGCTGTGGCCACCGTGTCCGTGCAGGTGGTGGCCGGGCACTACAATGTCCCAGCCATTGCCCTATGCCCTGTGCAGATGCATCTAGGCCAGGCCACCCTGCCCAGGCTATACCCACAGTACTGTGCTCCTCATTATGCACATTGGCAGGCTAACACTGGCACCAGTGCAAGCAGTGTGGGCTGAGGAAGGTGTTAGCAGCCACCACACACTGGATAGACAGACACACACTCCCACACCTATGCCAGCATTGTGCAACTATAGAGGCTTTTGGCAGCCCTAGCCACCGCACCAGTCCTGGGCACAGTGCAGTCATGGCTATGGTATGCAGTACTGTTGGGGTCACTCCCCAGGGTTGTGGACACTGTCAGATACCAGACCTGACACACACTCCACAGACACCAAAGAGGGTGGTATGATACAGCTCACTGAGCAGATTGTGCTAAACTTCGGAATTGCTATGTGCCAGTAATCATAGCAACCTTTTGATATCTGTGTACCGTATTCCCGGGTTTAGGGTGGCATTGCTAAGGTATGCAAGTGCTAGTATTGGGAGATGTATGCAGGGCCCAACATCCTACCTGTCCAGGAGGCTGTGGATAATGGGGCCTGTGGGTGCAGATGTTTCTGCCTCTGTTGGCCGCTGCTCTAGGGCAGGGGTTCCCAACTCCGGTCCTGCTGGGCCAAACACTGTTTGGGTTTTCATGCTGTCCCTAATGAATACAAACTATTACTAACAATTATCATAGCACCCCTTCCCAAAAAACATCAAGCATTAATTCACTTCTTTTTGTCGGATGGAACCAGGGGAGGTTAGAACAGTTCCCTAACCACACCAGATGGCAACATCCATTTTATTCAAACATATGCTGCTTAACAGCCGAAAAACTTAGCTTATTCTTTAGTGGAGAACTTGTTCAAAATTGCAGCAAAACACGGTCCTCTGAAAATAAGGCACGACGTGCACGTTTCGGAAATGGTTCCTGTATCAAGTGCAGTGCGCTTCAGTATGTGTTAACCGCCAAAAAACGCCGAGCTTTTCACCCGGTCCAGTTTCTCAGAAGAGGCCTCACATTGGCTACTCACGCCATCAATCGCAGCTGTGCTCCAATCAGACAGCAGGGGAAACCCCACAGATCAGGGGAACCCTACCGTGTCATGGATGAGGTATTCAATTAAGGCTAGCCCAATCGATTTCTTTATTTAGGCCAAGAGGGGACATGGTATTTAATCGAAAAATCCAAGATTGTTCACACCGTTGCAACTGGGAAATGCGATCACCCCCCCCCCCCCCCCCCGAGGGTTCAGGGGGACATGATCAATAACCATCCAAGTCAAGTGAGAAAACTCATGATGGTATCGCAAACAATGATCCACTATGGGAGCAGAAGACACCTGATTTCGAAGGCGCGAGGCATGCTCAGACAACCGAGTCCTCACAATACGAGAAGTTTGTCCAACATAGATCAGAGGGCATGGACATTGTAACAGGTATACTACAAAAGATGATGTGCAATCAGTATTCCATTTTCGATAGAAGAGTCGTCCTGTCCTAGGATGGAGCCAGTCATGTCCTTGCTGTGTGGTAGCACAATATACACAATCCCCACAACTAGTATGTCCGACTACCTGTACAGGAGGTGGAGTCGGCCGATCCACTGGAAGAGTAGATCTAACCAGCAAATCCCTAAGATTAGCACCCCGAGTGTAAGCTATACGCAGAGGCTTATTAAAGCAGGGATGTACACTCAAAATATGCCAATGTTTTCTCAATAATCGGACAATGTCGGGGCTCAACATAGAATATGGCAAGATCCCCACCACCACCTCAATAGGCTCATTCAAGCGCCCACCTCAAAATGCCTCTTCCATCAACCATTCTCGATGTACATGTAAGGCTCTCAAATATGCCGTACACTTTGGATGGATAGCCCCGCTGTGCTAGACGGCAACACAACTCTTTAGCATGATATCGAAAATCCATCTTGGTTGAACACAAGCGACGAAGGCGTAGGAATTGTCCAAAAGGGAGGCCCTGATGTAGAGGACCAGGGTGAAAACTACTATAGTGCAATAGGCTATTCTGCTAGACACTTCTACGAAAAAGAGTCGTTCGGAACCCCTCGCCCTGCTTAATAATGGACATATCAAGAAATTCAATTTGACATTCAGCAATTTGTGCAGTAAAAGTTAAATTTGACTTACAGCCATTCAGCCACAGGAGGAATTCATCCAAAATGACACGATCCCCATCTCCACTCTAGAAAGACATCGTCCAGAAATCGCTTCCAAAACACAATATACTAAAAATAGTGAGAGGTATACAGCATGTGTTCTTCAAAATGCCCCATATAAATGTCCCTAATGAATATGCATGTGTTCTTCAAAATGCCCCATATAAATGTCCCTAATGAATATGCATGAGATACATCTGCATACCATGGGGGCGGTGCATAGAAATGCAGCACAGCCACATTTATTAGAGGCAGCATGGAACCTGAATGGTGTTTGGACCTCCAGGACTGCATTTGGGACTCTGCTCTAGGTAATGTGCAAGTTTATGGTGTCTGTGCTCTGTAGGGTAAAATGTAGGTGTTTTAGGCATGTCTATGTCATCTGCACTAAAGGTTCTGTCTGTATTAGCACATTTTAGTAGTGGGTAAAACATGAGGGCTGGGTTGGTAGGAACCACAGCTGGGACTTGAACCTGTGACCTTCTTCTCCTGAGCACACTGGCTGTGTGTACTGCACCACACTGTTGCCACAGGGATAAATTATTCCCTGGAGATACCATGACTGTTTGTCAGATGGAGCCTGTCTGTTGCAGTGCACGGCACCCACCTAAATGGGGCTAGGCCATGGTCTGCTGCGGCCAGATGCCGCTGCCCCCTCCGCCACCAACACCCCTCCGCCACCATGTTGTCATGCCCTTCTGCTGGTGGTGCTGGTGGTGCGCAGTCTCAGGCCATCCAGTGTGCGGGTAGGCGGCTGCCTATGGTGCGGGTTCTGGGGTAGGGGTGCCTACATTTACATCCACGCTTTCCCCCAGCACCGCCTGCCACTGTTCTGTGCCCTTGGGGGTAGCTGCTGGGTACTATCCCCTGTGACGCTGTGGGAAACACAGTCGTGACCATGTTGGGCCTTCATCTGGCTGCTCTGGCTGCTCTGCTGTTTCAGCAATCATATGGGCCACCTAGGCATCACCCTAGTCCGCAATGTGGCCCAGCTGCACCACAGCATGTGCCGCCTGCGGCCCTCTGTATCCCCTTTTCCGGCATCTGTCCAGTTGCCCGTTCCGATATGCCCACCCTGCTGTTGCGGGACATGTGCACGCCATAGGACACCTATCCAATAACAAGGGAAAGCCTATTTCACTGTGGGATCATTCACCTTGTCGGGGGACAGAGCATAGACCCTTCCACGCTTAATATCTTTTTTGGGGAGCTTTCTCGGTAGTGTTTTTTGCTGTTTCCCAATATTATCACTATTGGCCAGCTTGGTTAGGTTTTTTCCAGTTTGTTGAGGTCATTTTCAATGTTTATGTGCCCTTTTGTTCTGTGCACATGTATCACACTTATCACTCTTTGTTGGTTTCCCTGCCTATGCTGTACATTGCTGACACTTAAATGGTTTCTCTCCCCTGCAAATGTGCATCTAACGGCAGGTTTTCAATCGCGTTAGGATTCAGCACTTCAGATCAGCGCGTTAGTGTGAATGGAGCCTCTCCCTGCCCACACGCTGCCCATTGACCCCCTTCTCTCTACCCTCTCTCCACCTTCTGCGGCGTTAACATTACTTGACGATCGATAACGTTACATAACGCGCGTTATGTAACGTTACCGCAGTTAAGTAAACATACCCCTTTGTAATGCTATATAAATAATTTGTAGTAGTAGTAGTATTGGGCAGGTAAATGTTAGGGGGTGACTTTATGATGACGTGCAGAAAAATTTGAAAGTTTTCTGTACTTGTTCTGTTGATATAGATTTTTCAAAGCTGCATCTTGATGTGCCAAAGCAATATGAAGTCCATGTCCCTCTATTCATTAGTGATTGTAGACATGCCCCGCCTGAGCCTCTAGACAGTTAGTTGGATGAACTACAGGCTCTGTTAAAGAGTAAAGAGAAAGCTTTGTAGGATGTTGCAAGCATTCTTCCTCAGGAATAACTGGCAGATTACTCCCCTGACACACTGGTGCCACGGGGACGGTATTAAGAAATGTCTGCAACTCTACTACAATATTAGTTAATACAAGAGATTGAGGGTATTTCATAAATTGAGAGCAACCTCCCCCAACCTCTTTCTAGACAGGAGGAATCTGATCACTGTGTGATCCTAGCTTCCAAATTCTTCAAGAATGGCAAAGATCTGAGAGGGTAGATAATTGGCCAGCTCCTGAACTTGATGTGGTAATATCTCTGACCCTTTCCAAACCCTAAGGCTACTCTCCAAGGTTGTTTGGATATTTTGAAGGCCGTATATAGTAGAACAAATGGCAAATCAAAATCCTTTATCTCCTTCAAGACTATTGTGCAGAGATCTGCGGTGACAATCTTTCAACAAGTAGCCCAACTCGAATGTGTCCTGCTTAAAGCTATGAGGAAAGTTGCTCAGAAAATGAAGAGGGCTTGAAGTGAATAAATTGCCAGAGAAGCCTTATACTCAGAAGTAACTGTGATTAAAATACAAAATGAAAGACCATTCTTAATTTCCTATGGTAAAGAGGGACCAGGGAAGAAGACCAATAGTGAATGAAGATTATCTTTGTCCTCACAGCAGAAAGAGACTGAACCCTAGACTGGAAGGGAAGGTCACACCAGATTTTAAGACCCTCCAGGGTCCGACTAGAGGTGATAGCTCATCAGAAAGAAGGAAGAAGGGAGAAGGGGAAGGCACCATGAATCCATGATTTGGAGTTATGATGATCCATTTTGCAGACTAGACATGATTCCCAAAGGGAGAAGATCTCCCACATACGGAGTGAGAAGCAGTGGAGGCCAAATAACCCAGAACTAATATGCCCTCATCAAAGAAAAAAAATTGCAATTTGATGTGTTACAGGTGTGGGAGGCGAGGGCATCACAGAAAAGAATTTAGGTACCCTGTGCTATATAGAGATGGGTATAAACCTCCTCAAACCCTGAAAGCGATGTGAGATCTATAGAGAGAGGAGAACCTTAGAATTATGTATGTTGGTATTGCAGCTTCTGAACGAGTTTGATTGTGAAGAAGCTCCTATTCCAGAGGGGCTACTGTGACCCAAAACCATTGTTCCTATCTGAATGGTAGGTATAACCACCCAGATCCTATTGGATAGTGGATCCAAAGCTTCCCAGGTATACCAGAGCTTCTTTGATGATAATTTGTTACACATCCCCCTCCAACCAGCAGTTTACTGTGGAAACCTATAATCTGGATACCTGGATGCTAGTATGTCCTGATTCTCAGCTTTCAACCCAAACACTGTAGTTATTGTACAAAAATTTACACATCTGAATGACTGGGCAAGCATACCAGAAAACAATAAAAATAAATAACTGGCATCCCCCCCCCCCAACTGTTATACTGCTACAGGCATATTTTGAAGAGAGGAAATACAGAAATGAGGAATTATACTAGGTTAGGCAGACAAGGCAAAAAAGTAAAAATCCCATTAAAATATCTATAGGAGGTATCAAGAAGTTAAGGAACTGTTTAACTATAGAGGCCACCCACATACAAAACAGTCATTTACTGAGATCCCAGCAGAAGATCCATTACCAGCAGTGCAGAGTGGTATAGTCCCACTGGATGGGAGGAAGGGGCATCCAGAGGGAGTTTGTTAAGCTGAAAAATGTGTTCAATCATCCTATTCAGGTGGAGGCCTATTCACAACTGGATGTCCAACCCCTTGTGCAGCCGGGCAGAATCAGGGTGTATAGCAGTAGATTTGATTCTATTCTTGCAGGGAATCAGAATCAGGTCTACAGGTCTGGACGTGCAGGCCAGCCCCAATTCTGATTGACCGCATGCCCAGCTGCATACCTGGCTAACTCAACCTGGCTCCATAATGGAGCCGCGGTGGCATGGTGTCCCGGCAGGGCGTACATCCCCACTATTCCTGGCTCGGAATAGACCCCATAACCTCCAGGATTTGGCTTGACTATAGTAAGCACAATAGAGGCTGTGCAGAATGGAACCAAAAAGGAAGTAAGTTCAGACAATTGACTCTAATATTTTCCATTTTGGGGCTCCCTAATTCTCCCATCTTGAAAGGCTTGATTGGAGCAAAAGTTGTAAGATGTAGCATGCGTAAAGTATGCCGAACATCACATATGCTTTACAGATGATACCTCATTCGGGAAAAGGTCATGAAGGATAGCTCTAAGTGATTGGCTGATCTGAAGAACTCATGCAGACAAGGATTTTCTCAGAATACCACAATCAATATGTGGGATTATGTGATTTTGTGTAGATTATCGCACCCTGAATTCCAGGGTCACACCTGATTAGTACACTACATTCTACATCAACTATGCTCTTGGTTCTCTGATTGGAAGTTAATGTTTTTTTTATCTTGGACCTTCATGCTAAGTATTAGCAAATATTGATGAGTAAGGATGACAAGGAAAAATTTCCATGAATGTGTTCCTCATGGCTTTATCAGTTTAAACTCCGTGGAATCTCAGTGGCTCCTGCCACCTTACAAAAGTTAATAGAAAGGACGGTGGGGATATAAATATGCTAGAGGCAGCAAAGAGGAATCAACCTAAGCTGGAGCAAGGCTAGCAACAGAGAGGCAATAGCCCCAGAGGGAAGATGGTCCCATGGCTGAGAAGCCGCAGAGTTGATGGTCCCTGGGAAGGGTGGAGCTAGATACCGAGCTTGTTCTTTGGGACCTGATAATCGAGCAACAGAAATGGGTGAAGTGCAAGAAGCAAGAAAAAAGGAATAAATAAGTAACTAAATAAATAAATAAGTGAATATGCAAATAATAAATAAATGTTTTAATAAGAGTACAATTGTTGCAAGCAAGTAAATAAACTTTTATTCATAATACAAAAAATGTTGAAACATCTGAAATAAAAACTTAACATGCCCATGTTCTAGTGACAGCCTGCCTTAGGGATATATACAATTCTCTGAAAACATGACATTTTTATAAAACAGAGAAGAAATATATCAAATATGTTTATTGCAAATATATAATTAGAAAACATATATTCTAAAACATTCAAACATTAATAAGTGCCTCCAAAAACAGAGAAATAAGCATGCAATGAAAGTGCCTCTCTCTCCTTTCTCTCCCACATGCCTAGTATCAGCAAAAAACTTTAAATTAAATTAAATCAGAAAATAACTCAGCATAAAAGGAAAACCAGGGTCAGTATTCTTTGAGCAATAAATTGTTTCTAGAGACTTTTACACAGAGGCCTTCTTGATAAGGGGAAAGAGACCTGTGAAATTGTTTTAAATAGGTATTAAAGCCAAGAGACAGATCAAAGGACCATTTTGAAAGACTCCCTCTATCAAAGCAAGGGCTGTGTGAATCACCCAGGAAGTTGGTCACAGATTACCTTAGAAGCACAGGTCTGGGACCAGTGTAGCAAGCCAGCCTTTGCTAAGTGTTAGTTCTCTCCCCCCACCCTGACTCCTTCCCACCCCAGGCATAATCCTAGCTTTATAGGGTGTTACATCTATTAAAGGAGGTGTGGTATTCATATTCCCTTCTAGGTTCAGCTGATTATCCTCACCAGGAATACATGTGTTAAGACCCTGAAATTAATTAATCTTGAGGTGAACAAAGTCCTTTAAACTTATTTGGTATACTGTAGTTGTGTTGGTACAAGTATCCCTAGCAACTAAAAACAATTTAAATTATTAAATAAAACTTTAAAGCTGAGATGCAGACAGCAGTCCAGCAATGAGATGGGGGTTATCCAATCTTTTGTACTGATCATCACATTTACAATTTTCTTGCAGTTAGTGAGAGGTCTTGCGTGTGCACTAGGTGCAAGGAGCTCTTTGCCCTCAGGGAATGAGTGCAATCTTTGGAGGTTAGAGTAGCAGACTTGGAAGACATAAGGAAGACGAGATCTACAGGGTTGCAGTATTGAAGCCCCACCTCCAGACTCACAGCATCTCAGCTACCATGGAAAAGAGAGGTCTTGTATAAGGACAGCATCACCTTGGTGAGGCAGGAAGTGATCCTGTAGCTAGTACCTGTCCACCAGGAACTGTAACATCCTCTTGCACTGAGGAGGTTTCTCCAGGGCCATGTGCCCATGAGGGAAATATTAGAACGGCCGTGATAGCGGATGATTCGATCATTACGTATGCAGATAGCTGGGTGACTGGTAGACATGAGGATCACCTAGTAACATGCCTACTTGGTGCGAAGGTAGTGGACCTCACGTACTACATAGACAATAGTGCTGGGGAGGAGTCTGCTGTCTTGGTGCATGTTGGTACCAATGACATAGTAAAATGTGGGAGGGAGGTTCTGGAGGCTAAATTTAGGCTTTTAGGTAGGAACTTGAAATCCAGAACTTCCAGGGTAGCATTCCCTGAAATCCTTCCCATGCCACGCACAAGGCCCAAAAATGCAGGTGGAGCTCCAGCGCCTCAATGTGTGGATGAGACGATGGTGCAGAGAAGAGGGTTTTGGATTTGATAGGAACTGAACTTTCTGGGGAAAGGAGGGGCTCTTCCGAAGGGATGGGTTCCACCTTAACCAGGATAGAGCCAGGCTGCATTAACATTTAAAAAGGAGATGGAGATAGGGCACATTTAAAAATAATAGGGGAAAGCTGACAGTCGCCCAAGAGTGCATGGTTCAGAAGAATGTATCCTTGAAGGATACTAACAAAACAGGGAAGTTAGGACATCCAGACCGAAAGGTTCCAATAAAGATAAGTTACCCAGGTGCTCTTAAGTACGGAGCTGAGAGATTCCAAATTACCCCTATCAACTGATAACCAGATTAATATGATCGAAATACAACCTCTAAAATGCCTGTATGCAAATGCTAGAAGTCTAAAAATTAAGATGGGAGAGTTAGAACACATAGCTCTAAATGAGAAGATCGATATGATTTATATTTCAGAGACCTGGGAAGGAAGACAACCAATGGGACACTGTGATACCTGGGTACAAACTATATCACAATGATCAAATTAGTAGAGGGGTTGTGCTCTATGTTAGAGAGGGCATTGAGTCACCTAGGATTAAAGTTTTGCAGGAAACAAAATACGCTGTAGAATCTCTATGGATAGAAATTCCATGTAAAAAGGAAAAGGCAATGACAATAGGGGTATACTACCAACCGCCTGACCAAAATGAATAGATGGATAATGAAATACTGAAAGAAATCAGGGAAGCTAACAAAAGTTACAACACAGTAATAATGGGTGATTTCAATTACCCAGGTATCGAATGGGTCAGTATCATAGCAGGACATACTAGAGAGATAAAGGGGGATGTTTACTAAAAACCGGAAATGTGCGCGCCGCAAAATAGCGCACGGAAACGCGGCACTGAAACGCTAATAAACGCGTTTAAATGCCCCACACACGTGCGTGTCACCCCCGCAAAGGTGTGCGGCACACTAACGGGCCCCATACAAGTGCGGGCCCGCAAATGTCCGATAGAGGCGTGGAACGGCTAAAGGAGGGCGGAGGAAGGCTCCGGAGGGGCGGAGGGACGGGGTCAATGGGTGGAGAGTGGGAGGGGAGAGGCTCCCCGCACAGTATCGGGCCCGAATTTGCATGTAAAAACTACCGCGAGGGAAACACTCGCGGTAGAAAGCATTTAAAGGGAAGAGAAACCATTTCCGTCAGCAATGTACAGGAAAACCGGGGAAACCAGCAAAACGTGAGCAGTGTGATACATGTGCACAGCACAAAAGTGCAAATAAAAATAGAAAATGACCACAACAGAACTATTAAAAATAGTAAGTCAGCTGGAGAACAGTTATAGTGATGGGCAAATACAGAAAACACACCCAGCAAAGCTCCAGAAAAAAGAAATGAATTTTGGAAGGGTTTACGGAGCGGAGACTCCTCCAAAAAACATTTCCTTTTGTGGAGCTTTCCTGGGAGTGTTTGCTATGGTTGCCCATTAATATCACTGGTCATTTCCGGGGTTTATGTGCACGTTTGTCACCAGACAGGGTGCATATGCCCACAGTAAATTTGCGTAGAGCAGGGTTTGTGACTCCATCCTGCCAGGCTTACTACCTCCAGGGGCTGCATTGTCTATGTGGCCATAGTGTGGTGCAGCAGACAGAGTCAATACCTCTAGGACCAGAGAGTCAGAGGTTCAAAGCCCAGCTGGGGCACTTGCCAGCCCAGTCCCTATATTTTACCCACCACTAAACACAGATAGCGCAGACACCCCTGTATTGCAGGGGACATAAGCATGGGGAAAACACCCATATTTTACCCAACAACGCACACACACCACAACAATGGGCATTACCCACAGCCAAGTACCCCAAATGCAGTCCCATACTGCCACATTCCAATCAGGTCACCTGCTTTTTATGGGAGAAGCTCATGCCAGCATGTTGGCGGACGAGTACATGTGGTGCAGGGGGCAGTGGCTGCTAGCGACAGAAGACAGAGGCCTAGCCATGTGCAGGCTGGCACAGTCCACAGCAACAGACAGGCCCTGCCGGATCCACAGTCATGGACTATCCAGGGAATTCAGCCAAGCTGTGGCTACACAGTGGTGCAGTGCACACAGACAATACATGCAAGAACAGAAGATCACAGGTTCAAAGACCAGCTGGGGCTACTGGCAATCCTGCCCACATATTTTCCGCACAAATAAACAGTGACAGTAAGGACACACCTTTCGTGACGAGGACATATGCAATGGTAATACATCTATCTTTTACCCCACTGAGCACAGACACCATGAACAGGGGCAGAACCTACAGCAGAATCCCCCAAATGCAGTCCTGGTGGGCCACACACCAGTCAGGTTCCATGCTGCCACTCATACAAATGCCTGTGCTGTATATCTATGCACCACCCCCACGGCATGTAGATGTAGCTCATGCATATTCATGAGGGACAGCAGGAAGACCCGAACAGTGTGATGCAAAACTGGGCTGGAGTGGGGAAGCGCTGCCGTAAAGCAGCAGCCAACAGGGGCAGACACACCCACACCCACACCCACAGGCCCCATTGGCCAATGTCTCCTGTAGAGGCAGAACATTGGACCCTGCGTGCATCTCCCAATACCAGCACCTGCATACCTTAGCAATGTCACCCTACACCTGAGGTACACAGCTCTGAAACGTTTGCTAAGAGTACAGGCTGATAGATATCCCTACGTTACGCACATACTGCTAGTTGACCCCATCCGAACAATCTGTTTGGTGTCTGCGGTGCGTGCTCCAGGCCTGGCCTCTGACGGTGTTCACCACCCTGGGGAGTGACCCCCAGCAGTACTGCGTACCATATCCATGCCTGTGCCGTGCCCAGGACCGGTGTGGTGGCCAAGGCTAATCACCCCCTCAATAGTAGCACAATGCTGGCATAGGTGTGGGAGTGTGTGTCTGTCTATACAGTGTGTGTTGGCTGCAAACACCTTCCCCAACCCACACTGCCAGCACTACTGCCAGTATTGGCCTGCCAATGTGCATAATGAGCAGCAAGGTACCATGGGTATAGGTCAGACATGGTGGGCTGGCCAGGATGCATCTGCACAGGGCATAGGGCACTGGCTGTGACATTGTAGTGCCAGGCCACCACCTACACAGACAGGGTGACCTCTGTATGTGCTGCTGGGGAGCACTCTCACCCTGAGTGTGCAGTGATGACAGCATGGCTAGGCACCCCCATAGTGCTTTATTGTGTTTCTCTCTTGTGATATATATGGGTTTCCTGTTGGGGTCTCCTCACAGAGCTCTCTGCTTGTGTGTGCATGCATTTCCATCAGGGCTAACCAGCAGACTGTTCACAGCTGGTATGTGTCTTGATGGAGTGCCTTGCAGGGTGCAGTGGCTTGCTGCAGGTGAATATCAGATAGTGCTGGGGTGCATCTTTGGATATCCAGGCCTAAAGTCTGTCTGATATTGTGTGTGGAGCTGCTTGGACTGCCCTGTAGGGTGTCTGTTGCCCAGTAGGACTGGGGTTTGACGGTCCACTCTGCTGCCATGGGGGGGATGGGAATCTGTTTGCTGCCCAGGGAGGGGGGGGGGGTGGTGGTGGTGGTGTACTTTGGCCACCTAGGGGGTCCATGGGGGTTTCCACTAACTGAGACAGACAGAGACATCCAACATGCTTCTGCAGCACCTTCCTATCTCACAGGTTAATACTGTTTTCGAGCTCTATCATGGCCTAATCCAGCCATGACTGGTGTTGTGGACCTGGTCCTGGCCGCCACATCACACCCTCAGGGTGAGCACAGTACCCGCACAATGTGACGGTGTGTAGCTACTCTTTGCTGGTAGTCCACCCGCTCAGGACCCCCTACCAGGCCGAGGTGCTGTGTGGGTGCACATGGACAATTCCCCCTACCAAGCCGGGTAGCTGTTGGGGTGCATTCCCCATCTTGTGTGCATCTGTGGACAGCTGATTTGCATGTGCAGTGCATCATGGGTACGGGTGGCCTAACCCTATCCTGTCTACAACAGCAGACTGTGGGGTGACGTGCAGGCTCTCTGCAGCCAGCCAGGGGCTTGCTGTCAGCTATAGAGCTGTAGCCCAATGGTTATGTCACTCCCTGTACAGCCAGAGGTCATGGGTTCAACCCCACAGTGGGGTCTTTTGATAGGGCTGTCCACAGCTCTTTTTTTATTTACTGTACATATGTCTATGCCGGCAAAACCATACACAGCTTACTATACCCATTAGGTGCCTCTGAGGGTGCTTTATAGGGCGCCCTATAGGCCATCTTATGGTTGCCATCCATATAGGGTGCACTATACATTATCCTGTGTTGCAACATACATGGTGCCCTATAGGGGACATTCTAGGGTGCCTTGGCGGACAGTGCACTGTAACATGTGCCTTACGGGCATCCGTATGTTAACACACTGTGAGAGCGGGTTTACTAGTGGTGGGAAATAAAATATAAATGGAAGGCCTCCTACAGCACTCCTCACCATGATACATACTGCCCCAGCCAGCCTTGTTCACTGGGCACTGTGAGGGGTTGAACCCCTGGCCCCTGCATCATTGGTCAGTGTCTTATCCATTGTGCTGTGGCTCTGTTCCTGTGTTTGTGCATCCGCGCGCGTAGCCATCAGTGCGCCATCTTGTGGTGCACTAAATTAACAGCATGCCGCCTTATGCCACACAACATGGAAATGCCCCTAACATGATGCCTCAGCCAGCTGTCTTCAATGGGCACTATGGGGAAGTGAACCCATGATCCCTGCACGGGTGGTCAGTGTCTTAACCATTGTGCTATGGCTCTGTTCCTGTTATTTGCACATCAGCGCGCCAATTATCCCTCCCACTATTGGACTGCCCCCTCACACATCAGCGCGTCGCCTTCTGCCCACCGGCTCGCCGCCTTCTGTTGCCCACATTTATCAGCGCACCGCCTTCTGCCGCCCAAACTTAACAATGCGCCTCCATCTGCCACCCACACTAAACAGTGCGCCGCCTCATGCCGTAATAAATATAACAGTGCGCAGCCTTCTGCCGCCCAAAATTAATATGCCTCCTAACCACTTTTGCCCATAAAAGTTGGTGCCTCAGCTGGTCTCTTTTGTTGAGCACAATGGGGGTTTAAACCCCTGCCCCCTGCACCATTGGTCAGTGTCTTCACCGTTGTACTACCGCTCTGTTGTTTGGTTTTGCAGCAGCGCCCCACTTAGCCTTTCCACGCGCTAATGTGGGCCCTGCACATTAGCACGACGCACACACGTACGGTCCGGTTTTTTGCTTTTTTCTGCCTGGCCCGCCCACTCCTTATATGGCACCAGGTATCTGTGCTGGGTGTGCTGCTTTTTAACAAATTCATAAATGACCGGGAAATGAGTGAGGTGATCAAATTTGCAGATGAAACAAAATTATTCAAAGTTGTTAAAATCCAAGAGGATTGTGAAAAATTGCAAGAGGACCTTGATTAATTGGAAGACTGGGCATCCAAATGGCAGATGAAATTTAATGTGGACAAGTGCAAAGTTATGCATGTAGGAAAGTACAATCCAAAATGGTTACACGATGCAAGATACCACCTTAGAAAGCGCTACCCAGGAAAAACCTTTAGGCGTCATTGTGGATAATACATTGAAACCCTCCGCCCAGTGTGCAGTGGCAGCCAAGAAATGATGCTAGAAATCATAAGGAAAGGAATGAAAAATAAAATAAAGGGTATTATAATGCCTCTATATCGTTCCATGGTTCAACCGTGCCTTGAATATTATGTGCAATTCTGGTCACTGCATCTTAGAAAAGATATAGGAGAATTAGAAAAGATACAGAGAAGAGCTACCAAAAATGGTAAAGGGGATGGAAGGATACCCTTGTGAGGAAAGGCTTAAAAGATTAGGGGGTATGTTTACTAAAACCCCGGTAATGTGCGGGCTGCGCTAGTGTGCGGGTGCAATATAAGGAGTGGACGTTTCTTTCTGAAAAAGAAAAACCGGGATTTAAATATGCGCTAAGGTGCGCAGCGCCCATGTGCGCCCGGCACATTAGCGCATGAGAAAGCTGCGCGGGAGGCATAAGTGGCGCGCTGATGTACAAGCAGAAGAGCAGAGCCACAGCACAATGGTTAAGACATTGACCAATGATGCAGGGATCAGGAGTTCAATCCCCCACAGTGCCCAATAAAGACAGCTGGCTGAGGCATTGCTTTAGGAGCCAGTTTAATATTAGGCGGCACACTGATGGGCATAAGGCAGAGTGTTATTGCTTTAGGAGGCATTTTAATATTGGGCGGCATAAGGCGACGCGCTGATGTGCAAAAACAGGAACAGAACCACAGCACAATGGTGACAACACTGACCAATGGTGCAGAGATCAGGGGTTCAATCCCCCACAGTGCCCAATGAAGATGGCTGGCTGAGGTATTACATATTATGGGGAAGATTGCTATAGGAGGCATTTTATTTTTATTTTAATTATCACTACTAGCAAACGCACTCTCAAAGCGTGTTAACATAAGGCGCCCCATAAGGCACATTTTAAAGTGCACTGTCCGCCAAGGCACCCTAGAATGTTGCTTATAGGGCGCTTTATAAGGTGCTGTATGAGGTACCGCAAGGTCAGAGTACTGTTTTTGATGGCAGCACTGTGCAGTTTAAGGAATGAAAAGCATAAGTAGGTGTGCTGACATGCAAGGAGGGGCAGCAGTGGAGCACAATGGTTAAGGCACTGACTGCTGATACAGGGGTCATGAGTTTGCTCCGCAGTGTGCCTAATACGTAAGACTGGCTGAGGCATCAGCTTTGCAATGTACATTTTGTTTCCTGCAGCACTTTATTTTTATTTTATTAATTGCTGCCAGCAAACACGCCCTCACGTGCCGTAATTGAAGGTGCCGTATAAGGCACCCTATAAGGCACTCCATAGGGCACATTATAAAGTGCACTGTCCGCCACGGCACCCTAAAATGTCCCCTAAAGGGCACCCTATAAGTCCCGTCACAGGATAATGCATAGTGCACCTTACATGGACGGGAACCATAAGGTGCCCTATAGGGCGCCCTATAAAGCGCCCTCAGAGGCACCTTATGGGTACAGTACGCTGAGGGTGTTTTTGCTGGCAGCAAAAATGTACATTAAAAAGAGATAATGCTTTGGGCAGCCCTATCAAACAACCCCACTCTGGGTTTGAACCCATAACCTCTGGACTCACAGGCAGTGAATTAACCATTGGGCTACAGGTGCTAGTAAGCCCCAGGCAGGCTGCAGGGAGCCTGCATGTCACCACACAGACAGTCTGTTGTTGTCACCAGGATAGGGTTAGTACACCCGTACCCATGATGCACTGCACATGCAAATCAGCTGTCCACAGACAAACACAAGATGGGGTATGCACCCCCACAACACCTCGGCCTGGTAGGGGGAACTGACCATGTGCACCCCCACAGCACCTCGGCCTTGTAGGGGGTACAGACCGTGTGTTTTACTGGCACAGAGTAGCTACACACCGTCACATTGTGCGGGTACTGTGCTCACCCTGATGGTGCGGTGAGGTGCCCAGCACCAGGTCCACAGCACCTTCCATGGCAGAAATAGGCCATGATGCAGGTCCAAAGCAGTGTTAATGTGTGAGATAGGTAGCTTCTGTAGAAACACCTTGGTTATATCTGTCTGTCTCAATCAGGTGTAGCCCCCATGGACCTCCAGGAGGATCATGTACCTCCTCCTCCTCCTCCTCCCCCAGGGCTGAGAGCAGCAAACAGAGTCTCACATCAACAGATCCACATTCTACCTCCCTGCAATGGTGGCAGTAGAGGGGACCATCAACCCCAGTCCTACTGTGGAAAAGACACCCCTCAGGGCAGTCAATGCAGCTCTGTACATATCCATAACACAATAGCAGACAGACATTAGGCCTGTATATACTAAGCTGCACCCCACCACTATCTGATATTGTCCTGCAGCAAGCCTTCAGCCACTGCACTCTGCAAGGCACTCCATCAAGACACATACCAGCTGCAAACAGTCTTCTAGTTAGTCCATAGTGCATGTTCCTGATGGAAATGCATGCACCCAGAACTGGGATAATAGCACACACAACAAGCAGATAAGTCATTGACTGGCCCCCAAAAGAAAACCCATAAACATCACATGATAAAAATACTAGATAGCACTATGGGGGTGCCTAGCCATGCTGTCATCACTGCACATTCAGGGTGAGAGTGATCTCCCAGCAGGACATACTGAGGTCACCCTGTCTGTGTAGGTGGTGGCTGGGCACTAAAATGTCCCAGTCAGTGCCCTATGCCCTGTGCAGATGCACCCTGGCCAGGCCACCCTGTCTGGGCTATACCCATGGTACCTTGCTCCTCATTATGCACATTGGCAGGCCAATACTGGCAACAGTGCTGGCAGTGTGGGCTGTAGAAGGTGTTTGCAGTCACCACACACTGGATAGACAGACACACACTCCCACACCTAGGCCAGCATTGTGCTACTATAGAGGAGTCTATCAGCCCTGGCCACCACACCAGTCCTGGGCACAGTACAGGCATGGATATGGTACGCAATACTGTTGGGGGTCACTCCCCAGGGTGGTAAACACTGTCAGAGACCAGACCTGAAGCACACACCGCAGACATCAGAAAGATTGTTATGATGGAGCTCAATCAGCAAACTGTGCTTAACGTAGAAATCGCTATCTGGCAGTAATCATAACAAACGTTTGATAGCTGTGTACCGTATACCCAGGTGTAGGGTGGCATTGCTAAGGTATGCAAGTGCTAGTATTGGAGGATGCACGCAGGGCCCAATGTCCTGCCTCTCCAGGAGGCATTGACTAATGGGGCCTGTGGGTGTGGGTGTGGGTGTGTCTGCCCTTGTTGGCTGCTGCTTTACGGCAGAGGTTCCCATCTCCAGTCCTGGTGTGCCAAACACTGTTCGGGTTTTCATGCTGTCCCTCATGAATATGCATGAGCTACATCTGCATACCATGGGGGTGGTGCATAGTTATGCAGCACAGGCATCTTTATTAGAGGCAGCATGGAACCTGAATGGTGTTTGGCCCTCCAGGACTGCATTTGGGAGACTCTGCTCTAGGTAATGCACATTTCTATGATGTTTGTGCTGTGTGGGGTAAAATATAGGTGTTTGACCCATGCTTATGTTTTCAGCAATAAAGGTTCAGTCTTTACTACCATGTTTTCTTCATAGGTAAAATAAAGGGACTGGGTTGGCAGGAGCCCCAGCTGGGATATGAACCTGTGACCTTCTGGTCCTAAAGGCACTGGCTGTGTCCATTGCACCACCGTCTTAACACAACAACAGCACATTCCCTGGGGAGTCCATGGCTGTTTGTCAGACAGGGCCTGTCTGTTGGAGTGCACTGCACCCAGGTGAAGGGGGCTAGGCCACCGTCTGCTGTGGACAGCAGCCACTGCCCCCTCTACCAACGGTACCCCTCCGCCACCATGCTGACATGGCCTTATATTGGTGACAGCATCACAGCTGAATGATATGTGGCCCTCCAGGACTGCATTGAGGGGACTGTGGTCTAGGTAATGCGCATGTTTCTGGTGTCTGTGCTCTGTAGGGTAAAATAGAGGTGTTTGGACCATGCTTATGTTCTCTGCAAAAAAGGTTGGTCTTTACTATCACGGTTTAGTGGTGGGTAAAATATGGGGATTGGGTTTGCAGGGGCCCCAGCTGGGACTTGAGCTGCTGACCTTTGGTTCCTGAACACACTGTCTGTGTTCACTGTACCACACTGTAGCCACAGAGACAGTGCAGTCCTTGGAGATAGGAAACCTGGCCAAGGAAATCAGAAACCCTGCTCTGCACAATTACACTGTGGGCTCATTCACCTTGTATGGAGACAAAAGGGCAAATAAACATTAGAAATGGCCTCGAAAAAAAGGGAAATAAAACATAACCAAGTTGGGCAACAGTGATATCAATGGGCAACAGTAAAAAACACTCCCAGGAAAGCTCCAAAAAAAGTGATTTTTGTAAGGGTCTACGGAGCGTAGACCCTTCCAAAAATCATTTCCTTTTTTTGGAGCTTTCCTGGGAGTGTTTTTTATTGTTGCCCATTGATATCACTGTTGCCCAGCTGGATTATAATTTTTTAGAGTTTTGGTGTGGTCATTTTCTATTTTTATTTGCTATTTTGTTCTGTGCACATGTATCACACTGCTCACGTTTTGTAGGTTTCCCTGGTTTTGCTGTACATTGCTGACATAAATGGTTTCTCTTCCCTTTAAATCGGCTTTACCGCGAGGTTTTCACTCGCGGTATTTTTTTAGTTGAATTTCAGCCCCGCTCCTGTGCGGGGAGCCTCTCCCCTCCAACTCTGCACCCATTGACCCCGTCCCTCCGCCCCTCGGGAACCTTCCTCCGCCCTCAGAATGCCTTTCCACGCCTCTATCGCACATCAGCGCGCCGCGTACTTGTGCGGGCCCGTTAGTGCAGCGCGCACGTGTGCGGGGCACAAAAATGCACTATTAGCGTGCGCTAAGGTACCTTAGCGCACGCTCAAGTGCGCCCCGCACAATTGCGCGGTTTAGTAAACATACCCCTAGGACTCGTCAAGATGGAAAAGAGACAGCTGAGGGGAAATATGATAGAAGTCTATAAATTAATGAATGGCATGGAATGGGTTAACATAGATCGGTTGTTTACACCATCAAAAAGTAGAAAGACTAGAGGACTCACAATGAAAATACAATGTAACCCATTTAAGACTAATAAGAGAAAATATTTTTTAACTCAATGCGTAATAAAACTCTGGAGTTCGTTACTGGAGGATGTAGTAAAAGCTGTTAGTGTAGCTGGGTTTAAAAATGGTTTGGAGAAGTTCCTGGAGGAAAGGTATATAAATCATTATTAAAGAGGATCCAGGAAATCTACTGCTTACCCCAGGATGAGCATTGTAGAACTTTGGGTACCTGCCAGGTACTTGTGACCTGGATTGCCCACTGTTGGAAACAGGATTCTGGGCTTGATGGACCTTGGTCTGACCCAGTATGGCATTTCTTATGTTCTTAAACAGAGCAATATCTTAGATCCAAAGAAAGTTATGTAGAGAGTTTCTTCAATAGAAGAAAACATCTTAGATTATATAAAATAAGAAAATAAAAAAGTAACTTCATTAGAATCAGAGGTGTCTTTGTGACTTTTCTGTCAAAGTTCTTATAGGAACTCCAGTTTCAAACCACAGCCATATCCATAAACCTCTGGTCAAATAAGTCCATAAAAGATATAAGTACTGCAAGTCGGCCTTCTTCACAGTCACACTTTTCTTGTTTGTTTTTATGGAGGGAATGGATGGAATTATCACATGATAATAAAAAAAAATGGATTTAGCTCATGTCTTTCTCAGAGGTTCGAGACAAGTTACATTGCGATACAGTAGGTATTTTCCTGCCCCTGGGAGGTTTATTTACTAAACTGGACTAATGGTTCACACAGGCTATTTGTAACTAGATCTCATGTTAATCAGTCCAATGTGCCTCAAACCTAGCTTCCCAGCTCACTGCTCTAACCATTTGCGCTACTCCTAGTACCCTTCTTCCTCTGGTGGAAGTACCAGCCACCAAGGAGTCTCCCTAAGATGGGTTCCTGCTAGATCAATACCAAACTCAGGGATACCCTAATAAAGTGATTCGGCACTGGGGCCTTACATGCAGGATAGGCAGTTTTCAACATTTTCTAACTTATGGTTCTATATTTGCCAGCCATTTTTAAATATCAAGTTATACTGTAAATAATTCTGTTAGTGTAAATGCAACATGGATATTCATACTAATATGCATTCCTTATTGTCCCTCTAGTCCAATCCCGACCTGTGGGTAGTCACACCCCACCAGCAGATTGGAGACTGAGCATGTCAGTTCTGATATCATCATCCCTCATAGGCACTTACCACCTTAGTAGGGTTGCTAACCGGCCGGTTTTCATCCGGCCTGGCCGGTTTTTCTATGGCCAGGCCAGCTGCCGGCACAGATATAAAACCAGCCCTTGAAAAGCCGTTTTTTTTGCTCTGGCCGTGAGATCGGGAGCGGCCAGAGCAAAAAAACAGCTTTTCCCCCGCAGTTCGCGGTGCGATCGCAAACGCGATCCCCGATCTATCGATCCCCGGCTGGCTGTGCAGCCGCTGCTTCTGCTTTTCACAGAGCAGTGGCTGCAATAAAGTTAATTTGAAAAGGAAGAAACCTGTGAGAAACCCGCCCCCTCTGACATCACTTCCTCGGACGTTGGAGAAGGATGATCGGAGGGCTGGGCTCCTCACAGGTTCTCTTTCTTTTCAAATTAAGTTTATTGCAGCCGATGCTCTGTAAAAAGCAGAAGCAGCGGCTGCATGGGGGCCTAGCAGCACTAAGGGGGAGGGGTAAACAGCACTAAAGGGGGGGAAGCAGCACTAAGCGGGGGTGAAACAGCACTAAGGGGGGGTGAAGCAGCACTAAGGAGGGGGGTGAAAGCACTAAGGGGGAGTGAAGCAGCACTAAGGGAGGTGAAGCAGCAGCGGCTGCAAGGGAAAAGAGGTGGCAGAAGGAACTGACAGGTGGAAGGTGAGGGCTGGAAGAGAGCTGAAAGAGGGGGGAAGGAGGTGGCAGGAAGGAACTGACAGGTTGAAGGAGGTGGCTGGAAGAGAGCTGAAAGGGGGGGAAGGAGGTGGCTGGAACTGAAAGGGGGGAAAGAGGTGGCGGGAAAGGAGCTGACAGAGGAGATAAGGAGGGAGTTCAAAGGGAGCTGACACCTGGGAATGGTACTGGTAAGTGACTGGGTAATGGGGAGGGGACTGGAAATAGGCTGATGGAAGGAAGTGAAGAAAAGAAAAGAAGAGACAAGAAATGGCAGATGGACTATAGACCATAGAAAACGAGCTGAGAAAAGAAGATGGGAAAACGAAAGCCTCAGATTGGAACCAGCATGATCAGAGAATAAAATGGTCCGAAAACAAAGGTAGAAAAAATAATTTTATTTTCAATTTAATGATTGGACTTTGTACTACCTTTATATTTTACACAGTATGGGGAACTGCATCTCTTATTTGTCTGATATTGCACTGCATGCAGGGTCTGTCTTCTTGGGATTTCAGTTTAATTTTTGTGTATATATTTCTCTTTTTGTTTTATGCTCTTTTATTGATGAATAACTGTCTATATTGTGTGTGTGTGTGTGTGTGTGTGTGTGTGTGTATGTGTGTGTGTGTGTGTGTACAACCAATGCTGCGTATTCTGTCAGTATAGAATTTCTGCTTAAGAATTTGTAGACGTCTTGCTTGTTCAGTTTGCACATTGCCCTCTCTTTTTGGGGACAGGAGGTGGAGTAGGGGCAGGGCAGGGGGGCAGAGCAGGGGCGGGGAAAAGGTGGGGTAGGGGTGGGCATGGGCGGAGCATGACTAGCCACAGGTGGCGGGTTTTTTGCTTTCAAAAAGTTGGTAACCCTACACCTTAGCTATCCCAGAATTCTCAGCTAGAGAGGTGTGACTCCCCAGGGTGGACTCACCGAAGGACAACTTTGAGCAGTAGTGCAGTTCCTTAATTTGGTACTGATTCAGTAAGGTGGTACTGCGTGGATAGGAAAGTTTTTTATTTATTTATTTATTATAAATTTGTATACCGCTACTTCCAGCGATCAGCAGCGGTCTACTTGAGAGGGAGGATGTACAGTGCAATTTAAGCATACAGACTGATTACAGAGAGGAGAACAGCACAATTTAAGCATACAATCTGATTACATGGGGAGGACACATAATGTACAGTTACAATTATACAGTTACAAATATAAATGAAGGAAAGAGCCGAGATAGGAGCAACAGACATGGAGGATAGGGAGTGGAGCAAGAGCTGCCCTCTGGAGAGTTCGGGCCTGTCTGCAGCATCTCCCGAAACTGGCAGAGGCTGAGGAGCCGCTCAGACACATGGCCTGTATTCATGCCCATAAGGGACTCCTGACACCGTGGAAGCCAGTAGACTGAGGATGAGCATGCGTCAGGGGATCCTGGACTGATCAGCACAACCTGTAAATCTCTGCAGCTGCTTATTTGGTTTCTTTCATTTAGGGGATTTCCGTGAACGTGACTGTCTGGAAGTGGATCAGACGTTGTGCAGGGCAACAGATAAGAGTTTAGCAGTGCAGCGTGGGAAAGGTACCATTTTCTACACTGCTTTAATGGGAGACATTTTGGCAGGATCGGACTCAGGGTTTCTTTATGCCGTGTTTTATTGTTTTTTGGGGGGATTCTCAGAAGTAGGGACTCTGGATCTGATTAAAAAAAAAGTGTAGAGGCAGGTAGTAAAACTGAAAAGGAAAGTAAAGCAAAGCAAGGCAGTGAGAGAGGGTCTCTTGGCATAGTGGCCTGTAGCCAAAGCATGAATGTAAAAGCCATGTGCTCAGCTTGTGGCTCCTGCAGGGGCTATGTTTCAGCAGCTGTTTTTTGCCACGGCTGCGAAACAGAATCCCGATTGGCTAAAGAGCATCTGGAGTGGCGGGCAGAGAAGGCTGAGAATGGCAGACACTCGGGAGTCTCTGAGAACCCTTCTCAGGAGCTAGGAGAGCACACTTCTTCTGCGACAGAGGTCGGGCATGTGACTCTGCCAGAGAAAGTGGAGACCCCACCCCTAGCCCTTCTCGAGGGGCGTAGTAGTGGGGTCAAGTCTCCCAAGCCCTCTACATCCAGGAGTGCGGCAGAGGTATTGGGCCAAAGTGTTTTTTCCCCGGAGTTTGTTTTGCTCATTCATAAGGCATTCTGTGTGAGGAAGTGAGGAGATGAGGACCCACTAGGCTTCTAAGGGAAGGCCATAAAGAGGGAAACCTCTGGAGGTCACCAAAAACAAAGAACCAAGGGAGAACCTGGTTCTAGCTGGAGATATTTGGATGAGGACCTTCAGGAGGACATAGGGTCATTTCACTCAGAGGAAGAAGAAGATTTGGAGGTAGGAGCGGGGATGATGGAAGAAGTCACTGAGCTCGAGGAAGGAGAGATCCTGCAGGCACACGAAGCGAAAATTGTGCGAGTCTTCTGGTGGGAGGAGTTAGCAGCATTGATTTCCCATTCACTTAGGGCCCTCAACATGGAAGAAGTCCCATTGGAGGACAAACCTCTAGAGGACCCGTTGTTCAAGGAAGTCTGAAAGCTGCTCACGGTGTTGCCTCTCCATTTTGTCATTAAGCAGATGATTCAGGATGAGTGGGAGGTGCCAGAGGCTGCTCCTAGGGGCATTCATGAGATGACAAGACTGTACCCCTTACCAGATGCAGAAAAGGAGCTTCTCTGCTCTCCCAAAATGGATGCGGTGGTCTCAGCAATTACAAAGAAGACCACGATCCCAGTGGAGGGCAGTACCACTCTCAAGGATGTCCAGGATCTGAGGTTGGAGACCCTGATCAAACAGGCATTTGATATCAATGCATTGTCCTTGCAGGCATCCATGGGTGGCACATTTGTGGCACATACATGCTTGTGATGGGCACAAGGAATTTTGGAGATGGCCAAAGATACTTAAGCACAGCCTCTACAATGTGGCTGCTTCTAGAGCAGCCACATTGTGGAGCAGCATATTTAGCAGATGCCTTTTATGTTCTGATCAGAGGCATATCCAAGCATATGGTCTCAGTAGTGGCAGCAAGTATACAATGTAGTTAGAAAATACGGACTTGGCAACAGAAATGAAGCTGGAGAAAGACTGCTAGAATTCTGCAAAACCAACGATCTATTCATCTCAAACACCTTTTTCCAACAACCCAAGCGGTGACTGTACACATGGACTTCACCCAATGGATTGTATAAAAATCAAATTGACTACATCTGTGGAAGTCAACGATGGAAAAGCTCTGTAATATCAACAAAGACAAAACCTGGAGCTGACTGTGGTGCAGATCATCAACTACTAGTATGCAAACTCAAGCTAAAGTTGAAAAAGAGCAAACCACTCATGAATGCAGCAAAATATGACCTTGAGAATATACCACTGGAATTTAAAGACTGCCTGCAAAATTGATTTGCTGCTTTAGATACAAATGACAGAGCTCCAGAAAAGTTATGGAATGACATCAAGAAGTTAAAAGCTAGAGGAGAAAGAAAGACAATCGCTGAACTCAGCAGAGATTTCCAACGTGCAGCAAGACAGGACAAGGAAAAGTACTACAATGACGCATGCAAAGAAATAGAAGCAGAAACTATTAGAGGAAGAACAAGATAGGCTTTCCTAAAGCTATGAGAGTAAAAAAAAAATTCCAGCCTCGAATTGGAATGTTACAAGATGCTCAAGGTTCTATGTTGAATGATGCTGAGAAGATCAAGAAAAGGTGGAAGGAATATACAGAGTTTTTATATGATAAAGATCAAGTGAACCAACAGCTGTTTTAACCTGTACCTTATGATCGGGAACCATTGGTGATGAAAGAAGAAGTTGAAGCAGCATTGAAAGCCTTATAAAAGAACAGAGCACCAGGCATTGATAGCATTCCCATAGAAGTATTGCAGCAATCTGATGCAGCTGTTACCATACTTACAAGGCTCTGCCAAGAAATATGGAAGACAACATCATGGCCAACTGACTGGAAAAGATCTGTGTTTATACCAATACTAAAGAAAGGTGATACAACTGACTGTCGAAATTATTGCACAATCACTCTATCCCACATGACAGCAAGATTCTACTGAAGATTATTCAAAAGAGACTACAACCATACCTGGAACAAGAACTACCTGAAGTGCAAGCAGGGTTCAGGAAAGGGCGAGGAACGAGAGACAACATTGCGGATGTGAGATGGATCCTTGAAAAGACTAAAGAATACCAAAAGGATATCTATTTGTGCTTTATCGACTACAGAAAGGCTTTTGACTGTGTAAACCATGAGAAACTCTGGGCCACATTAAGAAGCATGGGTATACCAGAACACCTAATCGTTCTCTTGCACAATCTGTACATTGATCAAGAAGCAACAGTTCAAACAGAACAAGGGGAAACAGAATGGTTTAAAATAAGCAAAGGTGTAAGACAAGGCTGCATACTTTCCCCCTACCTGTTTAATTTATATGCAGAACAAATCATCAGAGAAGCAGGATTGTATGAAGACAACAGAGGTGTGAAGATAGGTGGAAGACTCATCAACAACCTTTGCTATGCTGATGATATCACATTACTGGCTGAAAGTGAAGATGATCTGAAACATTTGCTTCTCACAATCAAAGAACATAATCTCAAAATGGGCCTGCACCTTAATGTAAAGAAGACAAAGATCATTACAACTGGCATAAACAACAGGTTCATCATTGAAGGTGAAGAAATTGAAATTGTGAACAATTTTAACCTACTTAGATCCTGTTCGGGGAGGCCTTGGGTAAACTGGTGAAGGACTGGGAGAGACCTGGACAAGGCCGGCTTCCTGAGGATAAGTCAAAGCCAGTTCAGTCCACAGGTCCAGTACGAACCCCATTACAAGATTTTCAGAGGTTCCGCTTGGTACGCTTTGCGCCTTATTAGAGAGGGCATTTTCCATCCTGAGGACAGCCCTTTCGGGGTTTCTGAGGATCAGGAAGAGGATTATACACCTCCCCTGCTAACACTGCTAAAAAACAACAATGAGATAAGGGGGGTTCAGGAGGGGTTGGTACCCGTAGAGAGTTAGCTGTGGGAAGTTTACCTTGCCTGGGCCCACATTACCACTGATTAGTGGGTTTTAGAGATCATCAGAGGGATATGCTCTCAAATTTGCATGCCCTCTCAGGGAATCCTTTGTTTATTCTCCATGCAAGGCCCCTCACAACTTGTGAGTGGTTCAGGATACTCTCTGCTGTTTGCAGACTCTACAGGTGGTGTAGCCATCCCACCTTACCAATTCAGTTTGGGTCAGTACTCAATCTATTTCCTGGTGCCCAAAAAGAGGGCCCCTTTCGGCCCATCTTGGACCTCAAAGAAGTAAATCTTCTTGTATTCACATGGAAACTCATTGTAACCATTCTCACATCGCTCGACATGACCAAGGCCTACTTGTATATTCCCATTTGGGCCAAGCATCAGAGGTTTCTAAGGTTTGTGATGCCTATGGGGCACTTTCAGTTTCAAGCCTTGTCCTTCATCCTGGTCACAGCTCCACAAACCTTCACAAAGGTCATGGTCTTGGTAACAGCCATGTTGCGTTAGCAGGGGGTCCTTATGTATCCCTACCTGGACGATTGGTTGGTCAGAGCAAAATCCCAGGAAGAAAGTGAAAAAAACACATTGGAGGTAATAGTCCTCCTGCAAAGCCTGGGATGAATTGTCAACTTCACTAGGAGCCAGTTGTGACTGCCACAAGATTTGGCGTACCTGGGAGCCTGGTTCAGAACAGCCAAGAACCATGTATCTCTGCCGGAGGATAGAATTTGCATCATTCAGTGGCAGCTTCTCGGCATGCAGATGCTAACCGCATGGCACTATCTGCACCTGCTAGGTTCCATGGCGGTGTCCTTCGAGCTCATGCCATGGGCCCGAGTGCTGCAGAGAGTTCTCTTCCCCTGGTGGTCAGAATAGTGCCAACCTCTGTCGCTGTTGCTCCCCTGCCCGAGAGCCACCAAGATATCTCTACAGTGGTGGCTCCAGTGGACAAGCTGGAGATCACTCACTGGGTAGCCAGTCTGGCCAGCTAGGGAGTACATTGTGAGGCACAGATAGTGTAGGAGCATTGGTCAACAGAGAAGAGCGCTTGTCTCATTGGAGATGCGAGTAGTGTTTCTGGCACTACAGGAATTTCACAGTATCCTGCAAGGAAAACCAGTCAGAGTCTTTTCCGACAGTGCCACTATGGTAGCTTACATAAATCGACAGGGAGGCACCAACAGTACTCAGCTGGAAAGCAAAGTGATTCTGCTACTGGACCTGGTGAAGAACAACCTGCAAATGCTCTCAGCAACGTATATGGCTGGTAAGGAAAACATGGCAGCGGATTATCTCAGCAGGGTTCACACCAATCCAGTCAAGTGGACTCTCAATGCCGATGTGTTTGCTCGCCTGGTACAGCTTTGGGGCAAAGCAATCATAGACATGGCAGTACGGTTCTTCAGCAGAAGTAGAGAACACATGTTGGAAGGCTTTGATACCTTAGTACAGCGTTAGCCCCAGGAGGGGTTACTGAATGTGTTCCCTCGTGGGTGCTCATAGGTTGAGTAGTATAGTGGATAGAAGCACATTGGGGTCTGGTAATTCTCATGGCTCCCAACTGGCCAAAATGGCTGTGGTATGCAGACCCAGTTTGCCTGGCAGTGGATCAGCCGTGGCGCCTTCTGGGCTGGGGCAATCTTCTAACATAAGGCCCGGTCTGGATGCCTCAGGTAGAGCGGTTCTCTCTTATGGCCTGGCTCTTGAGCAGGTACAGTTAAGCAGACAGGGCTATTCAGCCCCAATATTTGGTACCTTTTTAAGAGCCAGGAAACGGCCCACCAGTGTTTCATATATACACGTGTGGTGCATGTTCAAGAGCTGGTGTGAAGAATGAGAAAGCCAGGCTCTGACGGTGTCAATTCCAGAAGTGCTAGTATTCCTGCAGACTGGATTTGCAAAGAGGCTCACCTGCAGTTCACTACTGGTACAAGTTGCGGCCCTTACCTGCTACCATGGAAAGGTACAGGGGATCTCGTTGGCTGCTCATCTAGACGTGGTACGCTTCCTTTGGGCAGTGAAGCAACTCCGGCCCCCGATAAGAGTGGTGGTACCCCCATGAGATCTCAATTTCATGTTGTCAACATTGATAGATGCTTCCTTTGAGCCAATCAGCAGTTGCTCCTTGAAGGATTTTACCTTGAAGGTAATCTTTTTGGTGGTAATCTGTTCAGCTTGCAGAATTTCAGAGCTGCAGGCACTGTCATGCCATGAGCCCTTTCTTACTATATCCAAAGAGAAAGTGGTTTTATGACCAGTGCCCTCCTTTTTACCTAAGATAATCTCAGCCTTCCACCTGAACTAGTTGGTGTCATTACCGGTATTTTCACAGGCAGGCGCGGGGGCGGAGAATCCTCAGCTCTGTCTTCTGGATGTTTGCCGAGTGCTCAAGCATTATCTCAAGCACACAGCTCCATTTCGGAAGTCTGACCACTTGGTACTCTTTGGAGGACCATATAAAGGGGAGGTGGCTTCAAAGGCCTCTATTTCCAGGTGGGTGAAGGAGGCTATATTCTCAGCGTATCTTTTGCAATGAAGAGCCTTGCCTAAGGGGTTGTGGGCTCTTTCTACCGAGGCACAAGCAGCCTTATCGGCAGAGGCTAGCTTGATTCCACCAGGGGGACATCTGCAGGGCGACTACTTGGTCATCATTGCATACCTTTGTGAGAAACTACTGTCTGGGTGTAAAGGTGGTGGGGGATGCTCACAGGTCCCTTCCAAGATTAGTACTGCTATGGTACATCCCACAGGTCGAGACTGGACTGGAAGGACGATAAGGAAGGTGAAATTAGGATTTACCTGCTAATTGGCTTTCCTTGATTTTCCTCCAGTCTAGTCCTGGACCGTCCCAGAATTCGGTATCATATGTGACTAGCAATCCCAGACAGTTAGAAGGCCATCTGCGTTTTCGTCTAGGTCAGTAGGACAGGCCTGGTGCAGGGCAATCGTTGCACAGGGGGGCCAGGCTGTGAGCAATCTCTCTCAGTCACATTCTTAGTTTAAACAGAAATAAAACTCGGGTAAGTGGTAAGCATGCATTTAAGCCGCTTCTCAGCATAATAGGATTATTGTATGTAGTTGAGTGGCCTGACCTTATCAGTTGGTGCTCTTGTTTTCCACAAGGCAGGGGAGTTATCTGCCTTAGAAGGAGTTAGAATTTGTCAACGTTATGACATACTTTCTTGTTCCTTGTTTTTTGCTCATGTGAGTCTGCTTTGTCAATAGTATACTGGGGTGGCTAAGGTGGCAAGTGCCTATGAAGGGTGATGTCATCAGCATTGACATGTTCAGTTTCCAAGCTGCTGGTGTGGTGTGACTACCCACAGGTCGGTACTGGACTGGAGGGAACTCTAAGAAAGCCAATTAGCAGGTAAGTCCTAATTTCACCATATTTTGAAAGTTAATTGTATGTGTGCAGTATGTGAATGAGGAGGGGAAAGGGGTGGATAAGAAGGCTGAAGATTCCTCTAGTGTGCCTAACTCAGGTACCAACTCTGGGAATAACAACTAATGAGCTAATTATCCCTCTGTGTTCAGAGCTTTGAAACATAGCCATGATCACTTGATATCAATATGGGTAAAAACCCGACTGGACAAGATTCTTGACCAGGATATTCAGTGCCACTATCCAAATAGTGCTGCTGAATATCCTTAAAGACTGCTGCAGCACTATCCAGATAGTGCTGAGGTGGTCTGTGGTTGGAGGAAGGGAGGAGCAGTGAATTATTTGGATAGCAGCAATATTCAGCCCTTCTATCCAAATAACTATCTGCATAACTTCCAGACTATCCAGATAATGTCTGCCCTGACAGACTTTTCCAGATATTCAGTACTGGCCACTATCTGGATACCGGTGCTGAATATCTGGGCTTTATTAAGTCGCAGTAGCTGTCATTTCAAAAAACATTGACCCCTGATCTAATAGCACATAGCAGGATTCTCAATCTATGTGGCAAGGTTCTATAAAGTTCATGCTAATGATAGTACACTTCAGGACATAATTCATCAAAGTCTTTTTCCTTAAACCTTCATGACTCATTCTTTAATGTTTTAATTGTTTGTTGTATTTTAATAGAAATTTGCTAAGGATGCATATAATTATATCTGTAAACATGAAACAATACAGTGCAGTGCTTTATTCCCATCATCTTGCTGCCAGGGATTTTCTGAATATCCCATGCATTTTTAATTTCATACCATTTTTGTCTTTACCACTTTCTGGAATGTCCTCCCCAGAGAAAGTGGTGAAGAAAAAATGATGGAATTTAAAAAAAAAAGCATGGGAAATAAACAGAGGATCTATGGTGGCAAGATGACAATGAAGCACTAGGCAACAGACATAGAGTAGTGGATGCAGCCCACATCAGCAGTGTTTTTACAAGAAGCCTGCAAAGAGCAGCAGCTGCAACTGAAGAACAACACTGGAACCCAGGTCCCCTGCAAGATTATTAGATGCCCTCGGCAAACCTTTAGACTTGCGCCCCTTCACCATTAGCTTTTAGAGCCCTTGGGTACCTCACCAAAGATTTTGATTATGAAATTCAGTCTTAATGATATCAATACCATCTCTCTCAGAAAAGCCATCAGAACACAGATGAGGGTGAGGCACGCAAATGAGGTGTTCTTATTACTGGCAAAATGATGGCTTGGCCCCAGTTATGAGCTATCATACACCCAACACCTCTGCAGGGGAGGTCATGTAGCAGTTCATACGTGTACCTGGGGGCTATGTTGGTGTCAAGAGCCCTATTTCTCTGGAGAAATGGGAGAACATATCTCTGGCCTACCAGCTCTGAGCAGATACATAACATTTCTACCACTGAATGTGGGCTTGCTATGTTGGAGCTCACTGATCTGTGACCGCTGCCCTTTGCTGTTGGGATGAGGGGGTCCACTCAGATGTCAGAGAGGGGCGTAAGCAAACTGCCCTCCCCTGGGACTGTTTGTGGCCAATGCCAAGGTGCTGTGGGCCTTTGGTTTTCTGACAGCTGGGGTGCTGTATGTTTCCCTGTGGGATTCCTCATAGGGTGCCTAGGCTCCTTCCATGTGGAGAGCTATGTGGACTGCTCCCATGTGGTGGCATTGATGGCTGGCAGGGCGCCTTGACCATATCTGTACCCCCTCATATCTCTGTGTGCTGACTGTGTTTAAGCTGCATACCCACTGCCTCTAGTGCCCCCCTACTCCTACCTGGAGGATGAATTCCCCAGTGGTCAGGGTGATGTACAAGCTATGAAAGGGGAGTGTCAGAGAAGGAACTTCTAAGCCTCACACTAGATGAGAGTTCACCCTAGGTGAACCCTCATCCCTTGCACCCTCCCCACATTGCCACTCCTCTTGAGGTCCTGCAGCAACAGCAATGGCCACAAACAGTTTGCTTATGCCCCTCTCTGACATCTGATACCGCTTCCTGTTTGCAAACAGAAAATCTTCATTGGGTGGTCTGAGGGGGTGGGAGCAAACAGCCCCACAGCACTGGTTTTAAGGTAAGCGCTGTGGGGTTGTTTGCAGCCATTGCCACCACTGCAAATCCCAGAGAAGGGAGGCAGCAATGGATCACCACTAGACCACTGGAGCACTAGGCAGCCACCTAGTTCACCTAATGGCCACACCAGCCCTGCATCACATCAGAGGCTTTGTACTCTATTCACGGCAGCCTAGGTGAACAGGTACCCTGGGCAGTTCAGGGTGTGAGGGAATCATACGCCCATTCCACATGATGAACATGGCATACACCCTGCCTGATCACATACAGGGCCCCTGCTCCCTCAAATGCTGGTTGTTCACCCTATCCCCCATTTTTAGGGTCACAGCATGGTCTCTCTGCATCTGTTTGCATTTCTAGTCCCCTTGCTCTGAACTGTGTAGCCAGCTATGCTGTTCCTAGTCATCCCTCTCTATCCAGCATTGCCTATTTCCTACTATTCTATTGGTGGGATGGGAGCTCATGTGTTACTGTCTACTGTGCTTTTCTAGCCTACAGGCACCTTAATAATGCATTGGTGGCTTGCTATTGCAGGCCATGTGTAGCAAACCCGTTCTCTGTGTGCATGCGCTCTGGCCACACATTCATCACTATCATGGTAGTGGTGTGACTAGCAAAGCAGTACTTCTCTAATGCAACCATGTCCTTTGCTTCTAATGTGGCCGCTACACCCCTGTCTTGGTAAAAAGATATGCTAAATGTGCATTTGTCTCGTGCTACCTGCCCCACTTTAGTAAACCTGCCCCATTGAACAGGTGATATCAATATATTGTCCATGATGATGTTGGCTATTGTTTGCACTTCCCTCTGCATTGGTTAATACACTCACAACCAACCTAGCACAACGATATCTTCACTCCCTTCATCACAAGCAAATCTACCAACTTCTTAATCTCTAAAGTCACACGTGCTCTTCATGTGATTTTGTATATGGTTTTTTAGCCCTTACGAAGGCACATTTGTATGAGTTTTCAGAGTTTGGTGTTTCTCTACTCAAAATGTACATAGTTAAAATTGTTATATGTAAACGAGTATGTACTTGTTGCTGCACTGCTTGAATTGTTCATAACTGTAAACCGCAATTGATCCCTGGAAATCGCGGTATAATTTGTTTTTTTATAAATAAATAAATAAATAAATGTAATAAAGTTGGCTTGGGCTTCCAAGATATTAACTCCTAACTTTTGCAGATACTCTTGTAAACCATTTTCCTTTGAAAGTGAAATGCTAGTGCAATAAATTTCCTTAGTTTCCTTACTCCAGTTAAGTCAAAATTGATCATGTTTTTAATTTATTTTTATTTTTATTGCATTTTAACAAATATCACAAGTATATACTTCCTCAAGAAATATGAAGAATCAAAAAAAAATTTCCTCTTGCTTAAACTACTCCAGATTCAGCTGCCACAGAGCGTCCTGGTACGGGTATGAAAGAGCTTTCATTGCTGGTCTTACCTCCCATGAAGATTTCAGTTCATTCTATATGAGATTTATTAGTTAAGTTGGAAGCCATGGTTTCACAGTCTTCTAAGGAAATGAAATAGTCCTGCTGGAATTGTGCACACAAAATTCAAACTTCTATTCAAAAGGCCTGAATTATGTAAACTTATGCATGCTTTTTATGTCTGGCAAATAAAACACATTGGAGAGGGGATATTCGGTGTTAGTGGCTAACCAGGTTTCAGCCCTAACCGTCACTGCTGAAACTTAAACTCAGAGGTTCAATGCCACCAGCATTATCCGGGTTGGCCAGATAGCAAAGAAGTTAACTGGTCAGCGGCCATATTCAGACACTACCCAGTTAGTTTCTTTAATGTGCCTTACTTTTCTTCTTTGCGATAACCATTCAGCAGTTCAATATTGCTGCTGCTCGGTTATCACTGGGTGCCATCCCCAGAACACCCTGATCCTAGCCAGCTAGCACTGGGGCATGGAATGGTGGTACCCGTGGATATTCGGCGGCACTAACCATGTTAATGCTGCTGAATATTCCGGTCAGCACGATTAATGCAGTTAGCAAATCTGCTAACTGCATTGATTACTTTGAATATCCACCCCCACACCCATTGATTTGAAGTGATACTTAGGGGTATGTTCACTAAACTGCGTTAGTGTGATTCGCGTTAGGAGCCGCGTTAGTTGAAGAAATGCCAAAAAAGGACATGGGCGGTACATCGTTACCGATAAGGCGCGTTCTAAGGCGTCGCGCAGCAACGATCGTTACAGGGCGCGTTACTGCGCCTTAAGCTTAAGAAGGCTCGTAGACACCAAACTACAGAAACGGAGCTGTAGCACAATGGTTACTACATAGACTGATGGTACAAGGGTTATGGGTTTGATTCCCCAGTGTGCCTAATGAATAAGGTTGGCTGAGGTGTCATGTGGAACCCTTTGAAGGCCTACTATAATATTTTAATCCACATTCTGCAGCTGGGTTAATGTTTGCATATTTCAGGAAAATTGTACCCGTCTTATTCGATATGTTCCAATAGTGACATTCCCTCTGCCATGGTCATGTATTATATACCATTTGATAGGAATATTTAGGCAGAAGTTTGAATCCCGAAAGTGTTGGGCTTGGCCTGGAAAGGGTTAAGTATTGGGCTGTGAGGAAGTTTAGTTGTAATTTAATAGTGCTGCCAGCAAACACACCCTCATAGTGGCGTAACCTAAGGTGCCACATAAGGCACCGTAGAAGGCACTCCATAGGGCACATTATAAAGTGCACTGTCTGCCAAGGCACCCTATAATGTCCCCTATAGGACACCATATAAGGCACCTTATAAGGTGCTTTATAGGGCGCCGTATAAGGCGCCCTATAGGGCACCTTATGAGCCACCCTAAGGTGACAGTACCCTGAGGGTGTTTCTGCTGGCAGCACTAATATACAATAAAAATAGACAATGCCTAAGACAGCCCTATCGATGAACCCCACTGTGCGTTTTGAACCCATGACCTCTGGCTCCACCGGCAGTGAAGAAACCAGTGGGCTAGAGCTGCTAACAAACACCTGGCTGGCTACAGGAGGACTGCACAGCACCACACCCACATTCTGCTGTGGTTACCAGGATAGGGTCAACTCATCCGTACCCAGGATGCACAGCACATGTAAATCAGCAGTCTACAGATTATCACAAGATGGGGTATGCACCCCACAGCACCTCAGCCTGGTAGGGGGTGCCGATGGTGTGTGTTAGTGGCACAGAGTAGCTACAGACCGTCACAGTGTGCGGGTCCTGTGCTCAACCTGAGGGAGAGGTATGGTGCCCAGCACCATTCTCACAGCACCTGGCTTTGCTGAGATAGGCTATGCTGCAGGTCCCCATCAGTGCCAATGTGTGATAGGTAGTCCTTGCAAACACCCCTAGGATATGCCTGTGTTCATCTGTATGTCACATCTAGCCCTTGTGGACTATGATGCACCCAGAAAGGTGCATACCCTGTGTGGGTGCCATGGTCACATGATGTAAGTGAAGGGGAGTGTTGGGACCCACAGGGAGATTACATACCACCACCCAACCCACCCTCTGGGCCTCAGGGTCTCCCACCAACAGATCCACTTTCTACCCCCCTGCAATGGTGGCAGTACAGTAGAGGGGACCATCACCCCAGACCTGCTAGAGATCAAACACCCTACAGGGCAGGCAATGCAGAGCTATACACATCCATAAAGCAATAGCAGACAGAAGGCCTGGAAATGCACAGCTGCACCTCCCCCCCATCTGACATTCTCCAGCAGCAAGCCTCCAGCCGCTGCATCTTGCAAGGTGTTCCAGCAACACACATACTAGCTGCAAACAGTCTGCTAGCTAGTCCATAATGCATGGTCCTGGAAAAGATGCATGTACCCAAAACTGGGAGGTCAGCATACACACCAAGTAAATAAATCAGTAACCAGGCCCCAAAAGAGAACCCATAAATATCACATGAGAGAACTACTATACAGCATTATGGGGGAACCTAGCCATGCTGTGGTCACTGCTTAGTCAGGGTGAGAGTGACCTCCCAGCAGGACATGCTGTGGCCACTCTGTCTGTGCAGGTGGTACCGGGCACTACAATGTCCGAGCCATTGCCCTATGCCCTGTGCAGATGCGGCCAGGCCACCCTATCCAGGCTATTCCCACGGTACCTTGCTCCTCATTATGCACATTGGCAGGCCAATACTGGCAACAGTGCTAGCAGTGTGGGCTGTGGAGGGTGTTGGCAGCCACCACACACTGGATAGACAGACACACACTCCCCACACCTATGCCAGCACTGTGCAACTATAGAGGTGTTCGGGAGCCCAGGCCACCACACCAGTCCTGGGCACAGTGCAGGCATGGCTATGGTACACAATACTGTAGGAGTCACTCCCCAGGTTGGTAAACACTGTCAGACACAAGACCTGTAGCACACTCCACAGACATCAGAGAGGTTGCTATGATGCAGCTCACTCAGAAAATTGTACTTAACCAAGGAATTGCTATCTGCCAGTAATCATAGCAACCTTTTGATAGATGTGTACCATATTCCCAGGTTTAGGGTGGCATTACTAAGGTATGCAAGTGCTAGTATTGGGAGATGCACGCAGAGCCCAAAGTCCTGCCTCTCCAGGAGGTTTTTGATAATGGGGCCTGTGGGTGCGGGTGTGTCTGCCCCTGTTGGCTGTTGCTTTACGGCAGAGGTTCCCAACTCCAGTCCTGCGGTGCCAAACACTGTTCGGCTTTTCATGCTGTCCCTCATGAATATGCATGAGATCCATCTGCATACCATGGGGGTGGCGCATAGAAATGCAGCACAGGCATCTTTATCAGAGGCAGCATGGAACCGGAATGGTGTTTGGCCCTCCAGGACTGCATTTGGGAGAATCTGCTCTAGGTAATGTGCATGTTTATGGTGTCCGTGCTCTGTAGGGTAAAATGTAGGTGTCTTGGGCATGTTTACGTCATCTGCAATAAAGGTGTTGTCTGTATTAGCACGTTGTAGTAGTGGGTAAAATATGGGGACTGGGTTGGCAGGAACCACAGCTGGAACTTGAACCTGTGACCCTCTGCTTCTAAATACACTGGTTTTGTGCACTGCACCACCTTGTTGTCACAGAGTCAGTGCATTCCTTGGTGATACCATGACTGTCCGTCAGACAGGGCCCGTCTGTTGCAGTACATGGCACCCACCTACACAGGGCTAGGCCACAGTCTGCTCTGGGCAGCTGCCACTGCCCACCACCAGTATCCCTCAGCCACCATGCTGACATGCCCTTCTGCTGGTGGTGCTGGTGGTGCGCAGTCTCAGGCCATCCAGTGTGCAGGTAGGCGGCTGCCTATGGTGTGAGTTCTGGGGTCGGGGTGCCTGCATAGACGTCCACGCTCCCCCCCCCCCCAGCCCCGCCTGCCAATGTTCTGTGCCCTTGGGGGTAGTTGTTGGGTACTATCCCATGTGACACTGTGGGAAACACAGTCGTGCCCATGTTAGGCATTCAGCAGTTGCTGTCTGGCTGCTCTGCTGTTTCAGTATTCGTATGGGCCAGCTAGGCATCACCCTAGTCCGCAGTGTGGCTCAGTTGCACCACAGCATGTGCCGCCTGCTGCCCTCTGTATCCCCTTTTCCGGCAACTGTCCAGTTGCCGTTCTGACATGCCCGCCCTAATGTTGCGGGACATGTGCATGCCATAGGAACCCTGTCCAATGGAGTGGAAAACCCTGAGCAGCGCTATTTCACTGTGGGCTCATTCATCTTGTATGGGGGACGGAGTGTAGAGCCTTCCACGATTTATATCTTTTCTATGGAGCTTTCTCGGGGGGGGGGGGGAGGTGTTGATGTTTCTCATTAATACCACTATTGGCCAGCTTGGTTATGGTTTTTTTCCAGTTTGTTGAGGTCATTTTCAGTGTTTATGTGCCCTTTTGTTCTGTGCACATGTATCACACTTATCACTTTTTTTTTTGTTTCCCTGTCTAGGCTGTACATTGCTGACACTGAAATAGTTTCTCTCCCCTGTAATGTGCATTTAACGGCAGGTTTTCTTTCGTGTTGGGATTTAGCTCTTCAAATCAGCGCGTTAGTGTGAAGGGAGCCTCTCCCCACCCACTCTCCGCCCACTGACCCCTTCTCTCCGCCCTCTCTCCACCTTCTGCTGTGTTTTACCGCGCCGCGGAGCTTTACAATCGTTAGCGCATCATAACGCACGTTATGTAACGTTAACGATCGTTAGCACATCATAACGCGCGTTATGACGCACTAACAATCATTAACGTTACATTACGCGTGTTATTTACCGTTACCGCAGTTTAGTAAACATACCCCTTAATTTAAAATACAGCATAGAAAAAAGTCACAAAAAAGTACATTTTGAATTATTGTGTGCAGACTTCCAATAGGAGTAAATAATGCATTATAGTAGAAGATTGGGGCTGCGTCACAGCGACAAGATTCTTTATTTTGTGAAAGAGACTCAGAAAAAGATTTTCATTATAGAGACTGGCTTAAGACTCTAGGGCAGGGGTGTCAAACTCAAATACACAGTGGGCCAAAATGTAAAACTTGAACAAAGTCACGGGCCAGCATTGAACAAATGAACCTTTTAATATGGACCAAACAAGATTTGCTTTAACATTGAATATGAAGCAACACTTATTACTATACAGTTTATAACTTAATAGTTCAGATATGCAAAAACCAATTTCAAATAAAAAAACATCAATGACATTCATTTATTAAATAAGATTTAAATAATAATAAATAATAATTTTTAAAATAAAATAACAATAATAAAATTAATCAACCATTCAAGCCCATGTCTTGGAGTAGCAAGAAAAAGTGCATAAAGAAAACGTTAATTATTGCTCAGTTTGCTGCACACTGATCTAATCTGATGTGCCCAAGCCAGATACCTGGCATCTCTTCTTGGATGATAGTTCATCAATGTCTGGGCTCAGGCTTTGAGCTGAGGAAATCCTCAGTATCGAGCGAAGGTGTTCATCAGTCAGACGTCTCCTGTGAGATGTTTTGGTCATCTTCATCGAGGAGAAAAGTTGCTCACATAGATAAGTGCTGCCGAACATGGAGAGCATCTGAGCAGCTTGGGTGCGGAGCTGAGGCATTGTGTCAGGGATGAACTGTGGAAACTGGGCGGCGCCCACAGCATCATACTTTGACTTCAGCGTGTCATTACACTGGAGTTCAATTAGCTCCATTTGGAGGTTGGTTGGTGCGTTTTCCACATTAACTGCAAAGGGATTACTGAGCAGTTCAAACCTACATTTCTGGACATCAAAGTCGGCAAATCGCCGGCTAAACTCAGCGCCGAGTACACTGAGTTTTTCAGCAAACTGTGCGCATGGGAACAAGTTGGTAAAGAACTGCGTTTTCATGGTTTGGCAGCAGGGAAAATGGCCAAGGTTTCCTTGCAGCATCTGATTCTCCCACAGGCACAGTTTAGTTTTAAAAGCCCTCACTGCAGCGTACATGTCTGTGATGATGCGCCCCCGCCCCTGAAGCTGCAGGTTCAGCGCATCGAGATGGCTCGAGATGTCACACAGAAAGGCCAGCTCACACAGAAACTTTTTCTCCCGAAGCTCTGCTGTGTCCTTCCCTTTGCTTTCCAGAAACTGACATATTTCCTCATGCAGCTAAAAACATCTATTCAGTACTTTTCCTCGGCTTAACCTCTGTGTGATACGGCACGTCTGCGTATTCCGAACCACACTCCTCCAGAAAAGACTTAAACTGGCGGTGATTCAGACCTTTGGCTCTTATAAAGTTAACTACTTGTGTTACTGTGGTCATAACATGTTCCATCTTTAGGGCTTTGCCACACAATGATTCCTGATGTATGATGCAGTGATAAACAGTTAGTTCACCTGCACAGTTCTCTTCCTGCATCTTCTCCCGGACCCTGCCCACCAGTCCACTTGTTTTACCGCACATCGCTGGCGCACCATCTGTCGTTAATCCCACGAGTTTATCCCACGGCAGCTTTATTTCAGTTACGCATTTGGAAACCTCCTCAAAAATTTCCTTTCCTGTGGTTGTGCCATGCATTGATTTGAATCCCAATAGCTCCTCCGTAACACACATATTTGAGTCCACTCCACGGATGAAGACTGACAGCTGAGCAGTATCAGATGCATCGCTGCTCTCATCCACAGCAAGGGAGAATGCAACGAAATCTTTTCCCTTTTCCAAAAGCTGGTCATACAGATTGGTGGCAAGATCACATGTGCGATCAGCTACTGTGTTTCTGCTCAGGCTCACGTTTGAAAAGGCTTGCTTTTTCTCTGGGCACACGATGTCACAAACTTTCAACATGCACTTTTTTCACAAACTCTCCCTCATTAAAGGGCCGGGCTGATTTTGCGATCTCTGCTGCCACAATATAACTAGCCTTTACAGCAGCCTCACTTTGTGATGTGGCTTTTTTTGAACATATTCTGTTGTGAAACCAAACTTTTTTTCATCTCCTCCACTTTCTGGCTCCTTTGAGTCATGTCCAGGTCCTTGTACTTGTCATGGTGTTTTGTTTCATAGTGTCGTCGAATGTTATACTCCTTAGTTATAGCCACGTTGACTCCACAAATCAGACAAACAGGTCTGTCTTTTACATATGTAAACAAATATTCTGTCTCCCACCTGTCCAGAAAGTTCCTGTTGTTGTCTGCCTTTCTTTTTGCCATTTTTGGGAAGGGGTTCCACAGTGACAGTTGTAGCTTGAGATCGCTATGACTTCTGTCACACAGGAGAGGGCGTTTCTGGGACCTGTCCTGATTGACGCGCCAAAACAACAGCAAGGCATTATGGGATTTGTAGTATTAGCGATGAATGAATGCGCTGTATAATACCGGCGGGCTAGCTCTAGTAGTCATTTGGTATAGCCTCGCGGGCCAAATATAATTACACTACGGGCCAAATTTGGCCCGCGGGCCAGAGTTTGACACCTATGCTCTAGGGGGTATGTTTACTAAATGGAGTGCGTTAATGGCAGTGATAAGGGGTTACCGTGCGGTAAGTGTTCTGGGCGTGTTAGAAGCGTTCTGGTGTTAAGGGGTGCTAGTGGACACATACCGTGCAGTAATAGCACATGCTGTGGGAAGGTGTCTGGCATGCACCGTAATGCAGAAAAGCCACTGAAAACGCTGAAAGTGGGGCAGGGAAGCCATTGGAGAAGGTATGGATGCAAGCACAATTGGTAGCTGATGGAGTTGACTCACCTGATGCCTGGCAATGTGGCAGTATGTGTGATGAGCATATTTGACCGTACAGCAGGCCTATGCTGTTGACTAGGAGAGATAGGTGGCTGTCTAGTGATGATGGTCAGTGTGGGCGTTGGCTGTGTCATAGGTGGGTGGCGCCAGCAGCGGAGTCAGCGGAAGGGATGCAGCAGCGGGGGGCACTGTGACAGGTATGCAGTCCTAGATACATCTGAAAGCATACACCATGCTGTAAGCTACATTATAGTGACTGTAAGGTGTGGACATGTATCCAGATGTACTGTCAGTGTGTGGCATGCCATAGGCCAGGACAGTGTCTGGGTGGAGGGAGCATGTGTCTGATGTGGGCAATAAAAGGAGGATTGTCCATGAGTGCGCATGTGGAGCAGTCACAAGAGAGGTGTGCATGATATGGCTAACTGCTGCAAATGACCCTGAGAGCCATAGTAAGCTGTCCCACCATGAATCTCCCGGATGGTCAAATGGTGGGTGCAGGGCTGTGCCATGGATCATCCAAGCAGAGAATTTGCATTGTGTGTGGTGGGTGGATGTATGGGATCATACAGGCCAAAAGCATTTGGGGTGTGTAAACCAAAAGTATCAGTACCATGGGGTAAGTGAAACACCATTTGTGTGTGGGGGTGGGACTGGTGCCTCAGCCTGTGCAACTGCAAGACAACACACCCGACAGAGTGACATGATAGAAAGGGACAAGTTGAGCCTATTTGCCCTATGTGGGGCAAGTAATGATGGCAGAACAGTGCAGGGGATGGCTATGCAATGAGTGTTAGGTCCTGAATGTATGAGATATATTCTCTTTACGTAAAGCAGGGAGGTCACAATGATGACAAAACAGAAAACGCATCCATTCCAGTTGACCCAGACATCTGCTGCATATACATCACTGACCCACTGTAATGCGCCATGGCAGAACCACTAAAGCCATGCTCACAGATGTCCATGATGGGGAATGCCATGTTGGGCTACTCAACAGGTGGCCATAATGCATAGAAATGTAGAAGAATGATTGCAGGACACAGCAAAGCCAGGAATGTACAAGCACACCCAGGCACAAAATGAACAAGTGGGAATCAAACCCTGGACCTTTGACCATGGAGATTTTGCACCAACCAATAGGCTACCCCTCCACACAACTTTATGTAGATGTATAGAGCCTGCAGATCTCTGATCAAACTGCAGTCTGTGCCACCATAGGTTGGGCCGCCACTTCCCATGAGGTACTGCACATACAAAACAGTGGTCTGCTGCTGAAGAACCAGTGGAGAACATACTGATCCAGCATATCAGCTCAGTAAGGCATGTGCTGCATGCAGAGAACAACAGCAAGCCATGCTGCAGAGCGGTTTCAGTTGTCACTCTGAGGGTGAGGAGGGGTGCCCAGCACCTGGTCCACTGAATTAGCACTGTTAGAGATGATCTCTGCTAGCTGTGATGTAGGTCCAAATCACTGCTAGTGTGTGGCAGGTATTATCTGCAGTGTGTTATGCTTTTCTCCTTGTTTCCTGCATGCTGAGTGTGACAGTGACAGCAACAGCATGGCTCTGTGTTCTACCCATGCTGGACACTAACCCTCTGATAGCAGTGCATGTTAGAGGCCAGTGTCAATATGCTTCTTCTATGGACAGCTACTGTAGTGGAGGGGCATATAGGCTTACATGGGGCTACTGCTACAGTCCTACCCAGACCCCAGTGAGTAGACCATGACCCACTGCTGCCCCAAGCATTGAGGACTGACTACAGCAGAGGCAGAAAGACTGTCCCTGCTGCCCTTCACTGGGCTGTGTCAGCCAAGCACAAACTAACTGCATAGTGTGACTACGAACACCCAGCCATTTGCTCAGTGATTAGCATCCCCAGACAAGGAATGCATCCACATCACTAGAGGTAGACATTATAATAGCTCTGTGTGGATACATAGCCATACCATGGTCACTTTTTGGTCACAATGAGAGTGCCATCTCAGCATGACATACAGTGGCCACCCAGGCAATGCATGTGGCAAATGGGCACAATGGAGTCTCAGCCAGTGACCCTACCATTGTGGTAAACACATCCAGGTCAATCTGTGCTGTTTCAGGTGATACCCACAATCCTCTGCCTCGCCTTATTCACATTTTCCAAACAGGCTGGGAAAAACTTGGACAATGTGAGATAAAGTGCAGTGCAGAAAGCCACAGGACAAAGGAGAGCCATACACAAACACACAAATACACTCTCATTGACACACTGTGCAAAAGTGGAGATGGTTGGCATTCCTGCTTGACACTCCTTTCTCAATGTCAGATCAAGGATTGATAAGGTGTGCTCTGTTTGCAGGCGCTATTATCATGCCTTGGCCTCACCACACATTGTTACCATGTGCTATTCGCCTCCAACCAGCTGTGGATAGTGGAGCTTATCAGTGCTGTTGGTGGGTGTTTCTACCCTTGCTAGACATCTCCTTGGGATTGCACATGATCGAGCTGTACTTACACTGTCAGCTAAACCTTGTCACAGGAATATGCAATACAGAAACCCCAGCAGGGAGCTGAACCTGTGACCTTCCACGCATATACACACCAGCTGTGTATGTTGCACCACATTGTTGCCTTATGGGCATTACAGCTCCTGTTGCTGACATGTTTTCCTTCAGCTGGCCTTTGGCAGATACTGCAATGCGCATGGCTCACACAACCAGGACAAGACTTCTATCTGCTTCAGGCTGGTGCCACTTCCCACTTCCCACGCAACCACCAACACCCCACCATGCTTACTTGGGCACTATCCTGTTGCTGCTAATGGAGCACTACTATCACTCATTTGGGCTTCCCTGTCTGTGCATCACGTTGCAGATGTAAAATAGGCTCTCTCTCCTCAAAAGCACCCTTTCCGCCAGGTTTTGAATTGCGTTAGGGTTCCTGCCGTTAAGGTGCCTGCGTTAAGGGAGCAAGCCTTATTCCCGCCCACTCCCCGCCCATCGACCCCCACTCTCCACCCCATGCACATCTTCTCTCCACCCACAGGTACTGTTAGCACGTGCTAAAGTGGCTGGTACCATTACCACACGCTAAGGTGGCTTTGTGCACGTGCTCCTTTACCACAGTTTAATAAATATACCCCCAGGTCTGTGATGGATTCCTTGGTGAAAGATAAGTTGGTAACACACCAGAAAGCAGTTTACAGGGTTACATTCGTAAAAACATAGAACATTGCAGACAGTTTGATTTAATATTATAGTTGTCTAAAAGCTTTTAGAAAAAGATGATCCTTAGTGTGTTTATGAAAGGTCAAATACTCCCTAATGGAATACAAAGAAAATGGCAGTAAATTCCAAGTGGTTATTATTTTCCCACCACCCCCAGACCCATCCCTTTAATTTATAGTCAGTTTTCCCAATTAAGAGTGAAATTTATCATCACAGGATATTTTAATCAGCAAGTGATCAATCCTTAATAGATTAGCAGTTCAGTGGGAAACAAACACAAAATATTAGCGGATAACAAATAAAAAAAATCCTTTCACTTTACTCTAGATATTTCTCCTCCCTGAGAAACTCTAAACAACTCATCAATACAAAGATGCAGACAGCAGTCCAGTAGTGAGGTGGGGACTCTCCAGTCTTTTGAACTGAGTGCCATATTGTATGCTTGATTATCTCTACCAGTTGGTGAGTGGTTATATATGTGCAATTGGTGCAAAGAGTTCCTACTTCTCAGAGAATGAGTTTGATCTCTGGGGGTTAGAGTTGCAGACCTAGGGGAGCTAGGGCAGTCAGAGAGGTACATAAAGGAGCCCTTCAGGAAAATAGTAGGGAAGTTCTAGCTCCAGTCTGGCAGTCTCTGTGCTGCCTTGGAAGAGGCAGGTCACCGGGAAGGAAAACATGTCTTTGTTGTAGAAGGAAGTGATCCTGTAGCCAGGTACTGCCCTCCAAGGCTTGCAATACTCTCTCACACCAAGGATGTGTCACCAGAGGCTCCTGCCCAGGCAGGAAGGATAATGATGGCCATTTTAGTAGACCTAACACATGGAGCTCGATTCAGGAAGGGGGATGTCTGGGCCATCCAGAAGTCCACGAGGAAGACGGGCCCATTTGGACTGTATTCTGGACCGTGGGATCAAAATGTTTCCATGGTGCCCAGAATTGGGCCTGTGGATGGCCCGGCATGCTCCTGCTACCTGCAGGGACATCCTCCCCTCAGGTGCCCCCGACTCCCGTGGCTTCAGCCCCCCTTTTCCCCACTGCCTGACACACGGCTGGCCTGCTGGGCCTGGATCGGATGGCAGGGACCACCTGCACCTGGCCCTGGCCCCGGAACCTGGGGGGGGGGGGATCCCCGGCCTCGATCACAGGATTTGTGCTGCTTATTCCACCTTTGAGGTAGAATAAGTAGCATGTCCCCATGGGCCCGGCTGGGCATACAGGGCCATGTACATCCTGCCGGGCTGGCCCAACCCCGCTCTTCCCCAATCCTACCCTCTCCCACCCTCTGCCGGCTCTCCCTGTCCTGATGCCTGAGGAGGAATCAGGCCTAGGCGCTTGCAGGGGTGCACATCCTACTGGGATGTGCAGCCCCGTAACCCACATCCCAGAACTGGACCCATAGCCTAGATAGGATTTTAGACAATGCTGGGGAGGAGCCAGCTGTTCTGGCACATGTTGGTACCAATGACATAGGAAAATGTGGGAGATTGATTCTGAAAACAAAATTTAGGCTTTTAGGTAGCAAGCTGAAATCCAGGACGTGCAGGATTGCTTTATCAGAAATGCCTCCTGTTCCATGCACAGAACTGAAGAGATAGGCAGAGCTCTGGAGTCTCAATATATAGATGAGACAATATGCAGAGAGAAGGGTTTTAGATTTGTTAGGAACTAGAGGGAAGCCTATTCTACAAAGATGGGCTTCACCTTAATTGGGATTGTACCAGACTGCTGGCACTAATGTTCAAAAAGGAGATTGAGCAGCTTTTAAGAACCAGGAGAAAAGTCAAAAGTCAGGAGCACATGGTTCAGAGTACGATATGTTTGAATGAAATTATCAAAACAGGGAAGATAGGGCATCCTGATAGAGAGGTTATAATAGAAGTTAAAATAGAATATATCCCTGTTGACCGCTATGAAAGTTGTAAATTTCAAACAACCATGCCTTGAAATGTCTCTATACAAATGCTAGAATCCTAAAACATAAAAATGGATAGTTAGAATATATAGCACTAAATGAAGAGACAGATATAATAGGTATCTCAAAGACCTGGTAAGATGGATCAAATTGGTGGAGGGGTGGCGCTATATGTTACTGTTTCAAATAGAATAAAATTTCTGCAGGAAACAAAATGCACTATTGAAATTTTATGAATAGAAATTCTATGTGTGAAGGTGAAGGAATGAGCGGTAGGGGTTTATTACCATTTGTCTAGACAGAAAGAACAGACAGATGATAAAATGGTACCAGAAATTAGTGAAAATAACAAAATTAACAACGTAATAACAATGGGTAAGTTCATAAACATCACATCAGGACATGTTATGGAGGCAAAGTTATTAGATGAAATAAATGACTGTTTCATGAAGCAGTTGGTTTGGGAACCAACTAGAGAAGGAGCTATTTTAGAGATTTAGTCCTTTCTCCGTGAACAAGCAGGAAGTAAGTCCTTATGTATGGGTGACGTTGTCAACAGAGCCCTGCATGGGAACACTCCCCAGCTTCCACTGGAAACCTTTGGAAGGCTTCATAGCGCATGCGCACCTGCCTTCGCACCTGCGTGGCACCATCTTCTCCAGTCTTCTTTTTTCCGTGGAGCTCCTAGGACAAGTTCCTGCACCGGTGGAAAAATATTGCTTTGTTTTACGCCCTTGTTGGTTATTTTTCTTTCACTATACCACCTGCTATCGGCTAAGTCTGTTTCTGATCCGACTTTGTTTCTTTCTTTTGTTTCATACCTTTTTTGTGCATTTCTATTCCTCTGACCGGATTTCTTCTTTTTCCTGCTGTTGGCAAAATAGGGACCTTTGACCTTGCTGATGTTTTGGCCAGACATGTCCAAGCCAGTGAGTGTTTTCAAAGTGTATGAAATGTGGCCGTACCATCTCAGTCACTGACAGGCACAACTGGTGTCTGCAGTGTCTTGGGCCCGATCACCAGTCTGTCTCCTGCAATCTTTGCCTGCAGATGACAAGGAAGGGTCTGAAGGGCTGGGAAAAGCCGGAGCCATCCCTCTTCAGGATGTCGGAGTCAGCATCCTCGGCCACAGCATCGGCATCGACGCCATCAAGAAGTTCCACCGAGGTGTCAACATCAAGGGATGCCCAGGCGCACTCGGAACCAAGGAACCATGGCATATAGTGGAGACTCTCTGTTGATATCTGACCGGAATCAAGAAAGGACCCGGCATTGATCCTGTCGATGTTGAAGGGGGGTGCGCAAGCACCGGGATAAGCCCCATATGCACCGGCACCAAAGCCCTTCCCAGTACAACACTGAGAGCGAAGGCCATGAGTGGCCTGCTTAATTTCCCTGGCAGGAAGAATCAACTCCCAGACAGGAGGAATAAACCCCCATAGCCCCAGAGGGCAGCTGGATGTCTACCAATGGGCCAGTCATTGTGGAGTCCCCGCCAGAGTTTTAGCACCAGTGGCTGAAGTCTCAATCCTGGCCCCAATCCCCTTGGAGGCAGCAGTACTGGAGGAATGCCTTAGAGCCCTTTAGGCTCACATGGAAGCGGTTCTGGCCTTGCAACAAGCTGGCTCTTTAATGCCCTCAGTGGCATCACCACACTCCATCCAACCCATACTGGAGACCTTTGTACTGCCCATCGAGGCAGGTGCATTAGGTGGGAGATTGGAATCGATGCTGGTTCCCATGGCTATCTCCCTGTGTAGCATCTTGGGGTCCAATTTTCCCGGTGCACCCGCACTCTAACTCAGTGCGTTAAGGGTTTCACCAATGCCCGCCCTCTCCATGTGACCAGAGCAGGTGTCGGTTTCCTTTCAAAGTCCAAATTCGAGGAATGGGAAACCAAAGAGGAATCTGTGGTGTCTGACGGAGGGTTCCCCAAACCTTCCTTCTGACCTCCATATGAGAGGCGCAAATTGCCCCCGGAGAACATGTCCTACCAGGACTTTGTCAGAGACATGGCCAGACCATACCCTGCTCCTTGGAGTCAGAGTATGAGCCAACAGCGGAGGAACTAGAGCTCCTTCAGTACCCCTCTATCCCCAAGGAGGCCGTGACAGTGCCCATGCATCATGTCTTACAGAGGCTGCTGCTGTGGCTGTGGGAGAATCCTCTCATAGTTCCAGTCATTAGCCGGAGGCTGGACTCAATATACCAGGTTCAGAAGGCCCTGGCTTTGGGAGGCCCCAATTGCCACACTACTGTATTGTGGTGGAATCGGCCATGAAGCAGGTCAAAAGCACCAAGACCAATTTCTTGATGCCCCTGGGCAGGGAGACTAGAACCCTGGACTCCTTTGGGAGGAGATGCTTCCAGGGTTCCCTGCTGGTGGCCAGGATCCTTTCTCACCAGCTGCATATGAGCATGTCCCCACTGACTGCCTTGACTCCTTCCGGACCCTGGTGAACCATGGCATGGGATGCTCAAAATACATGGTACATGCAACCTATGATGCTTTTGAGTCTGCCAGATTGCTTGGCTTCAGTCCTCCTACCTGTAGAAGTAGGTCCAGGACAAACTGGCCAATGTTCCCTACCAAGGGAGAACCTCTTCAGGAAACTGGTTGAGGACAAAGCGGGAGAACTTGAGAAGGACCATGCAATGCTCTCTAGTCTCTCAAGGAAGACTGCTGACCCCTCGCACAAGAAGTACCAGAGCAATAAGGCCTTCTATCCAACTAAAGGCACAAGCTTCTCACAACAGCAAAGGGAGAAAATTCAGAAGGCCCAGCCAACCTCCCAACCCAAGCCAGGGTCAGGCTTTTATCTGGTTCCTCAGGAGCATAACCAACTAACTGTTGCCTGTCAGGGTAACCCTATGTCAAAAAATAAAAAATACTCACTCCAACTATATCACAAAATTGTTATGTACATATTTCAAAAAATATATATGTACTTCTTTGTTTTATATGTATTCATAACTTCTTAACAAAATACATGAAGGAGGTCTCAGACTAATTCAACATTTAACTTCAGACAAACTTATGTCCATGTATTGGTGCCTTTTTGCATCAATGACCTTCCCTCATATCAGAAAACAGCTCATTGGAAACCTTGAAAAGTTTTTTGAATGGTTAAATGGTTTGGACCCAAATATTCCATTTACTCATTCTCATCATATAGATAAAATGGTGTTTTGGAATTTGACAGTTTTTAAAGGTGTATCCGGTTGGGTCACTTCAGTTTATTGTAAACCCACTGACAGCAACACCTTTTTGCACTATAGCAGTGCGCATCCGGCACGATTGAGAGATGGGTTACCGTTCTCACAGTTCATAAGATATCGCAGAAACTGTTCAGAGCAGCCTGATTTTAAAAAACAGGCGAGGTCCTTGTCGGTTAATTTTATGAATAGAGGCTACCCGAAACAGATAGTGGAGCGGGCCTATAATAGGGCACTCTTTAATAATAGAGCGCTCCTTTTGGACCCGGGGATGAAGAACAGTACAGATAGCAATGATCATGTGAACTTGATCACTAAATATTCCCCTTATAGTTCACGGATACAGCGCATAATGAATAAGCATATTAAAGTTCTCAGTATGGTTCCGGGATTGGAGAACAAAAGCGTGAGGTGTGTGTGGCAACGCCACCAAAATTTAAAAGAGAAACTGAGCACAGCTGTTCTGCGCCCAATGCAAACAAGGGCCTTTGGGTCTGAAGCAAAGTTCGGGCACAGTAAATGTGGAGAATGAGCCATTTGCCCTCTATCGTGTGAAATAGATAATTTTGAATATCATCAGAACACATTTAAATTGAAAAAAACAAGCTTCATGCGGTACGGCATACGTTGTTTATTGTATTCGTTGCCTATGTGGTTTATTATACGTGGGCAAAACAATTAGACCCTTTCGAGTACGTATGGGTGAACATAAAAGCAGATTAAAATGTAGATCACGTGATGCTCCAATAGTACAACATTGTTTGGAAGCTGGACATGTTTTTGAAGAGCTTAGGTGTTTTTGAATTGATAACGTATTAACAAGACGAACGGAGAAATCAAGGGAGCAATCCCTAGTTATATATGAACAAAGGTGGATATTTAAACTGCGGATGGTATCCCCAGGGGGACTCAATGCACAAATTGAATGGGGGGCTTGTATTTGATCCTTTGAATGTCAGAGTGATTACAATTGGGACAACTGATGTAAGTCGGGTCTGTTCATAAGGGTAATGAACGGAAGTTATGTATAATCCAAATAATAGAGACATTGTTATAGTCACTCATTAGTAAGATACTTTGGGGTAAAGTTTGGAGAAAAAGATAATATAGGTGAATAGATGGTGAATAGTGGAATACCCCAGGGATCTGTATTGGGACTGGTGCTCTTTAACATATTAATAAATTAACTGGAATTCAGAACAAGCAGCAAGGTGATTAAGGCTGACTGCAGATTCTGAAATGGGACATACAGTGCTGTAAAAACTCAGTATCTCATACTATATCTATTGATGGTTTTAAAAAATAACTAACAGAGTTTGTGGGTATACATGACAGTGCTTTATCCTTGATTAATATGACTACACACTCAGCTAAGGCTTTCAAACTTTACCATTGCCTGTTTTTTTTTTATAAACTTTACCTGTTGAATATAGGTTTTTAGGAATCTTCAGCCTGCCTGCGTTCCTTGCATAGCCCTTAAATCAGATATCTGAGTGTGCCCTCAGTTCATAGAAGGCCTGCTGGCCAAAGACACTAGTGACATATGGCTACCTGGAACAGAAATATACATTGCTTTTAGACTTGCAGCTAGACCTGGTCTTCTACTTAGGTCTCCTACTTAATTTTGCAGCAAGGGTCTAATTTTAAGGTTACAGGGACCTTTGCTTAGTAGGCAGATACATAGCAGTAAGATTTCAGTTTGAATGTTTTAGTTTCCTTTGTCTGTTGCAAGCCTGCCTTACAGGGAAGGGCTAATTAAATTAAAGCTGCTCTACCACTGTCTAAATTCCTGAACCAGTCTGCTTATCAGAACTTCAAGAGACTACACACTCAGCTTAGGCTTTCAGACTTTACCATTGCCTGGGTTTTCTTTATAAACTTTACCTGAGTCAGAATGTCGTGTATTCAATGCAATAACTGTGGTGCTTTCATTCTGAGAAGAATCATTTGGAACCTAAGAGCTTGTCCTATATGCCTCAAGTTAGCGACTATGCATAAAGAATTAACTCTACTAAGGGAAGAATTAGCTGCAATTAAGCACATTTCCTCTATAGTACAAACTGAACAAAATCCACCACCGCTTCCACAAAGAATCAAACAGCCCAGGAACAAATGTATCACAGTGGGCTCTGGTAGGCTGCGACATGTAACACAGAGATACCCTATACATCAAGAGATATCCCTGCATAATGCCTTCTCTGCCTTGGATAAGGAGGGTGCCCAATCCGTGGAAACCGAAGTGCCCTTAAATGTTCGACTTAATGCCAAATCTACTGATAATGTAAAAAATAGGAAGAAAAAATGACAAAACAGAAAACTACTACTCCTTGGAGATTCAGTCATCAGAGGCACTAACTTGGGAACACAGCTCAAAGGAAAGAGGATAGTCAAATGCCTCACAGGCTCTTCAGCCAGCAGGAATACAAACCAAATTGTTGGTTTAGTTAATGCAGAAAGTGAGCACTCGAAAACTGATATTGTCATCCACTTGGATACAAATGACCTGACTAGAAACAGTGCCTCTGCAGTTCAAAGGGACTTCCAGACTCTGGGAGAGAAACTCAAGCCCATTGCTAACACTATAGCATTCTCAGAAGTTCTGCCTGTTCTTGGTAAGGGGCAGAAAAGCTGCATCGAATAAAAACTTTAATACATGGCTCCAAACCTGGTGCACACAAGAAGGATTTAGATATATAGGTGACTGGGGAAACATAAGGATCAACAAGAGACTATACTGTGTTGATGGACTACATCTCTCTGCCGCAGGGAAAAGGATCCTAAGTGAAAAATTCAGGCAGTATGTGGACAGGCATTTAAACTAGGAAAAGGGGGTGACGGATGGAGAAGGACAAGTTCAGTACTTCACTCCCAGCAAAAGCAAAACAACATTGGAAACAGCCACACTTTTGAACAACACATCAATGGCAAGGGGAAGGAGCGTGTAGAACAAATTCCATGCAAAAGGCAGGCAAGCCATTCAACAAATGCTGGAAAGCAATGAGTACAAATACTCGAAGCCTAGTCAACAAAGTTCCTGATCTGGAAGCCCTAATGGTGGAAATGGAGTTGGACATTGTGACCATTACAGAAACATGGTTTAACAAGTTGCATGAATGGGTTAAAGCCATAACTGGCTATAATCTATTTAGAAGAGATAGAGAGGGTAAAAAAGGAGGAGGAGTAACCCTATATGTCAAAAGCAATATTAAATCTGCTGAAATGCAGGGGACATGGGGAAAAAGAAGAAGCTCTATGGATTGTGTTGGAAAGAGGAGATGGCACTGTCATCCATTCTGGTGTGGTCTACAGGCCTCCAACTCAAACCGAAGAAATGGTCAGCAAATTGTTGATAATTCAAAGATAGCCATGAAGGGGGAAGTGATCATATTGGGTGACTTTAATCTACCCGATGTGGATTGGAGTGTTCATTCTGCAGATCTGGAAAGAAGTAAAAAAATTGTGGATGCCTTCCAAGATGCATTACTTAAACAAATGGTGATGGAGGGAGAGCTCCATGCTGGATTTAGTGCTCACCAACAGAGATAGTGTGTCGAATATCCAGGTGGGTGCTCATGTGAGCAGCAGGGATCATCACATGGTGTGGTTTGAAATAAAAGCCAAGGTAGAATCCAATCACAGCAAGTTCAAAGTCCTAGACTTAAAAATGCTGACTTAAGTAAAATGGCCAAGTATCTGAAAGAGGAGTTGGTAGGGTGGGAGGGGATAAGGGAAGTGGAAATGCAATGGGCTAAACTAAAGGAGGCAATACAAGGTGCAACAGATACATACGTAAGGAAAATAAATAAAAACAAGAGGAAAAGGAAACCTATTTGGTTCTCCAAAGAAGTGGCTGCACAAATAAAGGCAAAAAACACAGCTTTCACAAAATTCTAAAGTTTGCAAACCGAGGAACACAGAAAAAAATACAGGATAAAACTAAAAGAGGCAAAAAGAGAAATAAGAATAGCAAAATCAAGGCAGAAGAAAAGATTGCTAAAGATGTGAAGTGTCAAAAAATCAAAAAATGAAAGATATGAAGTGTGGCAACAAAACGTTTTTCAGATATATTCGGGAGAGGAGGAAAATCAGAGGTGGAATTGCAGGACTCAAAAGTGCTGGGAACGAATTTGTGGAAAGTGACATTGAAAAAGCAAAAATGCTAAACAAATGCTTCTGCTCTGTTTTCACTAGAGAAAATCCTGGAGAAGGACCACCTGTGATTGACAAATATACAAATGGGAATGGAGTAGATACCACACCATTCACAAAAAATGATGTGTTAGAACAGCTTGCAAAACTGAAAGTGGACAAGTCTATGGAACCTGATGGGATACATCCCAGGATACTGAAAAAGCTCAGAGAGGTTCTTGCAGGGCTTTTAAAGGATGTTTTTAATAGATCCTTGAAGACAGGGGAAGCTCCACAGAACTGGAGAAGGTCTGATGTGGTACCTTTCAGGTAATAGGGAAGAAGTGACAAACTACAGGTCGGTAAGCCTAATCCTGGTGGTCGGAAAAGTAATGGAGGCGCTCTTGAAAGAGGGAATAGCGGACTTCCTCAAAACCAATAGGTTGCATGATCCGAGTCAACATGGTTTTACCAAAGGATGATCTTGCCAAACAAATCTGATTGAGTTCTTTGACTGGGTGACCAGAGAACTAGATCAAGGGCATGCGATGGATGTGATCTACCTAGATTTCAGCTAAGCCTTTGATACTGTTCCTCATTGAAGCCTTATCAATAAGCTCAACAGTTTGGTCCCAAGACGGTGAACTGGATCAGAAATTGGTTGACTGACAGATGACAAAAGGTGCCAGTAAACAGAACTCACTCGGATGAAAGGACGATGATTAGTGGTGTGCCCTAGGGTTCGGTCCTGGGACCGGTACTGTTCGATATATTTGTGAGTGACATTGCTGAAGGGATGAATTGAAAAGTCTGTCTTTTTGCAGATGACACCAAAATTTTCAACTGAGTGGACTCCCCTGAGGGAGTGAAGAACATGAGGAAAGGTCTACAAAAGCTGGAAGAATGGTCTAATGCTTGGCAGTTAAGATTTAATGTGAAGAAGTGCAGTGTCATGCACTTGGGAAGTAGAACTTCAAAGGAATTGTATGCGATAGGGGGTGGGAGATTGGTGTGCACGGACCAGGAGAAGGACCTTGGAGTGATTGATTATGACATTCTCAAGGTGGCAAAACAGTGTGACAAGGCGGTGGCAAAAGCCAGAAGGATGCTGGGTTGCATAGAAAGAGGAATTACCAGCAGAAAGGAAGAGGTACTAATGCCACTGTACAAGTTGCTGGTGAGACCTCACTTGGAATATTGTGTTCTGTTTTCAAGACCATATCTCGTAAAGAATATAAAAAGGCTGGAAGCAGTTTAGAGGAAGGCGACCAAAATGATTTGGAGCCTGCATCAGAAGACTTGTGAGAAGAGACTTGAAGACCTAAATATGTACACTCTGGAGGAGAGCAGGGACAGGGGAGATATGATTCAGACCTTTAAATACTTAGAGTATTAATGAACAAACAAACCTCTTCCAAAGACGGGGGAAGCTGTACAACTAGAGGGCATAACATGAAGCTGCAAGGGGGTAATGTCAGGAAATATTTTTTCACTGAAAGGGTGGTGGATGCTTCGAATGCCCTCCCGATGGAAGTGGTGGGGGCAAACACAGTGACAGAATTCAAAATGGCATGGGACAGGCACAATAGATCCCTTTATAGCAACAGGATAAAATCAAAATAAACATAACTATCTCTTATATCTGAACAAATAGGGGTGACCTATATGGAGTAGTGGGTACATCCGTGAACAAAGGCATGGGGAGGGGTGACCTGCACGGAACACCAGGTGCACCTACTCTTGCCAACTTGCTGGACAGACTAAATGGACCATATTGGTCTTTATCTGCTGTTATACTATGTTACTATGTTATTTTTTTTTTTTGTTGGAAAGCAGTCAGGTATTTCTTTAAGTCAATTTTTAGATGCCTCGACCATATTTGAGTCATGAGTATCTGAAGTTCAAAATAAGAAAAAATGTACAATTTAATCCTAAATTCCTTTAGACCACAAACATGGAAAGGAGTGGAGTACTCATATGGTAGAAATTTGCTATAAAACTGTTTCAAAAAAAGGTATAGTTTTAGGAGCTAACTCCTCCCTACCCCTCTCTAAATATCCAAAATCCCTTGTTTCATCCTTTCAAGAGACTGTACAAGTAGAAGTGAAAACCTATCCAGTCTGCCCTTCCATATAAGCTAGTAAGCGTTACAGTTCTTTTACCCTCCCTTAGAGATCCTCCATGTTTGTTCCATGCCTTCTTGAATTCAGGTACAATCCTCATCTTTGCCACCTCACTGAGAAGCTATTCCACAGATCTACCACTCTTCTTGTAAAGAAATATTTCTTCAAATTACTCCTGAGTCTATCCCCATTCACCTTCATTCTATGGCCCCCATTGCAGCGCTTTCTTTCAACTGAAAGAGATTCTCCTCCTGTCCATTTTTCCACAGATATCACAGGTACACTAAAAAATTTTTTTTTTAAACTGCCTCTAATGTTTCGATTGATTTTTACGTTTTTTGGTGCGCTGAATCCAAATCTGGTAACCAATTTGCTCCATCATGTACAGATTTTTTGCTACATTGGGTTAGCAGTTTGAGGTGAACGTTTCAGATTGAGTGCGATCGAGATAAAAGTTTCTTGGATGAATTCTTTATACTAATTGTTTAGTAGTTATTCAAATAAGAATAAAGAAAATTGTAACAAGGCAGCACATAAGAATAGAGTAATGTCAAAAAAACACACTGTGATGGTAGCAAAATTGTCTGCACTTAAAACAGCCACATACATGTGCACAAACATTGAGCATATAAGAGCGAGGTTAGACACAAAGCAAAGCAAAGAAATGTGCAAAAAATGTTGTACAGGTATGTATGTAAGAATAGAAAACGCAAACCGCACCATTGCAATACATGAAGACAAACACCCGATGGTGTGAAAATAAAATTCTAATAAATGAGATCCGACACTGTGGTAATAACTAGCAAATTTTTATTTCAAAGTTTAGTAAAAACACGATATTTGTCAACACAGTTTAGATTTTAAAGTCATTCTTGAGTCAATCAATCTCCTGGTGGGCCCGTTTCTTCTTCCCCCGAATGCTTCTCTTGGTGCGCTGCTTGGCGTATTTTTCATCTGGGGTTTCCCGCAGAAGCAACCAGCAGAAATCAGCCATCATAGTGGTGTTCCACCTTCCTTGGTACCTTCTCTCTGCGTCCTTGATGTCCTGGTGAAACCTTTCACCTTGTTCTTCACTGTACGCCCCCAAGTTTTCGGGAAAGTAGTTCACATGGGAGTGCAAGAAATGGACTTTCAGGCTCATGTTACAGCCTTGTTCTTTGAAGGCATTGAGCATCCTGGCAACAATATCCTTATAGTTCTCATCCCGCCTGTTCCCCAAGAATTTGAGAACAACATCCTTGAAGGAATCCCAGGCTTCTTTTTCCTTCTCAGACATCGTTTCAGCGAATGCTCCATCTGAAATGAGTTTCCTTATATCAGGGCCAACAAACACTCCTTCCTTTAGCTTTGCTTCAGAAAGTCGGGGGAACTTTGAGCAAAGGTACCGAAAGCACTCACCATCTTTTGGAAGGGACTTGATGAATTGCTTAATGAGACCCAACTTAATGTGGAGAGGTGGTAATAGAATTTTATCACGAGGTACCAAGCTCTCATGAAGAACATTTTTCTCACCGGGTCTCAAATACTCCCGAATTGGCCAGTCTTTTTTCCCCCAGTGTAGGTCGCGGGCCCGGCTATCCCACAAGCAAAGGAAGCAGGGATATTTGGTGAAACCAGATTGCTGCCCTAATAGCATGGATAGAATTTTAAAGTCTCCACAAATCATCCACTTATGCTCATCATAAGGAATCTTCTGAAGAATCAGGGCCAAATTCTCGTATTTTTCTTGGAGAATAACAGAGTGAGCAATAGGAACTGAAGCGAATGTGTTGCCATTATGAAGAAGAACACCTTTTATGCTGTCTTTTGACGAATCAATGAACAGCCGCCATTCAGCAGGATCATACTTGAGTTTAAACTTTTCCATCACTCCGTATATATCGTTGCAAAATACCAAATCTTCCTCTTTGCTGAAATACTTCAAAAATTGTGTCTCGCGGTTGCGGTACCAATAAAAAGTTGTTCCTGGTGACAATAGATTTTTCTGTTTAAGCCGAGAACCTAGCAGTTGGGCAGCATCTTTTGGGAGTCCTAAATCCCGGACTAAATCATTCAATTCAGCTTGAGAGAAAAGTTCAGGTTTCGGATCTGGTTCAGTTTCAAACGCGGAAGTACTGGACTCATCGGGAAAAGTCATCTGATGAGTCTCATCATGATCAGAACCGTCCACACAAATATGATCCAAAGATTCTGGTGGTTCAGGCACAGGTACTTCGTTGCTATGAGGCATAGGCCTAATTGCTGAGGGAAGGTTGGGGTAACTTATTACGTTCTTATTTTTTAAGTTGTATCCCTTCACAATGCAAGAGCAAAAATAGCAGTCACTGCTGTGGTCTCTTTGTTCACGCCACATCATAGGTATTCCGAAACGAAATGCTTGTTTTTTATCTTTCATCCATAAGCGTAGATCTTCCTCACATGTCTTGCACACTTTGTGAGGAGCCCACGGTTTGTCTTGATCGCCTAACTTCAAACCGAAATAGGCGAAATATACTTTTTAAATAAATGCAGAAATGTTCCTCTGCCGCTTTTTCACGGTATATTCCCCACAAATAAAACAAAAACTGTCCGGAGAGTTGACGCAACCTCTGGCTCTGTGAGCCATCACAAATACACAGCACTACAAACTACAACTGTAGTGAACCACTTCGGAATAAAGCTGGATTGCGACTGAGCAAACAAAAGGTAATAATGAACTTGCAAGAAACTGAAATTTGACAGGAACGTTCATGTCGCAACCACCGTGTTTGAGCGAGCGAACGAGGCGAGGCGAACAGGAAAGAACATGCGCCAGCGCGAGTACTGGATTTAGCCCCCCGCCTCCCAATTGTCCTGTTAATGTATAAAATGAATACAAAAACGGGGGGGGCGGAGCCTGATGTCCAGCGGGGTAGACGCTTCGCGCTGAAGCTCCCGAGGGGCCTACTTAGAATCCTGACTAAACATCTGCATAAATTTAATATTTTATACCGAACTTACCGGGGTGCCTTGGGGGGAATGGCGACCCACAAACCAGTGCGCTTGGACTTCGGGTCTCCCTCTTCTTCACATGGAAAACGCTCCAAAACAGAATTGTCTTCCCCACCTAAGATGGCTCCACCTCGGGTAAGCCCGGCACTGCAACAGGAGATCTTGGAGGAAATACGTGGTGTGAAGGAACTGGTACAGTCCAACGGAGAGGCGCTCCGAGCCATGCGAGAAGACTTCGGTATGCTTCAGGACCGGCTTGAAGGTCTTTCATTACGGCTGGACAACATGGCGGGGGTCCTCGATTCGCACGCGGTGCGTTTGGTGAACCTGGACCAGGCTGAACGTCACATACAGAATCTTCAAAAAGTGTTAGAGGATTGCAATAATCGTGCTCGTCGCAACAATGTCAGGCTCATTGGAGTTCCAGAAGGGGCGGAAGCAGGAGATATCAGAGAATTTCTGGTCAAAACTCTCCCTTCCTTGCTGAAGATTACCTTTTGCAGAGATCTGGAAATTGACCGAGCATATCGTGCTCCTATCAACATTGCACTCCATCGGACGACCCCCCGGCCCATTATATTCCGTTTACTGAGGTACCAGCAAGTTGAGCAAATTTTCAAAGCCGCCCGGGTGATGCCACATCTGCAGTTTGACGATCATAAAGTCTCTTTTTTCCCCGACTTGGCAAAGCCCACAGCTGACCGGCGGAAGGGACTTCTTGCTTTTCGTCCTAGACTTCAACAGTTACAGGCTCGCTTTGGCCTCTTATATCCAGCGAAGCTCAGAGTGACTCTTCATAACCAAACTAGAACCTTCGAAGATCCTGCTCTGCTAGCAACATTTTTGGATTCCAAAGAGGCAGACCTGATGCGCTGAGTCAACAATTTGGATGGTCTCCGCTGGAACCGCCCGCCATTTTGAATGGCCCGGCGCAGTGATTATTGCCTGGAATAGAGACTGCCTGGACCTTCCTTTCTTTTATATCTACCTCTCTTGGTCTCCTTTTCCTCCATGATGTGCACCTCGGTTGGATTCGGAGCACGCACAGACATACCGGTTATATGTTTCAATTTAGGCCTTCTCTGGGGTTTCACCCCGCAGACATCAGGTCGCCTGTAATTTCTGGGGTTATGCTTCTTCTCTAAGGCACTTTGGTGCTTCTACTGTTATATAGGGCGCTTCATGATTTTCCTTGGCTTATTTTCTATCATATCGTGTGTACAGTCATTTATAGTTGATATGAGGGACATTGCGCAACTCGGTGCGCCATCATGTTCCTTTCTCAGAATGTTTGACTTTGTTGTATGGCCTTATGTATGCTCTTAGTATTGAACGTAAGAGGCATCAATAGTCCAATCAATAGAATGACCATTCTTAGTTATTTTAATCATGATCATACTGATTTAGTGTTTCTTTAGGAAATCCATTTTACTTCTGTCGCACCACTGAAACTTGCTGCCAAACCTTATATGGTGGCTGCCTATTCTCCCGCCGTTTCTGAGCGTGGTGAGGTAGCCATCTTAGTTGAGAAACTTTGCCAATCACTGTAATGGATACTAGCTCTGATGGGGAGGGTAGCTGGGCCTGTGTATACTTTAAGGTTAGAGATAGTGCATCTGCGTGTATCGGTATTTATGCTCCGAATGTGGATGACCCTGTTATTGTTACTCGGCGGTGACTTCTACCAAGTATTTGTTCCTTTGATAGATAGTCTGCCGCCTAGAACGAGTGGTCCGCCCAAGAGTCTCCACACCCTGCCAGCCCTGATGACAGATTTTGCGTGAATTGCTATATGGAAGTTGCTTCACCCCTCAGACTTAGAGCTCACCTTTTCTCAGCGGGCCCCCATCACTCACATTTTAGATCAGATTTTTCCTATCTCCTCAGTACTGCTATCTCATGTAGACAAATACTCCTGATAGGTTAGCCAATTGGAATGCCATCCAGTGCGCTTGATGCGGGACATGCTATGTGGCCTTTGGTCTACTACACTCCTGTTACGAATGATTGTCCCGCATTACAGTATTACTGGAGTCGGGTCTGAGGTTGTCTTCATTCTATTTTATATATTTTGGATCCCCTTTTGGGAAGTTTGTGGGGCTCCGCTTAGCTGCGGGGATCCCCTCTCTTCCTAAATTGGCTTACTTCTTTCAGTCTTTATGCTGGGTATTGCTGTCCCCTATTTCCTCAATCACGAAATATTGGGAAACATATCTGTCTTTATAGTAAATGTGCGCAAATACCCAGTATGTCTGCCTCTTCCGTTCAAACTATTCACTATTGGTCTATCTAGAAGACGCTCAACGATTATGTTCAAAATTTCGATGCTCTTCGTTGACTGTTTGATTCTGTATTAATCTTTGTCACATGCTCATCCGGTATCATAGATTTTCCTTCTGTTTGTTTGATATACAATAATTGTTGTATGTAGGCGCTCATATGATGATTCTAATCAGCTTAGAGAAGAAGCATTGGGGTGGGGGGTAATTGGGGTTGCTTTCTTTATTGTATGTGTGTATTTGTTTCTTTTGCTGTGTTGTTACTTTGTTTGTTGTAAAATGAAAATAAACGTTTAAAAAAAAAAAATGAATACAAAACACTCTAAAATATCATGAGGGAGTGTTTCTAGTTAGTTAACCATTACAACCTCTATTTTGGGCCAAGAAAATAAACTGCAGTCAGCTAAAAAGAAATTATGTGAACATTCCTTATATGGGTAAGAAATCTAATTTTGCAAGAAAACGTGACGTGATGGAACATTTTGGCTATTTTTCCTGGATTCATCACCCCAAAATCTATAGGAATCAGTTGCAAAACTGGAGGCAGTTTTTTGGTAGTGTACCTGTGTATTTAAACATCTTTATAATTTCTCCCCCCTCCCTCCTTTCTTCCAAGTCTGCCCCTATATGTCTTATGGCAAAGACCACTGACCAATTTAGTAGCCATCCTCTGCATTGATTCCATCCTGTTTATATATAGGTGTGGTCTCCAGAAATGCACACAGTACTTACTCCAAATGAGATCACACCAAAATGAATAATATCAATGCAGTTTGCACATTGACTTCCTAGCTTCTCATATTTAACTCTAAGGGTCAAATGATCTTTACTCAAAGAAAACTTTCCTGACTGCAGCTCAGAGACCCAAGATTCCAAGGTTGCCAATCGATTGTATGGCATATGAAAGTATTGATAGAAGAAAGAGATTCCAGATGCTTGGAAATAAACAGTTCCACTAAAACAATGGCAGTGCTCTAAGAGAACAATTTTGAAAGGGATTTACCTGGGCAATCTATGTAGATATCCTGATACATTTCCCCTCCCTCCCCCCATGGATAAAAGTAGGTGTATAATTCATAATACATTACACTTTGTTTGAAAGGATGTGTCCCAGACAGGTCCAGAGATGGAAACAACATGAGCAGATTTGATTTGCAAATTTACATATACTGCTTAGTCCCCTTTCTGCTGCCTGAAGTAAGAGCAGGTGTAGTGTTTTATACCAACATACCTTGCAGGTAAGTTTCAATATGAGATTACAATGAGTAGTTTCCTTTGGAAAATTTGCTACAAGGTCCATAGGTACAAAGGAGACTGCATACTCTATACCTACAGGGAGCAGAATGGGGGCACAGATGAATATTGTTTCTATACGTTATAAAGTAAGAATCTTTGGTGCTACTAGGGTGCTTTTCCCATACAGACTGAAGCGGTTCAAGGGTGGCGTTGCCTGCTGTGCCCTCAAAATGGTGCTTGTAACATAGTAAATGACGGCAGATAAAGACCAGTAGGCTCCACCTAGTCTGCCCAGAAAGGTTGCTAGAGAAGTGCCTTCTGCTCTGTACAGATTACTCCCTCGATGGCTTTGTTTAGGGTTATAAATTGTTCTTATTTGTATCTTTTAACCATTTCATTACTGTTACACTTTTCTTTTTCTGATTCTATATCTTGTTGGCTATTACTTCTTTACAGCTTCTCTCCATTATGTTCTTTCTTTTTCTTTCTTGCAATTGTCCCTGGATTGTCACTGCTAAAATCTCACAATCTGTTTTCATTTTGATCGCATATACAACTGGGTTTTCACAGCCCACTCTTTGATGATTTTTGCATTCAGCATAGCCTCCTAGCAAATAATCCTTTCCACCCACAAACGCGTACTATTCAAAAAAATAATCTTACAATTGTTAACAGTTTTACATATGCTTTTCATTTCCAGTTAACACAATGAAAGAAGAAGAAAATGATTCCCAGTATACACTAATTGCCTCAAACCTTGATCAATTATAGTAGCTGCCTTCAATTAACAACTTAATTGAACATAGAATAGAGGGCAATGAAAACATTGCCATATTTTGTTGGTAATTTTTTCTGAACTATGAAGTGAAAATATTAACTGCCTATGAAATATTGCCCAGTTCTAACCCAGCTAAAACTGTGCATCGGGATCATTGAGTACACTTTTAGCCACAGCAGGATTAAATGTTCTTGGAGCCATATTTAGGTCAGGGAAAGGAAACAGGATGCAGAGACTGGATCTTTCAATCCATGCATATCCTTTTCACGGGAAAATGTACCCACAGACCAGACACAAGTGAAGTGGAGGAGTAGCTTAGTGGTTAGCTAAGTGGTTTGTAGATCTGGGAAGCGAGCGTTGAAATCCTGCTTCTCTCACTGATTTTCTGTGACCTTGGACAAACCACTTCACCTGCCATGTGACTTGCCTTGAGCTTGAATATGGAAAAGGTGAATTTTTAATTTAAAATTCAAATTTCTATGCGTATTGTATCCTTGGAGATTATTTTTCAAAAAGAACATATGCTTGTGCTTTCCCTTTAAAAAACCAGTTCACAATTCACAGGTAAAAGCAGCCATGGACTTTTCATCAGCAAGAGTGCTAGTGAAAAATTGCCCCAGATTTATTAAATTATCAACTTTTCTTTTGCCCACATTTGCCATTTTAAGATCAAAATGGTTCACATAAAGAGAAAAATTGTCACGATTTTCATAACCATTAACACATATAAAACTCACTAATACAATCCATTTGGCTATCTAAAAGTCATCCACCAGCCACAAATCTTTGAAACAAGAGTCTTCAAACTATGCTTAAACCTCATATATTGTTGTTCTTGATGCATTATAAGAGGAAGTTTGTTCTATTCCATAGCCACTTAATTGAAATGTTGCATACATTGAAATATACAGCAACCATCAATTAAAGCCTGTAATTCATTGCAAGGCCTCTAGGTGAACCTTGTTCCATTTAAGGAGCTCAAGCAAGAGGGAAAAACATTAGAGCTATACATTCAGAAAGAGCCCAATTCTGTCCCACAAATAATAGCAGGAATGGACTTCTCAATGGGACATCCATCCCCGCTATTCGGGCCCTCCCCACCGGCGTCTAACTTCTCTGCTGGTTGTACGAGAAAGTTAGACACTGGCGGGGAAGGGGCGGATCAGGGGTGGAGTTAGGGCTGGCGGTGGGTGGTCACCAGCCCTGGACATATAGTGCCAATTCTAATGTCGACCCTGTATGTCCAGGGCCGGTGACTTGTGCGGGGAAGTTTTTCCACCTCCAAGTTATTCCACAGCGAAAGTGGTCTTGGCTGAGAAGGGGTTTGAGCTTTCTTATGATCGCCATCTTATGTTACGCATTCCTGGTAGTTCTCTTGATATGTGTGTGTAGGTTCAGGTTGCGATCTAAGGTGATTCTGAGATATCTCATTTCTTCTTTTACCGGTATGGATGTGTCGTGTATTTTGAGTGAGAGTGGAGGGGTAAAAGATGAGTTTCGTGTGATTGTGGGCTTCCGTCTTTTTGTAATTGACATTTAGATTGTTATTGCTAAGCCATTCGGTCATCTCCTGTAGACAATCTGTCATAGTGGTGTAGTTTCGGTTTTCCAGGTTGAACGGAGTATAGTCCATGATGTCATCTGCATATATTTCATATTGAATGTTATGTTGTTTGAAGATGTTGCATATTGGCTGAATGTAGAGGTTGAAGAGAAACGCAGACAGTGAGGACCCTTGTGGTATGCCTTGGACTAAGTCAAACATGTTGGAGATACTATTGCCTACTCTTACTTGTTGTTGCCAGTTGTTAAGAAGGATTGGAACCATTTGAGCGTGTTGTTATGGAGGCCAATGTCTTGCAATCTATTGAGGAGGATCCTGTGCAACCCTGTGTCAAATGCAGAGGAGATGTCACATCCATCTAGATTATTTTAATCCAAGATACCAAGCATTGATCTAATGCAAAAGTGCATGGGCGTAGTATGACTGTTTCAGTTGGGGAGGCAAAAGATGAAATAGATTGGAGGAGAAGGTTGGCATATTTGCATATTCATTTGCATATATCCATATTATACATATTCGTTGTAGTTATCTTTAAAAAAAAGCAGATTGGATATATGCTAACACTCCGAGAAGTTTCTCTCATGATGCCCCATCCAGATTCATGTGAAGTAGCAAGGGGAGAGCACTCTTCCCTTCCCTAGGCCCGATGTCACCACTCTCCCCTTCCCTTCCCCCTCCCCCTCCCCCCACCACCACCATATAAATAGAAAGAGATGCATATGAACATAAGGATAGCACAAATAAATTGCAAAAACTGGCACATTCCTATCACTAAATAGAAAATAAACTTATTTTTTCTACCTTTGATGTCCGGCCATTATTTTTCTAATTGTACTGGTTCCAGTCTCTGGTTTCTGCAACTTCTCTTAATTCTTTCCAAGGCCTCAAATCTATCTGACACTTTTTCTTTCCCCCTCTATATGTTTCACTTCTTCTATATCCATTTGTGATATCTTTCAACTTTCTTCCATTTATTTTGCTCTCCCTTTATGGGCTCAATTTCACTCCTCCTCCTTCTCCTTACCATCCAGTTCTTAAACTACTAACCATTTTTCAACCATAACCTCTCCCATTCCCCATCTCTTTCTCTTTCTGTTTCCCTGGCATCTTCCTGAATATTTCAAAACTGCCCTTTCTCTTGTCCATGCTGTGTCTAGCTTATCTCACCCTCCCTTTCCCCACTGTTCAACATCCTCCACCCCATCCAGCGTCTGCTCCCTCCCTCTCTTTCCCATTCAGCATTTCTCCTTTCTCTTTCCCTATACAAATGCTCAGTAGTAGAAGTAGACAAAACAGGAAAATAAAGGTGCATCTTGTAATATTGCAGTACCAAATTTTCAAGAAACATGGGCTGAAGATCTGGAGCTGCAAACCTTTTGGAATGGAGGAGTAGGACAGAAAGATGCCCTCTGGGGCTAGGGAGAAGGTGGGAGTGACTGAGAGAAGAGGGGATAGGGAGAGAATGGATGGAAGAATGAGTATATGAGCATGAAATAAGCAAGGGAACATGACAAAATATTTGTAACAATGGAAAGGGAATGAGAAACCACTCGGCACCTACAAACTATGGTCATTATTCACAGATGTTTATTTATTTGCCAAACCAGACATATGTTATCAGATAATATATATATATCTGAAAGAAGTCTCAGCTGGGAATTCACTAGAGCAGGTCCAAATCTGAGGATCTAAAGAAATCATAATGATACATAGCCAACAATGTGACTTGTTAAAGCACCTTTTAAAGCACGTAAATTAAACATATAAACACAAGTAGGTGCTTACTTATCTTTAAAAAAATACTAGCATAAGTGGCAAAGAATTTACCATAAATTAAGGTGTGATCACAGTTATGCCAGCCCTAAAGCTGGTGTAAATGAATGTGCCTATATTTTGCAAATACATCCAGAAATGGAGTGGAATGAGTAAACCTAGATCGGTTGTTTACTCCATCAAAAAGTAGGGGACACTCAATGAAACTACAATGTAACCCATTTAAGATTAATGGAAAATATTTTTTCATTCAATGTGTAATCAAACTCTGGAATTTGTTACCAGAGGATGTGGTAAAAGCTGTTAGTGTAGCTGGGTTTTAAAAAGGTTTGGATACGTTCTTGGAGGAAAAGTCCATAAACCATTATTAAGAAAGACCAGAGAAATCCACTGCTTACCCCAGGATTAGCATCGTGGAATCTGTGTACCCTTTTGGGAACCTGCTAGGTACTTGTGACCTGCATTGGCCACTGTTGGAAACAGGATGCTGGGCTTGATGGACCTTGGTCTGATCCAGGATGGCATTTCTTGTTCTTATGTAAATTATCATATTTCATAATCAGTGCACATACTTGCTCACACTCGTCACATTCTGCCCAGACACCACCTATGTGCATACCCACAGCGAAAGTATGCACCACGCAAGAAATGCATATACTTTTACACTGGCTGGTATTTTATAAAAGGTCATTTATATACCTAAATGTCTAAAATACTGACAATTGTGCATGTTCTTGGCTTTTTAAAATAGGTGTAATTTAGGAAGATTAAAATGTGTTTTAACTAGGTACTCTGTTATAAAAGTACCTGGCACATGGCCAGCCCAGGCAGTAGCAGCCACCTTCCCTTGCTATCAGGAGCCAAGCTTTGTGGCACTCCCTAATTCTAGCCAGCTGTGGCATGAAGGAGACTTGATCCAGAGCCTCCTGTGTTGCAGCCTCAGCATAAGAAACAGCCCATGCCCTAAAAGCTTGTTCTGTAACAGACTCTTAAATCATGCCTGCCATACAAAATTGGCTAAGAGTATCATTCTTGCAATGTTATCATTAGTCTAGAGTAGAGGAGCATCCTAGTGGCTTGGTGACCAGGGTTTGATTCCCACTAGCACTCTTTGTGGCCTTGGGTAAGTCACTCCATTGCCTGGGAAGAAAGGACTGGCAATCGATGTCTGGTCACACTACCAAGAAAACCCAGGAGCTGCTGAGTTCTCGTTTCACTTGTATAATACCGTATTTTAAAGTGTTCCATTTTTTCATTCATTTTTAGAAGTAGATACGTTTTGCTTTAAATAGAAGCTGGAGAACTTTTTCAATAAGTCTGAATTTGCACTTCAAAATGATCTACAGTATTAGACTTAATAGCTTCTATGTCTAGAATTTGCAACAAGGTAATTGTATAGTGATTTGCATTTTCAAAATAATTATGTACAGGGTGGCTAGATTTCCATGCAAGTTTACAATCGGAAAGCATGGTATTCAGGTCATCTACACATGGAGGGGGTTTTAGAAGGGATGTCCAAGTACAATCTGGGACATCTAAGCCAGAATGTCTGGAAAAAAGCAGGCAGATCCAGGTGCAGACATGATTTCACAAATTTGGACATGCCCAATATGGACGTCTCTGGAGGTGTCTACACAGATGTCCCCAGAATAATACCAATGTCCTGTCTATTCTTTTAGAAAAACTTACAGCACATGACGTTTTTCCTGATGTTCTGACTGAAACTGTCTACAGCGTTTTACAAATGAATATACCATGCAAGCCTTCCAAAAAAAAAAAAAAGAAAAACATAAGAATATAAGAATTGCCATACTGGGTCAGATCAAAGGTCTATCAAGCCCAGTATCCCGTTTCTAGCAATGGCTAATTTAGGTAACAAGTACCTGACAAGATCCCAAAAGTAGCCAAATTCTATGCTGTTTTTGGATCATTCCTCCAGGAATTTGTCCAAACCTATGATACAAATGTTCCTGGTTTTTTTCTTCTTTTTTTGTTGGTAGTAGCAAATATTGAAACTAACCTAGGAATAACGTTTTAATAACTGTATGACATCTATAGCTTGCAAATGTTTCAGACCAGCCAGGTTAGGAACAATATTTTCCTTTGGAAAGCAATTTGTTGGTCACTTGGTGCATTTTTCTCCTTTTTCTGTCTTGGATCACCACTTTTGTAGCGTGTGAAGATACTTCTAATGAGTCATATACAGACATGACTACCATCTTCCTACTTAGGAGACAGAAACAGCATGAAACATGAATTGTTGTGGTTATACACACCACAGATAACCTCAGAAAGGGACCTTCTGTTGTTTTTCCTCATGGAGATTCAGTGATCTATTTGGATTGATATGAGTAGCAGTTTTATGTTTCCCATGGAATTTTGTGGGGAGGAGGGGGGTTGTTTATTTATTTATTATAATTTGAATGTGAGAAAAGAGGAAGGAATGCATTAGCATCAATTAAAATCTAATACTGGAAAACATATCAAGGGCACAGTAACCAACTGCACTGAGGCAACTACCCTAAGTAAGATACATATAGATGGATTTTTATTTTGCATTTAAATCTGAAGTATGAGTTTTTAACTCCCAGATCCTGGAGAAGGAAATCCCTCAAGGACAGAGCCAGAACACAAAAAAAAATCAGACAAATAGATTCAAATTTGATCTTGATGGTGTACAGATAGAGAGAAAATTCTGCTGGGAGGGTGTCAGTAGGCATGGAGAAGAATATGGTATGAGAAGAAATTAATAGATTGAGAATAATTACATCATGAATATCTTGAATTGTATCCAAAGTTGAGTATGGAGCCAATGTTGTTCTATGAGAAGGTGGTGGCATGTTCATTCATTTGTTTCTCTGAAGTGTTTTGGATTTATTTATTTATTCACATTCTCTTATATACCATGCTATTTTGCATTAGTGTGGTTTACATTGAACAAACTGAAATTACATTGAACAGGGCATTATAACTTGGAGATAACTATTTTATAGGGAACATGGGCTATGGAGGGTTAAGTGGCTTGCCCAAGACCACAAGGAGCACCTGTGGGACTAGAAACCCCAGTCCTTCCAGCCCAAAGTTGCTGTCCTCTAGTGGGATTTGAACCCCCAACCTTCCAGCCTGAAGTACCTTGCCCCAACCACTAGGCCACTCCTCCACTCCAATGGGTGAGTTGAAAACATTTGTTGTTAGGATCAGACTAGCAGGAACGGAATTGCAGTAGTCAAGACCATTTATGGTCAATCTGTGGATAAGAATAGGCAAGTCATTGATGGTGATAAACAGTTTCACAGAGCATATCTTATGAAGCACAAACACAGATATATTCACTAGGTATGAAATTTGAGGTCCAAACATGAGGTAGTTATCTAGGAAAATTCCAAGGGTGTGAAGATAATGCTAATAACAGTAATTAAACTAGTATGGATAATTACCATGCTTTGGTGCCTTTCTGTATTAGTCCTGGTCAAAGCATATAGACCTGGTGCCCTGCAGAGAATAACCCTCTGCTTCCTGCTCCACCTAGTTCTCCTCCTTCCAGACAGCAGCCTGCAGAGATCAGAAGGGAAGAGCAAAGCAGATACAGCCCCTCCCCTACTCCCACCCCACTTCTTGTCATTTCCCAGATGCTTATGCAGAGGGGAAGAAAAAGTGCTGGTACTAAGTATTGTCAGGTACCTACTATAAAAACAGCCTTGATCCTGAATCTGGCCTTTAAGCCACTCAAGAAATGTTAACCTTAACTTGCTCGCCATGGGGGGTGACCTATGAACCTCTTGGTAAGTGGTCTATGGTTCGTGTAGCTTATGATTTCCTAATTCCTGAATCACAAATGTCATTTTGCAGAATGTAGATTAAAAAGAAGTTCTGATTAATATGGAATGATTTGGCACATATATTTAAATGTGGTTAGTCGCTTCTTTGAAACAAAGACAAATTAATTTTCTACAGCAAATAAGACTTCGGTATAGCTTTGCAATATTATGAAGTTGCCAATGTTATCCAAATAACGCTTCAGGTTTACAACAGTTTTTGCACAGTTGCATAGGCTCAAAACTACAAAATAAATTTTGATACCAGCAATTTGGCAAAATTGTGATAACTTCAAAGCTACCGTTACAGTACTTGCAACGAGAGTAGGAAAAATTCAAAGAACAGATACTGGGTTGAGCAGTTCAGTTCTGTAAGAGTCATATGAAATGTTTTGTTCAATTTTTCCCTTGCAAAATAAAACCAGATGAGAGCACTAAATCAAATATAACCCATACCAGCAGGAATTACATTTATTCTTTATACAGCAGCTCAGGAGGGCTGAGTGTGGTTTTAGAAATGGAAAACTCTTTGACTGTAGTCCATGAGGAAAAATCCTAACTCTTTTTGGTGTCTGTCCATTTGTTTATAATGTATGCCAATTCTTTTTTCCTGGCCGCTTCGGAACCTGCAGAATGCCCTTCATGGGCAGCATTTTAAAGACAGAATTTACCACTAGAGTGTAATCCTCTGAAAATAGTAAATATCTGAAATCATGGGTAACCAATCAATGGTAAGTCCCACTAAAAACAAGATAATTACACATAGATGTACACAATTATGAAAAGAAGGCACTGGGTACGTTGGAAACAGGTAGGCCCTCCGTTCTATCGTATCCCCGCCCCCCACTGCCACCCCTCTCTGCAGCCTGCAGCAGCGGCAATGGCTTTCAAACCACGATGCAGCACTTACCTAAAGTTGCCAGTGTTGTGTCGTGGTTCCTGGCTTCTACAGTCTGCTGCTTCTGCCTCCATCCAATGCAGCTTCCAGTTTATGCAAAAAGCAGAAGTTTGCATCAGAGGGGGTCGGATGCATATCCTAGAAGCCAGGAACTGTGATGCAGTACTAGTGACTTTAGGTAAACATTGCATTGTGATTTGAAAGCCATTGCTGCTGTTGCAGACCTTGGAGAGGGGAGGCATGGGTGGATTCCAGGACATCTCCCTGCAGGGAATCGGGTGCACACCAGTCTGTCTAAATGCCCAATTCTGCAATAGTGGGAACATATAGCTCCCACAGTTGTGGAATCGGGTACAACTTGGCCCAGTCCAAGTTGCAGGCATTCAGACGGCCCAGGCATGCACATTACAGAATCTGCCTCTCTGTGTAGCCAACTGTGGGGAGTTGTCTCTACATACAGTTGTGGTCAACATTATTGGCACCCTTTCAGTTCAACCCCTTAATATCCAATATCTGACCAAATGGATGATGAAATGTTCAAAGAAATCAAGGAAGCTAACAAAAGTTACAGCGCAGTAATAATATTGGGTGATTTCAACTACCCCGGTATCGACTGGGTCAGTTTCACGTCAGGACATGCTAGGGAGATAAAGTTCCTAGATGAAATAAATGACTGCTTCTTGGAGCAGCTGGTTCATGAACCGACCTGAGGGGAAGCCATATTAGACCTAGTCCTTAGTGGAACACCAGATCTAGTGCAAGAAATAAGGTTGTTGGGGCCACTTGGCAATAGTGATCATAGCATGATTGCCTTTGATTTAATTAGTGGAGGAGGGATAGTAAGGAAATCCACAGTACTACCTTTTAACTTTCGAAAGAGAGACTATGATAAAATGAGGAAAACAGTTAAGAAAAAACTAAAAGGAGCAGTTGCAAAGGTTAAAGACGTACATCAGGCTTGGCTGTTGTTGAAAAATACTATCTTGGAAGCCCAGACTAGCTGTATTCCACGCTTTAAGAAAAGTGGAAGGAAGTCCAAAAAACTGCCAGCATGGTTTAAAGGTGAGGTCAGAGAGGCTGTTGTTGCCAAAAAAGCATCTTTCAGGAAATGGAAAAAAGAGCCAAACGACGAAACCTGGAAACAGCACAAGCACTGGCAAGTCAAATGCAAGGCATTGATAAGGCAGGCAAAGGGAGAATTTGAGAAGAAGCTTGCTGTGGAAGCAAAAACGCGAAGTAAAGACCTTTTCAAGTACATTTGTAGCAAAAAACCTGTGAGAGAGTCAGTTGGTCCATTAAATGATAAAGGGGTTAAAGGAGCACTAAGGGGCGACAAGGCGATAGCGGAGAGACTGAATGAATTCTTTGCTTCGGTCTTTACTGAGGAAGATGTAGGGATGTTACCCATGACTGAAGTGGTATTTAAAGGTGCGGAAGAATTGAAGGAAATATCGATACATCGGGAAGATGTATTACAACTATTAGATAAACTGAAGAGTAGCAAGTCACCTGGGCCGGATGGTATACATCCAAGAGTGTTGAAAGAACTGAAATATGAGATTGCAGACCTGCTATTAGTAATCTGTGAACTATCATTAAAATCATCTCTAATACCTGAAGATTGGAGGATCGCCAATGTAACACCAATTTTTAAAAAGGGTTCCAGGGGTGATCCGGGAAACTACAGACCGGTGAGCCTGACGTCAGTACCGGGAAAAATGGCAGAAACCATCATAAAGAATAAAATTACTCAGCATGTAGATAGTCATGACCTAATGGGAGACAGCCAACATGGCTTTAGACAAGGAAGATCTTGTCTTAATAATCTGTTATGTTTTTTTGAAGGAGTGAATAATCAGGTGGACAAAGGTGAGTTGGTTGATATTGTGTATCTGGACTTTCAGAAAGCCTTTGACAAGGTCCCTCATCAGAGACATTTGGAAAACCTAAAATGTCATGGGATAGGAGGAAGTGTATTATTGTGGATCAGGAACTGGTTAAAAGATAGAAAGCAGAGGGTAGAGCTAAATGGCCAATTTTCCCAATGGAGAAAGGTGAATAGTGGAGTACCCCAGGGATCTGTGCTGGATCTGCTGCTTCTTGACATATTCATAAATGACCTGGAAAAGGGAATAATGAGTGAGGTTATCAAATTTGCAGATAACACAAAACTATTTAAAGTTGTTAAAACCCCAGAGGATTGTGGAAAATTGCAAGAGGATCTTGATAAATTGGAAGACTGGGCAGATGAAAATTAATGTGGACATTAATGGCAGATGAAATTTAATGTGGACAAGTGCAAGGTTATGCACCTAGGGAAGAACAACCCAAACTATGGTTACACGATGCAAGGTTCCACATTAGGAACTACCACCCAGGAAAAAGATTTAGGCGTCATTGTGGATACCATGTTAAAACCCTTGGCCCAGTGTGCAGCAGCAGCCAAGAGAGCAAATAGAATGCTAGGTATGATAAGGAAAGGAATGGAAAATAAAACAAAAGTTATTATAATGCCTCTATATCGTTCCACGGTGAGACCGCGCCTTGAATATTGTGTGCAATTCTGTTTGCCATATCTTAAAAAGGATATAGCGATTTTAGAAAAGGTTCAGAGAAGAGCCACCAAAATGGTAAAGGGGATGGAAGGATACTCCTATGAAGAAAGGCTAAAAAGGTTAGGGCTCTTTAACCTGGAAAAGAGACGGCTGAGGGGAGATATGATAGAAGTCTATAAATTAATGAACGGAGTGGAACGGGTAAACGTAGATCGATTGTTTACCTTATCAGAATATAGAAAGACTAGGGGACATGCAATGAAGCTACAGGGTAAACTATTTAAGACTAATAAAAGGAAATATTTTTTCAGTCAACGTGTAATCAAACTCTGGAATTTGTTACCGGAGGATGTAATAAAGGCTGTTAGTGTAGCTGGGTTTAAAAAAGGTTTGGACAAGTTCCTGGAGGAAAGGTCCATAAACCATTATTAAGAAGGGACCCAGGATATCAATGCTTGAACCAATACAAGCATTGTGGAACCTGTGTCCCTTGGGGAAACTGCTAGGTACATATGACCTAGATTGGCCACTGTTGGAAACAGAATACTGGGCTTGATGGACCTTGGTCTGACCCAGTATGACATATCTTATGTTCTTATGTTCTTATCTCCTAAAAAAAAAAAGTGGCCAGTGAAATAGCCTTGGATTATATATGCACACATTATTGACACATAAAAGAATCAAATAAAACAAGAGCAATTAAATAAAACAGTAGGAAATAGTACAAAAACTGGGACATTGCCAGGACATGATTATTAACCAAAAACAAAAAATTCCAGGAAAAAACAAAACATTCCAGGAAAAAACAAAACAAAACAAAAAACCCCCTAAAGCAAAACCCTAATACAAAATACTTTTTTTGTCGGAATATGGCAACAAAGTACCGGGAATTCAGTCCAGGTACCACTGTGGCAATTCCTTTTATTAAAGATGTGGATAAAAATTTTTCCAAAATCCAAAAGACTTAGCTCATATTCGTGCTGCTCCTCGCACTGCCAAATTTTGCCAGCCAAAACTCGATTGCGACGTGGCTCCACTTTTCGGGTGCAATATCAAACATAAATAACTTAAACACCCTGCTTCAGGCCCATCCTCACTGGCAAAAGTTCAAAACTTGAATAAACCAAAGCGGAGGTGTAACACACCAAATAGATATCGGCGTCTGACGTCAGCTTTCAGGAACTGCTCAAATCCACCAATCACGAAAAAGGGGACAACCCCCTAAGACGGGGGGAAACCCACTAAAACAGGGAAACCCCCTTTTTTTTCAGCAAAAAGCCATCAATAACATGAATGACATTTATAAGATGGTATGCCAATCCACCTGGAGATTAAGCCCATTAGGGGCAATTGAGTCCAAAGAATATATCCAACGTTGTTCTCGCCACTGAAGACGCTGCTCTCTGTTGCCACCCCTAGGATCAATAGGGACATGGTCTAAGATTCTCCAGCGCAGCGAAGAAAAATCATGTCCCACAGCCAAACAGTGATCTACCATTGGGGCAGAAAAAGTCCTAGTGCGTAATCGAGAGGCATGCTCAGCCAAGCGTGATTTCATTGCCCGAATTGTTCTCCCTATATAATAAAATGAACAGGGGCATACAATCAAGTAGACCACAAAAAGCGAAGTGCAGTCAGTATGCCACCTGGTAGTATAAATTCGGGAAGTGTGTGCATCCAACCAGTCAGAACCCTCCAATGTAAGAGGGCAGTATATACAGTGTCCACAGGCAAAATGACCATTATCTTCATGTTGTTGAACCGGGCGATCTTGTACAGAGGTGGTATGCATAATGAAATCTCTTAAATTGGTTGTGCGAGAATAAGCAATACGTAAAGGCACATCTCGAAAGCACTCATGGGACCCCAGGATCGGCCAAAAAACGATGTAACAGTTTGGTAACTTGTGGCATCTGAGAAGTATAAGGTAATACTCCAGTGACTGTTGAATCAGAAGACGAGGTATTCTTTGGAATAAGGAGCCAATCCTGGTGCAGATGACGGGCCCTCTTAAATGCCCGTTCAACCACTGTCATAGGATATCCCCTATGGATCAGACGCGATTTTAACTCCCCTGCATGAAAAAGAAATTCGGTCAAGGTCGAACAATTCCGTCGAAGACGCAAGAACTGACCATAGGGGAGACCCCGTTTTAGCGCTCGAGGGTGAAAACTATCAAAGTGTAGCAGGGTGTTCCGCTGAATAGGCTTTCGATATAAAGTGGTCTCAAAACCTTGAGAGGTCAAAGTTACCCAAATATCCAAAAATTCTTAATAAGTGTGGATTTGATCTGGTTGCACTGTTGATTGAACGTTCATTACAGGAACAAGAAATCCTTAGGATTAAGACGGAGGAATTGAAAAAGCAGATTTTGGAAACCCAGGAATTGGTGGTTTTTCAATCTCATTGGGTAGAAACCCAAAAACAACTGGATACCTTTCAGGATCATATTCGCAATCTTAAGATCCGAAAGTTTAAACGCGATAAATCAGACTATGATAATAATTGTGTTTATCATTGGCCTTCCATGCGTCAGTTCTCTGCAGGGAGAAGAGTTACGTTTGACATGGATTCTAGTGATACTACTGATTCTGAAGTTAATGAACAGCGGTCTTCCGATTCGGTATCTTCCCGTGCCACTCACTCCGATCAACCTAGAGGCAATTCTTTTCGGGGACGTCGGTCCCGTCGTAATTATCAACAGGATTTTTGGCAGGGCCCGGACACACGGTCCCGGACCAAGAATCGTCCATCATAAACCTTTCAAGTCATCAGCTATCTTCCTCTGAGTTGGAAGTGTTGGAACGGGGTTTGTCCTTTGTCCCTACATCTCGATATGATGGATTTGCCACTAGAGTGGCTTTACATCGTTTTTTTAGGAAATTGAGGGTGATCCATCATTTTTCTGATAAACCTGAGGTTGGTGACTGCTCCTTGATACGGAATTCTTCCCGGTGGACTCCTCCTGGGGTTCCAGATCCTGTTATCAAGGTTTACCAGGATTTGATTTTACAACATCTCACTGTTTTGGAAAAACAGAAAAAAAGATCTTATGTCAATTTTTCCTCCACTCAATATCAGACACTTCGTCAATTACAGCATTCGGACATTGTGGTTCGAAGAGCGGATAAGGGGGGAGCCACGGTGTTATTAGCAGCAGATCAATATCAGAGGGAAGTTGAGGTCCATTTACATAATCGGACTAATTATGTGGTGTTATCTGGGGACCCAACTGAAGAGATTGGCTCTCGCATCCATTCGGTGGTTTTTGATGCATTTTTACATAATTGGATCACCAAGCGGGAACTGGATTTTCTCCAAAAAAAGCACCCTAAGACACCGGTGTTTTATCTGGTGCCTAAAATACACAAGTCGCTCAGTGCTCCCCCGGGTAGACCTATAGTGTTGTGTAGAGACTCCATACTGGAACCTCTTTCAAAATTCTGCGACCTTTTTCTGCAACCAGCGGCATCTAGAGTTTGTTCCTACATTCGTGACACAGGCGATTTTTTGACTCAGCTGAAGAGTTGTGATGATGTGAACGCCTATACATATTTGGTCTCCCTTGATGTTCAATCTCTTTATACTAATATTGATCAGGGGGAGGCACTTGCCTGTATACGTGACTACACTCTGGATCTCCCGGATCGGCTTCCTAAATCCTTTGTGCTGGATCTGTTGGGACTGGTTCTAAATAACAACTATTTTTTGTATCAACAATAGTTCTACAAACAGATTCACGGCATTGCCATGGGAGCTACTGTTGCTCCATCACTAGCGACCCTTTATATGGCTGCCTTTGAATCTTCTTTCATTTATACAGATATGGCTTTTCAATTTGTTCCATTTTGGAGAAGATTCCTTGACGATGTTTTCTTCATCTGGACGGGATCTCGGGAAGGTTTAGATCAGTTTTTGGGTCGGCTAAATTCTCATGTTACACGCATCCAATTTACAGCACAGATTAACCCTCATCGTATTCAATTTTTGGATATTTGGGTAACTTTGACCTCTCAAGGTTTTGAGACCACTTTATATCGAAAGCCTATTCAGCGGAACACCCTGCTACACTTTGATAGTTTTCACCCTTGGGCGCTAAAACGGGGTCTCCCCTATGGTCAGTTCTTGCGCCTTCGACGGAATTGTTCGACCTTGACCGAATTTCTTTTTCATGCAGGGGAGTTAAAATCGCGTCTGATCCATAGGGGATATCCTATGACAGTGGTTGAACGGGCATTTAAGAGGGCCCGTCATCTGCACCAGGATTGGCTCCTTATTCCAAAGAATACCTCGTCTTCTGATTCAACAGTCACTGGAGTATTACCTTATACTTCTCAGATGCCACAAGTTACCAAACTGTTACATCGTTTTTGGCCGATCCTGGGGTCCCATGAGTGCTTTCGAGATGTGCCTTTACGTATTGCTTATTCTCGCACAACCAATTTAAGAGATTTCATTATGCATACCACCTCTGTACAAGATCGCCCGGTTCAACAACATGAAGATAATGGTCATTTTGCCTGTGGACACTGTATATACTGCCCTCTTACATTGGAGGGTTCTGACTGGTTGGATGCACACACTTCCCGAATTTATACTACCAGGTGGCATACTGACTGCACTTCGCTTTTTGTGGTCTACTTGATTGTATGCCCCTGTTCATTTTATTATATAGGGAGAACAATTCGGGCAATGAAATCACGCTTGGCTGAGCATGCCTCTCGATTACGCACTAGGACTTTTTCTGCCCCAATGGTAGATCACTGTTTGGCTGTGGGACATGATTTTTCTTCGCTGCGCTGGAGAATCTTAGACCATGTCCCTATTGATCCTAGGGGTGGCAACAGAGAGCAGCGTCTTCAGTGGCGAGAACAACGTTGGATATATTCTTTGGACTCAATTGCCCCTAATGGGCTTAATCTCCAGGTGGATTGGCATACCATCTTATAAATGTCATTCATGTTATTGATGGCTTTTTGCTGAAAAAAAGGGGGTTTCCCTGTTTTAGTGGGTTTCCCCCCGTCTTAGGGGGTTGTCCCCTTTTTCGTGATTGGTGGATTTGAGCAGTTCCTGAAAGCTGACGTCAGACGCCGATATCTATTTGGTGTGTTACACCTCCGCTTTGGTTTATTCAAGTTTTGAACTTTTGCCAGTGAGGATGGGCCTGAAGCAGGGTGTTTAAGTTATTTATGTTTGATATTGCACCCGAAACGTGGAGCCACGTCGCAATCGAGTTTTGGCTGGCGAAATTTGGCAGTGCGAGGAGCAGCACGAATATGAGCTAAGTCTTTTGGATTTTGGAAAAATTTTTATCCACATCTTTAATAAAAGGAATTGCCACAGTGGTACCTGGACTGAATTCCCGGTACTTTGTTGCCATATTCTGACAAAAAAAGTATTTTGTATTAGGGTTTTGCTTTAGGGTTTTTTTTGTTTTTTCCTGGAATTTTTTGTTTTTGGTTATTATATTGATTTCAGGGGGGTTTAGTATTTAAGGATTCTAGGACATGATTATTGGCATCCTTATAAACAATTCAAATCAATTTGAGCAGAAGAACAACATTTCCATTGCAATAAAATTAGATGCACCTTTGATCAACTGTCAGTACTCACATGACTTCAATCAACCAATGATTGATGGCTCTAATGTTTAAAATGGCCACATTCACTCCCTGTTCCATTATCACAATGGTGAAGACAAAAGAGTTGCCTGAGAGCCATCAGAAAAGTCATTATCACCAAACATCAAACTTCAGAGGGGTATAAGGCTATCTCCAAAGACCTTGGGATTCCCGTGTCTACAGTTTTCAATGTTATTAATAAGTTTTCTGCTCATGAAACTGTTAAGAACCTCCCAGGATGTGGTAGGAAGAGGAAAATAAATCCAAGAAGCCTTTGAAGGTTAGTATGAGCTGTTGGAAAAACACCATGGAGCAATCTGTATTGGTGGTTCTACCCGCACCATACACCACACACTAAACAAAGAAGGACTTCATGGGCAAAGGCCAAAGAGGACCTCACTGCTCAAAGACAGACATAAAAGGCATACCTAGGAGGCTAGACACCCAGTGAGAAGGACTGAGGCTACTACCTGTGTGGCATTTTTTCTTTCCTGCACTCTCTCCTTGCTGGCAGCTGTGACCAGACCCAGACCGGGAGAAAGGCTTCGCTCCTCCCAGTGACATCATCACCAGATGCCTCAGGACAATTTAAAATCAAGGCACCTACCACCTGGATCAAGAAGCTGGACACCCAATGAGAAGGACTGAGGCTGCTACCTGTGTGGCATTTTTGTTTTTTGCACTTTCCCCTTGCTGGCAGCTGTGAACAGACCCAGTTCAGGAGTAAGATTCCGCCCCCACAGCGACATCACTGGACACCCCAGGACAGTTTAAAATCAAGGTAGTTACCACCTAGGTCTGGAAGCTAGACACCCAATGAGAAGGACTGAGGCTGCTACCTATGTGGCATTTTTGTTACCTGCACTTTCCTCTTCCTGGCAGTGGTGAGCAGGAAGGCTCCACCCCTCCCAGTGGCATCATCATGGGACACCCCAGGATACTTTAAAATCAAGGGAGCCCCACGGCCACATCACAAAGGGGCACGGGATCAAAAGCAGATGCCCTTTTGATGATAGTTTGGGGCCCTGAAGTACCCAGATGCCCAATGGAGCTGTGAAGAGGAAGATTAAGATTAAGAAAGTTCTGTGCCTGTCATCTAACCCTAAGGTAACATTGGGTTTGATGAACCACATGTAATGTCTGAGATGTCTGGAGTAGCTGGGACTGGGGACTTACCATCTGAACTCCTCTCCTCATCCTCCTTGGGGACTTCTCTAAGTCCCGTTGCTAGGACTCCTCCTTTCTCTCCTGTTGGAGTCCGTGATACACAGGATGGGAGTAGTTTTTCTTCTTCCTTAGTGAAGACAACTGGGGAACAAAAACTGGCCCCTAGTATGCCCTCACCACCCTCATTACCCTAGATAAATGTTGTAGTACCTACTCAAGTTGAGGGGGTGGGCTTTTATCAAGATAACCTGGAGGTTTTGCCAAAAGATGCTTCTCTCCTAGATATTTGGAAGACAGTTTCAGAAACCAACAACTTATTGAGAAATTTTATAGAGCGGACGGTGCAGTTCTCTATGCAGATGGTTTTGAAGCTGCAAGCGTAGCATATGAACATCTCCTCTATTTCTTCTAGAATGGATAAGATGGCAGTACAAATAGGTTCCTTACAAACTGTTGGTTCTGCCAACATTAATGAGAGTTTAATATTTCATAAACAGTTTGAGTCTTTGGAAAACTCTTGTTCAAAAAATCTTAGGTTTCTTAATTTTTCCAAGGCTTCGTAGGCTATTCAACGCTTTGTGAATCATTCAAAAGGCATCATGATTGAATGTTGAATGAATCAGGCTGAGCCACCAATCAAACTGATTCAATGTTATCAAGGTCAGACTATGGTGTTTTAAATTTTTTTTAAAAAAAAGCATATTCAGTGCTACTGTACATAAAGAGCCCAATTCTACAACATGTACGACTGGCTACACTATGGTTACACGATGCAAGGTTCCACATTAGGAACCACCACCCAGGAAAAAGATTTAGGCGTCATTGTGGATACCTTGTTATAACCCTCGGCCCAGTGTGCAGCGGCGGCCAAGAGAGCAAATAGAATGCTAGGTATGATAAGGAAAGGAATGGAAAATAAAACAAAAGATATTATAATGCCTCTATATCGTTCCATAGTGAGACCGCACCTTGAATATTGTGTGCAATTCTTTTTTTTTTTTAAACTTTTATTTTCATTTTGCAACAAACAAAAGAAACAACACACCAAAAGAGACAAAACAAGTATACAATAAGGAAAAGTAAACCCATTACCCCCCACCCCGATGCTTCTTCTCTACCCGATTATATCAGCATGTGAGCGCTTCCAATTAACAGTGATTATACATCGAACGATCAAAAGAGTATCTACAATACAGCATGATCATGGGACAGAGATATATACAAAATTAGACAGTCAGATGAGAGTATTTAGCAAAATGTACATAGTCATTGAGCTTCTTCCATTGAGACCAATGAGAAGGAGTCTGAACGGAGGAAGCGAACAGACGAGGTATTTGTTCATATTTACTGTAAAGACAGGCATGATTCCACCATTCATTGGGGCTCAGATAGGAGTTAATTTTCCAGTATTACTTAATTAGGGAAATAGCAATGCCAAGCATAAAGTTCGAAAGGAGATAAGCCATTTTTGGGAGAGAGGGGATCCCCACAACTGGGCGAAGTCCCACTATCCTCCAAGAAAGGGACTCCTGAGAGTGCGAGATAGACTAAATACGACCCCAGACCCGACGCCAGTAATACAGTAGTGCGGGATATTCATGCATAACATGAGGCAATGAACCAATGGCCACAGGACGTGTCCAGCAACCATTACCCTGAGTAGTGTTCCATTTGTCTAATCTGTGAGGAGTGTAAAAAACACCGGTGGGCTAGAAAGAAGAGGGTCTGAGTGAGTGAGGCGGGTCGAGAACCCGTGTCCCTCTACTCCAGATAAGGCTCCATTGCTCCAAGGTCAAAGTCACATGCAGTTCTCTCTCCCATACTTTCTGCGCTATAGAGGTATCTCTAGTGATAGCATTACATAAGGTTTAGTAAAATTGGATGCTACACCCGGTGAACTACCGAGAGACCGGAAAGTCTCCAATCAACCTTATGTAGAGAATGCCGATGGCGGGAGTACTCTAGTGCTCCGAATGCGATACTGAAGTTGCACTGACCAGAGTCGGAAGTCGAAAGATTGCATAAGAGTATTAAAGGCACCTAAAGTGTCTAAAAACATTGGTGGATAGTGGGAGTCTGATGGGAGAGTCATACCAGGGAGAAAGCAAGAGGAAGCGGTTAGCAAAGGCCCGCTTCTATATCTAGCTACACAGGTCTACTCGGTACTGGATCTTCCAACCAACGAGCACCGTGTTTGAGAAGAAAAGATTAAGGGAACACTAGAGTAAAATCGCCACCAAGTATTAATGGAGCATTGGCAGAGGCCGAGGCCAACTGCGCAATACTTGCAAAGTAAGCAGGGTTGTCCACATTCGGGGCATGATACAAATACACGTGAATTCACTATCTCCAACCTCAAGGTGTACACGGGCCCATCTACCGTCCATGTCAGCGCTAATATCAGGTACAGTAGCGTTGTGAGGCCTAGCATTGAGTTTCAGTGTTTCAGCAGAGTTTAAATGCGTTTCCTGAAGAAACACCAAATCAACATGCTCATGGCTAAGATAGCTAAAGATTTACGTTCCTTTGAGTGGACCATTAATGCCTTGACGATGAATAATAAGATTTTACATAAGGCCATTCAGAAAAGTTAAAAATTCTGAGCATGATAGCACACATAATTTCACTATGTCCCTCAAACTGACTGTATCTGGCTGTACACATAACATAGGAAAAATAAGCTAATATAATACAATGAAGCGCCCCACATTAACAAAGAAAACCGCAGTACGGTAGAGGAGAAGCAAAACCCCAAAATTACTGGCGACCATGTGTCTGCGGGGAGAAACCCCAGAGAAGGCCGAAATTGAAAAAAACACATAACCTGTAGGACTGTGCGTGCTCCGAATCCGACCGAGGCACACATCATGAAGGGATAGGAGACCAAAAAACAAAGTCATACAGAGAAAGAAAGAAAGTCCAGGCTATTTCTGTGCTTGGCTATGACCGCCGCATCGGGCCCTTCAAAATGGCGGACAGAGCCGGCAGATAAGAGTCCAAGATTTGGGATTAGCGCATCTGCTCTGCTTCTTTGGAGTCCAAAAATGTTGATAGTAGATCAGGATCCTCGAACGTCCTGGTCTGGTTGTGGAGAGTCACTCGGAGCTTCGCTGGATACAACAGGCCAAAGCGAGCCTGTAGCTGTTGAAGTCGAGGGCGAAAAGCAAGGAGTTTCTTCCGACGGTCAACGGTAGGCTTTGCCAAATCAGGAAAGAAGAAGACCTTACGACCTTCAAATTCCAAATGATGATTCGCTCGGGCAGCATGTAAAATTTGTTCCACTTGTTGATATCGTAGCAAGCTAAAAATAATAGGCCGGGGGGTCGTGCGGTTGAGCGCCATGTGGGCAGGAACATGGTGTGCTCGATCGATTTCCAGTTCTCTGTGAAAAGTGATCTTCAGCAAGGAGGGAAGAGTTTTGAGCAAGAATTCTCTTATATCTCCTGCTTCCACCCCCTCCGGCATTCCGAGGAGCCTCACATTGTTGCGACGGGCTCGATTGTTGCTATCTTCCAACTCCTTTTGAAGATTCTGTATCTGGCGCTCAGCCTTGTCCAGTTTGCCCAAGCGCACCTCGTGCGAGTCGAGGACCCCCGCCATATTGTCCTGCCGTAATGAAAGACCTTCAAGTCGGTCCTGGAGCACTCCAAAGTCTTCTCGCATGGCTCGAAGCGCTTCTCCATTGGACTGCACCAATTCCTTCACGCCGCGTATTTCCTCCAAAATCTCCAGGTGCATTGCGGGGTTTTCACGAAATGGAACCATCTTCTGCGGGGAGGACACCTCTGTTTTGGAGCGTTTTCCGTGAGAAGAAGAAGGAGACCCGAAGTCCAAGCGCGCTGGTTTATGGGCCGCCATCCCCCCCGAGGTGCCCCGGTCAGCTCGGAGCGAAATAGTAAATTTGTATAGGTATTAAGTCAGGATTCTAAGTAGGCCTCTCGGGAGCTTCAACGCAAAGCGTCCTACCCGCTGGACATCAGGCTCCGCCCCCCCATTGTGTGCAATTCTGGTCGCCGTATCTTAAAAAGGATATAGCGATTTTAGAAAAGGTTCAGAGAAGAGCCACCAAAATGGTAAAAGGGATGGAAGGCTACTCCTATGAAGAAAGGCTAAAAAGGTTGGGGCTCTTTAGCCTGGAGAAGAGACGGCTGAGGGGAGATATGATAGAAGTCTATAAATTAATGAACGGAGTGGAACGGGTAAACGTAGATCGATTGTTTACCTTATCAGAATATGGAAAGACTAGGGGACATGCAATGAAGCTACAGGGTAAACTATTTAAGACTAATAAAAGAAAATATTTTTTCACTCAACGTGTAATCAAACTCTGGAATTTGTTACCGGAGGATGTAGTAAAGGCTGTTTGTGTAGCTGGGTTTAAAAAAGGTTTGGACAAGTTCCTGGAGGAAAGGTCCATAAACCATTATTAAGAAGGGACCCAGGATATCAATGCTTGAACCAGTACAAGCATTGTGGAACCTGTGTCCCTTGGGGAAACTGCTAGGTACGTATGACCTAGATTGGCCACTGTTGGAAACAGAATGCTGGGCTTGATGGACCTTGGTCTGACCCAGTATGGCATATCTTATGTTCTTATGGCCCATGGGATCATACAAAGGGAGATTAGGGCAGAATTAGACCCGATTCCAAAACCATGGGTCTTGACACACCCGTGATTCCAGAATTGGGGACATGTATGGGCACACACTTTCTACAAAATATGGACATAGACAAGCCTTCCCATCTCCAAGGCTACTCCTCCACCCCTGCCAAACCTGCTGCTATCTCCTTTATTTCTTTTGAGAAAATATTTCAATGAAGTTTTGTTGTTGCCAAATGCTGATTCCCTGGTTGTTTCTAATGCTTATTATATCCTTACTAGATCTGTGTTCTCTGAGACTCCCAAGGTTGCTCAGGTGAAGATGGACATTGAATTAAATTTAACTAATTTTCTTGAATCCTCCACTTATGAGATCTCCTTGTGAGCAACCCTGGTGTCCTGAAAGCATATTTACAGAAGAAAGAACATTCCTTTTGTGGGAAAATAATTTTTCTTTTTCCTGATGTATCCAGGATTACTCAAGCAAAAAGGAGGAGTTTCCTCCAGCTTAAGCAAAAGTTTCTTCACTTCCCTTGTAAACATTTAGTTGTGTACCAGGGGAGCCGATATGGCTTTGTTGAGCCATTGCTATTGGAGAATTTGTTTTTGTATAAGTAAGTGGGGGGTTTGTTGAGACTGATTCCTGATTTGTTTTAATTTGTTTCCTTTTCTTTTGATATGTGTTTTATGAGGAGGTTCTCCTAGCTTTTTGTTGTATTTTGATTTTCTCTCAGGATGGTCCTGTCTTCTCATGATGGGGGCTAAGAAACATGTACTTCTTTTTCTCCTTTTTGAATGTGGATGTTATTCACTTAATTCTATAATTTCTTTTTAGTTTCTTATTGTAGATCAAATAAAAGTTTTCAATTTTAAAAAAGGCACGCCTGATCTTTGCCCAAACCTACCTTGAGAAACCACAATCCTTATGGGAAAATGTTCTGTGGACAGCTGAAACCAAACTTGAGCTCTTTGGCAATGCAGACCAGCGATACATTTACAGGCAAAGTAATGAAGCTTATAAGGAATAAAAACACCCTTTCTACAGTTAAATTTGGTGGAGGTTCCATAATGTTGGTCTGTTTTGTGCCTCAGGAACTGGAGGCCTGAAATGTATTAAAGGATTCATAGATTCAGAGGACTACCAAGATATTTTGGAGTGAAATGTGTTACCTTGTGTCAGAAAGCTAGGTCTGGGTCGAAGGTCAGGGGTACTTCAGCAGGACAATGACCCAAAACATGCATCCAAAAGTACAAAAGAATGGTTAGAAAGGAACAAATAGACTGTTTTAAACAGGCCAGCAATGAGTCCTCATCTCAATCCAATCGAGAACCTTTGGAAAGAGCTGAAATCTGCTATTGCTAAAAGGAATCCTGGAAACATTCATGAGCATGGTACAAATCACAGTTGAAGAGTGGGAGAAACTACCAGCAGACAGATGTATGAAACTTATAGATGGCTACAAGAAACGTTTGGAGGCTGTCATCACTGCCAATGGTTGTCCAACCAAACATTAGTGAAGGATGCTTTGAATCCTGTCCAGGTCATATTTTGTTTATTTTTCTCAGAAATTACTACATCTAAGTTGTGCAGACATCATTTTTTGTTGTATACGTTTGAACATAATATTAAAATATTATGATGGCATACAGTCAGACTATTTCCAATTATTTCTGAAGATATTGTACACAACATACCTAAAATGCAAGACTGCCAATAATGTTGACTATGGAGGTCATTCCAGAACGCAAATACGTCCATTGTACGTACTATGCAGATGTTGATCCAGAGTTTCTACATCCATATTCTGCAACAACCATGGCCCCGCACGCATATGGCGTTTGTGCAGGGATCTCTGAATATGGGTGGGTGGGGGCAGAGAGGGGGCTTGATCAACCAGCAAGACGGTCAAAGAGTATTCAGCAGAAATGGCCTGTGTACATGCTGCATGTTATGCATGGACGTACAAGTTAGTCCTGCAGGAAGGTGGAATAAGGGCAGGACTTTGATTACTTTTGCTCAGCTCCTCATTACATCCCATAACGAACACCAGCCATGCCCAATGCATATTGGGACAGTGGTGTCACAGTCTGGAAGTCCAGTTGATATCTCCATAGGGAACAGAGTGCAGAGGCGAGGGACGGGTGAGGGAACATGGGTAAATATCAATACTGTGATCTGTGACTGTGCAATAGTGTTTCTTGTGGCTATGCAGACAAACCCTCTGAGTAGCATAGTGCATCTGTGGATGCTTGGCTGGCATGTAGGTGACTATCGGATGGCATTGTGTTTGGGGGTGTGACGCAGATCAGACATGTAATCCTGGGATGCCATGTCTCGCTGTTATACCAGCTGATGTGTATGGAAGCAGGGCATCCTCTGAGCAAAGCTGTGATGTCTGTGTGTGCAAGTGTGTTTGTGTGTGTGTGTGTGTTTGTGTGTGTGTAGTTTGAGTGCAGCACGGACCATGCAAACTATTTGTGTATTTGGTATGTATATCAGCGGCAATACTGTTCCATCAGTGAACATGTATGGAGTCTATGCACCCCAGAGCAGTCATTGAACACAGGGGCAAGAGGGTGCAGGTTTGGCAGTGGAGGCGTGGCCGCACAGAGATGGGAAGGCTCATCTATGTCCATAGTTGCAGAATACTGTGAGTGTGTGCCAATACATGTCCCCAGTTCTGGAATCACAAGTGCATCTAGACCCATGGTTGTGAAATCAGGTCTAATGCAACACCGTCCTCCTTTTGTACATGCCTGCAGGCCTGTCATACATGTTGTAGAACTGAGCTCTTTATTAGCATCTCCATAGTCTGACCTACTGGTTTTTACCTTGATAACATTGAATCAGTTTGATTCATGGCCCAGCCTGATCCATTCAACATTCAACCCTGATGCCTATTGAATGATTCACAAAGCATTGACTAGCCTACGAAGCCTTTATGAAGCTGCACTGAGCATTCACCAAATGACATGCATTTACACTATTCCTCATCGATTTTGCTCATGACAGATATATTTACAGTTGAAGTCAAATAAAAGAAAGACCTGTGTGTAAATTGTTTTGTTTTATGGTATTGTATTTTTTTGCTAATAAACCTTCCTTACCTGAAGCCTCAGTGATCTGTCTGAAATTGTCATGGACTCCTCCGGGCCTTTTGGATCCTGCCCTTCTAACATTTAAGAATTTGGAATTGAAAGACATTGAGACAATTGAAAGTATGCATTTAATTTCTTTTCCTAATTTGTCTAAAAATGAATGTATGACCCTGAAGGAGCTTCAGGATAATCTATTGCTTACTATAAAGTGGGCAAATAAAGGGGGAGCAATTGTGGCATGGAGGAGTGGCCTAGTGGTTGGGGCAAGGTACTTCAGGCCAGAAGAGTTGGGGGTTCAAATCCCACTAGAGGACAGCAACCTTGGGCTGGAAGGACTGGGGTTTCTAGTCCCACAGGTGCTCCTTGTGGTCTTGGGCAAGCCACTTAACCCTCCATAGGCCATGTTCCCTGTAAAATAGTTATCTCCAAGTTATAGTTGCCCTGTTCAATGTAATTTCAGTTTATTCAATGTAAACCACACTGATGCAGAATAGCACAGTATATAAGAGAATGTAAATAAATTGTGATTATGAACACTTTTGATTACGATAAGAAAGCAATGTGACAGCTTAGAAACGTCCCTCATTATACACCTTTAGATACAGACTTTACATTGTCTTTGCAAAGAGATATATAAATCATTACAATTATGGCCTTTATATTGAGGTTTCTGACTGAGAAAGAATTTCTGTTTTTGAATCCAAAACATCCAAGGATTCCAGTCTTTTATTTGTTGCCAAAAATTCATATAAACAATGGTCAACCCCCCCCCCCCCCCCCCAGGTCAGCCAATACTACCAAATAATGATTCTTTTTCTGAATTTGGGGGGAAATATTTGGATACTTTTTTTGAAATATGAGATGCCAAAGATTCATTCATATATTAAAAATACAACTGATTTTCTACAAATTTTACAGCAAGTCCAAGAGGTATTGACTGTTCAATGGTTAGTCACAATGAATGTGGCACCATTATATACCTCCATCCACAGGATGAGGCATTATATCTATTAGGGAAAGTTTGAGATGGAAGAACTTGCCCTCATAGAGAGCCCACATATTTCCTTGTACAGTTGGCAGAGGTTGCATTAAAGAAGCATTATTTTTTGTATAAAGATAAATTTTCTTACAAACGTCTGGTACAGCAATGGGAGCTACATTTTCTCCTCTACATGCAATGGTTTGAAGCCGAATATGTTTATTCTTTGGTCAATATGAAATATGTGATTGAATGAAGATGCTATATCAATGATATTTTTCTTTTATGGAGTGGTACTCGCGAAGATCTTCAGACATTTCATGTGTTTCTTAATGGGTGTAACCCTACAATTAAGTTGGACAAGATGTGTGATTCTTCCCCTATACATTTTCTGGATGTCAGGGTTAAAAAATTATCAAATACATTATTGCAACATAATAGTTTCTATCAGAAATGGCTATTGTACCCTGAAAGCTCTTCTGTTGCTGTGGATTGTGTGTTACAGCATTCATCTTTATCATCTAAAATTGTTATATTGATAAAAACACATTGGGCTGTTCTTTCTGTCCATCCTGCTTTTCTAGATCTCAAGCCCCAATTTGCTTTTAGCAGGGGAAACAATTACGGGATTTGCTCTATCCTGCTCTTCAACGGGAATAGAAGTGAATTTATCGCTTAGCTGCCATGGAACCTATTGGATGAACAATAAGATCAATTGGGGGATTTTTTGAGTTTCTGCTTCTTTTTTTGATTGGCTGTGAAAGCCTTCAAGGAAGATGATAGGTCGCTGTGTGGCCCAACCTACCTCTCCTTGATTGGCTGAAGATATTTCAAATATGGTTGGTGGCATTTTTTGTGCAGGTTTCTGCTGCATAGAGAGAAATTGATAAACTTGATGAGGTCTTTTCTCCCCTAAGTAATTTTTGATAACTAATTGCCATTTCTCCATGTGGGACTGGAATAAATAGGAGTAAAAATAGTGAGGCTTAGTCCTTTTTCGAATTGTCTGAAAGTTGAACGTTGAAGGCGGTATATTGTTAGCTTTTGACTGAGAGCTTTTTGTGTGTGATTGTATGGGGAAAACCATAAAATAAAGTAGAAGTGAAAGAGAAGGAAATACATTTTTGTTTTGAGTTTTTTAAGGCTCTCTTCTCTTTCTCTAAATATACATGTATGTTACAATAATATTTCACAAATTGTTCATGAACAACTGTGAGGGTTGGAAAGGAGTTTCAACACTACCGCCAAAGTGTATCACCAGGCTGAACCTTGTTAGTTTCACTGCCTATTCTTGCTGAAATACTCAAGGTTGACAAGAGTGTTGACAAGTTACAATAGGAATACAGTTTTAACATACTCTGCCATTTTAGCAACATCTCATGGGACTACACCCTCTTCAAGTTACTACAATGAACAAAAGTGTTTGTGTACATAAATTTGTACATGATTTGTGCCCTGAGCAGGGCAGTTGCGAAAGATGGAAGGCAGCGGAATGTTTATTGCTAGAATCGGTATTGTGAATTTTTTCTCTCTCACATCTTGCTCTCTGTCTTCCTCTCTCATCAAATGGCTCCTTTCCTTCTCCACTTCTCAAGGTGTAGAATGCATGAATGAATTATTCATGTCTTCTTGTAGTGCTTTGTGTTCTCTTTTAATATATGTGACCTGACATGGGATTCCCATAGCAGTTATTTAGTTAGCAATAGATGCCAGCCACATGACTCCTTTGCTGTATATTTCCGAGGCTGCTAAATGCAAATGTTTGGTCATACAAGTTGCTACATGGCCAATGTAATGCATTTTAAACCAAGGCAAGATTTGGGATAGTCTGGGGAGACGAGGTTAAATGTTATTCAGAGAATGGCACAACATATCTAATGTATGCATTCAATCTGAATAAAGAGAAAGGCAAGACTTTACATGGATAAATTATCCATATAAAGAAAGGATGTTCACAACCCAAAAAAATTTGGTTTGTGCTAAGAAAGTTGGGCTTTTTCCCATATTTTCATTATTTTTTTAAATTTGTTCCAAACATCAATGTTAATGACAGCATTTGGATGTGTGCTATAAACTTTTAATGCTGGAAATCGATTGTACTTGTCTTAATTCATAGGATGCTGTTATGTGCCATCGAGTCAGTGTCGACTCATGGCAACCCTCTGGATAGTTGTCCTAAACTGTGTTCATTCTTCAGTCAGACGGCTCATTGTTGACAGAGGGGCACCCATAGCTGCTATTCTTGTATCGATCCATCTCATTGCTGGCCCTAGTCTTTTGCGCTAAACTTCTACTTTGCCAGGCATGATATCTTTCTCTAATGATCTCTCTTAGCATGATGTGTCCAAAGTATGAAAGTCAAAGACCTGTCATCTCAGTTTCTAAAGAAAGTTTAGGTTTGATCTCCTCTAGTACTGACTGGTTAGTTCTTTGGGCAGTCCATGGAATACACAGTATTCATCGCCAGTGCCATAATTCAAAGGCATCAATTTTTTTACTGTCTATCTTTTTCACTGTTCAACTTTCACATCCATATGACGTTATTGAAAATACCATGGTTTGAACAAGTCAAATCTTTGTATAGAGAGAGGCATCTCTACTCTTGAGAATCTTGTCTAGGTCCTTCATAGCCATTTTGCCAAGAGCAATATGTAATCTGATTTCCTGACCGCTTGTTGTTTCTTTATTAATAGTTGATCCAAGTAGGTTAAAGTTGTCCACTATTTCAATTTCTTCTCCATCAATGATGAACTTATTGATTTTGCCAGTTGTCATGATCTTTGTCTTCTTTACATTAAGGTGCAGGCCCATTTTAAGACTGTGTTTCTTGATCTTGAGAATCAAATGTTTCAGACCATCTTCACTTTCAGCCAGTAATGTGGTATCATCTGCATAGGGAAGATTGCTAATGAGTCTCCCACCAATCTTCACACCTCGGTTGACTTCATACAGTCCTGCTTCTCTGATGATTTGTTCTGCATATAAATTTAACAGATAGAGGGAAAGTATGCAGCCTTGTTGTACACCTTTGCTGATGTTAATCCATTCTGTTTCTCCTTGTTCTGTTCGAACTGTTGCTTCTTGATCAATGTAAAGGTTGTGCAAGAAAACAATCAGGGATTCTGGTATACCCATGTTCCTTAATGTGGCCCAAAGTTTTTCATTGTTTACATAGTCAAAAGCCTTACTATAGCAATAAAACACATGTAGATATCTTTTCGGTATTCTTTAGTCTTTTCAAGGATCTATTTCACATCTGCGATGATATCTCATTTCTTGCCCTTTCCAGAACCCTACTTGCTCTTCAGGCAGTTCTCATTCCAGGTATGGTTGAATAATCTACAGTAGAATCTTGCTAGCATGTGGGATCAGAGCGATTGTGCGATAATTGCCAGTCAGTTGGATTACCTTTCTTTAGTATTGGTATAAACACAGATCTTTTCCATTCAGTCAGCCACAATGTTGTCCTTCAGATTTCCTGGCAGAACCTTTTAAATATGGTAACAACTGCATCTAATTGATGTAATACTTCTATGGGAATGACATAAATGGTGCTTTGTATACCACTTTTCTACCAGTCAAAGCAGTGTACATTCAGGCACTGTATATATATTTTTTCATTGTCCCTAAGGGCTCACAATTTATGAGTTTTTTTGTACCTGAGGCAATGGAGAGTTAAGTGGCTTGCCCAGGGCCACTAGGAGCACCTGTGGGACTAGGTCCCCAGTCCCCAGTCCTTCTGGCCCAAGGTTGCTATCTTCTAGTGGGATGCCGTTCCAAGGGTTGCAGAGCAGAGATGGCATCCATCTGTCCAAGAAAGGTCAATGCATCTTCGGTAGTAGACTGGCTAATCTACTGAAGAGGGCTTTAAACTAGATTTGTTGGGGATGGGTGAAGAAAGCTCCCAGGTAAGTGAAAGCCCCCAGGTAGGTGATACATTAAATACCTTTATGGAAATGGGTAACAGGGGTAACATATGGAAAGCAGTGTGTATAAATGCCTGTAGCATGGGAAATAAGATCCCTGATGTTGAAGCTTTGGTGGGAGTGGCTGACTTGGATTTAGTGGCAGTTACAGAAACATGGTTCACAGAAAACCATGATTGGGATGTAACTATACCTGGCTATACTTTATTCAGAAAGGAAAGGGTAGGAAGAAGGGGAGGAGGAGTGGCACTATATGTAAAAACTACTATTAAAGCTTTGGAATTACAGAGCTTAAAATGGAGAGAGGAGGCATTGTGGGTTAAACTAGAAAGAGGGAAAGAGAAATCTATTTGCATTGGTGTGATATACAGACCTCCCTCACAAGAGGAAGAGGTGGACAGAGAGTTAATTGAAGACATACGCAGCACTGCTAGGAAAGGGGAAGTGCTACTGATAGATTTCAATATGCCAGATGTTGATTGGCACATTCCTGCTGCAGTATCATCTAGAAGTAAGGAGATCCTGGATTCTCTACAGGGAGAACTATTCAGGCAATTGGTAACAGAACCCACACGTGAAGGAGCCATACTGGACTTGATGCTTACCAATGGTGAAAGTGTTTCTGATGTTGTAGTGGGAGATCATTTTGCATCCAGTGATCACCAGATGGTGTGGTTCAGTATTAGGACTAGGACTGTTAGAATCCATTCAAAGGTGAGGATCTTAGACTTTAGGAAGACTAACTTTGCAAAGATGGGCCAATAGGATGGGAACAGCTGGGGGATGTAGAAAAACAGTGGGCAAAATCGAAAGAGGATATTTTAAGGGCAACCAACCTTTTTGTTAAAATGGTAAATAAAGGTAGAAGGAAAAGGAGACCGCTATGGTTTTCAAAAGAAGTAGCTGAAAAAGTGAAGAAAAAGAGGGAGGCTTTCATGAAATACAAGAGATCACAGAGAAAGGAAGACAGGCATCTGTATTTGGAAAAACTTAGGGGTATGTTTCCTAAACCGTCCTAATGTGCGCCCGGCGCTAGTGTGCAGGATGCCATATAAGGAGTGGGCGTTTCAGTCTTAACCTAGCAAACTGGGATTATCACGCGCTTTTGTGCGCTGTGCGCTAATGTGCGCCGCACACATTAGTGCACGAGAAACGCGCGCAGAAAGCATAAGAAGGCGCACTGATGTGCAACCAGAGGAACAGGGCTGCAGTACAATGGTGAAGACACTGACCAATGGTGTAGGGGTCATGGGTTCAATCCCCCACTGGGCCCAATGAATAAGGCTACCTGAAGAACCACCTGTTATGTATAATATTGCATTATGAGGCATTTTAATTTTATTTTAATTACTGCTGTTAGCAAACGCACTCTCAAAGCGCTGTAACATAAGGTGCTGCATAAGGCACCCCATAAGGTACCCCAGAGGGCACATTTTAAAGTGCACTGTCCGCCACAGCACCCTACAATGTTGCATAAAGGGTGGCCTATAGGGCGCCATATAGGATGCCCTTTGAGGCACGGCAAGGTCATAGCACTGTTTCTGATGGCAGCACTGTGCATTTTAACACATGAAAATGTTAAGTAGGTGCGCTGACATGCAAGGAAAAACAGCAGTGTAGCACAATGGTTAAGACACTGACTGATGGTGCAGGGGCCATGGGTTCAATCCCCCATTGTACCCAATGAATAAGGCTGACTGAGGCACTACCTGTTAGGTGTAATATTGCATTATGAGGCAATTTAATATTGTTTTAATTAGTGCTGCTAGCAAACACACTCTCAAAGTGCTGTAACATAAGGTGCCGCATCAGCCGCTCTATAAGGCACTCCAGAGGGCATACTATAAAGTGCACTGTCCGCCCAGGCACCCTATAATGTCCCCTATAGGGCACCCTATAAGGCGCTCCATAGGACACCTTATAAGGCACCTTATATGGACTGTAACCATAAGGTGCCTCAGAAGGCGCTTTATAGGGTGCCCTATAAGGCGCCCTCTGAGGCACCTTATGGTTACAGTACCCCGAGAGTGTTATGCTGGCAGCACTAATGTACATTAAAAATAGACAATGCTTCAGACAGCCCTATCAAATAACCCCACTGTGGGTTTGAACCCATTACCTCTGGCTCCACAAGCAGTGAAGTAACCAGTGGTCTACAGCTCCATAGCTGCTAGCAAACCCCTGGCTGGCTGCAGAAGGACTGCACATCACCACACAAACAGTCTGCTGTGGTCACCAGGATAGGGTTAACCCACCCATACCCATGATGCACTGCACATGCAAATCAGCAGTCTACAGATGATCACAAGATGGGGTATGCACCCCCCACAGGACCCCGGCCTGGTAGGGGGAACTGACCGTGTGTGGCACTGGCACAGAGTAGCTACACACCGTCACATTGTGCAGGTACGGTACTCACCCTGAGGGTGAGGTAGGGGGCCCAGCACCAGGTCCACAGCAGATATAGGACATGCTGCAGGACCCCAGCAGTGCTAATGTGTGAGATAGGTAGTGTCTGCAGACACACCTTGGATACATTTGTATTTCTCAGTCAAGGTTTAGCCCTTATGGACCCATAGGTGTATTATATACCACCACCCACCCACTCTTCTCTGGGGCTGAGGGTGGGAAACAGGGTCTCCCACCAACAGATCCACATTCTATCTCCCTGCAATGGTGGCAGTAGGGGGGACTATCAACCCCAGTCCTGCTGGGGAACAGACACCCTACAGGGCAGTCAATGCAGCTCTGTACACATCCATAAAGCAATAGCAGACAGACATTAGGCCTGGATATGCTAAGCTGCACCCCACCACTATCTGATACTCTCCTGCAGCAAGCCTTCAGCCGCTGCACCCTGCAAGGTGTTCTAACAAGACACATACCAGCTGCAGACAGTCTGTTAGCTAGTCCATAGTGCATGTTCCTGGTGGAAATGCATGCACCCAGAACTGGGATGCCAGCATACACACCAAGCAGATAAGTCAGTGACTAGACCCCAAAAAGGAACCCAAAAATATCACAGGAAAAAAATACTACATAGCACTATGGGGGAACCAAGCCATGCTGCGGTCACTGCTCAGTCAGGGTGAGAGTGATCTCCCAGCAGAACATGGTGTGGCCACCCTGTCTGTGCAGGTGGTGGCCGGGCACTACAATGTCCCAGCCATTGCCCTATGCCCTGTGCAGATGCATCCTGGCCAGGCCACCCTGTCCGGGCTATACCCATTGTACCTTGCTCCTCATTATGCACATTGGGAGGCCAATACTGGCAACAGTGCTGGAAATGTGGGCTGTGGAGGGTGTTTGCAGCCACCACACACTGGATAGACAGACACACACTCCCGCACCTATGCCAGCATTGTGCTACTATAGAGGTGTTTGGCAGTCCTGGCCACCACACCAGTCCTGGGCACAGTGCAGGCATGGCTATGGTATGCAATACTGTTGGGGTCACTCTGTCAGACACCAGACCTGAGGCTCACTCCACAGACATCAGAAAGGTTGCTATGATGCAGCTCAATCAGCCAATTGTGCTTAACGTAGGAATTGCTATCTGCCAGTAATCATAGGTACCTTTTGATAGCTGTGTACCATATTCCCAGGTTTAGGGTGGCATTGCTACGGTATGCAAGTGCTAGTATTGGGAGATGCACACAGGGCCCAATGTCCTGCCTCTCCAGGAGGCATTGGCTAATGCAGCCTGTGGGTGTGGGTGTGTCTGCCCGTGTTGGCTGCTGCTTTACGGCAGAGGTTCCCAACTCCAGTCCTGGTGTGCCAAACACTGTTCGGGTTTTCATGCTGTCCCTCATAAATATGCATGAGATACATCTGCATACCATGGGGGCGGTGCATAGATATGCAGCATAGGCATCTTTATTAGAGGCAGCATGGAACCTAAATGGTGTTTGGCCCTCCAGAACTGCATTTGGGAGACTCTGCTCTAGGTAATGCGCCTGCTTATGGTGTCTGTTCTCTGTAGGGTAAAATGTAGGTGTTTTGGACATGTTTACATCATCTGCAATAAAGGTTCTGTCTGTATTAGCACGTTTTAGTAGTGGGTAAAAAATGGGGGCTGGGTTGGCAGGAACCACAGCTGGGATGTGAACCTGTAACCTTCTGCTCCTGAACATACTGGCTGTGTGCACTGCACCATCGTGTTGCCACAGAGACAGTACATCCCCTGGGGATACCATGACTGTTCATCAGACGGGGCCTGTCTGCTGCAGTGCATGGCACCCACCTACACAGGGCTAGGCCATGGTCTGCTCTGGGCAGCTGCCACTGCCCCCTCCACCACCAGTGCCCCTCTGCCACCCTGCTGACCTGCCCTTCTGCTGGTGGTGCTGGTGGAGCGCAGTCTCAGGCCATCCAGTGTGCGGTTAGGCGGCTGCCTATGGTGCGTGTTCTGGGGTAGGGGTGCCTGCATAGACGTCCACGCTTCCCCCAAACACCGCCTGCCAATGTTCTCTGCCCTTGGAGGTACCTGCTGGGTACTATCCCCTGTGACACGGTGATAAACACTCTCAAGCCCATGTTGGGCCCTCATCAGTTGCTGTCTGGCTGCTGTACAGTTTCAGCATTCCTAAGTGCCACCTAGGCATCTGCCTAGTCCGCACTGTGCCCCAGCTGCACCACAGCATGTGCCGCCTGCAGCCCTCTGTATCCCCTTTCCCAGCATATGTCCAGTTGCCCATTCCGACATGCCCGCCCTGCTGTTGTGGAACATGTGCATGCCATAGGAAACCTGTCCAATGGAGAGGGAAACCCTGATCAGTGCTATTTTACTGTGGGATCATTCACCTTGTATGGGGACAGAGCGTAGACCCTTCCAAAATTCATATTTTTTTTTTGGAGCTTTCTTGGGAGTGTTTTTTGCTGTATCCCATTACTATCACTATTGCCCAGCTTGGTTATGTTTTTTGTATATTTTGTTGGGGTCCTTTTCAACTTTTATTTGTAATTTTGTTCCGTGCACATGTATCACACTTATCACTTTTTTGTAGGTTTCCCTGGTTTTGCTGTACATTGCTGACAGAAATGGTTTCTTTTCCCTTTAAATCAGCTCTAACGCGAGGTTTTCACTGGTGTTAGTTTTGGCCTCGGATTTCACAGCGTTAGTGTGCGGGGAGCCTCTCCCCTCCCACTCTCCACCCATTGACCCCTTCTCTCCGCCCTCCGGGAGCCTTTCCCCGCCTTCAGCGCTCGTTTGCGCCGCAGTGCGCGTTATCGCGCGATAAGGTACCTGTGCGCCTTGTAAAGTGCCATTATCGCGCGATAAGGTACCTTATCGCATGATAACGTCACAGAGCGCACATTAAGACGGTTTAGTAAACATACCCCTTAGAGAAGCTAGCAAAGTAGTCAAGAAGGCAAAGATTCAAAAGGAGGAGGAAATAGCCAATGCAATAAAATGGGGGGATAAGACATTTTTCAGATATATTAGTGAGAAGAGGAAGGGCAAAAGTGGTATTGTCAGACTCAAGGGTGCAGGGGAGGAATATGTAGAAGCTGATAAGGATAAAGCGGAATTGCTTAACAAATATTTTTGTTCTGTGTTCACAGATGAAGAACCAGGAGCAGGACCTCAGAAAACACCCACAAATAGGAACAGAAGCGAGGGACATCTTGAACAATTTTCAGAATACTGTGTTCGTGAGAAACTAGCTCAACTTAAAGTAGACAAAGCGATGGGACCGGATGGGATACACCCTAGAATACTGAGGGAACTTGGGGACGTTCTAGCAACTCCACTGACTGACCTTTTCAATGCCTCATTGGAGTCTCGGGAGTGGTGCCAAAGAACTGGAGAGAGGCTCATGTGGTGCCTTTACACAAAAGCGGAAGTAAAGATGTGGTTGAAAACTACAGGCCGGTTAGTTTAACTTCGGTGGTGAGTAAATTATTGGAAACGCTGCTGATAGAGAAAATAGTGAGGTTTCTGGAATCCAGCAGATTACAGGATCCGAGGCAGCATGGATTCACCAGAGGCAGGTCTTGTCAGACAAATCTGATTGATTTCTTTGACTGGGTGACCAGGGAGTTGGACCGAGGGAGAGCACTAGATGTGATGTATTTAGAATTCAGTAAAGCCTTTGACACTGTTCCTCACAGGCGACTTAGAAACAAACTGAGCACCCTAGGGATGGACCCTAAAGTTACTGCTTGGGTTAGAAATTGGTTGGGTGGGAGGCGACAAAGAGTACAATTAAATGGAGCTCACTCTGAGGAGAAGGATGTTACCAATGGTGTGCCCCAGGGATCTGTCCTTGGTCCGATTCTTTTTAACATCTTTGTTAGTGATATAGCGGAAGCTGTCGGGTAAGGTTTGCCTCTTTGCGGATGATACCAAGATCTGCAATAGAGTAGACACCCAGGAAGGGGTAGATAAAATGAGGAGGGATCTAGCTAAGCTTGAAGAATGGTCTAGAATTTGGCAGCTGGGATTTAATGTTAAAAAATGTAAGGTCATGCATTTGGGCTGCAGCAATCCAAGGGAGCAATATAGTATAGGGGGTGAAGTACTTTTGTCCACTAAAGAAGAGCGGGACCTAGGCGTGGTTGTGTCTGATGATCTTAAAGTAGCTAAACAGGTAGAAAAGGCGATGGCAAAAGCTAAAAGGATGCTTGGGTGCATACGGAGAGGAATGACTAGCAGAAAAAAAGGAGGTGATAATGCCTCTGTATAAGTCTTTGGTGTGACCTCATTTGGAGTATAGTGTGCAATTCTGGAGACCGCACCTTCAAAAGGATGTGAACAGGATGGAGTCGGTGCAGAGGGTGGCTACTAAAATGATTAGTGGTCTTCATTATAAAGCATATGAGGACAGACTGAAGGATCTTAATATGTACACCTTAGAGGAAAGGCGGGATAGAGGTGATATGATTGAGATGTTTAAATACCTCCGTGGCATAAATGTCTAAGGAGAGAGCCTCTTTCAATTGAAAGCAAGTTCTGCTACCAGGGGACATGAGATGAGGGTGAAGGGAGATAGATTCAGGAGTGATATGCGGAAATATTTCTTTACGGAAAGAGTAGTGGATCCGTGGAATAGTCTCCCAGTGGAGGTGGTAGAGATGAGGACAGTAACTGAATTCAAAAAAGCATGGGACAAACACAGAGGATCTCTAAAGGTAAAAAGGGGACTGTTGTAGTTGTTGATATGGAAGGACAGACTAGATAGGCCATGTGGTCTTTTTCTGTCATCATATTTCTATGTTTCTATGTTTAAACCCCTGGCCCTCTGTCCTAAGGTAACTTGCCCCAACCACTAGACCTCTCCTCCCTCCTGATTATGGATTATAGATAAATTGTTGAACTTTTTAAGTTTTTTGTATAAGAAAAAAGTCTTTCTGGATTTAAACTGGAACATTTTGAAAAAAACTATAAACCAATGATCAAGTTTTTGTGTTTACTAAGATTGGCATAATAGTTTGTTTCTTTTGGACATGGTCTACAGCAGACAACTCGAGAATATATGTGAATTTCCTGAATCTCTGGGATTAGTATCTATAAGTATCTATTGGTGATTATTGTTTGGATCTCACTAATGGCAATATTTAGTATCTTTGATATAACTTTACACTAGGATAGTGCATTTGTTAGCATTTGTTCCATTCATTAAAACACTTTAAAAATGTCAGTGCAGGCAAAATCAACTTAATGTGCATTATCCTGCAAATTTATGTATTAAGATTTATTAGCTCCTATCTTTTGACCTTTTAAATTCCTGAAAAGTGTTTTATAAGGGACCTTGTCAAATGCCTTCTGAAAATGTAAATGCACTATATCAACCAGCTCATCCATATCAAAATGTTTGTTTATACTTTCAAATCATCAAATGCATTGGTGAGACAGAACCTGCCTTTGCTATACTCATACTGAGCAATTGCTATTAAGCCATGTCTGTCTATATAGCCACTTATTTAGCTGTTTATAATAGCTTCTACTGTTTTACCCAGCACTCATTAGCCTATGGTTCCCTAGATCACTCTTGGTAGTCTTTTTAAAATTGGCACTTTGGCTTTTTTAAATGAAAGGTATTGATTACTAGTAATAGGTTAGAATTTCATGTTTGAGCTCTTTTCAAAACTCATCTGATCCTGGTGATTTGCCACTCTTTATTCCATCAATTTGTTCAATCACATCTTCTAGATTCAGAGGTGGTTATATTCAAAGCAGTTTAGCCAGTTAGCAGACTTGCTGACCAGCTAAACCACAACAATCCCAAATTTGATGGCACTATCCAGAAAAAATAACCAGTTAAAACTGGGGTGGTCTGTGGATGAATTGTGGAAAGTCACAGCCACTATCCTATCAGGGGTGATATTCAGCTGCAAATTGGATACTGTGATGAGGAGAGCTCTGCTGAGCCCATAGAAAGAGAGGAAAATTGTAAATATACCTTTAAGGAGAGAGACAGGCAGGGAATTCACAGCTTTCAGAGTGCAGGTAAAGGAAGAGAACACGCAGTTACTGAAGGGAGGCCACACCCAAGCTCTGCTAACCTAAGTGCAGGCTTGGGGAGTAATGAAAAACACCTGAGTAGGAAGCAGTGTACGCTAGTAAAGAAACAGCTTTATAAACCCAGGGGAGCAGAAAGGAGAGCACCGAGGAGCAGAGAGGAGATCACCGGGGAGGAGAACGGTGAAGACTTCGGTGAGGCGTTCAGCAGTCAAAGTAGCAGCCATAAAGAAAGCCAGGCTTGCAGGAGGAGGGCTGTTAGTCCTGAAGCCAGCCTAGGTGTGGCTAGGAGAATTGCTGACGAGGGTCAGGCTGCAATTCAAACATTTCGTGGACCAGCTCAAAGAGTTCAAGCTGCCAAAAGGTGGGTGGACAAAGTCACAGCTAGAAGTGACCAGAACCCAGCTTGGTGCAAAGAACCAGGGCTGAACAAGTTAGAAGAACTGAGGCAGTTGATCCAGAGAAGGAATCCTCACATTCCAGGTGCAAACATTCCTTATTGTGGAGAGCACCTGTGGAGAGAAGTCAAGGAGCTATTACAGAGCATTAAGCCAGAAACAGTTCATGGAAGCTCAGAGTCAGACGTACATGCCATAGAGCAGGAAGAAATGCAGGTAGACTGTCCGGAGCAGGATTCTATAACTGAGGAATTAGCAATGGACTGTTCATTGTGCCAGAAGGCAGATTGAAAGCTTTCTGATAAAAAGTCTCTAACCGAGAAAGCACTGAAGAAACAGGGTGAGTTAACCTAGCTGTGTTAATGCTAGGCATTGCTTCTAATGCAAAGAATACATGCATAACTTGTATTTGAATTACTGATGAAGCAGAAGATAAAAATGGACATTTACCTTTGCTTGAAGGAAGAAGCTATGTTTTGTTTGCTGAACATTTGATGAAAACAGTTACATGTGTTAAAAGGCTTATGAAGCAGTTTCAGTTCCAGTTTGTGTATAATTTCCTGATGTTATTGCTTGAAGAAGAATCCTAACATTTGTGTTGAGCCTTAGTGCTTTTGGGGAAGATAAATAAATTCTTGTTTGCCTTTAAAACCATCGGTTTCACACTACTGTCTTTAAATAAGGAGAAACAACTACAAGTCCCAGAAGTCCAAGCTGTGGACAAGAATAGTATAATTCTTTATTTAAGGACTAACAGGAGGGAGGAGTGGCCTAGTGGTTGGGGCAAGGTACCTCAGGCCGGAAGGTCGGGGGTTCAAATCCCACTAGAGGACAGCAACCTTGGGCTGGAAGGACTGGGGTTTCTAGTCCCACAGGTGCTCCTTGTGGTCTTGGGCAAGCCACTTAACCCTCCATAGCCCATGTTCCCTGTCAGTATTAGTGTATGTGTCTCATATCCCCTCATGTTAAATGTATCCCCCAATTGTGTTGTGACCACTTTGATTGAAGGATAAGGTGGTATACAAAAACTGTCTAAATAAAATAAATAAATAAATAACATTGGCAGCCCTGCGCCTTTAGGCCTTTGGCCCAGGCAGGGGTGACGACAATACTTAAACCAGATAAAATTAGGACAGGTCAATGACTGACCTAATTTAATCGGTTTTCACTATCCGGTTAGCAGCTGCATATCCCCACTAACTGATAGCAAATGCGTTGTCCAACAAAACCAGATATCCAATGCCAGATAAGTTCTGTTGCTGAATATCCGGGCTTAGTTAAAGTGGTGGCAAGGCACCTTTAACCCTCTTGGCTGCTGCCACTGCATATTGGCCCCATTGCTCTGAATCACCACCTCCAAAGAAAGTTTCCAGTGTGTGTATGACCCCAATATTCTTCTCAATAAAGACTGAGGCAAAAAATGTATTTTGTTCTTTTGTTTATTACCTTATTCTCTCTGAGTACTCCTTATAATTCTCTCTCATGAGTTTTTATTTTGAATGCATTTGATTTTTCTTTACCTTTACTTTGAGGAAATTTCTGGAGTCCTTGCCCCTATCTTCTATGTATAATGAGTTGATATAAATGGAGGATGAATTAATATTTCCATCAAAGTTAGTGAGTATTCCTATATTTTGGAGGGAAGTATAAAAGGCCTATTGTCATGGCCGGCCCAACCCTTAGGCAACCAGGCATTCACTAGGGGGGCAGCTTCTGGGGGTTGGCAAAGAGCAGGGCATTCAAAGCTAAACAATAGATTCTGACAGCTGGGAAGGGGTGAAGTGCAAGGCTTAAAGTTTGCCTAGGGTGCCAACACCTTGAACCAACTCTAGGGCCGACCTTGCCTGCTGCTTTGGCTCTGGAAAGAAATAGGTGATTTAGCTAGTCTTGGCTGCATGAATTGTCAGAAGTCAAGGCTGCAGAAGAGCATCATGGAACTGCCTTTCTGCATGGTCAGCTAGACCATGAATAAATACAGAGAAGGCCTTCCATGAACGCTTGGCCTAACCAGTGAAGAGGACTACAAAAAGAGACTACTACTGCTGGGAAGAAATCTACGCTTGTAAGTATTTACCTGCTGGGAAATTCACTAAATGTTGGTAGAAAAGGGAATTCTTTGGGTTAAAGCTGATAGAATCTGTGTATTTTAAAATTCAGTGTTTTTATTAGGTCAGTTAGGGCATACTAAAACGATCCAGCTTTCATTTAAATTAAAAGCAGTTTTTTAAAGTGCTGTGAAGTGTAGGGCTGGTACCTGTGGCCTGTTCTGAACAAAAGCCTAAATCATGCAAAATGGCTTCCTGTTACAAGATGAACCAACACTTTTCTGCTGTTCAAGCTTAAAACCTGCAGATCAAGCAATTCTGCCAAAGTTACGTATGAGCGATACTGCAGAGATATGACTACGTGCAAGAGAACTCACGCTGGAGGCCCATTCTCATCCTGAGACCATACTACTGGTCCTAGCATTGGCAACAATGTATGGACCTGCATACCAGCATCTTCTCTCATCATGGACATTTGTTTGGAGAAGGACCACCTGTCAACTATTACCTGCTTTACTGAACATGTCACACAGTATCTGACACTAGCCAATCCTTGTGCTGTGATGAGAAGGTCAGAACAAGGAATTATATGCTGGGCACAGATGGATGCAGACAATTTTAGAGACACTTTTTGGAGAGAATTCTGATATCTAGGAGCATTCTGACACACCTTTCAGCAGATACACTTTCCACTTTGCTCTCAGCATTCTGGCAGTCCTGCTTCCTCTGCTATTTTCTGCACTTCTGCTTTGCTTGCCAGCCTGCCTCCTTCTAAAAGACAGTGTGCAAGGACAAGGATTAACCTCAGGAAGAAGTGAATCTTTCCCACAGATCTGAAGCTCTTTGTTATCACACTGCAGCCGGACGCCTGCAGCTTGCGTTGGACCACTGCCATCCTTTGGACTTTGTGCCATTCTGAAGATGGCTTCTCAAACCCAGCCACAATCATCCTTCTGGCAAAGCTAAAGTACTGGTCTTCATTCTCCCGGGGGTGGTTCTAGTCAGACAGACAGCTAATTTTCTGCACATCTGAGTGCAGAGTGAATCTGTGATTTTAGGTACTAAAACAGTGATTTATGATCTTGTTAATTGTAATTATAGGGCTATATAAATTGTTACCTCATAATTCTGATTTA